>OZ004320.1:2500-1487239 GCA_963924455.1 Pelagia noctiluca
CTAACCCTAACCCTAACCCTAACCCTAACCCTAACCCTAACCCTAACCCTAACCCTAACCCTAACCCTAACCCTAACCCTAACCCTAACCCTAACCCTAACCCTAACCCTAACCCTAACCCTAACCCTAACCCTAACCCTAACCCTAACCCTAACCCTAACCCTAACCCTAACCCTAACCCTAACCCTAACCCTAACCCTAACCCTAACCCTAACCCTAACCCTAACCCTAACCCTAACCCTAACCCTAACCCTAACCCTAACCCTAACCCTAACCCTAACCCTAACCCTAACCCTAACCCTAACCCTAACCCTAACCCTAACCCTAACCCTAACCCTAACCCTAACCCTAACCCTAACCCTAACCCTAACCCTAACCCTAACCCTAACCCTAACCCTAACCCTAACCCTAACCCTAACCCTAACCCTAACCCTAACCCTAACCCTAACCCTAACCCTAACCCTAACCCTAACCCTAACCCTAACCCTAACCCTAACCCTAACCCTAACCCTAACCCTAACCCTAACCCTAACCCTAACCCTAACCCTAACCCTAACCCTAACCCTAACCCTAACCCTAACCCTAACCCTAACCCTAACCCTAACCCTAACCCTAACCCTAACCCTAACCCTAACCCAACCCTAACCCTAACCCTAACCCTAACCCTAACCCTAACCCTAACCCTAACCCTAACCCTAACCCTACCCTAACCCTAACCCTAACCCTAACCCTAACCCTAACCCTAACCCTAACCCTAACCCTAACCCTAACCCTAACCCTAACCCTAACCCTAACCCTAACCCTAACCCTAACCCTAACCCTAACCCTAACCCTAACCCTAACCCTAACCCTAACCCTAACCCTAACCCTAACCCTAACCCTAACCCTAACCCTAACCCTAACCCTAACCCTAACCCTAACCCTAACCCTAACCCTAACCCTAACCCTAACCCTAACCCTAACCCTAACCCTAACCCTAACCCTAACCCTAACCCTAACCCTAACCCTAACCCTAACCCTAACCCTAACCCTAACCCTAACCCTAACCCTAACCCTAACCCTAACCCTAACCCTAACCCTAACCCTAACCCTAACCCTAACCCTAACCCTAACCCTAACCCTAACCCTAACCCTAACCCTAACCCTAACCCTAACCCTAACCCTAACCCTAACCCTAACCCTAACCCTAACCCTAACCCTAACCCTAACCCTAACCCTAACCCTAACCCTAACCCTAACCCTAACCCTAACCCTACCCTAACCCTAACCCTAACCCTAACCCTAACCCTAACCCTAACCCTAACCCTAACCCTAACCCTAACCCTAACCCTAACCCTAACCCTAACCCTAACCCTAACCCTAACCCTAACCCTAACCCTAACCCTAACCCTAACCCTAACCCTAACCCTAACCCTAACCCTAACCCTAACCCAAACCCTAACCCTAACCCTAACCCCTAACCCTAACCCTAACCCTAACCCTAACCCTAACCCTAACCCTAACCCTAACCCTAACCCTAACCCTAACCCTAACCCTAACCCTAACCCTAACCCTAACCCTAACCCTAACCCTAACCCTAACCCTAACCCTAACCCTAACCCTAACCCTAACCCTAACCCTAACCCTAACCCTAACCCTAACCCTAACCCTAACCCTAACCCTAACCCTAACCCTAACCCTAACCCTAACCCTAACCCTAACCCTAACCCTAACCCTAACCCTAACCCTAACCCTACCCTAACCCTAACCCTAACCCTAACCCTAACCCTAACCCTAACCCTAACCCTACCCTAACCCTAACCCTAACCCTAACCCTAACCCTAACCCTAACCCTAACCCTAACCCTAACCCTAACCCTAACCCTAACCCTAACCCTAACCCTAACCCTAACCCTAACCCTAACCCTAACCCTAACCCTAACCCTAACCCTAACCCTAACCCTAACCCTAACCCTAACCCTAACCCTAACCCTAACCCTAACCCTAACCCTAACCCTAACCCTAACCCTAACCCTAACCCTAACCCTAACCCTAACCCTAACCCTAACCCTAACCCTAACCCTAACCCTAACCCTAACCCTAACCCTAACCCTAACCCTAACCCTAACCCTAACCCTAACCCTAACCCTAACCCTAACCCTAACCCTAACCCTAACCCTAACCCTAACCCTAACCCTAACCCTAACCCTAACCCTAACCCTAACCCTAACCCTAACCCTAACCCTAACCCTAACCCTAACCCTAACCCTAACCCTAACCCTAACCCTAACCCTAACCCTAACCCTAACCCTAACCCTAACCCTAACCCTAACCCTAACCCTAACCCTAACCCTAACCCTAACCCTAACCCTAACCCTAACCCTAACCCTAACCCTAACCCTAACCCTAACCCTAACCCTAACCCTAACCCTAACCCTAACCCTAACCCTAACCCTAACCCTAACCCTAACCCTAACCCTAACCCTAACCCTAACCCTAACCCTAACCCTAACCCTAACCCTAACCCTAACCCTAACCCTAACCCTAACCCTAACCCTAACCCTAACCCTAACCCTAACCCTAACCCTAACCCTAACCCTAACCCTAACCCTAACCCTAACCCTAACCCTAACCCTAACCCTAACCCTAACCCTAACCCTAACCCTAACCCTAACCCTAACCCTAACCCTAACCCTAACCCTAACCCTAACCCTAACCCTAACCCTAATGTTGTCAGTTGTTAATTGTAGAGTTTTAGCACACACGCTGTGTTTCTCTCTCGTGGTTTTCTCCACATATGTATGTGAAGAATACACATCAAGCTGAAGAAATAACATGGTGTCCGGCCAGCCTGGCCTATGCCCAGGTTTTTATTTTGACATCAGAATAAAAGTTGTGAGCTCCTTTTTGAAACAGAGTAGCCTTTTGCAACTTTAGGCCATTTCAAGTCTGCCATCAAGCTTTTTCTTGACAGTTGAGTTACTTAGTGTACCTCACACGAATTCAGCCTGTCCTCCAGCTCCCTCCCAGTGCCTTCAATGGATTGGTTTGCGTCAGATTTAGATTGTGTAATGAGGAAGTTCTTACGTTCTTGCAATCTTCATTTCAACGGACCACTTAAAGACCTTGAAGAGGCTGTCAAGATCAACTACCTCTTGATCTTGGCTGGATCTGATAGTCGAGACATAGCAGACATCTTCACTTTTGCCGCAGCAGAGCAGCGTACCTTACAATCGTACATTACAAGGTTTGAAAATTATGTAAAGCCCCGCAGCAATTTTCGTGTTGCTCGTTATCGTTTATTTGGTTGTTCACAGCAATCTGATGAAGCTGCTGATGCATATATGAAACGCATAAAGGAACTTATTTCCCAGTGTGATTATGATATTCAAGTCTTCACCACACTCCTGGTAGACGTTTTTATCTTTTAAGGAGGGAAAGGACCTTACGGTTGAAAAAGCTCTTCAAGTTGCCCGTACTGAAGAGGCGACCCGACAGCAGATAGAGGTTATTCGGGGCGACAGAGACAAGAAAACCGTGAATTCTGTAACTAAACGACGGCAAGCTAACCCACTACAAGAAAACCAAATGCCAAAACCCCCAAACAACATGAAGTGTGGAAATTGTGGCCGCCAGCAAGAAAAGGGGGCATGTCCAGCAAAGGGGGTCAGGTGCAATTCATCTGGTAAAATAAACCACTGGGCAAAGGTTTGTCGCTCTAATAAAACTCCTCAAAAAGCACCCCCAAGAAGGACACGCACAAAAGTACACGAAACTCAAGTGCAAGATCTTCTTACTTCAGATGAGCTGTACTTTGATGCGGTACATGTTGACACCACCAGTTCATCCATAGCAGATGATGCCACCCAGGCATTTGTTAGTCTCAAAATTGGTACTTCAGCATATCAAGATGAGTTGAAATGCAAGGTCGACACCGGAGCCGAAGGGAACTTAATCACTTAACTTCAATGTACCAGTTGCCAACCATCCACCTACGACAGAGCCTAATACCAAAGGAAGCACCATCGCACATGATCAAGTTCTCGAACAGTATCCAGATGTCTTTGACGGCATTGGCTGCTTTGAAGGAACCTTTAGAATTACAGTTGACCCTGTCATTCAACCCATCATTCACCCACCACGATGCATTCCGATCACCCTGAGGGATAGGCTAAATGAAGAGCTTGATTCTCTCGTTGAACAGGGGATCCTGTCACAATTAACCTATCCTACAGACTGGGTAAACAGCTGTGTATGTCTCACCAAGCGGAATGGAAAGTTACGCTTGTGCTTGGATCCTCGTGATCTAAACAAAGCTGTAAAACGTCCGCACTACGTCACACCCACTCTCGAGGACATCCTCAGTAAGCTTCACGGTGCGAAATGCTTCAGCATTCTAGATGCCAGATCAGGATACTGGAACATGAAACTGAATAACCAAAGTACAGATCTGACTACGTTTAATACGCCATTTGGTCGATATAGATTCAACCGCATGCCAATGGGAGTCTCATGTGCCCATGACAAATTCCAGCAAGCCATTGATACGATATTTGGCGATATTCTTAACGTTCTTGGAATCGCCGATGACATCGTCGTAGTCGGGTTCACTACAGATGGCAGCGACCATGATGTAGCACTTCGCACTGTGTTAGAGAGGGCTCAAAGCAAAGGACCGCGATTTAACCCCGATAAAATGATTATCCGCATACAAGAAACTCCATTCTTTGGTCACCTCATCGGGAAAACCGGTATTCGCCCTGACCCAGCTAAGGTCAAAGCCATTCCAGACTTGGAACCACCATCTAATGCAAAAGAGCTCATGTCCTTCCCTTCCCTGGAGTCGTCAATTACCTGCGCCGCTTCTCTCCAAACTTGCAACCCTAACAGCACCCCTACGTGCTCTACTTAAAGAAGATATCGAATTTTGTTGGAACCCTTCGCATACCAAGGCATTTAACGCTGTCAAAGAAGAAATCGGAAAAAGTATTTCACTGCGTTACTACGACCCACAGGAAGAGTTGGTCCTCCAAGTTGATGCATCAAGTATGGGACTTGGGGCAGCCTTACTCCAAGGTGGTGCTCCTATTGCCTTTGCTAGCAAATCCTTGAGTGACACGGAGTCACGCTACTCCAACATCGAGAGAGAGATGCTGAGCATCATAGTTTGCGGCCTTGAACGTTTTCGCCACTATGTCTTTGGTCGACACGTTACTATTCATTCTGACCATAAGCCGCTCGTAGCAGTTTCAACTAAGAACTTAGCCAATGCTCCAACACGCTTAGCTAAAATGCTCTTACGCGCTCAACCGTACAACTTTACAGTTGTGCACAAGCCGGGTAAAGATGTACCTATTGCTGACGCTGTGTCCCGTATCTCGCCAGGAGAAAAAGGGGTAATCACTGGTATCGACGTTGAAGTGCACTATTTAAATACACTGCTACATGCATCTCCTACGCGCCTTGACGCTGTTCACCAAGCCACATCTGAAGACACCACCCTCAACGTAGTTGCAAGCCTCATTCAGCAGGGTTGGCCAACTACACGCAAGGAATGTCCAGAATTGGCTCAACCTTATTGGAACTATTGTGATGAACTCGGTATTCAGAACGGTGTTCTCCTGAAAAGTACACGAATCATTGTACCAAAGTCACTTCAGCACACCTTCCCACAACGACTACATGCTGCACATCAGGGGATAGGGAAATCGAAACTCTCAGCTTGGACTGCCATATTCTGGATCGGAATAAAGAAGGACATTGAAAATCTAGTTGGAGAGTGTTCCACATGCCAAAAACACCAAAGTGCACAATTAAAAGAACCTCTTCATTCGCATGAAGTACCACCCAGACCATGGCACACCGTTGCTGCTGATCTTTTCCATTGGGAAAACATGACGTACCTCCTTGTTGATGACGTGTACTCCTGATCTCCATTTGTTAGGAAGTTAACTTCTCTAACATCCGAGGCAGTAGTTTCTCATCTCAAGGGATTATTTGATGAGCATGGAATTCCTGAGAAGTTTTTGTCTGAAAATGGTCCTCAGTTTGTTTGCCATGAATTTCAAGAATTCTGTGATTAGTACGGATTTGAACATACCACTAGTTCTCCTCATTTTCCAAGATCCAACGGCTTTATTGAAAGGCTTGTAGGAACAGTCAAAAGAATCTTCACGAAATGCCGCGAAACAGGATCTGATCCTCATCTCGCAATGCTAGCCTACCGAGCCACACCTCTCTCCTCAAAGCTTTTGTCCCAGCAGAACTGCTATCCGACAGGAAGTATAAAACATTGCTTGTCAGTAAGCCGCCACCAGGAGATGACGACGTACGTGAGCAGCTCAACAAACTAAAGGAATCCTCCGGCATCCCACTACAACCAACATACGCGAGCTCTTCCACCACTCATGGCTGGTCAAGATGTCAGAGTAAGAAACCCAACGACTGCCATCTGGGACCCGCTCCTATACTGTTAAGACTACCAACGGAGAGCTCCGAAGGAGCAGAACCGACATCCGCACCACTCGTGAAAAGCTTACACCACCTCCCGATCCATCTACCAATGCTGCAGAGACTACCACGCATCCAGTTGCCCGTCCAGTTGCCACCAATCTCCATTCAAGTTCTCCTGCTACCATGCAGATACGAAGATCTACCAGGAAAATAAAAAAGCCAGACAGACTGGGCTTATAGACTAATTTGTGACACGTTGACTTTTTTTATCGGAGGGGGATGTTATGAGTTTTCATCAACCTCGTTTTGCTGTTTAGCCTCATTATGAACCATGCTATACCTTTTTGTTGTTGTTGTTGTCAGTTGTCAATTGTAGAGTTTTAGCACACACGATGTGTTTCTCTCTCGTGGTTTTCTCCACATATGTGAAGACTACACATCAAGCCGAAGAAATAACAATAAGATGTTTACCTCTGGCAGCAATTGGGTCATCATTTCAACCTTGCTACTATATTTACCATTGGGAGCCATAAGGTCATATTTTTCAGCTTCGGTACGATATTTACCGTTATATTTACTAGGGTTATAGTTACCAACTTACTTCACAATTAGCCCTGGTAATTTTTGCCAAATACTAACCCTTGCATACCTAGGGTCATTTTCTGCTGCTATATTTCCCCTGATATTTTTAGGTTAATATTTGCAAACTGTGCTTCCAAATTTACTAAATGTGCTACATTATTTACCCCTTGCAGTTCTCGGTTCATATCAGATGTTGTAGCTGCATCTGACGTTGTCTAAATAAAAGGGCGGTACTATATTAAGGTGAAATTAACTTCTATTGTGAAGTTTTACAGAATACTTTATTTTTAGGAGATACCTGTATTCATGTGCCTCATCTAAATAAAAGGATGGTATCCCGGGGGGGGGGTACTTGACTAGGGAAGTGACGAGGGTGTGTGGAAAACCACTTCACACCCTGTACCCTGTCACATAAAAAATGTCTCAAAATTATACCCTGTTGCATAAAGAATTTCCCAAAAGTATACCTTTAGTCTAGTTTATTTTCAAAGTATATTTTCTCTAGCCGTCTTCCATTCCAATGTTTTTTTCTCGTGAACCTTGTGAAATCCTGTCTCATAATTTTCGTTTCCACACGACACCCTGTCCAATGATTTCGTTACCAATTTTATACCCTGTCGCATAATTTTCACGAGAAAGAGACACCCCTGTCCCATAATTTTTACTGAAAAAGTATACCCTGTTTAGCGGCACATCCCGTTAGGCCAACTATGGAAGTACCCCCCCCCCCCTCCAGGGGATGGTACTAACTTAAGGTAAATGTAACTTCTATTATGAAGTTATACAGAATACTTTATTTCTAGGACATACCTGTATTCATGTAGCTCATCTTAATGAAAGGGCTGCACTTCCCAAAGGTAAAATAAAAACGAAATATAGACAGTCTGTACTATGAAAACGTTATACAACATACCTTGTTTACATCGAATTCTCATATTTCTGGACCTATTCTATATGAAAAACTGCATTTCCTTATGGTAAAGAAAAATGAAATGTAAATAATATCACTATCAAATAAGTGATGTGGAAATAACTAAGGATATATTATACAGCATATCTTGCCCGGATGGAATACCTGTATTTCTGTACCGTAGGTAGGTCCATTTCCATCTCGCTGATTTCCAAGAATTACGCTGCGCCTGCGTATTGAGTACCATTCAGGAACGAAGCAGGGTTGCCATAACTTCACACTAGCCACATGTTTGGCTAATGGGTTTTCTGATCAAATCCATTTCATTCAACAAAAAGATTAAAAGTGTAGAGTTATTTAGACACAGTTTAAGATTTATATCAGAAAATAACAGTTTCATCCAAATTTTGTACGAAGATTTCGCCAAATTCGAACATCCTGAAGACTTTGGTTCCAAAATTTTTGTTGGATTCAACTTTCTAAACGCATAATCAAATTTGATGCGTGGTTTACTTGACAATATGTTTAGAATTTCGCCTTGTTTGCTCAACTACATGCAAAATGACAAGAATTGATATCTTTTTTGCCTATTTGGCCTATCTTCGTCAACTGTTGTAGAGTTGTATGATGTTCTGTTTAAGTTTTGGATTTGGCAACCCTGTGAAGGTGATTCATTTTCTCACTTAATCGCAAGGTGAGTTCAGCTTCAAGTTTTGATACTTCCGCTTAGATGTTACTTATGTCTACGCCACGCCTGTAGGATTATTTTGTGCAGCAACTTCGTTTGTTTATCAGACTTTTGAGATCAAGGAAGTCGAGGTAATCTGTTGTCGTAATCGAACTCTTTCCTGTGGCGTGGGGCCAACTCATCTCGTCTTTTTGGGCCTAACTAGGAGATATGGTGTTAGGAATTTGCAGAGGACTTCACGACTTTTTCGTGAATAAAGTCTTTTGGGGACACACCACGACAGGGGGATTGCAAGCAGTGTGTTTCTTGCTGATTGGTTTCCCATTTTGTTTCATGACAATTTGGTTTGGGCAGCGTGCAGAGTCAAACTTTGTGTGCAATTCTACAACACTCAATGGCTTTATGAAGTCCAAGTGTTTCGCATATTACCAAGAAGAAAACTGGGACCCATTTACATCCACAATTTTATTGCCTTTACTTGCTTTTGGCATTCCGATTGTGTTATGGACCATTTCCTGGCTGGTAACCAAAGTAACGTACAAGAATCATGTAAAGAATGGCGCAGAACATGAACTATGTTGTGGTTATTCATTCCACATGGATCATTGCTATTTTTTCTTTCTGTTGGTTCGTCTCATTGTCTTCTTGGCAATGGCTGTCTGCGGCATAAGCTATTCAAGTGGCTGGGATATTTCGTCAGAATTTAAATGTCTTACCCCAACTGTCACCTGCAACTTCCATTCTGCTGAAGATATTAGTCTTGAAAGGAAGTTTGGTTTTGGGTTCAATGTTGTATTTCTAGCTGCAGCTTTATTAGAGTTGATTTTGATATGCAAGAAGAAATATTCTCAAAAAGATCCTTCTGACGCTGAACAGCCCCTGATTGGTATTGAGAAATCATGCAGAAGGTGTGAAAAATTTTCCAGATTTCTCAACATCTCCCTTGAAGACGAAGAACATGGAGGTGGCAACCGTGTGGAATCACACACAAATCCTGCTAGTATGTCAATGATTGGTGATGTAATTATAGATGATAAATATTTGAATTACACTCTTTTTTTATAAGAACCAGTAAATTTGATTTGAAGCTGGCTGTTCTTAAATATTCCTCTATTTTCAGGCTGAAATGCTCTTAAATTGTTCTTACTTTACAATGAATGGGAAGCCTGTTTTGGCTATCAGTTATGTTGATTGTGGAACTCTCTTGACCATCTGATATATCTGTAAGCTGTCTATTTGCTTGTTTTGTAATTATTTGTCAGTCTCATTGTTATTTCGTATAATTCTTCTATTGACCTTGAAATGTTCAGCCTCTGTTTGTTCTTAAATTGTTCTTAAGATTTGGCGAAATCTGAGGCTTGTGTTCTTATAAAATTGTTCTTATAAAAAAAAGAGTGTACACATAATGTAGTCCTGAAAAACACAAATTATTGCAGACTGAACAAATAAACTGTTTGCAGGAATTGAGCAAAATAGCAAATTTAGGAATACATTCTTTTTCAGAATGCACCTTCTTTTTCAGCACAGATTTTTACTTTGTTCTCTAGATATTGCTTTGCTGGACATTTTAGGTTTAGAAGGCCTTCGAATCCTCTAGGTAGAAATTAGCTGATAGAATCTAGTGGCAACTAAAGGTTTTTGTTAGCATTGCAAAGGATTTTGAATTTGAACTTAATAAATATTTCTTTGCAAATTTGAGCCATTTATAATTGTCAAATATCATTCATAAGGTATTTGGGTTTTTCAAGAGGGCAGCAAATAACAAGATGCAGAAGTCTTACCAGAAAATCAAGCAAAACAGATTTCTTCCAGTTTCAAGGAATTATGAATTGCAGAACAGAGAAAAACACATTTTCTGTTCATCAGATCCATTTAAAGCTTACCTTTATTAGATATTTGGTGATTCCTATTTTCAATTCTTTTTAATCATTCAACTATAAAATCTATGTCTGCTATTTTGTAGTGAATAACTGGTTTGGTAATGTATGAATGATAGGATAAAATGAATGAATAATATTATGACTCATTGCTTATTATTATATCATAGAGCTCAAAAACTTGGATACATGCAATAATGCCCAGGCAAGTGATGCTGAAACCCACGGCCAACTTTGTACAGATCAAGTAAACTTTGCTGGATCATCCACTCGCCGGGATAAAATTACAAATACCTCTTCTGAAGGTGAAGAAAGATATTCTGGAATTCCCCACTCAAACTTGCAACAGCATGAAGAAGGTATTAATAACCCAATAAGTCATCCAGATGGAGAATTCCCTCCTCAACCAACAGTTGGTGAGTGGCACAAAATTGTGATTTAGATATAGGTAAAAAAGTAGCTATTAGAAATTTTCTTCTCACAAAAGATATTCATATTCCTGTTCTTTTTTATAATAGATATTTTCCTATGGTTTGGAAGAGATTCTTTGACACAAACATTTTTAACTGATGAGGGGCAATTTATGTCCCTACTGCTCACATACTGTATAGACACATATTTTATAAAAATTATGAAACAGGCTATTTGAGATGAACTTGTAGATTCCTGTTTCTTTTACGCCAATCAATACGCTTTTTTCTGAAAACCAAAACGCTGGCATAATGTTTTATAAAAATATGTTGAAAAAGGTGTTGATTATGTAAATTGAGGGCAAAAAAGTAAAAAAATAGCAGATTTCATGAAATGACGGAGTTCAAAAATTTCTTAAAGTAGACTGCAAAAAGTTGAAGTTTAATAGATACCATACTTGTAAGGAACCAACCTCTTCAAGACCAGCTTTAGATGAATTGACGCTTTTTAGGCAGGGCCGCCGCTAGAGATATCAAACTCTCAATTTGCCGACTGGTGGGTGTGGCCTTTGGGCGTGGCATTTTGTTGTCAGACCTACATAGTTCTTGCTGAGAGGCTTAATTTCTTCTCCATTGAGAAGCCTTTCAATTCTTAATTCCTACCTTTTCACATGATATGGCTCTAACATGATACATGCGAAGCCAACTTGGATTCCTTATTAAAATTTCTAGTTAGATTTGGTGATATCTAATATTGAACTTAGTTTTTATCAGGCAAGGGAAGGTCTGCTCCTTGGTAACTAGGTGGTTATGAAAATGCTATTGAATTTGATAAGGACAGAGCTTCACAAAGCAGGCACGGATCCAGCATTGTAGTTTAGGGAGGGCCATTCAGAAAGAAAAGTGAAAGGGGGCTGCCCGGAAAATTTTTCGGAGCCACGCCCCTTAAACCTCCGTAAAACGCTGGCAACGCCCTTTCTGATTTCTGTTTTGTGCATCCTAGCCAAAAACTATAAAACTGTCATGTTATTTTTTAAACGAATTACAATGTCAATTTTCTTTAAGAAAGTAAGCCTTCTTTCGAATTATGCCATAAATCCTTGCAAATTGGTGCATCTTTGAAAATTTAAAAATCATATGACATTTTGATACAGTAAAGTAGTAGCTAAGTCTCTATAAAGGATCTTTTATGCCATGCAAAGATATCAAAAACAAATGAAACGAGCTTGTAGTAACTTTCATTTTTGAGTAACCTGGTTACCAGTGGTTGAAGAGAAAGTGTAGGTCGAGATCCCAATCAAATGAGTCCACTCTCCATTTTTTTCTGCCCCTTTCTCGAGACTCTGGTATCTAAGGTGACTTTCTGAGCAAAATCGACGATGCTATTCTTTCTTGATAAGCTCCGAAGTGAAATTATCTGGGAAAACTTAGTCATTTAGAGCTGCTGATATATTTGGTTAATTTTTGGAGCTATATTTTCAGGTAACTAGGTTTTGTCTAATTGATTTAGTTTCGAATTTTGCTAAATACATATATGATATGCTTAAAACTTCAAATTTTTGGAGATTCACCAAATCACGTAAGATGAGATGATATAAAATTTTGATGTTTAAGTACGTATGTAATGTTTTCTTAATACGCTGTTATGTTCTAGGCATTACCTAATTCATTTAACTGCCTAATTATTGATTGCACTTCGTTTTTCCCTAATTTTCGATATTTGAAATTTATAGTTTGGGAAGGGGGCCATCTTCAGGAAAAATGAATGGGGAAATTCGCAGTATTCTCGACAATTCAGGGGTCAGGTCACCTTGTAGTTCCGGGTTGAATTGATGGAATGAAAAGTTTCAATCATCTAAAGCCTATGTAAACAACTTATGTCTCAAGTTTCGTTTTAGATGGATATTTGCCGACTGGTGTCTGCAAAGCAAAATTAGCGTTAATGAATTTTGTATTGTGACGTAATTAAGCTAAACTGCTCTTGTGGCGATTTCAGGATTTTTCTCAATTTGCCGACTGAGTGTAACTTTTACGTGATTTGCCGACTGAGTTTGGGCCAGGGGGTGCCGCACCCCCAGCACCCCCAATGTAGCGACGGCCCTGCTTTTAGAGTTTTAGGCCATGTTATCTTTTCTCCTTGTCCTCTCTAGACTCGTCTTTATGGTGACGACAAGTTTCTCGAATTTGAAAGGCTCGCTGCCAGTGCGAAGTGCTCTTGTTAAAATGGTACAAACACAGCTTGAAACTTGTCTAAATTCCTTCATTGCTCAAGGGAATTTTAGAGACATTAATTTAGTGCTTGAGATTGTTTCACTCATCTCGAAGCCCTTGAGTAAATTGAAAAGCGCGTGCTTGTGCCTAGTATTTTCAAAACAATTGCAGATTCTCGCCAACAGCTTAATGTCACTTGTCACAGATCCTAGGACACTTTTTGATGCCCAAGCGGGGTCATTTGAGACTCGTATTGCGAAACACCTAGACTTCAAATACATTAGTTGTTATTTTCGAGATATTGAAATATTATGAAAAATGAAAAATTTTTGTTTCATAGACTCTTGAAATGAATGAATGATATTGTAATTTAAAGCTTATCTTATATCATAGAGCTCAAGAACTTGGATACATGCAAGTATGTCCAGGCAGGTGATGTTGAAACACACGGCCAAAGTTATGCAGATCTAGTAAACTCTGCTGGATCATTCACTCCCCAGGGTGCAACTTCAAAGACCTCTACTGAATGTGAAGAAAGATACTCTGGAATGCCCCCCTCAAACCCCCCACAGCTTAAAGAAAATGGAGAAATCCTGCCTCAATCAATGGATCGTAAGTGGCACAAAATTGTTTTAGAAAGCCTTGATTTGTCATAATTTATTATGATAAAATGCCTTTCATCCACAATATCAATACACCCCTCAACCAAGTGAGTTTCTTTTCCACTTGTGTCCTGGGTGGGTCAGGTCTTGTCTGAAACAGGGCCACAACAGTACTATGAAATGCAACCATGCAGTGTGAGATCCTAGCTGGTCATCAATTCCAAGATGGCGTTGTCGTGGCTTAGAAAACATGCAGTCTAGAACCTAATATGAAGCAGCTTTAAATGCTACTGCATCTGCTAACCAGAGCACTGAACCTTCTTCAGACACATCTTTTATCAAGGTTCCTTGAATGTGTATACTTTATGTCCAGAATTTGTGGTCATAACTTTATTGAATTATGAGACCAATGATAGCAATGTAATACCACTTGCAAGGGGGTATCACCTGTGTGGTTTCGTGGAGGCTTTACGAATATAAGATGAATATGTACAAACTTAAAACCTTTAGATATTTGAAGAAATTAGATACGAAGAATTTGATTTTCTTGGTCAACACTCTTTGATATCAACAACCACGATTAATTCCAGGTATAAACTTAATTAACGATTTATTATCCACGTAGGAGTTTGGCTTTCTTACAATCTTAACGTAATACAGAGCGGTTCGGCTCTCTTCTACTCATCAATACATAGAGCAGCTTGGCTTTTCTACTTATCAATACAAAGAGCAGTTCGGCTCTTCTAAAAACTTATCTAAACGCGAGTAGCTCGGCTCGAAACGGATGCACACTGCACTGTTATACAAACTCTACCGCTAAAAATCTCTAAAACTCAAAATTTCTAAAAAAACAGGGGGGGACCAATAAATACGATAGCCTAACAGAAGTGATCAAAGTGACAGGAACAACTATATAAGATAAAACTGTGGGTAACTAATTCAATTTGAAATAATAGCAAAGGGTGTAAAACTTAAGAATAAACCAACGAGATGCGTCTATGACCTAACCAGTAATAATTCTACAGGCTCCTACTCTCAATTCCTAAACGATCTCGGGAGTAAACTTAAAGGTGCCCACGGATTAAAAAGAGTCGTCCATATATGAATAAACAATAACTAACGCAATTAATATCAAACGTTTCCAGTGACATGCGCAGCAACATGCGCAGTTATCGTGTTTATGAAGGCACTTGGGTATCACAACAGCAAACTACTAATCATATTTGGGTATTTCAAGAGGGTAGCAAATAACAAGATGCGTAAGTGTTACCAGAGAATCAAGCACACAGATTTCTTCCAATTTTACCGAATTATAAATTGAAGAACAGAGAAACAACACGTCAGATGCATTAAAGCTTATATTCATTAGATTTTAGCTTTTCCGATCTATATCTATTTTTGATCATTCAACTATATATTCTTCATTGTCTGATATTTTGTAAGGAATCATTTGTTTGGCAATGTATGATATGATATGATGACATGAATGAATGATATTATAATTCATTGCTTATTATTACATCATAGAGCTCAAAACCCTGGATACCACCAATAATGTCCAGGAAAGTGATGCTGAAACCAACGGCCAAAGTTATGCAGATCTAGGAAACGTTGCTGGATCATCCAATCTCCAGGGTGCAGCTTCAAATACCTCTTCTGAATGTGAAGAAAGATATTCTGGAATGCCCCCCTCAAACCCCCCACAGCCTAAAGAAGATGGAGAAATCCTGCCTCAATCAATGGATCGTAAGTGGCAGAAAATTGTTTTAGAAAGCCTTGATTTGTCATAATTTATTATGATAAAATGCCTTTCATCCACAATAGCAATACACCCCTCAACCAAGTGAGTTTCTTTTCCACTTGCTGTCCTGGGTGGGTCAGGTCTTGTCTGACACAGGGCCACAACAGTACTATGAAATGCAACTATGCAGTGGGAGATCCTAGATAGTGATAACACCCATTTGCGCTACGGAAATCACCAAATTGAAAACCACTGCCTTTGCAACAACTCGATTCCAAGATGGCGCTGTCGTGTCTTAGAAAAAATGCCGTATAGAACCTGATATGAAACAGCTTCGCATGTTATCCCTGTAATGACTTCTCGAATAATGCTTTTCTGTTGAGAAGCTACTTAGTGATCTGAAGCATGGTTCGCTTTGCATGAATTCTAAATCTCCAATCCTTACTTTCAGAGGCTGAAGCTTACAACACTGCAAGGGCTGTAGCTAACAACACTGCATGTAAAACTGCTTTGGGTGACCAAAAGAAGACAGAAAGCTTGAAAATGACATGTAAGTTAAGGCAAAGACAGCTAGGGATACTAAGCTAGAACGGGCTAATTTTTTTGAAATTAGCTCGTTCTGGCTAATAAAAAATTATTTTCTTGATATCTTATTAGAAGACCTCATTATAGAAACGTACAAAGCTGGTGTTAAAGTCTGAATTATCTATTTTTTTCATTTCGCCGCACGGCACGGGCGTCATTACGCGGACTTAACCGCATCAGAAAGAACAATAGAAAACGTCACAAAAGTTAAAGTTGCATTTTTCTCAAACTTTCGCCGGAGAAACCTCCAAATTTTTTTACATGAATCCCCGTTTCTTGATGCGTAGAACCCAAATATCGCCTCAAAATAGCGGCCCAGTTCCTGGAAATCCAAGAAATCGACGTTTTAGCCTATTTTCAAGAATAATTTTTTATTAGCCAAAACGGGCTAAAATTAGCCAGAACGAGCTAATTTCAAAAAAATTAGCCCGTTCTAGCTTAGTATCCCTAGCTGAAAGATAAATGCTAACATTAAAAACGAGGTGAATGTAATGTGCAAAGCAGTCTCTGCCTCTTAATGCTTTTTGAATGAAACATGACACTATGGTAGTAGGAGAAGGCCCATCAATCGTTTTGCTTGCTTTTCTTTCCCACCATTGTTTCAATGATACGTATTGAACTTCTTATATACCCAGGGGAAAATTCAGTTTTTTTTTTATGATGTTGTAACTGAACAACTGACATACAATCAACTCTCTGGCGCCTTGGCCACTTTTCATTTGTAATAGGGCACTTTTCTTTCTATGTACAGAAAGTTTAATGAAATTCTAAAAAAAATTCTCATAACATAAGAAGCTAAGAAGATTAGTTTACTTTTTAAAGAATTAAGCTTTAAATCAAAAACATTCTGCAAATAGTACCAAACAATCTAGAAACTGTTCAATAACATACCAACAAATTGGTCTGGAAAGCAATAATGAAAAAGTACCTTGAAAATATCAAAAAAATATTGAAACTATCCTGGCCTTCCATAGACAGCCGTAGAGCCGTAGCCTTTTCTGAACTCTGGGGTTTTCTACCGATTTATGCAAACAAGCTGATTATTACACGTAAAAAAATGGAAAACTGTGAGAAAATAAAGGTAATCAGATGATAGGGTAGGAGATTTTTAGACAGGGAATACGGCACATTTTTTATAAGGCGTGGATTAGCAACGTTTAGTTGCACTAAGAGGTTTTAGTAAACACCAATACGAAGATTTCCTTCAAGAGGTATTTGTATTCGGGGTAGATTCATGACACGATTTATTGAAACAAACTAGCTAGATTCGTTTCAAACTCATTCATCATTGCTAATCCCAGCAAAAACTGTATATCCAATCACACAGCAATACAAAGACGTGCCTTTACCTTTTCTTCGCTTTAGATTTAGCAGCAAATGAAGAAGCATTAAGGACGCGCCCATCAAGAAGAGTGAGACTAATGATAGCCCAGAAGTTAGAAGCTTGGAAAACATTAGGCTACTATCTTGGTGTCCCTGACCATGCTATTCATGACATTGATGGAGATTATAACAGGTCTATCGATAAGAAATATCAGCTTATCAATGCTTGGATGGAACAGAGCAAAGAAGTCCCCACGCTAGGCTTGCTGATTGGAGGCCTACGAGCAATGGGCAACCAGTTCCATATCATCAAAGATATCAATAACATCACGGGTTTGTTTTCTCAACACGTTAAATTTCATTTAATCGGGTTTGTTTTCTCAACATGTTAAATTTCATTTAATTGGGTTTGTCTTCTCAACACGTTAAATTTCATTTCATCGGGTTTGTCTTCTCAACACGTTAAATTTCATTTAATCGGGTTTGTCTTCTCAATACGTTAAAATTTCATTTAATCGGGTTTGTCTTCTCAATACGTTAAAATTTCATGTAATCGGGTTTGTCTTCTCAATACGTTAAAATTTCATGTAATCGGGCTTGTCTTCTCAATACAATAAAATTTCGTTTAATCGGGTTTGTCTTCTCAATACGTTAAATTTCATTTAATCGGGTTTGTCTTCTCAACACGTTAAAATTTCATTTAATCGGGTTTGTCTTCTCAATATGTTAAAATTTCATTTCAACGGGTTTGTCTTCTCAACACGTTAAAATTTTCATTTAATCCGGTTTGTCTTCTCAATACAATAAAATTTCATTTAATCGGGTTTGTCTTCTCAATACGTTAAAATTTCATGTAATCGGGTTTGTCTTCTCAATACGTTAAAATTTCATGTAATCGGGTTTGTCTTCTCAATACGTTAAAATTTCATTTAATCGGGTTTGTCTTCTCAATACGTTAAAATTTCATGTAATCAGGTTTGTCTTCTCAATACAATAAAATTTCATTTAATCGGGTTTGTCTTCTCAATACGTTAAAATTTCATTTCATCGGGTTTGTCTTCTCAACACGTTAAAATTTTCATTTAATCGGTTTTGTCTTCTCAATACGTTAAAATTTCATTTAATCGGGTTTGTCTTCTCAATACGTTAAAATTTCATGTAATCGGGTTTGTCTTCTCAATACGTTAAAATTTCATGTAATCGGGTTTGTCTTCTCAATACGTTAAAATTTCATTTAATCGGGTTTGTCTTCTCAGTACGTTAAAATTTCATGTAATCGGGTTTGTCTTCTCAATACAATAAAATTTCATTTAATCGGGTTTGTCTTCTCAATACGTTAAAATTTCATTTCATCGGGTTTGTCTTCTCAACACGTTAAAATTTTCATTTAATCGGTTTTGTCTTCTCAATACGTTAAAATTTCATTTAATCGGGTTTGTCTTCTCAATACGTTAAAATTTCATTAAATCGGGTTTGTCTTCTCAATACGTTAAAATTTCATCAAATCGGGTTTGTCGTCTTAATACATTAAAATTTCATTTAATCGGGTTTGTCTTCTCAATACATTAAAATTTCATGTAATCGGGTTTGTCTTCTCCATACGTTTAAATTTCATTTAATCGGGTTTGTCTTCTCAACATGTTAAAATTTCATTTAATCGGGTTTGCCTTCTCAATACGTTTAGATTTCATTTAATTGGGTTTGTCTTTCTGAGCCCTGAAACTGAAATACTAAATGGATATGTTAGGGTGTACATTGAAAGGACATGTTGGTGTGTACATTGAAGGGACATGTTGGTGTGTACATTGAAGGGACATGTTGGGGTGTACATTGAAGGGACATGTTGGTGTGTACATTGAAGGGACATGTTGGGGTGTACATTGAAGGGACATGTTGGTGTGTACATTGAAGGGACATGTTGGTTTGTAAATTGAAGGGATATGTTGGGGTGTTCATTGAAGGGATATGTTGGGGTGTACATTGAAGGGACATGTTGGGGTGTACATTGAAGGGACATGTTGGTGTGTACATTGAAGGGACATGTTGGGGTGTACATTGAAGGGACATGTTGGTGTGTACATTGAAGGGACATGTTGGGGTGTACATTGAAGGGACATGTTGGGGTGTACATTGAAGGGACATGTTGGTGTGTACATTGAAGGGACATGTTGATGTGTACATTGAAGGGACATGTTGGGATGTACATTGAAGGGACATGTTGGGATGTACATGGAAGGGACATGTTGGGGTGTACATTGAAGGGACATGTTAGTGTGTACATTGAAGGGACATGTTGGTTTGTAAATTGAAGGGATATGTTGGGGTGTACATTGAAGGGATATCTTAGGGTGTACATTGAAGGGATATGTTGGGGTGTACATTGAAGGGACATGTTGGTGTGTACATTGAAGGGACATGTTGGTGTGTACATTGAAGGGACATGTTGGTGTGTACATTGAAGGGACATGTTGGGGTGTACATTGAAGGGACATGTTGGTGTGTACATTGAAGGGACATGTTGATGTGTACATTGAAGGGACATGTTGGTGTGTACATGGAAAGGACATGTTGGTGTGTACATTGAAGGGACATGTTGGTTTGTAAATTGAAGGGATATGTTGGGGTGTACATTGAAGGGACATGTTAGTGTGTACATTGAAGGGACATGTTGGTTTGTAAATTGAAGGGATATGTTGGGGTGTACATTGAAGGGATATGTTGGTGTGTACATTGAAGGGACATGTTGGGGTGTACATTGAAGGGACATGTTAGTGTGTACATTGAAGGGACATGTTGGTTTGTAAATTGAAGGGATATGTTGGGGTGTACATTGAAGGGATATGTTGGGGTGTACATTGAAGGGACATGTTGGGGTGTACATTGAAGGGACATGTTGGTGTGTACATTGAAGGGACATGTTGATGTGTACATGGAAGGGACATGTTGGGATGTACTTGGAAGGGACATGTTGGTGTGTACATTGAAGGGACATGTTGATGTGTACATTGAAGGGATATGTTGGGGTGTACATTGAAGGGACATGTTAGTGTGTACATTGAAGGGACATGTTGGTTTGTAAATTGAAGGGATATGTTGGGGTGTACATTGAAGGGATATGTTAGGGTGTACATTGAAGGGATATGTTGGGGTGTACATTGAAGGGATATGTTGGTGTGTAGATTGCAGGGACATGCTGGGGTGTTTATTTAAGGGGTTATTTTGGGGTGTACATTGAAGTTCAGGGGTAGACTCCTATATATGGCTGAGTTGCTGGAGTTTTCAAAATGGGGGGATTTTTAAGAAATTTTTACCCCATTTCTCTGATTATTCGCAGATTTCAAACTTTGCAGTAAAAGTCGACGGTCTCTTTGAAATATTTTTAGAATGTTCTCAAAAGTCGACCCAGGCCTCTCTCTATCAATCCCATATCTTTTTTTAGAAAACAACCGCAATGCAGGACCTGAATTTCAGAAGGAGCCGCCCCCCGGGGTCAAACGGCTAGTGATGAACACGATAAATGCTGACTGGAGAAGACTTGCGCTTTACCTTGATCTAGACGAGCATATCATCGAGAGTATCGAATGTGACCATTCATCAGTACATGACAGGAGCTGGGAGGTATTGAAGTGCTGGATGAGAAGAGAGCCAACTGGCACACTAGGTGATCTGATGGCTTGTTTAGATACAATGGGACGGAGACAGCTCGTGCGAGACATCATGAAAGAAACCAGTAAGGATGAAGTTTATCTGCCAAGTTAATCGAATAATCAATAAATGATTGTCAAGCTAACGATTGATTTTCGTAAAATGCATTTTTTCTGCAACCAACAACAAGGGGGTCCTGATATTCTTATTTGATTTTTCAGATCTCGTTTGGGAATTCCAATGAACTGCTGAGCACCGAGGTCGCCCCCATCGAGAGAAATCACATCCCGATCACAAGACGATTTCGGAATTCTTCTGCTACGTCCTGAAAATAAAATTTTGTCTTTTTATGTTAGTTACCTAGATTTTGATATAAGGAGACTGAGTATGCGGATCACCAAAAACATGCAAAGAACTCTGTAGACAAATACTGGCAGTTCCAAGTTTCAGCTAACAGAGCAGAGGGGCCTTTGGGGATAAATTACAATCGTCTGCCTGTTGTTTTATCGATTGTAAAGACATCTTCATGTCTAATGCAGCATTAAGTGCATTTTTATCAAAGATGGCCAAACTGGTGAAACATGCAACAAACAAACCACAGAGCCCTCGCCTATAACTTAGTAATCAAAAGTACGCTTTTATTTATTTTATTCACTTATTGCAATCGTATTATGTGTTCATAATCTTAGTTTTATAAAGTAAGGATATGATGCAATATTTTAAAATATCTCATTCCTAAGAATAGCAATAAATTGAAACAAAGCAATGCCTTCCTGAGAGTTTTTACCTGTAACCTGCATCGTCTATTATTGACTGCTTTTATTCAGGTAAGAAGGAAGAATGGCTGATATGTCTACGAATATATATGCATAAAGCAAAGTGACGCTTCTTAAGTATAAAAAATAAGAAAAGCCGCATAAAAATATTTTCAAAAGTGGAGTTTTTATGACAAGTTGGGGAGGGACCCCAATTGTTATTGCCTCCTTTCCATGTTCCGATCGCTTCTCGGAACAATCCCATGAGCATTAGCGAAACGTTCTGTACCTAGACCTACCAACCTAGCTAGACAGACGTTCAACTGCGATGAAGATAGACCGGGAACCAGCAAACACCAAATAATAATATTTGTATTTTTGAAATTTGAGGCTGTGACTGTGAGTATAACTTGATCGGTTATGTTTTGGGGCTGAAAATCGTCCTATTTTGTTGCCGAGAAAACTGCTGTCGACAGTGCTTTAGTGGCAAGGTAAGAAGCATAGAAGCCTGTCTTATGTATAGGCCTACTCTAAGGGTTTAAAAGTATCGAAACGATGACGTAAACATGGCGACTTAGAGCAAGGACTGGGCTTAGGCCTTAAACTCTCTGTTGTGATTTTTGACCCTTAGAAACATCGTAAATGAAAAACATCATCAGAAATATAAAGACAATAATCCACAGTATCACAAAATGTTAATTTAGAGGAAATTAATCCTTTTAAAGTCTCTTTTAAAGAGCAGAAGGTCAAGAGGGTTTAGAACCACAGAAATATGAGAAGATGATTAGAGCATAGTAATATAAGTTAGCAAAAGGTAATAATTTCTTGGATATTTTGGCAAAATATTAAATTTGCTTCCAAATGTAGTTCAGGATTTATATTTGAAATATTACTTCAAAATAATGGGGTTTTATCCAAATTTCAAAGAAACAGATCAACATAATTTCGTATAATAATTGAACGTTAAGAAAAAGTGATTTGAATTCTGAACACCTAAATTAAAGTGCAGAAGATATAGACTTTCACGACAGTCTTGAAAGAAATATTACATGAAATACAAAGAAAAATAAAAGTGCCTTTTGAAGAATAAAGTTTGGAGCAAGAAACTTATCGTAAACTACAGAGTAATATTGACATTTGTTGGTGACCTGAAAAGGGGAGTTTTAAAACTTCCCTTGCCCTTTTAACATTGATGTTTACTTGATGAATATTCGCTTTTTTGTTATTGACTCCTAGCTCATGTGTTTGAAATTATAAAGTTAAACTTACGTGGAATTAGTTCCAGCAGCAAATAACTGAATTCCTTCAAATATTCAGTACTTTACTATTAACTTTTGCCATACAGCTCGTTATCCATTGAAAATATTCCTTCCCCGTACATGTTTAACCTCTTGGCCTTCAGACACTTTTTAGAAGTGAGGAAATGAACTTTGTGATACAATTTTCGGTCGTGAGAGGAATTGTTTTTGTTTTTGGGCGGAAAATTTGAAGCGCGGACAAGTCATGAGGTCAAAAATTGCCAATGAAATTCCAGCACTCTTAGGCCCTCACAGCTTTGGCGGCCATGTTTACGTCATCGTTTCGATATTTTTAAACCCTTAGAGTATTTATGTGATCAGCCCGTGCAGTTGTTTTGTATGGGGTATCCAATATGCACAGTTACTTCAAAGTAAGGTTAGCTGGATCGCTATTTCCACGACCGAAAATGTAGACCCATAACAAGGGTAAAGATGATAATTACAAGAGCCAACATCAACAGAAGCCGGATAATTGCAGGACAGTAAATACCATTTTTGGTTTTCTTAGTTAAACATGCCAATCTTTATGATGTTGATGTCACTAAATAAACGTTGGTACCTTTGCTTAGAAGGAATTATTCAAAAATAATTAAAAGCAGGGGGTATGAAAACTTTTCAAAAATTGATCAGCAGCAGATGATTATCTGGTACTCGTGAGTTAAGAGACATAACAAATTTCAAATAGTAAACTAGATGTTAAATTAGATTAAAATGAAACTAGAATATACTATGCACTGAAAGAAGATAAAGCCTCTGTGTTAGAGAATCGCAGATACCAAGCAGTCAATACACAAACATGATTAAGATCAGTGCTGCTAAAGATCTATCAGCAAACAGAGGCGTTCGGTCTGGGTATTCAGGGTATTCAGAGAATTCCCTAGCGTTTCCACACAAATAATAATTTTTATGCTTTAAATTTCTTATGCAGATCATTTAATTTTTTAGATATAATAAAACATTATATTGCTTTTCATTCTGTTAAAAAACCATATCGTAAAATTTATGAAGTCATTACCATCAAATGAGTTTTCCTTATGTGCTCGCAAACCCATCTCGTCTTCTGGTGTTGTGTAGTTACTTTGCAAACAAAGGGCTTTAGGTTATGGCCAGTAGGCAGCTTTTTAATTGTTGGTTGTCTGTATGTCTGTTTGACAATGTATTGCGGTTGATATTGCGGCCCCAGCGGAATATTTGTTGACCTCACTCTTAGAACCTGCTTTTAGAGCGGGCAGATACTTTTCTAAGCTACTGAAGCGACAAGTCCTATAGGTTTGTACTAGCAAAAGACGCACATTAAGATCCTGCGTCCATCAGGTCGAATTTTGTTTTTGAAATTGGCGCGGTAAGACCCGTACACGCAATCTCCTTTCCTTTGTTATTTAACTCTCTCTCACACTGTGTTGGTAAATACCTTCAAGTTCACAAGGCGCGTTTTCCATATCGATTCTACGACATAAACAAATCGAATAAAGGGAAGAAACAGATTTGTAAAATAGTCTAAGCAAGAAAGAAGGGAAACTTTTAGAACCTTAATGTTGCAGTTGCAAAAGACAGTAAGCAACTAGCTTGAAGTTAAGTAAAGAATATTTTTTATCTTACTTTTGTTGTTGTAAGCTATATTGGCCTGTAAGACCAAATTGAGAGGCCTACAATCTTCTCAATCTCTGTCGAAGCATCCATTTATTTTGTAGTTTTTTTCAGAATATCATGTTTTCTGTTTCGATGGTCCTTACAGTGTCAATCTAATGTGTATGGGTTTGTGTTTGGGATATTTATCCTACTTTTAGTGTGATATTATAGTGATATTATGTTTTAAATGAACTTTTATTTGCATAAATTTACTACTCCTAATTTTGTAACATTTGAGCGAAAGTAAAGCAGCGAAAATCAACTAATTTGATATCCGTTAAATTTTATTAGGGGGTGGTCCAGTCCTTGTTAGAATTTTTGGGTGTGGTCAGAAAAAATTACCCACAGAATACCCTGTCTTTGAACTCACGGAACGCCACTGTCAGCAAATACATTATTTTTTATAAGAACAATGTTATAAGAGCCCCAGCCCCAAGCTTAAGAACAAGCTAAGAACAAACCAAGGCAGACCATTTCAAGGTCAATATAAGAATTTTACGAAATAATTATTATACTGACACATTATAACAAAGCAAGCAGATTGACAGGACAAGGATATTTCTGATGGTCAACAGAGTCCACATTTAAACCAATTAACACAACTGTTAGCAAAAACAGGCTCTTAAATCATTATAAAGTAAGAACAATTTAAGTACATTTCCGGCTAAAAATAGAGGAATATTTAAGAACAGCCAGCTTCTAACCAAATTTTACTGGTTCTTATAAAAAATAGAGTGTAGTGCAGCAGTGAGATTTTGCACCATTTACAAATTTGTAGTTTCTTACAATGTTTCTAAAGATTGATGAATATTTATGAATTTTACCCTTATGAGGCCCACATACAATGGCTCCTTTGCTAGCTTGGTCCTCTTTCTATTTCATAGGAACAACTATAGAAATACAAGATGTCTGCTAAGCCAAACAAACTAGCTATCAGTTCAAGGACAAAGAAATTACTTGAGATCAGTAAGAACATAACAAAGGACGAACTGAGAACTTTGAAGATTCTTTGCAGCGAGCACATCCCTGCCGGTGAACTGGAAAACCTTACAACCGCATTGGAATTGTTTAAAAAGATTGAAGAAATTGATGCTAATAATGACAGCGGAGATTCATTTCTTTCCCATCTGTTTGATTTAATAGGCAGGAAAGATCTGTGTAGAAAATTAAGTGGTTTGCCAGTAGAAGGTAAATCAATTTTCACAATTTTCTTCTGTTCTCCCTTATACCGTTTAGATTTAACACTCTTTGATTAGAACAAAAATTCAGCATGAAAGAAGAACAAAACTTCAGGACAAAAGAAGAAAGACAAATGTAGCAAAAAATTTTACTGGTTAAATTGTGCTCAATTTTCTGGTTATCTTGATGTGCTAAGTTGATTCAGTAGATATTCCATGAGCTTAACAAATCAAAACCCACAACATTTTCATATAAATGCATAATTCTGACTCCAGTTGTCACAATTTTCCAGAGCAATGGCTTCTTTGGTAGTTGAAAGTTTGTTAGAAGAATAGTTTTGAAAAAATGCTAAATATTGGTTCTTGGTGTTTCCAGGTTTTGATCATTTTTTAATATTTTGATCCAGACAAGACCAGGTAATGATACCTCCAAAAATTGTGGCAAACATTTTATATTTAGAAAGCTGCAAATTAATGTAGAAATCCAAGGTGTGTTGGTGAAGATCTTTTTTTGAGTTTTAATGATTAATCACTTTTGCAGGAACTGACCATACTCAAAGACAGAAGTCGAAAATTCCTACAGATGTTAAACTTTTAGTATCAGAAAAGGTTGCTGCCGATTGGAAAAGGCTTGGTCGCTATTTGGAGGTTGAGGAGTACGTAATCGACAGAATAGATGTTGATTTCAGAAAGCTTCTTGATAAGAGTTTTGAGTTACTAAAAGAATGGGAGAAGAGAAATGATCAAGCTTGTGTAGAGATCCTGGCTAATTGTCTGAAGGGATTGGGACGCAGGGATATCTGCTCAGCAATAGAAAAACTCAAAGGTGCGTTATTTAAGGAATTCCTTTTTATCAAATGATTATGATTACAAGTTTCTTCAAGTATTTAGAGAGGTAGTAGAGATAATTACCAAGACAAGGATGAAGGGCCCTCTTAGCATTTCAAAGAGGACGGAAGAGCCCTCTTACCCACATGCATGGTTTTCAATTATCATCCCTAATTAGAATTAAATGGGAAAGAGGACTGTTGATTTTTTCCATGTATTTTATATTACTTTGATAAATTAAATTTTGTTTCTAATTCACTCAAGTCTCTGTTGTATAAAAATAGTACATCATAGAAATTCTCCTTGGTTTTGAATAAAATAATATTATTTCGCATTTATTCTTTTCAGATCATTACAGCTCCCCACCGGTCCAAGAAACATATGGTGAGTTAATACGTTTTCTGTTCCACAGGGTACAAACTCAGGTCTTGCGGTGCATTTAGTTAGAATTGGTGAGTTCAAGTGCTGTGCTGACCATGTTTGTCATTAACTTGAATTATCTGACTGGTTTAATGAATTATCACCTTTATCTTCAGGTCCTGAAGTTCAGGAAGCGTCAAACTCAGCTGCTAATATCATTCATGGTATTTTCAACTTTCTTTCATATTCTACATTCTCGTTGCCACTTTTCATTACTAAAACTCTATTATGACTAGGGGGCAAAGTAACGGCTTCATATAAAAAGATTGGTACCTTCAATGCAGAAAGAGTATCAATAACTCACAGGAACCTTTCCCAAATGTTGTCAACATTTCTAGAGAAAAATTCTAGTCAGTGCCGTGTCTTTGTCACATAACCCCCTTTGCTGATGTGCCAACCCGTTGTATATAAGGCCCTGTTTACACTATACCGGATAGCTTTCGTCGCGCTGCGATTTTCGTATCGGATAGGGGGTACCGTTTACATCATGCCACAGCTATCCGGTACGAGACGGTCCCCCATTCGGAGTGAAAATCACTCCGCTTTGTAGGTGATATGAAAATCACTCCGGCATGGTTGTGGCATGATGTGAATGATGCTATCCGATACGTTTCGCTCTAGAACCTCGATTTGAAGGCGAGAACCTATCTTTGCGCCTTATTTCACTCACGAAAATGTTCAGAATGGACTCTTGCATGATGCATACGTTCTTGTGCATGCTACAATGCTTTTATGGTGTGCTGCAGCTGAATGGGTTGCGATTTCAATTGCTGTGCCATCGTTATATGTTGCAAAAAAAGAAATTTAGAAGAATGTCCAAAACTGCATGTAAAATTTTAAAGAAGAAGAGAAAGGAAAGACTCCCTCGAAGATTTTGGAAACGACCCGGGAGATGTGTAGGTTGGAGGGATAACAGTTAAAGTGGAATTGCATTATACGTGTTTTTATAAGAAACCTAGCTTGGGTCCTAGTACTAAAAGTTTCTTAATTTTTCACCAGTTTCTAGTACTAAAAGTTTCTTAAAAGTTTCTTATTTTTAGACTCGCACTTATCATCAAATTCTGCACTTTCCCTCGCATATTTCTTGTATTAAAGTGAAACCAACCTATTAATACAGGTAGACTCAACATCCTGTGTTTCTCTAAAAAATCCAGTAACAAACATAAATCAAGATAAAAAGGAATTGATGACATTTTACTTTCTGGCTCAGAAAGTCCTCTTTTTTTTTCTCGGAGAGTCTTAAAGATATTGATGTAGTTCTAAAAGTTGGGCTCTAGTACTAGGTTTCTTATAAAAGAACGTGTACCCGAAGAGTGGAGAGAAAACATCCGGAGGTCTGCCAATCAAAGAATCCACGAGATCTTCTGCTGGGGTCTGCGGGCAGTAACTAGAGCTATCCGATATGGTGTAAATGGTCGCCCTATCCGATAGAGGGCGTTCCGCGACGCGACGATAGCTATCCGGTATATTGTAAACGGGGTGTCATATGCGTTTGTGCATGGGCATGGGTTTGTGCATGGGCTGGAGCGCAGTGCTTCGTTCGTTAACACAACTGCTATCATCAAGAATGGCGGCGGAGACGCCATGAAAGCTGCGAGATATTGATTGCGTTAAAACAGATCATTAGAAGTTGTTATATGACAGATTTATACACAAACAGTATTCCTGTTTAAAATAGATTGCAACAGAAACAAAAAAAAATAAAAACAGATCTGATATTGAATGATATAAATAACTTTGAGATCAATTTCAACGGAAAACAAATTAGGCCTAAATCGAGGGTAAAATAATTGACTTCTCAAGGAATGGATTTTTAAAAACTTTTGAAGGAAAACTTCGGTATTAAATTGATCATCAAAATGCAATATGTTGATAATTATGCCCACTTCTACTAGTCCAGAGATTTAAGAAACTACCAAAATTGAATTTTAAAAACAATAAAGATCTGTATTTAAGAAATAATGTAAAAAATTTTGTTGTTAAAAATAAATAAAATCGTACTTCTGCTAGTCCAGAAATTTAAGAAACTATAAAAATAACTGTATATTTAACCATGCGTTTGTGGATGGGAAAATTTTAGGCCCATGCACATACGCATAGCTGTCGATTTCGCCATGCGTTTGTGCATGGGGTTACTTCAGGGAACAAGAATATTGTATACCACGGTAAATATATTGTCGATGGTAAAGTGGTGTCAATAGCATAAAATTGAGGCTAAATTATTCTTAAATCATTTCCAGTAAATCTAAAAGAATTATATTTCTTAGAAATTTAGGCCCATGCACATACGCATAGCTGTGAATTGAACCATACGTTTGTGCGTGGGGCAACTTTAGGGAACAAAAACTTAGTGGATCTCTATAAATAAAATGTCGATGGTAAAATGGTGTTAATAGCATACCATTAAAGCTAAATCTACTCTAGAATTGTTTCCAATGAATCTCGTAGAAAAGTTTCTCTTATAATTTTAGGCCCATGCACATACGCATAGCTGTAGATTTTACCATGCGTTTGTGCGTGGGGCAAATTTAGGCCCATGCACATATGCATACCTGTGAATTGAACCATGCGTTTGTGCATGGGGCAACTTTAGGGAACAAGAATATTGTGTATCTCTATGAATGTAATGTTGATAGTAAAAGTTTTTCAATAGCATAACATTGATGGTGGAACTGTTCCAAGATCATTTGTTGGAACTCCAGAGAAAGGCAAGATTGAAACTCATGCAAGTTGCAACTGATGTATGTTTAGTTATTATATCCAGATAGGAACACCATAACGTTATTTTTTTGTAAGCTGATACATTAAGAATATAAGGATAAAGTAAGGCATCTTCTAGTATTATTTTTTTACGCTTCCTTCAACTGTCCAAAACTTTTTTAATATTTGACTGTTTTTAAGTAATGTTAAGATTTATTACTTCTCTCCGTGTCGCTTTACCAAGCCAAGGTTGGTCAACACAATAATTGATTTTGTCCTTTAAAAAATTGCTTTTTATAACGTAAAAGTTAATGATAGTCATTGTAGAGAAGTTGCATATCTACAACAGATGAATATATGCAAAAATATAAAGTTCCTTAGTAATTTGACCTTTAGTAGTAGGGGCTCCTTAAGTTTTTCGACCTTCTACATGTACGTTCCTTATAAAAGGTTCCTTATAAAAATGGCCCAGTAAAATCTAACCTTCTCAAAAGAGGAGCTACAGGCCCCTACCCCTCTAGCATCAATGTCAAATTATCTTAGAAAGAAAGTTTCAAGCATTTCATAAACTTTTAGCCAGTCGGGAGTGTTACTATATAACGACTTTGTTATGAAAAGTACACTCTTTTTTTCTTATAAGAATACTTGAAATTTTCCTGAGCCTCAACTTTTCCATTGTTTATTCTTAAATTTTCTATTGTTCTTTAGCGATTTTGAGCCTCAATATTCTTATAAGATTTATTCTTATAAAGAAAAAAGAGTGTATGTGTATTCCGATATCTTGTACCATGAACTTGATTTCTTATCGAAAAATTGTAGGTCGTAAATCTATCTTGCTGAAAAAAATAATTTTCTTTCTCTCCCCCGCCTCCTTGATTAGTATGGTGTGTTTTACTTTGTGATTTGAACTGATCTCCTATGTTTTGTGATTTGAACTGATCCCCTACAAATTGGCAAATTCAAAGTTTAGCGCACTGTGTTTCATCTTGTCATGAAGCCCTGTGTCTCGTGAAGCACATAAGCGCTTCAGCGTCTCGCGAATCGCTGTGTCTCGTGAAGTGCATAAGCGCTTCAGCCCATGCACATCCGCATGCCATGCACATCCGCATACTACAGGGGCGTTAGGCTATAAGTAATTGATGTGGAAATGCCTTGCCTTGTTGTTTGATTCACAGTTATAGTCACTTGAATTTTTAGCTCCATCCTGGTCTATCTACACTGTGTGTAGAATAATGAGCAACATTAAAGTAAAGCAAGAAAGGATATGTTTTCTGCTACTCTGAGTTTCATGGCAAACTTATTTTACTCGGACTGAATGACCCTCCTATAAAACTAACTATTTCTTACTTCTATTAATTGTTAATTTATATTAATTAAAATATTCCAGATGGTGTACAGACATCTTCGACGAATTTCTCTCAGCAATCATTGCAGAAAAATGGAGGTAAAAATTCATTTCAGCTAATCTTCAACTTTTAGAGCGTGTCTCCCTATTAACCCCGTTTATCTTTTTTGTCAGAACAAATGCTAGAGAATTTTAGCTTCCTTTACAATTATAAACTACTTTTTAACCTAGTCATTGAGATTTTATGATGTTACAGATCCATCAAGGGATACAAACAATTTTTTACATTCGCCAGAACCCAGATAGAACCTTGATAAACTGGTAAACATTGCTCTCAAGCAGACATTGGCTCTCCATTTTCTAACCTTTCACTCTAACTGTAATTAATTCTAGCTTCAGACAAAAATAACGGGGCCCCTCAGATTTATTAACTGTCACAAATATAAAATTTGCCATTGCCCAAAAGGCGGTGTTCTCTCATCATTGGGGCCCCAAGTTTGGGATTTCAAATGCACTGGCCAAAGGTGCACTCCCATAGCAACCGAAATAGTTGGGGGTTAGAGAAAAATTGTTTAAGACATTTTCTCCACCACAGAACACGTGTGTTCCCCCAACCCCCAATATCCGAGAAATTTGATATAACCCTGGAAATACCCCATGTACGATGAGAGAACACCCCCGACGGCAACTCCTGATTGGCTTGGCTTACCACCTTTCTTGAATTTACTCCCATTCGTATGCAAAGCATAGGACATGCACAGAAATTTATATTACCTTAAATTGATGCAAGTATCAGATACAAACCTTTTCCAAAACAATGCATCAAACGCGTGAACAATTAACCACCTCATTTTGGTGGATTTTACATTACATTACATTAAGGTAATCATCTCATTTCAATGATTACCTGGTAGCCATCTCATCTCAACCGCCACCTCATTAACTTAGGGTAACCAACTTAATGGTACCACAATTAACTTCAAAGAGGTAACAGGAAACCGTCTAATCTCAACGATTACAACTGCTGCTCTTTCATGCTGAAAAACAAAACACAAACAATTAAAGCCGCATACTGGCCCTTTTTGCTTACGAACTTGGATCACTGGAGTGATGTGACATTAGCACACTGCTTTACTTTTAAGATTACGTACCTGCATTCCGCATTGTATGCTAACAACCTGCATTAGTGTGCTTACGTAGCTTTATATTGTACTGTATGCTAACGAACTGGCACGTTTGTGCCTACGTACCTCATATCGCATTACATGCAGTGCCAACGACCTTATTGTGCCTAGATAGCTTCATATTGCCCTGCCTGCTGACAAACTAGCATGTTTGTGCTTACGTACCTCATATTGCACTGTATGCTAACAACCTGCATGAGTGTGCTTACGTAGATCTATATTGTTACAGTATGCTAACAAACTTGCACATGTGTGCTTAAATAGCTTCATATTGCACTGTCTGCTAACGAACTTGCATGTTTGTGGCTACGTACCTTCATATTGCACCATTTGCTAACGAACTTGCACATTTGTGCTTAAATAGCTTCATATTACCTTGTCTGCTAACGAACTTGCATGTTTGTGCTTACGTACCTCATATTGCATTGTATGCTAACAACCTGCATGAGTGTGCTTACGTAGCTTTATATTGTTACTAAATGCTAAAAAAAAGAAACTTGCATTTGTGTGCTTAAATAACTTTATATTGCCCTATATGCTAACGAACTTGCATGTTTGTGCTTACGTACCTCATATTGCATTGTATGCTAACAACCTGCATGAGTGTGCTTACGTAGCTTTATATTGTTACTCTATGCTCAAAAAAAAAAACTTGCATATGTGTGCTTAAATAACTTTATATTGTCCTATATGCTAACGAACTTGCATATTTGAGCTGACGTAACTTCATATTTTACCATTTGCTAACGAACTTGCACATGTGTGCTTTAATAGCTTCATATTGCACTGTATGCTAACGGGCTTGGACATGTGGTCTTACGTAGTTTCATATTGCATTGTATGCTAACAACCTGCATGAGTGTGCTTACGTAGCTTTATATTGTTACTATATGCTAAAAAAAAACTTGCATATGTGTGCTTAAATAACTTTATATTGCCCTATATGCTAACGAACTTGCATGTTTGAGCTGACGTAACTTCATATTTTACCATTTGCTAACGAACTTGCACATGTGTGCTTAAATAGCTTCATATTGCACTGTATGCCAACGAGCTTGGACATGTGGTCTTACGTAGTTTCATATTGCCTTTTATGCTAACGAACTTTCATGTTTGTGCTTAAGTACATTCATATTGCACTGTATGCTAACGAACTTGCACGTTTGGGCCAACGCACCTTTATATTGCACTGCATGTTAACGGACCTGCACATGTGTGCTTACGCACTTTCAAATTGCACTGTATGCTCAGGAGCTTCCACGGGTGTGCTTAGGTAGTTTCATTTTGTACTGTATGCTAACAGACTTGCATGTTTGTGCTTACGTTCCTTGTATTACACCATCTGCTAACGAACTTGCACATGTGTGCCTACATACCGTCATATGTGCTTAAGAGACAAACTTGCATGCTTAAGAACCTGCATTGGTGTTCTTATAAAGCTGTACCTGTGTGGCTACGAACCTGCAAATTGTATGCCCACACACTTACACGCATAAGCGTATAACCGAAACAAAAGACCTGTGACCTTTGCATCAAGCCTGACCAGTATGTTTTTATCCTAATGCACTTTTTATTTAAACTTTATGGAGATAGTATCTCAGTAAAGGAATCTATAATTTAAAGCAGCTTTTTGTAATTCTTTATCTCATCTGAAACTTTGAATTATTTCATTGAATGTGTTCATTCAAAAAACTATATTTTGAATTGTGTTTTGTTTGACAATGACTCAGCATTTGAATCAAACATTGTGCACGCAAAAATGAGAAATTCTACTCCCAGATCTCTTCTCAAATGCTAGTTGTCAACGTATTTCCTTATTGAATAAACTCCTTACAGCCAAACTGAACCCAGGGGATTTGCATTAGAGCTGAGCCCAAGACGCCTTAAGACACTATTTCAAATACTTTTTTGACAAGGGAATCGAAATATGGCCTTTCCAAGTATGACTTTTAGTACTTGCATAGCAAATTCTCCAAAAGATAGCAGGAACTGCCTGATGCCCACCAAACGTTGTTGAAGATCTAGAATTATATAAAGTCATATTAATTTGGTATCGAAAGTTACCCAAGTCAAGAAATTATGCTGAAACTGCATATAGACCCTATTTAATCTTCGCATTTCACGCTTATTTGTTTCTTTGTTAATAAACCAATTGATATTCAATAAATTTTCAAAAGTGAAACTTTTTTATTGTAGCGCTATTTTGAATTTCAAAAGAATCTTTTTTGCCTGTCCAAGATGTAAACACTGAAAGTAGCTAATAAGATATCTTATATTTCATATTTCACCTGGAGACTTGATGTGGCAGTATTTTACCAAAGTGTTTCTTACCTCTTTAATAACTCTTAAATACACATTTTTTGGCAAACCAGAATGTGGCAAGAGTCACCATTTGGAATCTGAAGTCTTTCATCCAGCTCTCGAGCTTTAAACTACAAGCACCCCATCCCACGAGCAACTGCTTTGTAAGCAAGTCAGCACTCGACATGAAAAAAAAACTTAAGCAACTCTAGCACTTAATAAAGGAATGCGAAGCCATTAGAAATTCTAGTTCTGATCCAATTGTCGATGAAAACCGAGCAGCAGCTATTGAGAAGTAGGTTATAGTGGATACCAGTACTCCGGCACACCTTTTGTATGCAAGATAATATTGACAACTGTTGTACAAAAAACTTCTGAGATAGTATTCCAACGAACCAATCCTCAAGTATAAAGCTAATTAATTGCAAAGCAATTTTTTCTGACCTACCCAAATTTCCCCCAGCTAAACGACTCCGAGTACTGAGCTCGAGCCGAAAGAAATGCGTGCACCTCCCCGTAAACTAAAACCAAGTTAAAAACTCCTAATAATTTACTTCCCTTGCCTAAATAATACCAAGCATAATCACAAATTCTTAAATTCAATTAGCCTCGTGATCAAAATTCGAACTGTTACCATTTAAACTGTTTACCACAAGATTTTTAATGCGAACAACAATGGAATCAGGCGTAGGATTATTTAACTCATCTAATTTTCAAGAGGTTTACTCCCCAAGGAGCTGCTTGATGCAGGTCATATTGATACCCAACTTCAAAGTTATTTATGTAGGCCTACCTCAAACTGCCTCCAGAGAAATAACACATGCAAATGACGTACCTTGGGCATTGATCGCAAAAAATACCTGCTGGGTTAAAAACAACCCCTCCTTCGTAAACATCTCCAAGTAGCAAGCCCGCAGCACCTTGAGTATCGAGACTTGTTCTCCTACTTGTGTTCTTTGGTATTAAAATCACAACTAGAGATAGATTTTAGGTGGGTGGGTGAAAGAAATTGCACAGCCAAACGAAACGTCAAACTTCACCACGCCTTTGCTGCTTGCTGCGTCCAAATAGAAATACCTCGAGACAGAATTCTGGTTTAAATAGCAGCGAAACCAAATTGAAAGATTTCCAGACCTATTGTATCTAGAAAGCAAACATACAAAAGATTGAATGCCGAACTACATATTTCTATGCTTGAGCTGAAACATATTGTCTTCCAAACAATAAATGCGAGGTTGAAAAGTGAACAGACAATCTGCAGGGAATAGAATAGTATAATACATTAGAATAGAATGATACATAATGCGTGTAGCTATGAATATAACAGCTAAAGCATTGCAAAACACCGAGGACAGACTGATCGCTGACAAAAGTTTCTTATGTAAATCATAATGTGACTATGTATCAACCAACAAAGAAACAATCTGCTAAATAAGAGTGATACGTGTCGTACGCATATCACAGACATCGCAGACAAGCGATTCATAAACAAACAAGGTTGGACAACTTACCAACAAACGCTTGCAGCATCTTCCGCGAATTAACTTGGATACAAAATTTCATTCTTATCCATATTTATCCTCATTTCGAGATTATTTCAACAGTTTAGATCCTAGATTGAGAATTCAGATACTTGATTTTCTGATTTTGTAAGATTAGAATAAAGGCATCTCCACGATAAATTATTTTCTAGGCTCTAAATACCACGTCTCCACCTCTGGAGGAGTAACTTTAGTCGGAGATTTCAGCAGTCTGATCATTCATGATGGAGTCGGTGGGTAAATAGGAATGTTTGTACCCCCCAAATGACCCTCCATTTTCATTAGGTGCCGAAATGATCTTCAAAATCAACTTTCTTTATACTATACTTGTTGCAGCTACAAAATATTCCCTACGCCCTGAAAATAATGGTTCTTAGCACGTAGTTACATTTAATTACATTGTGGTTGTTTTTTATTCAATACACTACTTTGCTTTTCATCTGACACTCATCGTTAAGAAGAGACTAATAATAAAACCTACAAATGTTTGCTTCCAGAGACCATTGGCCAATCAGAAATGAGGTGAATTATTAGTATCATCCGAAACAACGAAATGCTCAGTGAGATAAACCATTGACTGTCAAAAGAGCCTTGAAGTTATTTTGTTTACCATTTGTCTACCTAATCAGATCGCTACATTATAAAATCGCTTGGTTCCAAGAAAAGGGTCCGGGGCTTCAGTCTTTCTGCCTGCACAAAGTTGGAATCATTTTATATTTCTTTTTAGTTGCATCTGTCTGCTCACCTTCAATGCCCCCTCTCAACTCAACATCTATACATCAAGTACTTCAAGTTAATACAACAACGTCAAACCAAGGTAACATTTGATTTTTATCTAAGGCAATTGCCTTATCATGATCAAAATATCTAGTCTCAATACAGAGAAAATCATGAGGTTCCGAGGTTGACATTTTTCATGTTATTTTAGTTCCATCAATTAGTCGACCTTCAACACTGGCTACTGGCTCTGCAGCTGAACATAAAATACATCAAAATCAAGTAGAACCAACAAATCCTGGTACGAAAATTCTCATTTACACAAAACTTAATTTCTATGAAAATGTGTTACCCAAATCAACATGCTGCCCTCACTACTTTACTCTCCCCATATTACCATCTAACCATATTACCATCCAACCGTATTGCAATCTAACTATATTACCATCTAACCATATTACCACCTAACCATATTGCCATCTAACCATATTGCAATTAATCCATATTACCATCTAACCATATTACCATCTAACCATATTACCATCTAACCATATTGCCATCTAACCATATTGCAATTAAACCATATTACCATCCAACCGTATTGCAATCTAACTATATTACCATCTAACCATATTACCACCTAACCATATTGCCATCTAACCATATTGCAATTAATCCATATTACCATCTAACCATATTACCATCTAACCATATTACCATCTAACCATATTGCCATCTAACCATATTGCAATTAAACCATATTACCATCTAACCATATTACCATCCAGCCAAATTGCCATCTAACCATATTGCCATCTAATCATATTACCATCTAACCATATTGCAATCTAACCATATTACCATCTAACCATATTACCATCTAACCATATTGCCATCTAACCATATTGCCATCTAATCATATTAACATCTAACCATATTGCCATCTAATCATATTAACATCTAACTATATTGCCATCTAATCATATTACCATCGAACCATATTACCACCTAGCCATATTACCATCTAACCATATTACCACCTAACCATATTGCTATCTAACCATATAACCATCTAACCATATTGCCATCCAACCATATTACCATCTAACCATATTACCACCTAATCATATAACCAACTAACCGTATTACCATATAATCAAATTACCCTCTAACCATATTACCATCTAACCATATTGCCATCTAACCATATTGCCATCTAATCATATTACCATCCAACCATATTACCACCTAGCCATATTACCATCTAACCATATTACCACCTAACCATATTGCCATATAACCATATTACCATCTAACCATGTTACCACCTAATCATATAACCATCTAACCGTATTACCATATAATCATATTACCATCTAACCATATTACCATCTAACCATATTGCCATCTAACCATATTGCCATCCAACGATATTACTATCAAACCATATTGCCATCTAACCATATTACCATCTAACCATATTACCACCTAATCATATAACCATCTAACCGTATTTCCATATAATCATATTACCATCTAACCATATTACCATCTAACCATATTGCCATCTAACCATATTGCCATCCAACGATATTACTATCAAACCATATTGCCATCTAACCATATTACCATCTAGCCATATTACCATCAAACCATATTGCCATCTAACCATATTACCATCTAGTCATATTGCCATCTAACCATATTACGATCTAACCATATTGCCATCTAACCATATTACCATCTAACCATATGGCCATCTAATCATATTGCCATCTAACCATATTACCATCTAACCATATTCCCGTCTAACCTTATTACCATCTAATCATATTACCATCTAACCATATTACCATCTAACCATATTACCATCTAACCATATTGCCATCCAACCATATTACCATGTAATCATATTGCCATCTAACCATATTACCATCTAACCATATGGCCATCTAACTATATCGCCATCTAACCATGTTACCATCTAACCATATTACCATCTAATCATGTTACCATCTAACCAGATTACCATCAAACCATATTGCCATCAAACCATATTACCACCTAACCATATTACCACCTAACCATATTACCATCTAACCATATTACCACCTTACCATATTACCATCAAGCCATATTGCCATATAAGCATATTGCCATCTAGCCATATTACCATCCAACCATATTACCACCTAACCATATTACCAAGTGTTTTTTCTTTTTTTTTAGAATCTGATAAAAGTAGGGAGAAGACGTTCAAAGAGACGGACATCTGAGGCAAACCTTTGCAATGTTGATAACCAAGTCTTAAAGCCTTGCAAATGATATAGGGAAGGATATAAGCTTCTTCTGAAGCCATTAGTTAACAGTTAAGATGTGTATTGTTGATAACAAAATTAAAGCCTTGCAAATGATATAAGGAAGGATATAGGCTTATCCTGAAGACACTTGTTAACAGTTAAGATGTGTATTGTTGATAATCAAGTCATTAAGCCTTGCTAATGATATGGGAATGATATAAGCTTCTTCTGAGGCCACTTGTTAACAGTTAAGATGTGTATTGTTGATAACCAAATCATAAAGCCTTGCAAATGATATTGGGAAGTATATAAGCTTCTCCTGAAGCCACTAGTTAACAATTGAGATGTGTATTGTTGATAACCAAATCATAAAGCCTTGCAATTGTAATACTCCGGTATTTCTACTGGGTATCGTTACAGATTCGACTTCAGAGAACACACGAACTTTTTGCGTAACTTCAAAACCAATAACTATATGTGCTATTTACAAAACTATACTTTCATAGACGTGCAAATCTAGCGTGTACAACTGTCGTGAACTTCGATGAGAGAACAACGAACCAATCACAGCGTGAACATTTCATTACACACACGACATGACGGACGGGGGTAACACAAAACACAGAATATTAGTGTCTCTAGAGGTCTGGACCCTACATACTCCCCCACTAAAAAAAAAGATAGATATATCAGAAAAAGTAACGTTTCAGCAAAGTCAGTAACTGTACAAAGTCAACGAATGTTCTTCCATAAATCATTTGCGAATTCTGACGATTGACTATCAAAAGTATCATAAAACGGCTAACACCACAAACGACGATCGTAATAAACAGCAACAGTAACAGGAAATGTTTTTTCTTGTTGGAGACATCTCGAGCTATCAAACAAACTAACATTTCATTGTCTAAACAGCAAAAACAGCATTATAAACGACGAAGCATTCTGATAAGTACGACGATAGGTACTGTTTATGGATGCGATCAGCGATCTGATTAGAATTAAAACCATGCAGTATAATAGTAGTTTCAATGTACAAGAATATAGATAATGCGAAGTTATGTGACGATACAAGACGCGTTTTTCTTACGTTCTGACGGGTAGCGGTGAAGCGAAATTGTTCATTATCGGCCAGCGATAAGACAATGGTGGTACTGGAACGAACGGTATACGCGGAAAGTTGTACCTCGAGTCTATAAACGGCGGTCTAATGTAATTTGAATTGTTAAACATTATAGGATGACGATATGGAATAAAAAGTATACTATTTACAAGATTTGCTTGAGCATTACATTGTTGTCCAGGCGCAAAATAAGTTAATCGTTCGGGTGGACGACGAATACGCGTGGTATAATAAAAGTCGTTTAAATTCGGCATTTGACGAGTCTCAACAGGTTGAGCATGTTCGTTTGGAGTAGACGCGGTAGACGCATCTTCCTGAGTTTCGAATTCGACGTTTTGTTCTGAGCTAGACGTACTTTCTGAAACCGATTCAGATTCCGATTCAGCTTCGCAATTGTTTCCAGCGTTATCCGGGATACTTTCGTCTTCGGTAGCATTTTCGGCAGCGTCTTCGGTAGCATTTTCGGCAGCGTTTTCGGTGGTGTGTTCACGAGTTGAATCAGTAACGTTTCTATCTGAACGTGATTCGATATATAAAAGGTCATCTTCATCTGAGGTATCACTGTCGTCCGATTCTTGAATAGGTCTGCGAGGTATTTGACGTTGAATAGGTCTTCCGGGTTGTCGCTGCGTAGGAGCATTGACTTCAACTGGCAGATCATTGCAAGGTAACAATAAGTTTCGATGCAGTACTCGGATAGGACCTTGTCCTGATTCGCGTTTAACTTCGTAAACTGGAGATTGTGAATCTTTTCTCCGTAAAACGATGTGTATTTCTTTCTCCCAGAATGAGCGCAGTTTCCCCGGACCACCTCTCTCCGACAAATTACGAACGAGTACACGATCATTTGGCTGCAAGTCTATAGATTGAGGTTTCCTATCATAACGTTGTTTGTTTCTAGTAGCAGAGGCAAGAGCTCGTTTTCGGGCAATCTCGTATGCCTCAGACATCGCAGATTTCCATTTGCTGACGTATTCGGGGTAGCTGTGATTTTCTGTGGATCAACGTTAAACATTAAATCGACGGGCAATCGAGGATGACGTCCGAATAATAGATAGAAAGGCGAGCATCCTGTCGAATCGTGTCGAGTCGAGTTATACGCACTGACAACTTTGTTGATGTGGTCACTCCAAGCACTTTTGTATGATTCTGGCAACGTACGTAGCATAGCGAGTAAGGTTCGATTAAAGCGTTCCAACTGACCATTACCTTCAGGGTGGTAAGGCGTTGTTCGCGAGTGACGAATATTGCACATTTGTTGCAATTCAGTAAACAATTTGTTTTCAAACTCTCTTCCCTGATCGTGATGGATGGTTTTAGGGAAACCAAAGCGTAAAATGAAATCATTATACAGCTTGCTAGCAGCAGTTTTCGACGACTTGTTTCTGGTAGGATACGCTTGTGCAAAGCGTGTGAAATGGTCCATGATTACCAGTACGTATTCAAATCCTCCTTTACTGCGTTCTAGATTCAGAAAATCTATTGATACCATTTCAAACGGAAATGTCGTTATAATCGGCTGAAGCGGAGCTTTCGCTTGAATTGTAGGCTTTCGTTGTTTAAGACATGTACACACATTTTTGACAAAATGCTCAATATCGGTTTGCATATACGGCCAATAAAATCGTTGACGACTGAGATCAAGTACACGGTCTGAACCTAAATGACCCATGTTTTCATGTAGTTCTGTTAGTACCAGCCTATGGTACTTGTAAGGAAGAACGATTTGTTTGATCTGACCATTGTTACGTACTAAAAGACCGTTTGAGAGAATCTCAAGCTTCTTATATTCATGCAATAACCGTTTCACTTTTGGCGATTCACGCGAAACTTCTCGCGAGACTGGTTGACGATTTTCCTTAACATAGTTAATAACTCGACTTATCACTTGGTCGTCTATCTGCGCTTGTACTAATTCGGCTATCGGAATTCGGAAAGGCGAATTATCAGTGTTAGAATCAATGTCAATACTAATTGAATCGGTAGTTAGGGAAGACACCCAATTTGAATCATTATTTCCTATTAACATGGCTGCAGAAGCTAAGGCTTGTCGATTTTCACACGTGGTTTCTTTTGTGCATGATTCCATGTAGGATTCGAATGGTACACGAGACAATGTATCAGCATCAGCGTTGGCTTTCCCTGGACGGTACTTGATAGAGAAATTAAAGTCTGCAAGCTCACTCACCCAACGCAGTCCAGTCGCATTTAGTCTGGCTGAAGATAAAACGTACGTCAGCGGATTGTTATCAGTATATACGACAAAAGAAGGGGCATAATAGAGATAGTCTCTAAATTGGTCGCAGACAGCCCACTTCAGTGCTAAAAATTCCAATTTGCCTGAATGAAGGTTGTAGTTTTTTTCAGCAGGAGTAAGAGTTCGAGATCCGTATGCGATAACTTTGAGAACACCGTTTTGTTTTTGGTACAGTACCGCGCCTAAACCAGTCTGAGATGCATCAGTGTGTAACACGAACGGTTCGGTGAAATTAGGATACGCCAAAATAGGCGGATTTATCAGCTTTTCAATTAGCGTATCCAGTATATTTTGGTGTTGTTCTGTCCACACAATCCGTTGTTGCGATGACAATTGTTGTTTTCCTTTAAGCTTGACTGATTGTGAATTTTGATCTGCAGACAGAAGGTCATAAACAGGTTTTGCTATGCTAGAAAAGTTCTCAATATACCGTCGGTAATAGCCAAGCAACCCTAAAAGTTTTTTGACGTCACCAACTGTATTTGGCGTGGATTTCTGCAAGTTTAGAATTGGTTGAATACTTTCTGGATCCAATTTATAACCATATGCTGAGACCACTCGACCTAAGAATGTCACTTCTTTCTGGAAAAGCTTACATTTTTTCGGTTTTAATTTGACACGTTGAAAAACGTTGAAAAGCTCCTGGTGCGTTCCGTAGTCCAAATGGTATTCTGACCCATTCGTACAGTCCCCAGGGCGTGATAAAAGCAGTGAGATGCTGACTTTCATTACTGATATAGCCTTGATGGTAGGCCTTGCCCTGGTCTAACACAGAAAACCAGACATTGCCCCCTAAGTTATCTAAACTCTCTTGAATTCGAGGGATAGGATGTCTGTCTGGAACAGTTTTGGCATTTAGAGCTCTGTAATCAACGCAAAGACGTAAACTTTGGTCTTTCTTCCGCACGCACACAACAGGAGAACTATAAGAAGATTTCGACTTTCTTATAAAGTTTTTGTTTAACATGTCCTCTATATATGCTTTGACTTCGGGATATAAGGGACGTGGTACAGCAACATAGTTTTTTTGAACAGGGAAGTTATCTGTAAGTTGAATATCCATATTTAAATCGGGTACAGATCCGATATCGTCCTCATTTCTGGAAAATACATCTTGCTCCTCGCATAAAAGGTTTAGTATCAACTGTTTCTGATCATCATTAAGTGTAGGCAAGTCTACTTGGCGAATGTGTTCAGGTATTTCTCCCTCATAACACGTGTTTACACTGGTGTTTGGACTCGAACTTCTCGACTTATTGTTTCCAGGCTTTTCTTTCAATTTCACATCTAGGGGTGTTACTGATTGAACTAGTTCGATCTTTCCTAAGAGAGTCCTGCGTGGCAAAACAATGTCATGTTTCGAATCATTAGTGATTTCGATTTTGACTTTGCTCGAATTTCCTGATTTAATTGTAAATAATTTCTCGCATACACTGATTCCTGAAATTTGTTGTTCATTCGGTTCGAATAAAACAGGGATTTCCTTTTCTATAGGGCCATGATTTACCCTACACGGTACTTGCAATGTTTTACCACTTGGTATCACGTGATTTCGTTTATTTGTTCTAATGTTACAAAGTTCAGTTTCAACATTCGATTTGATTAGATCGACCAAAGCAGTACAGTTAACAGAAGACACATCAGCAAAGGCACTTTTTAATTCATTACTTGATATACCGTTCTTTACAAATTCTTCAATAACATTGTAACCAATGAGAGGTAGGCCTACAGCCTCTTTTGCAATCAAAAACGGCACCACGAGAGTTTCATTGTTTATAATTGAAAAATCAATTTCACACCAGCCCAAATAAGGAATCTGTGTTCCATTAGCAGCAGTCAAATTTAGCTGAACATTTATCAACTCTGAAATGTCCTTCACGATCGCACTTGGGAAATTCTTGTTCATAAAGTCTTGAGAAACTATAGAGACTTGGGCTCCCGTGTCCCACAATGCTTTAAATGTTTTACCATTCAACTGACAAGTTATCACACAACGTTTTCCAACGAGATTAGTCATTTTAGAAGCTTTCTTTGGCGTTATATGACTAACAAAACAGTTTTCATTATTCTTACAAGGCGAATTTGAATCAGCAAATTGACTTTGTTTGGGCCTATTTTCTCGTTCACCGGTCACTCCGCGCCCCCCTGAAGCAACCGACTCTCGTTTCCCTGTGTTTGAAATTCAGCTTGGCATTGTGAACGAATATGTCCGATTTCTCCACAGTTAAAACAATGTTGGCAGTTCTGTCCACACCCCTGCGCTTTACATGCCCGACACCCGTATTGTTGAAATCGATTTCGATATCCACCACGACCACGGCCCCTGAAATTTTGAAAACGAGGACCCCTGGGCGAATGGTAAGGCTGATATTGAGAGGAGTGGCTTTGAAAGCTTTGTTTCAAGGAAGCTATTTCTGATTTTAATTCCTGTACTTCCGCTTGGAGTTGCTTTGAATTTTCTGCCTGCGTTTTTTGTTTGTCAACTTTTCCATTCGTGTTTGCTTTGGGTGTCTGGTCCTCACCACGAGCGGTGTCAGCAAACGCAGCGTGCGCCTTTGTGCTCTTTTGACGCTCAAAAGTTGAAAAATTTCCTTTGGCTTTCCTCTCAGCTTGAGTTGTCGCCAGCTCATTGACGTTTTGCATCAATTCCTCATCTGTTATGCCAGTTTTCTTCAAAAGTGGGCGTAGATTTGTAATCAGCGTTTCGTCGCGTAATCCGGTTTCGACTGTCTTGAGAAACGTGTTCTGCACCAACTGTTTGCTGTATTCTGCAGATTTCTCCTCGGATTTCTCCTCGGTTGACGCAAAAAAAACTTTGTTGCGTGCATCCATTGCGCGTAATAGAAATTGTTGTGGCGTTTCTTTGGGTTTTTGGCAATTTGTTACGAGGCCTTGGTACAAGTCTGCGGCAGTTTTTTCTTGAAAGAAAACGCGCAGAATGGATCTCCTTTTCGCGAGCGAGCGATCAGGCAAAGTTAAAACGTAGTTACGAAGGCTACTGTGTGGGGAAATACATTTTATTACGGCATCTACAATTTCTCTCTCTCGGTATCCCTTTTCTACCCCAGAGTCAATCTGGTGTATCAATGAGACGTAAGTTAGTTTATCCAACTGTCCAGGTTCTCCCACTTGCCCTGATATTTTGAATTCATGACGCAACGAAAAAGCATGCGTGTTATCTGATTTTGAAACTTGAGAATCTTCGATTTGATCATCTTTGTTTACAATATTAGGCCTCTTTACAGATTGTTTTTTCTCTTCTAAGGCTTTCATTACGTTATCAAGTTGTTCTTGATGGGATGTTTTCAAATCTAGTAACTGTTTTTCCAAATTGGCAATGGCCTGTTCATCGCGTTGGGAAGTTTCCTCAGAGTCAGACAAACGTGAAGCCGAAGGTGAAGGAGGGGGCGTATCTCTCATGAATACAATACAATCTCGTAAAAACACAATTTCATTCATATTTGACTCGGTTAGTTTATTTTCAACAGTATGTCTGATTATTTTGATCACGTTTAGTTTACGTTTTCCCTCAACGGTTTCCTCAATTTTTAGAAAATTTACAAGCTGAACGAGTTTTTCGAGACGTGCTTCACACAACAGGGAGTCAAGCTCTAACTGCAACGCCTCCATCTCCATTTCTTGTTCTTCTTCCATGTCTTAATGCCAATATTTCTCAATCACAATAAGAGGAGATCACAATCAATGAACAGAATATAATCCCTATCCTTCCCCTCAGACAAAAGCATAGGTAATAACAGGCCCGTAGGAAGCGGGGGGGCAGGGGGGGCATTTGCCCCCCCAATAATCCTAAAATTCAATTGTTCACAGCATGGTCCCTGGTCTTCCTTTTGTTCTCTAACAATGGTTGCCCCCCCAATAATTCTACCCAAGCTACAGCGCTGGTAATAAACGAGAAAATAACGACTTAGCTCCACAGATCACATCCAGGATCTGTCCAACGAGGAACTTTGAGAAAACGACAGGCGTTAGGCTCGAATTTCGCACTGGCCACCATTGTAGTACTCCGGTATTTCTACTGGGTATCGTTACAGATTCGACTTCAGAGAACACACGAACTTTTTGCGTAACTTCAAAACCAATAACTATATGTGCTATTTACAAAACTATACTTTCATAGACGTGCAAATCTAGCGTGTACAACTGTCGTGAACTTCGATGAGAGAACAACGAACCAATCACAGCGTGAACATTTCATTACACACACGACATGACGGACGGGGGTAACACAAAACACAGAATATTAGTGTCTCTAGAGGTCTGGACCCTACACAAATGATATAGGGAAGGATATAAGCTTCTCCTGAAGCCATTAGTTAACAGTTAAGATGTGTATTGTTGATAACCAAATCATAAAGCCTTACAAATGATATAGGGAAGGATATAAGCTTCTCCTGAAGCCATTAGTTAACAGTTAAGATGTGTATTGTTGATAACCAAATCATAAAGCCTTGCAAATGATATAGGGAAGGATATAAGCTTCTCCTGAAGCCACTAGTTAACAGTTAAGATGTGTATTGTTGATAACCAAATCATAAAGCCTTGCAAATGATATAGGGTAGGATATAAGCTTCTCCCGAAGCCACTAGTTAACAGTTAAGATGTGTATTGTTGATAACCAAATCATAAAGCCTTGCAAATGATATAGGGAAGGATATAAGCTTCTCCCGAAGCCACTAGTTAACAGTTAAGATGTGTATTGTTGATAACCAAATCATAAAGCCTTGCAAATGATATAGGGAAGGATATAAGCTTCTCCTGAAGCCACTAGTTAACAGTTAAGATGTGTATTGTTGATAACCAAATCATAAAGCCTTGCAAATGATATAGGGTAGGATATAAGCTTCTCCCGAAGCCACTAGTTAACAGTTAAGATGTGTATTGTTGATAACCAAATCATAAAGCCTTGCAAATGATATAGGGAATGTTGTGATTTATTTATTTATCTATTTAATAATCAGTCTATATAAACGATATTCTTTCAGCATAAAACATAACTAATACATCAATAAAAACATAATAATCAATTGAACCTAGAACCTAATGATAGTGCTGGTCTAAGGGGTCTTGTTAGCTTATTGTGGGTTCAGAAGAAGGTAGTTTTTGAGACCTTGTTTGAAGCCAGTTAGAGAAATATTTGCTCTAATACGGATTGGAATAGTTTCTTTCCCAGAGTGCTATTTCAGAGGGAAAAAGTTATGATTACCGAAAACATCGAAGATAACAGCTCTTTATGTAGAAGATAACAAGATCCTTTACACGATCATTTTCGTAATGTCAATATTGGAATATCACACGCCCTATGATGGGATACTTATCTCCATCGACATGAACCTTGACAACATCATTCACAAAGGAACAAAAAGAAGAAGGAGCAATTTGTGGACTCATGGTCATTATCATGAATGATACAAAATGCTATTCAACAGCTGCAATCAAAGCAGGAGAGTTTTGTCCACAGCAATTTTTGATACGCTTTTCAATTCAATTTAGATAAATATGAACGTTTTTGATACTTTATTTGATTCGATTAGAATATGAATGAAATTCTAGACTTAAATTCTTTCCTGGACTATTCTTTAGCAAAGCAGTGTAATCTTTGGAAATGCACACTATTACATTTAAAGGAGTCCAATTCTGTAAAGCATTTCAAAAACGACATCAAATATTTGAAACAGAAGTGCAACCATAATTATGAAAAACTTATGTTATAAATTTAGAGTACATTTAGTATAGCTTTTGAACTTACATTGTATTTTGCTTTTATTACTCATTCTGTTATTAATTTGAACACATTAAAGGCTGGCATGGACTAGCGCAGTGCTATAAGCTACGCAAATCTTAAACAAATGATTTATTATCGTATCATTATTATTATTATCATTAATCAGCGTCCACTTCGGTTTTCAAGTGCGCCGTCTGCGCCACGTTTGTCTACGACACCATCTTTTACGATACCGCCTTCTGTGAGTCCAGCAAGTCTTTGCCACAGCCGTTGGTGATTGGTCGTGGTCAGCTAAGGAAAAAAACTCTCATTTCATCTGTTTGTCATCAATTTCGAGTCATAAGACATGATTTTGTCAATTTTCGCAATTTCACCAGTATTAGTTTATCAAATATTTTGCTTCGCATATTGTTGCTAAGTTAACAAGTCATCCATAATAAATCAAAGATTCATTTTGAAAATAGATATATAAGATGATTTCAAGAGTGATTTCATAAATCTTTAATCAATAAATTCATCGCTTTGAATATCGGAGAAAAATATTCGTATCATGAATTGGAACATGTATATCTTATGCCTCAATAAAGCTTACTTCACCTAAGTCGTTTAGCCAATGAATGAAGGTTATCTCAAAACCCTTTTGGTAAAAACCAAAGAAAAAATGTATTTCATATATCGGACTAAGGCTTTGGGATAATCTTGCGATAGATTTAAAGGAGGGAAGCTCCCCCTGCCCCAATCGAGAAGATGCTTTTTAGCCTACAAGAAGGATGGAGAATATTTTGTGATATATAGCGGTTACAAGCAGCCACAGAAAGGCGCAGATCCACTTCTTTACTTTGAAGGTCAACCTAAAACAATGTAATACCGTGGACGAAAACTAATCAACTTGCCACTATGGCTTGACAATGAAATCAGAGAGGCAGCAAAATGCCATCGTCAATTGCAACTAAGACAGTTGAAGCAATAGAGCATCTTTGCATCTTAGAACCGGTTTACACTACAGTAAAACCTACTTATAAGAGCCTGGGTTTTAAAAACGTTCATAAAGATTGTTCATTGTTATCAAACAGCTTTTTCAAAGATTTTTCAATATAGAAATACCAATCTGTTAGACAATCTTTATACCCTGGAGTAAGTTTCGCTTTAATGTGATCCTGTTTAGGCTTAATGGAAAAATTTAGGCTCTTATACGCAGAATTTAATATATAACGTTTTTAAACGAGGAAGGTTCAAAGTTGTACCGGATTAAGCCTTCCGTTTACATTAAAATATTTGTAGATACAGAAGCCTTGGGAGTGGAACCACCCAGCTGGGTAAAAAACAGTTCTTTTAAAACAATAAAGGTTGTTCGAACCTTTTTGCATTTCTGTGGGTTCATAAAGCTCTTTTTCCAGGTCTTCCAAACTTATTTCATCTTCTTCTTTGCCTACATCTTCATCTTGATCACTTGAACTATCGTTTTCGAATTCGTCCTGCTTCTGCTCGGTGATGGCAGCTTCATCCGATCTTGGGTGTTCAGCTTCGACAGATGCTTCTTTCACCACGGCATTACGTACACCATTTCCTTCATTTGAGATATTTGAATATTTTTTGCTTGCTAAGAAAGAAGGACGGAACTATTGGTGTTATCATAAATTGCACTCGTATGTCTCAGTACACGTGCTGTCTGATTTTACGACGCACTTGTTGGGAATTGTATCCTATGTACCTTGAACCACACCAGCACTGCCTTGCAAGGACTTCTGTGTGGTAGGAGCACTGCCCTCTGCGGATAAGGGTAGGTTTACTCTCCCATTGAACACAAAATGTGCGTTTGCTGCAGTAAAGTCCTATAGGCTAAAGCTTATGGCCGTTTAAGCAGAATTGCACAAATTGCAAGGCATCATCCTGTGTTAAGGGCAGTGAGGTGGACTCACAAACCTGCTCGCCAATAGCTTGACTAATTGTTTTAAAACATGCGTACATTGGAACCCATCAATCTGGCTTTTGAAGGGCAATTTCTGAATTGAAAGTATAAAAAAATGGGAGTTGGGAAGAATCTTACAGGCAATACATAACGCCAGCCCAATCAGGACAGAACATATCAACGTAGACTTCATCTGCTTCTGTAAAGAAAAGAAAAATATTAGAGACAGTTAAAGTTTTTATTCTAATACATTGTTGCCTATGAATCTTCTTTTTATGATATTGGGTGCATGACAACAAACATTCTGCTACTCAAGATAAGCTGAGTCCTCTGCATCCCATCATCGTGCATGATCATCCAAAGCTCAAAAAGAGTTATAAAAGAATCAAATTTGTTCACATATTCAATAAGTTCTAATTGTTGGGTCTGAATATTTCACAAATCGATAACTTCTGTCTATCTTATTTGCACAGAATTGAAGAAACTCTAGATGCTTCATCACAAGTATCTAGCAAACATAATTGTGCCTTTTGATTTCACAGAGCAAAATCTTTTACAATATATTCATTTAGCAGATGCTAATCTTGTCTCCTTAATTATTGCAAATTAAGAGCACCAACCATAGTGCTGAAATTCGTAGAAAGCTAAATCTTCTGCTTTCATAAATGCAGGATGTGTTAATAGATTACAACCCATCAGGAGAGTGCAGACAATGCCAGTCTCTTTTAAATCTCATATAAGTACACCAGCTAGCTAGTAATAAATGATATTGTAGATAATCAATACTCTGGTCGTAATTGTCTACTACTGTGCTTGATATCAAAACTTTGCTTTATCATTTTGCGTACTGCGATAGTCTATTATGTTATTTTTGTTGTAATTCTTCACTGCTGTGGTGAATAATCAATACTGTGGTGTATTATTTGTAATACATTGGTGGTTTATTATGCTAATGTGGTAATACTTTTGAACTACTGTGGTGACTAATCAATACTGTGATGTATTATTTGTAATACATTGGTGGTTTATTATGCTAATGTGGTAATACTTTTGAACTACTGTGATGAATAATCAATACTGTGGTGTATCGTTTGTCATAAATTGGTTATTATGCTAATGTGGTGAAAGTTCTTCACTACTGTGATGAATAATCAACACTGTGATGTATTATTTGTAATACATTGGTGGTTTATTATGCTAATGTGGTAATACTTTTGAACTACTGTGATGAATAATCAATACTGTGGTGTATCGTTTGTCATAAATTGGTTATTATGCTAATGTGGTGGAAGTTCTTCACTACTGTGATGAATAATCAACACTATGATGTATTATTTGTCATACATTGATGGTTTATTATGCTAATGTGGTGGAAGTTCTGCACTACTGTGATGAATAATCAACACTGTGATGTATTATTTGTCATATATTGATGGTTTATTATGCTAATGTGGTGGAAGTTCTGCACTATTATGGTGAATGATCACTGCTGTTATATCTTTTCCATACTGTCTTGGTCCATTATGCTAGTGTGTTAATACTTTTGCACTTCTGTGTTGGTCAGTAATACTAGTTGGGTAACAACCTAACTCTGGATACAGTCTAAGATCAAATGATAAGTTCTTTCTATCGCCGCCATCGTTCAAGACCTTGCCTACAATAGGGGATGGAGCTTTTATTGCTGCTGCTCCAAGACTTTGGAATGCTCTTCCTTACGATGTCAGGTGTACATCAAACTTTAGTTCTTTTAAACATAAACTAAAAACTGTACCTTTTAAACAAGCATATAAATAGGCCCGGGATTTTTATTCTTTTTATTACTTTTGATTTAATCTAGTTTGCAAACTTGTAAGGCGCATTGGAAAACGTATGTTAATTATTATTGTTATTATTGGGTAGTGATTATGTACTGCAGTCTGTGTATCCCTCATTTTCAAAGTCTACATCCGCCCCTAACTCAGCTTTGAAGGAATTTCTTCCAATAAAGCTTGTTTCAGTGTCAATGAATTTATGGAAAAGTGCTTATTTCAGTCTAAAAACGTAAATATCTGAGAACTAACTGCCTCACCAATGGCTTTCAAGAATGAGAGTAATAGATCTGAATTGATTTCCGATATCAAGACGTAGCGAAGGCTTCAAGGTTAGTGGGAATTCTCTGTAAAATAATGGTACTTGATTACGTTTGCCAAATCTTGGGGGCACGTACCTTTAAAAAATAAAGTTATATTTGATTCCCAATCTGAAGAAAACAAAAACTTACCTTTTTGTAGTTTTTCCTGAAACGTACCCAAGCCCAACTTCTTGATGAATTTTTAATCGTATTCAGCAAACAGCTGATCTCCTAGTCTACTGCAAGTATTCTCCTCCCACGACTGCTTAATTTGCATTTGAAAGGTTTCTCCTAACATTTTTGATATATTTTTATATTTTCTATTTTGAAGAAAGTCACAAGACATGACAGTGAAATTCTTGGAAAAAGACAACCACAGGGAAAATTTCTTCTGATACGTCCTTCTGATAGATGTAAATTTGATAACCTGCAAAGGGTGTAAATATTTAGGCAGTGGTGTAGAGCTGGGGGGTTCAGCAGGGCTCAGGCCCGTAGTTATTTTTGGGGGACTAACAGCCCCCCTAGTTATTTCAAAAACGACAACTTATTTTTCTTGAATCAGATCTTTATCATTGATCTCATCAAATCCGTCACAAAAAGTTGTTATTCTAGCTATTGTTCTGTTTGAAATCTATTGTTGTTGTGGCCTAACAAGTCGTTAGAGTTGTCTTGGTTTTGGACTAGAAGCTGACAAACTTACAAACGAAAATCCAGCTGGGGCCGTGGGGGCGCTGTAAGCCCCCCAGTGGGTCTAGGGTGCAACCTTCGACGCATGAGAAGAGCGACGTTTGACCTGGGCCTAAATGTTTGACTCCCTAGCTTTGCTCAGAGAGTTGGAAAACCCTGAACCATTCTTACCCCCTAACGTTTTAGAGCTGCGCTCGATTAGTGCTTGCACTTGACATTTATTCATGCAAATACAGTATTTCTGGAGTAAAAAGAGATTTCTGGTGTTAATAAATGTAGCTAGAGTAGAACATGACTTCAGCAGTTGACATCTGCTCTTGTGTGCCTCCTCTTACGCTATACCAACTGAGGCTTCGTGATTGAAATTTTACGATCGGGGCTTCCAGCAAAAACTGATTTTAAGGGCATCGCGTAGGGTTATTTATCAGGTAATTTATCAGTGTTTTACTAAGATTACCTTGAAATTACCTACTTTATTTGTAGTAAACCTAAGTTACCCTGAAATTACCGACTTTATCTTTGGTGAACCCAGAATATCTGGAAATTAAATATGTTATCATGGGTCAACCCAAACTATTTGGAAATCACCTACTTTATCTGTGGTTAACCAAGATTACCTGGATATTACCTACTTTATCTGTGGTAAACCCAGGTTACCTGGAAATTACCTATTTTATCTGTGGAAAACCCAGATTATTTGAAAATTACTTACTTTATCTGTGGTAAAACCAAATTATTTGGAAATTACCTACTTTAGCTGTGGTAAACCCAGATTATTTGGAAATTACCTACGTTATCTGTGGTAAACCAAAATTACCTGCTAATTGCCTACATTATCTGTGGTAAACCAAGGTTACCTGGAAATTACCTACTTTATTTGTGGTAAACACAGATTATCTGGAAATTGCCTACATTATCTGTGGTAAACCAAGATTACCTTGAAGTTACCTAATTTATCTGTGTTAAACCAAGACTACCTTGAAATTACCTAATTTATATGTGGTAAACCCAGGTTACCTAGAAATCACCTACGTTATCTGTGGTAAAACTAAATTACCTGGAAATTCCCTACGTTATCTGTGGTAAACCCAGATTATTTGGAAATTACCTACTTTTTCTGTGGTAAACCCAGATTACCTAGAGATTACCTACTTTATCTGTGGTTAACCCAGATTACCTAAAAATTAACTACTTTTTCTGTGGTAAACCCAGATTACTTAGAAATTACCCACTTTATTTGTGGTTAACCCAGATTACCTGGGAATTACCTACTTTATCTTTGGTAAACCCAAATTATCTTAGAATACAAACTCTGTCTGGAATTAAATAAGTTGAAGTAATACATTTTTAAAATGGCATCCATCTTGTTTATTTGTACGTTGATTTTGGCAGTTAATGTTGTACTTGCCCTCTACCAAACGGAGCTGTTAATGTGAAAGATGACCCCCAAAAAAATAGACAAATTCAGTTTATCAGTAAGAATTTTTTTACTGCATGAAAGCGAAAGATTCCAGTTAACGTTAGTTTTGTTAGCAGATAAAGTTGATTTATCAATGATAAAGTTGGTTTTCTCAGATAAACTGGGCTATCAGCAGATAAACAAGGTTTATCTCTGCTAAGTGAGAGAAAGAGATTTAGATTAAGAACCATAAAAATGGCATTGTGAGGTCGTGAACACTTAGTATAGAGGTTAGGTCTAAAACAATTGCAGAGGTTAGTGACTTGGAATAAAAGTAAAAATTTAGTGAGAAATAATAAATGAATGAGTATAAGGCTATGAATGAAAAACTACGAGAGTAAGGAAAACTGGGCACAGAAATAGAACCTTAATAGCATTACATCATAATAGCCGTATTTCACGTGGAGAGAACGGTTTAGTGAGGAGGAAAGTGCATGAGTGAGATGTTTGTGCTCAGTGACAGCATAACATTCAACGTTTGAAGCTTCGTCCATTAGACAATGAGGTGAATTAGGTGAGGTATGGAGGAGTAAGGTTGCTAGCGCAAGTGCAGAATCCTTCGTTGGTTTTGGAGAAAACATATCAGTCAAAGGTCGAGTGTTTGTGGAACATTTTGGGATGAAACATTGCTAAAGTTTATAAGGCTTCTTAATTCTCTGAGTTTCCGTAGAGAAATGGGTGTTGGAAAATGGCTTTGACTTTTATAGGCAGAGGTGAAATGCCAAATATGATTACTAAAAAATTCAAGGGAAGAAAATCCAAAAGTGCATTTAGAAGGGTTAGGGACAACTCCGTACTCAATGAGCTGAGTAAATAGAGTTTCCAGGTGTAGAGGATGTTAGCTTTCATGGGAAGTGGCGATGAGAAGGTTGTAAATGTAAGCGAAGACGAGGTCTAAACCACAAAAGACTTAGTAGGATTAATCCCTGGAAAGTTTGAGCAGCGTCTTATAGCTAAAATGGCATATTTTCACCAATTCAAACAAACCAGCAGGCATTGTAATGGCGGCTTTGTGAACGACGTCAGAATCAACTGAAATTTGGTGGTAGGCTCTGACGATATTGAGGTTGGGAAAGATAGATTTGCCACGAAGAGATGAAAAGAAATCATTTATGACTGGAATGGGATAGCGATCAGGAACTGTAGATTTATTGAGGGAGCAATAGTTACCGCAATTACGCCCATTGCTAGGTTTGGATTTCGGAACCTTGTGACATGGAAATAAACAATTACTTTTGGATGGACGAATGATACCCAATTGCAACAAATTATCGAACTCAGATTTAGCAATGGAAAGCAATCTGGAGCAAGACGACGTGAATGACAAAAAGAAGATGGGCCATGCGTACGAATGTGATGAGTGACATTTTGTTTGGTTGGAGTGTCCCTATATTTTGGTAGAAATGCCTGGAAATTTGGCAAGCAATGAGGTGTTATGGGATGAAGCATCTGGCAAAGCGTAAATGGGATGTCGTAATGAATCAACAGAATGGATGCCATGGATGGAAAAACTAGTGATGGTGTCAATGAGTTGACGACGAGCAACATCTACCTTCAAACCAAAATGAGCAAGAAAATCTGCACTAAGAATTGGAATGGAAAGGTTTGCAATACTGAAACTCCATTCAAACTTACGGCAAAGATCGATATCTAACGAGAGGAATATTTTCTGTAAGTTGTGATGGTTGATTTTCATCGGCTTGTAAAGTAAGAGGAGATTCTCGATGTATTTCAGAAGCAGGAGGAAGTATACACTTTAGCACCTGTATCTACGAAAGACTGTGTTCCCGAGGAACGATCAGTGACATAAAATAGTTGACTTGTTGAAGATTAGCCAGGAGGACTTGTCGCTCTTAGTACCCAGCGTTTGAGTTTTCCTGGCTCTTGCATTGTGGTCTTGGCTGTTGTTGGTGGTTTGGAGTTGAAATCTGAGTTGAGGATGAATAGGTAGAGGTAAATTGGCACATGTTTACAAGATGCCGATGTGATATCGCTTCGGTCAGGTTGGGAAAGACAATAGGTACTATGTCATTGATATTGTACTTGCGCACTAGCAAAGGAAAAGGCGACAAAACAAGATGCAAGGCAAACAAAGAAAGGCAAAATCATAGTTGTAAACACATATCGCAACCTGTAGAGGTGCTGGCTCGATAAAGAGATGATAACAAAAAGTTAAACAAAATTGTGTAATCGTTTGCAAAAAGGCAACTTTATTGCTTTGCAACTGCATAGATATTGTTTGAGTTCGTTCGAAAGCCATTTTGTTGATGTCACGACTCACGATAATATGATTCCCGCGTTTTTTGGTAAAACCACAAACCTCGATTTGATCATTTCTGTCCTCGAAATGAAAGTAAACTGAAATCGTTTCGGTAACACACTGGTGTTTTCTGGGTTTTCACATCTTGGACATCCTGTAAACAGGTAGCCAACAAATTAGAGATCCCATGCGTGTAAACGGGGTCAGTGCGTGTTTGGAGTGCTGCTATTTTCGAGTCTGGCATAATGCATTAGGATTGTTTCGGCTGTGAAATGGCTGGAATTGACGGAGTTGGCAGAGAAACCTCTGTGATTTATCAGCAATGGCTGCTAAATGCTCAAGTGAAGTAAAACATTATCCTGTTTTGAGATGCGAGTGAGCACTGATTAAACAAAGGCCATGACGCAACCTTCCCCAAACCTAGAGCCCGTGAACGTGAATGCACAACTCAATGGTCGTCCGTTAAAACAGGTCGAGCACTTTCCATACTTGGGTGGCATTCTCTCCAACAATGCTACATGTGAGGCAGACATCAACAACCACATCAAGTCTGCTCATGTAGCATACGGTTGCTTAATACTGATACATTAATTTCAATATGAATACTGATGAATTATATTTCATTCAAAAGCCCTCATCAAAACAAAGCCAATGGTGCTTTTAACAACTTTATATGTGGTATAGTTGCAGAGATATTGGTATTCAAATATTATAACACCTGACCGCTTGTTGAAAAAAGATGTGTCACGTGATCAACAAAGGTGTGAAAGTAACAAAATAAGTTCTTTCAGGTGCTTTGATAATATTGAGGAAAATTCGAACAGGTTTCAGTAAAATATTATGTGTTTCTGGGAAGTACAGCATTTTTAATTTGCCGCGAGCACGTTGTGCCCCCCCCCCCCCCCGATCGTAATAGGGTTAAAACGTTACAAATCTCTAAAGGTTTTGTCCTACAAATACCGATGGTATCTTGTATACAAAAATGCGACGAGGTGCTAATATCCACTGTACCCTACTTCTCTATAGCTGCTGCTCAATTTTCATTGCCAATTGGATCAGAGCTAAAATTTTCAAATTGCTTAGCATTCTGCTATCCAGTACTGGAATTGCTTAAGTTTTGGTCTAGTCGAGTACTGTCTTATTTATAAAGCGGTTGCTTACAAAAAAATATGTGTATTTTGCGGTCTGTGAAACATGAGTATATGAGTCGATCGAAAAGAACAGCATCAAATGTCAATAAATTTCGCAAGTTCAGTGAACACAAATTTCTTTAGAATGCTCTCTTGAGGATTCAGCAAAGTAAGTCATTTTTTTATACTTGATACTGTAACGTCTTAAAGTTCTGATGTAAGTTTTCTTGTAACTAAGTTTTTTTACTCGTTGAAAGAAACATTTGAAAACGGCTAGATATGATAAACTTTCCTACAATTTCGATTTACGTGTCACGTCGTGGTCACTAATTGAATGGTAAGGGAGAATATCCTAGACCATTAAGAATCAGATTCTTTTTGATAACCTATAGAGAAACGTTCTTACCGAAGTCTTTAAAAGCATTACAGCGACAAGGCTCGATTGTGCTTTTCTCTAGTATATAAACGTATAAAGCAACTTATAAAAAAAACAGTATAACCAAATGCTGCCAATTGATACCAACTAAATAAAAGTCTCTATGTACAGGGATTTATCACTAAAGTTGAGGAACAGAGTATTATTCGGTTAAAAGATATGTCAATCAAAGAAATCATTAAGGAAGGTTGTGGTAAATAAGTAAACACGTAGTCCGAATGTTAGGCCTAAAAAACAACAGCACAGGTTAGTGACTTGGCATAAGTAAGTGAAAGTTGAATGAGAAGAAAACAAATGAGAGACGTAGAACATAGGTGCACTGAAGGCACGTGCCTGTTTAAGATTTTGGAAAAATCAATTTCAAAGCGTACCACCCCCCCCCAAGTTTGAGATTCTTCTTACGTATCTCGACATATTTGATGAATGGATATAGGGCAATGATTGAAAACTACGAGCGTAAATAATCTTAGCCCTAGATTTGATTCTTTTTGGAGTGGTGGCACTACGTTATTCCATCATAGATTATCTTTATATAATCCCGACAATATCAAATTAGATAAGCTCGAGTAGATTTCAACAGTCGATTTAAAAAGATAAGCTTGGATGTGTTGCCACTGTTTCTTTTCGTTGCAGACAAGCAAGTTATAAGATTGTCAAAATGGCCGATGAAAATGCACAACCCCGCTCCGAATCTGGTAACGCTGAAGTGTTATGGAAAAGACCCAGCCAGCAGGACTTTGATGAGTCCTTACCCCTGGTGAAATCATTCGCATCTCAAAGCAGTCTTGATGCTTCCAGTGGCAAGGCACTGCGGAGGAGCCTTGGGTTCTGGCATGCTTTTGTGTTTATCGTCGGCATATTATTTGGATCCGGGATTTTCATATCCCCTGGCCTAATAGCAAACCAGACAAGCAGCATGGGCATGGCGATCATCGTCTGGGTGATCTCCGGTATACCCTGTTTGTTCGGTGCCCTTTGCTTCTGTGAGTTATCTTGCATGTACAAGAAAACAGGAGGAGAGTACATCTACTTGTACGAGGCCTACGGTAAAGTCGTTGGCTTCGTTTGCATATGGGCACAGTTGATAGTGATAAATCCCGCTGGGTTCGCAGTGTTGTCGTTAGCTATCGGTAACCACCTAATAGAGCCGTTCTACGATATCGAGAGCAGTACGGGAATCTGGCTAACCAAGATGGTAGCAGTTTCGGCAATGCTGATATCAGCAATAATCAACTGCGTGAGCACGACGTTTGTCGGCAGACTGCAGATCTGGTTCACCATCGTGCAGACATTATCAGTATGCTTCCTAGTCGTGCTCGGAATGTGGCAAGCAGCTATTGGAAATACAGCCAACTATGTGGCAATGTTTGATCAGACTAGCAATTTCGAAATCGGCAGTTTTGGCATCGCACTTTACAGCGGACTTTGGGGGTACGAAGGTTGGGGGTTGATAGTCACTGTATCAGAAGAACTCAAAGACTATAAGCGAAACTTATGGCTCTCGATTGTGACTGGCATCCCTTTCGTAATATTCTGTTACGTATTAGTCAACCTGGCATTCATCTCTGTTCTCACGCAAGACCAAATGGCTAGCTCTGCAACAGTTGCAACAACATTTGTGCAGAAAATCTTTGGAAAGAAGGTGGCACTGATCATTCCGTTTGCTGTTGCGTTTTCGTGCTTTGGCAGCATCAATGCATCGGTGTTCATGCTTGCGAGAATGCTTCTGTCTGCTGCGAGAGAAGGCCAACTCCCCTATGCTCTATCTTTCATCCATAAAACACGGTGCACACCTATTCCCGCTGTTCTGTTGTTTTGCCTAATATCAGTGGTCTGGCTTTTACTGCCAGGGGTCGACTTGCAAGCTCTTGTCACGATTTTCTCACTTGCAATCTGGACTCAATATTTCTTTGCAATCTTCAGCGTCATAGTCATGCGCATACGTAGACCCGATCTTGAAAGACCATTCAAAGTTTGGTTGGCGAATCCAATATTCACGAGTATATTTGCCGCACTGCTGGTTGTCGTTCCGTTCGTAAAAAAGCCGGCTGAATCTGCTGCCTGTATTGCTGCATTACTCTCTGCCTTGCCCGTGTATTTCGTTTTCATCAAGAAGTTTGAAAGTATGCCTTCGTGTTTGCAAAAAGCCATTGACATGTTCAACGAATTTCTAAGAAGGAAGTGCAACCTTGTTCCGTGTATTTTCATTGGTGAAGACTACGTTGCTGATGCTATTAATGAAAATAGCCTTTGACAAGTACCAAGCCCAAAGCCACAGTTTAGTATTTTGACATGGATTTCCTCCTAACAATCTGGAAAAGTGCCTAATTAGCGATTTTATTTTAGATTCCGGTAAAATAAGGTCTGACGATTAGGGGTGAAATACGAAAACTTGGATTTCGAGTTTATTTCAAGTGTAGATACCATTTAGACTAAGCAGTAAGTACTAGTTAAATATTTCCTTACATGGTTCCGATGTGTCTATTTACAAGCGACCGATCATGAAGAATTACTGACTGCATAATCACTCTCATGTTGGTTATGTTCATATATGATAACTTATGTTACTACCTCATAGCTGTGTAGAGTACAAAAGAAGCTTGCAAGTCCGTTTTGAAGATAAAAGGTTTTAACAACTTTAGAAGTATTGAACTACATTGTATGATGAGAAAACAAAGTTTTCTTATTTCGCTAAACTCTTTTCTTTTTATTAAGAACAAGTTTATAAGGAGCCTAGAACTAGGATTTCTTGTGAAATACGATTCATTCTTTTGTTTTATTGTTTCCTGTAACAATGGAGAACGATAGGCCTTGAGGTAGATTCCTTAAAAAATTAAAAGCGCGTATAGGCCAAATACGAAAGCACTGACTTCTCATAAAACGATCTTGTTCAATTTGTAGAGCAACGCATGGTTTTTTTATTGATCAAACAAATACCTCTGGTATTTCACAATCTGTCTATCCATGTGATTATTTAGCTAGGAGAATACCACACATTTCGCAACAATGTTGTGACCAGTACACCCTTTATATAAGAATTCATTAGGGCATGGAGAGCAATATACCAGTATACTCCAAAATAAGAACAACGGTTGGTTAGCCCACTCTGGCAAAATTGTTTAGAATTCAACTCACGTCAATCTGGTGATCGGTAAAAGGGGAAATAATGATGGTGTCAATTTAAGTCAATTATCGGGAGTTATTGGGATTCTACTCTAAACGCTTCTAAATATCTTCTCTGAGTAGAAATTCGGCACTTGATTAGTAACCACTAATTAACCAAGTAATACTGCTTTTATTCTTTTTGGCCGCGCAAGCCATCTTTCCCCTGCCATGTTTTTTTTGGGATACAGTAGAATCCCGATAACTGGAACAAGCAAGGGACGATCAAAATAGTTCGAGTTAGCGAATGTTCGAGTTATCGAGGCTCTTTATAACATGAATAAGGCTCAAGGGGAATGCCAAATGTGTTCGAGTTATCGCATGTTCGAGTTATCGGGATTCTACTGTATTCTGTTTGATTTCGCACCGCGAATTCTTGTCTTCGAGTCCTTGGTCGAGCAGTATACAAATGTCTCCCTTGCTAACTTATCCACACTAATACATGAAAACGAAACTATCACTACTCAGCAATTGTCATAAAATCACCAAAGAAACCACTCAAAAATGAGGAGAAAGCTTGATGGTCAGTCCATGGTTTTTGGTTGAAATTGGCCAAAAATGAATGGTTCAGAATAAGCTAAAGATTGGTCTCGAAATAGCACCAGGAGACACATAAAATCGTCACAAAACACCAAAAGTAGTAGCAGATAATCACCGAAGCAAACCTTAAGGTAGCACCATATAAAGGTGGTAAAGCTTTAAAAACTGAAATGAATGTGATCGATAATTGAAACAAAATCTTCAACTTTCAATGAAATCGTATAAATTGAACTTTATTCCCTTTCGCGATCCCAACTTTTTCCGGATTTCACAGAATTCGAATTACATATAGTGGACGGTAATATATTTCGTAATGATAGCTATTTGCAAAACGATCTAAAAGTTCTGCACAGATCGAATACTATAAGTAACGCAATTAATTACTTTATTAAGATGTCGTTACCAATCTCCTTTGCTTGATCTTTGCATGGCCTACTTTTACCCCCCTGAAGACCTCTCGTCACTGCATTTTAATTTCTTAGAAAAACAGAATAGGTTAGTCCATGAAAATGTAGTTTAGCTCCCGAACTCTCCCTTTCTAGATAATAAATTCATTAGGTTGTTGATAACTATTCCTTGCTCTCGGGCTGAAGTATGGAAGGCTGCAAGAATGGCATGGGTTTGATTTTCAGTAATCATCATTTGAACAGCAGCTGAAGATCAGGCATAGAGCCTGATAAAATCATAGACATACCATAAGGACCCGAACTATTATAATATTTAAAAATCAAGCTCCACCTGGAAACGTATTTGCACATTGTTAGAGTACCTGAACCCGACATACCCAGCATGTGCAGAAATCGATAATTCCTTACAGTCCGTGTGGCATGCAGGCAGCTTTATTAAGCAGAGACGGTTAGTGATAAATCAAATCAAAAAGTCTAGCAGTTACATTTTCAGGTTCTCGCTAGAAATGTAAGGGATGGGAGTTTTGCAATTTGCAACCTTAAAAATCATAATTGTTTGGCCGTTTAGTCAGGCTTCATTGGCTGGCCTTGGACGAGTCGAGTTCGGATTCGTTGCGTGTTTTGCTGCCAGTCGAGTTTTCAGTCGCTTGTTTTTTAGATATCTCCAGCTTGTCGAGTTTCTTCCACAGTTCTTCTCTCTCCTTTTCTTTCTTCTTCTCCCTAAACAAAATCAAAACACATTTAAAATAGATGGCCCTAGATATTTACCGCACCTAGAATATAAATAGATGGCCCCTCCGTGAGATTGTTAAAAAAGATGACCCCTGATTCAAAACATTGTTTCAGATTGCATAAAAAACATCAATTCATGGATGCTAATAGTGATGTAGAACAATGCTTACTCTTCTTTTAAATTAAATTACCAGAAATCAGAAATAGTTTACAATTCATTTTATTTCTCATACCTATATACTGTAAAAATAAATGGGTATAAATTCTTGTTCAAGAAACTCAATTAAGGTAAAAATTGAATTGACTTACTTTTGTCTGTCAGCTTTATACGAAGAAGTGAGTTCGTCGAATAATTTGCTATTCATTTCCATAAATGACTTTAACACATTATAAACAAGGGCAACTATAGTTCTGAAATAGAAATATAATTGTGAGTTGCAATAATAATCAAGCAAGCATGACAAAATGAATAAATGAAATCGAAAAGCAACTTGAACATTTTGTATAACTGGATATGAAATTCTCTTAGGATCACATCGTAGCGAGCGATTTGAATAATTTGTAGAAAGTATTTTGAAACAGTATTTAATTAAAGCTTCGTTTCCAGTTTCAAGTTGGAAGGTGACAACAGAAGAGCAAAAAACATTTCAGCAATCAGCTATAAAAAGGTTTGAAAAACTGCTAGCTAGCAGAAAAGAAATTGACATCATGACACAATGCAAGAAAACTTTGAAGTTTTTTCAACTAAGGAAAGAAATGACCCATTTTCTCTCTGCAAGTAAGAACAGTGAATATAGTATTTCAATTTAATTGTATTTACATGTCTTCATAGTATTTTATCAAGTCTTGTAATATCTATTCATTTTATTCATTATTCAAAAGCTGAACCACCATTTAAACCAATTTCACGACTATTACGGTATTATCCAGTTTAGATAATCATATAAATATACAGACATACATACATACATACATACAGTTGAAATGAAAGCTGGGGTCCTAGCTGTAACATTAGGTTCGTATCTACCCTAACCCTAATCCAAGATTCATCTCGTAAAACATGAAAACAAGAAAAGTCCTTATTATCCATTAAACTGGTGATTATGATAAGCAATGATTAAGATAAATACTTACTGATTCCAGTGATCTTTAGATATTCGATACAGACATGAAAACATGATGGGTAAAATTGTAATCGAGTTTTCTTCAATTAAACTGACAATGTATTCGTTATTCCAAAAGTAAAGTGCTCTTTCTGCCACCTTCGGGGAAAAGATGCAGTAACTATTAGTTTAAACTAGAGAAGCAGATGATTAATATTATTTAAGCAGATAAAAACTCAACAAGAAGGCAATCCTATGATAGCAAAAATGAAGTGAAATGGTAAATCAGAAATATGCACAGAGAAAAATGATTGACTACCGTATTCTTTCATTTGAGAAAAATTAGGATTTGAAAAATCAATCGAGATAATTAATGAGGATGCTAATGACTCAAGTAGGACTCGAACCCACGACCTCTAACTTTGTACAACCTAGAGCGTGCGACCGTAGACCTTTGGATTCTTAGAGCCCACTAGAATACGAATTCTAGAGGACGTGGGTTTCAGTCCTACTTGGGTCATTTTCATTAAATTATCTCAATATTCTTTCAATATGAAAAAAATTTCAAATGATGAATATGCCAATGTAAACGATGATTTCAACTGAATATGCAATCATCCATCGCTATGAATATGACGTCAGTAGGCTTTTATTCATAAGATAAACTTTCAAAAGAAAAAAAAAAAAAACAAACCTGAAAATGCGGACTCGATACACAGCGTGCAATTTGTCTAAAAAGCGGATCCATGATTTTTTGAAACTGTGGGGGCTCTATGGCGTCTAAGATTTCTTCTATTTCCCCAAGAAACATTACCTGCACAAATTTCATTAAAATAACTTCAAAATATTAATTCAAATTCCAAATTCGCAATTTTCAAATCCGAAAGATACTAGACAGTAAAGACTAAATCAGTTTCTATCTGATATTGAAAATATTCTCTACAGCATATTCACCAGTCTCGAGCGAATGGAGAATACATAGCAATGAATGTTCCAAACAAAAATAATCAGAGATGGATTACAGGCTATTGCTCCATAAAGAAAGGAGTTCGATAAAAGCATAAGATACAGAAGTTACCGAAATAATGCGAATGATTTAAAGATTGAATCTTATTTGTGTACCTCTTTCTGGCTGCTAGTTTTCGGCCAGAATTTCAGAAGTCCTAGAGCAACCTGGAAAAGAAGATTTATTTTCTGAGTATCTTTGTTGCTTCATGACAGATTGCCATCTGGACCGTAGCATGAAGCACCGTCTCGTGCCGCATCAATGGCAATGGTTATTTTTGAGAAGTCAGAGGTGATTATTGGCGGGAAGGTTTTATCGGAACAAAAATGTTTTGCCAAAAGTTGTTTCGATGAAAATGCATTTAGATATCTCCAGCGAAAGTGAGAACAAAAACGTACAAAACGAAATTCGTCTGCTGACTTACTTTCTCTGCCATAAAAAAGAATTTTGAAAGAAATCAAGGATACAGACTTATGGTGAAAACTCAATTCTCCAAAGCTCATCTTCTCTTGGAAGTTTAGAGGGCAATTACATGACAGTTAACAGGTCGGTTTGAAAAATAGGGCGAATCAAGTTCATTGATGAAAATTACCTGCTCCGTAAGATTTGCGTCTTTCTCCAGAAACTGCACCACACAATAAGCAAGCTAAAAACAATTTTCGCAAATATTATGTAAACAATCAGTTCGGCCAGTCTGTAAAAATGGTCTGACAAATAGTCCGAATTGGCAAAACTTGTTTAAACGAAAGATCATAGACATGAAAGCTAGAACAAAATAGTTCTTTAATCACTGTTTCATATTTGCATGATAAACCAACAAAGTAGGGCAAAATCACCACTATAGCAGCTATCAAAATCGACGATTGCAATAAAAGGGTTACTGGCGTGAAGATACTTTTGCAGTTGACTTTGTACAGTGGAAACAAAGCCTTGAGACTCAAAAAGGTTTTTTGGCATTAACACAGAAATCAGGAATCTAGCAGAGGTGCCATGCCACAGTTAAAAGATTTCACCACAAACAACAAGTACTGGTTGACCCAGATTCATGCATCTGAATGTGTACAGAAATTTATATGATGATATGGCGATAATCTGCCAACATAAAAACACAACTGAAAATGTTCCTAAAAGTTCCTCACCTGCGCATGGTACAACGACAAACACTTCACTTTGTGCAGCGGGATCAACACTTTCAATAAAAACTGTTTATGCTCAGCTTTCAGTGGAAGTGCAAAACCATTTATGATACTGTTGAAGGAAAAAACATTCACAATTGATGTTATATTTACAAAAACGTTTACAATCAAAAGAATTGCTTCCATTTTATTGATCGACTAGGCAACTTTTCCCGGGATGAGTGTGTACCTCTACTTCCTTTTTTATGGGATACTCTAGACTAAAAACTAGCACTAATATAAAATCAGAAAAAATCCAACAGCAAAATAAAAGGAAAAATAATCAGTGCCTAGGTTTTTAACCCAATATCAAAAAACAGCACAACTATTATGGAATTTTCTAGTAGTCGATGGATTTCAATAGGCTTTTGACTTCTTAAATACAGAACAAGTAAATGACAAATTGCATGTATGAAGCATTGTATTGGTGATAGATGTACATAAATTGTTTCAACAAGGCCTTTAATGTGCTCTTTGTGCATTTAGTTCATTTTCTGTTGATTTCATATTTTCTGTTTATAACAAGAAAATATTGCAAGAGATAATCCTACCTTCCGAGGATCTCAAGTAGTTCGCCAATTCCATTAAAATGTTCAGTTTCGTAAATAAACCTGGTAATAAAAAAATTTACAACTATCAATCAAATATCTGAATAAAAATATTGCTTAAAATCATCTATTTAGCCGATGGTATGGTTTCTTTAATACTCCCACCCTGAATCCACACAAGAGTGAAAGGAATAAACTCCATGCAGTGAAAGTATTGCCACATTGCAAAGCTATAAGGAACTCGAGATTATGAGTTACAGCATATTGAAACCTTAGAGAGTGATGAAACGATATTGGAAGTGTTCCAACGAGCCACCCTATGAAAAACTGAAATACTAAAGACGGAACTAACGAATGACAAGGGATATAACAAGCCCAACTCACTTGAGGAATATGTGATTTATCTGCTTCCTGATGTAGGCTCGTAAGCCAAGAAACTTTCCATAGATTCGATGCAGAACGGTTTTCAGAAATTCGCGTTCTCTAGGGTCTTCGCTGTCAAAAAGTTCCAAGAGCTGGAGGCAAAAAAAACATTGAAATAATTCATTTCCTCGTACATTTATGAAAAAACATTTGTTTTTAAAAAGGTAGAGACCAATACTTAAACTGATTTTTCACTAAATTTGGCCTGTAGAAATGTGTTGAAATTCGCAATTTGATCAGGAGATTAAAGAGAAAACAAAGAGTTGCATTTTATTCTTTTTCATTCTCATACCTGTAACTACGGGAGCTTATAAAAATATGAGGAACCCACGAAAATTCGTAGGACCAGCCCAAGCTTCGAACTGATGTAAAACGTCACGAAGTTATCGAAACTTTAAAAGCAACCTATGAATCTATTATGAAGTATTCGTCCTACAGAATGAACAAGGTTGAGATCTGAAATATGATTGAGAAACTGTACAAAATCTCAACAAATTCATATTTTGAATGTGTTTCATTCTATTTCGACTTTTTCAACCCACAACTTAGATTGGATCCCAGTCTCTAAAATTCTTCATCTAAACCAGAAAGCATTCTTGATGTGATTGACTGAACAAATACCTGCGCATAGATTAAATCTAGAGATGCAGGTACACTTTCAGCTGAATTAATTAAAACCTGCCGAAGGTTTAGAAACGAAGATCTTTGTTTTGAGCTTTCAACAAAGCAAATTTTGGCTTGTTGTGGTTATCCAGGGAAGATGATACGTTAGATAAGCAGCTAAAACACTGACCACACTGCAGCCCGGAAGGCTCGTAATTGCCTCACTTATCAAGGCTCTGTAGTTTTGAATTAACGTTTTTTCATATAGTATGTTTTGAGAAAGCTATCTTTCAAACTGTAGTAAGTCCCCAATTATGAAAATGAACATAGCTGTAGTCTGCTACCTTAAACAGTATTTCCTCTCTTCCGACTGTTTTCAATATTGTAAGGACTTCCAAAGAGTAACCACCTTGATTATTGATTGTCAAATAGCATTACCTTCTGCCCTTTGGATAATTATTTCTTAAACGTTTCATCATAAATTACAATAAGACCTTTTCTATAACAACTGGACAGCCTCATTTGATAATTTGATTTTCTTCATATTTACTGCACAGAAAATGAAACAGAGAATATCTGACCTGTAACACAAACTTCTGGTCGATGTATTTTTTCGCAATGGTTGGTTGAAACTCAGGTGATTCTAGAACCCTCAGGAAAAACTCGTATACCAACTAAAATAAAAAATGAAAAAACTTTGAGAAATAAAAAACCGATGTTGTACTTACGTAAAACTAGCTTGAAAACCGTTCGTTTGAGTTCTAGTTCTATGCCAAATGCAGGGGCTGCAAAACGTATACCTTGGTACCTCGATATCAGCTAATACACCAGAGTAAAAAACATTGAAGGCTGCTAGACATAGCTCTCAGCCTTACACATACCTTAATTATATATTTTTATCAAGGAATCTGCAAAGTGCCTAGATTCCACAATAAGCGCAAAAGACATCGTATTTTCTGTTTGGATGGGCCTATCTGGGATGGCCTATCATACAATCAAAGAGAAGCATAATGAGACAGAGCTGGTGAAGATTTGAATTAAACACTCCTGAAGTTTCATGGGACACTGTTGAGTCATTAAATTCAAACTGAACACTAAGCAACTTTCGTATAGAAAGGTCAGATTTTTTCAAGTAATGGGCAAAATACACTGAATCCTTGAATCAAGCACTCCATGACTTGCATAAAAACCAAATGTTAGAGCTTGTCCAATGTTCACTCATAGGATAAACCAATTAGAAATCTTAACAAAACTCCAAATGACTTTATTACAGCTAGGATAACCGGTTGTGTTGACAAAATGCACATAACAATTATCATGCTGGAACATTCCCTGAATTTCATAAAACCACATTAGACATTTTAGACAATTTCAGATATTTTAGGCTTTCTAGACAAGGATAAACAGATTCAAACATTTCATTGATCTAGTCCCCCATTTTCCTACTTGATAATGGAAGGTTTCAAGTCACAATGTGAGCATCACTTCAACTCTACAAATATTTACAAAAAGGCTTGGTCGGAGAATAAACTAGGCATTTCTAAACTTTGTTTAAGTCTTAAGTCGAATAATGCTCAATCAAACGTTCAGTGTATTTGGTCGGTGCTTTATTCCACAGCTGCTCCCTAATCAAATGTATTGAATACGTTTCTCACGCAGGTTAACAGACAACAGAGCATCTACTTAGATGATCTACTACAGGAAAAGCATCCCAACCACAACAGACTGATCTAGCTACCCATCATTAGCAGAGTCTCCCTTAGTGACACGATTAAGAAATTAAAAATGATAAACCTGAAGGTGTGGCCATGATGCTTCCAGGGTCGGCTCGTCCTCTTCTGGGTCGAAATCCGGGTTATCAGAAGGGGGCAGTGTGCGAAATATGTTGTTATGCACCTGAGTAAGAAAAGGAATGAAAATTTACAAGATTTATGAATATCTTATGTAAATCTATGAACTTATAGTATCTTTTATGTCTGTGTCTTCTATACGAGGACTTACAGTATTCAAGAAATTAAGAATTTGTGAGAATACCTCTGAAATATTTTCTTCCTTTTTTTAACACAATAACTGCTGCCTTATAACAACAGTAGTTTGCATAGTTTTCAGGCCATATTGAGCATAATAAAAATCAGCCTTTGTTATGTTTTTGATGAAGAAAACAGCCTTCCTTCAATAAATCCCTTCCCCTCCTGTAAAAACCAAGCCAAAAATACAGTTTTGAAAAATAGAGACATTGTAATAGAAGTCCACCAAAGCTATGCAAAATAAAAAGTAAGGCCACCAGTTAGATTGGATGCAACACATATGGATTCAAAAGATCTGTGATTATTGCTTTATACAGCACAAAAGATGGAGTATCATTACAGCGTATCCCCTCTTTATATCGCCATTCCCTTTCTATTTTTCAAAAATATGCAAAGAAGCTAAATTTCCTTTTTGTAAATTCTGAGCTTGCGAGTAAATCTCAGCTACAATGGACACAAGAAGATTACCTGTCTTTTCTTTGCATTGAAATATCCTATTTCATTAACAAATGTCAAATCAAAACATATCATCTACAGTATCTTACCATTCTGACAACTTCTGGATAGGCAGCTTCTGTCAGAATACCTCGTTCCGATGTGATGTAGTCGACAAGCTCATTGAGAGTGGCTCTTTTGATCTCCTTCCCCCTCAGGTCACTCACGGGATCCATAAAATCGAACACAGTTGAACATTGTATCAACTTTTTCAAGAACAGCTCTTGTTGTTCTTGGGGATTCGAATCTGAAGAGTAAAAATAATGATTAGGTTTGTGATGATAGAAATTCATGAAAATGTGGAACAAGTAACCACCTGGTGGACCTCAAATTAAAGGTCCATTCATTCCATAAATGTTTGCTCTGTTGCTCTAGCAGAAGAGCTGGACAATTCAGGACTGTTTTATTCCAAGAATTGCAAAAATATATGATTAGCCTATTTTGCCTAAACGATTTGTTCCTAGAGTAACTCAAAAATATACCATGCTATTTTAACGTTTCGATATAATCTTCATCAGTAAACTCAACAAATTGATGTGTTCCTATGTCATGATCTGGAAAACATAAAACTGTCCCATTGCAATTTTTGCAGTGCTGAACAAAATATCAAAGGCTTCAAGAAAAAATAGACCAACAATTGTTGAGCTCAAATTATCAATGCATAGGAGTTCTATTAACAAAACTTCATATGAAAGTACTTTTGGACAGTCTTTTATTCATACAGAACTTAAGGGTAGCAAGCAAAATCAGAAACAGAGCAAGACATTACAACTTCAAAGCTTTCCATAAGATACTCCTATGGGAAGTCTGTCAGAAAGAGATTGCAAATAAATTAAAGCAAATAAAGAATAACATTTGCAAATGTTTCTGAATAGTTCAACGTTGATGATTTCTATAGAGCTCTTTTGACTAAAAGGTCCTTTTCAATAAGTTATATTCTTGACGATTATTTTAAGAACTAAATTGAAATCCCCTTCTTTGCATCAGCGCACTATCGAGTATCTGTGCGTCATCCCTAGCGTTATAAGCCAATATATTAAAAGGGGAATATATTAAAAGCCTTTACTACACACAAAACCAAAATAATTTCGAAAGCAGTATGTCAACAGAAGGCCCTTTGCGATTTGAACACAGCCAAATATTTATTCGACGATTTAAGATATCAAAAGCAATCAAAAACTCAATCAGTGAATCAATCAGCATAGAAAGTTCATCCTGGCAAAGTTCAGTCCCGTTTTCATACAAGGGTTGATAATTTTTCTACCTTACCATAACATAACAGAAAACTCAATTTAATTAAGTCCGTGATGATGACAAAATCACGATTACGTTGGGTCTTATCTCATTATGAGCATCTGCTTAAATTAATTAATTCATAAAAGTTCTTAATTTGAGGATTTTCTCTTCATAAAGAGAGAACGTTCGTGCTGGACAGCTGATGTTGCATACAATTGTAAACAAACCAAAATACTGAAAGTTAAACGATGTAAAGCTCTAGGAAAAACTTTTCCTTCCTTAGGGACGAAACAAGAAATGGTATGATGCAAAGTGAATGAGACAACAACAAAAAAATGTACGGTCAAACGAACGTTTGTTAAAAGGGGAAGAAAAGACTTTCAATTTTCGATTTCGCGAGAAAAGTAGCAGAAGATTGGGAAAGGAAGGAGTTTATCTAAATCATCAGTGATGAAGTTTGAAATAACAAAACGAACAAATATGTTTTGCATGCAATCGCGATTTGCGCAATTCTACAAAAAGATTTTCATATCTCAATACGTCGCGATGATGTAGAAAAGCTTGTAGAAAATGAATGTTTGAGTATATCCCAAAGTCGCTGTTGTATAACAGATTTAATGGCAACCCAACTAAACCAAACAAAAATATTCGCGAGGTTTAATTACATGTTCTGTAAAACATTTCATGCGGTTCAATAAAAACAAATGAAATTTTCTCAGAGTGTAACAATTGTAAAAACATAGAAACATATGTAGCATGAATTGTTCCATATACCAAACATTTCAAATCCATGCTATACGAGCAGAGAACTGCAACCAAACGCGTTAAAATAACTACAGGTCTATGCAGGGGCGTTAAGCTAGCACGGAAAATTCTTAGGCCAAGTAGAGAAGAAAAAAATCGAAGAAAACTTACTCACTGCTTAGAATGAATTTACAAAAATGGCAACCATGCATAATACGACGGCGACACAGCGCAGAACTTTGGCTGGCGGTGAGTCAAACAGAAAAACATCACCGAGATCAGAACGAGCACAAATAATTCACGAGAAACCATAGTTATCTTTAGATGCCGAACATCTGGTTGAAAAGTAAGCAGATGATAAAGCTCGAGTATTGAAATAAGGTTTAAGTGGAGTTTTTAACATGACTATCCTTTCATGAAATTGTTGCTATTGTCTTCAGTGATTGTCTTCAGTGATTGTCTTCGTTCAAATGATGTCAATACAGTGCTGTCGTCAAGGAATTTCCTGTAATACGTTGTTAATTTGAAACTGAAGGGAGGCAAAAACAATATGTTAGGAATGCCAGCCGTTTAGATCAACGACAGAGTGTAAGTAGAGTTTACAAACCCAGCGGTAGCTGCGATGGTAACTCGCAAATACCACAAGCCATGCAACAACAACACCTAACGACAGGTGGGCCTAGTTCGCGGGTTGAGGGAATTCCTCGCTTTTTAAGCGTATTTGTCTTCCTTGAGAGGGAGAATGGTTATCTTCTCTAAAGCTGTCAAAAATCGTCCCCCAACTACCTATAATTTTCAAAGCAAGACAGTCTCATCAGATATCTAAAGGAAAGGCCCTGACTGAAGCTTAGCGCCTGTTTACAAGGGCAAGGGTACTTCACCTAACAGACCCGGAACTGGAAAGCGATATTTCACCCTCCTATAGAATAGCAATAATAGATATTCCAACTTGCGTTTAGTAATCAAACTACGAATTGGACTGGTCTCCTTCTTTATTATCATGTCAAATTATCAGATACATTTAGGGAAGAGTCAGCACTGGATTCCCAACCACCTAGGTTCATTCAAAACTTCTCACTCCAGCTTTAGTCTTCAGGTCGAAATCCAGAATTAATATAATAGTGCTAGCCTATCAATTTAATTCATTTTCCATCAAGCCAATGAAATTGAACAACAACTTTCCATTACAAAACTGCTATGTTACCCAGATTTTCATATTCATGAATCTTAGTGTGAGCGAGAGGCCTGGGTCAAGAACCTTTCAGTTCCGCAAGCTCAACACAATCAAGCATTTGTTGTTATCAAGAGACCAGAAAAACCTCAACGTCTCCAGGTTACCACAAGCCAACGATAAAGGAATGTCACAAATCATTAGCAGTGCAGCGTCTTGTGGAACACATGATTCCGCACAAGTTCTGAACGATAATATTTCGAAAAGAAATGCTTTGGTTAAGTGGCAAAAACAAGAGCCTGGTTTGAGAAAAAGCAGGAGTCTAGAAATCAACTTTTGATTTAGCCATTTTGGAAATACAAGTGAGAGATTACATTTGTTGTGAGGAGAGAAGGATTTCGTGTCTGAGTTGTTTTTACTGAGTTCAACTGCCAAACGTTACTGTACAGAGGTTGATCCGGGACATTTTTCAACATCGATTGATTTACTCCATCCTTGATTGGTTAATTTCATCTGAGCACTTGCCAAAGCTCGTTACATTTCTAGGTTTTGTTCAGTGCGAAATCTTATTGTATTGAAGATTTTTTTGAATAAGATTAAAAGATTTTGCCCGTAAAAATTTGTTGAAATATGAAATTTCTAAACATGGCTCCATTCTTTATCCTGCCTTTGTGCTGACAGGATTTGGACAGCTTTATTTTTCCAGGTTACTATTCAGCCAAACAAATTCATTCAAATTCCTTGATTGACCAATCAGGATACTCAACTTTAAAGCCTGGTTTAGTTTCAGTTGGTTTTACTCTCTCAATGTGAGTGCCAATCATTCTTTCCAGTGACATACGAAAGGCTTTCAGGAGTGTTTGAATTCAATTCAGACCTAATCATCCAACAGGTTCTTCTAATGGCCTTTCTTTCTTTTTCTCAACATTTTTCTTTTTGAAAGTGAGCAAACAAAGTAAGCAAATGAATAAAGTAAAATGTAGAATATTTAGATTTCACAAAGCCAAATGAAAAAGTAAATATCCAGGGAAGCAATCAGAATCGAATTTCGCATTCATTTTAGCAGACAAAATTTGCGACGATTAGCGTCCAGATGTTAAACTCGTTAAAAGTTTCAATAGTGGTTATCACCATTGATGAATGCACAATAAGTTTCAATTAATCAGTTCCTGGCTATTCCATTTCATCAGTTTTTATTTAGAAGTACTTTCCACACAATGAAATTTGGTAACATAACATGCAGTTGACTCTCGCTATCTCGAGCTCTCACCAGAATTGAAACTCTGTTCGACATAACGAGATTTCAAGATAGCGGGAAGTTCAAAATAGCCGGTAATCGAGATAGCGGGAGTCGACTGTATAAAGAGGCCAAGTAAAATGAATCCAGTTTGAATATAAGGGCCCAGGAGTTAAAAGAATCGATGGCCTTATTATAGCAAACCCCTGTTCGGTTGAATGGATTGCTAGCTAAATGGTTGTGGTTGTTGTTCACCCTGTACTCATAAACTTAGGCAGCAATGAGCAAAACGGCCAGACAGCAATGATAATGATGATAGTTCCATCCGAGGGGCAAATCACTCTCTGAAAATCTCGTACAGTCTTCCTGAAAATCCTATTGTTTTAATGAAAATCCCTTGAAAATCTCTGGAAATCCTATTGTTCTTGAAAAAATCTCGTACGCTTTGAAAAGAAGTGAAATGCCCCTCGGTTCCATCAATGATAATGTTGAAGGTAACAAAGATAGTGAAGAGGGGATTCTAGATGGTGATGAAAATGTATGATAGAGAATAGACCACTTGACGATTACGTCAGTTTGTTAGAAAATCATCCTGGTGCAACCTTAAGCTTGACATGAGGCGAAAGTAAATCACAAAGCATGCATTGTTCCTAGCAACAAATTTTTAACCTTTGATGTTTGAAAGCAATGCATGCTTTCAGATTCAGCTGGGCATCATGTCGAGGCTAACGTTTTATCAATACGAGTTCGTGAAGAGCTGACGTAATTGTGTGGAGGGGTCAATTTCAGTTAGTGGTGGCACCTTTTCAGAGGAAACCTGGCGCTACCACTGATTTTAATTCAATTCCCTTGATGCACTTATCGGATTATTCTAATGGATCTTCAATATTCTGCAAGGCCCGGTCCATAGGCGTAGGGCCGGGCCCAGGCCTTTATTCATGATTAAACACGAGTCACTATGAATAGGACCTGCTATGGCAGAACCTTTAAGAATTAGCAAGAGTGTGCGTCAAAGGAATTATTTAAATGTTACCATTCTTTTTACTAATAATTACTAAGTTTCAAAAATAAATTTGATTCTTTACAGTTGATAGTATTCTGATCTGATCTTATATTTATTTTAAAGTTTGGCTGGTTATATGAATTTGAATACTCCATAGTTTTTATCAACTTACTTAGCTCACTAAGTACTGTAAAGAAGTTTATATCCTGAGTACCAAGTGATAAGTATTTCAAAAATATCAACATCAAATGATGAAAAACATTGAACACTCGTAGTGGATGAACAGGCCACCTCTGTGGCACGATGAAGGCACAAAACCAACACCAACATCAAGGAGGCAGAGAAAAGCACAAGATAGAAGACAGAAGACAGAACAGAAAGGGTATTCTAGACTGAGTACTAAAAGTACTCAAGATTTAAAGTTGAGAATTACAAAAGCCAGCTCTAAGAAGCAAAACTGTGATTAGGATAGTTGATTGTTGACTGACAAATACACTTAATATCTTTGTAAGGTAGTGTTGGTTTCTGTGCAGAGCACAAAGGGTCCACTGTATAGGATAGGTAAACTAATCCAGCGGTGCAAAGCTGGTCCTTCCTCTCCGTGTGATACATCTTGCGGTTCCTTTTGCCTGGAATTACAAAGAGCTGGCAAATTCTCTCGACTTGCACTTTGTGACTTGGCTGCAGGAAATTTAGAACCAGATACCCTTTGAAAAAGAGTCGAGTGATCTAACCACTCTGCCATCCCTGCCACAAATGCAAAGCAGATGAAAATCTAAGACACTTGAAAAATATAAAGCTCATACCATATATGGAAAAGTAACCATTTGGTAGACCAACCCTGGCTTATTTAACTGTGGCAAATAACCACACATAAACATACTGTCTCTGCAAAGCACAGAATTTGCATATGAAATTGAATCATATGTTAATCAGTACACAAATCATACCTTTCAACAATGCTAGAGGAATGAGCTCTTGCGTTCCTTTGGTACGAAACCTAGAAGAGCCTTGCTGTTTCTTCTGACCTTTTATGATCTTCTTCACAGACGACTTTCTTGTGAAAGGATCTAAGCTGTCCTTGGCTGGACCTGATGGAACTCCGTGGGCTGGCATGTTTGTCGATTGTCCTTTATTCTTGCCCTTGGAAGTAAGAAATGTCTTTTTATAAAAAATGCATTCATAGACATTATCAAAGGCGGATCTTATGTAAGAAATGTACAACATATTATCAAAATGCTAAGAGTAAAACATTATAAAATGTATGAATCCTTCAAGGGGTTCAGGGAATCATGGCAAGATGGAAGAAGCCTCATCTCTTCTCATGATCATTGAAAACAATTGAAATACAATCATAGTAATAAGTGACAATGCAAGGCCATTCAATTCAATACTTAAAAAACAATATAAAACGATATACAATGCAATATACAATAAAATCATTACAATATAACTAGAATTAAGATGAAATACAGTAAAATAGAAATACACATAAAGAAATACTTGTATTTGTCATGCAATTTCAATTAACTTTTTTAACTCTAAACACACAAATAAAATACTATATAACATTGGTTTAATAAAAAACGATACAAAAAGTAAAATAAACTTTGATCATCACCATCACGACAACAAACAACACAAATCCATAGAGCACAATATATGTAATATTTTTTTAAAATTTGCTAAAAGCAACACAAATGCAACAAAATATTAACCATCAGAGCCACCATTATCAATGTAATCATCATTTAAATTATGATCATAAAAAGAGAGGTTCACTTTCATTTCAGCCACTGTTGATTGAAGCCTAGCTTCAAAGAGGCTGGGTTCATATTGCAAAATAAATTCCAAATGAAATCACGAATCAATTACAAGTCAGAACTTGCTTAGTGATTATTCAAACAGAAACATCTTTTATTTGGATTCCTATTATGCAACCAATCCTTTGAAATTCATGCAACATTCATACAAGATCAAATATGAAATATTTCAGAAGTTTCTGTTTGAAACAAAACGCTGACAAGTCCCTGGCCTGAACAAGAATTGTTGTGAATTCAATCTTTACCATACCAACACAAATCTGGCACGCAGGATCATTTTCCAGAGCCATGCAAAGGCACTGCACACGATTTCTAGAATTTTCATAGTTTAATTTCGTCAGTAAACTGTTCTGGTTTTTGCTGTGGTGAGAAAACTGTGAAACCCAGCTTGAGGATACTCGTTTGAGAAGTTTGATGAATTCCACACACAAAGTTATGCGCGATGATGAGTGGGAAATTAGCAACAGGAACAGGCCAATATTTGTCCTTGATATTTCCTTAAGACTTAAAGAATCCAAATTTCCAGCCTGACTTGTGCTTTATAGCTAACAAGCATCAAAGTGCTTATAGCTGCAAACCTCAGAGATGGTACAAACACAATAGAAATCTCCACAGAATCTATTTCAAACAGAGCAATATTGGAGCAATAATTGTAATGGATAGATTATGATGGGAAATCAGTTCGAAACTCTACAGCATTGCAACAAATGAGGCACCGTAGCTTGTATTGGAAATTCAATGATTCCGACGAAGATGGCAAATATGTTGACTTATCCGAAGCTTGACAGTGCAGATGTTAAACTTGATCATTCCCTCAAAAGCAAGAAACACGGAGCAGAACAACGAGACAGGATATATCGCAGAATCAAGAAGCCCACCACTGAAGACAACTCCAATCCAGCATTTTCTTTCATGATAATCTTCAAAATACGTTTAGGAATAAGTAGAACCTCTTCTCAAACCATCTTTGAAACACGCTCTAGATTCTGAGATTGAGTCTCCTTCTTGAATATGAAATTGTATTTTAGAAATGAAAGAAAAATCTACCCAGGCCATTAATAACTTAACAGCCTGCGAACGATTCTCTTTATAAAATCCTGATATCATTGATGCATTTTGAGCATAATTTTCAGGAATGAGACTCTGTACTACATTCTGACAGGTGGCTTATTTCAAAAACTCATTTTCCTATCATCCTCTGAGCTAAAATAGTGTGTGTTTGTTCTGCTTGATTGGAAGCACAATTTTTGTAAGTCTGGAAGAACACACAGTATTGTGATACGACAAAAATCTTTTTGATATCAAATTAATAAAGAAAACAGAATTAAAGTGCTTCCTGATGGCAGTTTCAAGCATTTTTCCGGACATTTCAAAATCAGACCTGCCATTTTGAAAGGAGGTTGATGACCTGCAAGTTTGAGGAGAACACTACAGGATTCTGAGTCAAGCAACATTCAAAAAAATAGTCTGCAGCTCAAAATACCTAACTATAAAGCAATAATTATAAAAGCTATGAGAAAAACTGGGATGATGGAATTTAGTTTAACAACATAAAAAGTTGCAGTGAAAGAAAACTAAAAATATTCTAGAGACCAGCTCCATATGGTTTGGATGCTTAAATGCAAGAAATATTCTTATCTTCCTTGTATGTTCGTTGCCTTTAAGCCTAAAGCCCTCTTTGATGCAATCAGAAAGAAACAACTGCAGCTGATCTTCAGGTGTGCGCCATTTTGATATCCTTACTTGCATCTTTGTTAGGAGCCCTAGACCTCTCTTGTCAAAAATAGGATATCTTCTTAACTCCTAGCCTGGAAGCATAACAATTTCTTTTCTAGTGGCAACAGTTCTGTGTTGGGCACTTGTACTTCCACTACTTGGTGTTTGAGAATCTAGATAGCATGAGTTCTCAACCTTCACCTCAAAGCTAGACCAAGGAAAGGCGGTATTTATATTGGCAAGTTATTTTATTAATTGGTTACTTTTTGGGCAAGAAAACCCACTTCAAATACTTGCTGATGTTACTATCAAATTTCCATATCAAGGAATCCAGCTTTGGTATGATGAATCGAATCAAAGCGTCACATTTAGATTTTTTTAAAGATATAGGTTTGCCACTCTAAGTTTCCAGTGTAGAGGGTCTCTTTCTCATACTATTTACCCTTTGGGTAATGGCAAGGTTTATCTAGCAATTTCTTGACTATTTTGCACCTAAGCTAAAAAGGAGCCTAACTGAATCAATTTTGATATCCAGATGTCACAATATGTTCTTCAACAGTAGTATGGAGCAGTATCCTCCAGAATAGGGAGGGGGTAGCTGAGGTAATCAACACGGAACTGGGCGTACACATTTTTTCTGAATCTTCTGATGTGAGTATAAGGTCTCCCTTGCAGTTGCTATCTAAAGTTAGTTGTCACACTTTCTTAATTCAAAGCTAGTCTAGGGGGATTGTTTTGCTCTGTTATGATGTTGTGACTTTCGTATTTAAACCATGACCTCCGAGTATCCACCTCAATAACTCTTACAACTGAGGTACCAGGGCAATCAATGCAATGGACCAACCCAAACCTTATCAATTCCAAAAATTGCATCATCCATCAACAAGTATAGATTGGAACCTATCCAGATACTTTAACAACAAGGTAATTTGACAACAAGGTACCTTAACAAACAGAACCTTGGCTTTCCCACACCTGTGGAACCATTGCACCCCTCTCACTTTATAAGGCTTATCTTGACGTGGGTAAACTGGAGTGATTTGGTTTAATCTTCTTTTAGTAACTATCACCTTTCACATCCACTCTCCTGTCCTGTCAGAGGAGAGTAACCCTCACTAAAGAGAGTCCAAGAGAATTATTAAGAATAATTAACAAATTTTTAATTTATGTGGAAAAACACCCTCTCTGATAGAAGTGTTAGCCTCTTAGTGAGATGACACCAAGTACCATCATGGACTTTTAATTGTACCTTAAGTGTCAACTTATTTCTAAGTTCCAAATAAATGGGGGGTGGTTTGAAATAAGTATGGGGAGGGTGGAAATTCTACGCAAGATTTAACCACAGGAGGTGCAAATAAAAGTGGATAAGCAATCAATTGAAAATCCACTCTGAACTATACCGGCTTGAATGACTTATAAGCAGCAATTTTGCCAAAGTATGAAAACTTCTTCTGAATTAGATAGGCACTATATAATCTTTTCAAAATTCAGTAAAATATGATTTTACCCTTTCTAATTGATTAACAGGGGATCAAAATATGGTCTTAAGTGTCATAATAGATTAAAAAAAATATGAAATGGAGAACATGAATTTAGTACGTAAGAGACATGCTAGCTAAACCCAAGGTGTATTCTGTGTTCTTGTTTTGGTCTCATTTAGGTCATCTTGCCATATCGGCTAAAAATAGAAAACCCTGGTATTTTCTATTTGTTCTTGGTGTAGCTTGCAAAATTGATGACATGAAATTTCCACAATGCAGACCGAAACTTTTCATCTTATACAGCACACACAGAATCAATCTTTAAACATTTCAAAACTCTAAACTTAGAAAACCATTTACAAGCTTGAAGCAGCAAAATTCATGTTCCAAATTAATCAAGAAAATCACAGTAACTTCCTTCAAAAGAAATTTATTAAAACTAGTAAACTACATTCTCAATACGAGACAATCGTCAAATCTTAGTACCTCTCTTCCCTCTTTATTAACAAATTCAAAAAAAACTTTTAAACTTCTGATGGGGTGAAACTCTGGAATGCTTTGCCAATCGAACTTAAGAATACCCGCAACAAACATTCCTTCAATAAGTTGCTGAAATTACTCCTTTTGCAGTCTTAAAGAAAGATTGCATCATCATTGTTCCACATTCTGATTCTATCACTAAAAAAAAATTTCCTAGCTTACCGCCTATTTCTACTTCAAACTAAAATCGATTATCATAATGTGTTAAATAGGACATTTAGGGCACATGACTCGATAGCTCCTTAAGAATTTTTTGTGTCTTTCAGCATAACAAAACTAGTAAATAGGCTGATTGTTTAGAAATTGTAATAAATGGTTAAGTATATACTAATTTGAGCATTATGTATACTGTAGTTAATATTGTTTTTGCTGATAAAAGATTTTGAGTTTGAGTTTAGTTTAAAGCAATGACCTACTCTCTCTCTCTCTCTCTCTCTCTCTGTACTCTTCCTTTTATTGACAAACAACTCATACTGTGAAATATCAAAACAACAGTCATCAAATAATTCTTCAGAAATTGCAAAGAAAGAAAGAGAGCAAGAAAAATGTTGCAAGTTTATAGCAGTTTTTGAAGAAGTTGTTGCAGTCCATGCAGGGATGAGAGAAAAACGAAGAAACCCCATATTTTGCTCAAAAAAATTAATATTTCCATCGATTTGGAAATAGTTGATAAAGTCTCACACCAAGTTATAAATAAGTTTGAACTTTATTCCAACTTCAAAGATAAGTTTAACTCTATGTATGTTTGTGATTACACAAGTCCTATTTGTAAAGTTGATAATCAAGATCAGATACAATTGTACCAAGTGTACAAATCATCCCTCCCATTTGACTTATAATTGCCTCAATCTTTTGCATTTGGGACTACAATACAAGTAATTTGCAGTCTGTTTTGCGCCAAAAGCATGTGCCAAATTCAATCCCTAACTTTGTTCTGCGCCAAAGATCTGGTCGAATTACACCCTTAGATTCATTTTGGTAAATCGTCCCTCCCCAGACGTACTATCCAGGTTCGTACAAGGAACTTTTCGAGTAGATTGGCTAGTTCAATTTGGTATTGAGCCGTTCAGATAGCTGAGTGGATTAATGATATAAACATAGGTTTCTGCACAATTTGGTAGTTTTCATGGTACAGCAGTTAGTGTATGAATATACCTCTTTCCAGTCCATAAGATTCAAAGTGTGTTCAAGCAGAGATCAGCTCCGCAGATTGCTAGGCCAATCTCCTGCCCAACTGCTCACACAACAAAGCGATTTCAGTGGCTCACAGTCATGTTCGTGGTTCAGTTTGAAGTCATCCGTATAAACCAATATTGCAAGAAACTTAAATGCTACAAAACTAGGAGTTTATCGACGCAGAGTCCTGAATTTGCAGCAGAAAGTAAGCATTATTTGTGATTATTTGTAGTGATTAGCAAATACAGTCAACGGGTCGCTCCAGCACAAACTGCGCATGTCCCGGATGGATGAAGCAAATCTGAAAAGGAGTCTGGCACTAGGTTGAGGAAACACTAGGCCGACTGCGGGGTTCCAAGGTTCCCCCAGGAACGACTTGCACCCAGTGGGATAGCTGAACGACTTATGTCTAATGACATTCCTTATTCATGAGGTCCAGGCAGTACAAAGATGGAATTATTAATTAAGGAGAGCATGAATTTTGAAGTCCTTTACCCTTTATCAAAATATGCTGGTTCATTAGCGTTCAACAAAAAGTAATGTTTGTGATTCTGCATTAGCTTCATACTGGTATGGGAACAAACCAAGTCCCCTAATACGAGGAATTTTAAGAATTAAATCGATTGAGGGGAAATCCTCTAAGTATCTGCATGAAGATAAAGGAGCTCTTGGCAGAAGCAAAACCAGCCTGCACGCAGACTCGAGTGGTTTGGTGGAAGAAACGAGTTGAGTTGTTGAATTCGACAAATATTTGAAAAAATATTTTTTCGAAATTAACTCAACTCGCTTCTTTTCTTCCAAACCAGTTGAGTCTGTGCGCAGGCTAAAGCAAAACTTGAAACCTCTACTGTAATAAGAGTTAGATTACTGGAGATGATTTTAAAGAAAGGCATATTTCTGAGTTTTCTTTTAATATTCCATAGATCAAGAAAGTTATTTGGCTCTCGTACTATCATCTCCTAATAAGAGTTCAGCGATGAGAAATAGCATTAAAAGGGGTTCATTACAAGCAACAAGCTTGCAACTTTGAAATCAGTGCTCGTCCAAACCTGAAAATTATCTCCTCGATAAGAAGCTACCGAAGGAGACTCTCTTTAGAAATCTACATGACACAAGTATTCCTTACCCTTTACCTTTCCTCTATGCTATCAAGTAGCGCATCTAGTTTATAACCCCAATTCACCCCTAATTGTGAATCCCCTAATCACCCTACATCTGTGCAGATTCTAGTGGTGTTGGTCAAACCTTTTCTGAGAACAAATGTCACAATTGAAACATACAGATGTTAAATAACTTAAGTTTTGGTTACTATAACAACAGAAGATGGAACGAGTCCAAGCTCTTTAAGTGTCACTTGCATGTCAGCAGACGAGAAGGTTTTTCTTGGGAAGGTCGTCATCAGAGCAAGTGGCGATTGCCCCTCATAACCATTGGTAGCTGCATGCTCGTAAACCTTTGATAAAACGTCATCAGGTTTGAAATTCGCTGTGGACGTGGAGCCATTCGGGAATCTAAGCTAAAAAGAAAAAGATGAATAAGTTGAAAAGTATCTTTGTCCCTGTCCATCGTTCACCCATGTTTATTGAAGTTAACTGTATTAAAGATAACTGACCCCTTTTCCCATCCCATGTAGTACATAATAATAATGATAAAGCTGATAAGGGACGGAAAGGTCTGTCTATTTAAACATAACAAAATTTATTAATGTGACGCCACCAAAAGTCCACTCATAGAACGCCCGAAGGCGAGCCCCCCAATCCCAAAGACCGCCAATATTACCACTGCGAGGACGCAAAATAGGCCCCGCACGCCCAACACCGATGGAGACCCGACCATCCGAAAACCGACTTGCCAGCCGAAAAGCATTCGACACCGAAAGCCAATCCCCAAAACGGCCATACTCCAGCCAGCATCCAACACCCAGAAGCGACCCAACCCACATGATGCCACCTGTGGATGCCCCAAGACAGTGGAACCCTACCCCCAAAAAAAGACCCCCGCAACGGCATCACTAATAAGCCCAAGAAGTATCAGTCTTACAATGAGTCGCTATTGGGAATGGCGTATAGTTTCTCGAACGGAAATTTCCTTTGGGCGACCGTCCACTCTTTCCCGATCCTCATGTGTATGAAATGTAGGCCTGCGTGTTTCTCACAGGTACGGCATCAAGTGATATCGATTCTGATCAATTCAAGGAAAGCGTCAATCTTGAACCCAGCACTATTTGAAATCAACAAGTACAGCGTTCGGAAATCTACGGATCATATTAAGAGAGAGTAGATCCAGTAATTAAGCTTGCTGCGCATGAATGATTTATCGGAACCTGTTCTTTTCCCAAGAGTATGGTGATTTACCCTCTTTGAAGCCAAATCCGAAGCTTAGAGGAGGAGAATTATGCCAACTAACGAAAGCAGATCAATCTCTTATTAATAATGTCAAGCCGCTTTTACTTGGTATGTGGAAGTTTGGCATATGTAGTGGAGCAATTGAATTGAAATCTCCCTTCGAAGTCGCTTTTTTGAGTAACACCGAATTTCCTATTTATGTTACTAAGGTTTGAAAATATAACCATGCAAGATTCTATCATCAGTTTGGATACATTCTCAGAAATCGGTTTTTAAGCAGGTAGCCAATTTCCATGCTACACGCGGTCAGGCCAGGAAAACCATCCAACCATGTGACCGAGCGGTCAAAGGAAACTTCCGACCGAGTACGATGTGCAGAAATGTTTCGCTAATAATAATAATGATACTGACTAGAAGTATTCCTTCACCTATTATAGAGATTTCAATAAACCAACTACTTTTGAAAGAAAATTCTACAACAATTCTCCCGGGCCGCAAATAAAAGTTTTCCTGTCCTTCATACGGTATATAAATAATTATAATACCTGAATTCTGCAATTTTCATATTCTTTTGTCTCTTGCACTTTCGTTTCGACTTTAATTGGCGCTGCTTCAGTTTTGACGGCAGCGGCACTGCCACCCTTGAAAGGAAGATCACGTGGTAATAATTATCTTGTTACTTATAATTCTCGACAGGCCATAAAGGAATTTCTAAACTTCATAGTTGAAGACGTGATTCATAAATGTATCACAAGTCAACCTCTTAACTCATTGCATACAAATTCGTTCATAATGATCTTCAAGACGCATATATTTTTTAGATATTAGATTGATCATGAATAGGGCCTGATGGAGCTTAATGTTGAAAATTGTTATGAACTAATTCCTACATAGTGCGTCGGAGGGGAAACATTCATTGAAAATATTTTGAACGTGAATTTTGAAAGGGTTATCATAAACAAACTTTCCCATTCTTGAGAGCTTTTGATACAATGAAACTAGTCCCAATGTAGTTGTATCCCGCAACATAACTTCAAGTATAGCGTACCTGGGCTGCTTTCATGTTAGCTCTGTCCTGGGCAATCTTCTGCTTGAGCCTTTGTCTGGATATTAGGGAAAATATTTTAGAATCTCCGTATTTTGGGAATTATTGGAAAGTCTAGTTCGAATAAGAATTCCCCAGAGACATTTCTAACAACCAACAGTACATCAACCAAGACAATTTTACTTACAAAATACAGAAACGTCTATTACAAGCAAAAAACCATCAAATTGAAGGGGTTTTAGCAAATCAGAAACATTGCGAAAACTCAAACCACTAAAGGCAGTTAGAATTGAAAGGAGGACAAAGCGACGTGGTTTATGTCACCTGAGTAATCTTTCCTCCTGTTTCTCCCTCCTTCTTTCTTCAGCTATCTTTTTTGCTTCGGCAATTTCTAACCTGAAAATAAAACAGTCAACTACATAAAAAGGTTTCACAGTCTCCTCTCCAATCTTTAACAACTTCCAACCCTCCTCTAAGCTTCAAAAAACTTTCCCAACCCTCCCCTAAATTTCAAAAAACTTTCCCAACCCTCTCCTAAACTTCAAAAAACTTTCCCAACTCACCCAAAAACTTAAAAGTTTTAAAAGGATTAACAGCGACCAGGAAACAATAGACATTTCCGCAAAAGATGGCGACCGTTTCTGTAAGCCCTTTTTTATTATGGATTTTCGATGGGAATTCTGGGAATAATTTCCTTAGTTACGAATTTAACGTCTGGAGCTATGTGAATTTAGTAACTATCGAAATTATTCCCAGAATTCACTTTCAAAATCCTTGATAATCTATTGGTAACAATGTTTGAGAGAACAACAATGAAGAGTTTGCGTAACGTGATTTGTCAAACGAATTCGCAACAGTAATTTGATACTTATGGAGATTAGACACGATTAAGAAACGAAGGGCAACAACATTCTACTGATTTCAAATGACCAGGAAGCCTTATAAACCATACAAATTGTTTCAGCCTTCATGAAATCGTATCAAAGTCGTCTGCTTCGACGATTTTCGCAAACGAATTCGCAACGTTAACTTGTGGAATATTACCCAGCATTGGCAGCGAAGTGTCTTCGTTAGCGTGAAGAGTGCTCTATACCTTAGGAGATAGAAGTAGTACACAAAGAACACTACATACATTTTGTTTCTCGGAACTTCACAGTATTGCAATCATCAGATAAACAAATCCAGTTACTCAAATTCGGAACTGAAATCATTTAAGTACGCTCCTGAATCTTAATCTTGGAGAACACTTTTGTTTAAGTGGTATCCAGCATAAAGAACAAATCAAATTCGACTACTCAGGCAGGACAATCTGCTCAGCGAGACATTTAGCTGTCGGATGATCGCAATAGTATGGAACTCCGAGTTACAACATTTATGAAGTGTTTATCGTGTGTTACTTCTATTGTAAACTCGAAATGATAAATTTACTTTTGCTTTGCTTCCGTGATCTCTTTGCCAGTCTTTCTTCTAATTCTTTCTCTTTTCTTTGCTTCCTGAATAGACAAAAACAAAAATTTTAAATTATTAAGACAAAGATTTTGGATTGTATGAAGCAGAAATCTCGGTGGCTTTTAGCTCATCCCGTCAATGACAGGCCATTGTTTTTATTCAGAAAATTCGACAACATTGACTGATTTCTGAATCCATTTAAATGCAGTGATTGAACAGTGATGAAACGAGTGGACTAGAAACATCATAATCATCATAACATTTTACAAGCCATGGTGTTCTTTTAATAGGTCGCAAGTACCCCCGTCCCTTGTTGCTTCTCTAAGTTTCTCCATAGTTTTTTTCGCTTTATTGTTTTAGATGTTTAGATTTACATGCCATTCAGCTCTGTTTCAATTGTTTTTAACCAGACGGTCTTTCGTTTTCCTCTTTCCTTTTTGTTTCTCGTAGTGAGTGCTTCATGTTAAGATATTCCAGCTGAGTGTTTTCCCTGAAGTCTCATGAGTTGACAAAGCCATTGCAAACGTCTTCTATTGATCGTCTTGCTCCATGGTTCCACCTTGGTGATTTCATATATTTTTTGGATTGCTATTTTTTAGCCACTTATTTACCACTTAGCATATGCCAGTGAAAAGAGTCAATTCTATTTGTTGTGTTTTTGTTATTGGCTATAACTCCATAGAATAGTAGAGTGAAGATCGATGCTGCAAATACATTGAATTATCTAATTTTGGATTTAATGCCAAGATGTCTAGATCGGTATGTTTGTTTGTATTTGATTGAGGTATTGCTGTTTACAGTGAAAATATCTTCACGAGCAAGGTTGAAGAATTCCAGCATCCTCGAACAAGAGATTGTTTGCAGCAAAATTTTCCATACCATGACAATAATTACTGATTTTCCCGAGAAAAAGAGTCTACAAATGTTATTTCAAGTAAAAAGTAGTTTCGAAAATAAAATAGATTTTCGAAGCGAACCTCTTTTTCCATTTCTTCTCTTTCTTTTCTCCGTTCGGCCATTTTCTTTTGTAATCTAAACAACAAAAACTCAGAGTAATACTGTAGTCTTTCAACGTCAAATCTCCATAGTCACGAAAATTCTACCTATTATTTGAAAAAAAATTATATACGAAACTTAACCTATCAATTGGAAAATCTGCGTGTGCTGTGCTATGTATCCCTATTATGAAAACTAGCGTGCGTATGATCCCTGATTGTAAGGTTATAATACCCCTTTCGCAGTACTTTATCACCAAAATTCAAACAGATATATAGAAGTATTTCAAAATGTTTTGACTACACATACTCTTCCACTTGTTTTTTCTTTTCTTCTTCAGAAAGTGGTTTAATTTCAGCTGACGATTCTGCAAATTTTTGATGACCTGAGCGCGCAGCATGAGCCTAAAAAGAAATGGAGATTCAAGAATCAAATCTTGTTGGAACATGCATACCTGACGTTTATCAGGCCGGTAGCTGAAAAGTGCAGTTTTCATAAGGAAAGTGTTTGATGGTTAAAAAAAACAACTTTTGAATACAGTCAACCGACGGTCTTAATCGTAAACTACAGCCTGTTAACCAACTCACCTGTCCAACCTTAAGAGGTTGCTAAATGAGTACCCAGGATATTTGTTCTAGAATATTAATTCTGGGGGCGCAAGCTGCATGTCCACATCAGCTTTACACTGCCATACTCTGAACCTGTGTTAACAAATCAATCTGTTCTCTTACTTGCTTGCTTGCAACTATGTCTGATTTCTAACTCGAGTGATTTTCAAATCTTCAAACAAAATATTCAGATAAAATAGACACCATTTTTGTACATCCAGCATTCCACTTCCAGTTTATACTTCTAGAAACATGAACCTGCATAAATGAAGATAACACCTGTCTTGAACATTCATTTAGCGAAAGCAAAGTTTAAGCAGAAATACCTGTGCATCCATCTCAGACCTCAATTGCTTTCCACATCTAAAACAAAAAATTACCTCATTACCTTATAAAAAGCAACAACGTCTGACAAATGGATGTCCAGGTAGATGCAATTCAAACATAGATGCTTGTCACAGAAAAGTATAAGCACGTGGCTTTCAAAAGGTTTAAGTCACGCAGACAACTCTTTGCTGTGAAAAATCAAAAGAAAATGCTGCAAGTAAAATGGTATTCAATGCATGGTTGAGAAAAGTTGATAGTATCAATGCAGCAAGCTTTGTATTTGGCTAGTCTTTGATTGAAGTCACATTGAAGAATACAGAAGTCAAACAAATGATACACGAGGGTTCTGTACAATTCTCTTTTTCACTTCATAATTAATTGCTCCCTTCAACTTTACTAAACTCTCAGCTTTGACTGACAACTAGATCATACTATTGCTCACTCAAGCCTTTTGATATTGAAATTTTTCAACTGTTCGTTTGTCTCAGTGATTAATCTACCAAGTGAGGAAACTGCATTACCTTTTTTCATTTTTTACACTGTTTATGGTCCAACAAGGCAGTATATAAAGCAGATATACTCTGATGCCAAACTGTGTTTAGATAAATTTTAATATTAAACGCTACTTGGTGTAAAATCAGAAATTGTCATCCTAACTCAATCACTCCTTCTCCAGCAAGTCCTCTACTTCATGTCCCATACTCTCCCTTACACCTAGCCTTCATTCCATGTAGAACATGGCTACCTAGCCTACTACAAGCTTCAAAAAAACATCACAAAAATAACCTTGCAAATGACTTACTCTTCACAAACAAGTGACAAAGCTTGAGCTGGAGTTTGGTTTTCTTGACTTGCTGGGCCTGGCTCTGCGGTTGCTAAGCTCTCGGCATCATCTGAAAAAATATACATATGTTGAATTGTTAAATACATGTGAATATCCTATTATTTGTTAGGCTTCTTTCTATATTCAGTTGCTGATTTACTACTCCAACTACGGTTACCAAGACCCCGTTTACACTGTACCGTTACGCTTTGGATCCGTAATGAAAGTGTTATGCTTTGGATCCGTAATGAAAGTGTTACGGATCGTTCACCCGTTTACAATAGTACTTTGGATCCGCAACACTTTTGATCCTGCTAACCGCAACGTTTTGGATCCTGCTAGGAAAGCGAACTAGTTTTGATCCCTTACGGATCCAAGGCGCACCGGCACAGTGTAAATACCTGGAACCGTCATGAAATCGTTGCGGATTCACAACAAGAGCTTTTTTCATTTGAATAAGCATGCTCAATTGAAAAAAACAAAGGTGAACCAGTACAGTGTAAACAGGATCTGTAAACGGAACGGTCTTGATCCGTTCTAGTGTAAACGCACTTGATCCGTTACAAATGTGTGACGGATCGAAACTGTACCGGTACAGTGTAAACGGGGTCTAATATTCATTTGAATGAATTCACATTAGACAACAAATTGCAGAGTAAAGATGTGGTAATAAGATGAATAAGTGTGATACTTTCATAGGGTTAAATAGGGGGGTTTGAAAAAACAGTGTATGACCTTTTGGTTTATTTTCTTCGACATCCATGGGAGTATCAGTGGCGGTTTCAAGACTGGCTGAACTGCTTTCTTTAGATACTTCAGGGTGAGATATCAGCCTACACGAAGAAAAACGTAAATGAATCAAATCACAGATATCTCAGGAGACTTTATGGGGACTTGGCGGGGATGGCCAAGTGGTTAGATCACTTGACCCTTGATTGAAGGGTCCCAGGATCGAAATAACCTTCAAACCTGTCACATACAGAGTGAGGAGAGAATTAGCCAGCTCTCCTGTAATTCCAGGCAAAAAGGCAAAAAGAATCACAAGGTGTGGTCACATCGAGAGGAAGGACCAGGGTCGCACTGCTCGATTAATTTACCTATTCAGTGGGCCCTTTGTGCTTAGCACATAAACCCATACCTTGCGAAGATAGTAAGCGTATCTGCCTATCAACAACTATGAATTATGATACTAAAAGGATATGACCTGATATAAGAATATTTTAGAAATAATTTACCAGCTGATGCCAATATAAGCCTCATTTTTTAGAATATGATTCATTGAAGTTATTTTGAAAGTCGTGATTTCTTATAAGTACAATTAACTTAATCACTGTCTTTAAAGGGAAATTTGAAATACAGGCTTCGTATTGTAATATAATATAAAATCAATTTGACTTTAAGCTCTTACCAATCTAATGCTGCTTGCAGATCTAAACCAGAAGTTTCAGTGGCTGCTTTCTCACTATAAGAAAGAAAATTAATTTCATGAACTTTTCCTCACCATTCTTGACCCTGTTAAATTCAAGAAATACCAAAACAAACCTTAAAGATTTCTATTCCAGATGGGAGCTGAAGGAAATAAAAAGCTATGAGTGGTTTATCTTGTACATATTTTTGCCAGTATCCAAAAGTTCCTGGACTTGAACCAACTTAAGTTGCTTTCCAAGGCTTTTAAACCTGGAATTTTAACCACTAGGCAACACCACCTCTGTAATTATCATTCAACATTGAATCCTGAGGTATTTTACATCAATCAAGTTATTCTCTAGAAGCTAGGATTCAAGAAACCAAAGACTATTAGGAATAGAACAGAAATATATTCAAGCAAAAAGCAGAAATATGTTAAGATTGTGAATATTTCAAATGAGCTGTAAAGCTTGAATTATAAGATCCCTTGTTTTAAAAGTTCCTCTTTCATAGCTGCAGACCAATCAACTTTCTTTGTGTAAAAACTGGAAGATATTCTAATCTTTTCACCTTCTATTCTTTTTCTCGGCAGTGCCTTTGATTTCTGAAGGACAAAGCGGGAGTCTCCCAAGGAAATTGGGAGAGTTGGAAAGTTTGTAGATGCCCTCTAAAATTTATGTTTACAGTATATAAAATGAAATTTTTTTTAAACTAACGCCCTTTCTTTCGAGAAACCCATTTCCATCAGGAAGTTGACATTCTCTTCACTTGCCATTGTCTAAAAAAAGAAAATTCACCTTTATTTGTTTCTCTATGATTCACAATATTTCCTTTGATAACCATCAGGTAGCCACAAGATAAAAATAATTCCTCTGATATTGGCTGAGGGTTGGGTTCAAGCGGTATTGCACATGGCTCATAGAACCCCTGCTCTAGGTATAAAAAATTATTGGGTTCCTCTCAGCAGAGTATGGCAGTGTTCTGAAAGAGATCTTCAATCTCAGCGTCATGATCTCCATCTATATTGTTCTATCCTATTGTTCTGTTCAGTTCTATTGTTAACTCGTACAACTACATTCTGCAACACTCTGGAGTTTGGGTTTAAGATTTTGTTTTCTTCTCTTGCCAACCTTTTCAACGTTACTTGGATGAACTAGTTACTTAGACTAGGCCTAGGCCCTGCGGATATCAATCAGGAACAGGAAGCTATTTCAATTAATTTATGCCGAAGTTGTCTCTGAAAAGATCAAAGACTGAATTTTAGAATTCTAAGAAATAAGCCTTAGATAAAGATTATTCTTTAAGGTTGTCTCTTTACAATACTTACTCCTTGAACCAGACTCAATGCAAAAATAAGTTCACAGCTACACTCATAAAAAATGGCGGATTTTGCTTTGGTTTGGTTTTGGCAGTTTCAATCCAGAACGAGGCACATTCATTATGGACCCATGGACAACAACAACAACAAAACTCCACAATGTGACATTTTGTGATGGAGATTGGTGATTGCTAATATGGTGTAGAAGCTCTTAACACTGCAAATATGCACTGGTACTACTCAAAAGAACACACAGATCTCAAAACTCCTTCGAGGGCGGATGGAATTGATTCAGAAACTGAGGTGCGTTACAGAAAAGATGGTGCTAGATTCATAATGGATTTGGGAAACAAACTCGGATTGTATCCTTCAACCTTCCTAAAATTTTTCCTTTTTCTGTTCTGACCTTTTTAGCTTGGGCTTTAGTATGATATGAATACAGATGTTGATTATTTTCTACTTGAAATTTGATTTTAGTCCTTGTTGGTTTATTGAAAAGAAATCACAATCACTATTCCAAACAAATCACCAGAGCAGAGGAACAATAAACATATCCATGACTGTGCACCAAGACTGCACAGAGTTAAATAAAACAATACAAAAATTCAATTTTTAACTCCATATAGAATAACATATTGCACAATTGAGGAGTGTGGTTAAATAAACTAAATACTTAAACAAATCAACTCATCCCGCACAGTAGGCAACGTCCCCCAGGGGTCACTCCAGCCCAATACACACAGAACCCATGTCCCAGGGCACAGGTCAAGCAGTAACTCAAAGCCCGTACGCCCCTCAAAAGTCAATCAGACTGGGATTGATGGAGGCAAGCAAGACGCATTTCACCAATACATCAATAGGATAAAGCAATGATGACTTCTGTACATATGGAGACCTAGTTGAGAATCACCATGCACAGTAAGAGGCCCAGAGCAAGCGAAGTATTTAGAAATTTCAATGAAAAATCAAAGAAAATTAACCTGAAATGTAAACGATCAATATTGCTACCTCATTGTAAGTTTAGATTGGTTGTTAGATTTGGCATATCACTTGGAAAAGGAAACTTGCTGCAGGTTGTACCCTAATGATAGATTAAATGACTTTACCCCTGGTCTCTTTTCCTAGCACACCTATTCTATATAATGGTATAGGCATTGTAGCTTATATAAGTGCCACTGCTTAATTATTTACGTCCTGTGCTCTTTTCATCTCATATCATATTATTTAAATACCTTGACATTGTTAACAGACGGTACCTGACGATGGCAACTGGAATTGTTTTCTTTCATAGATTCTACATGTTTCAATCTTTCAAGAATTTTCCAAGATATGTGAGTATACATTTCAGGATATATTTTCTCCGTCTATGCTGGATTAAAAAGTACTCTGATACTACTGGCAGAGCAATAGGGAGATACAAAGACAGGGCCAAATCCAGCATCAATAGAAAGGCGTAAGCCCCTTACTATGCCCCTTACTTACTATACTTACCCTTGATATGGGCCTCTAGACAGGAAGACTCAGAAATGAGGCATATCTCCTTTTCTGAGTCTAGCTCTGTGAATTTCAGGTCAATATTTCTTATCATGGAATCATGAAAACCATAAGAGAAATTAGTTCGAGTAACAGACTTTGAAGGTATCCCTTCTAATTGAAAACTCTGGGAAAGGCTGAAAATTGTTGCAAAACTGAAATGATGTCTAGTTCCTATTTTAGGACCTTTCATTGATAAGATCTATTGTGGAAATCTGAACAAAGACAACAAGTTTTTGCGTGAATTGTATGCGGATGATAATCATCTGATTGCATAAGCAAGAAAATCAAAGTTAATGTAAAAACTTTTTGTCTGAGTCCGGATTTCTATCCTGCTCTGTCTATGGCATTGAACACTTATATTACAAAGTAGCTCACTAGAAGATACTCTTTAAAATGTTCTGTATTCTTTAATCATAGGTTACGGGAACTGCTTGTTTGTTCTTGGCTGGCAAAGTTGAGGAAACTCCAAAAAAGTGCAAAGATTTGCTCCGGATGTGCAGAAGTTTTCTTTCTGAAAGTCAGTTCGAGTCTTTTGGTGAAAATCCAAGGGTAAGCCTAAAATAACCTCTTTTAACCATGATTTTTGCACCTGTAGTATTTGGTGTTATTGCACAACCACCAGAAACATAAACAACTGCCCAGTCTGTCCATGAAAAGAGGCTTCCCTGCAAATCAATGTTCAACCTTCTACCTTACAGAATTGTGTTCCAGTACTTGCCGAAATAGACTTTTTAGACATACGCTCTCAGTGTTGAAAAAGCCTGAACTGATGTGAATCTTTCATATTACCTCCTCTTTAGGAATAAGGGATTTTGTATTCTAAGCCTAATCGGAACAACAATAACAACAACAACTGATGGCTGGCTGTATGGTGATCCAGACCAAAGTGGACCTATGTCACAAGTGGTGAAAGCTCTTTAATTTTCTTTCAAAATGTTTATTTGTTAATGATTTCCATCCTTTTTCACGACAGGAAGAAGTGATGATGTTGGAGAGGATTTTATTACAAACGATCAAGTTTGATCTACAAGTCGACCACCCTTACCAATATCTAATCAAATATGGAAAGGGCCTAAAAGGTTTGCACTTCCTTGATTAACTTTGAATCGCAATCTCGTCACATTAACAGTTCAATCCATAAACTCGTTGCTGATTTTCTTTCTTTGTTTTCTCAATTTCCAGGTGACAAGCAGAAAATCAACGAACTTGTGCAAAAAGCTTGGATATTTATAAATGACAGGTAAATTTTGTCCATTTTGATAGGTTTTACGTTTTAATAGATTTTTATTGCTGATGAAATTAAATCAGATTAAACTTCATAAAAACCTTCGCCTTTTCTTAGGGAACAAGCCTCGTTTCTCCTTGCCCAATGCCACTTGTACTGACATGACATGACATCATGCTTAAATCATTATAATATTCAGTTTTCAGTTCCATTATTATTTACATTCACCATATACAATTTAAAGTTTCTAACAATTGATAATATAAAGAAACTACATAGGACTAAATACAATAATACAGAAAAGAGATATGATACAGATAAAGATTCAAAAAGGAACTGAATATTGATATCTTTTAGCCTCTCGACCTGCATTTGTCTTCACCATGAACCTACAGTAGTTTCACTTGCAATGCTGAATCTAGCTGCTAAATTATCAAAGCAAAGCATGCAGAATTTCACCCCTGTCCCAAGACAAGACTGGTGGAGGCATTTCTCACCAGAAACTGAGCAGTCTGTATTGGATGGTAAGTTGATTTTCTTAATCATGTTTACTTGAATATGAGTTTGAATGGGTTTGGTAAGTTCGCAATATTCAGGGGGTCCTTGATCAAGGAATATCATATTTAGATTAGTCCAGGCTGGGGGTAGGCCTTCGATATAAAGAGAGAGTATATTAACCAAGGGTTATGCCTTGATAAGATATAAGAAGTCAGATATACTTACTACGCGATTCCTTGTATTCTTTCAAGGTTTTTTATTGGATTTTCATATTACCACTCATAATATCACTAAGTTTGAAGCAATCACAGCAATTCATTTCAATACAGAAAACTGAGACTCATGTTGGGTGAGTGATGGAAGTTTGCCTCTTCATGTGAAAAGTCAGACTATATTTTTACAAGGGATGGAAGGTAGGCCTCAAACATAAGCGGATTTCGTTCTGGTGTGTCAGGGAAGGGTGTCTCATTGAAGGTACCTGAGGATGTGCCACTCCAGAAGGCTTTATACTACTACCGAACTCTCTCTGATCTATTAAATATTTCACTAAATTTACTTTAAATTTACTTTTAACTCACATGCGATCTTAATCACTATTGCAAATCATCAAGCTTTTATAGTTCTGATTTAGGGAGAGTAAATCAATCTTATCCCTAACCTAACTCTTCCTTGACTCAGATAGATGATGAAAATCCACTATTCACCAGAAAATACCAGTATTTATCAGGGTCTTTTAGAAATTGCCAGTTGTTGTTGTATTCCCCCTCTTAACAACCATCCCTTGACGTGACCCTTAACTGCAAGTGGCTTACTAGCCTTTTGGCTATCCATGGATACTCCCTTATTTGGATGCATGATAGAAAATCCATTATGAACCAAATATGTCAGTATCACGGTTGAATTAGTGCAAGTTTTAGTTGATGTATTACCAGGGGGAGGAATCGCAATATTTTTCAAGGGTGGCTCCCTTGCCTGAAGGGCCTGTCAAGCATGGGACATAAGGGGTGTGGTCATTTAACCAAATGAAATTAAAAGACGTTAATCAATGAATACAGAACTGGTTGAAAGCGCTTGAGTTATCTTTGAAACGATTGTAAACATTGGCAATCTGAATTTAAGATTCAAGTTGAAGCGAGCATAACAAGCGAAAATCTTCGAAAGCCACAACCCACAAAGTGTTTAGAAATACCCCCATTGCGACCTACAAGTAAGCATGATTGCCATATAAACATTGTAAAGACAGTTTCTGCAAGTTCGGCCCCTTTGACAAGCCTGTGCCGTATCAATTTCGAAATGTTTAAGGAAAGATCCAATTGATGCGTCATGAAATCGCCATACATCACCCAAATCTTTTCAATTTTCCCCACATAAAAATAAAAGCTTTTCAATTTTGTTTGGGGGCCTGGCTGGCCATCGCTACCTAGCAACCATGCCCAGTCTGACCCTGTGTATTACTGATGTATGCATTTCTGTGTTGTTTTTGAATTAATGTGTTTGTCATTTGAAGATATCTGTAATGAAATGATGGATTTGTATGAACCAAGTCGTCGTAAATCCAAGTCAAGGGAAGGCAGTGTCGGTAACAGTCCTGCGTATACAGCAAGTAGCAGTCCGGCTGTGGCTAGCAGTCCGCCAACAAAGAAAAAGGTAAGACAATACAAGGCTCTGCCCACAAGTCTACTTCCAAGCGACTATACATTTTTGCAGCGATTTTAATTAAAGATTTTTGCAGTGGGTTAGCCAGGATATGTTATTAAGTGGAGCATGATGATAATAGAGAGGGGCAAGCGAGTGAAGTGATTCAGCTGGGGGATCTAGGGTGGCGCCGTAAGCCCTCAGGAGGCTTTGGGGGAGCCTAAAAGATTTTTGATTTGCCTTATTTGGGGTCCTCAGAACGGCCTTCAGGCCTTCTTAAGTATTGGTTGAAACTGATAAAAAGATAAAGTTCTTTTGGAGGGTCAAATTCAACAATGGGGCACAGAATTTCAACGGTGGGGCATTGCTCCATTTGCCCGTCACCCTGCTTGCTATGCCACTGTATTTGTGGCGATTTCGTAACGAACTAAGTTGATTTGCAACGTTTTAGTAACCATTTCCAACCATTTTAAGTGATTTGCTACAATATTGCAACGCGTTAAACGACATTAGAGCAATTTTTCTGATAGCGAAACAAATAAAATCAGCTAAGCCTTCAACAAATCATTTCTCCTTCACTTATTTCAGTGATTGCTTTTGGAACGAAATTTTGGTTAGAATCTCCTAGTAGCATAAGTTGGATCATTTAATGCACTTGGTCTTAGTGTACTGCATTGCAGTAATCGTGCAATTATTTGCGTTTACATACCATTGATTTCTGGAATAAAATGTTCCAATCTACTATACAGAACCTCCACATTTCTAGAAAAAGTAGAAAGCACAGCAAAACATAACAACTTAAGCTCCACTTATATCTGAGACCGGTTGCGTTATCTTTGCCTAAATGGTGTAAAATATTGTTCAATCTAATTCTTTATCTGACAGAGAACTCCGTCATCTTCACTTGCTGACACACCAAAAGCTAAAGGTAATATTCATTCATCATATTTTTGCCGATTTATCAAGAATTTAGCTTAGCTAGAAAAGAGACAGTGGTACATGCAATGAAAGTATGTGGTAGTTTAAGTGGAATTGAATCTCAGTAGAAATGTAACATAACAATATTTCTCATTTGAATTGAAAGACTCTCAGTTTTTTCTATCACCGCAGAAATATACCAAAGTCTTTAGGCTCAATTTTTAAGGCGATACTTTTTACTTAAGCTCATCTCTTTTATGATATGAACATTCAATAGATAATTCTGTCTTAGATTCTCCACTGGCAAAACCTCCACTACCTCCACAAGTGGAAAACATTAGCCCCCCAGTTTCTGCCAAATTACCATCAACACCCTCTCAGCCACCCCGATCAGCAGCACCCATGTCAACACAAGCACCCCAAGGACATTATTATCAACATGGTTTTAAATTCATGGGGGTCCCATCCAGGGATGCTCCCCCACAAGGACATGAGAAGTCGCAACAGCAGCAACTGGGCACGAAGCCTGTGATGAACCCACAGCCGGTGGTGCAGAACCCTCAAGCAATGCAAGCAGCATACAGTCAGGGGATTCCAATGCACGGAATGGGGATTCACCAACAGGCCCCAGGAATGGTGGCACAAGTTCAGGGGATGCCCCATCATGGCCAAGCAATGCCACATGGTCAAGGACTGGCAGCTCACAATCAAACAATTCAGATGCCAAGTCTGGGTATGCCCCAACATGGACAAATGCCCTCACACGATCAGTTACAGAGGGGTAATTTAGAGCGGTCACCATATTCGTACAACGTGGGTCCTCCGCAGCTTCAGCGTGGTGCGCAGCAATGGCAGTCACAGCCACCACAAATGGGTCAAGGATGGATGAAGTAGGATATCACATGATAGCAAGTGGCGGATTTCATTGGACAGTGTATAGGTTCATTGGCTACGTTGCCCTTGCATCTTAAAAAACATAGAGAAAAGCCAACATCCACAGGATATTTCACAACTTCAAATATTGATGTGCAGCATTGTGGGACACCTGGATTTGGAAATAGCACTACTGTATAGGCCAAAAAGCTTATCCTCCTTGACTAAGTCTCCGTTGATATTTACGCAATAAACAACATATTTTGAGGAAGCCCCCAAAAGACGAAATCATACAGAATAGTCTTTATCTATTATGTATCTTTAAATGAAGTTGCATAAGTGTATTTTGTAGTTTTTATCTTGAACTCAAAAGAAAATACTTTTGTGATTAAGCCCGCACACTCTGAATAAATACCTATCCACCAAAAGAATAACTCAAAGCTACAATCTTTGCACAGGGGATTAGGGATCCAACCACTTGGCCATCCCGGTTCTATAGTTGGTTTATGTAATAAGATGCGGATAGAGAATATGAGGCAACAATATCCACTCTTAAGAGTTAGAGTCGGGCTACATTTTTACCATGAGATACGAATGAATATTTTGAGGAAGTGAGCGCATAAAGTTATTATTATGATTCAAACGCAGCAAACCCTTACAACATTAAGATATTAACACGTTACAATTAAATCCAGCCTAAATGATATAAACCATGCCATAAATTACACAATAGTTTTCTAATAAATCTAATTTGAAACCACATCAAATTCTTCAGCTACTCTTCTTCATCGTGCCCAGAGCCATTTTTGACAGAAGGTAACCAGAGAAACCAAGGCCGATAAGTGATGCTGCCATTAATGAGCGGTAGATTACAAAATCTGCTTTGGTCTTTAAGAAGATTGGCATGTTCCCTTGCTGAAAAGTTTACAAGAAACATTATTAGATGATGGAAATAATAATTATAGACTTGAAACTAAGCCTGATTGCTTAAGGTGCTAAATTTCTAATCCTTGAACAGCCAACTTTGTGGGTTTGATCTCACAAATGGTCAGAGACATGAAATACAAGCTGCCAGTTGACTCGGCTATCCATCCTTAGGTTAGTAGATGAGCAGTATCCAGGATACTTTTTCTAAAGTAATAATTCTAGGGGCAGAAGCTATAGGTGCAAATCAGCTTTACGCAGCCATATCCCAAAACAACTTCAACAAATAAATATGCTTGCTTACCAAGTGGAATATTAGAAAAGTTACATTAAGACATAGAATAACATTAAGACATAGAGTAGTAGATTCTATTTCAAGTTAGACACCTTTTACTTGAAATGATAGTTGAGTTAACGAAGAAGGTTCATTTGGATGTAAGTGCTAAGGAAGTTGAGACAAGAAAAGCAAATGATTTACCTGAAACAATTGCTGATACTTCCTCACAAGGTTTGGTCGTTTGAAGAGCAATCCTCCACTTTCTCCACTGGCTAAGTGTACACCGCCACTATATCTGATTATTTTCGGGTCTTTCGGCAGTTCCTTCAGGTCCTATAATTTCAAAAATCAAATCGTTTTTTAGAATTTCCATGCCCTTGCTCTATAAATTGTAAACATGAAAAGAGAAGACTGCTCAAACAACATTCAAAAGATGTATCCTTGGTGAGAGTGTTAGAAGCTATCGTAAATAAAGTTAGCAGTTATCATAAATGAAATCACCCTAACGAGTGAGTGAGATAATAAAACTAAGCACTTATACCTTGGGCAGCTGCATCTGCATAGAGTTTGTTGGCTGGATTCTTTGAGCGGCTTCACTGTAACGATGGTTCATGTTTGTTATCTACGGTAAAAAGATTTTGTACTAAATAGGTATGCAGTATTGATTTTTGATTACACCATTATTCTTTTGTTAAAATTGAAGTTTGATTCTAATTTACAATTGGTTTACAATTAAATTTCAAATCCATGAACCCTTTGAAACCGAACTCCCTTATTCTAAAAATCACTTCATTGTCTCTGTATCTACACATCTATAATTTTTTCTAGCTTTTCTCCTGTTTCTTGTTTGTCTATTTAGGTAGGCAGTGGCGGAAATTATGGGGGGTTGAGGGTTGGCAATTGTCCCCCCCAACTCGAAATAAGTCGGAAATTTTTCTGAAAAGTTGGAAATTTTGGTGCATGAAATTGAATTAGGTGTCCAACTAAATAATTTTGATACCTGTGATTTAAAACATTTATTTTGAAAAGGCGAATTAATTTCATTAACACTTGACTCTTTTAAGTATATAAGTCAATATAAAATATAAGATCTTATTAATTTACTGTTCATGGTTTGTATTTATATAGTTCCAACAGATGGAGGACTAAGCCAGTTGAAGCCCTTAGAAAAGGCAAAATCTCAAGAGCCTCCGGGGGCTCTGCCCCCTCGACCACGGCCAGGATTCTGCCCTGGACCCATAGGGGCTTACAGTGCCCCCTAGACCCCCTAGGCAAAAAATGCCCCCCACTTAAAAAGCCCAATTTCTGCTACTGTAGGTAGGTACATAGGCGTAGCAGTTAGGGAAGTAGCTTTGAAATTTATTTGAAAATGACGCCCATTCTGAAAAAAGTTTGCCTTCAATTTGGCAAAAACCTTTATAGTAAACAATGAGCTCTTTGTAAGATAGCCCACTTTCTGTGCCCTACACCAATGGGTAGGTAAGTAATGGTTTAAATTGGGGGACATTCCTGCTCAGGCGATGAAATATGAATCGGTTGGAAACAAGCATTTCGTTATTCAATCCGGCCAGGATGGAATCAATATAATTAATGCCGGAGACTTGGCATAATTGATGGCATATAATGGATTCTACCCAGGTAATCTGGAAACATTTTAAGAATTCCTTTACAGCAAAAAAGTTAGATTATAAACTCTCATAGGCTAGACTGCACTTTAACAGACAGGGTTTTGTTACATGGACGGTTATTGAATTGAATTTTTGCTGCCTAGCAACAACAGCTTGGATGGCAGTTGAGTTGAAGAAGAAATTTACGAGGACTCAAAAACACACACATATAGCGAAAACCAGATATCAATTGATGAATTTAACAGGGGGTTTGGGGGCTTGTCCCCAAGAAAGAAAGAAAACTAAAGAGCAAAATTGTCTAAAATGTTATTTAAATTGTTGCAAGCTGCCAGAGACTGGAGTGGTTTTTGCTCTTTAACTTTATAAACTTAAGGAATTAGTTCGAAGAATTTTAGAAGGCGATCGCTGCTTGGCTTCAAGTGTTGTTTTCGTATGCAAAATTCTGCGAAATATGTGTGTCATGCATGTTTAGAATTCAATAGTATGTATCGTGTCGTAGACTAAGGCCATTTTTGTTTGTTTGCAAGGTATCAAATTCTCCCTACTTACTGGCTCATTTTCATTGGTCATTCGAATTTTCGATTGTCTAAAATGGCGAATCAGGGCAACGTTTTTGAATTCAGTTGAATTTTGTAGGTAACAAAACTCTGTCCGCTAAAGTGCAGTCATCCCCTCTCATACAAGCCAAATTTTTCATACCATTGTATTGTTGTGCATTTAGACTGAAAGAATGCAATGGTTAACTTTTATCTAATGCATTAAAAAGGGTGGTTTTGGTTTGCTAAGTTTCTGTTGGAAACAACAATAATCTAAGACAAAAAACAATCAAACTAATTGGCAACAAATAAGCTAAGAGAGGATGTGTTCCATATCATTTCATACTCTACCTCTTGTTTCGACAGCTACAGCAAGAGCATAGAACCAGGAGCCTAAACAGCAAGCACTTTGAGATTGAGCAGCTAGAAAAAGAAAGTTTGAGAGGTTGCAACTCTCGTGGCCTCGATTTCGATATTCATCTACGTATTTATTGTTGTTGTTGTTGTTGTTGTTGTTGTTGTGACCACTTGTTGTTTGTGTCACTGTCAGAAGGTGTTGACGATGGGAAGACGGTATTTCTGTGACTTCTGCAACCGTGCCTTTGCAGACACCTTGCCCACTAGGAAAAGACATTTGAAGTCGTTGCAGCATCAAAAGTTAAGAAAACTTCACTATGATTCATTCAAAGGTAGGCTAGAAAGAAGAGACGTTTAGGCCTGAACTAAAATATCTCATTTCTAACCAAAGTTATGATCTGCTGAAGGATCAGTAAATCGGCAAATTCTTGTTACTTTTTGATACAGTGTTTTGAATAAATAATAGGGACAAAATCAAATATTTCACAGTGAATCAATCATTTTCCACTGTGCTTGGGTCAGTTAATACAAATATCCTTGAAAATTTCAGACAGACTTTCAGAAATTTAGAGCTGGGTCAAAAATCTGTCAAAAATATTTCTGGGGGGGAGAGGGCAAATTTTTAGGGGGTCAAGGGGTGAAATTTTCTGATGGCGACAAAACATTGGTTTTGTTTTTACTTTGAATGCTAATGTGTGATGAGTTGGAGTTGATTGCACCTGCATGAGGGGTGGAGCTGAAGGTGATTGATTAGGGTCTCCTGTAGTAAAATAGGTAATCTGAGGGCTAATCAAGTATATATATATAATCTGGACACTAGATAAGAACGACTTCTTTTTCCTTTTCAATTTTATTCAAAACACGGAATGCACACATTCACAACTAAAATGAAAGAACAGAAGAGAACGGTTACTTAATACAATCAATCATAACTATCTATGCCCCCCAAGTCTTTTGAGTGAGAGTCTATAGCATTAAACAAAGTTATTTATTATGTGTCCATATCACGGGAAAGACTGATACACAGTTCGATTCAGCGAGATTGTTGCCTGGTTGAACGACGTAGGGGCAAAGTGTCCGGCATAATGATGGATTCCTGAAGACCAGTGTTGTTGAACGGTAGCAATCTGGTCAACATACGCGAACCTTTGGTTGGCTGACGAGGTGCGGAGCCTGCTGGGTAGTGGCCTGTAGGTGGAGGAATGAGAGGTGGCTTTGTTGTCAGTGGGGAGAAGTGCCTCGCCGATGGAAGGGAACTGGCGGGAGATTAAGCCCAGATCAGTGCATGCCTCTCTGCTGAGGAAAACTTTATCCGTACTGTCTGTGATGTAGACGAGCTGGCGTGTGGCTAGTGTCTTGCCGGAGTTGCTTTGGCCGGAGAACTGTATTATGGCTGCTCCCAGGATGGCTATTTTGGCATTATTTGCAGCATGCATTTGCAGGGTAACTGGGATCAGATCTGTGCGGGTCATGCCGAGGCGATGGATGGTGGAGATACCAGCAAGGCAACTTTGGCAACCGGTGTCCGCGATGGCAGAGAAGGTGACAGACGTAGTGGGCTTGGCAGTAGTAATTCCAAATGCCTCGTAATCGCTGGCTGCGATGGTGGCAGTGACTGTGATAAGAGGTTGGGGCTTAGAGGCCTGTCGGATCCATGTGTCCGTTAGCTGATTGTAGGTGTGGTGATCGAGGCTGACGGAACATTGGCCACTATTGCAAGCTGTTGATGAGGACAGGGAGCAGAGGGACTCAAAGACGGAACCATCGGTTGAGTCGTTAAGAGCGTTGTTGTCAATGAAGACTGCGTTTTCATCTGCCAAGGGGGCTGGCATTCGTGCTGGGTTTGTGGAGCGACCCGGTGGCATGGGCTTGGCTTTATTTTTGCTGCGATAAACGGTCTCAAAGTGATGTAGACGATGGCAGTTTTTGCATGTGTGATTGAAGGCTGGGCATTCACTTCTCCGGACATTCACAAATTTCAGCATCTCTTCAAATGTCATGTCCTGTTTTGCATCACCGAGTAGGTCCAGTTGAATCTCGTTGTCAGCAATGCCGCAGGCAAGGACGTCCCGTAGGATACAGTCGGTAAAATCAACATCGGTAGAGCAATTAGGGCATGCGGTATTGTATTTGCATACATTGGCCTGGCCGCGAATCCTGGCACCGAAGGAGCGGATGGTTTCATCGGAGTCCTGGCGCATGTCGTGGAGGGCAACACGGGCCACCATAATGTTCTCCTCCCGGACAGCAAGGCGTTAGATGGCATGTAGGACCTCTTCCTCTGATCAAGCGTGGTCAAGCTCTTGCCTGCAGCACGGGTTAGGTCTTTCCGCAGCTGGTCATCACAGCACTCGAGGAGTTGAATTACTCTGTCCGTGCCCGAGATCTTAGTAGCGGCGACGTATTCACCCCAGCGGGTGTTGAAGTACTGCCATTCTTCACTTGTGCCAGCGGATGAGATCGTGGGACGGCGTACCCGCTCAATTTTTGGGGTGGGATGTGATGGTGCTGCATGGCTGCCGGCATGGATATCAAGACGTTTGAGAACAAGCTCGGCTGGCAGGTCGTCAGTGGTGTAGGGGCAGTCAGGAGAGGAGCATTTAACCTTTGGCATGGTAAGGAGCGATAACCGGGGGTTGGTCTGAAGGACTGGCTGGAGCTATGGTAGGCTATGCTATGCTATTACTGTGGCTATGCTATGCTACAACTGTGGCTATCTAGAATGTGACTGTGACGAATGTGTGCATAGATAAGAACGACTTCTTCTTCCTTTTCAATTTTATTCAAAACACGGAATGCACACATTCACAACTAAAATGAAAGAACAGAAGAGAACGGTTACTTAATACAATCAATCATAACTATCTAGACACAAAAGGCAAATTATGTAAAGTTCATATGTACAACATAAAAAGGTGATATCAAAATGCGAAAAGGGCTCATATTACATTGTCCACCTCTTTTGACTTATTGTACCACAGAAATGCATTTTACCCCCAATTTTTGTGTATTTTAGTGAATTATCCTTTCAACCCTGATAACCTATTTACCCTGATATGAATATCATTGGGTCAACTGGGTAAATTTGCTTAATTCTGCTAGGGATACTGTTAATAGAAAAAATTCAGCTAACACTGTTCAAACGCACTTCAGGTCAACTCAATACTTCTCATTTAGTGACACTGTCATTGATGGGGTGTTTTAGGTATAGGTGCCCCCAACCAGACTGGCATCAGCACGCCACCGTTGCACCCATGACTACTTTTATCATAATTCCTGAAAATCTTTAGAGTTTTAGTGTTTTCTCATTGAATCCAGTCAATCAAGGGAAATAGTAGGCAAAACTTTGGAGGACTACCGGTGGACCCTGCAATTACCTTCCCCTGTTGCCCCCACTGCTAATTGCTCATATATGAGCAATCAGCAGTTCAATTAGCCACACAGGTCTTTGGCGTACAACTTGCCTTGGAACAATAGAGTAGTGTACATCATAAAGTCTTTAGCGTGGACTCAACATAGAATGTACCCTGGTCGTGTGGGCTCTAAAATGCACCTCAAGGTAGGCAGTGGCCTTCAAATTTGATAGGAGAAGGGGAAATTCAATGCCAACCTGATGATATTAGGGTATGGCATCAACATGGAGCAGCATGATTGTCCGTCCTAGCTTATATGGGAAAGTATGGCACTTTTTGGTGAGATTGCGTTTGTGTCATGAGCCATTTTATATATTTTTTTCAATTCTCCTATTGTTTACCTGTCAATCTCGTGTGTGCACCTACCACACTTTCCATACTGACGTCTCAGCTCAAATAGTCAGCTCTGTAGTACAGATGATATGCAGTATGTTCTCAATAAACTCATGATACTAATCTTCAGCTTAAATATCATCAAAAAGAATTGAACAGGGAAGGTAAACATATTTTATAAAAAAATCTTCATTCATTTCCACCCTCAGATCCGACTACCTTGCTCGCTGAAGAGGCAGAAAAAATTCCTTGTAAGAAGTTCTTTCAAACAGGTATGAACCTTTTATCCCCTTTGTGACTTTTTTACCCTTTCCTAAATTACCAAACAATCTGTGATCATAAGGGTGGCGGATGAGTTTTTCCACCGTCACTAGTTGCTGTGGCCAATAAAAAGAAAACGGTTTGATGTCTGATTCTACCTTGTCGAGGCACGTGATATTGCCGCAACCTGTCATCCTGTGTTCACTGATAATAGAAATGATATTTTTGATGTGTTTTTAAAGATTTGGTGTTTTCCCGTACAGGTACCCAACATTCCCAGATGATATTCAATTTGGATGTAAATACATGATGGGATATTTATTCAAATGGGGCCACATGTATTTGATAAAATTTTTGTTAATTCAAACCGATTTATTTTATGGATACTTTGTCAGACGCTGCCAGGTCATTCCTATCAATACAGCTAAGTCTCTCTTAAGTAGACACCTTAAGGACTTTGTAAACATGTCCGTCTTCATGAGGTGTCCTTTGTGACTGGGATGGCTGACTGGTTAGATCACTGGACCTTTGTTCAAAGGGTTCCGTGTTCAAAACCATCTTCAGACCTGCCACATAAAGTGCGAGGAGAGAATTTACCAGCTCTCTGTAATTCCAGGCGAAAAGGCAAAAGGAGTCACGAGGAGTGATCACATTTAGAAGAAGGACCAGGGTGCCACTACTCGACTATTCTACCTATTCAGTGAACCCTTTGTGCTTTGCACATAAACCAATCCCTTTACGAAGGTGGTAATCGTGTTAACCTATCAACTTTCAATGCACTGCTTCGATTAGTCTAACAATTCAGTGGGCCCTTTGTGCTTAGCACATAAACCAATACATTACAAAGATAGTAAGTGTATTTTCCTATCAACATCAACAGCGTCTGTCCGTTTTCTAAAGTACAAATATAGAGCATTGCCTTATGATTTAGCAGAGACTTGAGATAGAAACTGCTCGTCTTAACACAGTGACTGTTTATAGAGTAAAAACATGTAGCATTTACCTCGTGATTGGTGTCCGCTTAGAGAGAGTTGACTGTAGTTTCAAATTAGGTTTGTATAAGGAATCATTTTCATTTTATTTTTCCAGGGCATTGTGCTTTTGGTGAGAACTGCAAATTCAGCCACATCAACCCAGAATTCTATAAATCTCAAATTCAAGCCAAAAGGAACCAAGGTGAGGACCTTTCGTTTTTGTTAACTAATTCAAATGAGTATGTAAATTCAAAAATAAACCATACTTGTCTTAAACGTTAAATGGTTTAAGACAAGTATGGTTTATTTTTGAATTCATCTATTAGAATTTTATAAACTTAGTTAATTAGGCTCTCGTATTATCAAATGAGTATGTTCATAGACAAAGCTTAGCTGAAGCTTACTACATGTAAACATTCCAAGCTCTCCTGGAGGATCCAAGTTGCAATTAGCATTATTCTTATGTAGGATCCTTGTAAACAGTGTCTTATAAAAAATGTGGGAAATGAAGAGTTTATCATCCATACATTTTTCTTCAGCTTGAACTGGGGAAATAGGGGAATCTGGTAATTACCATGTTAAGGGAAGAACCATTGGATGAACCACATTCTTTTCAAAGACTAAGTGCAAATTTTTGAAGAGACAAAATGAATGGAAGCTTGAATTTCATAATCGTACTGTGTAATGGTACATTTCACAAAACTCTGATCAAATATTGATGAATACTGATCATCCATACGTAGTGGTGGTTTTAGGTGAGGGCCAGAGGGGTCGTGGCCCCATACCCTGCGCTTAACATGGACAAAAAGGTTGCTGCAATGTAACAAAAATGTGAAATACTTCGTAGAAAACTTCAAATTCAGTCAAATCAAGGCATTTCGCCCCATCCCCCACAGTCTCTGAAACCGCCGCTATCTGTACAATCCATTAAATCCTTGTTTTAGCTGCTGCAGACCAAGCAGAACCAGACATTGAGGCATGGCTGTCGAAATGGAGATTGAAACACCCAGAAAAAGACAAACTCTCCTCTGAAAAATCAAAATACTGGCTACCCTCTAGTTTTCCCCCAATGCATCAGCTACCCCCATCTCTGTGCCCTCCTGTTTCAGAAAATATCACAGTAAGTTCTGAATGGGGTAAGTGATGGAGGATTTTAATTACGCAATATCATCTGATATGGAATTACTTTGCTGTTCTTTCCATCAAATTCTGGTATGCATTCATTTCTGAAGTCTGTTTCTTGGGCTAGGATCTACACCTTTGGATTTTATTGTTTTTCGTCAGCTGTGATTAGCCATTACTGCCACTCAGTAGATAAAACTCTTGTTATTTGTTTATATTCTATTTATTCATTGAAAGTTATCAAGGAAATATTACTTTGAAAATGAATTGCGTATCAAAATATAATGGACTGTGGAATATGGAATATGGTATGTTGTGGAACATCGGACTATGGAACATGGGACTTTGGAAATATTTATTTTATTTTTAGAATAACAACCATTTCATATATATTTGGTGAAGTCTGATAAAACTCTTTCCAATTTTCTTTCTGCTGTGTCTCTTTGTTGAAAAATGAATGCAACAATTCGTTATTTTGATATGTATATCTGCGCATGCCTCTTATACCTTTATCCATATATCTACTTGAACGCCTTCATTACATTATATTTATAGCTTTGTTCTAGTTTAATTTGTATATATTTTTGGTTAACCAGATATAGTACTCCAATGGGCGGATTATGGTCAACAGGGCACAGTTGAAATATATCGCATTGTTCGCCTGTTGAATCTCACATATTTTTTTGAGGAACATTTGTAAATGTATGCATGTGAAGCCAAGATTGACCATTTCAAACTAAATATAAGATTATAAGAGTTGTATGTTATAAATAGCCATAAGACCTAGAAATGATTTCAATGAAAAACAAGCATATTGAAAGCACACTGGTGTATGAGGCAGGTCAAGAGTCAAAATTTGCACAATTAAGACAATTGATGGCAAAACAGCCTTGAATCAGTAAAAGTAAGAAAAACGATGCACATTTTAGGCTGAAAATAGAAGAATTTTTAGTCAACTTCAAATCAATTTGACTACTAAGGAAACAGTGTTATCGTTTGAAACGTTTCACACCGTGCATCAAGGTGTCCCAGATTCTGAAAATGTACCCTTCACTCACTTTGTTATGATTTTTAAAGAGTTTCTTATAAAAAAAGGGAAATTTGCTGTTCAAAAAGCTGTCCTTCCTGTTTGTTCCTGTTTGTTCCTACCTGCCCAAAGCTCGTGGAAAAATTTATCATCAAAATGTCTGTGTTAACAACTTCGACGATGCTTTCGAAATGCTTGCGAGGGGTTTGCACCCGACAGAAATGCATGAATTTATCGACACTGACTCGAGAAACTCGCATTGGGTTGGTTGGACTGGGGAATGTTGGGACAGCCATTGCAAAGAACCTCCTCAAAAGCGACTTGAAGCTACATTCAGTGTTTGACATTAATCAAGACACCATGGCCGAGCTTCCAGGTCACGTGAAGCGGGCTGCCAGCGCTAAGGACCTTGCAGAAAATTCGGACGTCGTTCTGACAGCCCTGCCCACCCCTGCAAGCGTCAAGGCTGCCATGGAAGGCGAGAAAGGAGTCTTGGGTGGAATTCAGAAAGACAGTGTTTGGATCGACCACTCCACCACAGGTCAGCCTTTGCATTTTCTTTATTTCATTCTCTTCTGGTACTACACTCTTTTTTTATAAGAACAACTTTATAAGAACAAGAGCCTCAAATTTTGCCAAAACCTAAGAACAAGCTAAGAACAAACCAAAGCTGACAATATTTTGTTCAATGCGAGAATTTCAACAAATAATTTCAAGACTGAGAAATAATCACAAAATAAGCAGATTGGCAAACACACTGATTTGTGAGATAGTCAAGAAAGTTAAAATTTACAACAATTATCACAACTTATAGCAAAAGCAGGCTTTCAAAGCATTATGAAAGTAAGAACAATTTAAGAACAGTTTAAGCTGAAAATAAAGCAATATTTAAGAACAGCCAGCTTCAAATCAATTTTACTGGTTCTTATGAAAAAGAGTGTATTCTAAGGGGGTCCAATTTTTCTTATAAAGAGGGGTAGGTGAGGGTATATTACCAAAATCCTTTAAGAAATTATTCCCAAGTCTAACTTGTCAATATGAGATGCTTTTTGTTTCTTACCTTGTTATTAAAATCCTAAACTGCCACCAACATGAAGGTACACACATTTTTTTATAGGCAACTGCTTTACAAGCAAGTCAGTACTCGACAAGACAAAAACTTTGAAAAAATTTGAAAATCTTAGTTCTGATCCAATTGGCAATGAAAATCGTGCAACAGCTATATAGAGAAGTAGGTTATATTAGATATTAATACCGTGACACACTTTTGTATACAAGATAATATTGACATTTGTTGTACAAAAACTTCTGAGATAGAATTCTAAGAACCATATCTTCAAGGATAAAAAGCCAAGGAATTCTGAGTACTCAAATTTGCCCTTTAGCTAAGCAATTTTTAGTACTGAGCTCTAGCTAAAATTGCTTATAAAAAAGCGTGTATACCTCTTTTTGACCATTTATGGAAGTGGTCATAGCTCCATTATGACGACTATCTTATAATGTTCCTCTTTCTCTGCTGTATTCATGACAATTTCAGATGTTCGTCCAAGGCTCAAAAGCTCTTATTTTCTCTGTTATATAATGTTCTCCTCTTTAGTATTCTTTACTTTACTTTACTTTACTTTACTTTACTTTACTTTACTTTACTTTACTTTACTTTACTTTACTTTACTTTACTTTACTTTACTTTACTTTACTTTACTTTACTTTACTTTACTTTACTTTACTTTACTTTACTTTACTTTATCCTACTTTGCCTTAGCTTACTTTACTCTACTTTACTTTGCTATATTAGACTATGATTAACTTTCTTACTTCTCTTACTCTATATTACTTTACTTTACTTTACTTTACTCTTCATCAAATAACTTTACTTTACTCAATCTTTACCTTACTTAACTTTACTTTAGTTTACTCAACTTTACCTTACTTAACTTTACTTTAGTTTACTGTACTTTACTTTACTTTACTTTACTTCACTTTACTTTACTTTACTTTACTTTACTTCACTTCACTTTACTTTACTTTACTTTACTTTACTTTACTTTACTTTGCTTTACTTTACTTTACTTTACTTTACTTTACTTTACTTTACTTTACTTTACTTTACTTTACTTTACTTTACTTCACTTTGCTTCGCTTACTCTACATTACTTTATTTTACTTTTTTTTACTTTACCTCACATAACTTTACTTTACTCAATCTTCACCTTACTTAAATTTACTTTACTTTACTTTACTTTACTTTACTTTAGATTATCATCAAACGCTGGACTTTGCAGCAAGATGCAAGGAGCTAGGTGTAGATTTTCTGGAAGCACCTGTTACCGGGGGCATGGCTTTGCTAAAACAAGGATTGATGACGGTATTTGTAAGTGGTGAAAAAGAAGTCTATGAAGAATGTCTCCCCCTGCTGAAAATGAGTGGTAAAACCGTTCTATATCTCGGTGGCCTAGGCACAGCAACAATCACAAAGATAGTCTCAAATATGCTGGCGGCGACTCATAACGTGGCGATGGGAGAGGCGTTGATGATTGCAAAAAGGAACAAAATTGACATGGCGAAGTTCTTTGAGGCGATTAGATTCAGCGCCGGAAATAGTTACGTCATCGAGACTGAGGCCCCCCTCGTTTTCAATGGAAGTTATGACCCAGAGTTTTCTCTAGAGTTACACTGCAAGGACCTCAAATTGGGGAGCTCAATAGCCTCGGATTCAGGTGATTTTGCAAAATGCTTGTTTAGTGCTTTTCTGTAAGATGGGATATTAGAATAATTGTATGCCAAAAGATTCAGAAAAAAAGTGCAAACCGTAAAATCAGTAAGAGCTTATCGGTAAAAAGAGATTCATGATTTTACTAGCACTGCAGATGGTTTCGATGACATGTTCTTACTGATTTGATAGCAATAAGCAATAATACCCTAAATAATCACATATGCTTGTAGTTCGAAGTCTTTCTGCGATATTTGATTTGAATGTTGATTTGCACACAATGAATTTGCATACATTATTGAATTTGTAGGAGTACCAATAAAACTACACTCGTTAGTAGAAGACATTTACAACGAAGCAAGACTCAAGTACGGAGACGACAAAGGCTCAAGCCACCCACCGAAATTACTGGAAGATAGTTTGGACGAGAGTCTGCAAGTCGAAGGCTTCGAGGATTGGACATATTCGCTTAACATTGTAGATGGGTCTATGGCTGTACGTCACACCACGAAAAGTAAGGTGAAATAGAGTTCATAGGATGATAGGAAGAATATATAACAAATTGATGAAAATCACAATATCCAAAGAATATATCATTTTTATTGGTCGAGGTGAATTTAAAAACGAAATACAGTAATGTTTTCGGAAATGAAACTGTTTTAATCAAAAATAGAATTAGGAACAAAACTTGTTGTTATCAAGATACAAAATTAAAATACATAGATATCTAATTGTGAGCAAATTCCTGTTTATCAAAGTCAAGTTGCAATCAAGCAGGCCTTACTATCAATTTCATACCTTCAGTGATGCTACATCGATACTACGTGCTTCCTTTTCCTACGCATGCGTAGATATGCACATGACTTAAACGGACAAATCATAATGTGCACATGGTTAAACCTCTACCCAGTGATTTCAAAAGAAAGGTTGGATCCATTATCTCATAAAATTGATGAAAACGTTTCAGATATTTTTTGAATAAGGTTATGAATAAGTTATTGAATAAGTTTTGGATTTAGATGATCAGTTTTGTTTGAAGGATCGGAGCTCTTCCTTTAGCAGCAAAGAGTCGTTTCTGAAACGTGAATAATTTGTCCGTTATCTCCAACAGATCAGAACTAAGAGATTGAAGAAGGTTGAGTTAATGGGTCGATTCATTCTGCTTAATGAATTTCCTGACTACATATCCTGCGTGCTTTGAAAAGAAAAGTGGATTAAATGTCTATGACGACGCTTGTGATAAAACTTGCTACAAAATAGCTGGTTGCAATTATAGTTGGCTTTCTGCATCCTTCATTGTACTGTATTAAATTCTGAAAGAGGCTGTGATACGAGGCAGAAACTTCTAGGGATTTTATAGCTGGATAGAGCTAAAGCCTGACGGCCATCTACTACCGTACTTCTGCAGAGTTGAGGTATGAGAATTGAAATGGTTGGTGCTGGGTAAGGTATGATAGCCTACTAAGGTGTTGAAATAGATATATGGGTAAAGGTTTAACGGGCATGCGCACTTCAAAGTGATATTAGTGTCAGGTACTGATTAATAAATACAGCAGTTGCTACGTTTGCACCCCCTCTCTAAAGTACCTTCAATTGTTAGCCTCTCTCTCGTGTCTTAGCCTCGCTTTAGTATGTGAGTAATTCCCCTTTCACGCTCAGCCTTGATCCCGGCATGTCATCAATAGAAAGCTTCTTTGGGGAGTACGCATTCCTGATTGGGGTGGTTGGTCTGAAAGGGAGGCTAAGGACGGTACCTGCGTTTCTCTGGATGAACGGTCGCCAATCCATCTGCCTGCGCAGCTTGCCGCACTGGTCTTTATCAATAAACAGCGTGAACGTCTTGACGTTGATCTCCTGCTCCAACTCCCACTTCCTGTTGTTGAGGCGGTCCATGGCATTCCGCGCGTCATTCAGCCTCCGTTTCATGGCAGCAATATCACCTGTAATTGTGTGATACTCGGAAACGAGGCCGTGTTTCGGCTCATCACGGCACAGCTCGACGTTAGGCCTCCAGGTGCGGTGTTCCAAGCGTGTGTTGTTGACTTTGAGGTGAGCTTGAAGGTCACACAGTTGCTTTTCCAACATGTCGATGCTGTCCTGCATGCTTTGAATTTCTCCCGCAATCTATAGACAAACAAATATTCATTCAAGTCATTCAATGCTAACGACAACAAGGCCCTCGGTTCGCTTGCTTCTTGCTTGTGAACTAAGATGCTCGGTGTCTTATGGCATATCTGTGTAGGGGCACCAAAAATTTGGATCGGCTGCCCTACTAAAAACCCATTGTTTACTAAAAACCCATTGTTAACTATTGTTTATTAAGGTTTTTGCCCTACTGAGGGCAAAAGTTTGTCCGAATGGGCCCAATTTTCAAAAACAAATTCAAATATAGGGGGCTTAGGCCCCCATCCTCCCCACCTTCCACGCCTATATTTAAGACTGACTTAAATAAGCTGTAAAGAACTTTGAATGCCAAACCTTTCTGTGCTGCATTTCGAGCTTCCGCTTGGCATTGGTAGTTTCATTGATGCGTTTGCTGAAGGCGAGCTGCACCGTGGCATTCTGCTGACTCAGCATCTGGAATGACTTTGCCAGCAAATCCTGAATCTTTCTGCGCAGATTCTCCGAGCAATGTCTCGAGTTGCGAGCTCTCGAAATGTTGTTTTCTGAGAAAGCCTCCCATTCTGGGGGACTCACAGCACTGCAATAAAAACAACTTGTTAACCGCGAGAAGTTTAAAATCTTCAATTTACGTTTTCAATCGAAATGATTTGCGAGAATGAGAATTACTCAGTTAGGATTGGAACCGAAGACCTCTGAGTCGACGAATCTTCCAACTGACCGATGTTCCTAATCCCGCTTCTTCTAAGTTTTGATTTCGGATATCGATGTTACACTCGAGTTTCGTGTAACGTTGTTTTCACCGTCATTTCGTCAAAATAACTTTACTATAGGATATTATTAAAACCTCGAGCAGTTCTTGCAAATTGTTACAAATGGTTGTAAAAATCGATTCAAAATCGTAAAAAAATCGTCTCAAAATCGCTAGAGATTGTTTCCGTTGTTTTCCATTCGTTATGATGATTCTGAGTGGGTGCAGCAGAGGACTGGGGCTAAGATAATCAGGCTTGGCCTGAAGGTATGAGAAGTAAGACCCGATTTTATTTCGATTGTAAATCACTGAAGATAACTTACTTTGAATCATACTCAACGGCGTGTTTGTGGTAACCAAGACAACCCGAGGAGTTGTTCAAATTGTAAGCTGTGTTATCCTTTGAAATTGCGGAGCTTTTGTCTGTGCTGTCCTTGTGAAGGCGTTTGAGGCATGATTCCAGATCCCTGAAAGAGAGACAAATAATGCTTTATTACTTGAATCGAGGCTAAGATGAAATTATTTAATCGTGAAAGCAGCCTTGGAATATACCACACCATGATGACCTTGTTAGTCAATCTTTCGATTCCAGGGAAGTGCCAGAAGCTTTTTTTCACTTCAAGGGGGCTCAAGGGAGGGGGGGGGCATCAAGAATTAAAAGCAATCAGATGTGGATGATAACCCCTGGAATCTGACAGCAAAATTTGATATATTTACAACGCACTTCTTCGATTAGTCAACTATACATCTATGGACCTTTAATATATACTGTCTAGATTCTTAATCAAAATATAACTTTAAGACGTTTGTCTTTAATGAAAGGTCAGAAGTAACATGACAGACCTGAATTGGTTCATGGCTTGGTCGATAGTTCTTCTCAGAGATTCTTGCACCGCACTGATCAACTGAATTTCCTGCGAATAAAATACGAAACATCACTTGCAAAATTATTCATTAAAGTAACCCTTCAGATACCCCTTACGATACCCTAAAGATACCCCGGTACCCCTTTTTTTATCCAAAGTTACCCTGTAAGATATCCCTTACGATTACAACTCTAATGCTACAATATTACAATGTCTCTTAAGCTCCGGGCAAACGATCAAACGATGCTTGAAAAACATTTTGTTTTGCTCTCCTTTCTATATTCGGTGGTTTGACCAGATTTCTAATAACAACAAATTATTACCAAACATTGCTTGAAAGTCAGGATTTGTTTGTTAATGTTTTTGAAACTTTTCAAAAGCATTTCTTGCTCATCACAAAACTATTGTGTTAAACGTAGGTCTTATATGTGATAATACGAGAGCCTTACTATCTAAGTGTATAAAATTCTAATAGATAAATTCAAAAAAAACCATGCTTGTGTTAAACGTTTCGATATAAATCTTCATCGGTAACTGTCAAGACAAGACCTTAATCAGGCCAAGACAAGGCAGTTACTGATGAAGATTTACACGCATTTTCTTTTATAAGCAATTGCTTTATAAGCAAGTCAGTACTCGACATGACAAAAAGTGAAGCAATTCTAGTACTGGTTAGAGGAATGCTAAGCAATTTGGAAATTCTAGTTCTGATCCAATTGTCAATGAGAGTCGCGCAGCAGCTATTGAGAAGCAGGTTATAGTGGATATAGTACTCCGACACACTTTTGTATGCAAGATACTATTGACGATTGTTGTATAAAAACTTCTGAGATAGTATTCTATGAAAAGAAATCTTCAAGTATAAAAGCTAAGCAATTGCTAAGCAATTTTGAGTACTCAAATTTGCCCCTAGCTAAGCAATTTTGAGTACTGAGCTCGAGCTGAAATTGCTTATAAAATAAAATGCGTGTATATCGAAACGTTTAACACAAGCATGGTTTATTTTTGAATTTAACTGTCTTATATGTGGCAAGACTGACTGAAATTCTACTTGTCAAGCAAAAATTCAAATGTTTGTCTAACATTGCTTGATCGTTTTGTCGGGGTTTTAGGGTTTGTTATCAATAACCCCCAAGGGCCGTCCGAATGGTTTACTAACTTCTGAGTGATTTTGATCGATGAAAAGAATAGTTGTGGGAGTCGAGGGCCAGCGCTGTAGCTTGGGTTGAATTATTGGGGGGGCAGCCATTGTTAGAGAACAAAAGGAAGACCAGGGACCATGCTGTGAACAATTGAATTTTAGGATTATTGGGGGGGCAAATGCCCCTCCTGCCCCCCCGCTTCCTACGGGCCTGTCGAGGGCCGCGTGTAGGCTGGAAGTTCCAGCGATCGAGTGGAAACCAACTTTAATTCAGTTTGGATAAATCTCCAATTATGATAAAACCAGCTTTTGATTATGGTCAGGAGTAGCTCAGGTTTTGAAGTTTGCTGGAATAATTTTGCTGATTTGAGAAAATTATGGTTTTTCCCTGATTACGTGGGTCAATAAACTTCTGAAAAATCATTAATTATTCAAACTTTCTCATTCTTATCTCGAGAAAAATCAAAGAAGGCGGGGTTTCTGAACTGTTTTGAATTTATTATGAAATTCTTGCCACGCATTTTTGTTTTTCTGTTATCTGCGTTTGGGCATATCTTTGACCACACCGCTTCTAGCGTTGAGTTATCGTGGTTTGAAAGACGCAATTGGTGGGGGTGTCTTCCTACTAAAACTGTCAATAGCAATTTCTTCTATGAATTATAGACACTGCTACCTAGTAGAAGAAGTGGGAGGAGGGATACGTGTCTTGAAAAGATTTATTAGTTATGGTGTCATACGACGTAGGAAGCACCTCGAACTCGGGGGGGGGGGCTGTTTTAAGGAAACATTTGCTGGTAGAGGGGCACTTTTGGATCATTTTTTTGAACAATCTTTTGAGATGGAATTGTGAAGGAGTGGAGATACCTGCGGGGTAACACATGGAAGGACTGCGTCTGCGGTCTCAATTCAACCCAATCAATTCCTATGGAATTGCGAAGGAGCGAAGGTACCTGCGGGGCAACACACGGAAGGATATCAATGAAACACTCTACGGACAAAGATTTGTGTAAATCCTCACGATTGATTTTCTAAATGCGTCTGCTCAAATTCACACTCTTTTTTTTTACAAGAACCAGTAAATTTAATTTGAAGCTGGCTGTTCTTAAATATTCCTCTATTTTCGGCCTGAAATGTTCTTAAATTGTTCTTACTTTATAATGATTTGGAAGATTGTTTTTGCATTCAGTTGTATTAATTGGTTCAAATCTGGACTCTCTTGATCATATGACATATCAGTGTGCTGTCAATCTGCTGGTCAGCCTCGGTTTGATCTTGGATTGTTCTTGGATTTTGGTAAAATCTCAGGCTTGTGATCGTATATTATTGCTCTTATAGCAAAAAAGAAGGTAACTATATCGTCAGATGTTAGTTGTTACATATATCTGTGAAAATATCAATATTCTACTCAATAACAGTTCTTTTTGAAACTTCAGGAAGATAAGGAATTCAGTTTCGCCCCCTTGATCTTTTGTGTTCCTCTGTAAGTATTGCTTTGCTTCCCTGTGGTGAACCACGTGACACCTTGTACCATGCCAAGATCTCTCTATAGCAACGTGAGTGTCGTCCTTAGTAACATATCATTAACAACGGAGTGATTGTCTGGAAGAAAATTGCCTTTGTTTTGGTGCAGAGGGTCAGACAAAACACACGCTGTTCCAAAACAACATTCAATAGAAATTCCAGATCGGTTTAGTGGGTATAATGGTTTATTTATCTGCTTGTATGAGATTGTAATTATTTTTATTAGCATATGCAAGAGCTTGATGAAATGCTCTTTATGCGATTTGTGTGAACGGGGGAGTTGAAACAGCGGGGTCTTCTTAATTACGCTTTCAAAATCAAGCAACATAATGTAGCTATTGCCTTTTCTATTCAAGATTTCTCTGCAAGAAATTATCTTCGATTTATGTATCGAAAATATTGTGAGAAGATTCTCCACGTTAACTACGTTGATATGCCTTTTACCATCAGCTGTTTTTACGAGCCAAGGGAGTTTATTAGATTAGGGGTGAGCAAAAGAGGAATTAGGGAGCATTTTCTAATCTGAATGCGGGTAGATGTTGATTGTTGTAACCCATGCGTACCTATAGAAACCTTCATTTCTAAAGATCACGCATCTAAGACTGTTGAAGATGAATAAAGGTATCAGTCCCCATTCCTTAGATGTGAAATGGGATTGACCAGCTTAATGTTTCCATGAAATTTCTGGATCTAACCGTTTTTCTTCTACCATATCGCAAAACTCTAGCTAATACTGTGGCTGCGTAGGTGTTTACATACAACAGGAATTAAGACTCGCCTCCAGACAACTGCATGTTATGGTATTGAACGTGCTAGTTTATTAAGTTATGGTAGGAACAAACCACCAACAGTCTATTTATCGGAATGCAAGTATGAACTGTCAAATGAAACATGAATGCCTACCTTATACAGTTCAATTTCGACCTGATCCCTCACAAGATCGTTCCCCGTTCGCTTTCTTCTCACAGACAAAGCTTTCTTGGGGATCTCCAGGGGGCCTTCAGTTGCATTCAGGGCGTTTTTTAGCAGATGAATGTGATATCGCAGGGTCTGCATTTCATTAGCGACGGCCAGCTTTTCCTTATCAACGCTACCTTTCCAATCAGTGACATTTTGAAGCCTGTCGAATTTGATTCAAATCAACTAATATCACGTAACAAGGGTACACAACTGGCAATTCTATGTGCATTTTTCTGTAAGAATAGTACCTAGATGTTTGGTTGTGAGACTATCTTAGCAGCCTTATTTCTTTGTAAGCAATATCTTATTACCAAAAATCTTTTACCCCATCCTTGATAAAAACATTTCTTAACGGCGAAAAAAATTCAATTGTTTTAAGACAATGGCTTTATAATGCTTTTTTTGATTTCAACCAAAGGTCTGTGAATGTATAGTGGTCAATAGTTCAGTTTGCTGTTTCTTAAAAAGCATAGGTTATCACAAAACTCACAATACAAAAAGAGCTCGAATATTTTGAGTAACCAGAGTAACCATAAAATTAGATGTAGATACTTATGATAAGTAGCTGGTTTGCATTTTTACGAACCTTTTCTAAGTCAACCGACAAAAGAAATATAAGAAAGCTGATTCAAGTACATGGTGTATATATGTCTTTCAACAACGGAATGTTTAGATATTAAGCAGCAATTTAATACATGGGTATTGCTTGCATAATGAGTGTGTGGAAAATTTAAGAAACTTCATAAACCAACACTTGTAAATAGGTTTGTTTCGTATAGAAAATAATTCAAAATGCTTATACTATCAAATATATATACCTTCCATCAAGTTTTTTTGTCACATCAAGTTGGTTGTCCCTGGCTCTTGTGGAGGCCTTGCCACACAAGTTAAGAGCTGCATTCCTCAACAACTTGGATTGCTCCAATTCCTTGCTCGAGTTGAAATAATGAGCATAGTTGGCAGCTTTCCAGTCTTGAGGGGTGAGCTTCGTGCCCACTTGTACCAGGGCTGTCTGCATGGTTGATGAGCAGTCAAGAAACCCCTTTAATCGCTACCATTAATCGTAGATGTCCTAACAGCTTCGCCTCAATCTACAGTTTGATCACAAAATGGTCTTTTGATCAGCGTCTTGATTTCCGTTTTACATTTATCGACCCCGTGTCGTCAAACAAACTATTGCTAAGCAACTCTGAAACGAGGCAGTGACCATAGAAATCGGAGTGACCTATCTTGGGAAATAATCCCTCTCTTATTGAGGAACGCCGATAATTTCCGGGGGTATCAGTATCTGTGCTCCATTGAGACGGCTCTCAGGAGGTTTCAAGGTGTTACATCCAAGGGGCATTCTACCTCCTTTCAAAGCGTACGAGATTTTTCAAGAACAACAGGATTTCCAATGATTTTCAAGGGATTCACATTAGAACAATAGGATTTTCAGGAAAAGTGTACGAGATTTTGATGGAGTGATTTGCCCCTTGGTTACATCAACCAAACAGGGCAGACTGGACACCCAATTGAGGTTTATTAAATATAACAAATTCATCGTAAAAATATAGATTTTAACAAACTTGCGAGAATTCAGTAGTAACGATGGAAATTTCAAAAAACATTGGACAGTTTTTAATGTGAGAAACCGTTTATAAAGAGGAATGCAGAAATGGTGAAGACATTTGAAACGTGTAAATTGTAGGGGGTCAATTTTTAGCACTATATTGGTATATAACTAGTTCAATGTGATTTCCTTTACTTGTCCTCTGCGATTTGAGTAAAAATTAAAATGTTCTTTAAGCTATTGCAAGTGCACTAAAAGCATCTATGAAGCGTAAACCGTGCAAGCTGACAAAGAATGTAAATTTACCCCCGTGATCCACGTCCAAGTGAACCCCCGCATATTGATACCTGCATAATGGCTGCAAGCTCAAACAGTCTCCACACAAATACGACTAAAATGTAGGATCAGCCTTGATTAAAAGCTTTAGCAACTTTAAGCTATAAATCATAAAAGTTTTATGAGGTCTGAAATTTTTTATATGAAATCAAAGCAGAGTGCATCATTGTTTTTGCTTGTCTATTTATCGGACCAATAGACCTAGAGATCCGGGACTGAACAAAGACCCAACCAGAATTGGGCAAAGGTCCTGGACTGAACAAAGAGCCCATTAGAATTGAGGGCCATAAAGGGGACGGTCATGTTCTCTTGTTCCCTTATAGAAATTACAAATATCCCCTCATTGTTCTAAGAAGAAATGTTGACCTTTTGTGTTCCCTAATCCCTGCTTGCTGTCAGTGTCCCCTGTTTAATTTGTCTCGTGTTCCCTTGCTCCCTTGTTCCTTTTTTGATTTTGGCTTGTTCCCCTGTTCCGTGGAGCCCTATATGACTCTCAGAATTTGGCAAAGGTCCTGGACTCAACAAAGAGCTAATTAGAATTTGGGACAGATCCTGGACTGAACAAAGAGCTAATTAGTATTTGGGATAGATCCTGGGAAGAGCAAGTAAGAATAGAATAGGTCCAGAAGTGAACATAGAGAGCCACAAATAATTCTAGGGGAAGGGAATCCTTCATTCCTTTGATTGATTTTGCCTTGCATACAGGCTAGAAAATGCTCGAGAAAATTCCAAATGAGCTACCAATCCACTAGAACCTAATATCCTACTTATCTCGCTCAATGCTTCAACAAGATTTCTGAGTAGGGTTTCCATTACGTCTCCATTACCACTGAGTACGCCGACCCAAGTGATAAGCTTTGAGAATTTGATCATTGGGCAAGAATTCATGAATGGATTGCCGATAATTTTGCAAGCGGTGGGGGTGTTAACGTTTACCATAACCACCCACACAACACATTCCACCACTTACAAAGAAATAAGTCTATTAGACACAGGGCTATCCGATCAGGGGTAATACCATTACTGAGTCCAGCCTACCCACAAGTGTATAGTTACTCTTGTAAAATGAGTTCAATTTTCATCATGGCTACCGGATGACCTCATGCACTGAATAAGTAGACTAATCGAGCTCCAGGCAAAAAAGGCAAAAATGAATCACGAGGTGTGGTCCCATTAAGAGAGTCGACCAGGGTCGCACTGCTAGATTAGTCTACCTAATCAGTGGGCCATTTATGCTTAACACATAAACAAATACCATAAGAAGATAATAAGTGTATTTCCCTATCAACTTTGAAAGGCCGAACAAAATAAGGACGTGTCACCAGTGGCGGCGCCAGCCGCCAAGAAGTGGGGGGGACATATGGACGACGGAGGCTTGGGGGCGGAGCCCCCGGAAAATTTTTTAGGGCTACGCCCTTTAAAAACCAGGGGCACGCCGTTTTTAACGCTAGGAATGCCTTTTTAAATCCTGGAAACGTTCTTTCACCAAAAACTCTATTTACATTAGGAAATTCCCTTTAATTTTATAAACACAGATATAACCTTGAAGTTGGTTAGTGATGTAAACTTTTAAAAATCGAATAGTTACAACAGGAGCTTGTGGTGGTTAGCTAGTTTAAAAACTTCTGCCAATTTACTGAGCTCGATATTGTCGGCAATGTCACGTTCGCTACTAATCTGAACAAGATCTTCAAGCCTGTCGGGAGACATAGCTTCCCGCAAATAATTATGGGTGATCTTTACTTTGCTGTGTGTGCGCTAACATGATGCCACGGTAACAGGTAAGGTAGCAACAATTGTGATGACCCGAAACAAGTCAGCATACAAATTGTGGAGATCGTTCTTGCTGAAGACATTAAGCAGTGAGAGCAAGCACATCCACACAATTCACAGGACGTAGGCCTACCCCCCCCCATTTTCTCATCGGATTTCCATGGATCTCAGATACCATCTTTCTGAAAAAGTGGGGGGACTAGTCCCCCCCCATTCCCCCCTGGCGCCGCCACTGCGTGTCACCAGTGAAAAGTTCGATTGCATTTTTAACAAGCCATTACAACATTGGCACAAGATTGAAGAGGGTCCTAGCATTACACACTGTGAGACTAATTCAAAAATAAACCATACTTGTCTTTAATTAAGACAAGTAAGACAAGTATGGTTTATTTTTGAATTTATCTATTAGAATTTTATAAACTTAGTTAATTAGGCTCTCGTATTATTACACTGTGAGACTGCTATTTGTATTTGCCTATCGAGATAACTCTGGAAAGGATCAGGCAACTGTTTGCTTTGGAAAATGTAATGATAACCAGTATTGGAGCTTGGACAATCAAATCTATGACCATGGTCCAAGTTTCAATTAACCGTAGCTCAGGGTTCTAGGGTCCATTTTGCCATAGCTTCACCATTCCGGCAAATAGCCTACTCTAGTCATCGGAGGTTGTGATTCGTGGGTTGATTTGAAGATTTGCAAATATTCGTTTGTGGGTTCCACGTAAATCAAATAAGACAAGAATTCAAAAATGTATATTGTTGCGGTTGTTAAAATAAGTGATTTTTATTTGTTAAGCGATTTATCAGTGTAGTTGCTGGCATTGTATGAAAACTGATTCTCTTTTGTGTTAACATTGTTGTCTATGTGATTATGTAATTCGTGATTGCCTTCGTCCTTTTTGCAAGGGGAGAAGCTCCACCGAGAGGTTTGCGGAGCATCTGGGCCGCGCTGCTTTCTCCTCCGCATTATTCTTTTCCCCCGCATTATACAGAAAGTAGGCCAGCGTCATTTCATTCAAAACGAAATCAAAATACTGACTTTAGAGCGAAAGGTCAAAGATCTTTACAGAATGTTTTGTCATTTTTGATAAAGTTCCGTTTGAATACGTCTAAGCTGGTGAAGCAGGTCATTTTGTTATTACAGAACTGCTGGACGATTATCCAGGAGGCGAAAGAAAAAGGGCGGGAAGATGTTGCAGCGATGGGCCTAAGACGTAGTTGAGCTGTTTGTGGTGTTGTGGTGACACGTTGCTGCCAGATTTTTTGTAGTTTATTCAGAATTTTCAGATTAAACCGATTCCTAATGAATATGATCAAATTAATTCAACGCCTGTGGAGCTTAGAACGTGAAAAATAAAGCTAGTTAGAATAATTGTCAATGATAATTTTAAAAATCTGAGCCAAACTTATTCGGGGGCCGTGCCCCATTCACTACATGTAGAAAACTTGGTACATATAGCTAATTGGAATATGGAATTTTCAAAGTCTTCTAGATCATTTGGGTATTTTGCCGTGACAGTTTTGTGTGTAGTCTGTTACTGGAACAGTTTGGAATGTGAACTTGTCCATGATGATATTTTTGCAATTGTGGAGAATGAAGATTTACGGCCGGGGACACCAATTTCTGAAATTTTCAAGAATGACTTTTGGGGCAAACCCATGAAAGACAATACAAGTCACAAGTCATACCGTCCACTCTGTGTGCTGACCTTCAGGTTGAATTACATGCTTCATGGTTTACATCCATTGGGCTATCACTTGGTGAATGTTGCGCTTCATCTAGCAGTGTCATTGTTTTTTGTTTATTTCTGTGAGGTGAATATTTTTCATGATGAAAAGACGTCCATGATTGCTGGAATGCTGTTTGCTGTTCATCCTGTGCATACAGAAGCGGTGAGTTGGTAGACACCCCTTCCCACCTTGAAGGAGTTACATCCCATCAACTTGGTACAGGGATGCACGTCTCATGACTTCAGACTTGCCATCCTCAGTATAAAAACTGGGAGATTCTGTAATATTTTTCACCTACTACTGTTTTTATTGGCAGTGTCTTTAGTCTCTAAGAACAAACCTAGTGTCTCCCACTGAAATCGGGAGAGTTGTAAGGTCGGTATTTTCTGACTCGGTTTTCCATGGAGAAATCTCTATTCATAGGTACCATTTTTCTTTCAAAGTTGGTAGCAATGGGAAATTACTTTGAATGCTTTTGACCAAGCTTGTTCATAAAGATGGGTCTAATTTTCTGCCAGGTTGGAAATAGAAATAGAATTGGGTGTCAAGAAGGGGGGGGGGCGTGGGGCCTTGGTCTCCCAAAAGATAACAGAATTCTATTGCTCATACATTTGATGCCTATTGCTTTATTGTTTTGAAATGATAGGTAACCATCAAGGCCATTTTCCTTCCTATGCCCCTGTTTACCACACTCCCCTTTTCCTTACTTTTGATATAGCAATCTAGTAACATGTAACTCCAAACTCAGCCAAGCCTTGTGGGAAGAATGGCGGAGCTGCTTAAGGAGCTGCAACTGCAGTAAAAAATATGCAACTGAAGTCAAGAACAGTTTTGGCAGGCAAAGATCTGGATGGGTGACCTTAGAGGTGTTGACTAAACAACTCACTCAACTGTCCTTCGGAAGGGATGCTAAACTAGGGGCTCGGTACCCCTGCTGAAAAAAAGGCCTTTCTGGCCTTTCGCAGGCTAGCATGTTAAACACAAACTTACTTCCTTGTAGAAATTGTGCAATGTGTATGAAGTCCCGGCTCGGCTGCTGTTTCAGGTAGTAGGAGTAGAAGATTTTTTAATGTCCAATGTTTCAGTGTCAATTCTTTGCATCCTGCAGGTCACTGGTGTTGTCGGAAGAGCTGATGTTTTGGCTTGCCTGTTCTTCCTTCTGTCCTTTCATCTCTATGAGAGGTACGTTATATTATTTTTTATTTCATGATATGGAGACAAAAATACATGCTTGGGAAGGGCAAGAAGATGCAAAATTGCTCTCTCTGAATACATTCTTCGATGTGGAAAATAGTTATAATTTCATAGGAAGTTGGTTGAGAAACACCGCGACGCAAAAAAACACACAAATAAGTTTGATTAAATAATTGTTTCTAATATTTTGCCCTGCTAAGCAAGGCTTCCTCAGAGAATGGTTAAATGTGATCGAGAAATGAACGGTTAAGTGAAATAATTTGAATTTGGGAGGTAAGATATCATTGGTTATTGGTGGATTGTTGAAGATTAAATATTATTGGTTACTGGTCGATGGCCTGCTGTGCTGTGATGGCTGTGATGCAAGATGCAAAAAGTAACGTGATGTGATAGGTGGCAGTGTGTGTGGTGGGAACTTGATAGGGATGTTGGATAAGTGTGCAAAATTGGGCATAAATAATAATAGTAAGACGAGATGATGAGAATGAAATAATAATGATAATGGTGTTTGTAAGAAATGCATATGAAAAGGAAATAAGAATTGTCAGAAACCTTGGTAGGCTGTATGTCCTTAATGTCACGTTCTATGCTGTTAATGTAATAGTCTAGGGCTGGGTCGAGGTTTCGTGCTGGCGTCCAGTTACTGGGTTTTTTGTACTCGTGTGTAGTTTCGTGCTCGTCGTGTTCTGTTTGGGTCTCGTCTTGGCCAGCTTTGTCTTGAAAGTAATGTTTCAGTCGAAGTCTACGTTTAAAGTCATTGAGGTCCGCGTTCAGTTCGTTCCAGTCAATGTTTTTAGGTGTGGGGCAAAAGTTGAGTCCTCGTGACAGTAGGGAATGTTCGTCCTTGTAAAGAGTGGCAGTGGAAAGGTTGATGACGGTTTCGGTCTCGAGGTGCTGTGGTTTGCGTCGGGTTTTGTTAGCTGTATTGGTTTGTTCTGTGTTATGCTGTTGTTGTGGTTGGGTATCAATGGCTTGTAGCATTTGTTGTCGTTGTTGTTGTTGTTGTTGTTGTTGCGTAGAAGTAGATTGAGTGATGTTGGTTGTAACGTTGATATTAGAATTGTTGCTACAGGAGTAGACATTAGTACTAGTTCTAGTTTTGTTAGTAAAGTTGCTGTTGTTGCTGTTGTGCTTATTGTTGCATATGTTCCTAGCGGTTTTGTTATTATTGTCGTTAGTGTAACAAGAAGCGAAATTATGGTTAGTAGGATTAACATTATAAAAAAGGAAGCTGAGCGGTTTTGGTTTTGTCTTACAAAGTACAATGTACTGACAGTTACTAGTTACTTTCGTTACTAGACAGGACAGCCTCGCTACCAAACAGAAACAGCCCAATAACAGAACTCCCTTCGTGGTAACCTATCACCCAGGCTTGCCTCAACTTCGAAGGGTGGTTAAACAGCACTACCACATATTACAAAACAGTGAAACCTGCAAAGGAGCTTTCCCACAACCACCGATTGTCAGTTACCGAAAACCTTCAAGCCTAAGGGATCATCTGGTACGTGCCAAACTTAAAAGTAACGTCACCGGTACCCCAAAAGGCATACATAAATGTACACCACAACGCAACTGCCTGACCTGTAGCCATATTCTTGACGGGGCTAACACAATTACATTTACCAACACCAACAAGACATTTAACATAAAACAGCGACTTGACTGCAACTCTAGCAACGTCATCTACGTCATACAGTGTACGCGGTGCTTAAAGAACAGAAACACAAACTGTCAGTACATTGGACAAACAGGGAGGAGACTACGAGACCGACTACTTGAGCACCGCAGAGACATAATTAACAAAAAACAGGACAAATCTGGCGTTGCAGACCACTTCTGTAGACCGGGACACACAGTCACTGACCTACAAATTGCCCCCATTTTACAAATGTACAGTAACCGAGAGAGTGTTCGACGAGCCAAGGAACAATACCTCATTGGCTTGGCCAACACCCTCGCACCACAAGGCATGAACCGGACTACCGACCGTTAACACTTTTCTCTGCATTCTAACCCCACTCTATAAAAATCTTGTCCATTATAGTTATTTTATTATTATTATTTCTAGTATTACAATTATCACTATTTTTATCACTATTACACAGCCTTTCCTTTTGTTGTCAACTTATTCTTATTTCTTTTTCATTTCTTATTTCCTTTTCATATGCATTTCTTACAAACACCATTATCATTATTATTTCATTCTCATCATCTCGTCTTACTATTATTATTTATGCCCAATTTTGCACACTTATCCAACATCCCTATCAAGTTCCCACCACACACACTGCCACCTATCACATCACGTTACTTTTTGCATCTTGCATCACAGCCATCACAGCACAGCAGGCCATCGACCAGTAACCAATAATATTTAATCTTCAACAATCCACCAATAACCAATGATATCTTACCTACCAAATTCAAATTATTTTACTTAACCGTTCATTTCTCGATCACATTTAACCATTCTCTGAGGAAGCCTTGCTTAGCAGGGCGAAATATTAGAAACAATTATTTAATCAAACTTATTTGTGTGTTTTTTTGCGTCGCGGTGTTTCTCAACCAACTTCTTATCAATTTCTTCGTCGTATTCAACGCAGCAGTTAGTGTAAGTGGTTTTTTCTTTCCTAATAATATAATTTCATAGTAGATTTAAGTCTTTTGAAAAAAGAAAATAATTTCTAAAACAGATTGAAAACCTGAAGTAGAAATTAAGAGAAGGAGGAGAAAAACAAGTATGAGGAGCCAAGATTGTATTTTAGTGTGAGGAGCCAAAATATTTGATTGTTCCAAAAATGTAAAGGCTTTTTGAGTGTTTTTAAGGACTTGAATGTTACCCTTGACACACTGGCAAGTTACTTTGTCAGGATTGAAGACATTTGGATCGCAATATAGCTATGAGAGCCGTTATTTCATCAATAGGATATAGGGAGCACTTGGATTGATTTCATTGTAATTTTCTTGTGCAAGCTGAGATACTTTCATGGACACCTTAAAAGTTCTTTCTATTGATTTTACATATAGAGCCAGAAGAAAAGATGAAGAAATTGAGACTCAAAATAATAATTTCAAAGAAAAACTCAAAAAGGTAAATGAGACTTTACTTTGTGCTACGTTTACCTTTTTTTAGCAGTTTGTTACCAAGGGTCTATAGAAAATGTTCAAGCATAGTCCCAAGAGAGTCAGGAAACTGTCCCAATCACAATTTTATTCACTGTCGAAAAGAGCAGGACGAAGAACAGAATAATCATCCTTTCTAAAGAAAAAAATAGAAAATTGCTGTGACTCACTCAATTGTTTTGCTGTTAAGGTATGTTTGCATACACTAGACCTTTAGATTTCTACAAGTGGTGATCTAGAACCCACACCTTTTAGAACAAATTGTTACATTCTGGTACAGCCTTGATTTATGTATAAACCAGGGAGTCTGGGCGGATGAAGAGGACTTGGGTTAGTTTTTGTTCCTTGCCCTACGCATGAGAAGAACCATAGGGGCTGGGCATCACATGATTCTACACCAAGCATGTCATGCTAGGTGATGTCAAGAACGTGGTCGATCACCCAATCATACACCTCATTTATTTGCAAGAAATATCTTTTTGTGATCACTTTGTAATAGCCGGATGCTTTAATTTCTGCTTCTCTGTGATCTTCATGGCCTAGCTGCCAGTGATGCATTTCTTCCCAGCCATCCTCTCCCTTCTCTTCAACATTATATTATCAGCGATTTCTATTTCAGTAATAGATATTTGATTACATACATACATAAGTTATTTGTTTAAGAAGGTTTAAACTATGGCAGCGTCTGCTGATGTGGACCTGCTATCTAACTACTAGTAATTATTTACAGCTTTAAAATTAAAGTTAAAAGTGGAATAGAAGTAATGAATAAAGTAAAAATGAAATAAAATAAACAAAGGAATAAATAAATAAATGAATAAAGTAAAGTTAATGTCTTTCAATAAATTCCAGAAAAGAGTTTTAGTAATAGATAAAGTCTCACTCTTTAAGAGTTATTATGGATGCTTCCTTTAGAAAGCTTGTTGTTGTTATAAAGTTTTTTGCAGTTTTAATGTTCTTTTTAAAAGTGTTTGGATTACTTGTTGATCTTAAATTTTCTGGTAACCTATTCCAATTCCATTATTAATGTAGTAGGGTAATGATTTAATTATATTTGTTTGTTGATGAGAAATCAAAAAGTATGCCCAGACTCACGTCTCTCCTGACTCTTCTGGTTCAGGTAGGTGGTTTAAAGGTACTAAGTCACTTTTTCTTACATCTGATTTCCTTCAGACTTCTCTAAAACATATTTTGCTTTCAGGATTCAGCGAGAGGCTTCATATTAACAAGTATCATTTGCGGATGTGTTTCAATGCTTTGCAAAGAGAATGGCATCACTGCATTTGGTATGTGTATTGCTCTTGAGGTGATTCACAGGAAAAACTACTTGTTAAGGTAATGGGTTGTATAAATCATTTTATAACTGCATTAATTCATATAGCATGGTCTAACACCGGTAATTAAATTATACCAGAGCAAGCTACTGAAATTAATATATGCCTGCACCGGGTCCCCAACCCGGGTTTTTGCGGACACAGGGGAGCGCGCTAACCACTGTCCTAAACCAGGACAATAAGTTAGCACAGTAACCTTGATGTGTTCACAACTCCAGGCTTATCCACGGTGAGGCATTATTTTGTGATTTGGATTAAATCCTTCTTCAGAGCCATGTAATATTAAAACATTAATTCATAAGGCATGGTCTAACATGGGTAATTGAATTGCCTTATGAATTAATTTTATCCTCATTTTATCAAACCTGATTTAGGCCAGCAGTCGCTGGGGATAATCTTGAATGCAATAATGCTGCAAAGCTAGTTTAGTGATAACCGGTACCTTGAGAGCAAATAGCATTCTTTCTTATAACTTCTTGAGCACTCTTTGTGTACCTTGAGCCACACTCTTTTACATTTCTCATATTTTTCTTGTAGCTATTATTTTCCAAGATTCAAGAGAAACTCGTATCAAAACTTGGGGGGATTTTTTCAAAGAATTTCAATTATATTTGTTGCGGTGAGTGCCTAAAATTGATAACTAAACTTCAATTCAGTCACGTGTCTTGATAAATTTCTTCGAGATTCTTATAGTCTTTTCTGCGAGTTTTGGATTTTAAAATGTTTGAGAAGAGAAGTTGCCAACTCTCTGAAATTCCCTGCCAGCGCATATTCTTCCTTAAAGCAGCAAAAAATGTCTCCATGCTTACCCCTCTGCTTCTTTACTTAAGAATAGATGATAATCTGAATTTGTTTTCGATTTTTTCCTATTTAGGCTGGAATTCTTCTTATGTTCCGATTACTGATGCTACATGGTCAATTACCCGCCTTTAACGAGGAAGACAACCCAGCCTCGTTTGCGCCAAACTTCACAACTCGGTTTATGACCTATCTATATCTATGTGCATTCAATGTGTGGTTGTTGCTGTCACCCGTGACTTTGTCATATGACTGGCAAATTGGCAGCATCCCATTGGTCGAATCTCTATTTGATGTGAGAAATTTGTATTCCCTGATGTTGGTGATTGGTTTGCTGTTTTTGCTACGCAGATCAATTCTTAGTGTAAGTATTTGTTATTTGTATTTCAATTCACTTCAATCGACTTGTATTTTCTTCAAGAATACTGTCATCTTTCAAAATTACCCCTTCATTACCCCCGTCATGCTTAGGTGTTCTCCCCAGCCACTGGGCTATGGTTAGAATATTGTTAGGGAATGTCAAACCAATTTTGTCAAACCAATTGAGTTCTACGGCTTTGAGCAAGGAACACCATTCAGTCGTTGTAGGAAAGAACAGAAAGGCATACAGCCTTATCATGTCAAAGAATTTCTGCTTGCTCACTGCTTTGGGATGAATCTAAACTATATGCAGTCAATTGATTCCTCTCTAGAATCCAAATAGTAGGCCACATAATGGCGTGAATATAGTATTTCCTGGTTTCATTTCAAGGGAGGGATGGATGCAGATACAAGGATACAAGGATGTCTTCTTCTCAAGATGTAATGATAGTTGATAGTTGATGGGGGACTTGGGAGCTTTGTTTAGTATTGCGTATTCTGTATTATCAACAGTGGAATTTGTATTCAACAGGTTGAAAATGAAAGTGTGACAATTATTGGATTATGTTTGCTGATCATTCCTTTCATCCCTGCATCGAATCTCTTCTTCAGAGTTGGTTTTGTTGTAGCAGAACGCATCCTCTATATTCCAAGGTAAATCCAAAAATTTTAATCTAGTCACATCAAATAGCTTAGTCTTCTCATGTCAAATAGTAATCGTCCAAAAGTGATGCAATTAAAAGCTGTTAGCACAATAAATGCCTTTGGACAGATAAGTTTTATGGATTCAACCAAAAAATATTCACACAGCTATAAAAAGCTACACATATCAAACACTCTATAGCATTGCGCTATCTATGTCTACATCACAATGCTTTAATGTACGGAGGTACAGAGCGATTATACATATGAGGAAGAAGAAAGGAGACTGGCTTTATGTTAGGAAATTCAAATAGGAATCTATATATTTTAAACTTTTCAGAGTTAAGTGTTTTGAGCATTATAACATGCTAGAAAATTTATCAGTGATCTGAAGTTTTGTAGTTTTACTATGAAAGAAGTATCTACGTGTCCCTCCCTCCCTTTTTTCCCCTTACTCATTCAAACTCCAATTTTATCTAATATTTTCTTTTGTTTCCTTCAAAATCGTTTTTTTCTGATTATAATTAATTTCAAATTCAAATCATGATATTTCAATTAGTAAATATAACACTGTCTAACTTATTCTCCATTTCATTGTTACTGTATTGCAAATTTCTATAGTAGACTTCAAGTATCAGGGTACTGGCTTGAAAACCTTTCTGGTTCCTCCTGGTATTCTAGGCAATTTTATGTTGATATTGTTATTTTGTTGTAGATTGTTATTTCATTCCTTAGATTATTTTGTTAATATTGTTTTTTTAAATGAAAATAAGCTGAATATGAAATTGCTGAATATGAATTTGAATTTGAATTTGCAGTTGTACGATAGTAACATTTAAGGTTAAAAAACTATGAAAAACCAACAGAATTTTGATTATCATTCATTTCAGTACTGGTTATTGTATACTTGTTGCCCATGGCATTCATATCATCTCACAACAAGACACTGAACACATAGTGATAAATAAGAATGGCTTAGAACAAACCAAAGACACGAAAAGGAGGACCAGAAGTTTTCAAAACATCATGGATGCAGTCTTTATTGCGTTGATTGCACTCATGGTTATCAGAACCATCTCAAGAAATAAAGTCTGGAAGAATAGAGAGTCTCTCTTCAAGTAAGTTCTTCCTGATTTTGATTTTACTCAGCTGTCAGCTAAGGATGTATGACATTTACTCCTTGTTCTAGGTATTCCTTCATTGGAAGCTCACTTCACTGAGTTTCACATCCACTAAATTTCCTCGCCATCATTGAAGCAACACGCTCCACTGAAAACGGGTGAATTGAAGGTTTTCAGATGAACTCTATCTATCAAGCACAGTACCAAACCCAGTAATGGGTATAACGCCCAAATTTTAAGTGGTTAAAAGATTATAAACTCTAGCGTTACCTTTTTAAGAATTTGTATACTGCTAGATATTACAAGCGAAATGGGACTTACAGATGCAATAAGAAAAAAACTCGGTTCTTTGAATCTTGTGAATTCTGATATTTTATGAGCAGATATATTTGCTTGGAATAAACAATCATCTGACTTTTTGCCTCAATAGGTCTGGGATAGAAACTCTTCCACAAAACGCAAAAGTCCATTACAACTATGCAAACTATCTGAAAGACACGAAAAAGCTCGACCAAGCAATCCAGCATTATAAAATGGCCGTCAAGTGAGAAATTTACAATTTATTTCCTGAATTTATTGCCATGTTCCATCCTTCAATATATCGATGGGATAAACTCGTTGCAACTTTACATTTTGTCATGATTCGTTTTGTCCCATTTTTTGATGGGGCGAAAGTTGCTATGGAAAATAGAAACCTTTCTGCATCAGTTGTGACTGATTTCATGTAAAACAATTTCAAGCACTAGCATGAAAAATGCTCCTCGTTGCTCTTTAGCTTTTTCTTCTTTTTCATTTATTTAAATAATCATAAGGAGGTAGCCCCGAAATAATCTCTGAGTTTGAATGTAAGCAGAATGAACAGATAAAGAAACAGAAATGACCTTTTATGACTCCGAGTTTCATGTTTACACACACATCAGACAGGCTACACCGATGATTAATGTAAAGTTTGAATCCATCAGCCTAATGTATTTTTACAATCTTTGTAATTTTATCTTACAGGCTTTATCCAAAGCATGCTAGCTCCCACAATAATTTAGCAACACTTCTGGGTGATTCTGAGGTGAGTGAGGTGAAGTTTTGCTGAAAGTGAGTTTTCAAAAAGTCTTTTTCCCTTTGCAAAACTAGCGATTTGTAATATCTATCTTCTGATAATAACAACTTTAAAAGGCAATATCCCTTTTTCCTTGCGGTTTTCCTTCTCCAAACTCAGGGACCAGTTCTATAATTACTTTTAAAAAGTGTTGACACTTTTAGAGATTTTTTGTTGATTCAACGAGATGATATGTTTTTGTTTGTAGGAGGCAGAATTTCATTTCAAGCAAACCCTGGTGTATCAGCCTTTTCATTATAAAGCAATGTACAATTTGGCTTCGATTTACAGGTGTGTTGTTTGTTTAGAAAGATTCTTTATAATGATTGTATTGATGTTTGATGTTTGTCAACTTACTTAAGCTGTTGTGGATAATTTTGAATATTATTTCCATATCATATGAATTCGTCTTGCATTTTAGGAAACGAGGTCGAAAGGAGATTGCAAAATCCTATCTCGAAAGCTGTCTAAGGTAAATTGTGCCACTTTTTTTCATATTACTGTCAGGTTGTTATTTTATCGTATTTTTCTTGTGACCAGAGATTTCTGATAGAAATTTCATGAAAAATGATTTTCATATTGAGTGGAAGAGGAAGAAAATGAATGCTTTTGAATAGGGCTGAAACGACTACCAATATAGACTCGCCTTTCTTGATTTTGACATAGAAAGAAAAGATATCTACTTAATATAAGAATGAAGCAACATGCTTGAGACCAGAGTAGCGTGATAATAATAATTAATTGAAGGCTCTAATTTATTGTCAATACTCCAAATTAATAGAATCCGTTTAAGACAATTTGTGCAAGAAATACGGCAGAGAGTGTAAATACATTGGTGAATTTGATCAAAGATTGGTGATCCGTATAAATGAGAATTCCATTTCTTCACGATTGATTTTCTTGTGAAATGACTTAAATGTTTTAAATTCCTTATTTTTCATAGAAGTTTTCTGTTAGAAAAATGTTTTTCTTGTGACTTCCTGTGGCCAATGGTCGTGTGGTCATGGGGAAACCTGATTTTCGTATCGTGCTCTATGAAATAGAAGCTACAGTGTCAATTAGGGATATCTTATTGATAGATAGATAGTACTTTGAGAGCCCAATGCCAAATTTTTATATTTTCTGTCAAGAATATCTCACTGCTTGAAAGACATGGCAGCTGAAAAGTGCCCGTTACTTTCCCTATATTGAGTAAGCTTTTCTTAGTATATAACTCGAATGACAAATTTATTTGATATTGTTTTTCAATCTTGTATCGATCCATTTTCAGTGTGAATTCCAAATACAGCGAAGCAATACAAGTCTATGCCGAGACTTTGCACGACCTCGGCGAGAGAGAAAAAGGATTGCAGATATTTCATGACGCTTCTCTCACAAGCAAAGATGCAGATTTCTTCAACAACTATGGAGTTTTTCTTGGCAGGATCGGTAGGTTATCATGTTTTAGCTGTTACTTATGCAAATTGAGCTATTATAATTTCTATACTGCCAACTATGTCTGTATGTTGGATAAGAGGCGTGAATAGAATGCTGCAGGCCAAATGGGGAAAATATTCTTGGATCCCAATAAATTGAGGGGGGGCAGAATTATTGAATTGGGAGTTGCTCCTTAGTGACCTTAAGGGTGAGATACCGAAGAGGGAGTTGAAACTCTTCAGGATGTTTTGAAAACTCGAGATGTTCCCTTCTTTGAAATATTTATTCACTTGCATGTTTAGGTAAAGACGAAGCTTCGTTGAAGGCATATAAAAGATCATTGGAATTGAATCCGGTGCACAGAACCGCGCTGGTTAATATTGGAAGACAACAGAAAGCTATGGGCAAATTAACAGATGCTGAAATCTCGTATAGAAAGTATGTTGGCTTAACGACTCATTCCTTATTTGTTGAAGAAAACTGCACTTATGTACTCTCCTTCGTTGTTTCTCTATAATCCTCAAAACGCAGTGTATTTAAATGTTGGGATTTTTGAACAATGATAAAAAATACGGTGGCCATTCTTGGAAGGGATCCATTTCACTTTTTATTTCTACCCTCTCCTCGTTATCTTTCCATGATTTTCCTCCTCTTCCGTTTATATATTTACAACCCCTATTCATGTGATATGCATGTGTTATTAATTTTCATGTTAAATAAAAATAACCACCATCAAAAATAACAGAAATGATAGATAGAAAAACAACACTGTTAAAACGCAAATATTTCGATATAGAATCTTCGTCAGACGATATTAATTTTCATGGTATTATCATTTCCTCTGCAGGGCATTGAAGATAGAGAGAGACAGCAGCACGCTTCAGTTTCTCGGCATCCTGCTGTTTCAAACAAAACGATTAAAAGAAGCTGAACTCGCCTTCTCGGAGGCTCTCAAATACGATCGAAAAAACCCTGAAAATATTCGTAATCATGTAAGTATCTCCACCATTCATGGCAAGATTTCTGAGGCTTTAGCGAGGGGCAAAAAGTGAATTACTCGTCCCTCACCCAAGATATCTGCATGTTTACCCTTCGGGAGAACTATCCAACGCCGAAGTAGTTTAACGAGAGAAGCGAGACACGTTGTATTGATATGATTTTATAAACATCAACCGAGCTCTGTTGAAACCTACTGAACTTTTCTAGATTATTAAATACATTATAATATCTGCAGTCTATATTCAAAATGAAAGTTAATCGATGAAATGACGCAGCTTGTAGTTGTTAGAGGATAGCAAAGAAGGAAAGGATGTAGGGTTCTAGGTTAGATTGAAAAGCTAAAAGTATGCAAGTATGTGGTGAAACGAAATAGGCATTAGGTAAGGTCAGGTGTTAGTTGAAAGACAATGGAGCGTTACCAACGATGAATAGATGGCGCATGGTTGACTCTGAGAAATATTGAAGTGATATGAAAATAACAGTGGAGTAAGTTAGGCTAAGATGCAGAGAGCTTCGCGAAGTAAAATGTTGGGAAGGATAGTGAGCAAATGAATGATCAGGAAAATCTAGGATTGTAGAATTTCGAAACCCATAACAGGGTAACCTTGGTTAGTGCATATAAAGCCACCCATCGAAATACTGCCAGATGAGACTAATGATCATTTTGGTAAGAGACCAATCGAAGTTGCCAGCCTGGTTCTTGCACCAGATGTCATGATCCATATTTTTGCAATTAAAAAAGAGTCGACTGATCTTCTTTTAACAGAACATTTTTCAGATCTGGAGGTTCAGCTCACAACTTTATTTCAGGGTTTCGTGATCTACTTACTTTGTCAACCCTGCCCTCCCTGACCTGACCACCTGAAATATCCTACCCTTAGTGGTGAAAACCCTGCCTATTATTAGGGGGGGGGGGGAATTCCATATCTAGAATGAGATTATGTGACATATTCCATTGTTCAAAATTAAAAACCGAAAAAGGCCAATATTTCCTCATCCGTATTCCCCTAAGCCCCTAGGTGTGCACTATTGCTTGTCCTCCAATATTCCGTTAAATAAATTGATCAATCATTTTCCTGCAGGCCTCTGCAGTTTTCGAACAAGGACAAAGAAGTGAAGCGATCGATTTGCTCATCGACGGATTGAAAGTTGCACCAGAATCTGTCATTATTGTGAATACCTTGGCGAACTTCTTGATGAGTGTGAATCGTAAAGAAGAGGTAGAATAATGATTTTTCGTTCCACTTTTGAACGTCAATTTTCCTTTCTATGGGTTTTTGATATTCTGATTCTAATGGCAAATCTATACCCATAACGTTTATAGATTCTGAAATTTTAACACGAAATAGTGAGTGAGTTTATATGGGCAAAAATACTTCACCTGCCAGACCCTATAGGGTTATTCAGCTTATGTTTACATGAAAAATAAAACTTCACTCCACATTAGCGATCACTCAGCTGACATGAAGTTTTCCCATATAAATGCAAAGCAGCTGGCGAGCTGAAGTAAACTGAACCTTTTTTCAATTGGAAATCAGTGAATTTTTACATGATTGTTTTTAGAAGCCTGTAAAAAAAGTATTACCTTCAAATGTGCGAAGGTTTCCTTAAATCTGTGCTTTAATCCACCCTTCTGTTTTGCAGGCGATGCAGGTCATTGAATCTGGTTTGAAAGCTCATCCTGAGGAAGCGGAGTTGCATTTTATCAAAGCAAACATGTTTCGAGAAAAAGGAAACTTGGATCAAGCATTACAGGTATTAGCATTTCCTCCTTCTCTATTCTACTGAGAAATATGGTTGAGTTTGGGAGAAGGATGAAACATAAAACAAGTTCTATTGTATCAAAAAATTGATAATGAATTTTGATTCTATCATGGCTAGAAACGGAAAACCGAATGAACCATACGAAAGAAGATGGTTAGGTTTCGTGGTTCAAACATATTAACAGAATTTATCATTTCTAAAAATAGTAATACGACAGCCAAATTTACTAATTCTATAGAATATTAAGGGAACAATTGATAAGTAATAAATAATAAGAACTAAATATAAATAAACCATGCCTGAAACTTTGTGATCAAATCTTCTTCGGTAAACTTTGAGATAAAAACTTTTTCAGTAAACGCTTCGATAAAATCTTCTTCAGTGGAACGTTTGAAGCTTGGTTTATTTTTGAATCGTTTTCTAAAAATTGTTGATGATGTTTTGAATTATTTTGTAGAGTTATAAAAATACAGCAAAAATGGACTCAAAACACTTCGGTGCTCATCAAAATATTGGCGTGATTTACCACTTACAGGTTAGAGTAGTTTTAGTGAGATCTTTTAATTATATCTCTTTATCTTATACTTTATACTGCAAGACGGTCCGCCCGTGGTACAATTACAGTGTTATTAAGGAGCTTCGGAAAGGGCGAAATTCTAATCAGTCAAATAACAAGTTCACTCCATTCACTGTTAAAAGTTCCTTAATTCATTTGAGAATTCTATTTTTGTTTTTCAGGGTTTCAAGATTGAAGCCAAGCATTATTATGATAAGGCTTTGGCTCTAGATCCAACAAACGAAGTTTTGAAGGAAAATATAAAGAAGCTGATTAGGTCAAAATAAATATGTGGTATTTATTTTCATACATTTATATTTTTCTACATGGGTTTTTTCATGGGGATGAGAGGATGCTCACTAGTTTTGAAATAAACATCTTTCTGATTAGTCTTTTGGGGTTTTTATGATTGTTGCACTATTTTAGGGTTGAACTTTAATCGAAGGATGACATTATTGGAGGAGATGAATGTTTAACTACAAGTCTTTAAATGGGAACAAATTCTAGCTAACCGTTAAATAATGGTTATCGATTAGTTTTTTTAACTGTCAAACCGTCTGTTCTGCACTCAAAATGGGATTCATCAAGAAAGTAAGGGGGGTAAGCAAGTAATCATGTACAAGAGTTAAATCTCGGTATTAAACTTTCTATGGATATTTATATTCTCAATTTCACGCACTGCACAATTTAGACAATATTTTGTAAAATTCACTCTTTTACCATGCAAACCAAGCTTATTTAAAACTTGATATGTTTGATAAAGCAGTCACGTTTTATATCGAATTTCCAGAATTTCCCAGTGTTGATTTGGGCAATTGGTGTGAGGCCTTGTAAAAGTTATCGTGGTATCTTTCCAATTGTACTCATCCAATATGTAAACTAGCCAATTATATCTTGAGAAGACTGGATTTCAGAAATTGGATGTTGACTCTCAAATTTTTCGGTTGTTCTTGAACACCAACAAGTGTAACCGTACATCGTAAGCCAAAGTTTACGTATTGCTGCACAGCCAGTGTGGCTGATAACTGGGAGGGCACATTGGGTCTCTTGATCGCATACTAATATTTCATTGATGTGATCTTAGTCACAAAGCATAAAGAAACCCACGAATCAGTTCTTGCAAGATCGTGCTGTGCCCATAATTGAATTCTATTCTAAGTCATTTTAACGAAACTATGCCAAACTCTGTTTATTGGTTCGTGAGCTGTTTGGTGTGTTTCAGATGTCTTTCCGAATCGAATCTACATTTGTAGGGGGAGAGTTAGAGGAGAACCATCCATCGACAGTTGTTCACACATGACAACCATTAATATACCTGATATTAGGTTAATGCTTTAAGGTTTAAGTTGAAGTCAAACATATTAAGTTTTTTGGGAGGGGCAAACTGATATGCATATATTTAGTTTAGATATGGTGAATATATCATTCATGAACGGGATGAAATAAATATTTTCATATATTTATAAGTAATGCATAATACTATCGATATTTTTGATACAAATTGTGTTGATTTCTCCAAAAGTGGTTTAATTTCTTATTTGATTGCACTCTTATATTGAAAAGTTTGGGTATCCTGGAAGTACGAATCTGGCTATGTATCCTACATATAGGATGATACAAGAAAGCAGACGGTGGTGATATCGTTCATAAAATTTATAAATGGCCTTGGCATACAAGAATCATAAAATACAAGCAACTAAAACAAGCCTATATGAGAAAAAATCTAAAATGATCGAATTTGCTCTCAAATACTTGGCATTTAATACAAAATAAGAATGACAACGTATTTATGTATCAAGCTAATGGCAGACATCTTTAATATTGTGATGTAGCAATAGCAACGGCAGTGGTTAAACTTTCGTCTAGAATTTTAAACAGTGCAGAACTGATATCAAAGCGGTACATTTCTGGTTTCAATCGGAGCCAATTTGTTGACTCATTTACCTAAAAAGCTCTCAGGCCTGGTTTATAATCTAGTCTATAGATACTCTCTCATAATTCTGGCCTTTCTAGACGTGGAATCCAACCATTCCAAATTCTATAACTACCCTTAGGCCTTTTAGTTGGCAAATTTGTGCTAAACTTACAAAATATCAAAATTAGAGGTCGAGAAGGATTTATCAGTCTCCAGTTTGTGCAGAGAAAATATTACTTGATAATTGATATTATTATGGACCGTTAAAACTTTATTTCAGTACTGTTTTTGGAAAGTATGGGATTTCAACTCCTCTCTCATACAGTCATTGAATTTGAACCAAAAAACTTTGCAAACTACCAACAAAAGCTACGCAATCTACCTTGAGAATCAACCCCAAGATCAGTAACTAATTAGTAAAAATAATATGTTAATAGTTTACAACATTTAGTATTTCCAACTCTAAAGGTTACCAAATGATGGATACGAAATCTGCAACTTGTCTTTCTGGCATGATTAATTTGAAAAGTTTGCCCTCGTGGAGACAAAATCACAGTTTTGAGGTTTTGTCTTTCCATTTACAACGCAACTCTTCAAAGTTACCTCACCTTGCCTAAACTCTTCAATAATTACAATGTAGATACGTCAGCTTATCAGACCTTCAAAAAAATGAGATGGCAAATAAATAAACCATTCCTTTCGGGAGTGCGGTTTTGAAAGTGATTTGTTCTGTCCACAGTCTAATAATTTCACAAAGGATAGGCCTCATTTTACCCAAGCAACGCATAGATACCTAATTCAAAAGGCCTCAATATTTTTAAACTGCAATCCTATGTCTATCTCCAGTTGTTGGTTTCGGTAGCTTTGAGTTGTTCAGGATCATATTCCTGTCATGGATTGCGTGAGACGAGGTTTGCAATCTTTGGTGGAGTTGTGTAGTTTCAGAAACTGGTAGAATTATGTGGTATTTGAATAATAGTTCATTTGTTTATCACAAGGACATCAATCAAAATAAGAGTGGGCATTGGATACTATTATAAAAGAGGTGGACGAGGGAAGATTTTTCATACTCAAGGGTTAATGAATAAAGGACAAATAAAGAAATACAAAATTCATTTCTCACCTAAATAGTCGTCCATAAGAGTTCCAATAGCAAACTGCAATAGAAATTTATAAATACATTTAAGCAACATAAAGTATTGTTCATTCTTGATTTATAAGGTGGAAAATATATAATGGATTTAAGTCTCTCTGATGACTGTGAGAGCACGAAACTTTGAGCAAGAGTGCCAGTTTCCTTTCTTGTTTCTTATCAATATCCCTCTGATTCTGTACATCGAGCCTAAAGATGCAGTAATACATAAGGCAATGCTATAGAGGTAATGTATATGATATAAATTTTACTTGAGAGTTGCGGGTAAAATCAAAAACCAAAAAAACCAAAGTGAACAAAACTTACAATATCACTTGCATCTACTCTTGTGCCAATAATTCTTAATCTGATTTCGTCATCTTGTTGTATTACTAAATCCTTGAGAAAATGAATTCTTTATTGATAAAAACGAGTTATATAATACCATCAGTTACTAATAAAAAAATTGGTTACTTTTAATTCCAAAATATGATGAAAACATAGGTAGAAACCCTTTATCTAAGAGTAGTTGAGAAGATACAATCGACTACAAACTTTGTAATTGACTGATCTTGGAAAAAATTTAATAAAGGGTTTGATTCTGATAATACAAATAACATTCTACCAATTCTACCTTTGAAATATTATCAACGGATATGTTTTATCTTAATCATATAAAATGATATCTCCTTGCAATAAACTCTTTGCAATAACAGTCTACTTCCCCTCTAGTTCAATCTTATTCGGCATGTTCTTCACATTAACTAAGCAGCCTGAATTTGATACAAGAAAGAAACAACAGAAGAGTTAAAATAGCTACTTGTGGAGCATCATACCTCTTTTTGTGTTTTATAACATGGCGGACTAGAGTTAGGATCAAATTCCATGTCTGGTGGTATCGACTAAAAGAAATAACACAAAACTTAAATCACATGCAAATGTAACAATAGCCATAAAAAAAGTTTCTGATGCTTTAAAGGATGGAATGTCAGAAGGGGGCATTAAAGACCTTGATTGAGGGGACTTTGACTCTAACATGAATCTTTACAAGGGCAGGGAACTCTACAGACAACTAAATACTAAAAATCTCACTTACATGTCTAGAGATGAAACACGACAGAGGGCCGATTTCAGTGAACAAACCAACCTACAATATATTGAAAACAGTTTAATCAAGCAGTTAACATTTATACTCATTTTGAGGAGATAAAATATAAACTTTTTTTGAAAAGACAAACAAAACTGTCAGATTCAAACGGGTTGTTTACCTTATTTACTTGGGTGACAACAGCTTCAAGAACTTCACCTTTGAATGGTTTGAACACTATTGCCTGGATTAAAAAAAGCAAAATATTGGATAATCAAAACAAACCTTTTAGTTGATAATGATTATGATTTAAACTGAATGATTGATATGTTAACTTTATCTAGTTGTTTTGAATCTTTATCAAAATATAGATATGTATTCCTTCTTCTGAGATCTCGAAGGTAAAGAAATGATGTAAATTAAAAAGACTTTACCTTATATTTGACTGGGTATACGACAAAGCCTCTCCCGGGTTGAATCTCTCCCACTCCAATATTATCAATAGTTGTTACTGCTATGACAAAGCCATATCTGGTGAATATGAAGAAACTTCAATAGCAAATACAAAAAAACAATTTTGGTTTAAAGTTGTCTTATTCCAATTTTCAGAGAAATATTTAGTTTATTGATTATTGAAAGAGTAATGGTTTTTTTGGTTAGGCAAATATGCTTACTATCTATTTAAGATATTGATTTTCGCATAAAGTAGAAAGGGCCCACCGAGTAGGTAGACTAATGGAGCAGTGCAACCTTTGTTTTTCTTCTTGATGTGATCACACCTTGTGACTCTTTTCGCCTGGTATTACAATGAGCTTGCAGATTCCCTCCCGCCTCCCAACATTTATATGACAGGTCTGAAGGTGATTTTGAAACCATAATCCTTTGAGCGAGGGTTGAGTCAGGGGGGTCCAGAATAACTCCAAAGGGGGGCAGGTGCTTTATGTGGGCTATAAAAAGTGCTATCCTTTCTCCGAAATATCAATTGGTCGCCAAACTTCTGAAAAAATGGCACTAAGAGAAGTTTTTATCAACAAGGGGGGAACTGCCCCCACTTCACCTCCCCCTAATCCACCGGGTTAATTGGACCACACCAGATGTTGAAATATCAACTTTCAATTAAAGGATAGTGTCTGATGGGTACAGGGGGAACTAAAACTTTCCATCAGATGATCAGATCAACAAGTCGACTTACTTTCCAGTACAAGTTCCTTCCACTTCTGTAAAAAGTTTCTGCTTGACCGTGTGCAAAAGATGTGGACCAAAGTATCGCGGATGCAAGAGAATATCATGCTCAAGTGATATCTGCAACACAAAATGTGAAACTTCAATGGCATTGCATTGACAGCAGAATAACGGAAACAGGGTTCCATAAGAAGCTGCTGGAGATTTGTATGAATTTTATGGTAAGCTCTTTACCATTCAACACCAATAATACATTTTCAAGGTCTATTCAGTATCATCATACCTTACATCACTAGCCATTTTTAATCACATTACACTACTGGTGGGATTAGGCCTTGAGGGGGCTACAGAAGACAAAACTTTTTCAACAATATATTTTGAAATTTACATACAGTTTCTTTACAGTCCATACCTAACCTAACCCAGATTACATTAAATTTGATGTTTGATTTAATTTTTTGTTTAGGTACTTCAATTGGCATCAAATAGTTTCTAAACGACACAAAAATTGGGCCTGTTATACTGAAGAAGAGCTGATTTTTCCATGCAGTCATCGTCAACTTCAAACATTCCAAATTATATGTACTAAAGTAAGATCACACCAATCAGACCATACGAAACTTACTCCTAACAGAAAGACCTTTAACCATCATTAGGACAACTTACATGATAAAACATGTTGGACTTGCAGATCTTGGAGGTATATGAATCTCAGATATATCTATGATGACCACATCAAGTAATTGTAGTCTTTTTGCGACTTCAAATGCTATATTTTTAATTTGGATCCATCTTTTGTCTCACTCCTTCCCTTGGCCGGCCTTGCTGTCGACTGCCATGTTTGACTGAATCGCGCGTGGTGCCCAGTCTCTTTTCAAGTCACCGAAGGTCTATTTAAAACATTGTACCCCCGGAATTTTATCAAAGTTGTATTCAATTTGATTCCTTTCAGAAAGAAATACGGGAGTAGTAATAGGACAAAATGGCAGCATTGCTTATATCAAACATGGCTTGACACATCTTGTCGCTGCTGAATGAGGAAAGAGGTTGTTCTCCTAGACAGTAAAGTGAGGTGCCAACCAAAGCAAATCAGAGCTTTCTGTTTCAAGTTCCACAATGAGCAAGAAACAAACACATCACAGAAAAAAGTATAAGTCGTCTTCAGGAAGCAAAGATGAAGAAACCAAGCAAGAACTGCAAAGAAATTATGACGAAAATTCGCCTGTCATCAAAAGCTTTCTAAGCTTTCAAAAAGAACTCGATCAAAGATATGATAAAAGAGAGCGTCTAATCAAACTCAGCAGGGACACAACAATCATCAGTAAAAGGGTGATTTTCCAGCTCCATAGGTTCTCTGAGGGGGCAAAAGGGGAAGAAACCATCCAGCAAGCAGAGGTTAAGCTCCAAGAGGCCAAGCAATTGCTGGAACAGACAGCACTGGAGCTGGTGGGGGAGGACCCTTACCAATTTGCAAGGGCGTGCACTGGGGGGCTGCAGGAATTTGTTGAAGCAGTTACATTTCTTCATTATATAAAAGATGGCTACCTCATAACCTATGATGATTTGTGTACGAAATATTTGACTTTTGAGAAAGCTAACGAAGGGGATGGCATTCCAGAAAGCACTGCATCAAAATTTGCTCTCCTTCTAAGGCCAATGGATTACATCCTTGGGGTGGCTGACTTGACAGGGGAGCTCATGCGAATGTGCTTAAACCTTTTGGGAAATGGTGAGCATGAAAAATCTGAGGAAATTTGTGAATTTTTGAGAGAAATTCACAATGAATCTCTCGTGCTGTCAGGGAGAGATTTTAGAGATTTGAGCCAGAAGATTAGAGTTATGCAGCAGAGCATGAAGAAGGTGGAGAACGTTTGTTACGCTGTTCATCTCAGGGGAAGAGAGGTTCCAAAGCATATGCTCATTGATTTGATCAAGATGCAAGAACATGTTGGGGTTGAGGATTCATCTTAGTTTAAATGTTTTTGAATGAAAGATATGAAAATTATCTGAAATAAAGCAATTGTTTTTGAAGTGAGTTTTCTTAGATCTTTCAGCAGCAGTCATTCTACGCAAACTGATTTGCTAGACGAAATCACCGGAACTCATAAACGTAACTCATACTCATAATCATCATCATAATTTGCCATGAATCTATGGATAGATCATCACAACATATGCATACTATTTTTAAAACTTTACTTAAAATTGGTTTAACACAGAGTAAATACTTTTTGTCTCACAAGGCTGTTTCCGACACAATATTTGACATGATAGTCACCACTTATCATGAAAAGCCTTTGATATTTAGCAGGGCAACATTTCCGGAGAGATCCGTCTCCCATAATCGGGCAATGAGAAATGTGGCTTCTTCCCTTTTAATTCAGAAGGTCGGATCCAGAGGGTTCGCTCAGTGTTCACACCTCTTAATCCCACCTTTTGCATTAATAGGGAAGAAACCACACTTCTCATTGCGTGATGATGGGAGACGGGTATCTCCCGAAACGTTGCCCCACTGAATATCAAAGGCTTGTCATGATAAGTGGTGACTACCATGTCGAATATTGGTTATCACAATTCTTCTAAAAAATGATCTATCCTCTGATCAACAACTCATCCACTTCATTTCAATTCAAGAGCAGTTGAAAAAAACATGTTAAATATAAACATTGTTGGGCTGTCCTCAATTTGCTCGTGAACAGAATTAAGTGGTGGCCAAAGAGTTTGGAAAGCTGCTGGCACGGCCATGTTTCATTAGAGTATACTTGAATTTTGTGAATTATCATATATTTATATGAAATAAGTTATCATCATGTTTGCAATCACGTTATTAGTTAAAAGATATTTTTAAGATTGCTAGCATTAAAAATAGTGTACTAAATTTAGAGTTTATACATCAAGCTATTTTTCTGTGACATCAGCATCAGCAAGAGCTGAAACGTGTCCGATTTTCTGCAGTTCTTCAATAAGTTCTCCATTTTGATGCATTTGTATCATAATATCACACCCCCCAAGAAACTCTCCATTCATATAGACTTGAGGGACAGTAGGCCAACTCGAAAACTCTTTTATTCGACTTCTGAGCTCCTGGTCTTCCAAAATATTGTAGGCCGTATAATTTTCAACTCCATGCATCTCCATGATTTTAACCACAGCTCGGCTGAAACCACACATCGGCTCATCGGGTGTTCCTTTCATAAAAATCACAACTTTATCGTTGTTTACAGTTTCGGTCAGAGCATCGTTTGACCATTTGCAGCGGAGAGCTGCACAGATGCTGAAGTTAGGCCCTATTTCTGCAACTTTGCACGACCTTGCAGATCTTCCAGTAACTTGGGCAAGACGAGAAATGCGTCTGAAAACAGATTGGCTCATGATTACTGCTGAAAATATTGACTTTCGGTGAAATTCCTAAACAGATTCTCTAAAGTAGAAACTACTTAAAGGCTCTCTTTCCTTACGCAACTATGCAATATATACATCTACATCAGAAATGATTTCTAGCCTCTCTTCCGATTTTTGAATATTCTGCGGGGGTTTATGTAAGACTGCTAGTCTTGAACTATGTATTGCAGGGCACTTTTTTACACTGTAACTACTAACTACTAGGCTATTGACCCAATGGGCAATGGACTCTTTTCCCAGCCCAATAAAAATTCAAAATTCTAGGCCTTTGGCCCCACTTGTTTAGGCCCTTTTCATGATTTTTTAAAAATATACAGTAAATAGTGCAATCTTTTGGTCAGTCATATTTCATCATCACGATTGAGTGCAAAAAGCAAAGCCCCTCGCATAGTCTCTTTTTAGTGTTTTCAGTAGAGCTTTTTCAGGGCCTGGGGGTCTCAGGGAATGAAGAGCTCCACTCACGAAGATGGTCCTTGGTATGGTCCTGGCTCAATAGTTAAATTTCCTTAAAAATGCCCTGATGCATTGTTTTCTGCTTTAAAGATTATGTAACAAAAAATTACATATTACAGCAAAAACTTAACAAACTAAATTACTTTTAAATTATACAGAATGTGCAAAGCATATATCTTTTATACGTATCTTTGAGAAAAGAAATGCATGCATGTATAGTAATTAAGCTATGGATACCAACAAGATGGAAAAATGTTATCGTTCGAAAATACCGCTGGCCCGAAGTACTGCTCCGAAGGCGCGCTTTTTGCTTTTTCAACCATGCGGACGTTCTCGCAAATGCCCTTTTCGCTTCATTGCTCCCCCCAAAGGCGGGACGCCAAATATCACCGAAGCGCTCAAGTAATTCTCAAGGCGATGAAAAAGGAAGGATGTGAATCTATACAGCTGATGGGAAAGATAAACACGGGTGAGTGATTTTGAATCAAAACAAACATCCAGCAACTCAATCAACCTTTGGCCCTAAAGCCCTTAGGCCTGCATGATAGATAGATACTATTTAATATAACAAAGAACCAGCATATGCAACTAGAAACACCTAAATACATCAACAATAGTATGGTAGACTGACTATCTCTACACTATTCCCTTATGTGGGAAAACTTGCCCATGGAAAATAATTGAATAATACTTTTGCCCAATTTTCAATATGCCAATGGGCCTAAATTACCCAAAATTGCCAAATTTTACTGGAATTTTGCAAAAAATCTAGCATATCCGACGAGAAACACTTATATACATCAATAATAGTAAGGTTGACTTACTATTTCTACACTATTCCCTTATGTGGGAAAACTTGCCCATGGAAAATAATTGAATAATACTTTTGCCCAATTTTCACTATGCCAATGGGCCTAAATTACCCAAAATTGCCAAATTTTACTGGAATTTTGCTAAAAATCTAGCATATCCGACGAGAAACGCTTATATACATCAATAACAGTAAGGTTGACTTACTATTTCTACAGTATTCCCTTATATGGGATAACTTGCCCGTGGAAAATAATTGAACAATACTTTTGCCCAATTTTCAATATGCCAATGGGCCTAAATTACCCAAAATTGTCAAATTTTACTGGAATTTTGCAAAAAATCTAGCATATCCGACGAGAAACGCTTATATACATCAATAACAGTAAGGTTGACTTACTATTTCTACAGTATTCCCTTATATGGGATAACTTGCCCGTGGAAAATAATTGAACAATACTTTTGCCCAATTTTCAATATGCCAATGGGCCTAAATTACCCAAAATTGCCAAATTTTACTGGAATTTTGCTAAAAATCTAGCATATCCGACAAGAAACGCTTATATACATCAATAACAGTAAGGTTGACTTACTATTTCTACAGTATTCCCTTATATGGGATAACTTGCCCGTGGAAAATAATTGAACAATACTTTTGCCCAATTTTCAATATGCCAATGGGCCTAAATTACCCAAAATTGCCAAATTTTACTGGAATTTTGCAAAAAATCTAGCATATCCGACGAGAAACACTTATATACATCAATAATAGTAAGGTTGACTTACTATTTCTACACTATTCCCTTATGTGGGAAAACTTGCCCATGGAAAATAATTGAATAATACTTTTGCCCAATTTTCACTATGCCAATGGGCCTAAATTACCCAAAATTGCCAAATTTTACTGGAATTTTGCAAAAAATCTAGCATATCCGACGAGAAACGCTTAACAACACAGAGACTAGCTAGTTCTACTAATTATTTCTGCATTTTCCCTTAATGCAGGAAAACTTGCCTGTTCCAGAAAAATTTGACCTTATATTGGCCACTTTTTACAGGAAAATAGGTCAAAGTAATAAAGTTCTACTAATTTGTGTAACTTGCATTTACTTCCTATTACAGCTAAATTTGGACTGCACTGACAAATTTTTATGCAACAAGAACCAAATAACCTAAATATATATTTTCCACTTGACATTATATGTACAAGGCCATTACTTTTGGTCATATTTTCACTTCCAACCTGTTGTTACCTTTATGGTATATTTTCTGCTAACTGGTAAACTAGCTATCAAGTTAAATAAACTAGGAAATAGCTATTGTTTCCAAGTTAAGAACCTTTCTAAAAAAAATATTTTGTATAAACTTGATTGGCACAGAAGCTAAGAAACTTTGCCACAAAGATATAGAATACTTTCATAAAACATTTGAGTAGCTAAACATCCTAAAAGTAGAAATAATTCTCAATTAACCCTTTATCTACAAAATTAATAGTCTGCAATTTAGTCTTTTCACCAATTTTCTTGTTTTTTAATTGATATCATTTTTCCCAAAACTGAATCCAACCCAGACAATTCTTAAGGGAGATGGCCAAAATAACAAATTTATTTATCTTGTTTAAAACATGTATGGAATATGCAGCTGGCTGATAAACATTTGAGTTCAAAATTTAATTTGTGGTTCATTTTGCATCTTTTTCATTCATTTTTAATCACTTTCAATGTCAATGCAATGACCCACTTATCTTATACTTTCAGCTCTTCATAAATATCAAGACTTTGGAAAATTGCTCCAGCTGATTGAGTTTAACATCAATGAGATTAATTTAAACATCAAGACTTTAGAATTGTAGATTTTTTAGTTGATTTATTTTTATTCAAATTAAGTATTTCTTCAACTGTGTTGTTACTGGCTGATTCTTAAACTGTGGTGGCTGGAGACTTCCTTTATGGTTCCGATTTTTCTGGCTATACTGAAGTTCTGTACCATCCAAAGACTGTTCTATTTTAAAAATAATACCCCAAGGCAGATCAAGGGTCCCATAAGATAAATTATTTAAGTCCCGTAATTGAATTTAATTGTTAGAAGAGCAAAGTGATTTTCTAGGCATTTTATGGTTGCTATTGCGCATTCGCAAATTTATATGGTGATATGCTCTGTTATGTTCTCTTTTGAAAAATTAATCAAATAATCAAAAAAAAGGATGACTGTAAAAAACCAAAGATTCCTTATCATCAAGGGATGTAGGTACTGTTTGGGGTGTGGGGCTGCTGTGGTGGATCAACTGTGATTCTCTCAACAAAACAAAATTGAAAATAAAATGCGGTGTCTGTAATATACCAATTCGCCAGCCTACCAACTCACATTGTTTAGGGATGTGATTGTTTTGCATAAATCAGAAAATCTACACCAACACCTCTCTAAACAAAAGAAGTTGATATATCAATGAATAGGGCCAGGTATGGCTGAATCTTGAAAATCGTTAAATAACTAATTGAGAAAGTGCGCCGAAGGAATATAACTGTGTAATCTTTATGATTCATATTCTTCACAATGAAGTTCTTATAGATCCCTTTCAATGTTTACATTTTTGGAGATGCAAATCAGATTTTTTTGAAATGCAAAATAGGACCATAATACAAAGTTACACCTTTCACCAAATAATTCAAATGCAAATTGTTCAGTAAACAAAGAAACCGAGGGGTGTCAAATGTAAACATTGAAAGGGGTCTATTATAAAAAGAGTGTAAATAATTATATAAAGAAAGAGGAACTAAGAAGCTTCATGATTTTTATAGGTATCGATATCTTCGACCTTAATCCAAAGGTCGTCATCAGAGATATTATAATAGATTATATTGTAGATACATTTGCTATAAACTGCCTATCATATATGTACAGTTTGATATTTTGAAGCGCGAGCTTTTTCGAGAGTTTTATCTTCTGTCACTGTATTGTAAACGTTTCATGGATATGATCCACTGTGAAAACCATCGAGGAAAAGGCTACAAAACAACGGCTTGATACAAAAAATTAACATCACTTATCTTTCAAGGCCACCAACGAGCTCCACGCCTGATAATGATTTTCCTCGATTATAATTTTTATACAAAGCAAGACAAGTTATAAATCGAGTCGTACCAACTTCATCCTCACTGTTTGGAATTTTTAAAAAGCGCGCCATGTTTCAGCCTCTCCTCCCTGTTATTCATGACTCTCCCACTAATTCAATATGGCGGATGTTGCCAAGTGAAAGCTTATGACGTATCCAATCCGTTTTTCGCGCATGGCAATTACATTTTTCCATCCTGTTATCCCTACAAGTCCTAACTTAATCTGGGGAGTGGGCTGTGGAGGTGCACAAGCCCTACCTACCCAGAGAATATAAATCTCTAAGTCGGTGACGAAACAGGGAACATGATTCCAGCCCCCCGTCGGCAAATACTGAGCCGTTGCACCCCTTTCCATCTAAACAGGAGCCAGATGGTAGGCCTTGGAATAGGAAGGCAGAAAAACATTAACACAGCAGACTAGACACAAAAACAAAACAAACGAAAGAAAAAAAAAATTAAATTACTGAATTGACAGGAGTGGGTGGGTGGGAGAAAATAACAGCCGCAATAATTTTCGTTCTCGATCTGAGTAGAGAAGTTCGCAATTGAGAGATTTCCCCAAGCTAGCCAAATGTCAAGCACACGAACCACATGGAGAGAGAAGTCAGCACCCACCATATTAGGAATGCACACCTACATGCGATGCCTAGGAAAGCATACCGACCCGGACCCAGGCCTCCCGGGGAAAAACCCAGCCTGGTGGCCAATCAACCCTGGGACCCAGGACTCTAGGAATAACTCCAATTAAATCTCCATATAATTGACATTTATCCCTACAAGTCCTAACTTAATCTGGGGAGTGGGCTGTGGAGGTGCACAAGCCCTACCTACCCAGAGAATATAAATCTCTAAGTCGGTGACGAAACAGGGAACATGATTCCAGCCCAAAGTACACATAAGTGTGCACCCAGACACCGACAACTTAACACACCTATTCTTAAGAGCCTTAATTCTTTTAGTGGTAACCCCTATTCAAAAAAAAAATTGTAATAATAATAAAAAGGACAAACAAACAGACAAAAGAAATGAGAAAGCAGCAGAAGAAAAAGAGTAAAGAGAACAGTGATAAGCTGTAAAGCGTTACAACTTATTCTGCAAGCATAGCTCAGTAAGCATGGAAGCATTACGAACTATTTAACAAGCATAGCTCAGTAAGCATGGAAGCATTACGAACTATTTAACAAGCATAGCTCAGTAAGCATGGAAGCATTACGAACTATTTAACAAACATAGCTCAGTAAGCATGGAAGCATTACGAACTATTTAACAAACATAGCTCAGTAAGCATGGAAGCATTACGAACTATTTAACAAACATAGCTCAGTAAGCATGGAAGCATTACGAACTATTTAACAAACATAGCTCAGTAAGCATGGAAGCATTACGAACTATTTAACAAACATAGCTCAGTAAGCATGGAAGCATTACGAACTATTTAACAAACATAGCTTAGTAAGCATGGAAGCATTACGAACTATTTAACAAGCCCAGCCCAGTAAGCATGGAAGCATTACGAACTATTTAACAAGCCCAGCTCAGTAAGCATGGAAGCATTACGAACTATTAAACAAGCCTAGCTCGGTTAGCATGGAAGCATTACGAACTAATTAACAAAACATAGCTCAGCAAGCATGGAAACATTGCAAACTATTCTTATAAACATTGCCCGGCAAGCATGGAAGCATTGCAAGCTATTAAAGCACTTTTAACCTAAAAGGAGGGGGACCCCATAGCTTACTTAAAGACAAACTGGAAAAAAAAAATCAGACTTCTATCCCAAGAGAGCAGAGAACACAAAGAATATATGTACTTTGAAATCTTGAAACTTGATATTCTAATAAAACGCTTTTGTAACAGAACTGACCAAATCAATCACACTGCTTAACAAGAACATAGATCACCAATAATATGGAATAACCTAAGGTATTAAACTACAACCCAAAAAATAACTATTCAAGTAACTACTGGAATGTTGCTAAGGATAAAGAGGCTTGGCGTAGATTCTCTTCAGGAAGCCTAATGTAAACTTTATACGCATCACTAGACCAGCGGCCAAGAGCTTGGATTAAATGGGTAGGGAAACCAAGGGAAGCTGCAGTTGTTGCTGCTCCAACCCTAAAGCTATGTAGCGTATAGCGACCTTTCCAACCGGCTTGAGATAGAAGCCTCTGTAAATTTGTAAATAGTGTACTTTTTGATAATGGAGAGCCATCAGAAAAACGGAACAAGGGACCAGGTGAAGATCCACGAATCATTAAATAGGACATCAAAGCTGCTACGGGGCATAAAGCACAATCAGACCTGGCCAAGAGAATAGAGCAGCCTTTCCCAAATTGGTCTGTCTTAGATCTTGGCAAATACACATGCACAGTATCTGGTATAGGCGATTTGTCAATTTTTATGCAAGCAAGAGAGAGGTGGACCCCTTCTTGAAATTGGGATGGCGAACAAGTAAATTCTGCTGCCCTCAAGAAGCCAAAAAAGGCAGTGCAGCAAGCTGCCCAAAGCATAGCATCATCTGGATCTGAGACGTTTAAATTTGATTTGATGGACAGCAAGACCAGTGCAGTAATAGGAAGTTTTCCAGCAGGTTTTGGATTTAAGCTTTGAGAACGACGCAGCCCTTTAATAGCCAATGGAATGCGAAGACAATTTATTAGTGGGTCAGGATAACCACTTTGAACATGTAAAGCCCGAATAGCCGATAAATAAACCCTCAAGGTTGAGGCTTGCTTTGATGCACTGCAGTTACCAATGAATCGCAAAATTGTCAGCTCAGACGCTGGGCAAGTAGAACCATTTGCATGCAAAAAGCCATTTTGTGTACAAAAATTGACAAATTGTTTTTGTGCTGAGGAGTATGTCTTCCTTGTATTGAATGACAGCGCGTTACCTAGCAACTCTTGCCAAGCTGCATCCATGGGGGAACTAGTAGTTTGTTCACTAAGTCCGCTGGGATGGGTAATGAAGTGGTAGCCGCATCGGGGACAGCTGCTAGGAACTCCTGAAATTTGAAGCGAGACAGGCTATCAGCATGCCTATTGTAAATACCCGGAATATGGACCGCAGTAAACGTAAAGGAATGTAAGATAGCCAATAACGTGAATTCACGCAGAAGAAAGGCCAAGTGCCGTTCCTTACAACTACCCTGTTGCAGCGCGCAAACTACTGCCATGTTGTCACATTTAAACGCAATGCGCTTGCGCGACCAGGAAGCACCCCAAATGTGCGCAGCTAACACAATGGGAATGAACTCCTTGATGGCAATATTAACCCCTCTTGCTGAGCTAGGCCAAACTCCTGCGAACCACGTCAAATGGTTGATTGCCGCAAAACCCAGGGCACCCGCAGCGTCAGAGCTAATAGAAACATCCGGAGCTGTTTCCCAGGTTGGGTACCAGAATAAGCTGCGACCATTCCAAGTCGAAAGCAACCCGTCCCACCAGGAGATATCGTCCTGTTCCCAAGGGGAAAGGGTGACAAAATGATACAGCTGTTCCACCGAGCTTGCCCTATCTATAAGGCGCCGCAAAAAAGGTCGACCATGCACTATCGCCTGGCAACAATGTTGTAGGCTACCAATTAAAGACAGCAGCTCCCGCTTGGTAGCAGATCTTCTTTGCCGCCAGAACGTTAGCCGCTGTCTCAGTTGTAAAAGCTTTTCCTCTGGAAGCCTGAGCTCTAATGCTATAGTGTCTAACTCGAATCCAAGGTAAGTGATTGATGTTGACGGACCATCTGTCTTACCATCTGCAATTGGAACCCCAAGAGACTGGCACAGAGACAAAGCCTGGTCCAGATCCTGCTGACATTGATCTGAACCAGGAGCAGCCATAATCAGAAAATCGTCTAGATAATGCTGGACATGCCTAACCCTACCCTTCTGGTGGAAGACTTCCTGCAGAACATCAGCAAAGCGGGTGAAAATACTAGGCGCGGAGCGCAGACCAAAAGGCAAAGCCAAGTCAATATAATATTGACCTCTCCAACACATACACAATAGCGCCCTGTGTTCTGGATGCACAGGCAAAAGCCGATAGGCTCTACTGATGTCAAATTTTGCTAACAGGGCCCCCTTGCCTAGACGCATAATAGTGTTAATTGCATCATTAAGCCCAGCATAAGAAACACTTGCCTCAATGTCAGGTATCAAATCATTGACACTCTTCCCCTTTGGAAATGAGAGGTCAGTGATGAGCCTAAATTTACCTGGTGTAGACTTAGGGATAATACCAAAGCGATTAATCTGCACATGGGGAAAAGGGGGGAGAGAAAACGGACCTGCAATTGAACCCTCCTTAACTTCCTCCTCGAGATAGGAATCTATAATCTGAGATTGCTTAAATGCAGAGCTACAATTACGTTTAGCTGATACCAAGGGGCCTGGTTGGGTCCCTAACAGAAAACCCTCCTGAATACCGCTTAAAACCCAGTTAACATCTAAATGACTAATTCCCTCTAAATACTTTTCCCATAAGGGGATATTTAATACTGTTACATCAACAGGACTTGGCAAAACTACTGCATTGTTTTTAGGATCTAGTCAGCGCCTAGCAGACTTCTTGGGCACAGGAGACTGGTCCCTATCAGATGGCTGAGCAGAGACCAATTTTTCGCAATCTTGCTTTCTGTGTGCCCCAGAACACACAGAACAAACGTGAGCATACTTGCATTTAATCAAATGACAAGTGCCATCATTCCATCGATAACATGGCAGTGAAGTAGCCTTATTTTCCTTTGAGGGAAGGGGGCTCTTGGCCAAGACTGTGGTCATCCACAAAGTGGGCATAACTTCCCCCCAAACAATGGAAGGTGTCTCCGCAGCATGCTTGCGGAACGCAACATCGTACTCCAGCCAACCAGCGCCTGAGATGCCTCTTTGAGCTGATGCGAGCAGAAGGAAATATGCGAAGTGATCTTTCACTTTTTCGGGTTGCTTTGCCGCCAAGACAGCACCATGAACAGCCCAGGCTTCAGCCCAATCCGCAAAGTCCCGAATGGGTAGCATTTCGCCACGCATGAACTTAGTGCTTTGTACTACGGTCGGCTCCTGAAGGGGCAATTTCTTTAAATTTACTGGCCTTAGAAGACCAAGTTCCACATATTGCCCCTTGGCAATTTTCTCTACCAAATAGCCCGGAACTGGAGGCAATGTAGGTGAAATCCCCAAAGCTGGCGTTGTTGCAACAGGTGGTGCCCCTGTACCCAGAAGCCAGTTTGGGTTAATCTGTGAACTGGCCCCCGAAATTACAGACTGCGCTGGGAGTGAGACTCCAGGAGTGGGGGTAACAACTGGCAAAAAGTTTGGGGCAGTTGCAGGGTGCACTTGGCCCCCTACAGAAGTTGAAATCCCACCTGCATGAGTTGTGGAAGGGGAAGATGACGCCAGTGCTTGTGGACCAGTAGCTCCTGTGGCTGCGTTAATCCCAGAATTGTTATTTTGGTTGAAATTGATTCCACTAGTAGAGAGGGATGAAATAAACCCACAAACATGCTGTAAAGTAGCATCCAGACCAGCGATTCTGTTCATAATAAAATCTTCTCGGCTTGCCATGTTAGATGCTGGGTTATCAATTTGAGCAGCAGGAGGATCTGCCTGCCCCTCAACCGTGCTAGCATAAGAGTGATCCGAGTGATCCGCCATCATGCGCTAACTTTATTGTCTAGGCCTGTCGAATTATTGAGTTTGTAAGCTGTGATAAGACGACAGTACTGGTCTGAAAAGTCAACGTAGGTACCGCAAACAAACAAATAAAAATGGAAAGATCTCACCAATCTGGAATGCAGCGTGGATTTTCCGTAGAGGAATAGTCTTTCGCCTCAACAACGTTCGGGCAACGATCAGAAGACCTTCTTGATCCTTTCGCACGATCCAAATTCACACGTAAACACTCTAGGCCTTGAAATTTTTAACTATCTAAGTTCTTAAACGACGCTAACGAGAAAAATAACAGCCGCAATAATTTTCGTTCTCGATCTGAGTAGAGAAGTTCGCAATTGAGAGATTTCCCCAAGCTAGCCAAATGTCAAGCACACGAACCACATGGAGAGAGAAGTCAGCACCCACCATATTAGGAATGCACACCTACATGCGATGCCTAGGAAAGCATACCGACCCGGACCCAGGCCTCCCGGGGAAAAACCCAGCCTGGTGGCCAATCAACCCTGGGACCCAGGACTCTAGGAATAACTCCAATTAAATCTCCATATAATTGACATTTATGGATACCCCCTGATTTTGTTTCGAGAAAGAGGCTGTAAGCATTCGGCCTATGTGATTGTACAGTGCTGCCACTCGTAGGGATTTCTACCTACAATAGGGATTTTTGAGGCATTGTAGGTTGTAGGGAAAACCTACGGTAGAAATCCAGAAATGTAGGTATTTTTTCGAAATTTGTAGGTAGATTTTTGTTAGAAAATGTATTTGTGATTAAAGGTTAGAGTCAGCATTAAAAAGTAGTTTCAAAAGTGTTAAACAATGATAAAGTTGTCTTTAAATTTCGTGGTACCCCCAAGAGAGCGCATTTGCAGGCGTCCTTTTGATTTTGAATGTGATTACTCATGTGACATTGTGTGATCATATGTTTGATCACGTGTTCTTCTAAAAAAATTTGGACACTTCCTATTCCCCCAATTTTCGTAAAGAAGGCCCTGTCACTGAGAGTGGTAGAAAATAGATCTAAGACAAAAATATTTAATCTCGTTGTACCCTTCCCGTAGGTAGAATGTAGGTTTTTTCAAAAATTTGTAGGGATTTGTAGGTAGAAAATTGAGTTACTACGTAGGTTGTGCGTAGGTAGAAATTAGTACGGTGGTAGGTAGAAACGTCACATTCTGCGTGGCAGCACTGTAGGCAGTGTTTTCTCGCTCGCTGCAACCACGCTGGAATCGATCGATATTTTATTGAAACTTTCACGAAAAACATCTGATCGTTGTAAGATTCAGATATTGATTGAGATATGAGTTACAACTGATAAATTCAATGAAGAATTAAAGTTACAGTTTGATGTCACAATGGCACTAGCTGCAAAGTGCATTAGTCTGGCACGACCGCGAGGCTCTTGCCTAGGCCCACACCCCCGAAATGGCGCACTGCAGTCTATTCTCAAGTCTGAGTGGCTGTTCCCAACAAGTTTGGTAAAACGAGTTTTGTTGTCTTATTTTTTTATTCATTTCCTTCTCGAATTCCATTGAATTGTTGGTTCATTAGATTCCAAGCAATAAGCTTATTTGGCTGGGGGGTGGCTTCAAGTCAAAAAAGCCAGTCAAAAATGCAGAAAAGCCCTAAGGTGAAAAAGAGGAATTGATTGTGAAAGTGATAGGACATACAATAGCTCCAATCTGCTAAGCAAATAATCTAGGGTGTGTAATTCATTTAAGGCCCCCTCAGGGGGTACGTGACCTGCTGTTGGGTTGCAGCTGAGATGAGGTAAGTTTATGATTACCAATTTTTGGAAATGATACCCAACAAAGCCAGAAATGACAGAAACATAACTAAACAAACTCATGGATTTCTTGAGCTTTTTGTCTGACACTCAACAGGGTAAAACTTCAGAAAGAGAAGGAAACAGAAACTTAAATTATCATTCCCAGATTTGGACCGAAATAGGCCAATCAGAAAAGAGGTGAATAATTGGTATAGTGTAGGGAAACCAATCAACACCCACGATACAGTGAGCTGACCAGTAATGTCTGTGAAATAGTAACGTTTCTCTAATGTGGATACAATATTTTTGGGTTACTTAGCTTCAAAATGGTCAGAAATATCGGAAACATACAAACACATTTGTCAGGTCACTGTATCGTGGGTGTTGATTGGTTAACCTACGCTAAAGAAAAAAAGATATATTGTGTTGTTTATTGTGTGAAAAGAAACTCAAATAGAGTTCCTGGAAATTTCAAGGAACTACCCCTAAGGTAAAACCCTTTGTCTTCCGAATAATTTTGATAAAATGCAGTTGATCTCCCCAAAGTCTAATTTCCTCTATTACACTCCTTTTTATAAAAACAATTTTAAAAGAACGCCAACCTCAAATTTGGCCAAAACTTAAGAACAAGCTAAGAATAAACCGAAGCTGACCATTTTTGGCTCTATATGAAAATTTTATGAAATAACCACAAGACTGAGAAATAATTACAAAACAAGTAGATTGGCAGTACACAGATAATCTCAGATGGTCAAGGGAGTCAAACTTTTAACACTAACTTTAAACGCAACAATTAACACTACTGATAGCAAAAAAGGCTTCCCAACCATTGTAAAGATAAGAACAATTTAAGAACATTTCAGCCTAAAAATAGAGGAATATTTAAGAACAGCCAGCTTCAAATCAATTTTACTGGTTCTTATAAAAAAAGAGTGTAACCATCTAAATTATATGACTAATGGTCTTATAAGACAAACAGCTAAAGTGATTAGGCAAACATCCAATTTCCATGGTGTTGAATCAACGTCTGAAATTTAGACAACCAATGGATGCTGTCCCTAATTTAACAACAACAACTCCTGAAGATTTTTTTTATCAGTAAGATCAACTTGATAGTTTGGTCTAACTCAAAGCAAGATGTGGTCAGGGTTAGGTAGAACAATGAAACTTACTGTAGAACAATAGAATATAAAATAACAGCAGAAAGATATTCTGTTTCAACATTGATATATGGAGACAGAGAGACCATCCAGAAAACAGCCAATTTTGGATATACTGATGAACATTAAGGAGGCAAAATGCAAAAAGTGGTTTTGACAAAGGATAAGTCTGAGGGATAAAACGATGATGATTACCTACCTCAGCTATGAGTACATGTCTGCTACACTTCACGTGTTCACTATGATGCCATAATGGTATAATTCACAGATTTGTATTCCAGTTATAAACTCAGTTGAAAAACCCAAGCATTCCATCAGATTATGCTCTTGACAGTCCTACCACCCTTTCTTGAATCTTTATTTTACTTAGAAGCATAACCTTAGTGTATTTCTTTAATTTATTCTTAGGTTATCCAGAAAAGATGCAACCAAAGACCAAAACCGGTCATCCACTATGATGTTGAAAAGCCTCATTTTGACATGAAGAAATACGACCCTGAAGGTACTTTTCATTTAATCACCCTGACTCTTGAAATAAACCTACACCTTTTTTGAAAAAGTTTGATTTTCTTTCCAACTATTTATTTTTATGCAATTGACCTGAGATTTTTGGTTTCAGGTATTTTCAGCCCAGCCATTGCAAGATTTATGGAGGCAAGGTATTTAGAAAATGATGATGGTAAGGAGGCATTAGTTACGAAATTCAGCGATGGATCTCCGCTTGGCATGGTCAAGCTAAATGATTTCGTTTTTGGAACCAATGCCAGGTAAAGCTTCTGTATTTCCGATTAGTTTTGCTGTTAGCATCATTGTTCACACTCAATAGCATACCCATGATTCTTGACAAAATGGAGGAGGCAAAAGGAAAGTCATTAAGCATTATAGTCTCAGATGATCTAAACAGAATATACATCACAAAGGTTGTATCTTGTAATTCACTGAGATTAACATTTGAAGAGCACATTTCAAAATATATTAGCACATCTTGTGGGATACAGAGAAAATTGTAAAAGTCTTTGAGGAGAAAAATTGTCTTCTTCTTCAACATGTCTTAAGAAATGAAACAGCCAGAGAACTTTGAGAAAACAGAGGTTTTTATAAGCACACGGTAAGGTATATACGTTAAAAGCACCATTAGTTTATCAAGGACAGAAGGTTATCAAAAGTTGCTGGGCTCATTCTTAAAAATTCATTTATTCATCCTCCTCCTCTAATTGAAATACTCTAAGGAATGTGTTGTATATGCCAAGCAGTAAGCGTTTTTGCAGCCATGGATTTACCCAAGTTGACCTCTTTTTACGCTTTTGTTTCAAAAGGACAGCAATAATCACAGCTTCAGCAGCAAATTCCATGTCACCCTCCACTGCTTGACTGAAAGAACTGAAATTGTTTAATTGATAGTGTAAATGCATGCCTCAGTCCTCAGTTTTTTTTAAAGTTGATTAATTAAAAGAACGGACGGGAAAAACTGAAGAAAATAACTGATTGTGTATTTTATCCTTAATGCAGGTCATCCATTCCATCAGGCAGTCTTTAAGGTTAAACTATGGTCAATTTCTGGGATAATTTTTTTTTTGGAAAGATTTAAAAAATTAAGAATAAGTTAGAGAGCATGGAACAATAAAATATGGAAGGAGTAGCTTTGGATGGTTTTAAAACTTCCCGAGAATGTTTAATGTATGTTAGGAGTAACACAGATTCCGTGATTGAAGTCATTTCTTCTGTTGTAGGATTGATATCATACATAGAGTTATGGTCTGGCAGAGGGCTTGCATGAGAGCTGTAAGTGTTTAGATAATCATTTTAAACTTTCCTCCGTTTGAAATACCACTACTATGTCCTACAGTTTAGGGTACTATCTATGTGACTGGCATCTTTATGGTCAAAATTTTGAGTGTTGCCTGATTGCTCAGTGCCAATGCATAAACTTGAAAGTTTTGGAGATGCTGGATTATTTCTGGAGCTCAATGCTCTGTATAGTTTGACAATTTTTGCTTCCTCATTATATTGCTATTATCAATTCTGCTCCTTCTATTATAATTGCTCCTTCAATTTTCCCTTATTCTTTCAACTGTGCAATATTGGATTTGGGCCTAAGTTTATGAATAAAAAAGCTCTTGTACGTTAAAATTTACTCTTCTGTAGCATGAATCCTTTAAATTGACCCTGATTCAATGAAATTTTCATTTCTATTCCTTTACGATATTCAGGGAACTGCTTGTGTGAAGAACAGGGCGCAAGTACGTGGTGGAGGTAGAAAACCCAGACCACAGAAAGGAAGTGGAAGATCAAGACAGGGGAGCATCAGAGCACCCCATTACAGAGGGGGTGGAGTAGTTCATGGCCCGATTCCAAGAAGTTACAAATACAATTTGCCTCTCAGAGTTCAAAGGATGGGTCTGAGAGCTATCATGTCTTGTCGATATGCACAGGTAGAATTTGTTTGTTGTTCTAGAATGGGATATAGAGCAAATATAGACATCGATCATAAACATTGAACAAAGCTTAAAATATTATTATCCTTTGATCTGTGCAAAACTTCAGAAAGCTACTAAAGCTTTTAGTGTGACACTCATCAGAATATTACTTTATTAAGAGAAAGAAAACGGAAAGCTAATACATTGCTATACCCAGCGGATAGAATTTGGCCTATCTGAAAGCAGGTGAATGATTGGTAATGTGCATGAAAAGAAAAGCAGTTGAGTGACTTGAAGATTAGCTTAGCCCTGTATGCCAGGGCAGAATATTGACAACATTGATATATGTATAATATTTAATCCTTCTACGTTTTTTCTGTGTGTGTCCTCTTGCGTTGTTCCTGTCTCGCTTTATTTTACTTACTTTGTCGCAAGCATCGAAAGGATCCGGCACGGCCTAGTATTGAGGACTTTCTTCGTTTTAGTTGATCTATACTTATTCTCAAGTTGTCCTGATTGTAAATGTGGACAAACTAGTTTTGTAGCAAAAAGATTAGCCTGTTCTCCAGATTGCTGGATTAGTCAGCGTCTATTTATAAATCAATTGAAGCGAATGGCTCAAGATTTCTGAAGACACTCGGAACAGAGAGTGCTGAAGAAGTTGTAAGAACTGGGAACTTAGTAACTGCGGATATGTGATCAAGAGACCCAATGTACCCTCCCAGTTATCACCACACTAGCTGTAAAGCATCTAGGCAACTACTGTACAAATGATGTACATTTGCACATTATTTATTAGGGTAATGTAACGTAGCGTCAATAAAGATAACATTCTTTCTTTTTAGGGTGATTTGCACGTTGTGGAAAATTTTGACAATTTGAGCCCTTATGAAGAGGTGAGAAATTTGAGCATTCACATTTCAGAGATACAGAGTGTTCGTTAAACATATTATAGATTGAAAGTTTGTGACTTTTATTGGTAACGTTCATCCGGTGTATACCTTGACTTATAATGTCTTTACTTTGTATAAACTCACCAAGGTATTGTTAGCCGTTACCCTCCACTCAGGTGGTTCATCAATAAATGCCTTCAACACTAGGATTATGTTACTCGTTTCTAACTTTGACATACTAGATACTTTTTCAAATTGTGCTAAATGTATGCTCTATGATTCACTGATATCTTCCTTTGCAGGACATTTTGCCAATTCTGAATCAAAGAGGCTGGACAAGAGCCACTTTTGTCGATGGGTATGTCTTTTGCATTTTTTAAAAGATAATTCTAGCAGGGTTTTTAGTTTTCTTGATGATCAAATATGTTTTCTCTCTATTCTCAATATAGAGTATTCACTTTTGAAAAACAAGAGGGGGAAATTTCGGTATCATACATTTGCCCAATGCTCTTGAATGATCTTTCAAAAGATATATATAGATTTATCTTCAGCTCTGGCTTGGTTGAGGGTAATCATAGTATTTCGATTAACAGATTTATCTTTATAGATTTATGGATTTATTTATCTCATAAGCAAGCACAAGAACCTTTAAGTGTAGATATTATTTCAAAATCTGCAAAAAGAGGGAAACTACATCTATATGTTTAAACATGAAAACTGTGAATGTGCTTTGTTACGAGAGCGAGTCTTTAACCCTACCCCTCACCTTCACCGCAAAGTTTTTTATTCTGACCGTTTTTCAATTTCATTTTTGTCATTGATTTTTAGCATTTGCTGTTTTTGATTTTCAGATTTGAGAATGAAGCTTTGAAAACTTCAACAAAGAATATGCGAACAGTGTTAGTCAATAATTGCCTAGGTATGCAAATTCACTTGAAATGATAATCTGTGTATATCAGTAGAGGTATACACACCTACCCAAATCTGTAGATAGGCACCCTTGAATACACCCACCTACCCAAATCTGTAGATAGGCACCCTTGAATACACCCACCTACCCCAATCTGTAGATAGGCACCCTTGAATACACCCATCTACCCAAATCTGTAGATAGGCACCCTTGAATACATCCACCTACCCAAATCTGTAGATAGGCACCCTTGAATACATCTACCTACCCAAATCTGTAGATAGGCACCCTTGAATACATCCACCTACCCAAATCTGTAGATAGGCACGTTCTTGAATACACCCACTATGCAATGATCACCATCTTGTAACATCATCGTATTTATCTTTTCAGACGTGAATGTGTTGGACATCATAAATACCGAAAACTTGGTCATGTCGTTGGACGCGATTCAGTTTATTGAAAACAGACTTTGCGAAGACAACCGAATCATCACAGACCCCTATTATCAGTTTCTCTCGGATCGGCCAACAAACCAATCTGATTTAAGCCAAATTCGCAGAGATAGGGCTGCAGAACTCGAGACAGTTGATGAAAAGCAGGCAGTTGCTTATTAGAGGTTTTTATATTAGTAGGTTTGAGTGTAAGCCTAAGATTATTGTTTGTCGAAAATTTGTTTGTGTTTATCATTTCGAGTTTCTTAATCGTGAAGTTGATTTGTAGTTTCTCTAAGGGTGGTTGGCTCTGTTGGATGAGCGTAGGGTATATTTACACAATCGAGAAATCACTTTTGTCTATAAGCAACAGGAATTTGCTGTATTTTCAGTACTCAATGTTGTAGATATTGGTGAAACTGCGAGAAGCAAACGTGACTTCTCCGCATTCCGTAAATTCATCAGATATTCAGTCTGTTCTCTGATCGAAGCTGGTTCGTTTTCACTGCAGTTATTATGTATCGTCCAGCTGATATTCATTGAGAATTAATTCTTTTGATTGCAGCATGCGTTTTCTTTGCCATACTTTCATGCACACAATTGCAATGCTGAGTACAAAGAGTTTTTATTTCATATGTTCCAAACTGCTCTGAGAACATGAAGAATTGCGTCACCTCAGATCAGAGGATCACGTTGGAAAGTTCTTGCCATGAGTAGCCTACCTCAGTTGTAATATGCACCAACCAGGTCTCGAACCCTGGGCCTTACTCAACAATGCTAGCACGCTAACCATTTACCTATTATCGGGAACACGAGTTAGTGTAGTAATTCTTGTGACTGGCTGAGAAAATGGGTTCACACGATGAGTGTTTTCAAAAAATCCCTGTCCACACGGCTACAGAGGAATGATGGACAAATATTGTTTGTTTGCAAAACTGAGCTCGTGAAGTGAAGATACTTCTTCTCCGTCCACACGACAACATGAAATGAAAACGGAGTTTTGATAAATCTCCTCCATGAACAGCGTTATCGAAAAAGTCCGTTTTCATCACCAAAAACTCCGGTTAGGTGTGGACGGAAGACCAAAATGGATAGATAAATATCTCTTGTCAAAACATCCGTTTATGTGTGGATAGTTACCTATTCTCACCCAATTAGCCACTCTTCCTCCCGAATCACTAAGAAACCCGAGTGTGAAGGAAGATCGCTATTCGAGAGGAATTAGTGACTAACGGGCGGCTTCACTCCACTTTCGCGCCCGCCATAGGGGCTTGCCGCATGTTTTAAGGCAATTTTTTCTACAGTTTTTTTTTTTTTTTTTTTTTTTTTAATGTGGTATGCTTGAAGATAGTATGTACCTGTATAATCCCATGGAGGGACCTGCGTGAAAGTGAAGTGGAAGACGCCTAACTGTTGAAAAATTAAACGTCGCCTAGGGAGGAGGGCGGGTCGCTTTGAAGCCTTACAGCTTGTTGCGTAGAAGAAGGGGAGAAAAACCCACGCCCTGGGTTTTATATTCTTGCTAAAGCCCTAGGGGGTACGAAGGTAAGCAGCAGAGCCTCCTGAGGGTGACAGACATTGTTTTCCTACGTTGTTTCGAGAATCTAGAGTTTCCACTCGGGCGAGAATAGTTACCTATTCTCACCCAATTAGCCACTCTTCCTCCCGAATCACTAAGAAACCCGAGTGCTTCGGAAGTAGCCACTCCGGCAAATTAGATTGATATTCCAGGTTAAAAAGTAGAATATTGTTGTAAGCAAGGTATTATAAGGATAAACGGGCAAGAAAATACACAAAATACAACTAAACACCTCAGTCTCCATTTACCTCCATTACTCAGAAAATGGAAAGAGAATTAATAAAACCCAGTAGTAGGTGCCGATTGGTACGATATTGAAATAATTATTGAAACAACGCTTTGGAATATTGTATGGGCGTTGCCTTACAGTAAAAAATTTTTTTATGAAATATTGTTCTCTTTTTCTTTTGTAGTAAGGCACAATAATGTCGTAAATAAATGAAAATGTAGACTAGACCGTGCTTGAAAGCCTCTGCTTTGTCCCAGTTTCCCCAACCACCTGAAGTAACATTGTGAAGTTGCTATATTCTTCTTGATTTACGTATTGAAACAACTTATTTGAGTATTGTTTTGCATTTTGCATTAAATGAATGTAAATTGATTTGAATCTAAACAAAGCAAAATAAATATGGGACAAGGGTCCCTGGGACTGGGCCGAGCGGCCCCCCACCAGCTACCCAGAGAAAAGAGGGAGTTTTGAGGGAGTAAAAACACCACTAAATCTTGAAGTAGACGTAATGGTTGAAAATGGGTGTAATGAAGAAATTACTGTTGGGGGTCACACGGCCCAGCCACAAGGAACCCAGTCACGGACCGAGTGTGAGATTCTTAGAAAAACCCCCAAGTGGCTAGGACTGGTGGTTAGGAGGGTAAAGCTACCTGAAAATTATATTGTGTTTTTGGGATTAATAAATGCAAGTGAAATGCAAATGTGGGGTGCTTATAACAGTAACCTAAATCAAAACGAAAGGGAAAACTTGAGTTGTATACCTTCGAGATGAAAAGTTTTAAACGAAGCAATGTAAAATGAACGTTGGAAAACCTTGTGGAAGACTGTTACGGGGGGATATTCTAACGGCCGGCAAGGGCACTTGTTGAAATTTCGGCTGAATTTAAAGGAATGTGAAACGGCTACTGTAACGTGCTGACTGGTGTTATGTGAAATTGCTATACAAATATTCAAAAGGCTACCGTGACGAAGGAAGCATACATAACGGTGTTCTATTAGATTTGCAATAAAAATGTCCCTATAGACCACCGGAGCGAGGAAAGCGTGCAAAACTTGGCTGTTTGAATATGCAATAAAATTTTTTAAAAGGCTACCATAACAAAGAAATCATGAAAACAAGGTGCTCTTTGAAATTCTCAATAAAATTCTGAAAGGCTACCGTAGTGAAGGGGAACATGCAAAACGGTGCTCTATGAAATTCTCAATAAAATTCTGAAAGGCTACCGTAGTGAAGGGGAACATGCAAAACGGTGCTCTATGAAATTCTCAATAAAATTCTGAAAGGCTACCGTAAGGGAAGGGGAACATGCAAAACGGTGCTCTATGAAATTCTCAATAAAATTCTGAAAGGCTACCGTAAGGGAAGGGGAACATGCAAAACGGTGCTCTATGAAATTCTCAATAAGATTCTGAAGGGCTACCGTAAGGGAAGGGGAACATGCAAAACGGTGCTCTATGAAATTCTCAATAAAATTCTGAAAGGCTACCGTAAGGGAAGGGGAACATGCAAAACGGTGCTCTATGAAATTCTCAATAAAATTCTGAAAGGCTACCGTAAGGGAAGGGGAACATGCAAAACGGTGCTCTATGAAATTCTCAATAAGATTCTGAAGGGCTACCGTAAGGGAAGGGGAACATGCAAAACGGTGCTCTATGAAATTCTCAATAAAATTCTGAAAGGCTACCGTAAGGGAAAGGGAACATGCAAAACGGTGCTCTATGAAATTCTCAATAAAATTCTGAAAGGCTACCGTAAGGGAAGGGGAACATGCAAAACGGTGCTCTATGAAATTCTCAATAAAATTCTGAAAGGCTACCGTAGGGAAGGGGAACATGCAAAACGGTGCTCTATGAAATTCTCAATAAAATTCTGAAAGGCAACCGTAAGGGAAGGGGAACATGCAAAACGGTGCTCTATGAAATTCTCAATAAAATTCTGAGAGGCTACCGTAGGGAAGGGGAACATGCAAAACGGTGCTCTATGAAATTCTCAATAAAATTCTGAAAGGCTACCGTAAGGGAAGGGGAACATGCAAAACGGTGCTCTATGAAATTCTCAATAAAGTTCTGAAAGGCTACCGTAAGGGAAGGGGAACATGCAAAACGGTGCTCTATGAAATTCTCAATAAAATTCTGAAAGGCTACCGTAGGGAAGGGGAACATGCAAAACGGTGCTCTATGAAATTCTCAATAAAATTCTGAAAGGCTACCGTAAGGGAAGGGGAACATGCAAAACGGTGTTCTATGAAATTCTCAATAAAATTCTGCAAGGCTACCGTAGGGAAGGGGAACATGCAAAACGGTGCTCTATGAAATTCTCAATAAAATTCTGAAAGGCTACCGTAGGGAAGGGGAACATGCAAAACGGTGCTCTATGAAATTCTCAATAAAATTCTGAAAGGCTACCGTAAGGGAAGGGGAACATGCAAAACGGTGTTCTATGAAATTCTCAATAAAATTCTGCAAGGCTACCGTAGGGAAGGGGAACATGCAAAACGGTGCTCTATGAAATTCTCAATAAAATTCTGAAAGGCTACCGTAAGGGAAGGGGAACATGCAAAACGGTGCTCTATGAAATTCTCAATAAAATTCTGAAAGGCTACCGTAAGGGGAGGGGATCATGCAAAACGGTGCTCTATGAAATTCTCAATAAAATTCTGCAAGGCTACCGTAGGGAAGGGGAACATGCATAACGGTGCTCTATGAAATTCTCAATAAAATTCTGAAAGGCTACCGTAAGGGAAGGGGAACATGCAAAACGGTGCTCTATGAAATTCTCAATAAAATTCTGAGAGGCTACCGTAAGGGAAGGGGAACATGCAAAACAGTGCTCTATGAAATTCTCAATAAAATTCTGAAAGGCTACCGTAGTGAAGGGGTACATGCAAAACGGTGCTCTATGAAATTCTCAATAAAATTCTGAAAGGCTACCGTAGGGAAGGGGAACATGCAAAACGGTGCTCTATGAAATTCTCAATAAAATTCTGAAAGGCTACCGTAAGGGAAGGGGAACATGCAAAACGGTGCTCTATGAAATTCTCAATAAAATTCTGAAAGGCTACCGTAGGGAAGGGGAACATGCAAAACGGTGCTCTATGAAATTCTCAATAAAATTCTGAAAGGCAACCGTAAGGGAAGGGGAACATGCAAAACGGTGCTCTATGAAATTCTCAATAAAATTCTGAGAGGCTACCGTAGGGAAGGGGAACATGCAAAACGGTGCTCTATGAAATTCTCAATAAAATTCTGAAAGGCTACCGTAAGGGAAGGGGAACATGCAAAACGGTGCTCTGTGAAATTCTCAATAAAATTCTGAAAGGCTACCGTACGGAGGGGGAACATGCAAAACGGTGCTCTATAAAATTCTCAATAGAATTCTTGAGTAGCGAATCATACATGCAAAACAGTGCTCTATGTAATTCTCAATAAAATTTTTGCAAGGCTATCGTAGCGAATCATACATGCAAAACGGTGCTCTATGAAATTCACAATAAAATTTTGCAGGGCTACCGTAGCAAAGGAGACATGCAAACGGTGCTCTATAAATTCTTGATAAAATTTCTAACGCTATTTTTGAGCAATTTTTAGGGTGAAACGTGTCACTTTGGCCCGGCCTAAATGCACAAGAAATATATATAAGCTTAACTTACAGCATTCGCTGCCTGCTGTGCCAATGTAGGCGACGGTTTTACAATTCTTCAGAAGGGTAAGCTTTGAAGCCTTACAGCTTGTTGCGTAGAAGAAGGGGAGAAAAACCCACGCCCTGGGTTTTATATTCTTGCTAAAGCCCTAGGGGGTACGAAGGTAAGCAGCAGAGCCTCCTGAGGGTGACAGACATTGTTTTCCTACGTTGTTTCGAGAATCTAGAGTTTCCACTCGGGCGAGAATATAATGCTTTCCCTTATCCAGGCTGGCTGTCCTCTTAGCCGTCATTCCGTTTTTCGTTACTTCTTCTCATCATAGAATAGAGGTTAAATGTCTGGAAAGGAGGCTGTTATCTTAACATGATTCTGGCCTAATTCTGGCCTAGGGCCTAAAGTTCTGTCATCACAGTTATCCTCCTCGTAGTTTCAAGCCAATATTACTGACTATCAAGAGGAGCAATAAAGTTTACCAAAATGAAGTCCAGATACACCACATTAGATCTACAAGTTGCGCTCTCAGAAATACTGAACAGGTTTGCTCTCTGGCCTTGCCTCCACTATTCTCAGCGCGCCTACCTTAGTTGTGTAATTCTAATTCATTTCGTGTTTTAATCGGTAGTTTGGACCCTACAAGAGCGTGTAGCACTTGCACACTTGAGTTTACTAATAGAACAATGGGATAGAACAATAGGAGATGGCTTGTGCACCAGTGCACCTTAGATCTTGTTGAAAACAAACATGCAGGCCGTGTTTGAAAAATTCTAAAGACGGGTTGTGAGAGGTGTGACACAGAAAATTCATAGGTCTAGGAATGGAAATCATTGAAATTCAAGCCAGAACACAGTGCGTTGCAACATCAAGACCAATGGTATGGGAGCAATATTAGCTCTAGTGTCTAAACACAATTGGTGCAGCATAAACCTTTGGCGTAACAAATATGAACTTTAAACAATGGTGGTTCTTAGGATTAATAAATACTGCTACATTGCAGAGTTGCTCATGTTTCTATCCGTGAGTTAGCTGCATTAGTTTATCTTGATTCCACATTCTGCCTGGTTTAAAAACTCAAAGCTTTCTAATCTAGGTTGAATACCATGAAAATTATGAATCTAGATCACAGATCCACTTGTCAGGGAGGTTGTGGTATAGTGTTGCGGAAGTGAGATTAATTTTCATTACTGTCTTCATTTACTTAGAAATAATCGTTTGCAAGCATGAGCAACTCGGCGTATTAGCGATATGTGAATGAATGCTATCAGCTGCCCAGGGACTCTGAAATTCTATAAAAACCACTGAATGCTACGATGTCGTGAACAATGGATTGAATATTGCTCAAGCAGAGGAAAATGAATTATCAAAGTGAGACCTTTATAGACCAGGTTAAACTGTAGGGAGGTGTCACGTTTGGGTGCAGAAATTCTAATGCACATTTTTTGTAGCCAAGTAACCAAGTATCTCAAAATATCATGGTAAACAGAATGGTGTTGGGGTTTAAGGGGGGAAACGGGGGGTTAAAGTTGGACTCTTTAAGGTTTGACCTCTGCGGAGGATTCAATTTCGTTTCAGATTCCACAGCCAATCTGATACAAAATTTTCTCCTGTTCACATGATGCCGGATTTACTTTTGTTTTCTGTTCACACTACTACGCTCCGCTCTTAACAGGCCCTTAACAATGCCTATTATTTAAACAATTGTCACTTGACCGCTAAGCATCGCTTGCTCTTGAGGAGGTATATAAGTTGGCGCCAAAAAAGTTCGCACATCATTAAAAAAGAGCCCACACGAGCCCAAAAGCAATCCGATATGAAAAGTGATCCGGAACGTTTCACCTTCAGAGCAGAGTGATTTGACTCCACGAAAACGATGCGAAGCGTTCCGGATTGGCATGGTGTCGTGTGAACAGAAAAGCTATCCGATATGAAAAGTGATTTGAAACGATATGAATCCTGCATCGTGTGAATGGGGCCCAAATCTTTCACATCATCAGAGTCTTCCGTTTACCATGATATTTTGAGATACTTGGGTAGTTGGCTACAAAAAATATGCATTAGAATTTCTGCACCAAAAGGTGACTCCTCCCTACAGTATAACCTGTCCTATTAATGGGTTATCATTTCTATTAATTTCCTGTTCTTAAACATAATTTTTTTTGATTTAGCGATGTCATTGGACTGCGCGTTGTTAATGTGTATGACATAGATGCCAAAACATATCTTATAAAATTAGCCACGTGAGTATTGACCTTGTTTTAATCATTCTTTATGTCAGATGGGGTTAAAAAATTTAATCTAAAACTCTGTAGATAATTTTGCTTCTACTGACTGTTCTTACTGTCACTGCTAGGTTAAAAATTAAGTGTGGCTAAGAGTTTATCTTGCTGTTTTTTACACACTGTGTCTGTTTTTCATGACAGCACAAAAGCAAAGGGAAGGGTTAGTGCTGGATATGGCTGACTTTACCTCTATTTATTGTTTCATTTTTGACCATTTTGCTCATTATCTCGCTGATTATTGTCTTCTGGCGCCAAGTGCTCCTGTGTCAAGCAACTGCCCTTATCTCTTATATGTTTCAAGACTCATTGCTGAAAAAGAAATGTAGGAAATAATGTGAAAGTTGCTACTTTCATCATTTTAGTAAATTCGTTAATCATGCACTTGCTTTTGTTTTAGAGCTGACAAAAAGTTTGTTATCCTGATAGAGTCTGGCAATCGATTCCATCTTACCGAGTTTGACTGGCCTAAAAATATGATGCCATCAGGGTTCTCGATGAAGGTATGAGAGTTAAAGGCAATGTATCTGCAAAAACATAAGACATTTGCTGCAGTTGATAAAATTTAACAATTTCATAGGAGAAATAAGTGCTCAAACTCAAATGCTACAATCCTCCCCAAAAGGTTTGAGACCATTCCAAAGCCTTGATTGCCATTCGATGTTTACTGATTGTCAACAAAAGACCCCCATCCCCCCTTAAATAATGTTGTTTTAGATGTAGCTATGTGGAAATGCATCTACAACACCCTCTGGTGAAACAAAGACCTAGAATTAACATTGGTTTACAGGAAGGGGGAGCGGGAAGATCAAATATCATTTTAAAGTTGGATAGCTCCATGATTGAAATAATGCCAGGATGGCCTTTGTGTCTCTAGAACTTTCAGCAAGGATTGTACATAGTCAGGTACTCTGTAAAATATTTGAGAGTTTTTGTAAGGGTGGCAAAACACATTAAATTTCTTGAAACATATCGCATAACCTTCCAATAATCATCACTAAATTAATTTTATTTCAACTGCCAATCCTGGGTTGAAACTATGTTAACTTTCCTATCAAAATGAAACGACTTCAGGAATCCACTTTGAGAAAATCATTGAATATTTCATTTAATTCTTATTTTTGATTAATTGTTTATTTTTGCAGTGCAGAAAACATCTAAGAGGAAAGAGGCTGTCCTCAGTTACACAACTTGGAGTTGATAGAATTGTTGATTTTTGTTTTGGATACAACGAAGCAGCATATCATTTTATTGTGGAGCTTTATGATAGAGTGAGTTGAATGTAGAAAGTCGTATGATTTCACAATTTTCGTCATACTAAAATAAACTGATATGGAGTTAGTGTTGAGAATAGGAGAACCACTTACCGTTTTTGATGCTATGTCCTTATCAGCGGTTTCAATAGGGTTCCTCCGATAACCGGGTTTTAAGTTTCAACTTTGGGGTTATTTCCCATGAAAATTTTTACTTTTCATTTCAAGACAATGAATTTCTAGTAAAATATATCCTTCAACAGAAGGGAAGGGGGCTGTAGCCCCCGACTCCACGTCTAGCACCACTACTTTGTGGTAGTAGAGAGGTATTTAAAGTTGAGTGGTATACTGGTCATTCAAAGTCTATAATGCTTTAAGTAGGTACCTCTGCAAGTGAAGAAGTTTGATTTTTGCTGACTAGTTACCATGGAAAGGGATGTATTTAACCTAGAAAGTCAATCTCGCTCTACTGTCACAATAGCAGTACTCTGTGGCCACTACTTTGTCTGGGTTTGAAGTTCCCTGAAGCAATGGAATCCTGATTGTTCCTAATTGGTCATTTTCTAATCTTATTTCGATTTTCAGGGGAACATTATTCTAACTGACTACGAGTTCAATATCCTGCAATTACTCCGAGTAAGAAAAGATAACGAAGATGTCCGGTTTGCTGTTAGAGAGAGGTACCCTGTAGAGAAGGCTAGAGCTGCAGACTCAGCTATATCACAGGAAAGGTTAGTGGCTGCTTAACTCTCTGTTCTCCAGCTTATTCCCTGCTCCATCAAATGAAAACAACCCAGCAGTTTTCTAAAGCCGCTTATATTTCTATTTAATACAGGTTGATAGAAATCTTAAAGAGTGCAAAGCAGGGAGAACAACTCAAAAGGATTTTAAACCCGCAGTTTAGTAAGTTTTGTATTTTCCATTTTTAGCTACAAATATATCTTATTTTCATGATCTTTTCTAAATATACTTATTTGTTACGATGATTTATTTGCATTTTAGTTTTTGGACCAGCATTATTAGAGCATAGTTTATTGGAGGCTGGTTTTCCAAGTGGATGCAAGATCGGGGATGGATTTCAAATGGAGCAAGGTTCGTGGAATTTTTTGAGGAGGAAAGGCATTTCATTGGTATCGCTGATTCAAGTAACAATTTAGTGAATATAATGAATTTCAAATCGAAAGAGAAGCCCATCCCTGTTTTTGACCTGCAATGATGATTTTATTCTTTAATGTTTACAAATACAATTGAAAACAGTCAAATCAAACAACTTTTACATTAGGAGCAGATCCAAATGGATACCGATTCATATTTGGAACCGTGCTCATATTTGGTAGGTTTACACCATAATGGATCCATTTCAGATTGTGTTTGTATTGGGAACGGATTTGGAGCCAGGTCCAGTCCCGTTTTCAACACTTTGATCTGGATCCGATTACGAAAAATGTACTGAGAAATTTGCCTCTCCTTCAATCCATTCCCGTTTGGAAACGATTCCAGCCGTTTACACTGGACCCAAACTAGAACAGATCCAAACGGGAATACTTTGGGAAGCAATCCCAAACTAGAACGGATAGCAGGTCCATACCGGTACAGATCTGTCAGTTCAAGTGTAAACGAGAAGCCTTTCTGTGCTAGTTTTGGGACGGATGCGTACTGATCTGTTCCAGTGTAAACGAGAAGCCTTTCTGTGCTAGTTTTGGTGTGAATCCGTTTGGATCTATTCCAGTGTGAACGGGGTCTCAGTAGCATTTAATGTGAGATCCCCTCAACAATCGTCTGTTTTCTACTTTCTCTTACAGATTCTGATCGATTGTTAACTGCCATCAAGCAGGCAGAACAAATCATGGAAAATATTTCAAAGACAGAAGCAAAGGTTAGGCATGCCCCAGCTTTCGTGTTTTTTGCTTGATCTACCTTTATGAATTCTTCATAATAATACTGCTAACTCCCTCTCAATTTTCCCCTTCTAGATAATACCCCCTTGCTCTTGTCATGGAGTCTCCCACGAAGAGAGAGTTGAGAGAGTTCCAAATTCCCTTCATAAAATAGCTTTTTAATTCATGAATTTTCCAATTATATACTTGTATTTTGTATTATTAATTATTTTCTTTATTTTGATTCATTTTGTAATGTACAATGTTGAATTTTAAAATCAAAATGAACTGATTAACTACGAAGGGCAATATTCATGGCAGAGATGTATGATTAGAAAATTCAGTTCCTCTGTAGTGTGATGGGAGCGAAATTGGAGATGCCTGAGATGTTTGAGTAGATACGTAAATGAGTTGTATGCCCTAACATGTAAACGCATCTCCTGAAGCTTTGAAGTTGAAATTATGAGACTCTTGAATGTTTATTATACACCTCCGTCTGTTATCAACTATAAAGAGTAGGATCCCTGTTCACCAGCTTAGGCAGTTCGGCTTGGTTCACTGTGTAAAATAACATAGGGAATACGTGATTGATTTCGATTCTCTATTCTTCAGGGTTATATAATTCAGAAAAGAGAAAAGAAGCCAACAATAAAACAAGATGAAAACGCTGAAGAATTACTCACGTAAGTTTAAATGTTGTTGTTTTTACAAAAGTGTTTGGCATTTTCGTTTGACGTTCTTTTAAGAGAAATGGTTAAAAAAATGCCATCACATTCTGTAGCACTTCTGTTAAAAGATAATTTTTGGATTGGAAATTTATTCATTTAGTGAAACAAACAATTGTTGTCCATATTCTTTGGGGACTCACTATTTTACTGCACAAACATTTGTATCTCAATCCTTGACCTCTCATTTGCGCATACTATGTTGTCCCTTTACCTTGTACCTGATATTGCTACCTTGTTCCTGATATTGCTACCTTTTACCTTGCTACCTTGCTACCTGGCATTGCTATGCATTACAGACTCACTTTTGGAAACGTTAAGCTAAAAAACCATGCAGAATAAAAGGAAAAAATCATTGTCTTTTTCGTGCGTCCCCAGATCCGAGGAATGTGAAATCTTTCTTTTTTGCAGGTACTCAGAATTCCATCCGTATCTCTTTAAACAGCACCAGAACAACCCATTCAAGGAGATACCTTCATTTAACAAAGTAAGAACTGCATGATATTCTATTGTTGTAGTGCACTCTCTTTTACAAAGAGGCGGTCATAGCTTCAAATGCAATTCGAGGTTGAAAATAATATTCTATACGTCAAAATGAGCCAAAGTCAAAATCGAAACTCACCTAATATCTCTGAAAAAGCCCATTTTTTAGCGGAGCGTAATTTTTCCTGCAGATTTGAGTTTTTGTTGGGCAAATGGTTTCAGGTTTATTAAAAACTCTAATAAAACCTTCTCTAATATCATTGACTTTGGCTTGCTATCTCTGCTTTGCTCTTTATCATTGTTGACCTAAAGGTGTAAACTTTTATACTATTAAATGCTTTTCCCTTCAACAATCGATCCTGGCACTATGCATATGCATACAGATATAACAATAAATTTCAATTTCTTCAAGGCAGTGGACGAGTTCTTCTCAAAACTCGAGAGTCAAAAGCTGGATGTTCGCACGCTACAGCAAGAGAAGAATGCGCTGAAGAAACTCGAAAATGTAAAACAAGATCACGTGAAACGGTTGGAAGCACTTCAGAAATTTCAGGTTTTAGTTTTTATGCATTTTTCATTCTTATTATCCCATTTGATTTTCCATCATTCATTCAATTATCACCTTATCAAAAGAAATCTTCCCTAGCTCACTTCTTACGTTTGCAAGAGCTTTCTTTGAGTTTAAGCTTTTCCGGGTTCGCATTCGTTTATGAGGCTTAGAGTTGGATAACCTAGGAAGGTTGATTGATAATTTTTACCCCTTTTTAAGGATAGGGTAAACTCAATGTATTAAGGTGGACATACTTCGGGGTTCTTGACCTGGTGGTTAAAGCATATTAGAGTTATGGCATTTGTTTGCGAGCCTTAGAGTTGGATAACCTAGGAAGCTTGATTGATAATCTTTACACCTTTTTAGGAATTGGGTAAAGTCCATGGTTTAAGGTGGACATACTTCGGGGTTCTTGAACCGGTGGTGAAGGCATATTAGAATTATGTTAGCCGACTGATAAGAAAATATTTCATTTTTTATAAAAATGATTGCTGACTTCAGACTATGGTTTTAATTCCAGGATGAAGGAATGCGCAAAGCAGCATTGATTGAGCTTAATCTAACTCTGGTGAGTTTATAGACCGGGTGTACCTGAAAAAGGCTTCTTTTTAACTGGCCATACCAGCTTATCATACATCCCAATTACTGCATTCACTGTGAAGTCAGCTGGTTGATCTCATCGGTCAATCCAAAATATCCAATACTTTTGATTGGATGAAATTATTCTGAAATAGATGATGCTAGTTTATAGTTCATTCTATAATCACCAAACGTTTCCATCTTTTGTTGTCTGAAAGATACGTTTTGATGTGAATTGTTAATGTAGTAATAAGGAGAATAGATATAACTAAACCATGCTTATAAACGTTACGATCAAATCTTCTTCAGTAATTTTACGCTTCGATCAAATCTTCATTAGTAATTTTACTGATGAAGATTTGATCGAAACGTTTACAAGCATGGTTTATTTTTGAATTAATCTATTAGAATTTCATAAACTTAGATAATTAGACTCTCGTATTATTAGATATAACTAAGATAGACATAGCTCGAATTAAAAAAAGCTGTGTCGTTTTATGCCACAGGTAGACCAAGCAACGAAAGTGATAAACAGTGCCATTGCAAACCAGATTGACTGGGAAGAGATCAACGACATTGTCAAAGACGCCCAATCACAGGGAGACCCAGTTGCGTGTGCTATCAAATCACTGAAGCTGGAGATCAATCAGATCACCATGAAACTCGTGTAAGTCACTGGGTTGTTATTGGTTTAGGTCGTCCATGAATCATTGCTGTGAATTGAAATGTTGTAGAACGATGTTTTATGCATGTCCCTTTTTGTACCAGAACTTGTGCAAGAATCGTTTGTATCAACCAAAATCCTATATCCTGCCCTGATCTAATAAAAAGCCTAACGAATATATCTGGTAATATTAGTCTATGATATCGAAGTACCCAAGAGCCTGTATTATCATAGTATGTCTGCAATAGGGAAAGGCAATAATGTCGAGTACTGCATCTCCCCCCTCTTTCAAACGATGTCATTTCTTCACTCCAGGGATCCTTATGATGTCGAAGAAGACTCTGATGATGATTCTGATGATGACGATCAATCGAAGAATATCAAGAACAAGAAGCAGGTTGAATATCAGATCTCTAAACCATCATATTATCTCTTCCCAATCAGTGTGAATTACAATGTGATGTCATGTGCTGCTCTTTTCTACCAAGATCTGTATCCTGTATTCTGTATCTGCATCCAAACTTAATCTTACTTGATACAGTTATTTCTACAAAATGAAACTCTACTCGCTAAAACCTTACATGCGTTACTATGGGGCTGTGTGTATGATATGTTGGTGATTTTGAAACTCGCTTCTTTCCTTTGAATTTAGTTGATTATCACCCATGCCTCTTGCAGTTTGAGCTGCTGTGTTTACACTATTTTGCTGCAAGGCATAGATCTAGAATTTTCGATGCTCGTGTCCAAATGCTAGCCCTATTTCTCTAGTGGTCTGGATAATTAACGGTCTTAATCTAAAACCTTTCTCTTAATAGACACATGATCTTGTCAAATTTATTTTTCAGATTACGAAATTCGTTTTAGTCGATATTGATCTTGGGATATCAGCATTCTCTAACGCACGAAAGTAAGTTTATTAGCTCTTTTGATGACTGGAGTTACACTAAACCAGATTGCTATCGGAACGGAGCGACTTTCATATCAGATAGGAGATGCAGTTACACAACTCTGCATCTATCCGATACACAACGCTACGATAAGCGGAGTGAAAATTACTCTGCTCTGGAAGTGGTATGAAAATCACTCCGTAGCGGAGCGTTGTCGTGTAATCGTATGAATCCGATACACTTTATTCCATACCCCATCAGAAATTTTGAATAATGTTGCACAAGAGAAAGCGGGGAACCTTAGTGTAAATGCTAATTACAGATAATTCAGTCTCTATTCACCAAAGGAATCAACAGTTGCTTGTAACAGAAATCTATCGAAAAAGGATGAATTGAAATCATTCCTTGTAAAAAGAGAGCGTCTTACAATTTAAGACTTGCAAATTATGTCTATGCAGTGGTTATTTCTAGGAGGCGAGGGGCTGAGCCCCCATTGCTAAAACGTATGCTGAGTCATGGGGGATGAAATCCTCCCAATAATTTCTGGTTGATATTCACAAAACTTGACTTACCTGAACTATTAGTCGAGTTGCTGTTCTGTTCTGTCTAGATTAACTTAACCATTTTTTATTATTATAAATCGTTTGTAATTTGTTCCCCTTTGGCAGTTTGTGTGAGCACTAGTTTCATAAAATTAAAAAAATGCGTGGTCATAAAATGCCTCACCTACTCTGGTAGATTTTTTTTATTAGAGCCCCCCTTTTTTAATCTTTTATGAATCACCGCTGTGTCTATGCACGTAAACTAAAAAGAACAGCCTATGGCCTAAAAAGTGTAGACTTCCTGGGTCAAAAGCTCTGGAGAGAGTTACCATTGCATATTACAAATTCCCAAACTCAACAGCATTTCAAAACTGCTGTGAAAAACTGGAATTTTAGCTGCAACTGTAGATTACTGAATGTAAAGATTTTATTGTAAATTTAGGGTTTATTTAGATTTATCGCAGGTTTTAAGTCTACTATTTGTATCAGCAATAGTTTGCATTGATTAGCCAAGTGCTATATCCAACACTAACTTTAAATAAATGATATATTATCATCATCATTATTGTTATCATTACAATTATTATATTAAATACACTCTCAAATGTTTTTCCGGAGTGAAAATCTCTTCGCTCCGATAGCAATGTGGTATAGTACAACTCTAACCAATGACTGTGTCATTGTACGGTCTAATGTCTAGTGAATATTTTCGAAATAAAGCTAGTGGTAGTTCCATTTCTTTGCTGATGAAAATTATCTTTGATTTTAGTTATCATGATCGAAGGAGACAAGCGGCGAGTAAAGAACAAAAGACAATCGATGCATCTAAAATGGTGATTTAAAATACGTTCTCTCTTTTACATGTATTTGGAAACTGTTTTGGTTAGACTTCAAATAATGCTGCAAATAATGATTGAAATTTTGATTTGAATAGATGATGGTACTTTTTGTGTTTCTGAACTATCACAACATTTCATATATCATCTAGGCTCTGAAATCTGCAGAGAAAAAGACGAAACAGACTTTAAAAGAAGTCGCAACAACAGCTGTCATCAATAAAGCAAGGAAAAGTTACTGGTAAGGGTGTCAACAGTCTTGTAGGTAAAATATGTTTTAGATGAAAAGACAACATGAAAAGGCCTAAAGCTGCGATATTTGTGTTTGGAAAATCATGGTTTATCATCTCTGATTACTGGGTCAATTATATAGAATTTCATTAAGCTGTACTTAAAGTTATATGGGTTCGTGACGAAGGATGTATATATTTTCATCGAACAGACGAAAATTGAGCTTGGGAAATAATAGATAGCGTTATGAGGTATACAAATTAGTTTTATGCTATTAAAGTTTTGAAATTACCAAGTTAACTCAGAAATGATTATATGAAATGATATCTGCCTGTTTTTAGGTTTGAGAAATTCCTGTGGTTCGTCAGTTCTGATAATTACGTGGTGATAGCAGGAAGGGATCAACAGCAAAACGAACTTCTCGTCAAAAGATATCTTAAGCAAGGTGAGTGTGCTAGAAATTATACTTAGTGGCCCAGAAAAAGGTTGCAGCCTAAACATTCTCAAGTTATAAACCATGTCTGGAAGGCTGAGCTATCACTTGGCATTCTGGAGGAAGCCTCCTGCCACTTGATTAAGTGTTTCAAAATATGATGTATGAAATAGATAAGATGCAAAAGAGGAGACTGGGTCTTTTTTGCTAAACGTTTCATGATTTATCTATCAGATACGAAAGTTGCTTTTTTGTTTGCTTTTAAGAAAATTTGATTGATTACAGTCTGTTTTTTCTCAGCTATGTAAAAGGACTTTTTAAAAAGATTGGAAAATTATCTTCAATTTAATTAGATTTGTGTAATGCTACAAGTTGCAACATATGTATTTGGTAATCAAATCCTTTCAATGGAAAACTTCTTGGCTAGCATCAAAGCGGGTATGGAACATGAATATTGCTGTTTGTATTTAAAAGCCTCCAATTGATGATTTTGTGTCAATGGATGCTGAACGTAAAAGTGGTAGAGTGAATGTTGTACCAAATGATAGCTTAGCCTTCACACTGTATAGGATGCATCTGGAGATAAGTGTTATTAAAGATGCAACGAGCATCCTTGTGAATCGGCATATATTTTAAGATATTGCAGAATCTGGGAAATCAATGACATCAACTTCATGTTCTGATCGTTCCACAGGTGATCTATACGTCCATGCTGATCTCCATGGTGCAAGCAGCGTCATTCTAAAAAATCCCACTGGTCAGCCTGTGCCACCTCGTACTCTTAACGAGGCTGGTACGATGGCAATCTGTTACAGTGCTGGATGGCAAGCTAGAATCGTGACAAGTGCTTGGTGGGTTTATCATGATCAGGTATTTAACAGATCTCCCATCACTTCATTTGATATCTATTCAATTTGTGTCTATGTGTGTATTTCAGTCTTCCACTATGAAATCCATAAACTTATATTAAAGCCCTTCATGTAAATGAGTGTAATTATGCACAGTCTGTAGCTTCTATGACTTAAAACAAAGGTTGATAAACTATAAGGGTAGATGGGAAATAATTATTATGACATAAAGTCAAACGTATAAATTCTAGATCTACCAGATTATCATAGGAAGTCTATGATATTAACGTAGCCTTCTTAGCATTGAGTAGATACTGTTTGATGGATTATACCAATACAGAAAAAACTTGATCGTTGTATTAGCTTTAATTTCTATGAATCAATCTCTGAAGATCCATTTCTAAAATCATATTATCAACACTCGATGGAGGACATAAGTTCGAACGGCCTAAGTATGCTCTATCATAGTTTTGTTCTTTTTCTGAGTTTTCACTCTTCTTTCATTTTTCATAATGATAGCTTTCTTGCAATTAGTTACAAATATTGCTAATTTCATACCTAGGCATTCTATTTATAATTAGTTACAAATTGAAATATTGCTAATTTGATATCTAGGTATCGAAAACAGCTCCATCAGGAGAATATTTAACGACTGGAAGTTTCATGATTCGAGGGAAGAAGAATTATCTGCCCCCAAGTTACTTGATGATGGGGTTCGGCATCATGTTTAAGTTGGACGACACCTGTGTTTCTAAACATGCGAATGAACGACGGCCTAAGAAATACGAAGGAGAGGTGGAATTTGATCCAAGGGTTGGTAGATTTTTTTATTTCATCCTCAAGATAGATTCGTACTTCTCATGTGATAATGGTTTCGGTTGGGTTGGTAAAACCCCTTCAAATGATTCATCTGAATATTTCTTGGCAGTTGTATTGATCTCTACGTAAGCTGACTATGATAAAGGGCCAAAACTTGTATTTGAACTCAACCGTTGCTGCATCGTTACGAATCGTTTTATGATTGTTGAAACTCGTAAACTGTTCCTCCATTTAAATCTTTATAAATGGTTTCAAAGTGTTTTTATATAGTTGCAGAATTGTTCCAAATATTTAATATATCGTTGCAAATGTTTCCTCTAATTATATTTGAAAAACAAAATACTTTAAATCATGCAAATTTTCTCAAGAAGCTCCAAATATTTTTTTACTTAAATTTGATTTAATTAGATTTCATTCAAATTTACATTTATTTCAGACCGACTCGACTGATAAAACAGAAAACCCTGATGCTGAGATTGCATTGCTGGACAGTGACAACGAAGATGGTTCTGATAAAAAAGAAAGAAAAAATGAAATTAATGAAATAGAATCGAATGATATTAAAGAAGAGCAAGAAAGTGTTGCGTCTTTGAATTCTGAAAACGGACACGTTGATGGAAATGGGGATATTGATGGAAATGATAATGTTGAAGAAAATGATGATGTTGACAGAAATGAAGATGTTGACAGAAATGAGATTCATGATCAAATGGAAGATAAAAATACAACGGAGGAGTTAGAAAATGAAAATGATAATAATGATGATGATAATAGCGAGGATGAACAGGGTGATTTGTATCCTGACACGTCTCTTCAACTGCAGTATGTCTCTGGTGACAAGTAAGTGGATAATTTCCTTTTGATTTTGCAAATAGCACTGATCACAATCAACACTCAATCTAGTATTTTTTTCATTTTCATATATCAAGTAAAAGAACTGCAATCAAATGCAACTACTGTGTGTGACTCATTGCAGGAAAGGACAAAAAGTCTGTGAGTCTCCATGATAAGTGACACTTGCAATTATCTAAGAAATTAAAGTCTAAATAAAATGACACAAAATATTACAAGACAGAAACAAAATAAAAAGAGTAGCATGGCCGCTGTGCAGAACAGAGGCTCTCTGATAAAGTAGCCGACCAGCTTCCAGTCCAACACTCTAGACAGACAATCAATTGGGCCACTCTACAAACAGCCTCTTTAAAACTTTTGGAATTTTTAATATATCGGACAGTGGCTTCTATTATTATCATTCTATCATTATGACTGAAAGGGAAGGGCTACTATACAATATTGAATGACATAGTGTTTTAGGATCCAGATTCAATGCATCTTTATTCCATATCTCAGATAGCTAACCGAGGAGGTATTTTCTTGTTTAATAAGTCAATATTTGAAGCCAATCGATTCTGCTTTGAGTTGCAACCTATTTCGATCACACCTGAGATGTTGACCAGTTTAAACAGGGAACAACTGCACACAGCTACGAAACTGCTTCATACGCAAAGATCACGCAAATGAACTGTCTCTAAAAGTCAGAAAGATTGCGAATGCTACTGAATATGAGAAAAGCCTCGAAGACTGTTTTAGTTAAATCAAATACTATAATCAGCCTAAAGAACCATCGTATATATATTTTCAGCCTGAATTGTAAATAGAAAATTCTATAATTTTAATTTTGATTTATTATTTTTAAAAGGACTCACGATAACAGCGATGATTCGTTAAGTGTTTCTGTCCTTTATCAATATTCGTGTATGATTATTATTCTCATTATTATTATCATTATCATTTTCAGTATTGATAAATGTTGAGGTTTATTTTTCACTACTGAAAGATCAATCATTACTGTAATATTCGGGCAAGTCATTTGACGGTGTAAGTTAGAAAGTCCGGACATGATGCCAAAGCCTTTAAAGGTTTCAGTTTTGAATCCACGGCTTAGCATTACTTGCTCATGCTAGCTCATGCATACTACCGATTATTTACCCTTCAATTTTCTTTTTCTCGAAATCATTTTCAAACTGTTGCTTTCCTCTCCTTTTTTAAACATTAATATGGAACTTCATGGTTTTCCTCATAGATACCAGTTACAACGTGGAATGAGTTCGTCGAGCAGCAGAACTCATGATAATGATGAAGAAGATAATGTCATCTATCTGGGTGACGACGAGAAGGTCGTTTTGGGACAGAAGCAAGAACCGGTTAGTCATCTCTCGTTTTCCACTCGAGTTACTCAAACTTATATGATGAACATGATGAAATGGTCTTTACTGAGTTTTAGTATTTCTAATTTGTTTTCATCTACGTTTTCATAAGATAAAACTAAGCTATTAATTTCATTTTTGATAATAAAACTTGAAACATAAAATAGCTTTAGGACACTTGAAAAGAACTCAAAGGAGCAATCGAGCCAAGTGCACTAAACTCACGTTACATCAACACCCTATGAAAGTCATGAAAATATTTGAGACATTTAAACATTTGTTGGGTCTGACTGATGTCGAAATGATGAACATTCTCTAAGCATGTGAAGTGTCAGTTTACAAGTCCTTCTACAATCCTGAAATTAATTGATTATTTCCTTGTTTGCAGCATTCGAAGCAGAGACTCTCTGCAAAGCAGAGGAGGTAAGACTTATATTGTGAAGAAGCCTGCCTCCGCAGTTTTGTATTTTCTTCCTGATTGAATTCATAAACTACAAAACATGTATTAAAATCATATAGAATTTAAGCAGCAATCTGTTAGGCCCATCAAAATTTGTTGCTCTTTGTTGGTTATTGATGTTTCATTGTAGTTTGCATCAACTTTTTAATAGAGACTAGTTTACAATGAAAATCCACTGCCATCTATTTGAAGGGACTTGAAGAAAAAGGCAAAGGGTGGCCAGTCAAAAGAAAACGATTTGAAAATCGGACAAAAAGACAAAACTGAGAAGCCCAATAAGGTGAACATTTAATTTTCTGTAACATTCTCCAAAAATGCCTCTTGTCGTAGATCTATTCCAACCCACAATATGTGTATTTTGGTATAGAGCAACTTCGGATCATAGGCTTCATAAATGATTTAGGCTTCCGGAATGATTTTTTCTAGTATGCTCTTTTCCCTTTTTTCGATCAGGATTCCTCAAAAAAGGAAAAGAAATCCGAACATCCACTACAACCTCCACCACAGCCACCAAAAAGAGGCCAGAAGGTAAGAACGTTCTTGGAAAAGTTCTTGATTTACTTTTACATTTATCTTTAAAAAAATTCGATCATCAGGAACAATTTAACCCTTCTGTCAAAGTTTAGAGGAGTTGGAAGCAAAGTCTTTCAAAATCTCCACTTTTCCTCTCGTATACACGTATTTTGGCTCTGGAAAGGTTTTTTGGCATAATTAATTGGGACTAAATAGATTTAACTGCATCAGTTGCTCTCCAACAGTGGATAGGTTATGAGAACGATTCATAGTTTAGGAAAGAAATCGTGTCACAAAGGGAGAACCTTTCAGACTCGCCTGCGTGCATACCCCTGTGTTTCCGGCGAGTTCCAAACTTCCACCGAGTTGAACTACGATTCTCTGTTGATTCAACTACTGGTTGGGAAAATTGTAATTCAAAAATGTTTTAAGTTTATAAGTCCATTTTTTAATTTTTTTGAATAGCACAAAATTACTTTTTGCTAAACTTGACAGGACACAACAGTGTAAAATTATTTGATAATAGGCAGTTGCAGTTAGCAATTTAAAATGCCCAAATGTCCTGAAACTGGATATTCTTAATCATGGATTTTCCCAATAATGTTCCTTCCGTGATTTGAACTTCAGACAAATCCGAGGTAAGGTTCAGTTTCATTAAACAAGAGACTCTTCTGTAAAGAACTGCAGATCTGGTTAGGTGGAACGATGGTTTCGTTCGCAGCCAGTAAACGATCTCGGAAAGCATAATATCCTTCGTGCCTGATAACTATTCCTCTGATCAATCGTTCTCTACCGCTCCTTGCGGAGTGAAAACCAATGGGTTGAACGAACCATTTGTAATTCAACTCAATTGAATTTTTCGGGAAGTAGCAGTGGAGGATATATGCAGGTTATTTCTGAGTGGGAGTGAAGGATTTGGAGCAAGGATCTCTAATTCGCCTGCAAAATGTTAATCGAGTGTGGAGTTCATGTGAATTAAAAGAAGTCCTTATATAATTCTCTATGATGTGAAAAATGAAATATTTTCTATAATGTGAAAATTTAAATATTTTCTATAATGTGAAAATTTAAATATTTTCTATAATGTGAAAAATGAAATATTTTCTATGTTCGGGCTGATAGGGAAAACTGAAAAAGAAGAAAGAAAAATATAAAGATCAAGATGACGATGAAAAGGAACTTATCATGCAATTTCTAGCTGTAAGTATCACAAGGCATTGAGATTTCACATTGAATCATCAAGCAATTTGATGAATCTGGCACTGAACAATCTGTTCAACTCATAACATGTTCACTCTGATATGGGACAGTAACGGTGGATTTCGATTTACCCTTGCCCATTGACATATGAATAAATGGGATAGGGGAGTGGTAATCGACTCTGCCTCAATGTGTTTGACACGAGTTAGTGAATTCAGCTTTCTGTAGTCCTTGTTTCCAGCATGATAACATGCAATACTTAACCGAGCACTGTATTGATAGTTGATAGGTAAATACGCTTACTATCTTCGTAAGGTATTGATTTATGTGCAAAGTGCAAAGGCAACTGAATAGGTTGACTAATCGAGCAGTGCATTGATAGTTGATAGACAAATACACTTACTATCTTCGTAAGGTTTTGGTTTATGTGCAAAACACTAAGGCCCACTGAATAGGAAGAGTAATCGAGCAGTGCATTGATAGTTGATAGGAAAATACGCTCACTATCTTCGTAAGGTATTGGTTTATGTGCAAATTACAAAGGGCCCTCTGAATAAGTAGCCTAATTGAGCAGTACAGCCCTGGTCCTTCCCCTCGATGTGACCACACTTCGTGATTCCTTTTGCCTTTTTGCCTGGAGTTACAGAGAGGTGGAAAATTCTCTAGCCACACTTTGAGAAGGTATGTGTCCCATTTTCGAGATAGTACGTTTAACGCACTAGCATTTTGTTCAGCTTAGATACAAATAAGCCTTGTTTGAAATTTAGACCTCATTCAATGTAAATTGGAATAGCCAGTCCGTCAAATATCATCCGATTTCCGTTTAGTCTGCCGGAGAACCAAAAGAACCAAAGAATAAAAAGAAAGGTAGGAAAGGTGCGAAACAAAATGCCGGACCACAAAAACCACAGACCAGCAAGTCATCGAAACTACCGAAGGATCAACCGCTGATTTTGTCTTCAGATTCGTTTCCTGAACAATCAAATGTCGATGAAGCCGACCAAACGGAAAATCCTGAATCAGGTTGGTAACTCATTTTCTTTTTGTGATTCGTTCTCATTTTTAGTGCTTGTCCACAATTAGCCAATATCTTACGAGCTTGTTATCATTTTTACTTGTAATAAGCCTCGATTTATTCTTCGATAAATTTCGTTATCATTATTCTGATAATGATGCAGAGAGGAAAGTAAATTCAATTGTACCTTTTATCATGTATAAACTAAAGGCATGATTACAGACAGGAAGGTCTCATTGGCATATATCCCAGGGGGTATCATCAGTATTTCGACATTTCTTTCTCACATACCAATGGCTCTAAAAAGTGTTATAGCAGCGTATCCCCTGAAAATAATAGGAAGTAGTAATGGTTTATTTTCCAGGAGTGGATAATGTCACCAAAGACACGGAGAAGGCTAAAGTCGACCAAATAGATGACGACGACGAGCCTACCGCTGCAGAAGATACTGACAAAGTAGGTTTTATGTCTCTACCGGTTTATCAATCGGAGCGTGTTTTCTATATGGTTATGTTTTATCAAAAAAAACACACCGCGCGAGGACAACTCTAATACGCCAAACTCGATTTTCAAGGCAAATCAATATAATTGCATGTCCGTGATTATTCTTTTGATGCACACCCAAATGACGGAAAATAGAATTTTGAAATCGAATTCCACAACTTCTCTCACTGAACTTACAAGCCTTAAGCTCTGGTCAAAAGCCTTGAGCCTCGGTCAAACGACGCATTATTTCACCCAACATTCGTCCCAACAATTTTCCTGACATTGGTAGGCTATGCAACTTGGGTGGTCAAACGACGCATTATTTCAACCAGCATTCGTCCCAACAATTTTCCTGACATTGGAAGGCTATGCAACATGGGTGGTCAAACGACGCATTTCAACCAACATGTGCCGGTTTTGTAGGGCCTATGCACAGGGTCACGTTAAAACCATCCGAAAAAACGAAATAATTAATTGTAGTTTACCATAACCATGAAGTATGATGCACTATAAAACACCAATGGTTTATCAAAAACTTAATTACAGTAGGAGATTTTATATTCAATTGCGCAATTGATTTGTATTTATCAGCGCAATGGTAACACAAAGATTTTGGCACAACTTCTGTGTTCCCTGTTTTGAGATAACTGCTCATGCGCAAAGCCAACATTGTTGGCTGACGTGGTCAAACGTCCCAACATTTCCAACAAAACTTCAAAACAATAGAAATGATGGGCACAACACGCAACCTTTTTTTAATTTAACTGTAAATATTCAGCCAACATCAAAAATGAGTTTGTTGCGTGTTCCAACAAGGTGGTCAAACGAGCCAGCATTTTACCAAGATCATGTTGGGCGAAATGTTTGGTCAAATTTCCGTCGTTTGACCGGGGCTTTATTAATGGTGTTTTGAGGCTAGAATTGACTTCAAACAACTAAGATTGATGTTACATCTCGTTATAGCCAAGATTCTATTACCAAAAACAACAGAACCGACCAATCGTGGTATTTCATTGATGTATTAAGCTGATAGTATTCAATGATAGTATTCATTCATTGATGTATACAGCTCTTAATCTTTCAATGTGAAAATCTCTTTTATTTTTAGGAGAATGTGTCGATACTTGACACCTTGACAGGTTGTCCATACCAAGATGATCTCCTGCTTTTTGCGATTCCAGTATGTGCTCCCTATGGTGTCATGCAAAATTTCAAGTAAGATTATTTTCATCAAATGATTTATCCATACCTCATCGGGCTAAAGAATTTTAATGCGTAACTGATGATGAAATAGAAATATTTCCTTGCCCTTGCTTTCGAAGTATGAATGGGTAATACTGAGAATTACTGGGTTCACAGGAAATAATGTACATGTCGTCATGTTTGCTACGTGTTTTATGAGTACTGCTCCTCTTTGTCAGACCATCAAAAATTTGTATTAAACTTTCAACAGCCTACTTTGATTTGTGATTTGTGATTATTTCCATAGGTATAAAGTAAAAGTTACGCCCGGAACAGGTCGAAAAGGAAAAGGTAACTACAAATACATTATATGATACAACTTAAATGCTATTTCTTCCATCTTAGCTAGGAGCGTTGTTTTTTTTTGATATTATCTTTTAAATATCAATCAATGTAAGGTATATTCATAACCAATTTTTATTTTTCGTATTTCTAACATTGTAAATAGTTTTAAGCGGAAAATGTATTTCATTATATTTCATTATAGCTGCGAAAAGTGCAATTCATTTGTTCAGCACGTCGAAAGAAGCCAATCAAAGAGAAAAAGATCTTCTTAAAAGTCTCAAGGTTCGTCATGAATTCATCTTTTTTCAGGACGAGGGAAACTTGGTCTTGTCTCGGGCCACAAGGAGGAGACATTTGGTTCAAAGTGTATACTGGGGTTTACTGTACGATTTGAGTGCATTTTCCATATAACAGTATTTCTAATTTTTAAGACACACTCAATAACTTTTGAATGTAGTGTAGAGTGCGAATATGCCAACAAAAGTTGGGAAATCTAACCAGAACTTCGATTTCTTGGAACTTGTTCGAAAGAAGAACTGTTTGAATCAATACCTGAATTGATATTACGTCTCAATACCTAGAATATACACATGCACATCAAGAAGTGTTCTTGTGGTTGTTTTTAACATTTTCTTTACCCTGAACATGTGTTTGTTTCATAAATGGGGGTTATTTCTAGTTACTAGACGTTATTATCATTCATTAACTCTAGTAGGGGATGTGTTATCTGACTATACTGCTCAATATATGCGAGTATAGAGCAATCATACCGTGGCTCAAGCATTTCAACTTTATTCTATTATCTTCAGGATGTTGACATCAGCAGAAATATGCCTGGAAAAGTGAAGATATCAGCACCAAACTTACAGAAAAGCAAGAAATGAACCCATTAATAACTGTTAAAAGGGGAAGGGCATGTAATTATACCCTTCTGTGCATGATGAATGGGGGGTCGTTGTGAAATTATTCATGGGGGTCAAAATAAACAAATGAGTTGAAATTTAAAGCCTCAAGTATGAGGGTTAGAGTAATAACCGCTTGTAAATCATATTTTATGTTTGAAGCAGACTTCTTTCACCATAAACAATTCATGCGAAACCCTTTTATAACAAAACAATATAAAGCTGCTGCCAAACGGTCCAATATTTGGTCCGATGTTTCGTCATTCGGCCAGCCAGCGTTGCAAGATGTTGCAAGAAATTTAGTCAAAATTGTGGTACCGTACAACATGATGTTGCATCGTTTGGACGGGACATGCAACATTTGTTACGTGAACGCATGCGCATAGCAAGTAATTTTCGCACCATAGAAACAAGAACACACAGTGTCTGAGGATATCATGAATGCATGAAACTTGGTGTTACCACAAAGATATGTTTTCCAAATCAAATCGAATCAAAAATCTTTTTCCAGTAACACAGATATTAATTATGATATAAAATATTTAGATATAACAAGCATCATAAAATTTCATCAGTATGTCAGTTACAAGTATGATTTTAAAAGTGTTGTGCCAAAGGACACATGAGCCATCGAGTGATGTACCCTGTGACCTGTTTAACTAACAGAAGATTATGCATATAGATTTGAGTTTGAAATAACATTAACAACAACAATTAATTCCATAAAAATGGATCATTGATTTGTTCCCAGCTCACTCTTTGATAACCCAGACAAATGTCGCACTAGAAATGTTGCACCGTTTGGCCAGCGTTTAAAACTAGCTGTTTGAAAATTTGAATGTTCTAAGGAAAGCCTGAACATATTGAATATTTGTCATTGCAGCGATCTGCTCCTAATTTACATGTTTTGCGAAAATAAAGTCCACAGACTGAATAAATTTAATGTTAAGAATCAAGTTTACATTGGAGATCTTTTTCGTATTGTAATGCTCTTAACGAATTTGTAACTCAACTCATCGAGCTTCGATCGATGATATCATAGTTTGTATTAAATGAATACCATGATGACGACGAAGTAGCGATTTCTCACCGCACTAGTGATTTTCAACTGCAGTACTAATTCTCGAACATTTTTTTGATTTCGTTAAATATTATTATCAGTTGCCTAATAGCATATAGCCAAAAAGCCCATAGCCTAATTATTGAATCGCAAAGTAGCCCTGACCCTAACTCTAACCCTAACCAAATAGCATATAGCCTGATGTTGGATAGCCAAATTGCCCTGACCCTAACCCTAACCCTAACCAAATAGTCCATAACCTTTAACACCCCTGAAACCCCAAAACTAATTTCCTAAACACGTGTGAGATATGTTTTTTAAGCAGATTGGTAGCACACATATATGTCAGATGGTCAAGGGAGTCAAACTTTTCAATAAACACAACTGATAGCAAAAAAGGCTTCCCAATAATTGTAAAAGTAAGAACAATTTAAGAACATTTCAGCCTGAAAATAGAGAAATATTTAAGAACAGCCAGCTTCAAATCAATTTTATTGGTTCTTATAAAAAAAGAGTGTAATAGAATATCACAGAAGAATGCATGGAAACAATTAAAATGGCATCGCACGCCTCTCATAGTAAGGCAGTAGCCCCACCCCCTACCCTACCTATCCCTCGGGGGGCACAATCTATCCCCCTATCTAGGATTACCCTAACTATCACATGGAAGGTATAAAGTTCCGTCTGTGCACTGCAACTGCAACTTGATATGTATGTTGTTAGTATCGAAAGAACTGCTAGCCTTCTCGCCTTTACTATCAATCTGGAATTTTATCAAGGGTCTAGGGTAACAAATTGAATCCAGGTTTTCAACGTAAGCTTCGAAAAAATATTGTGAAGTTTTTGCAAGTTGGAGCACGTTTAGTCTGGACTGCTCATGCGACGACAGGGAAACATGAGAATTTGTAAATAAATAAACTCCTTCTGTGTCGCTGCTTGGATACCTAAACGTGCTAAGCTCGTCAACAATAATGGCACAGAATGTTGAGACAAGCCGCAAAGAACAACCCTTGATTCAATTCGAAACGGAAGTAGCCCTGAACAGAACGGAACAAGAGCCAGACGGACTTAGGCCCTTGCCTAGGCCCACGAAAAAAGACGAAGATAGCGATAATGGTGATGAAGATATTTGCCAGGAGAGTGACGAAATGAGAGACCCTGCGAAGAAAGTAACTTACGATGTTCAGCTGGAAGAAGTGGTTCATTTCACACCGGAAGAGGAAGAGCAGAGAGAAGATGAAATATCTACCCCAACAGAAGATGATACATTGAAAACTAACCCCTTCAACGGAAATAATTTCACCCCAACGCCTACTGAGTTGGATGGAAAGTTTGGCGGAAAGGAAGGGAACTTACCAGAAGATTTTGTAAGTTGCATTAAAATATACCAGATGCAACAAGCAGAGAAAAATATAGGCTACAAGCTGACCTTGTTACAATAAAAAAAGTTAAGAAATCAAGAAATTTCTTGGTTTGGATCGGCATATACAGTACACTCTTTTTTTTAAAAGGACAATTTTTTAAGAATACGAGACTTAAATTTTGCCAAATTTTAAGAAGAAGCTAAGAGCAAATAAAGGTTTACCATTTCCAGCTCAATATAAGAATTATACAAAATGACCATAGTTCTGAAAAATAATTACCTAACAAGCAGATTGATAGAGCAAATATATCAGATGGCAAGAGAGTCAAAATTGGGAAAAATAATGCAACAAAACACAACTGGTGGGAAAAACAGGTTTCCAAATCTTTATAAAACTTCGTAAGATCTAAGAACATTTCACTTCAGGCTGAAAATAAATTGATGTTTAGGAACAGCCAGCTTCAATTATTTAAACCAATTTTACACGCTTTTTTATAAGAAACCTAGCTCAGGGCCTAGTTCCTTAAGTTCCTTATTTTGAGACCTTTTGGACCACTTTGTAGTTCTAAAAGTTCCTTAATAGTTCCTTAATTTCAAATGCTCATTTAGTGGATAGGAATCAGTACCAACGGAAGAAAATCTTTTAAATTCAAAATGTTGCAATAAACTCCGATAATAAAATAGGTTACAACATAAAGAAGCTTAGGCCAGACCTATATAACGTAAAAGTTAACGAGAGTCATTAAAGAAGTTGCATATCTTCACCATTTATTATGATATCATAATTATAAAATTCCTTAGTTATTGGACCTTTAGGTGTTAAAAGCTTCCTTAAGTTGGACCTTCGGTAAGTTGGACCTTCTACATGTAGGTTCCTTATAAAAGGTTCCTCATAAAAAAAAACGTTTACTGGTTCTCATTGAAAGAATAGAGTGTAATCCATGCTACTGAATCAACCAATTAATTTGTCCTGAAATTTAAGTAATAAAGTCAATAGGTCAATCATATATTGATATTGTTCTTGCTTAGCATTGTTCAATATTAATGGCTAGGTGGTCACACCCAAAATGACAAATAGAATTAAGGGTCAGAATGACGTTGAGCAAGTACAAAATCGTTATTTAACTGACCCTAAGTTGAGAAAGCAAATACACTCTTTTTTTATAACAACCAGTGAATATTCCTCTATTTTCAACCTGAAACGTTCTTAAATTTGTCTTACTTGATAATGATTTGGAAGGCTGTTTTTGCTATCAGTTGTGTTTATTGGTACAAATGTGGATTCTCCTGACCATCTGATATATTTGTGCTGTCTATCTGCTTGTTTTGTAATTATTTGTCAGTATCATGGTTAATTCGTATGATTCTTATATTGACCTCAGATTTGTCAGCCTCGGTTTGTTCTTTGCTTGTTCTTAAGTTTTGGCAAAATTTGAGGCTCGTTTTCTTATAAAATTGTTCTTACAAAAAAAGATGGTTGTCTATAGAACAGTGTGTAAGCAAGTACCACACCCCCAATTTTTGCCCAACAGCAATTATTAATTTGTAATGGTTATTACTTTGATGAATAATTTCATCTAAAATTATTTCACCTCTTTCCTTGATTGAAACTTTACTTTTAATGACTTCTATTTACAAACTTAGACATCTCCTAATAAAATCTGCTCTCTACAGAGTTTCAATCAAGAGTTTTTTCCATTCTGCTTTAGAACTTACTGCTTGCAAGCACATACGTGAATGAAGCATTTTATGGGAGGAATGGATTTTTTGTTCCAGAGGAGAAAGAGCTCAGGTATAAATCATGTTTTGAAAATCATAATTTTGAAAAGGGTATGTCAGTTACAAAGTTATATCTTCATCAAGTTACATAAGAACAAAAGCATAACATTACACATCATGTTACTACTTTCCCATTGATTTCATTACTATTTTTGCACAAGTAGTCATTAAAGTGTTCCAATGGGTGCACTTGATGGCGAAGCCAAACATTTCCTTCGTCAAACAATAAAAAAGGATTGATCCTTTTCTTGATTTCACACTATAAACAAGGACTCTCTTCAGGGGCAGCACTGGAGGGTACCGTAAAGAGCCTCATTCTGCAGGGATTGGGGACTAATGCCCTGATACCCAATTTTCTGCTGGGGTAAGGATTGGTGATAACCTTCCCTTATGGATCAAGTTTTGTGAGTGGAGTATATATGGAGTTTTCTGAAGATTGTTTCACTGCGTTCACGGCAGAATAACAAACTCAATCTCGAGTAACAATCCTGCGAACGAAGATAATGATGAAGAACTAGACTGGTTTGAGATTGATGAAGGGGTAGCCTTCAGGTTGATATAGTGAAAAAAGGTTCGAAAACCATGCAAGACCTCTTAAGCGTCATCAAGAATGCAGACCTCGATGAAGCTCTTCAACGAGTGATGAAATCCTTAGAGCTTGCTTTGACAACGCCTCTTACCAGTGTGCATTGTGAGCGGGTATTTAGCCACGTGAAACGCGTGGTTTCTGCTGCCAGATCAAGGATGCTCCAAACAAGAAAAAAATCTTGCATTTTCCGTGGAACATTGATTGCTGAGAATGCTTGCTTAGAACGCTTCATTTAAAGACCCTGTGGTTAATTGTGTCAAATCAGTGAACCCTCCTTGCTTTGAAGGATCTTCAAAGAAATAAGAATTGTTAGATTTTGTTGTAAATATCATGCTTAAGGATTGATACATCTGGTTGGTTTTCAAGAAGAGAAGCACACATAAATTATTGTGAAACGAAACTAAATATTTTCTTTAACAAAAACCTGTTCAGTGTGACATTTGGATATTTCCATAGTTGCTGCAATTTTTTTCATCTTTGAAATCGGACACTTTTAAATACAGGAGGGTTAGCATAGAGACGTTTTTGATAGAAATAGGCCTTCCCAAAGGAAAAAGAGGATGGTTTTGCGAAAATCTTCCAGGGGCTCTGTCACCCTACCTCCTACCCCATATTCTATCCTCGCCTCGCTCCGAAAATATTGATTAGGTAACTCTTTTGTGGGTGCGCACTGGCACTCTTCTATTTGCTTATCAATTCTTGAGTTTAAACCATGCTCTTTTTCAAATTCTTTTACAGCATTTACAAATGGTACAACTGCACTGGCGTTCGTCTGTGCCTGTTCTTTCTTATTTGGGTGAATATGTCTCTAGTTCTGTTTGAAAAACCAGCTGTCCCAGGATGGGCGTTACCTTACTGGGTAAGTGAATTAACGTCAGATGAACTTTCTTTGCATTTGCTGCGTTGTTCGGGAGACAATCCGGTTATCTGTCTCTCTATAGGTACTTGAGTATTTCTAATTTCTGATGTTTGTTTTGCAATTACACCTTTTTTGGAGTTGAGAATGGTTTGCACGGATAATCAAGTGCAAAGAAGGCTAAAAGATACAAATGAAGTGAATTTGAATCAGTGAATAAAATCCATGTAATTCTCCGATTTGTTTTCTTTTAGGCCACCATGTTGATTGAGCTAATGTGTCTTTGTGGGTACTTTGCAAGATTGATCCATGGCTGGGCATTCATGCCAAGATGGCGGCACTGGAAAGACAAGAAAATCACCATCATTTTGGCTTGTTTACTTGTGAGTTTATTTCTGAAACTCCCCTCCCCCTAAAGACATTGTTGCTGTTGAAATAAACTATTCTCAGATGTATCAGGAAACTTTCAACTTTTCTGCTGAATAAAAAAAAATTATTATAAGGGGAATGGGATGACAGATGTTTTAATCTGGATCTCGTTGCATCCAGGTTACTTAACAGGCTGAACTCTCTGATTTGATGTAGTAAAGAAGTCCTACATAATTTCATACTGCCATTTTTAATCTACTTCATCGAAGGAAACATAGATGGATGGTAAGATAGATGGAATGATAGATGGAAACATAGATGGATGGTAAGATGGATGGAATGATAGATGGAAACATAGATGGATGGTAAGATGGATGGAAAGATAGATGGAAACATTGTACGAAAATGCATAGAGAAGGACACATGTGATCAGTTGCAGAATCATTTCACGTTGCAAAGGCATGAAAAGCAGACTCGAAACAATAATTATATGTTAAAACTACCAAGGATAAAAACAGAGTACGCCAGAAAATCATTTATGTATATGGGTGCAATAGTGTACAACGAATTACCGCTCGATATTCGTAAAATTGAGAGTTACAGTGAATTTGAGAAACAACTTAAAGAACATTTTAAATGAAATATAACATCAGAAGCTCTGGACATAAACATAAACAATAATCTTTTCTCTTTTTATTAATCTGTATTATTTTATATACCTGTACATTTTTTTAATTGTAAATATTTAGGGCAGTAACGTTAAGGGGGCCGTTAACAGTTCAGAAAAAATGACACACATTTTGCCAAACTTGTCATTGCGGCTCACCCCTCTGCTTGAGGGGGCTAAAATTTTCACAGCTTAGCAACAATACTTCAAGGTCAACAGAAATGTGAAATTTTGATTCATAGGTAGGGTGGTTGCTATGGAAACTGGGGGCAACTTAAATGGTAGTACAAACAAAAGTGCACAAAATCTACTAAGTTCTGATTGCTACAACAAATATGATGTTCTAAATGTGTTTCATATTGTAAGTTCTCAAAATTAAATAGAGGGTTTTGCTCTACTATTTCACTTGGTTACGCTGGGGGCAAAAATGACTGTTTCCATAGCAACAACCCCAATTTTTAAAATATCAAAAAATGCCCTATTTATCTTGAAGCCCTACTTATTTCCAGCAGCCACACCAATTTTTGTTGCCCTAGGGGTAGAGACTTGGGAGAAAAGTGCACCTAAAGATAAGTACCCCTCAAAAATGAAGTTTTGAGAAAATCGCATTTAAACATAAGAGTTGGTTTATCAAGCAATAATCAAATATTTACAAACTAATTTCAATGTGACAAGTCTTAGGAGTCATTGATGGATCTTAGGCAGTATCATTGATATAAGTTTTCATGACTTTTCACTTTCTCTTTTTGGTTTTCTTATTAATAGTCACTGATTTTTCATCAACAAACGTAATGCCAGGGTTGAACGGATCTTCCTCAGGCATGACTGGGCTGTGTGGTACAACAAGCTTTCTTTTCTTTGATTTCTCCTTTTGAGATTCCTTGGCTCTTGTTTCTCCAATCTGTTCTGGCTCTTTTCTCAGGCCAAAGGCACCAGCTTTATATGACTTATCTTTTGATTTCTTAACTTTATCAAATTTGAGTTTTTTTCGACGCATGCGATATTTCAGTGAGATCTTCTTGCTTGCTGACCTCAATCGAGTGGAATCCTCCTTCTTTAATGAAGAAAGTGTATTTCTCCCAGGAGTTATTCCCAATCTTTCCAGAATTGATGATTTTGTTGCAGCACCAGTGTTTGCTGTGCAAACTGTTTCACAAGCAGCGATGACAATTCTACGCTTTCCACAAAAGCGTGCTTTCGAAATTTTTGACCAGAGAATACTATTTCTGCTTTCGTTCTGGTTCTGAGTCAATCCTTTCAGGCATCTCATGAGCAAATTGTCATTGCTCAGCCTCTTAAAAATTGGTTCCAACTCTTGTAAAAATACTGGAGGCAGCCGTTGATCTTCCGTATAGACTCTAGTGTCGCATAATCTATCTTGCCAAAAGCGGCACCATGTGTCTTCTGTCTTGGGACAGAAGCGATGCTGCTCTTCAAGTGTTTCATCCTGGTTTTTTATCATATGATGCTGAATCGCTTTGATATTGTTCTGCATACCAACAAGGTCTCCTTTATTGTTTCTTATGGCAAAGCCATAATAGTTTTGTATGCGCTTTATGGTCTCTTGCGTAAGTCGGCCAACTCCTCCAACCGTTTTGCCATCGGCTAGCTTTTTTCCCTTCATTGCTTTCTTATACTCTGTTAATGCTGTCCCCATCCGTTTTTGGATGTGGCCAACACATTCCTCCTTTGTTATTGCATATAAATCACCGTACTGACATTTCATTGCCTCTGATACTTTGGCAAAACAGCTGCTATCACCATCGCCGACAAACTCTGTATACTTCAGTCCCCTAGATGCAATGCTTCTTCCAAATATAAGGATAGCTCCTTTATTTTCCATATCACCACTGGATCCTTTATGATTAATTTCACAAGCATCTTTATGCTTTTCAAACCACTTGTCAAATTCATCTGCTTCTAAGTGATTCTTATGCCATGCGCACATGTGACAGATCTGGGATAGGACCTCAAAATCTAAAACTTCACCGGTGTCTACTGAGGCAACAAACACTACACCTATCTTTGATGTGTGGCCTCTCTTTTGCCACGTCCCGTCCACTGTCACAGCCACGTTTAATAGTTTTCTCCCTTCATCATCAACATCAATTTTAGCTTGACCATTTTCACTTTGCAAAATTAGTTCTTTTAGTCTATCGCTGGCATCTTTCATACACGATGCTGCTTCGGAAATTGTTGCAGCTTCAATATTTTTCAAAGTCTCATTATAGGCTTTGGCAGTTACTGGATGTGGAAGACCCATTATTCCACAAAATTTTGCGAGGTGGGCTCTTCCTGCATGTGAAGCATAAACAGACCGCATGTTTACTTCGTAACAGCCACTTTTATTTCCAGGTATCCTTCCACTTGTTGCAAAAGATGTTTCATTGCCACAGTTTGAACATCTTAGTATTAAGAACTCTGCAAGGCCTGACCTTTCTTTGTTTTTTTTAATTAAATTCAGCTTAGAGTTGCTCTTCTTGCAAATTTTGCAAACTGCAGCAGAAAAAAATGCCTCTCCAAGCAGGGAAAAGTCTTGGATCTTTAGGCCATGAGCGTTTTCTTCTTTTGGCAAATCAGCAATACCAAGACTTTTAGCTCTTGTTCTTGTTAAGATACTATTTTCTATTTCTTCATTAAACTTTGAATTGGCCAGCTTATTTGCAGACACATTTTCCATCTCTCTCAACCGGGATGGCTTCGTTTCATTCGTAGGCTTAGGCCTAGGCCCATCCGAAATAGGCCTGCTACTACCAGCTGCTTCCGTCGAATCTCTACTTTCAGGTGAAGAAACAACACTGAATAGTTCTTCTCCAAGCTCTGCAGGTCGTTTCCCATGAAAACCTTTTCTTTTCTTCTTTGGTACGCGTCCCATTTCATTCTTCAAAAACTCTTCCTCACACAACAAAATTCCAACACCCAACTCAAATCATCACTTTGTTGGCTTGGACTTTGACGGTCGTTAGAGAGCACTGCATCTTGGGATTGATGGTTGTTAGGTTGTAGACGGACCATTAAAACATCACGGGGGTAAACAAAACTTTTGAGTTAAAGAAGGGGTTGCCAAGACATGAAAAACCCCCTTAGCAACCAGTAAACAAAGATGAAAAGTTCGTTGCTAAGATAGTACTTGCCAAAAAGATCGTAATATCACCTTTTTGGTGACTGGTAGACCTGAAATATCCTTACAGCATGAAAATACAATGATCAGGGGGTAATGTCAGGCAAAAAACAGAAAGTTGAGGAAAAAATATTTTCTTTGCATTTGAACTGTAAATGGCCCCCTTAAGGCATAGGGCACAGGACACACATTAATAACAGCAGTTTAGTTGAAGTGTACATCCTGTATAAATATTCGTTTTATTATTATTATTATTATTATTATATGGGTGTATATATACTTTTTATGATTTAATTCTTTTAGAAAACTCTTTCTGTTTTTCAGTTGACATTGATAGACATGGCTTTGTACATTGTACTGGATCAGAGTGGCCATCCTCAATACGCTGTTAGATGGTCGCGTGTTTTGCGACCTGCGTTCATGATCAACTTCAGTGAAAGTCGGCAAGTGAGTAATGTGATTGTAACAAGTACACCACAGCAATGTGCGACTTTTATTCATAAAATCTCCATCTCCTGGATTGCAACATGCTTACTTCTTACACAGTAACTGCCAGTGCCACACTTCACTGCTGCTTTACCTCAGCCGTTTGGCCAATATAGAAAGTATGGTATGTGCATATACAAGATAGACAGGTAAATAGAACAAAAAAGTAGAAGATGGCTCTTGCACATACGAGATCTCGTCGAAAATTGCCATACTTTCCGTACAGACTCATTGGTATCCTGTAACGTAATTGGGTTTATTTCATCTTCTTGTTCTGCGTCCTTTTGTTTTGTGATGTTGTCTTTTCAAGTCTATTCCATGATTCAGCTCTAGCAAAAGTTTGGTTTAAGATTTTGCATTGGAGTCTTCTTTTCTAGAACCTCTGAGGATGAGAATAATATTAGTGAATTATTATGATTGTTTTTCAAGACCTGCGCCGAAAGATTTACTAAGTCTCCCAGTCCTGATTGTAACCATTCTAGAGATTTAGAACTGTCTCAATGAATTCTCTATTGCATTTTCTTTTTTAGATTAGAAGAGCTTTTCGAAATATTCGAAGAACTTTGCCTGAAATCTCGAATGTCTTGATTCTATTGTTGTTGATGATATCTCTGTACGCTTTGCTTGGCTTGAAACTTTTCCAAAAAAAGTAAGATTTCTCTTTTATTTTCTACACCAAGTTTTGATTAAAAGATTGAATTTCGTCATTGTAAATGTAGATGGGTCCCTCTACCGCATAGCTACCGAAAACCAACGACTCCAGCTACAACCAATTTTAGGCCGTTAGGCTTTGTTATATGTAAGTGGCCAAAGGGTATATTCCTTTCATTCAAGCATTCAGTGATATTAGATACGCCATCTTTTGTAGATTGGTTTATTAGGGCTCATCTACCTTAAGTTTCGAATTAAATCTACGGGTTTTATATTATAAGTTTATGTTGCCAGATAAATCTATGAAATAGAGTAACTACATATTTCGACAAATTAAAATTATTTATATTCAAAAGATTTTCATTTTATTCAAAACCATTTTTCATGAAAATAATTGTAATTTGTAGAAATGTGCTTTTATTTCATTTTATAAGCATACAGGTGAGATAAGCAATTTTCTTTTCTTTTGCAGGAAGCTAACATCAGTTGATGGCCGTCCATATTTCAATGATTATTTTGACATTTTCTTCTCGTTGTACGTCTTAACAACAACAGCTAACAATCCAGACATTGGGTGAGTCACCTCGAAGTTGTTATAACTGTTTAATCTGTTAGTTTTCATTCAGTTTTTAGTTTTTAGTTAAAAATGAATATGAAACAAAAAAAGGACAGTTAGGTATCTCGAGGTATGATATGAAAGCATTCAGTTGAGGATAGACCAGTTTGATATTGCCAAAAATATGAAAGCAATCGAGCACCCCCTTCTCTAAAGACCTAGTAAATGCCGTTTACATCTAGAGATACGTATTACAAATTACAAAAACATACATCTGATATGCCACAGTAGCAAGACTTTGACCTGAACACACAAATATGCAATATGGGATATGCAAATTATGATATGCAATAGTGCAATATGATGTGAGTAAAGGGATGTATATTTTTCAGCTACAATCCTCGCCATTAGTTCTTGAGACACGATGGAGGTTTTAGCATTATCTTAAACATGGAGCTATGAAGCTGTAAGATGATGTTGGAGCTTCCCCTCCCCCCCAAACCAATGTTGATACTAGGTCTTGATGTCACCAGAGGATGTTGCAGATACATTTCCGCACCAAAGCAGCATCTTGAACAACATTGTTTAGGGGGGATGGAAGTCTCTCTTCGACAATTAGTATATATCGAGTGGCAATCAAGCACTGTCTCATACCTTTTGGCAAGGATTGTAGCCACTGTTCATATCGCATCAAGTGATTAGAGACAAAATTCACTTCTAGTGATTTATCTATCATTAAGACACTTAACGAACCACCGAAGAAGGCTTTATAGTAAAATATTGCTCAAACTCTGTTTTTATAGGATTCCAGCATTTAACGAAAGCAACTGGTATAGTTTATACTTTGTGGTGTACATCATCATTTGTATGTACATCTTCGTCAGTATTTTCCTGGCTGTTGTTTACAAGAACTACAGAAAACATCTCAAGGTTAGTAAGTTGATTTGAATCTACCTGTCTCGTTGTCAAGCACCCGGTTCAGACCACAAACTGGCCCTGTCATTCAATTTGTCAAGCTTGTTTGCTCGCATGAAATAGGAAATTACACGTGTGATATTGATGGTAGTGCTGTGCTTGTTTTTTCACCAGCTTGTAATTCTAGCTGAACTGTTCAGCCAATCCCTCAATATTTCAAATAACTCTGGCTTTTGCACAGTTAAAAAGAACCTGTTATGTTGGATTATCTTGGTTATAACATTCAGCGGCAAAACTTGAGGGTTTTGGGTAGGGTGTAGCCTTGGCTGCCCTGCGAATTTGGCTTAGTGCCCTGCCGAAAACGGAATAACAAAATATAGAGTAGTTGCCTGATTCAGGGGTGATTTCTGATGACTTATATGTTGCCCTTACATCTTGCTGCTAGTTCCTTATAGATGTGGGTCAACGTTTACTAGACGAGATCATTAAGAAATGAAACACTAATTTTCTTACTAAAAATATGCCTGATGTCCTAATCTGCCGTACGAAATTGAATCCGTTTGCCCTACAAAATCCGTTTTTTTCTGATAGTGAGGGTGTAAGGTGCCCATATCCCTCTTCAGTTTCGCCCCTGGTTTCATTATATTGTTTTAATGATGTATATGTTATACATAGAACTTAGAACGTTGGAATAGACTAAGAATTAGGTTCGCGGAGCACAGGATTATCAACTGAAACTTACCATCGTACTCATTTCTGTTTGATTTCAGAACGAAGTGAAAGCAATTGTGTACAGAAAAAGAAGAAACCTGCACAGTGCATTCGACTGCATCAAGATTAAAAAGAATGGAAAATACGTGCTGACATTTCATCGATGGAAAGCCCTGATGCATTACATGGCACCAAAGATGAGTCCTGTGCAGCTGATGCTGATTTGGCATGTTCTCGATGAAGACTCGCTCGGAACTATTGGTAAGTTCATTATGTTCTTGAATCTTTTAAACGGTATCAAACGTATTTCAGATTCTGCTTTCCAATTTTCAGTGAAGCTTTAGATGAACCTCGAAGAGCTAATTTTGCTCTCTGTGGGCAAGGCTATGAGAGCATGTATTTACAAAATTTTTTGCATTTTTGTACCAGCCAGAGAATAACTGCATGGTGACCAGGAAACAAAAGAGTAGTCCAAGGCCCAGCTCTGTCATGATACTTTTGTCTGTGATAGAAATTTCAGGGTAGTAGTTTTAGCACCTAAAAAGAAAAAGCTATAGAACCAAGGGATCTTTTCTATTCTTCGAAAAGCTTGCGGTCTTTTACTATACGCTACCCCAAACCATCTAAATAATGGAATATGTTCTCACCACTCTTCATGTCATCTTAGGTTTTGGTGAGTTCACCCACATGGCGGATTTGCTGATTGTGAAAATGAAAGAAATGAACCAAAAACCTCAATTTTTCGAAAGAATTTCTCCATCTTGCTTCAACAGCAGAGTCGTTAAGATCATTAGAAAATGTGTAGAGCATAGGTAGGTTAAATTTATCAATTTTTTTAATTCTTTTATATCAGCAATAAAATCAACAGGCAAAGGCTTAAGATTAACTAATATAACTTATATACAAGCGCTATACATGGCAGGAATAGACACATGGTCATTGAGTTCCCACCATGAATAGCACTCATAATGGATATTGATTAAATACAGTTTATCAAACAGAAATAGTGCAAATAACAACATAACAATAAATACACTCACTAAGAACACTTCATTGGGACTGCAACACTTACAAAAATGATAACTTGCAACATCTGAAGGGGCATAAATTTGTTACATTTGTTACACCAGTCTGGCTTTGGGTCTCTATATTCTACAGTTACCTGCTTGTTAAAAAGCACTGCTAATTGGTTTGTTAATATGGATAAAGAGGAATATACCATAATAGTATTTATACACCTAAAAGGCACTTGATACCGTAGACCATCAAATTTTATTTGCAAAACTGAAAAAATATGGTATAGATTGGCTGGACCTTTTTTGGTTAAAGTATTGCTTACAAAACCGTCTCCAGTCTTTTAAGATTGATGGCACATCCATAGGGTTACAGAAAGTTGATTGTGGAGTGCCACAGGGTTCATTTCTTGGTCCCTTCATTTTTCCAAGATATACTAGGGATTTTTCAATGCCTTTCTGCAGTTGCAATGTCACAATATATGCTGATGACATAAGCGTTTCAATATTTTCATTTTTCAGGTTTTTCGTGTATTTCTTTGACCTGGTGATCGTAGCAAATGCCATCTGTATTGGTTTCGATTTCGACAGTGCTGAAATTGCATTCCTTGCTCTCTTCAACTTGGAAATCATTCTGAAAAATTACACTTTCGGAGTTCGCAAGTTTTTCTCTCGGTTTTGGAATGTGTAAGTTAATTTCCTGGCCTTACATCTCTTCTGAACTTTGAAACCTGAAGAGCTTTGCTGATATCAGGTCTAATCGGTTTTATTTGGTTATCTTTCTCAAATTACTTGTATCTTTTTAAAGATGAAATTTTCTTTTAGATTCGATTTCTTTGTGATTGGTGCAGCCACCATCGTCTTGATATTTGAAACCTTCATGTTTTCATGTAAGTCTATGAATTTATATATTTATTTATTTATATATATTTGCGAATTGACATAAGATATTTTAGAAGAAGGAGGATTTGGTCTGAGTTTCTCGTAGCCCCGGTTTCTCAGTGGTAGCGCTCTAGAGTTAGAGGTCATGGGTTTGAGTCCTACTCGGGTTATTTTTATTCTCACAAATTATCTTGATTGATATATGATGTATGAAAGTCGAGCTGTTATCTACAGTAATGTGCTCTCTTTACTAAATTTGTCACTTAATCTTCACTCTTCTCTCCATTCCAGTGCAAACGAGTGAAGGGACTTTGGATTTCCTCATGATTCTGCGAGTTTTGCGTCTTTTCAAGATTGTTGGGAATTATCACAGGTTCGTGTTTAGTTGCTTCCATTTTCAAAGCAGAAAAATCTTCCTGATGTCTCGAAAAATTCTATTCAGCATGGAAATTAATTCAATTTTCTTTTGATTTTGCGTTGCAGATTCAAGGTGATCATAAACACAATTTTGCAGATTGGGCCTGCGATTCTCACGTACGGCGGAATCATGTTTGTGAGTTTTTCTTGTGCTGTTTTATTTGTTACTTGTTTACATGGAATATGATGCAATTTTTTCCTTGTGGGAAAGGACGGGCCTTGTAAAAGGTGGGAAAGGACAGGCCAGTGAGTGTCAGACTAAAAGCTTAAGGTATCCATGTGTTCGTTTCAATATGTTTCCGATATTTCTAGCTATTTTGAAGTTGTGTACTATCCAAAGACTACTCTATAGGAACGAAAACTTTCAGAATTTGGTCCCATTTATATCTCAATCATAGATATTTTGTCTTCCACACTTAATTTGTTTAGAATATTTCAATTATATTATAAGGGATGCAATATTAGGCAATTAGAAAACCATTGCTGTCACTTGAAAGATTTTCTACGGAAAGCAGAAAGCTCACTGATGGTGTAGCAGGAGTGGTAGGGCCACCGCGTTGCTAAAAGTCTTTGATGGCAACGTCTTATTCCTGGAAGGTTACCCCGGATGGGAAGTGATTTCAGAGCTCTTCATGTGATCCTTAATTGTATTTGTTAAAGTGACTTGTTAACTGCTATTTTTTATTACAAAATGATTAATTTCTACTGGCTTTCTTTTATCTTTATTCTCTTTATTTCCAGGTATTTTATTACGTCTACTCGATAATTGGCATGGAAGCATTTAGTGGGAAAATCCAAGACGCACCTCGCAGACCTTCTAGCAACAAGACGTCATACTGTGGCAGTCCGCTCTTGAAAAACTCCGAGTTTTATCGGATCAATTATTGTGGAAAGAACTTTAACGATGTCCTCAAGTCTTTCACTGTTTTGTTTGACTTGACTGTGGTCAATCAGTGGCATGGTATCCTTTCAAATTTGTGTTGGCAAATCATAAATATCAAACTGCCAGACATGTTTTTGTTGCTGTACCAAAATCCAGACCAGAATCCGCTGTAGATTTCTTAATGCTATGAGCAAGCATGATTTTAACTACAATGACTACCCAGCCATACTCTGATCAGCACTATAAAGAGGAACTTTGCAACGATTTGTAATGATATCATTTCAATTGAATCATTTCTTTGACGGTGAGAAACGAAAAGGTGACTTAAGATTAAGGATAAATTCTACCATAGGTATGAATGGCGCAGAACTGAATACTCGAGTTTGAATTGTTTTATTCGAGGAGAAGCAGGATTGGGAAAATCAATCGAGATAATTTTGTAAGAATGAAAATGACCCGAGTAGGACTCGAACCCACGACCTCTAGATTTGTACTCTAGTGCGCTACCACTGCGTGAATTTTCATTCTCACAAATTATCTCTTTAAATAGTTTGATTCCTTGACTTGATGTCAGTAATTACTGATGGGTTCGTTCGAGTAACCAACAAAGCTGCCAGACTTTATTTTCTTTCGTTTCATCTCATGTGTGTCATTGTGGTTTTAAAGTAAGTGGATCATTCCTTCAAGTTCTTTTTCTTTCCTTGCTATATTTAAAATGTTACTATTCATTTTTATCTAATAGATAAATAAATACATAAATAAATTTTTCTATTTGCGTTTTATTTAATAAAATAATAGCACCTCCAAATTAGCTGACGTTGCCATAGTTAAACCTGCTTAAACAGATGATACAAATAATACAAAATAATACTGAATAGTTTAAGAAAAAGCTTTTATTGGCGTATAATTGTACAAAATCGCAATTTTTGCGTCAAAGTGATAGAGATAACGGTGTTCGAGATAACGGGTTTTATTTGCGTACTTAACCATATAGGAAAATGAGGGTAAATAGGTTTTGTTCGAGCAAGCCAAAAGTTCAAGATAACGGTGTTCGAAATAGTGGGTTAGAAATAGCGGGTTCGAAATAGCCACAATCGACCGTATATGTATCTATGTATATGTAAGTATGTACTGGTATTTAGGAGAGCTGTACATTTTAAGATTTTGAAACAAAGTCAACCTTTTTTCCCTCAGTATTTTCGTGGCATTTATCCTGGAGGCCTTCATGCTGCAATATTCATTCTCAAAAACGAAATACGAAGCCGCTCTTGAAAAGAAGATCGAGGAGAAAGGGGCAGGGCCTGAAATGTGAGTTTATTCTTTCTTTCTATAAACTTTGCATAAAAGATCTCCCTTTCGTGTAGTAATTTAAAATGTTGCAGAAGTATTATGCTCAAGGTCGTCAATGTCCGCGATGCTGAATTTTTTAACAGTGAGCATTTTGAATGGTGCCTAAAGCTTAGATCACTAAATCAACCAGCAGCTGCGGAACTTAATACTGCAGATTTAGCTAACCCATCCGTTAAACAGATAAATACACAAGAAGAGCTGGAGAGTAATGTTCAGGAATTCGTTTGCAGCAAGGTGGAAATATCTAGTAGCTGTTGGTCCATTTATTCAGAAACGCACGAATGCCTTCTAGCAATCATCCTCAAGCCAAGCATAGGAATTATTCGTGAATGTTCATTTTCTTGGCTTTCCACAGAAAGAAGAAAATGACTCAAAAGGCAAGATGAATAAATCTCTTCGTTTCGTTTTTACTGCTTTTGCCAGCAACTTGTTTTTAGTCAATAAGCTTGGGCTCGAAGGAGGAAGAAGCTGCAAAATCGCATTGCTTCAACCTGTAGACTCTCGTATAGACTTGTTTAATTTGATGGCGGATCTAATATCTATAATGAAGCTGGAATATTCAAGCTCAAAAGGAGAAGAAATAACAGAAGAGCAAGGCCTTGGTTTTAGTTTTTCACCCATAAAACCAAAGCCAAAGATTGAAATTAGTAAACTACGGTAAGATTATTTGCACATGTCTTCCTTATTTTTTATAAGATCGACTTTTCTTCGCAATGCTAGCAATAATCATCAGCCCTTCTTCAACCTTTTAACGATGACCTTTTAAAACACTTCTATCAAACCCCCATTGAGAAAAAATGGAATAATGGTATGATACGAAGAGAGAGCTTATTATTTATTTTAAGAAAGGTATCAAGAAAGTTAATTCACACACGCATTTAACTTCATACGGTGTCAAGAGAGACATATTCCTTTACTTTACCATGCAAGTAAAATACCCTCTCTATATCCCTGTCAATAATTTGTTTTTTATAATGCAAGAACTATTCTTACGATTAATTGTTGTTGCAGATGCAGACATAATGCTGAGTCTTCTCCCTTCTTGTGTATGTTTTTAATGCAATAACCTAAAATCCCTTAATAACAAAAATCAATTATGAGCACAGGATTATCCCTGAAAGAGGGGATGAAATGCTGAACCCCGCATCGAGCCCCGCTATCCTTGATAAATCCTCTTGTGTCTTTCTGTATTTCATCACCGACCCCTTAAGTCTTTTCTGTAAATAACCGCATTGATTGTGTTCTTTTAGAATCGCAAACCCGGCCGTCGCAACAGAAAACCGACTGGACGAGAGCTTCTCGATCACAGAATACGTCACAAAGGCGAGAGTTAGTTACAAACTGAAAAAAAGAAAAACAAAGAATGCGGAGGAAATTTTGCAACAAATGTTTGAAGACGAGTTGAATGAAGATGATCTTGGGCCTAACCTGAAAGATATGGACGAGTTGAGTGACGCCCTTGAGCTGGAACAGGAAGTGAAGACCAGATCATTGACTCTGCATAATGTCGATAATGAGTTATAAGAAGATGTTTAGTTGCTGTAAATGACGGAATTAGCACTCGGAGTATTCAGCAGACACTTTTTTTGTACATTCATAAAATATTACAATTAACAAATACAGAGACGATACTATGGGGAGTACTAAAGTTCATAACTACCCCATGGCCATTACATTAAATACAAAAACATTAAAGACAATACAAACTAACAATTAATTTCAACATAAAAAACATACAGAATAAAGATGTTAATTGGGAATGAAAGTGAACGTTTCTGAGAATTTCGCGAGATCCAGTTTGAAGATTGACCACCATTTTGAGTGTTGCCAGGACACTGCCAGCAATGGCATTGGTAACGAGCCAAACAAAACATTTAGCTCAAATGATATCAGATTTTCAGAATTCTAATTTTTCTAATATCGTCCATTCTGTTTTCAGCAGCATTCTTATTTCAGAATTCGGCAGACTTTTTAGGTTTGAAAAACGAAGACCTAAATTAAAAACTGAGCTAAAAGGAGAAACTCGTCAAAAAGAATGACTTGAAATAGGCATAAAACAGTGTTGCTAATTTCGTCTATTCTTTAATACAACTTTACCAATAGTCATGTACAATGATATGTTTGAAACTTTATAGATGCTGTATTTCATTTTGTAGATTTGTATTTTGTGTTTTCTACGTTTTGCAGATGAATTTCAAATGATAATATATAGACTTAATGATTAATGAAAAGCTGAAGTTAGATATGATTGATTTATTATTAAGACATTATTTGATCGAATAAAAAACGTGTTACTCTCTAAGTGCAATTATCTGTTGAGACCATTCCAGATGACGTGTTTTGATAGCTCAAACTGTAAGCAAAGTCATCGCTTGTTACCTTGTTTCGATCGTTTACCAATTAAGCATAAGTAAGTAAGGAAGTAAGTAATATGTTTAATGTGCCAGCCTGACGAAGGCCAGATAACTTATTTCCAGAAGGGGCACGGGGCTCCTAGTCCCTCCCGAAGGACGATCTAAGAATTACCAACTCTATATTTAATCTTCATTATGTTTCATTTTCGTTCTCTCTCTGTTGTTTTTCCGATTTTTCAGGCTATCTTGCAGTTCTGCACCTATCAAAGACTGTTAGAGAGAATAATAAGTTCTCAATCGCTTATTTGAATAGCCCATCTGTCCCTTATTTATGCCTTCAATGCCAAGTTTGATCTTATCATCATTGCCAAAGGATATAAACTAACTGCCCACAAAAGACCCCCTTTTCCCCCAAAAATATTGTTTCAGATATTGCTTTTGTGTGGCAATGCATCTGCAACTTCCTCCGGTGACATCCAGACCTAGTTTCAACATTCATTTGGGGGGAGGGGGAGCTCAGACACCATCTTACAGGTTGATAGCTCCATGGTCAAAATAATGCTAAAATGGGTATTGTGTCCTAAGACTTTTTGGTGAGGATTTTAGATGAATTACTCCCATTTAGCTATTTGAGCCTTTTATCACTCAAGATTTTATCAGGAGCTAGGATTTAGAAAATCAATCGAGATAATTATGGTTATTCTTCATTTACACGAATTATCTCGATTAAAGATGTTATCTTTTATTTAAAGTTTCGACGATTCTATCCAACCTTATTTTCTGAAATTCTAAACATGAATTGTTAAGATGGGCATTTATCTAAATTGATGCTTTTTGATAAATCTTTCCTTCGAGCTAATATCCGTTAAATCTTTGTCATCGAGTTAACATACGATTTATTATATTCTAACAAAGCTTGTCGATTATTGGTGCACCCTATACTTCATTGAAGTTTCATATAAGTTTACAGTTAATTATTTTAGTATATTTCTGTTTCATCCATGTCTCTTGTCTCATCGTTGGCTTCAATCAAATCATTCTGATCTAATCCACTTTCCTCTTCTCTCGTATTTCCTGCAAAAGAAGACTTCCCCGGTCGGGCTTTGTCGTCAACATCTTCATCCACAGCAACGTCTTCACTGTCAACAGATTTTCTATCAAAAGAAGGGCTATTTAATTGCTGCTCCGCCTTCCTCCCATATCTGCCACTCCATAGAGGCTGCTTCTCTACCTCCCTCCCATATCTGCCACTCCATAGAGTCTGCTTCTCCACCTCCCTCCCATATCTTCCACTCCATAGAGGCTGCTTCTCCACCTTCCTCCCATATCTTCCACTCCATAGAGGCTGCTTCTCTACCTCCCTCCCATATCTTCCACTCCATACAGGCTGCTTCTCTACCTCCCTCCCGTATCTACCACTCCATACAGGCTTCTTCTCTATCTCCTTCCCATATCTTCCACTCCATAGAGGTTGCTTCTCTACCTCCCTCCCGTATCTTCCACTCCATAGAGGCTGCTTCTCTACCTCCCTCCCATATATGCCACTCCATAGAGGCTGCTTCTCTACCTCCCTCCCATATCTTCCACTCCATAGGGGCTGCTTCTCCACCTCCCTGCCATATCTTCCACTCCATACAGGCTTCTTCTCAAGCTCCCTCCCATATCTTCCACTCCATAGAGGCTGCTTCTCTACCTCCCTCCCATATCTTCCACTCCATAGAGGCTGCTTCTCCACCTCCCTGCCATATCTTCCACTCCATACAGGCTTCTTCTTCAGCTCCCTTCCATATCTGCCACTCCATACAGGCTTCTTCTCTATCTCCTTCCCATATCTTCCACTCCATAGAGGTTGCTTCTCTACCTCCCTCCCGTATCTTCCACTCCATAGAGGCTGCTTCTCTACCTCCCTCCCATATATGCCACTCCATAGAGGCTGCTTCTCCACCTCCCTCCCGTACCTTCCACTCCATAGAGGCTGCTTCTCCACCTCCCTGCCATATCTTCCACTCCATACAGGCTTCTTCTTCAGCTCTCTCCCATATCTGCCACTCCATAGAGGCTGCTTCTCTACCTCCCTCCCATATCTTCCACTCCATAGAGGCTGCTTCTCCACCTCCCTGCCATATCTTCCACTCCATACAGGCTTCTTCTTCAGCTCCCTTCCATATCTGCCACTCCATAGAGGCTGCTTCTCTACCTCCCTCCCATATCTGCCACTCCATAGAGGCTGCTTCTCTACCTCCCTCCCATATCTGCCACTCCATAGAGGCTGCTTCTCTACCTCCCTCCCATATCTTCCACTCCATAGAGGCTGCTTCTCTACCTCCCTCCCATATCTTCCACTCCATAGAGGTTGCTTCTCTACCTCCCTCCCGTATCTTCCACTCCATAGAGGCTGCTTCTCTACCTCCCTCCCATATCTGCCACTCCATAGAGGCTGCTTCTCTACCTCCCTTCCATATCTGCCACTCCATAGAGGCTGCTTCTCCACCTTCCTCCCGTATCTTCCACTCGATAGAGGCTGCTTCTCCACCTCCCTGCCATATCTTCCACTCCATACAGGCTTCCTTTCCACCTCCCTCCCATATCTTCCACTCCATAGAGGCTGCTTCTCTACCTCCCTTCCATATCTGCCACTCCATAGAGGCTGCTTCTCCACCTTCCTCCCGTATCTTCCACTCGATAGAGGCTGCTTCTCCACCTCCCTGCCATATCTTCCACTCCATACAGGCTTCCTTTCCACCTCCCTCCCATATCTTCCACTCCATAGAGGCTGCTTCTCTACCTCCCTTCCATATCTGCCACTCCATAGAGGCTGCTTCTCCACCTTCCTCCCGTATCTTCCACTCGATAGAGGCTGCTTCTCCATCTCCCTGCCATATCTTCCACTCCATAGAGGCTGCTTCTCTACCTCCTTTCCATATCTTCCAATCCATAGAGGCTGCTTCTCTACCTCCCTTCCATATCTGCCACTCCATAGAGGCTGCTTCTCCACCTCCCTCCCATATCTTCCGCTTTTAATAGGCAGCCTCTGAACTTCCTTCCCGAACCTTCCATTCCATGAAAGCTGCTTCGCTACCTCCTTGCCGTATCTAGCACTCCAGAGAGGCTGATCATCGAGCTCTGTTTCTTTTGTGCCTTCTTCCTCCTTCACTTGGTATCTTCCATCTACTACTTCTTTTCTACCAGTTTCATCTTCTTTCCTGTCAAGACTTCCTATTTGCTCACTCTTAACGCGTTTCTGGGTTTTTTCTTTCCTCTTCCTTAGTTTGAGTATCTTTTTCAAAAGGTCAAAATCTGCTTTGATCTCTTTATTTTCCTTCAATATATTCTTGTCGAAACTCGGTTCAGCCCTCGACTTCGTTACAGCCTCTCTTCTATTGCGAGACATTCCATTAACCTCCCTTTCAGCTGCAGTACTATCATCAGCATGATCTGCATAGCCAACTTGCTCTGGCACTGAATCGTCATCATCATCATCATCATCACTATCGAAATGGATTTCATTTTGACCTCCGAATGACGATCTGCTAGTCACTAAGCGGCCAGACTTCAATGCTCGAAAATGTGGGGACAAATTGTTCAGCTGTGCACCCTCTGACAATTCCACCAGAAAGGCAGTGATTAGAAGTACAGCTATCAAAGACTTCATCCTCCTACAACAAATTTAATAAAACGTTATTTAATTAGTGACTGTTAACTTTTTATGAATAACTAGACTGCTTCCCTATTGATTCTACCATGATGTTATTTGCAAAGGATCTTGGATAATCTATCCCAGATTCCATTGCACTAGCAGGAACCTTTACTGCTATCCAAAATGGTAGGATCAATAAAGGATTTTGCCAAATATATCGGATGTTATTTCACGCAATGCATGATAGGAACACACCCCTTCGCAATGCAAAGCTACCATTACTAGCGACTACTATCTTTACCACAGCAATGTTGTCGCACGCAAAGGGGCATACTGCTGTTATGTATATTGCGTAAAATTAGACCCACCATTGTCTGTAGTATCCGCTCTTAAGAGATGCCTTATTTTAAGATAATTAAGACGCTTTAAGAAATTTTAGGATATTTAGGATATCTAAGGTAAAACTTATCAATACTTTATTATTTTACGAAATGATATTATTTCTAATGAAGCTCCTTGCCTTGTTGGGAGAAATGGGAGAAATGCCCTGCATGGGGATGGGACAGGTTTTTTGATCTCTCGCTCATCCCCTTTGATATGTTTCAATTTAACTCTTCTTGATGGAAAAACTAGCTGTAGTTCCCCCTCTCCCTAATGGCAAATTGATAATTCATCCCCCTTCTTCTGGATTCCCCAATTTCTCTCATGAAATAAAGCCCATCCATGCACCTCCCTCTGTTGTAGTTGAAATAAGTTTATTAATAATTCAGAGTATACTTTTATGAGCAAAGATTTACAAAAATAACACAATGGTTTTTCTTATTTTGAAATTTACCTTCACCGATTTCGAAAAGGCTGTTCAGTTTGTTTATCGATTTCTCTATGAATTATTCATTCAAAAATCGTGTTTGGAGAGAGATTCATATGTACCCGTTGTCTCGAAGAAATCTTTACTCCTTTGATTTACTACCCATAGCTTTTTACGAACCCCTCTAATTCACTTTAATCCTAACTAATAATCAAGAAAAAAGGTAACTAACATAGGGGTGTGGGTAGGCTTTTCTTTTCACGACACATAAGAAACTCCTGAGCAACTTGGTGGTCGTAAAACCAAAGTATTCAATTTTAGCAACATGGAGGGTGAAAACCAGGCTTAACGAAGTTCAAATGATGTATCGATACCAAGTACTTTTTGGGAGAGATTTCTGTAGGCTCGGTTCATTCTATTGTGTTCATTAGCGTAGGATGCAACAAAACATAAGATTCCTCGCCATTTCACACAACATCAAGTAAAATGTGATCGTTTGATCTGAAAAAACGCAATCAGGGGTCTGGGTCCAAGAGTCCCTTCATCACAACACTTCCCGAGAGGTCTAGATCCCAGCATTCCTAATCATCATACCTGGTTTTGCATCCTAATATGGTTAGAATCGACTGGATTGGTTGAAAAAAATGAAGCACAGATAATTGAATCAGATCACAAGTTTGATTGTGGAGTAACTTAATTACCTCTAAGTCGAAGGATTTCTAATTAAAGGGACTCGTTAGCTAAGGAATGCAGTATGTGGGTGCAACTTTGCCACCTTGTCAGAAAACTTTGCAATCGAAAGATGAGAGATTAGAGTTAATCAAATGAATTACAAACAAATCTTTTTACCAGGCCTTACGTGCATAATGAGAAGGCAAAAAGAATTACTTGGAGCTAAGAGAATTAAAATCGACATTTCTATAGGTTTGTTTTAAGCGAGCAAAGCTCTGTAGGGCGTGGTGGGAATTGTGCGTGAGGCAGTGGTATTCAATAGATGTTGCACATGCGCAGTATCTCTAGTTGGGGAAATACCCTCGACCACCGTCAATCAAATGCTGTCAATTGAATGGCAAGGAACGGTTTAGAACTCACCGTCTTGCACAATCAACAAATTTTCAAGCCATGTCATTTTCGATGCAGTACGTTCTATCCAATTCAAATACATTTCGATTAACTCAACTTCTTCTTTATAGATGCTAACTAGCCCTGTGTGATTCATTTATCATAACTCGCTTCCAGGGCCTTTTTTTAAAGGATTTTCAAGTGGGAGGCCAAAATGTAAAGGGGCCTATATTTCAGGTAGTATTTCTCATCTCGGCATTGGGTTAAAACGCACAAAACTGATTACCAGTAGTGTAGCGTGACTTTTAGTAGTGGGTATTAAGCTAGATATAAACTGAGGTCTGGGGTGATGTGAGCCCCCCCCCCCCTCCAATAGGTCCAGGATGAGCCCTACTGGGGGTCAAGGGGGAGTAGAATGGCAAGCACCCCAGTCTGTATGTAAAAAAGGCCCTACTCGCTTTTCTCTGCTTATCATTTGTCATTGCCCTGGTGGCTGGTACCTGGCCAATCGCTCGATGTCCCTGACTAAACGCATTTTTTTTTCTTATCAGAAAAATACTCAAACTATTCAGAGTCTCAAGCCTTTCTTTACCTATCCTGATATTTTAATCGCTCGATGGGAAGTTTTAGCTCCTATATTCTTAAAGCATTAATTCTGATCAATATAAAAAAGGATACATTGTGATAAGTTAGGAGTAAATTAATCTCGTTTTTATTTTCTCCGTTTTTACTCTTTGATGAGTGTCAGTAACAGTAGCAGAAGAATAAAATATAATCCTCAAAAATAGAAACTACCAGAACATAAAGATATAACAGGAGATTTGTAATCGAATTTACAGTATTCGTACTGAATAAAATTGGACGAACTTGATTAATTTAACTATCAGATCATGTGGAGAATATAACTGCGAATTCTATTACCTGAATTTCCTCGCGTAATTCCATAAACCGTCTGCAAACCGGAGTCGAAGGTATCCACTCTCCTAATGCGAAAAGCCTCAACTTCTACCGTAAACTCAGCTTTTATAGAAGCACGCCTGGATTAGTTGATTAAGAAAACCTCGCATCAGGCTTTCCCGGACATCCCCAATGCTGTTTTCTTCTCTGCTAATTAACAGAATTTGTGGATATTTCAGCGTCCGTTGTCAGCACCTGTTTTCGTCAAACAGTATCGGAGGGATTGTGAGATATTTACATATGCTTTGAAATGCTCAAAGGAGCTTTTAAGAAAGCTGACGAACAGCACTGCCGAGACGGTAGTCAAATCAGCGGGAGGGGTAAGATCAAAAAGACGATTCATTCCAGTCGATAGAGTTGCTTCGCAAGAGATAGGAAATCTCCGCCGACTCTGTTGAAAATATCAGTGAAATTTTATGATATTTATGTTCGCTTTTAGATATTCAAAGGACCTTTTAAGAAATTCGACGATAAAGGGTTAATTGAAAAACGGTCGAGTCATTGGTGTACGCTTTTTTCGATAAACAACTCGTCAATAAGCAACCAGCACTGGAATGACCAACACGCTAAGCAAGCCAAGCCCGAAATGAATCAACTAACTAAGCACTTTAGCAACTATGCTGAAAGTGCTTAACCTTGTTTGATCAAATATGTTTCATTTTTAAAAAGAAGCACATTCGGTATTTCAAAGGTCCCCTTGCATGCAAACGATAAATTTAAACGGTTTGGGATACAGAGAATGGCGTTTATTCAAATTTTGTTTGTTTTTCGTTGTGAGTAATAACCTATTTGTAGATTTTTTGTACAGTAAATTTATAGATAGATAGAAAACTAAAGCAACTCTTACGCAAAATTGAAGGCTGAAATATGCAGAATATTCTACCAAATTTGAGGGCTGGAACCAAAGTTCAGTTGCTTATTAAAAAAGTTTAGTCAAGAAACTATCTTCAGATTAGTGCCGAGTGACTCAGACAAATGCATTTGTTTTTAGAGCTCTGTTACGAAGTCGTGTCATGCCAAAATATACGTCATTATCAGCTTATGAAGTCAGAGGCGTCGAGTCCAACCCAGGCCATTTTCATTCTCACAAATTATTTAGATTCAAAGGAACTCCTTAAAAAGTCATATATGTCATTTGCCATTTTAATGCTAAAAGTTTCCCAAATGGGAGTACAGGATATCCAGGCCGGGCCTTGATCTATCAATATTTTCTAGTAGGAGAACGGTGGGATGAACGACTTAACCAATTTAAGGAGCATCAGGTCCTAACGCGTATATTGCACCATTTATCCGAAGGAAGTTTTTAGATTGAAAATTACTGGCCACTGCATACCCCTCGGTTTTCGATACATGATGGAATAGAACCTCAACGCCAAGGAAAAGAAAACTGAAATGCCTCGAAAATGTTTTTTCATGAAAAGACATGTTAAAGGTAGCTGAAATCGAATGCCAGCTGCGCACCCCAGTTGCATTTGAATACCATTTAGTTGACATTAAGTAGTTTCTTAAATTTGTCAGACTCTGTGGAAATGAGCATTGCCTTCAATTTCCTGTTTTTTTTAATTTCTAACCGATGAGACATCCTCTTGAAAGTAAACAGGACCTATGTACTAATCAGAGTATGGCTTATCAATTTTCATGCAAGTTGTTTTAAGTGTCTAATGCCATTAAGTTTGACACGAAGAAGGATGGAGATGCGTGCAGTGGCGCGTATCTTTAAAACAACAGATTCGATGCCAGAGATTCTGAACAATATGGCTTCTAAACCAGCATGTATCTGACTTGAAATAGATGGCCTGTTTTAGTGGGTAGTAATTTTTGATTGGGAGATTTCTGCAGTACAAATGGGTGCAACAAACACACAGGACCTCATTCTATTATATCTTATGATGAAGTGAACGCTACGGTCCCCTTGCTGTGGACAAAATGTCCGGTCTTATTCAGGCTGCACATTAAACAGATGCTCACCCTCTCACAGTTGTTCCTTTCTATTCTATCGCTTCAAGTGGGTTTTGTTAAATGTTTCGAATAAAAACAAGTGTATTGCAACATTAAACTTCTCCCCTGAAAGGGCGTGCAACGTTTGTTTCAGAGTTTCAACTCGACAATTCATAGGCCCTTGTGAAGGTTTGTTTTAGAGTTTCAACTTGACAATTCATAGGCCCTTGTGAAGGACAATTGCATGCAGGTGCAAGAAACTCATTCATTTTGTGGGAAGAAAATTAAATAAGGTAGAAGGACGGGATTAACAAGTCAACGAAAGGCATGCTTGAGATGAAAATAGACTTCACCCAACCCTTGACAAGTATGATATTTGTTGTCTTATATAGAGAGAGGATCTACAGATTCAGTACTTTTAATCAATTGAGTAATCCAACTTGTGCTATTCATAGGGCGAGCATGCGTTTAATTATACAGGTGGAATTGGTTTAGATATTCGAGGAATGTATTGGATTTTATCAAATTAGCTTCACTGTGTTTAGTCACCCAGGAGAGCGAGGAAAATCAGGAACATAGCGAAAGATAATATCTACTAAGGCTTTTGGTCTAACACTCATCAGAGTAGTACGTCAGAAAGAGAAAGATAATGAAACCTTTACACCCAGATGTGGATCGAAATTAGTTAATTAAAAAGGAGGTGGTTGGATGACAGAGGTGGTTGGATGACAGAGAAAACAACCAATCGTCAACAGGAGGCCAGTGGGACGAACTATAAACTGTTATGGAAAGAACTCAGAACTCTTTCTGTACACATAAGTGATCCATGGTCTTGATGCAGACGGATGCAAATATTCTTCAAAGAAACGTTCGCCATGCCCTACTGACGATGTAGATTAGACTTTCTGGGTTGTCGAGCTAATGTTGGCCTAAGGCAGAGGCACGTGTTTATGTGTTTCAAGATTTAGGTGGTATAGATAACTTTCTGAATCTAGAGCTACGGATAAAGCAGCAGCAATCATTCTGTGAATCAAACAATCAACTCCAATCCTTAATACATCCAACTGAGTCTCAAATCTAATTTCATCCAATTTAATTATTCTATGTAAAGAATTTAAACCGTCTGAGGCTTAGGTTTATCCCATCAGCAACTTTACGGTTATTCACGCATTCTTTATTACGTGTTTCGAATTGACGATGTAACTGTACGGATGGATGCTGGTATTAACCGAGCAGCGAGCCCCTGCATAGTAGAGGTGTATTTGCGGGCACTTATAAATAAGTTGCTTTGCTTAGAGATTATGGACGGGGTAGGTTTAAAGACACCATGCATAAAACATTAAATCGAGAGGGAGTCTAGTTCAAATCGAAGATTTTTGTAGCACAAATGGGTGTAGTAAACACACTCATATACTAATACATGTAGTGATGTGTTGTATGCGACCGTGCTCCTTCTGAAAAACTTAGGCCTATCTGTTATGGCCGATAGTAGACTACCACGTACTCACTTGATAAACTCACTCACTTGATAGCGTCAGTTCTAAACCATCATTCATCTGACTTGAAATAGAGGGAGTGGTTTAGTGAATAGTGATTTTCAAATCAAAGATTTTTCTCGTACAAATTAAACGAACTCAGGTTTAGATCATAAACTCACTAGCCTCCCTGATAGGTGCATGTGTATTGGAGCTGCACAAAAACTGCTGACCAGAAACACCAAGGTTTTCAGATACGGAAACTTTTGGTCTTGCTTGGAAGTACAATGTCCAATTCCAGCTCAAAAGGAGATCCGGTAAGTATTCTAAGCAAAGAAAGCTCAAACCGGACAAAACTGATCATATCAAAAAATCATATCTAATTGACCTGGAAACTTAATCATATTACAAGACGGCTCAAATCAGGCAACCAGCTGTACCTTTTTAATCTTGTGTACAAAATATGTTCGAAAGAAAACACAGCAAAATGAGAATCTCGAAGTGTTGCTCGTTTTTATATAGTAACTTGAAATGACAACTAAAATTATAAAATGTCGAATACCTTATATTTGAGTGTACAGTTTTGTTTGTTAAGTTAAGTTCACTTGGCATCGACCATCAATCCTGGGGGCGGGTATTCTCCGGCTGCCCTCATCCGCTCTTCGCACAGTTTGCAACACCAGTGACCTGAAAATGACAGCAATATTCACTCTTAAAACTTGTTGCATTTCACTTCAAATCTACTCTTGATCTACTGCCATCAATTGCTATCATCTTTGGAAATTTAAGGGGACTATAGGCCGAATACAAGGTATGAGCCTTGTTCTCTCCCAAGAGCTCCTGGATTCCGAGCAGAATTGGTAAACTTTGAAAACTTCCCCCCCGTCCCTCGAGCCCTAAATATAAAAGGACCTTAATGATTGCAGTTCTTGACTTCCCAAGTGAAGGGACTTTTCATACCAGGGAGGGGGGTTGCAGCCAACTATTACTGGGTAGATTTTAGAAGTTAAGTCAAAGAGAAGTAGGACTCAGAATATCAACTAAACTTAATTCCATATGAAAATGCGTTCAATAAAAGTGCACTTAACAAATATTTTCAATGCCCTTAATTCGAAATTACTACATCATAATTCTTAGAGAATTATTTCATTTGCAAACTTCAAGAATAATTGAATCCTTTCAGCAAAAAAAATACATAAAGATTTCTCTCATCCACTAAAAGCTCAGGGGAGACTATACCACATGTTACGTAAATCAAAAGCGGATTATCAGAGTTGCAGAAAACTCGACCAAAACCAGGCCCTCCTATCAGCAAGGGGAATGCAAATGCGTGGATTAAAAAGCTTCAAGGCTTAATTATTTATCGATTTGCAAGAATTTGATAAAAGCTTTTCTTCAATACCAACCTTCAGGTGGCTCAGCCATTTTCGGAGTTAAGCAATACATGTGATAACCTCGATCACATTCATCACAGAACAGCAGTTGATCCTATGAAAAGAAATTTTCATCAAAACGTTTCCTGATACTTTTCCAACCACAAGATGAAATTGTGTAAAGGGCCTACTGAATAGATAAACTAATCAAGCAGTTTAACCCTTTCCTCTTGATGCGACTTAGCCTTGTGACTCCTTGTGCATTTTTCTTTGGAGTTATCAAGAGCTTACTGATGTTTCTGAAATTCTCTCCACACATTTTTTGTGACAGGTCTGAAGGTGTTGATGTTGATAGGCAAATACACGTACTATGTTTGTAAGGTATCGGTTTATCTGCAAAGCAAAACGAACCAACTGAATAGGTATACTAGTCGAGCATTAAGACCCTGGTCCTTCCTCTCAAGGCAACTACGTCTAGTTATTCCTTCTGCCCTTTTGCCTGGAATAACAAAGAAGTTTAATTCTCTCTTCACACTTAGTAACAGGTCCTACCACAGGTCCGAGGGTGGTTTCGAACCCAAGACCCTGTAAACAAGGATCTAGTTATCTAACCACTCAGCTATCCTGTATGATTTTGGGATTTACTTTGATAGGACTATTATAAAATTTGCAGATGAAATAGCTGAGAAGGTTTACCGACAATGTGAACTGATCAGTTAAAAAATTCAGAGAATATGCATGCGATCAAAGCTTTCAACCAATCAAATTTGAAAGCTACGTTACTAAGCCTAACCAGTTTATTTTGTTTGAGAATGGTATTCAAGGGTGAGATAACATACATCATTATCTGATGTGCCACAAAGAGAACAAGATTTGCACTCAATGCATTGCCATTTGTATTTCTTTACTTCTATGATCAGTTTATCTGTGAACTGCAAGCATGACGGATGGCCTGAAACAAAGAATGATAAATCATTTCATCCATTTGATCTTGTGTTTAAATTTCAATTATCAAAAAAAAGGGTATCCCAGCACAGTAACAACAAGAACTTAGGGAAACAGGGTTGAGTCTTCCCTTTTATCCTCAGAAACAATTGTTTTTTGTTCTATATAGATGCAGATATTGGCATAAAATTAGAAAGAAATGATAGAGTTTATAAAATACATGTAGTATATAATTTTTAAATTTCTTGATGCAGTTAAAAGAAATCTTCCAAAATATACCTGATCTACCACAGTCAGAACACGAAATAAGCTCCTCTTTAATTCCAGTTTTCTTATTTTCTCCTGCATCGCCTAAGCAGAAGTCGCAATACGGATTCTCAACAGGGTTGTCCTCTTTGGTGGCAGTGGCTGAGTTTTCCTTTTTTTCATTAGATGGAAATGCTCCCTGAGAATCCTCATTTACGTAGCCAGGCCCTTCCTCATCAGCATCATGGTCAAAGTGTTGGTAGTGATATCGAATGCCTTGAGTATTCTTGTATCGTTTATGGCAAACTAAAAATAATTATGAAAACATAGCCATAATAGAATAGAAAAATGAAACAGGTAAATCTTGTATTTGATACACTCAACAGCCCCTAAGGTACCTTTAACACTACTAGCAGTATAAATAATGACCTACTTTCACAAAGATATGGTTTCTTCCTCTCCTCTGGTCCCATTTTGTTGATTTCTTCTTTGGTTAGATTTCTCACCCTGTCAGCTAGTTTCCATGCAAGGGTATTCTTTTTACCCTGAGGAAATACAATTGAAAATTAATCAGCTGAAACTGGTTTTCAACAAACAATAATCAGAAGTATAATCGATCAAACATATTAAACAGTTTTGTAGAAGACATGATTTCTCAGTACAAAATCTGTTTAAAAAATGTTTCTTCTGTAATTCATTCAAGGTGAGAATCATGTCATTTGGGACACCAATCACATTTTTCCATGCCAGCAATTCTCAACAAGAAACATGACAATGAAGTCTAGATTCCCCCAGAAATAAACAAACTAAATTAAACAAAAAGAACAAACCCTTTTGACAGGAGGCTCCTTCTTCTTCTTTTTCTTTGAGCTTGGGGTGAATTCGTCATCACTCATGTTAAACTCTGACATGGCCTCCTCTTCGTGCTCATCTACCTCCATGCCTCGGCTCTCAACACGAGCACCTGGAAGATCAACTCCTTCAAGGCCAATTTTGATGCCTTTGTCACTTGATATGCTTGACATGCTTGTCTCATCTTGACCTGAAATTCAAAGATGAGCAAACCATCAACTTCACTAAGTCAATCAATTTCTGGGGTAAAGGTATGTTATGCAGGGGCAAACTCAAAGATGGGGGGCAAAGTCAAAAAGATGGGAAGCTAGCTCACATATTGTGCGAACTGGATGTTCCAGACTGGAAATAAGGTTACATTTTCTGAACTGTTGGAGCCAACAACATAAGAAAAATGGAAAAGGTGCAACAAAAGATGACATAGCCAAAGAAAACTTGCAATAGATGTGAGCATGGGCATGTTTTGCAACTAGTGTATGTCAGGCATAGCTTTACAGGAAATCCACTATCTGCCATACCCCTGGCATGAATTAAGAACACCCTACAATAGTGGGCATTAGTGCTGTCCAAACACAAGATTTTAACAATTCGAATATTCATTTAAGTTTTAACCGAACATTTGGTTATTCGGGTCTGGCTTAGAAAAAGGGCAAGAAAGGGCGAAATATAATGTCATCAAAGCTTTAAAAAATTTTTAATCACTTTGGGAATTTGGTTTCTTCTACTCAACCAATAATCGCAAAAAATTAAGTGGGTCGCGTTATTATAACAAATTGATCTATGGAATTCGGTCTTGTCATTAAGGTCAATTCTCAGTCTTTTTATTCAATCAACTAGCCTTGCAGTTGTTCATTTCCTATGCAATAGTCAATCCAGCGCTACGTTTACTGATTTTGATTTACTGATTATAAAAAAGCAGGTCAATTGCAAACCTATACAGCAAAAGTAGGCCATTTCAAGAATCAGGTTTCATGTTTCTATCAAAAGCCCTTTTTCTCATTGCCCATTACAAAATCAGTGACATTCCAACCATTCGAATAGTCAATTTTAACTCGTAATATTGTGGTCTATTCGACTGATCCTTTACATTCGATCAGTTGAATGGTCGACTAGTCCACCGATCGATCGTTCACTGCTACTCGGATAACCCAAATATTTGGCTCAAGCGAGTAATTGTTACAATTCACAGCTATTGGAATAGTTTGCTGCTAACCGAATAGCGATTATTCAACCTTTGATGGACAGGTGACTAGGCACCTAGTCAGCATATTTCCCAATTACACCAACACCAACTTTGAGTTGCACAATTATTGGATACTTGACTACAGGCAAAATACTTATACAGAGACCTGCCCCCTACCACACCTATTGTTATGTTAGTCTGAGGCTGAGAACAAGCTAACTTACTAATGATTAAACCGGGCCTGTCAGCTGCTACCTCCTGTGCTTCGTGTGTTGACTGCCTCGTCGTTGGCCTCGTCGAAGCAGGAGCCTCTTGCTTGACTTTTACCCGATTCAACTTGTCAAAATCTGGTCTCTTGTTGACCCTCCATCTTCGTGAGGGGTAAGTACACACCTGTCCCTCCCTCACAGGGGCAGAACGGTTCACACGGCTCACCCAAAGATGACAGTCTTGCTGGGCCACGCCAGTTTGTCCGTCAATATACGGAATCCGCATTCTTCTCTCGACTAGGATCTTGGAATTATACGCGATCACTTGATCTATGGCATCTCTGTATTTGTTTGGAGGTATTCTAATGGCCATCTTGGCTGATTTTGTTGGCTAAACTTGCAGGATCTATCGGTCGAGCAGAGTAGCGTGTGGAGAAAAATTAAGAATGTTGATGCCTAGGCCATTGAAAACAAAGACCGGAAATGGTCAAACACTCTTTACCAGACCTCTAGAAAGTGTGGGGGATGCCGCCTGTGGAGGAGCAAGAGAAACCCCTCACCTCATGATCCTTTGCGATGCGCTAAAAGAAAAATTATACTTTTACTTTGATTGATATACGGATTTCATGGAAATGTAAACAAATTTACTCGAAATGATCACCAAGTCGAAAGAATAAAGTTTCCCGTCTCTTTTTAATAAGGCTCTAATATCCAAATTCAAAAATATCTTATTCTGCAATCCGCTGTTGAAAATGAACAGTTTGAATCGACCAATGGCTGCGAGTAGTCCCAATTTGGGCGTGGGAACCGAAATTTAGGCCCTTCCTCTCCACTGCACCACCATCAAGATTTCAAGCGAGCCTACCCCCTATAAAGGACGAGGAAGGATACTTCCTTAGTTAGGCTCAGGATATGTTTGCAAGAAAGAAAGATCAAGCACCAATAAAGCCAGTACAGAATATGAATGGAAGATATGTGAGGGTGAACCAGAATCAGAGAGGTGAGTATGAATGGCTAGTCTAAATCCCAAAATTAAGATGAATATTTTTGTACTTTATACTATTTTAGTACTACGTACTATTTTTGTACTATGTACTATATTTGTAATATATACTTTTTTATTTGGTTGCTCATTGGTCTAACAGTCTACTGATCAGAAAAGAGTTGAACCTACAGAAAGGATTAAAACAAATGAACCCAAACGGAAAAATCAAAAATTTCAGACACCCTAGAATTGGATTAAAATCAGCATTAACAATATTCTGAGAAGAGGTGAATGACTGATTCATTGTCGGTCAGCCATTTAACACAATTTTGTCCGATGCACTTAGCAACTTTCTGATGTTAATTGGTCAGAGGGTTGATAGCGATAATGCTAAGAAAAAGATGAAAGCTAATTTTTACATTGAAACTTTCAAATTGACAAAAATACTAACGCTAAGGGCAAGTGGTGGGAAGTCAAAAGTTACTGTGTGAATGAGGCAAAGCAAGGAAGAAATGGAGAACGAAACAGAATAGCTGGTTTGCCTAATTAGATTTAGTAGGTCTTTATTTGGAGGAAGTTTAAAGTGAGATCCCTGCAAAGCAGGCTGGCGAGTACACCTCTTGAAATTCAAAAGGTTTGACCAAAAAACAAACATCTGGGTAAAAAGGCTAACCTCTTTTATGAGTCACTCCTCTCTATAGAAACAGGCCCTAAATGGTGACAATCTTTAAAATGTTACATAGGCAATTCCATTTTAAAATGCGCATTTTGTAGATTTTCTAAAGTTATTAATTTATTGCACAGACATTAAAATACTGGTATTACTAAAAAACTGCTTAATTGTCAAATTTGTCCTGTTGTATTTTCATTTCTTAAACAGTTATTTAACTGCTGTGCAGAATCCCACTATCATATTTCAAATTAAAGTAAAAAGTAAATTTCAAAGTAAAACAATAACTGGCCACTCCTGTGGTCTTCTATGGATGCTTGGCACATTAAGTATATTACTCAACTTTGAATTATGATATATGTGTTGTCCAGTAAGGTCTAGATCTAAATTCCATGGAATAATCTTTCATTGTCCAGGTGGATATGTGGAATATGGACAAGCTTATCCTCATGTTCTGAACAACAACCCCCGGCTTCCACCACGTGGCATCCCTGAGACGGAAATCTCAGAATCCTATCTAACAGCACCAGAAGAGGAAGAAATCAACAAGAAAAAGAACAAAAATAATCGCAGAAAAATCCCGTTTCTTCAAAAGAAAAAGAAAAACCAATCGTCCAATAATTCTTCAGAGCAAGCAGAAACCGATACTGCTGAAATTGGATTTGTCGAAGATGATGACGACATTACAACATACGACGAAGGGCTCCCTATCAACTTTGAGGGCCTAAACATCAGTAACTCTAGTCCCTCCACCATCAACCAATACAAGAAAACAGAACAGACTGAGAACCAGTATGAAGTCGAGGCTCAGATACAAGAGAGACTGAAATATATTGTTGGCAATTATCGACCACCTCCAGCATACCCCAGCCAAGCAACCCCGGAAAACGGGAGCAAATCAATGATACAGCAATTGCTGCAAGAAAAAAATAACATTCAAATGAAAGATAATGCAAGTATGATTAATTACTGCCAGGTTGACGTGCCTAAAGGCTTGTCGATGGAAGACTTGTCAAAGATCTTGCAGTCCTTTCCAGAAGAGGCCCAGGGGAGGGCTAATGTTAATTTTGAAAAACCTAAAGACAGACCTGCTGATTTAGACTTGAAAAATCTGTCTCGTTCTGATTCTTTAAAAAGTGCCAGTGATGATAAACTGGTGATGCGGACATTAAACAGCCCATCAAGTACCAGTCCCCGTGTTGGCACAAGTCCTGTCATGGGTGAGAGACCCGGTAATCTCACGCCATCGGAGTTGTATGAGCGACGGAACATGTATTATCGAGATGCATTCAATAACCAACTGAGTCCTAGACAGATTATCGAGCCAGTCACTGAAGTTTACCCAGAACCAGATTACGAAGCTGATAACAAAAAACCAGCTCCTATTAAAAGGCAGCAGTCTGGGAAATACATTGTGGAGATTGTTAAAAAAGATCCCCCTCCTGTTGTCTATACTAAACCGGAAGGTAAGAATATATTTTTCCTAGCTCCCAGGTTCCTTGGTAGAAGCAAGACAGGCTGTAAAGGCCCCTCTATACTTTTTTGACAATTGGCCTTAGGTGTAAGCAAAGCAAAATAGATTCATAAACTGTCCTATAGATATCGATACTAGTGTATTGTTTATTTTGAATGACCTTGTTCTTTAAATACCTTTTTCTTTTACCTCCAACAAGCAAGCGATGGTCAAAATAGTTGAAGTTATCATATGTTAAAGTTATCAACCCGTATTAATGATTTTTTACTTCATCTCTTTCCATTAACTCTTATATGAGATCAATGGAACTGTACCTAAATTGGTTGAAACTTCTTTTTTACCTCTGTTCTAATTTTTCTCAAATTTATTTTAGTTTATACTGAGCATCCGGAACCAGACTATGACTTGCCTAGAACGTGAGTGAACTTGATCCTTATCGACATTTACTTCTTACTTAATCACTCACAGGTCTTTTTTAACTCTTTGCACAAACTTTCCCCCCATCTAATTCTCTGCTGTCTGGGTCAGTAACCCAGTACCTTCTTTACGGTCAGTCTGTTTTTTCTTTTTGATGGTCTTTCTCTTGGGTCCCGTTCAGATTTTGAACAAATCTGTTCTTTGGCGAAAAGGATATGTTTAGCTCTGTTTTTGGCTTTGCATTCACATTAATCCACTTAAAAACGAAGCTAAATGAATACCCTAAAAAAGTGGAGCTAGGCAAAATGGATATTAGCAATGTGCACATCAAAAACGTTGAAATTCGACTATGCTAACAACAATTAAGGTAAAGACAATGAAAATCTCGTATTCATGAAGAGAAAATCAGATGCGTTTTTGAGAACAAGTGTGAACACAAATTGAAAGATGTCCTTTCTCATTGGAAAACTTAGTGTTGTCAACGGGGAGGAAAAATAACAAAACGGACAACTGTGAACGGGCTTTGGTCTTGGCCAAGGGAAATCTTGTTTGCATGTTTGATAAGCCAAATATTCAGTTGCTTTTCTACATGCATGGCCAAACCATTTTGATACTCATTCGTGATTATTTCTTTGACAGTTTTCTCTAATCCTGAAGTTCTTCTTATCTCTTAATTCCTAATTCTGTACAATCTAGAGACATTCAACATGGAACGTAGCATTGCATATTGAATACTAAGAGCTTCTTTTTCATAAGCAACAGTTAGAGCCAAAGTTTCTGCAGCACAGTTGGCAAAAGATGGAATCAAAATTCAAGTTTTGATTAACCGATTCTATCATTGTTTCATGGTGCTTTTTGAAAGTCATGTGTTTTAGGAATTTGTTAAAGATTATGAACGGTACAAGAAAATAAATAATTCGACAAAAAGCAGCGTGCGAAAGCAGATTCGAAATTTCGAAGCAGACATTGCTAATAATTCCAAAGATAATTGTAAGATATTTTGGAGATATGTAAATTCAAAACTGAAAACAAAGATTAAAGTTCCTGACCTAAAAACTGATCAGCACAACACAACAACAAGCGAACAAGAAAAAGCTAACTTACTAAACAATTTCTTCAAGTCCGTATTTAGCAAGGCGGATATACCCGAAGTGACAGACAGAGATGTAGAATCGCAATTCTTAGGATTACCATTAACCGACATTCAGTTCACTGAAGAAAAAGTTCGAAATCTATTAAGCGATTTGAATACATCAAAAGCAGCTGGACCAGATGATATACACCCTAGGATACTAAAAGAATTGTCTAATGAAATTGCGTATCCTATTTTTCTAATATTTCAATCGAGTTTTAGTTGTAGCCACGTCCCAGAAGTATGGAAACTTGCAAACGTATCTCCTATTCACAAAAAGGGAACAAAAAATGAAAAGGAAAACTACAGGCCCATTAGTCTAACATCGATTGTGTGCAGAATTATGGAGAAACTAATCAAAGAAGCAATCGTTGATCATTTTCTTACGAACAACCTATTTTCGCCAGATCAGTATGGATTTAGACAGTTCAGATCATGTTTATTACAATTACTCGAAGCGTTAGAGGACTGGACATCTTATCTCGACAAAGGTGATCACATTGACGTTATTTATTTCGATTTTTCGAAAGCATTTGACTCGGTATCACACAAACTATTATTAACAAAACTCAAAGAGTACGGTATTACCGGAAAGCTATACGATTGGATTGCAAACTTTTTAAAAAATCGAAGGCAAAGAGTCGTCCTGAACGGATGTAAATCAGATTGGGTAAAAGTTACTAGTGGAGTTCCCCAAGGTAGCGTTCTTGGACCTTTGTTGTTTTTAATCTTCGTTAATGACCTACCAAGACATACTAATTTCTGCAAAATAAAAATGTTTGCAGACGACATCAAACTATACTCCAAGGCAAAGGATAATCATGCCCGTATTCAGTACGATATATCAAAAGTATGTGACTGGTCTAAAAAGTGGCATCTACCGTTAAATTCACAAAAATGTAAAGAATTACGACTTGGCATCAGCAAAGACAGTGCAGAAGCTTATATCTTGTCTTCTCGTGACGATACGGAAACAAACATATCGAGAGTTGAAGAAATGAAAGACCTTGGAGTGGTAATGGATAGCAAGCTGAAGTTCGATCAACATATTGCAGAAATATCTAAAAAAGCGACTGGAGTGCTCGCATCAATCAAGAGAACACTGACTTACATAGACAGAAACGTGTTCGTTGGTCTTTACAAGAGTCTCGTCAGGCCTTTGCTAGAAACATCTGTCTCCGTATGGAACCCATATATGGTTAAACACATAAAGCAACTAGAAGCAGTTCAAAGAAGAGCAACGAAGCTTGTTCGCGACATCAGACAATTATCGTATAATAAAAGATTACAAGCTTTAAAATTACCAACTCTTCAGTATAGGAGAAAGCGCGGAGACATGATCACAACTTACAAAATACTTCATGGCCTCATTGACACTGACCCCTCAAAGTTCTTCAAGATCAACGACAATAAGACAAGGGGTCATAAATACAAAATAGTGTTGAACAAATGCAGATTAGATGTGAGAAAGAACTTTTATTCGCAGCGAATCGTAAAAGAGTGGAACTGCTTGCCAGCTGACATCGTCGAAGCAAAGAATGCGATAACGTTCGAGAAACTCTTTGACCGCCTACACGGGGATTCAAAATTCGAATTCAAACTTAACTAGATTAGTAATCATAGACAATCAGGGTTTTATAGGCCTTGGCCTTCCAGCCCCTTAACCAACATTTATTATTATTATTATTATTATTATTATTATAGGAATCAGGAAATATTGCATGTTCATTGCATCTCAAAGAAAAATTCATATTATAAACCATGAAATCATGAACACGAGTAATTGATAGTCTTATGTAATTACTGGTAATAGATATATAAAGAACTTGTAAAGTAGAATGAACACATTAAAAAACAGACATGTTCTTCTTTGACTCCGAGTTTCGTGCTTACACACTCATCTGACAGACTATACAAATGAAGAATTCCGAATAACAGCCTCTACTTTATGATTGCTGTACACTCAGGTATATCGAGCACTATAGCCAGGATAGGCACTCTCTTCTCGAGTTAAAGAACCTGTATGTAACTTGCGAATATTTTTATTAGTACATCTCCTGATGAGTGGGCAATCACGAAACAGGCTTGTCGAGTTGAATTCATAGTTTCTCATGTATTTTCTGCCAATTAGTATTTCAACATCATTTGTGCATCAGAAAAACACAAGATCGTGTAGATTCAATATTAAGTTACATGCCGAACATATAAAAAACCGATGAACTGCTTCAACAATTAAAGTAAGAGCTACTAAGATATTCAAATTCAAATTCATATAATTCAGCAACAATCAATTTAGGTTTACAATTTAGTGCATTAAGAGCTAATTAGAGAAATATATAAAGTTACATCATAAATATTTAAAAATAGTTGCCTAGGACGCTGAGAGAACTGAAACGGTTTTCGAGCCCAGCGCCCTATTTAGTGAATCAAAATCAATACAATGTCATTGGTAAATAAACTGAAGTAGAATTAGCGTTATACAATATACCATAATAAAATAGCATCAAATCATTAATACAGCGATCAAGATGAAGTTAGCGTTTAATTTATCTTTCATCTCTACCGCCGGTGAAAACACGTCCGTACACAAGCGACTCATGACAGGAAAAAAAAGATATGGAACAAATTGCCTAATTAGATAACATCTCTGCATCGCATTTTAAAGTTTAAGTTCCATTTTAAGAACTAATTCGGACAAAATGATTAAGGATTCAAATGCTTTTGTCTGAAATTTTCTATTTAGCTTTCAATTTGTTGACAGTGGGCCCTATTGTAAATAATTTTTCTCTTTGTAGATAAGTTATTATAGGCTGCCCATGTAAACATATCATATGACCGTTATTATTATTTGTGCTTTGAGCGTTAACAACTTTTTTGGTTCTTTTCACTAGGAATGCAACATCCTATGAGCTGAACCAATTAGAGCTATATCAAGAAAACCTACTTGTGGAATCCTCCCTCCATCTTCGTGAGAAATCGGAGACATTTGTACCTCCAAGTCCATATATGTACACTGGTATGTTTTTATTTCTTATTTACACCAAACATGATTTGTCTTACTTAGCCAGCAAACTAGACTCATCAGACAATATAATTCATTCACGCTACATTACATCGCATCAAATTTATCAAGTCTACCTCGGGGTGTATATTGCTTTTCCTATGGCATATAACACTCTACACAACCAAGGTATATGAACAAAATAACATAGAATTGGAATTAATGATTTCAGTTTAAAATGAATAGGAGCCCTTTTTCACTAAACCCATTAATCTGTTCCCCGAGTTTTGGCCGAGTTTCTTTAAAATATATACAGTATGCTGTAACAAAAAGTGATTTATCCTTCAGCTGAACGATGATGTAAGTAACCTTGATTTTGAACGCATAATGTTTTTAAGCGAAGCTCTACTGAATCAGTGAGGAAATCTGAAGTAGGAAAAAGACAATCTTGTCCCAATTACGTTATGATGATTATGATAATAAGAGTTTGTTGCACCCAAATTTTGGTGAAAAGGAAAATAGTGGCTAATAGAGAAGGCTTACCTCGTTGAAATAAGTACCAAAACGGATTTTCACGTTCTTAAGGAGATGAAACTCGGTTCTAGATGTAAGGGACAGGCAATGATTTATGTTACCTGGAGACTACGAACGACCCGTAAGTTTATAAGTCAATGATTGCCTCATTTTATTTTCAGAAATCCCTGAATGGCTGCAAGTATACTCTAAGGCATCGCCAGATCTTGACAAGTTTCTCAAGGTAACTTGATTTGTGTGCTGTAATATCTGGTTCTAAGCTCCTTTTCGCATTTTGACCTGGATGCTTTTGAGAAATCGAAGATTAGTTGACTAGTTGATAAAAATTGTTTCCTTCATGAGAGGCGTCTTTTCTTAAACTGGAACTCTTGGACTGTGTTAGTAAGAACTTTTCATATCACTTTGTCTGAACTTTGGAAAAAATAAATTTGCAAGTTTCTAAATTTTTCAGTGCACCTGAATAGAACAAGCCCTTCTGTCTCATAGACCCTATCTCTGTCAAGCCTCTCTCCTAGAACTCTGAACTTTACTTAAGACCCCTAAGGTCTTACAAATGAGATTTTACTGCTTTGTTTTTATGTAGGTATCTCTTGTTTTCTTTTAAACACTACTGTTTGTTTATGTCGTATATTGAATTCACCGACTATCAGGAATGTTTTGCTCGTTTGCAGTGGGAAATGTTCAGGATCCCCGAGCTTGATTGCTGGCAAACGATGTTGAAGAGGCTTTACATGAAGGAATTAGAACAAGTGGTTTTGTGGTTTGAAGAATATCGACAATCTCTTCAACATGAAATCGAGAGGAGGGAAAGGGAACTCGGAATCACTCGTGTTGCCATGCCATTCTTAGAACCGAGGCTGAAGAAGACAGACGTGTAGACAGATGAAATGGTATGATTTTTTCTGAACAGTTTGTAAGAACTTATTTTATTTAGCACACTATTCAAGCAGTCCTCGGAGTTTTTCTGGCTAAAATACCTTTGCTTAAAACTCCAATGTTGAAGGAAGGAAGAGATAGTTTTGCAACCCTGATAAGCACAGATGAATTATAATTTGGCAACTTCATGTTTTAAACCATTATTGAAGCACACCAAACATGCACAAATTGAGCTGTGAAATCATACATAGAAAGTTTCACCGCCTCATCAGTATCGTTTAGCACATACGATTATTAGCTATTAAAGTTGATACAAGAATATGATAAGCACAGAGTTACCTTAATAATCCGTGGAGACGTTCATTTATTTTGTGGAGCTGGAAATAATTTGTTTAGGTTTATCCTGAAGCAGATAACTGTGAAAAATGGCTCCATATTAAGTTCTACCATATCTTGCAAAAGATAGCATTGCATAGTTCCAAAGAATGTTTTGTTAGATGACCATATTTTACACTTATAGGATTTCTTCATATAATCACTGGCATGGAATGGTCCCTTCAGTCTAAGTTTTCATTTGGCGTCGTTGTGAATTGCTGTGGATCTGTAATGGTGTATATATTTTAATGCCTTTCGTCGCATTGAATTTTATAGTCTTGTTTTGTATATTCAATTGTCTATATCTCATAATCAGGCCAATATGAGACATTCTCAGGCTATAGGATTTACACCAAAGTTGCTAACAGGAGACAAGTATTGTGCTTTTCCTTTTATGTGCTTGCAATGAGCAAATTGTTATGGTATGCAATTTATGATGCAAAATGTTATGAGAAAGTTGTTTAGCGATATTTGAAATGTTACTAATATTTGAAAAGTGCCTTAGAACCTGGTTTAGCGGAATGGTCAAGGCCTGCTCATAATTGTTTCAGATGTAACCATATCCTTTAAACTGTTTCAGTCATATTTTTCTGTATTTTCAACGAATGGAGTACATTACATTGTGAATTGACCCATGAATTAGTGAGATACTGTCAAAAGTAATATAGTAGTATCAGGTCTTATTGTGTTTGTTTCATACCTTTGTAAGTGAATGGGTTTTATTAGGCCAACTAAGGATAAGCCTTATTCGTAGCAGTGGTACAAAAGCATACACTACATCACTACATATAGTAGTGTATGGGGTACTAGTATCTTTGATTACACCAAATTTCGCTGCAGAAATCTTCCATTTGAAAACGACTAATCTTAAGACAAGGATGGTACTAGATAAAAGCCTGCAGATAAACTTGTTGGTTCTGAACCCATGCCTTCTAGATCTCAATCGATTATATTCCCTTTGTAAAAATTGTTTCCATTTAGTATTTCTATAGCAACCCGAATGAGCCGTTGGATATTTCTGAAATAAGTGCTCGCTTTAAAAGGAACACTTTCTGTACCTGTTCTTTCCAGCATAAAGTAATTGAAATTACAGACGATTCAGGGGTTTTACGTCATAAGAAAATTGCCTTAAGTGTTTCTTTATTTGCTGCCATTGGACAGTATAGTGAGACAGGAACAACGCAAGACGACACACACGTAAAAATCGTAGATTTATTAAATATTATATATATATAAAAATGATGTCAATATTTCGCCCTGGCATACAGGGCTTCTTCAGGGCCCATTTTTTTATATATATATATAATACTTAATAGATCTACGTTTTTTCTGTGTGTGTCGTCTTGCGTTGTTCCTGTCTCACTTTATTTTACCTACTTCGCCGCAAGCATCCAAAGGATCCGGCACAAAGCCTAGTATTGTGGACTTTCTTCGTTTAAATTGGAAAGTATGTTGGAAATTGTAGAAAAGTATAGAATGATAATTTCGTCTTTTAGAACTATCTACATAGTTTGTTCAGTTACAGTTAAACCCACATTTACCTTTTACAACCAAGCCTTATGTTCCTTATATCATGGATATGGCTGAAGGGCTCTCCGTTTAAACGGTTTTTAAGTTCCATTGTAGAGAAAGAGAAATCCTAAGAATTATTATTGTCGAGGTAAAGTCAGAAGGAGGTCTCAAAAGAAGGGCCTAAAATACCTACTGTTTTGATTTCAAAGATTCAGGCAATAATTCGGTATAATAGAACTTTTTGAAATGATTTTAGACGTAAAGTGAATTCGAGGTAAAGTGATATGTACATATACCATGAAGACTATACTCCTAAGCAAGCACAGTTTTTGCACATATCCAGATTAATGGGAACCACGAAAAGGGCTTCAGGAGGCTTCAATTTTTGTTGAAATAAGCTCGAAATTTGGCCGATTTAGGAGGTCTTCATTCGTGGAGGGATCCTTTCAGTGGAGTTTACACATCTATTCAGATGTTGGTATAATCATTATAATCAAATTTGTAAGAGCATGTATGAAATATTCAGCCTATCGAGTCTATGAATCGAGGTAAGGTGCATTTGATCTTCACACTTTCATATTTAAGAAACGAGGGTGAAATCGAGGCTGTTAGATTGAAAATTGAGGTTGAATCATGATTTATGTAATGTGAATTGTGTTAATTATCAACAATGATTCACAACAATACTCGTTACTCTCAAAATTTTGTAAAGTGTACAAGTTTCTTATTGATGTGTGTACGTATGACTATTACAGCAGTGCCTCCTTGAACAGGCTATTTATCACCTTTAGATGTAATTATATGCTGCTTTGTGGTTTAATTGTATTGTATGCTCTATTTAATGTTTAGAATGTTTATTTAAAATTGGTAGAAAAGTTTGATAAATCGCGAAACATGCCGTAAGACTGGAAAGGTTCTTCTACCGGGTGATTAGGAGGGTTATTGGTTATTTCCAAAGCTACTCATGCTCTCGAAAGAGATCAAATCTTAGATATGAGATATTTCATCAGAATTTTCTTAAACTTTTGCCACTATCAAATGTTCAGAACATTGATATTTTTCTTAAAACTTCTTCATTATTGTTTGAAAGATTATTGGCATGTGAATGACCTTCTTCAACTATGATAAAATTCGGTCATTAGAGTCATAATTCATTTAGTAAATTTCCTCAAGGTAAACTAAAACCAAGCCAGGCTTATGGTTCTGGAAAGGTTTTAACACATTCTGTTTTTAGATTAAAGGTACATATTTTCGCAATTTTTCTGATTTTCCTACCAATCCAAGTTTGTATGGAATAATAGTATATCGTGTTGTGGTGTAATCTATCGTTATTTATCTGGGCAACAGTATAAACTGACTTTTGGTAAAATTTGTAACTCTTTGTAAATGTTTGCATAATGTTGACAAAAATTATCATTAAAGATTTGCATTTTTTAAACATTTTATTTTTTGAATCTTCCCTGCTTTATCAAAAAGAGATATATATTTAAAAAATCTTCAATTTCCTCTCACTAGGCACCAATAAAACCTGTGTTGTTAGGAACTTGACTTCACCGAATTCATGCAGTGGTAGAAGTCTCATGCTACCATCTACTTAACAAAAGATTCTAATATTTCCGAAGGATGACGTCAATGACGTCATACCATTTTGTCCTTCGCAGCCCCTCCCTGAGCAATCGTAACTTCTGAAATGGGACTGGGACTCACTTCAACCCGGAGCAAATGCTAGATTTAGAAATGCTCCGGAACGGAACCAAAATACAAATGGATGCCCTTCTTCATGCCTTCGGATGCAAATCGAAATTAATTAGTCCCAGGAAGCTTGATAAGCATGTGTGAAACGTGAAGTCAGCATGAAAGCACAAATTTATTCTATTATGGTTTATCAATAATTCAGATTAATGCCAATTGAACAGCGAAAAACGAAGATTTGATCACATCACTTACAGTGGTGAAAGTGTCAACCAAGTGCCACTCAAAAAAATGGGCCTACTCTGGAAATTTGCTATAATTGTAGTTTTGATAGCAATTTCAATATCTTTCTTTGGGATTTATAAAGTCATAAATCAAGTGCATGAATCGTTGAACGAGAGAGAAATTCCAGGAGAAGCGATAAGCCCGAACAATTGGTATCTTTTTAAGAAGTTTGATCAGGATTATGATGGATTCCTTGATATCAAAGAGTTCCAGTCGGTCATGGAACATACAATGAAACATCTTAATGATCAAGGAATAGAAAGTGGAGTTGTAAGTATCTTTGGATGGTAGGAATGATACTAGAAATTCAGACCTAAACATTTTAAGAATGACAAAAATAGAAATAGACCTGTCAATTGCCCCGATTAAGAATCCCAGGGTTTTTATACTGAGGAAATTGGCAGGTTGATAGTTTGATGATGCATTTACTTTCAAGCTCATTTGTGAAAATTATGATAATGCAGAGCCCAATTGATTAAGTTAATAAGATGTAAATAGACTTAGCTCAAAAATAAACAATGCTTTTTGAATGTTTCAATTCCATAAAATGCAAAGCATTTAAGAAGCATAGTTTATTTTTTCGAAATTTGGTTTATGAAAATTATTCAGTTGCTAGATTTGATTTTCAAGCCAGCCATTCTTAAGATGGAACAAGATTTTGAAAATAGGTTTTAGACCACTTTCAAAAAGCTCTGATTTAAGGATAATGGAAATTTGAAATTTGAGGGTGAATATTTAAACCTGAATATAGCAATTGAGGCATCATCGTGCAATTGATATGGCCTGGGTTGCCTAAAGGCTGAAATACATTATATATGCATTTAGTTGAATACGATTTATTGGTTGTTTAGATTAATTGGATGAGAGCGTCTGTTTACACTGTCCAATAAATTCAAACGTTTTTTATCGGAATCTCTAATTTCATCATGGACTCTGAAAGTGAATGTGCTGCAGCTGTGATCATAGTTGCTGCAATAAGTAAAAAGAGAAAGAGGATAAGAAAGAAAAGGCTAAGGTCGATATGGGTGAAGCCATGGTTAGGTCGTAGAAATGAACCGAGGGTGGCTTTTGCTTGCATATGTTTAATAAGGATAATGGACTGAAAGTCACATATATCAGCCCCTCCAAAAATCGACAGCTTTGTTCTTAAATTTTGGCCAAATTTGAGGCTGCTGTTCTTATGAAATTGTTCTTATAAAAAAAAGAGTGTATTTGAAGAAGTATTTTCCAGAAATAGCTGAGTCAAGTTCCGTTCGCCGAGTCACGTTTCGTTCGGCGCCATAAACACAATAGGGATTAAAGAATACAATTTAGAGAAAAGTTGGATGAAAGTTGAACATGTCCAACTTTTGAAACTGAGTTTTCGATTTGTCGAAACAGTCATTTAACATCCAATTTTCGTGTTTACACTATCAAATTTGACGAAATCAACAAATCGTATTCAACTAAATGCATTTCAGCCTTAAGGCCCCCACTTGCATCAGTGTTAAATTTGATCATTTTATGAATTAATGAAACTTCTATCATTTTTGTTAGATAGGGGATGATTTGATGAAAAGATTGTTGCTAAATAGCACTATTTCTAACGATGAGGAATACATGACAGTGAAAGCAGATTTCCAACCTCTGGACTTGACAACAACTTCAAAGCACAAGAATGAAGGGATTTTGGTGAGTGTTTTGATGAAACCATCACATTCATTTTTAAATGAAATGCACATACTAAGAACACTTGGATCTAGTTTAGCCTGCTGTTTCTTTTCTTCCAAGTGATTTCCACCAATTTGTCACCACCTCCACTTCTCAAAAATGTACCTAACATGCTTTTCTGGGCAAAGGCTTAATAAGAAGAAGGCACATTAGTGAATTTAACTGGTGTTCATCTCAAATGGTTTTGAAAATATGTTTGTAATATATTTGCCAACTTTGAGGTGAACAACAAGCTTTGTCTCATTTTTATCATTGATGAATGATTTTTCATTTTGTTTAGGATAACCTTGTTGCTGTGAATATGAGAGGCTTAAAGGATTGGCTGAAACCTTTCGTAAGCCACGCAAATATCAGCAGCCAAGATTTCAAGATCTTCCTTCCAGCATTCAAGCCTGTTGTTGGTGATACATGGGATATCGTCACTCCAATTTCTTTAAAGTTTGGTAAGGACAAATGTTTGTTGTTGAAATAGTTATTGACTATTGTTAGGCGCTGAACCCTTAAGACAACCTTAGGTTGGTCGTAAATGCAAAATCATCTAGTTTTCCTTAAATAAAAAAACAAGAAGATCTAGAGTTGTAGGAGCAAGAAAAGACATCAGAGATAAATTCTCTATTATCCATCCTACTACTGCCTAATCTAAGCCCTTGAATTATCTTGATCGACAATCCAAATCCTGTTTCTTGTCATATCCATATTTTTACAAATACCACAGGGACATAAATGGACTTGAGGTGTTGTAAGGAAACCTTGAATTGAATATTTAAAGCAGACAAGATCAAACATCTTCCAAATGATGAGAGAAGTTTGTTTTCAATTTCTGCTTATCTTTTGCAGATCGTAATCTACCACACAACCGAATGTATCCACCGATTCCCAATAACTCAAAGGAACAAGTTTTGGTGAAATTGCTCTCACTATTGCATCCAAGACCTTTTATTCAAACAAGATTTGTGCCCCAAGGAACAACAGCCATTTTGAGAGCCATGAATGATGAATACTTTGATATTGTCTTCAGGTTAAACACTTATAATCCTTTTCTGAAGCCTTTGATACTTGTGCTATGTGAGTAGTTGTCAGAAGCAGTCCTTTATTTTAAGAAAATGCTTCCCTGCCTTATCAAACCTTCATTGCCTTTTCTGAAAAGGTCCCATGCAAAGATTAGAGTGTGAGCCCTGCCATTCGTGGTTTAATTTTTTGAAAGATCTGGCTATCTACAAGGCCTTTGAATATATTTGTATTCTGGGTTTCCTTGATCTTCATCCTAAATACACATACCGTATGCACCTGTAAAAGAAGACACATTTGGGTACCATTGAAATTGATTGTCTGCAGCAAAGTATTAACTTAATGTGAATTATTTCCAGATAAACTAGCTTAGATGTCGTTATTCTGTCGAAACATTTCTGCAATGATATTTCTGTGCTCATTGCCATTTCGATTTTTGTTGCTTATCAAATGCCCTAATTTTTCTGGGGATACAATTTATGAGGAAGCAGAATTTGTGAAGAACTAATGAGCTTCACTAAAAAACTCTTTAAAATCCTAATACAGAAGACTGAATTTAGACCACTGAGTAGCTATTTGGCAGGAAATGAATCATGATATTGTTTTTCGTCAGGATGCATGCAGAGTTTCAAATCAACGAGCCTCCTGACTTGGCATTTTGGTTCACACCGGCACAGTTTGCTGGGAGACTGTTGATAGCAAGAAATGGTGCTCATGTTGAAGATTTCCAGATGTTTGTTCCTGCAGACAAAAAACTTAATGTTGGTAAGTCCTCTGTAATCAGTCAGCTTAATAGCCAATTTTGTATCAGAAATGGGTTATGCAAGATTCTTGTAGGAAAAATAGCCATGATATTGCATCGACCTAAAACTTTTGGTGTAGTGGTCATGATATGACGCTGAAGTTATTTTTTTTTGTAACTATGCCTTGCCAAGGAGTATAATCCCATAATGTTAGCTTAAAATGAGTGCTCTCAGAGAATAAGGTACGGACCATGGTAAGATTCTTATTTGATGCCAATAAAAAACAGTGTACCACTTCCACTTACCATTTTCATTGATTTTTTCTCAATCTTTTTTGAAATATTAATCTTATCAAAATACAGAGATTTGCCAGCTTCTTTGATAGCAGGGTCCTAGTTAAAAAAGCAAGACTAAAATAGATAAAATTTCTTCAAAGTTTTTCAATAATAACTGATAATAACTTTTCAACTTGACCCTCTGAGCATATAAGTGAATCTCATCTTGATGGAATTATCTTTTCAGACATGGAATGGATAACAGGAAGAAAGAAACACATAGGTGAGGTCTGATTACTTTAAGAACATTAACTATTTGCTCTTATTCCAACTCCATTCAACCCCATCATTCCTCCTACCATATCCCTGAGTGTCTAGCCCTACCGTTTGCCATGCCTTGCTTGCCTTATATATGTTGAATGATTCAGTCTTAGAGCAGCTCAGAGGATAGTTTTGCAATGGATCTAGATTGGAGTCAATTTGATTTGATATTTTTTTATTTCTAGAGAACGTTGACGATGCTTGGGAGATGGAAGTAGATATCGGTATGGTTACAATTTTCATCTACTCCCTAACTTGTTTTATAAGAAATCGGAGTTACCTGCTTCATAAAAAATATTGAAAAATTTCAGCAAGAATGGAGGACCTATTGAATTTATCAAATTCAAATTTGTTATCATAACAAAAAAACTTCCACATGGTATCTAATTTCAAACATCGAAATTTCAGGCTATATGCCAGAGTTGTCACTCCACGGAGAAGGACCAACAAGAAAAATTGGTGATGGTGTCCCGAAACATAAAAACATCAAATGGGACATGGAAATATCTGAATGGGAGGCTAGAAGGACATTGCAGCAGAGGTTTTATCAATTTCAGAAAGTAAGTCTGTCAATCAAATGCCAATTAGACGAAATGTTTGATGAAAATAACGTTCTCATAAGTTCTCACTAGAAGTATCTCATAATATTGTGAAAAATTCTACTATTTGTTCAAGGCTTGTTTCTAGGACAAATTTCCAGATCTTTGTCTGATATATTTTGTATTTGTTGGCGTGTTATAGCCATCAATTCTGAATGCTACTCGGATTTGAATTGATAAACGCCGACCCTTATGCCCTGTTAAATGTCAATCCTAAAATATTTATATAATCTATAGAATATCTTTAGGGGTATGAAGGTTATAAACAATATTAATTTTTTGTAATAATAATTTCAGGGGAATTCTTTTCTGTTGCATTAATTTTAATAAAGTTTACTTTTATTATATTTTTGACCTTTCAATTAAGTAGGACAAATTTCTTATCGTTTGTTGTTCTTTAAAACTTTTAATCTCTTGATAGATAATTTAGAATTTAGCTTTTGAAAGTAAATTTCAATTAATCTTGGTATCAGTAGATTATCTTTAGACCAGCATATTAATACGATGTTATTTTACTCTTAGAGTTGGTATTTATGAATGTGAATCTTTTTAGGTTCTATACAGGCCATTTAACGAAACGTATAAAGTGGCAGAGAAGCAAGACAAGCTCGTGCATCAAATCTTACTTTGGGGCTCTTTGGATGACCAATCTTGCTGAGGTGAATATCATGCAAATATTTCACAGAACTGCAGTGGCATTTATTATTCAGTATACCTTAACTGTCTGTCTGATTCTCAAGGCATAATAAGTTGTTTAAGAGCCTTCAAACATCTATACCAAATAAAAGTAACCGACTGAGTGTCTGAGTTAATATTTATATGCAAGGCTTCAGAATTTAAACAGTTTAACAACAATTCGCAAAAACTTTCAGACCATTTTGTGAAGATTTGGTACGATTTTAAAACCAAACGCGTTGCATCGTTACGATTCATTTCTTGAAGATCATTACAAATTGCTTCTATTTACAACGATAATTTGCAGATGGTTCGAAAGAAGAAGTGGATAAATTCTTTATCATGTCATTATAACTACTGAATCTCGTTTTTGTTTTCTAGGTTCCGGGCGAACTCTGCGCGAGGGACCACTCGAGAGTTCGCCCATCATGACACTGCTGGAGAAGCATTTTGTTAATTCATGGTCATTAGTAACTGAATTACAGGTTAGTGGAGTGTCCCACTCAATACATTGGATCAACAAATGCAGTGGAGGGAAATCACAAGCACATTGAAGATAATATCAAAAGTGCTTCTTGTTTCCCTCCACAGTACTGATGATATCCCCACAGTATTCATGGCATCCCTACACTGTACTGATGGTTTCCCTCCACAGTACTGAATATTCTCAACAGTACTGATGGTATTCCCCCTAAGAATGATGGTTGGTTTGCTTCCACAGAACTGAATATTCTCCACGGTAATGATGGTATCCCCCCAGAGTTCTGATGGTTCCCTTCTACATTGCTAAAAATCCTCCATAGTACTGAATGGTTTCCTTCCACATTACTGAATGTTCTCCACATTACTGATGGTATTAACTGATTGGTTTCCCTCCACAGTACTGAACATCCTCCACAGTACAGATATTCTGCAGTGCCAGATTATTTTTGAGATATATCGATTGTCTAATGATTAGTTTTCATCGTTAGGATCTTTCAGCAAATAGCACTGACAAGTCAGTAAAAAATGCAGCTCAGATATGCCTGGATGCGTACAAGTAAGAGCAAAACATTTTTTCATTCACCTCTACTGTACAACCTGGTCAGTTTTTCTTTGTATGACTTACCCCACTCAGCTATAACATTGGAGCACGCTAGGGCTGGGTCTATTACATGATCTATCAGTCAATCAACCAAATAGCTGCCAATCCTCAATAACGCTTTCTTTATCCCCCCCCCCCCCCCCCACAGCACTGAATATCTATCACAGTACTAACGGTATTCCCTCCATAGTACTGATGGTATACCCTGAGTACTGATAATACCCCCACAGTACTGACGGTATCCCCTCCATAGTACTAAATATCCTCCATAGTACTGATGGTATACCCCAAGTACTGATAATATCCCCTACAGTACTGAATATCCTATATCCTCCACGGTGCTGATGGTATACCCCATAGGACTGACGATATCCCCCTCAGTACTGAATATTCTCCACAGTACTGATTGCATACCCCACAGTACTGACGATATCCCCCTACAGTACTGAATATCCTATATCCTCCACAGTACTGATGGTATCCCTCCATAGTAATGAACAACTTCTAATGTACCGAAAGGTGACCCTCTGCAATACTGATGTAATATCAATGTTGATTAATACGTATCGTTCATGATGATTCAACTGACCAGTGTAAGTCAAATTCAATATTTGCTAATACCACCAATATCTGCACTAGAGGCCGTTTAACCCAGGGTCAAGCCAAAGGCACAGCCCCCCTTCTCTCATTCGACCATATTGATATTGTTCTTTAAGGTTTCCAGTGCAGTCGATGGTTCAGTATCCGAATGGAACCATTCTGTCATCGTTGAATGCAAATGATTTATTGGATGCAACTCAGGAATCTTCTTCCGTATCAAGGTAACCATTTGCAAGCCTTTTAAGGGTATTTACCAACGCGATCTTTTCAGCCTTTCTTAATAAATTTTCTAAGATTGCCTCAATCCACATTATTTTTATTATCAGTTCATTCATGTATGTTTTGAAAAAATAGGTCCTGAAAAAGGGTTTCTTTTGGAGTATGTATGATTTACAATTGTTTTGTAACTATTTAAAATGATCTCCAACGAATATGGAACGATTTGCACCCGTAATTTTAGACAATTCCTTATGTGCCTCAATAAACATTTTTTATCACTTCTTTTAAGCAGTAGGTTCTAGAAATGAAGGGTTTCGTTTAGAGTATGATTTGAAATGATTTTGGAAGATTCCTTGTGCCTTGATAAACATCATCGTTATCATAAAACTATTTACAGTGGGTTTTAACAATAAAGAGTATCTTATAGAAAATAGGTCTTAACTTTGATAATTTGACCCTATCAGTAATGGTGTCTCATGAAATTCTCAACTATTTTCTTGGAGCTGTTTATTGATTTTCAAACATTGAAATATTTGCTTCATAAAACTTATGTCTATTATTTTAATTTGTCTGAAATTTTCAAGCATTTCAATCATTTTGCAACATCTTTAGTGATCGAAACTAATTGTACCAAAATAATGGTCAAACTGCAAAATTATCTTTTTTTTTCTTTAGAGAGTTCGAAGATCCAATCAACATGAACTATTACAATTTTCTCGTCAAAGGATTGGAGAAAGCGAACCGAAAGAGGTAGAATTTGAAATTTTTTCGATTTTTCGCGGCAAACGCCAATTAATTGACTTATTTTGCTAGTTAAACAATCAGTATAGCATTAATTCACGCATTAATACACAAGTTTAGACGAGAATAAAAATAGGATTACTTATAGCTTAAAACGTGTCGTGAATGATACCTTATTTAGTTAGAATTTTTCATATTTCCTTTATTTATAGGTGAATTTCATATTTAGCGTATTTTTATACAATTCAATTTTGAATTTTGATAATAATTTATAAGATACAACTAATATTTTAGTGTAAGGAATGTACAGTCTACATAGAGTTCTGTGTATTCCGGTCTGCCATAGGCATATAGTACTGTACTCGTCCATAATAGACAAACAAAATAACAGATAGCAGAACATACAGCCTATAGTTTCTCATTATTAGTAATAAAAGGAAAATCTATGGGCTGTCACCATCGCCTCCACTTTGATGGCTTAAAACGAATCGTGTATTGAGTGATGAAAGATACTTAAACTTATGTTTACTCTGGAGATCGAAACCCATTAGACGGGCTTTTAAGGATTTCGTGACGGTTTCTTTTCCTGTGGAGAGAAATTTACTCCAATTCACGGGGGCTCGATTTTTATAGGGCGTAGAGGCAAGGGAGCCAGGGGTACGGGTTAGAAGGGGTAGAGTGCCCTTTTAGAATAGAATAACTTGTTGAAAAACTATTGTGAATTCCGTGTACCTTGTTTATAATTAGCTACGTAATATCGTAATATCAACAGCAACAGCAACTATGTTTGGGACTGTTTTTTCTGTCCGTGATTGTGGGAAACTTTAGGCTGTTTGTTACAAATGAATCAAGATTCATAAGTGCTCATTTTTTATTGTATTTTGTACGTAATTCATTTCTTATTCTAATAAGCTTTGTAAGCTGTTATGACGAAGTTCTTTTAAAAGAGGCCGCAGGCTTTGGAGAACTTTTGATATTTGTCAGTTTGTATAAGCTGAATAATGAGTTATCGAATCCAGATTTTAAGTATTGAAATATTTGACCAAATAAATTGTCTGCTTTGCCTTTGTATCAGGGGTTGTAGACCCGGTGGTGTTCGCATTGACTGGCAAAAAATAATATTACCATTGAATTTTCCATTTGAATTTTCTAAAAATCTTTCCAAAAGTTCTTAGATTTCAGATAATAGCACCCTCCTGCTAGAATCTTCAAGCTTGGATTTGCGAAGGTATTACTTTGATTCAATTTCTATCCCAAGTTTATTTTATCTGGCAATTTCTCAAAGTTGTTTGGCAAACTGTTTGTCAAACTCTTGTTAAGTTGGTTGTAGATCACATATCTTAGTTACTAGCATATGGTATCGTGGAATGATGTGAGTTAGCCATCTTTTCTTTGCACGCTGTATTTGGATTAGACCTGTTGGTCTGCTCTGAAGACGGGGGTCCATTCCGAGCCTTGAGTATCTTGCTTAAATAACATCCGTTGACCTAGTCATTTCATATTTTGAAATATGAGATTCAGAGATTTGGAGACTGCCCAGTGAAGCTAAACTAGGAGGAAGAGAGGTAAGATTGCATAATTATTCATCTTTCCCCTTGTTACCCAACTTCCCCTCGTTGACCCTGGAGCATTTTGTTTTCTTGAGATTGCAATGTCATTGTGTATTAGCTACTTAATTTTCCTCCAACACTACCCTTTTACAACTCGAATCTACTCGATTCCTCCCAATAGATCCCCCATCAAATTGATATGCGGTTTCTCTACACATTTTCTAAAGAATAACGTTTCTCAGTTTTTTAACTTGAATAACAAACTTCTCTGCTCTTTTTGTCTGGCCTCAAACTGACTTTTACGATTTCGACGTTATTGGCATTCCTAATTTTCCGCAAGCCTATCCACAATTTTGTTTCGAAACTGTTCCAGACCTTAACTGTGGAGAAGCTAAAGTCTTTTTTGTCTGTCCTAATCTGACTTTTGAAAATCAGAGATTGTTGGAATTTCTAGTTTACTGCAGCCTCAATGGTAATCTTGTTCAATATCTCGGTTAGGGTCCACTAGTTCTAAAGAATCGCGCGAACGTTGATACAAGTTTTACGTTGTGCAGTGGGTCGATGTCCTCGTCAAAGTCCTCCCACTGCGCTACACTTCAACTAACCTTCACTCCTGCGCAGCTTCATAAAAACTGGTCTTTGGCAAGACAAGACGACCTTGTTTCCCCTCGCGTTTCCCTGCTGTATTTTTCACCAATTCCACCAAAACACTTTCCTCCCTCGTAACTCATGTCTTTGGAACTCTTTATTTTCTTTCTGTTTCCCAGATGCAATCTTTTGCTGTTCATATCCCTTTTTAACCAGAACCTTTGACCCATCCGCTTGTAATGCAACCCTGAGTAGCTGCTTGATAGTTAGAGGAAAATACCCAAAACCATTTAGAATCAGATGCTATGAGAAAATATGAAAGAACGCTCTCACCGAGTTCTAAAGAAGCAGTACAACGATGAGGCTAGATCGTACCTTTCTCTCGTATCGTATTCTCGTATGAACCAAATTACACCAATTGTTACCAACTGTTACCAACTGACTAAAATTATCTATGTAAAAGTTTTATAACTAAAGGTTGAGGAAACGAAATAATATCTAGATGAAAGAGACGTAGATTAGATAGATAAACGATTTAAAGGAAGGGCATGGTATATAGAAATAAGTATAAACACTTAGTCAGAAAGTTAGGCATAAAACAATAGCAGAGGCTATTGACGTACTATGGAAAGGTTAGTGACGTAGTATGGAAGTAAACATTGAATGAGAAGAAAATGAAAGAATGGCTTTAGGGCTATGAATGGAAAACTACGAGAGAAAGAAAAACCTATGAAAATTAGGTATAGCAATAGGGCCTAAAAAAATTACAGCTTCTAGCCCTGTTTTGTAGTGACCCTTGAAGTGCCCCAAAAGCTGTTGGTCCTATACCAACTCATAGTTCATCCAAAAAGATGGAAACCTATTATTGTATCTTTTTGTGCAAGTTGAGAGTGCACAGTGTATTGTTTTGCCATTGCTTTAAGCCAACAGGGTCATGGTTGAGCGAATAGACTAAACGCTTCTTTGGGTTCCCTATCCAGAAATATTCGTTATTTAGAAAAACATTTAAAGTATTCAATATCATATTTATGTAGGCAATGTTTACATATAAATTTCTAACAGTAAAGAGAGAGGATAAGACATACGTTGTGCACGTTCAAGTACAGCTCAACATCAACTGTAAAACAAAGACGTACAACAATAGGTTTCTAAACCATCTTTTTCGATAAACTATGACCAACTATATGTGGAAAGAAGCTTCTCTCGCTGAAAGCTTCATAGGCTAATAATTTCACCAGCCCCCGTCAATATGACACAAAACTGATTACTAAAGCTTGAATTTCACTGGTCGAAAGCCCTTTATTGCCCAAACAGTGTACAGATGGATTGCATCTTTAATTCCCAAAACAAAAGAAAAATAGAAATAATTTTCTGTTTGACTTCTGCAGATAATTTTAAAGCGACGATCTGCAGTTAGTAATTTGAAACAGGTGAATCGTTTGGTCTCCTGTGTTGTTTACAAAACTTCAAGAACACTTCTCGGGTGCTTATCACGAATACCTGAATATTTCGGCCTACATCATCAGCTGCAGAGTCGAAGTTGTTGGGTGGAGAATGCGAATCATGTTTTGAAGGTTGGTAAAATCTAGTATTCATATCTATCTCGTCTTTATCTCTTTGCTTAACTTCTTTTTGTCTTGTTTACAAAGGAGAAGAGGTTATTTGAACAATATATTAAGAGGTTCTTCCGCATTTGCTGTACTAATACCTGAGATCCGTTGACCGAGAGAGAAGCAAGGGTGATAAAATCAAAGTTTTACCTAAACGGCATCGGTACGAGTGCACTGCCTGATGCGTTTTCTTTCCCCGTGAAACTCAGAAGGAAATTATGATATTACAGGATGATATTAGCATTACTGTCATGTTTACCGTTTGAACAATGTTTGTATATTTTGATATCGTTCAACGTGATGGTAATTTTCATTTTTAATCCCATTAGATGACAAGGATCGTTTCTAATTGCGTAAAACGTGGACTTATATCAATTCTATCTCTGTTTATTTTCATTAACTCTCACCCGTATGATATTAACACTTCATAACTCTCACTTCTATGATTACTAGTGTTATGGTTGCGATCTTACTCGAAAGTCGTGAATATCTAAAACTTTATTAGTTATTAGGTTTGATTTAAAAATCATTAAGTTACGTTTTCTTTCTGGCATACTACTCTCATGAGTGTCAGATGAAAAGCTTTATTAGTCATTAGGTTTAATTTAAAAATCATTAAGTTTCTTTTTCTTTTTCTTTCTGGCGTACTACTCTTATGAGTGTCAGATGCAAAGCTTTAGTAGTTATTATATTTCATTTCAATTTGGTTAGGTTTCATTCTCGTTCTGTTTCTGACTTACTTCTCTGTCGAGTGTCAGATGCAAAGCTTTAATAGTTATAGGTTTAATTGATAAATAGTTAAGTTTCATTTTTTTTCTCTTTCCGGCGTATGAGTGTCAGATGCAAAGCTTTAGTAGTTATTATGTTTCATTTAAAATTCGTTAGGTTTGGTTTTCGATTCCTTTCTGGCGTACTACTCTGAAGAGTGTCGGCCGCAAAGTTTCACTAGTTATTATGTTTCGCTATGTTTCTGATTTTCCTCGCCACCCCTTAGTTCTATATCGTTAAAGACTGTAAAACTTATTTGGATGAACAAGAATCAAAGTAAAGAGGAAGGATAACATCAGTTAAGTGGAGGCTGTATAGTGTAGCAGCAAACAATACGTTGAAGATGAAAGCAATTTACATCTGTGAAGAGGAGGTTTCCTTTAGTGACTAGTCCAGTCTTTGTATTTTATCTATTTTCTTTCTTTCCTAGGACCATTACCATAGCGGTATAATCAGGAGAGCAAAACAATGACGGAAATTTCAACAGTGGTGGCCAACGGTCACGTGGATGATACGAACGCTAAAGGAAACAAGGACGGACTGGTACCCCCTAACGAAGTCGTGAGCGGTGATGGCAAGATGCTGCAGGTTGGGAAGAAGTCGGTGAAATTCATCAACGTCAACCAGACGTTTCGATATGACGGGGTTATGATCGAAGAAGAAAAGTCAGTATTTCAGAAAGGAGGCACGCTCAAGTTTCAAGAAGCCATCCCAATCATACCGAAAAAAATGGCCGTGTTTTGTTTGGTGCTCAACATCTTGTGTCCCGGATTGGGTAAGTTTACTTGCAGTTCGGGTCGGTGCCAGGGAAAGTGCAAATCCAAAGATCTCGCATAAACACAATTTTCCAACGGATTTCCCGTTGATTTCTGAAAATCTGTTGTATTTAACCCCCTATTACAGGCGTTTTCACGTAGTAATTTCGCGCGTGTGTGGCTAAACACCCTCGTCCTCTGGTGTACAAGCTCTTGTGGTTATTTTGAGTTGTTGAGAGCTAAGAGTAATCGTTCTCGCTAAACGAAAATGCCGGCTACTCTCTATGAATGATGGGTACAATCAAACCCCTTATCCTCCACGGAAAGTTGAAGAAGGGCCGTTGAAGCTTCAAATCTTAAATCCCTTTTGTCCCTAAAAATGTGATTGTGTTTGTTTGTTGCAGAATGTTTTGTGTCCCAAAGGTATAGTCGGTTTCAATCCACCGGACATTAGCAACAAAGTAATTGTTTCAAATTCAAGAAGAATGGATTAAGCTTTAAAATGGCCTGTTCGTATGCCTGACTCTTAACAAACACCTTGGTGCATAGGGGGTACTCGCTGACTCTTACTATTAGGATGAGCTCGTACCTATTCGAGGTCTGAAATTTAGAACGTGAAAGGATATCTGGGGTCTGGAAATACAACGACTGAATAAAAATATCTTTTGGGCTATCTGCCAATTTATTTGGATCTTTATAGAATTTTTTTATATCTGGGTATACACTGTTTAACCGGAAACGGGTGCTTATTGGCTACCATGATTTTCCTTAATAATGCCTTAGCAATCATTGGTTCACATCATAACCGGAAAAATAGCATTAAATTCCCCTGATTGGCTGAGCAGGATTTTTCTCTGTTACGGCGTAGTAACGATCCACAAGTCTTTCTCTAGCTACATTCTTCCAGTTTAAGGCCGTATTTCAAAAATCTCCAAAACATATTTGTGACCCTCAGAAATTGAGAAATTGACCTACGAAAAGAGCTAGAAAGACCTAGCTACTGTGGTAACTTTAGTCCTGGCAGTGGTCAGCTGCTTCGCCTTCGCTGGGTAAGTTCCTGAGGTGAAGGTATATTGTAACAGTGATTGCCCACTGTAGTAGAATGCTCGTGTTATTCCATGCCTTGTGAATTCAATAGACCTTTTTCACAATGACGTAGAATGTGTTTGAAAGTGAGGCAAGTGATGTGATTCCCTGCTGAGCAAGAGTGCTTCAACATATCATCATGCTAAAAGTACAACAACAAGACAACTCCATGCTTTGATAAGAGCAATGCACGCCTTTGAGATTAGGATGTACATGATATCGAGGATAGTGATGTTCAAAGATGTATTTCAAAAGAATTGACGTCATTGTGAATTCAATTGAGGTAACGAGTGAATTAATTGTGTTCCTAGGGACTGTTGTATCTGGGTTCGCAGCAATATTTTGTCCTTGTGATCCGCACATGTGCAAGAGGTGGTCAGAAATCCTCGTCATCAACATCACGGCAGGGGTGTGTCAACTGTTCACCATCTGCTACTTCTTCATTGGCTATTTCTGGGGAATTTACTGGGGAGTGTTGATGGTGCAGAAAGCCCGTGAGTTTGCGATTCGTTGTTATTTGTTTATTTTTGGCCTTTGCAACATGTTTCAGGACTGTGAGTGAGAAACCTCTGCAGAAAGCATGGTAGTTTACGTTAGGCCTAAGTGTTCCCAAATATTCTTAGAAAGAAAACATTTCAGTTCATGACGTTTAAATTATGGTATATCAAGTTCTTAAGTATATCTGTGGGTTATCAATTTGTATGGGATAAGAGTCAGGGTTAGGGCTAGCAGTGACTAGAGTTGGGGTCAGGGTTATGTTTAGGGTTGAAAATAGGGCTGGGGTTAGGGTTAGGATTGGGGTTGAAATTACACATTCTTATTTTCTTATTTCAGCATCATCGACACAGGAAAAGAGATTCAAAGTCAAGTTTTCTGGCAACAAAAAACAAAGCTATTTATCGAAAAAATAAACATTCCTAATTCTCCAGAAAAATTCATTTTTAGGTTTTCATTTATCCTAAATTATATTTCGCTCGGTGACTGACTTGAACCGTTCATAAGTTCATACTTCAATTTTATGTTTTTTCTGTTACTATTATAGCCCAATATAACCCCTGAGTGGATATAAAACATATTGACCAAACACATTAGGATAACTATCAGAATTTTTGGCTGATATTAGAGGAATTGTTTGGTGATTTTATGCATTTTCTAGAGCTACTATAGCCTTATATTGCTTCCTGAACCGTCCTTGATGGATAAAAAGCCTTGCTGAAGCAATTCATTTTGGGGCAGTTTTGTTCAAAAACCATGGGCTAACCATCAGGCTTTTCCCAAATTTTTGGCTGATTTGGAAGAAATTGTTTTGGGGATTTTATGCATTTTCTAGAGCTACTATAGCCTTATATTGCTTCCTGAACCGTCCTTGATGGATTGAAAGCCTTTCTGAAGCAATTCATTTTGGGGCAGTTTTATTCAAAAACCATGGGCTAACCATCAGGCTTTTTTCCAATTTTTGGCTGATTTCGAAGAAATTCTATTTGGTGATTTTATGCGTTTTCTAAAGCTAATATAGTCTTATATTGCTCACTGAACCGTCCTGAATGGATTAAAAGCCTACTCAAAACCATTCATTTTGGGCCAGTTTTGACCAAAAACCATGAACTAACCATTAGGCTTTTTCCCAATTTCTTACTGATTTTGAAGAAATTCTTTTTTGTGATTTTATGCGTTTTCTAAAGCTAATATAGCCTTATATTGCTCACTGAACCGTCCTGAATGGATTAAAAGCCTATTGAAAACCATTCATTTTGGGCCAGTTTTGACCAAAAACCATGGACTAACCATCAGGCTTTTTCCCAATTTCTTGCTGACTTTGGAGAAATTGTTTTTGGTGATTTTATGCATTTTCTACAACTACTATAGCCTTATATTGCTTCCTAAACCGTCCTTGATGGATTAAAAGCCTATTCAAAACCATCCATTTTGGGCCAGTTTTGACCAAAAACCATGGACTAACCATCAGGCTTTTTCCCAATTTCTTGGTGATTTTGAAGAAATTCTTTTTGGTGATTTTATGCGTTTTTTAAAGGTAATATAGCCTTATATTGCTCTCTAAACCGTTCTGAGTGGATTGAAAGCCTATTCAAAACTATTCATTCTGGGCCAGTTTTGACCAAAACCCATGGACTAACCATCAGGCTTTTTCCCAATTTCTTGCTGATTTTGAAGAAATTCTTTTTGGTGATTTTATGCATTTTTTGAAGCTAATATAGCCTTTTATTGCTCACTTAACCGTTCTGAGTGGATTGAAAGCCTATGCAAAACCATTCATTTTGAGCGAGTTTTTACCAAAAACAATGGACTAACCATCAGGCTTTTTCCCAATTTCTTGCTGATTTTGAAGAAATATTTTTGGTGATTTTATGCGTTTTCTAAAGCTAATATAGCCTTATATTGCTCACTGAACCGTCCTGAATGGATTAAAAGCCTATTGAAATCATTCATTCTGGGTCAGTTTTAACCAAAAACCATGGACTAACCATCAGGCTTTTTCCCAATTTCTTGCTGATTTTGAAGAAATTCTTTATAGTAATTTTATGCGTTTTCTAAAGCTAATATAGCCTTTTATTGCTCACTGAACCGTCCTGAATGGATTGAAAGCCTATTCAAAACTATTCATTTTGGGCCAGCTTTGACCAAAAACCATGGACTAACCATCAGGCTTTTTTCCAATTTCTTGGTGATTTTGAAGAAATTCTTTATAGTAATTTTATGCGTTTTCTAAAGCTAATATAGCCTTTTATTGCTCACTGAACCGTCCTGAATGGATTGAAAGCTTATTCAAAACTATTCATTTTGGGCCAGCTTTGACCAAAAACCATGGACTAACCATCAGGCTTTTTTCCAATATCTTGGTGATTTTGAAGAAGTTCTTTTTAGTGATTTTATGCGTTATCTAAAGCTAATATAGCCTTTTATTGCTCCCTGAACCGTCCTGAATGGATTTGAAAGCCTTTTGAAGCCATTCATTCTGGGTCAGTTTTAACCAAAAACCATGGACTAACCATCAGGCTTTTTCCCAATTTCTTGGTGATTTTGAAGGAATTCTTTTTGGTGATTTTATGCGTTTTTTGAAGCTAATATAGCCTTATATTGCCCCCTGAACCGTCCTGAATGGATAACAAGCCTATTCAAAACCATTACTCTAAGGCTAGTTTTTTCCAAAAATCATGCATGGACTAACCATCAGGCTTTTTCCCAATTTCTTGCTGATTTTGAATAAATTCTTTTTGGTGATTTTATGCGTTTTTTAGATTACTATAGCCTTATATTGTTCACTGAACCGTCCTGAATGGATTAAAAGCCTATTGAAAACCATTCATTTTGGGCCAGTTTTTACCAAAAACCATGGACTAACCATCAGGCTTTTTCCCAATTTCTTGCTGACTTTGAAGAAATTGTTTTTGGTGATTTTATGCGTTTTCTAAAGCTAATATAGCCTTTTATTGCTCACTGAACCGTCCTGAATGGATTGAAAGCCTATTCAAAACTATTCATTTTGGGCCAGCTTTGACCAAAAACCATGGACTAACCATCAGGCTTTTTTCCAATTTCTTGGTGATTTTGAAGAAATTCTTTATAGTAATTTTATGCGTTTTCTAAAGCTAATATAGCCTTTTATTGCTCACTGAACCGTCCTGAATGGATTGAAAGCTTATTCAAAACTATTCATTTTGGGCCAGCTTTGACCAAAAACCATGGACTAACCATCAGGCTTTTTTCCAATATCTTGGTGATTTTGAAGAAGTTCTTTTTAGTGATTTTATGCGTTATCTAAAGCTAATATAGCCTTTTATTGCTCCCTGAACCGTCCTGAATGGATTTGAAAGCCTTTTGAAGCCATTCATTCTGGGTCAGTTTTAACCAAAAACCATGGACTAACCATCAGGCTTTTTCCCAATTTCTTGGTGATTTTGAAGGAATTCTTTTTGGTGATTTTATGCGTTTTTTGAAGCTAATATAGCCTTATATTGCCCCCTGAACCGTCCTGAATGGATAACAAGCCTATTCAAAACCATTACTCTAAGGCTAGTTTTTTCCAAAAATCATGCATGGACTAACCATCAGGCTTTTTCCCAATTTCTTGCTGATTTTGAATAAATTCTTTTTGGTGATTTTATGCGTTTTTTAGATTACTATAGCCTTATATTGTTCACTGAACCGTCCTGAATGGATTAAAAGCCTATTGAAAACCATTCATTTTGGGCCAGTTTTTACCAAAAACCATGGACTAACCATCAGGCTTTTTCCCAATTTCTTGCTGACTTTGAAGAAATTGTTTTTGGTGATTTTATGCGTTTTCTAAAGCTAATATATAGCCTTATATTGCTCACTGAACCGTCCTGAATGGATTAAAAGCTTACTCAAAACCATTCATTTTGGGCCAGTTTTTACCAAAAACCATGGACTAACCATCAGGCTTTTTCCCAATTTCTTGTTGATTTTGAAGGAATTCTTTTTGGTGATTTTATGCATTTTTTAAAGCTAATATAGTCTTATATTGCTCACTGAACCGTCCTGAATAGATTAAAAGCCTACTCAAAACCATTCGTTTTGGGCCAGTTTTTACCAAAAACCATGGACTAATCATCAGGCTTTTTCCCAATTTCTTTCTGATTTTGAAGAAATTCTTTTTGATGATTTTATGCGTTTTCTAAAGCTAATATAGTCTTATATTGCTCACTGAACCGTGCTGAATAGATTCAAAGCCTACTCAAAACCATTCATTTTGGGCCAGTTTTTACCAAAAACCATGGAATAACCATCAGCCTTTTTCCCAATTTCTTGCTGATTTTGAAGAAATTGTTTTTGGTGATTTTATGCGTTTTCTAAAGCTAATATAGCCTGATATTGCTCACTGAACCGTGCTGAATAGATTCAAAGCCTACTCAAAACCATTCATTTTGGGCCAGTTTTTACCAAAAACCATGGAATAACCATCAGGCTTTTTCCCAATTTCTTGCTGATTTTGAAGAAATATTTTTGGTGATTTTATGCGTTTTCTAAAGCTAATATAGCCTTATATTGCTCACTGAACCGTCCTGAATGGATTAAAAGCCTATTGAAAACCATTCATTTTGGGCCAGTTTTTACCAAAAACCATGGACTAACCATCAGGCTTTTTCCCAATTTCTTGCTGATTTTGAAGAAATATTTTTTGTGATTTTATGCGTTTTCTAAAGCTAATATAGCCTTATATTGCTCACTGAACCGTCCTGAATGGATTAAAAGCCTATTGAAAACCATTCATTTTGGGCCATTTTCGACCAAAAACCATGGACTAACCATCAGGCTTTTTCCAAATTTCTTGCTGATTTTGAAGAAATTGTTTTTGGTGATTTTATGCGTTTTCTAAAGCTAATATAGCCTTATATTGCTCACTGAACCGTCCTGAATGGATTAAAAGCCTATTGAAATCATTCATTCTGGGTCAGTTTTAACCAAAAACCATGGACTAACCATCAGGCTTTTTCCCAATTTCTTGCTGATTTTGAAGAAATTTTTTTGGTGATTTTATGCGTTTTCTAAAGTTAATATAGCCTGATATTGCTCACTGAACCGTCCTGAATAGATTAAAAGCCTCTCAAAAGAATTCATTTTGGGCCAGTTTTTACCAAAAACCATGGACTAACCATCAGGCTTTTTCTCAATTTCTTGTTGATTTTGAAGGAATTCTTTTTGATGATTTTATGCATTTTTTAAAACTAATATAGTCTTATATTGCTCACTGAACCGTTCTGATTGGATTGAAAACCTATTCGAAACCATTTATTTTTGGCCAGTTTGCAATAAAGACCATGGATTAACCATCAGGCATTCTCCCAATTTTTGGCTGATTCTGAAGAAATTCTTTTTGGTGATTTTATTTGTTTTCTAAAGCTACTATAGCCGTATATTGCCCCTTGAACCGTCGTGAATGGATTGAAAGCCTATTAAAAACCATTCATTTTGGGCAGTTTTTACCAAAAACCATGGACTAACCATCAGGCTTTTTCCCAATTTCTTGCTGATTTTGAAGAAATTCTTTTTGGTGATTTTATGCGTTTTTTAAAGCTAATATAGTCTTATATTGTTCACTGAACCGTCCTGAATAGATTAAAAGCCTATACCCTGGATCAGAGTATTTTTAGTGAATTTTTGAAAAAAATAAATTTGAAAAAATAAAGAAAAAAAAGAAAAGAAAAGAGGAGAAAGGAAAAATACTCTGGAGACATGCGACGGTAACCTCGTTCTGGAGTTTAGTAAGGAAATGGCCGGAAATTTGAAATTTGATATCAAACCAAACTTGCCCACGTGAAATGGCCTAAAAAATTGACGATGGAAGAACTACTGTGGTTACACCGGTGAAAGAATATTTACTAAATCAATATTCGTTAAAAATCAAAATACGAATTCTTTCTCTTTCCATTTGCCGTATCCCTTTTTTCAAGCTTTTTAGACTTGGTGATTGAGGGAATGAGCTGATGATCAGCGACTTCCCGGCTCCCGTTGGCAGTATCGCAAATACATCCTTTCCCCTAAACAACCCTTTCCACGCCTGCATCTGCTACTCCTTGGTATTCTCAATTTCTGGGAAGAATTTTGCCAAGGAAATATTCACGCAGCTTTCAAGAAAAAACATCAAGTTGGTCGGTTGCCATTTCGGAAACAGTCTGGTTTGTTTGTTTGCCTAGTTCACCTCGTTCACAATATCACGGCCATTCTCAAGGCCGTTGGCTCTGATTGGTCGAGAAGACACAAAGGAGGTCGCATGTCTCAAGAGTATTTTTCCCTTCTCCTCTTTTCTTTTCCATTTTTTTTTATGTTATTTATTTTTTTTCAAAAAAATCACTAAAAATACTCTGATCCAGGGTAAAAAGCCTACTCAAAACCATTCAAATTGGGCGAGTTTTTACCAAAAACCATGGACTAACCATCAGGCTTTTTCCCAAATTCTTGCTGATTTTGAAGAAATTGTTTTTTGTGATTTTATGCGTTTTCTAAAGCTAATATAGTCTTATATTGCTCACTGAACCGTGCTGAATAGATTAAAAGCCTACTCAAAACCATTCATTTTGGGCCAGTTTTTACCAAAAACCATGGACTAACCATCAGGCTTTTTCCAAATTTCTTGCTGATTTTGAAGAAATATTTTTGGTGATTTTATGCGTTTTCTAAAACTAATATAGCCTTATATTGCTCACTGAACCGTCCTGAATGGATTAAAAGCCAATTCAACAACCTTCATTTTGGGCCATTTTCGACCAAAAACCATGGACTAACCATCAGGCTTTTTCCCAATTTCTTTCTGATTTTGAAGAAATTCTTTTTGGTGATTTTATGCGTTTTCTAAAGCTAATATAGTCTTATATTGCTCACTGAACCGTGCTGAATAGATTAAAAGCCTACTCAAAACCATTCATTTTGGGCCAGTTTTTACCAAAAACCATGGACTAACCATCAGGCTTTTTCCCAATTTCTTGCTGATTTTGAAGAAATTCTTTTGCTGATTTTATGCGTTTTCTAAAGCTAATATAGCCTGATATTGCTCACTGAACCGTGCTGAATAGATTAAAAGCCTCTCAAAACCATTCATTTTGGGCCAGTTTTTACCAAAAACCATGGACTAACCATCAAGCTTTTTCCCAATTTCTTGTTGATTTTGAAGAAATTCTTTTTGGTGATTTTATACGTTTTCTAAAGCTAATATAGCCTGATATTGCTCACTGAACCGTGCTGAATAGATTAAAAGCCTCTCAAAACCATTCATTTTGGGCCAGTTTTTACCAAAAACCATGGAATAACCATCAGGCTTTTTCCCAATTTCTTTCTGATTTTGAAGAAATTCTTTTTGGTGATTTTATGCGTTTTTTAAAGCTACTATAGCCTTATATTGTTCACTGAACCGTCCTGAATGGATTAAAAGCCTATTCAACACCCTTCATTTTGGGCCATTTTCGACCAAAAACCATGGACTAACCATCAGGCTTTTTCCCAATTTCTTGCTGATTTTGAAGAAATATTTTTGGTGATTTTATAAGTTTTCTAAAGCTAATATAGTCTTATATTGCTCACTGAACCGTCCTGAATAGATTAAAAGCCTACTCAAAACCATTCATTTTGGGCCAGTTTTTACCAAAAACCATGGACTAACCATCAGGCTTTTTCCCAATTTCTTGCTGATTTTGAAGAAATTCTTTTTGGTGATTTTATGCGTTTTCTAAAGCTAATACAGCCTGATATTGCTCACTGAACCGTGCTGAATAGATTAAAAGCCTACTCAAAACCTTTCATTTTGGGCCAGTTTTTACCAAAAATCATGGACTAACCATCAGGCTTTTTCCCAATTTCTTTCCGATTTTGAAGAAATTCTTTTTGGTGATTTTATGCGTTTTCTAAAGCTAATATAGTCTTATATTGCTCACTGAACCGTGCTGAATAGATTAAAAGCCTACTCAAAACCATTCATTTTGGGCGAGTTTTTACCAAAAACCATGGACTAACCATCAGGCTTTTTCCCAATTTCTTGCTGATTTTGAAGAAATTCTTTTTGGTGATTTTATGCGTTTTCTAAAGCTAATATAGCCTGATATTGCTCACTGAACCGTGCTGAATAGATTAAAAGCCTACTCAAAACCATTCATTTTGGGCCAGTTTTTACCAAAAACCATGGACTAATCATCAGGCTTTTTCCCAATTTCTTGCTGATTTTGAAGAAATATTTTTTGTGATTTTATGCGTTTTCTAAAGCTAATATAGCCTTACATTGCTCACTGAACCGTCCTGAATAGATTAAAAGCCTCTCAAAAGAATTCATTTTGGGCCAGTTTTTACCAAAAACCATGGACTAACCATCAGGCTTTTTCTCAATTTCTTGTTGATTTTGAAGGAATTCTTTTTGATGATTTTATGCATTTTTTAAAACTAATATAGTCTTATATTGCTCACTGAACCGTTCTGAGTGGATTGAAAACCTATTCGAAACCATTTATTTTTGGCCAGTTTGCAATAAAGACCATGGATTAACCATCAGGCATTCTCCCAATTTTTGGCTGATTCTGAAGAAATTCTTTTTGGTGATTTTATTTGTTTTCTAAAGCTACTATAGCCGTATATTGCCCCTTGAACCGTCGTGAATGGATTGAAAGCCTATTAAAAACCATTCATTTTGGGCAGTTTTTACCAAAAACCATGGACTAATCATCAGGCTTTTTCCAAATTTCTTGCTGACTTTGAATAAATTCTTTTTGGTGATTTTATGCGTTTTCTAAAGCTAATATAGTCTTATATTGCTCACTGAACCGTGCTGAATAGATTAAAAGCCTACTCAAAACCATTCATTTTGGGCCAGTTTTTACCAAAAACCATGGACTAACCATCAGGCTTTTTCCCAATTTCTTGCTGATTTTGAAGAAATTTTTTTGGTGATTTTATGCGTTTTCTACAGCTAATATAGCCTGATATTGCTCACTGAACCATGCTGAATAGATTAAAAGCCTACTCAAAACCATTCATTTTGGGCCAGTTTTTACCAAAAACCATGGACTAACCATCAGGCTTTTTCCCAATTTCTTTCTGATTTTGAAGAAATTCTTTTTGATGATTTTATGCGTTTTCTAAAGCTAATATAGTCTTATATTGCTCACTGAACCGTCCTGAATAGATTAAAAGCCTACTCAAAACCATTCATTTTGGGCCAGTTTTTACCAAAAACCATGGACTAACCATCAGGCTTTTTCCTAATTTCTTGCTGATTTTGAAGAAATATTTTTTGTGATTTTATGCGTTTTCTAAAGCTAATATAGCCTGATATTGCTCACTGAACCATGCTGAATAGATTAAAAGCCTACTCAAAACCATTCATTTTGGGCCAGTTTTTACCAAAAACCATGGACTAACCATCAGAATTTTTCCCAATTTCTTTCTGATTTTGAAGAAATTCTTTTTGATGATTTTATGCGTTTTCTAAAGCTAATAAAGCTTTATATTGCTAACGGAACCGTCCTGAATGGATTAAAAGCCTATTGAAAACCATTCATTTTGGGCCATTTCCGACCAAAAACCATGGACTAACCATCAGGCTTTTTCCTAATTTCTTGCTGATTTTGAAGAAATATTTTTTGTGATTTTATGCGTTTTCAAAAGCTAATATAGCCTTATATTGCTCATGGAACCGTCCTGAATGGATTAAAAGCCTATTGAAAACCATTCATTTTGGGCCATTTCCGACCAAAAACCATGGACTAACCATCAGGCTTTGTCCCAATTTCTTGCTGATTTTGAAGAAATATTTTTGGTGATTTTATGCGTTTTCTAAAGCTAATATAGCCTTATATTGCTCACTGAACCGTCCTGAATGGATTAAAAGCCTACTCAAAACCATTCATTTTGGGCCAGTTTTTACCAAAAACCATGGACTAATCATCAGGCTTTTTCCCAATTTTTTGCTGACTTTGAAGAAATTGTTTTTGGTGATTTTATGCGTTTTATAAAGCTAATATAGCCTTATATTGCTCACTGAACCGTCCTGAATGGATTAAAAGCCTATTCAAAACCATTCATTTTGGGCCAGTTTTTACCAAAAACCATGGACTAACCATCAGGCTTTTTCTCAATTTCTTGTTGATTTTGAAGGAATTCTTTTTGGTGATTTTATGCATTTTTTAAAGCTAAAATACTCTTATATTGCTCACTGAACCGTCCTGAATAGATTAAAAGCCTACTCAAAACCATTCATTTTGGGCCAGTTTTTACCAAAAACCATGGACTAACCATCAGGCTTTTTCCCAATTTCTTGCTGATTTTGAAGAAATATTTTTTGTGATTTTATGCGTTTTCTAAAGCTAATATAGCCTTATATTGCTCACGGAACCGTCCTGAATGGATTAAAAGCCTATTGAAAACCATTCATTTTGGGTCATTTCCGACCAAAAACCATGGACTAACCATCAGGCTTTTTCCCAATTTCTTGCTGATTTTGAAGAAATATTTTTTGTGATTTTATGCGTTTTCTAAAGCTAATATAGCCTTATATTGCTCACGGAACCGTCCTGAATGGATTAAAAGCCTATTCAAAACCATTCATTTTTGGCCAGTTTGCAATAAAAACCATGGATTTACCATCAGGCATTCCCCAATTTTTGGCTGATTCTGAAGAAATTCTTTTTGGTGATTTTATTTGTTTTCTAAAGCTACTATAGCCGTATATTGCCCCTTGAACCGTCGTGAATGGATTGAAAGCCTAATAAAAACCATTCATTTTGGGCAGTTTTTACCAAAAACCATGGACTAACCATCAGGCTTTTTCCCAATTTCTTGCTGATTTTGAAGAAATTCCTTTTTGGTGATTTAATGCGTTTTTTAAAGCTAATATAGTCTTATATTGTTCACTGAACCGTCCTGAATAGATTAAAAGCCTACTCAAAACCATTCATTTTGGGCGAGTTTTTACCAAAAACCATGGACTAACCATCAGGCTTTTTCTCAATTTCTTGTTGAATTTGAAGGAATTCTTTTTGGTGATTTTATGCATTTTTTAAAGCTAATATAGTCTTTTAATGCTCACTGAACCGTCCTGAATAGATTAAAAGCCTACTCAAAACCATTCATTTTGGGCAAGTTTTTACCAAAAACCATGGACTAACCATCAGGCTTTTTCCCAATTTCTTGCTGATTTTGAAGAAATTTTTTTGGTGATTTTATGCGTTTTCTAAAGCTTAAATAGCCTTATATTGCTCACTGAACCGTCCTGAATGGATTAAAAGCCAATTCAACACCCTTCATTTTGGGCCATTTTCGACCAAAAACCATGGACTAACCATCAGGCTTTTTCCCAATTTCTTGCTGATTTTGAAGAAATATTTTTGGTGATTTTATGCGTTTTCTAAAGCTAATATAGCCTTATATTGCTCACTGAACCGTCCTGAATGGATTAAAAGCCTATTCAAAACCATTCATTTTGGGCCATTTTCGACAAAAAACCATGGACTAACCATCAGGCTTTTTCCAAATTTCTTGCTGATTTTGAAGAAATTCTTTTTGGTGATTTTATGCGCTTTCTAAAGCTAATATAGTCTTATATTGCTCACTGAACCGTGCTGAATAGATTAAAAGCCTACTCAAAACCATTCATTTTGGGCCAGTTTTTACCAAAAACCATGGACTAACTATCAGGCTTTTTCCCAATTTCTTGCTGATTTTGAAGAAATATTTTTGGTGATTTTATGCGTTTTCTAAAGCTAATATAGCCTTGTTTTGCTCACTGAACCGTCCTGAATGGATTAAAAGCCTACTCAAAACCATTCATTTTGGGCCAGTTTTTACCAAAAACCATGGACTAACCATCAGGCTTTTTCCCAATTTCTTGTTAACTTTGAATAAAATCTTTTTGGTGATTTTATGCGTTTTCTAAAGCTAATATAGCCTTATATTGCTCACTGAACCGTCCTGAATGGATTAAAAGCCTATTCAAAACCATTCATTTTGGGCCAGCTTTTACCAAAAAGCATGGACCATCAGGCTTTTTCCATCATCAGGCTTTTTTTCAATTTCTTGTTGATTTTGAAGGAATTCTTTTTGGTGATTTTATGCATTTTTTAAAGCTAATATAGTCTTATATTGCTCACTGAACCGTCCTGAATAGATTAATAGCCTATTGAAAACCATTCATTTTGGGCCATCTCCGACCAAAAACCATGGACTAACCATCAGGCTTTGTCCCAATTTCTTGCTGATTTTGAAAAAATATTTTTTTGTGATTTTATGCGTTTTCTAAAGCTATTATAGTCTTATATGGCTCACTTAACCGTCCTGAATAGATTAAAAGCCTACTCAAAACCATTCATTTTGGGCCATTTCCGACCAAAAACCATGGACTAACCATCAGGCTTTTTCCCAATTTCTTGCTGATTTTGAAGAAATATTTTTTGTGATTTTATGCGTTTTCTAAAGCTAATATAGCCTTATATTGCTTACGGAACCGTCCTGAATGGATTAAAAGCCTATTGAAAACCATTCATTTTGGGCCATTTCCGACCAAAAACCATGGACTAACCATCAGGCTTTTTCCCAATTTCTTGGTGATTTTGAAGAAATTCTTTTTTTGTGATTTTATGCGTTTTCTAAAGCTAATTTAGCCTTATATTGCTCACTGAACCGTCCTGAATGGATTAAAAGCCTATTCAAAAACATTCATTTTGGTCCATTTCCGACCAAAAACCATGGACTAACCATCAGGCTTTTTCCCAATTTCTTGCTGATTTTGAAGAAATTCTTTTTGGTGATTTTATGCGTTTTCTAAAGCTAATATAGCCTTATATTGCTCACTGAACCGTGCTGAATAGATTAAAAGCCTACTCAAAACCATTCATTTTGGGCCAGTTTTCACCAAAAACCATGGACTAACCATCAGGCTTTTTCCCAATTTCTTGCTGATTTTGAAGAAATATTTTTTGTGATTTTATGCGTTTTCTAAAGCTAATATAGCCTTATATTGCTCACTGAACCGTCCTGAATGGATTAAAAGCCTATTCAAAACCATTCATTTTGGGCCATTTTCGACAAAATACCATGGACTAACCATCAGGCTTTTTCCAAATTTCTTGCTGATTTTGAAGAAATTCTTTTTGGTGATTTTATGCGTTTTCTAAAGCTGATATAGTCTTATATTGCTCACTGAACCGTCCTGAATAGATTAAAAGCCTACTCAAAACCATTCATTTTGGGCCAGTTTTTACCAAAAACCATGGACTAACCATCAGGCTTTTTCCCAATTTCTTGCTGATTTTGAAGAAATATTTTTGGTGATTTTATGCGTTTTCTAAAGCTAGTATAGCCTTGTATTGCTCACTGAACCGTCCTGAATGGATTAAAAGCCTATTCAAAAACATTCATTTTGGGCCATTTTCGACCAAAAACCATGGACGAACCATCAGGCTTTTTCCCAATTTCTTGCTGATTTTGAAGAAATATTTTTGGTGATTTTATGCGTTTTCTAAAGCTAGTATAGCCTTGTATTGCTCACTGAACCGTCCTGAATGGATTAAAAGCCTATTCAAAAACATTCATTTTGGTCCATTTCCGACCAAAAACCATGGACTAACCATCAGGCTTTTTCCCAATTTCTTGCTGATTTTGAAGAAATTCTTTTTTGTGATTTTATGCGTTTTCTAAAGCTAATATAGCCTTATATTGCTCACTGAACCGTGCTGAATAGATTAAAAGCCTACTCAAAACCATTCATTTTGGGCCAGTTTTTACCAAAAACCATGGACTAACCATAAGGCTTTTTCCCAATTTTTGCTGATTTTGAAGAAATATTTTTTGTGATTTTACGCGTTTTCTAAAGCTAATATAGCCTTATATTGCTCACTGAACCGTCCTGAATGGATTAAAAGCCTATTCAAAACCATTAATTTAGGGCCATTTTCGACAAAAAACCATGGACTAACCATCAGGCTTTTTCCAAATTTCTTGCTGATTTTGAAGAAATTCTTTTTGGTGATTTTATGCGCTTTCTAAAGCTAATATAGTCTTATATTGCTCACTGAACCGTGCTGAATAGATTAAAAGCCTACTCAAAACCATTCATTTTGGGCCAGTTTTTACCAAAAACCATGGACTAACTATCAGGCTTTTTACCAATTTCTTGCTGATTTTGAAGAAATATTTTTGGTGATTTTATGCGTTTTCTAAAGCTAATATAGCCTTGTATTGCTCACTGAACCGTCCTGAATGGATTAAAAGCCTACTCAAAACCATTCATTTTGGGCCAGTTTTTACCAAAAACCATGGACTAACCATCAGGTTTTTTCCCAATTTCTTGCTGACTTTGAATAAAATCTTTTTGGTGATTTTATGCGTTTTCTAAAGCTAATATAGCCTTATATTGCTCACTGAACCGTCCTGAATGGATTAAAAGCCTATTCAAAACCATTCATTTTGGGCCAGCTTTTACCAAAAACCATGGACCATCAGGCTTTTTCCATCATCAGGCTTTTTCTCAATTTCTTGTTGATTTTGAAGGAATTCTTTTTGGTGATTTTATGCATTTTTTAAAGCTAATATAGTCTTATATTGCTCACTGAACCGTCCTGAATAGATTAATAGCCTACTCAAAACCATTCATTTTTGGCCAGTTTTTACCAAAAACCATGGACTAACCATCAGGCTTTTTCCCAATTTCTTGCTGATTTTGAAGAAATATTTTTGGTGATTTTATGCGTTTTCTAAAGCTAATATAGCCTTATATTGCTAACGGAACCGTCCTGAATGGATTAAAAGCCTATTGAAAACCATTCATTTTGGGCCATTTCCGACCAAAAACAATGGACTAACCATCAGGTTTTTTCCCAATTTCTTGCTGATTTTGAAAAAATATTTTTTGTGATTTTATGCGTTTTCTAAAGCTAATATAGCCTTATATTGCTCACGGAACCGTCCTGAATGGATTAAAAGCCTATTGAAAACCATTCATTTTTGGCCAGTTTTGACCATAAACCATTTACTAACCATCAGGCTTTTTCTCAATTTCTTGCTGATTTTGAAGAAATTCTTTTTTGTAATTTTATGCGTTTTCTAAAGCTAATATAGCCTTATATTGCTCACTGAACCGTGCTGAATAGATTAAAAGCCTACTCAAAACCATTCATTTTGGGCCAGTTTTTACCAAAAACCATGGACTAACCATCAGGCTTTTCCCAATTTCTTGCTGATTTTGAAGAAATATTTTTGGTGATTTTATGCATTTTCTAAAGCTAATATAGCCTTAAATTGCTCACTGAACCGTCCTGAATGGATTAAAAGCGAATTCAACACCCTTCATTTTGGGCCATTTTCGACCAAAAACCATGGACTAACCATCAGGCTTTTTCCAAATTTCTTGCTGATTTTGAGGAAATTCTTTTTGGTTATTTTATGCGTTTTCTAAAGCTAATATAGCCTTATATTGCTCACTGAACCGTCCTGAATGGATTAAAAGCCTATTCAAAACCATTCATTTTGGGCAAATTTTTACCAAAAACCATGGACTAACCATCAGGCTTTTTCCCAATTTCTTGCTGATTTTGAAGAAATTCTTTTTGGTGATTTTATGCGTTTTCTAAAGCTAATATAGCCTTATATTGCTCACTGAACCGTGCTGAATAGATTAAAAGCCTACTCAAAACCATTCATTTTGGGCCAGTTTTTACCAAAAACCATGGACTAACCATCAGGCTTTTTCCCAATTTCTTGCTGATTTTGAAGAAATATTTTTGGTGATTTTATGCGTTTTCTAAAGCTAATATAGCCTTACAGTATATTGCTCACTGAACCGTCCTGAATGGATTAAAAGCGAATTCAACACCCTTCATTTTGGGCTATTTTCGACCAAAAACCATGGACTAACCATCAGGCTTTTTCCAAATTTCTTGCTGATTTTGAGGAAATTCTTTTTGGTTATTTTATGCGTTTTCTAAAGCTAATATAGTCTTATATTGCTCACTGAACCGTGCTGAATAGATTAAAAGCCTACTCAAAACCATTCATTTTGGGCCAGTTTTTACCAAAAACCATGGACTAACCATCAGGCTTTTTCCCAATTTCTTGCTGATTTTGAAGAAATATTTTTGGTGATTTTATGCGTTTTCTAAAGCTAATATAGCCTTATATTGCTCACTGAACCGTCCTGAATGGATTAAAAACCTACTCAAAACCATTCATTTTGGGCCAGTTTTTACCAAAAACCATGGACTAACCATCAGGCTTTTTCCCAATTTCTTGCTGATTTTGAAGAAATATTTTTGGTGATTATATGCGTTTTCTAAAGCTAATATAGCCTTATATTGCTCACTGAACCGTCCTGAATGGATTAAAAGCCTATTCAAAACCATTCATTTTGGGCAAATTTTTACCAAAAACCATGGACTAACCATCAGGCTTTTTCTCAATTTCTTGTTGATTTTGAAGGAATTCTTTTTGGTGATTTTATGCATTTTTTAAAGCTAATATAGTCTTATATTGCTCACTGAACCGTCCTGAATAGATTAAAAGCCTACTCAAAACCATTCATTTTGGGCGAGTTTTTACCAAAAACCATGGACTAACCATCAGGCTTTTTCCCAATTTCTTGCTGATTTTGAAGAAATATTTTTGGTGATTTTATGCGTTTTCTAAAGCTAATATAGCCTTATATTGCTCACTGAACCGTCCTGAATGGATTAAAAGCCTATTCAAAACCATTCATTTTGGGCCATTTCCGACCAAAAACCATGGACTAACCATCAGGCTTTTTCCCAATTTCTTGCTGATTTTGAAGAAATTCTTTTTGGTGATTTTATGCGTTTTCTAAAGCTAATATAGCCTAATATTGCTCACTGAACCGTCCTGAATGGATTCAAAGCCTATTCAAAACCATTCATTTTGGGCAAATTTTTACCAAAAACCATGGACTAACCATCAGGCTTTTTCTCAATTTCTTGTTGATTTTGAAGGAATTCTTTTTGGTGATTTTATGCATTTTGTAAAGCTAATATAGTCTTATATTGCTCACTGAACCGTCCTGAATGGATTAAAAGCCTACTCAAAACCATTCATTTTGGGCGAGTTTTTACCAAAAACCATGGACTAACCATCAGGCTTTTTCCCAATTTCTTGCTGATTTTGAAGAAATATTTTTGGTGATTTTATGCGTTTTCTAAAGCTAATATAGCCTTATATTGCTCACTGAACCGTCCTGAATGGATTAAAAGCCTATTCAAAACCATTCATTTTGGGCCATTTCCGACCAAAAACCATGGACTAACCATCAGGCTTTTTCCCAATTTCTTGCTGATTTTGAAGAAATTCTTTTTGGTGATTTTATGCGTTTTCTAAAGCTAATATAGCCTTATATTGCTCACTGAACCGTCCTGAATGGATTCAAAGCCTATTCAAAACCATTCATTTTGGGCAAATTTTTACCAAAAACCATGGACTAACCATCAGGCTTTTTCTCAATTTCTTGTTGATTTTGAAGAAATTCTTTTTGGTGATTTTATGCATTTTGTAAAGCTAATATAGTCTTATATTGCTCACTGAACCGTCCTGAATAGATTAAAAGCCTACTCAAAACCATTCATTTTGGGCCAGTTTTTACCAAAAACCATGGACTAACCATCAGGCTTTTTCCCAATTTCTTGCTGATTTTGAAGAAATTCTTTTTGATGATTTTATGCGTTTTCTAAAGCTAATATAGCCTTATATTGCTCACTGAACCGTCCTGAATGGATTAAAAGCCTATTCAAAACCATTCATTTTGGGCCATTTCCGACCAAAAACCTAGACTAACCATCAGGCTTTTTCCCAATTTCTTGCTGATTTTGAAGAAATTCTTTTTTGTGATTTTATGCGTTTTCTAAAGCTAATATAGCCTTATATTGCTCACTGAACCGTGCTGAATAGATTAAAAGCCTACTCAAAACCATTCATTTTGGGCCAGTTTTTACCAAAAACCATGGACTAACCATCAGGCTTTTTCCCAATTTCTTGCTGATTTTGAAGAAATATTTTTGGTGATTTTATGCATTTTCTAAAGCTAATATAGCCTTATATTGCTCACTGAACCGTCCTGAATGGATTAAAAGCGAATTCAACACCCTTCATTTTGGGCCATTTTCGACCAAAAACCATGGACTAACCATCAGGCTTTTTCCAAATTTCTTGCTGATTTTGAGGAAATTCTTTTTGGTTATTTTATGCGTTTTCTAAAGCTAATATAGTCTTATATTGCTCACTGAACCGTGCTGAATAGATTAAAAGCCTACTCAAAACCATTCATTTTGGGCCAGTTTTTACCAAAAACCATGGACTAACCATCAGGCTTTTTCCCAATTTCTTGCTGATTTTGAAGAAATATTTTTGGTGATTATATGCGTTTTCTAAAGCTAATATAGCCTTATATTGCTCACTGAAATGTCCTGATTGGATTAAAAGCCTATTCAAAACCATTCATTTTGGGCAAATTTTTACCAAAAACCATGGACTAACCATCAGGCTTTTTCTCAATCTCTTGTTGATTTTGAAGAATTCTTTTTGGTGATTTTATGCATTTTTTAAAGCTAATATAGTCTTATATTGCTCACTGAACCGTCCTGAATAGATTAAAAGCCTACTCAAAACCATTCATTTTGGGCGAGTTTTTACCAAAAACCATGGACTAACCATCAGGCTTTTTCCCAATTTCTTGCTGATTTTGAAGAAATTCTTTTTGGTGATTTTATGCGTTTTCTAAAGCTAATATAGCCTTATATTGCTCACTGAACCGTGCTGAATAGAAAGCCTACTCAAAACCATTCATTTTGGGCCAGTTTTTACCAAAAACCATGAACTAACCATCAGGCTTTTTCCCAATTTCTTGCTGATTTTGAAGAAATATTTTTGGTGATTTTATGCGTTTTCTAAAGCTAATATAGCCTTATATTGCTCACGGAACCGTCCTGAATGGATTAAAAGCCTATTGAAAACCATTCATTTTGGGCCATTTCCGACCAAAAACCATGGACTAACCATCAGGCTTTTTTCCAATTTCTTGCTGATTTTGAAGAAATTCTTTTTGGTGATTTTATGCGTTTTCTAAAGCTAATATAGTCTTATATTGCTCACTGAACCGTCCTGAATGGATTAAAAGCCTATTCAAAACCATTCATTTTGGGCAAATTTTTACCAAAAACCATGGACTAACCATCAGGCTTTTTCTCAATTTCTTGCTGATTTTGAAGAAATATTTTTGGTGATTATATGCATTTTCTAAAGCTAATATAGCCTTATATTGCTCACTGAACCGTCCTGAATGGATTCAAAGCCTATTCAAAACCATTCATTTTGGGCAAATTTTTACCAAAAACCATGGACTAACCATCAGGCTTTTTCTCAATTTCTTGTTGATTTTGAAGGAATTCTTTTTGGTGATTTTATGCATTTTTTAAAGCTAAAATAGTCTTATATTGCTCACTGAACCGTCCTGAATAGATTAAAAGCCTACTCAAAACCATTCATTTTGGGCGAGTTTTTACCAAAAACCATGGACTAACCATCAGGCTTTTTCCCAATTTCTTGCTGATTTTGAAGAAATATTTTTGGTGATTTTATGCGTTTTCTAAAGCTAATATAGTCTTATATTGCTCACTGAACCGTCCTGAATAGATTAAAAGCCTACTCAAAACCATTCATTTTGGGCAAGTTTTTACCAAAAACCATGAACTAACCATCAGGCTTTTTCCCAATTTCTTGCTGATTTTGAAGAAATATTTTTGGTGATTTTATGCGTTTTCTAAAGCTAATATAGCCTTATATTGCTCACGGAACCGTCCTGAATGGATTAAAAGCCTATTGAAAACCATTCATTTTGGGCCATTTCCGACCAAAAACCATGGACTAACCATCAGGCTTTTTCCCAATTTCTTGCTGATTTTGAAGAAATTCTTTTTGGTGATTTTATGCGTTTTCTAAAGCTAATATAGCCTTATATTGCTCACTGAACCGTGCTGAATAGAAAGCCTACTCAAAACCATTCATTTTGGGCCAGTTTTTACCAAAAACCATGGACTAACCATCAGGCTTTTTCCCAATTTCTTGCTGATTTTGAAGAAATTGTTTTGGTGATTTTATGCGTTTTCTAAAGCTACTAATATAGCCTGATATTGCTCACTGAACCGTCCTGAATAGATTAAAAGCTTACTCAAAACCATTCATTTTGGGCCAGTTTTGACCATAAACCATTTACTAACCATCAGGCTTTTTCTCAATTTCTTGCTGATTTTGAAGAAACTCTTTTTTGTGATTTTATGCGTTTTCTAAAGCTAATATAGTCTTATATTGCTCACTGAACCATGCTGAATAGATTAAAAGCCTACTCAAAACCATTCATTTTGGGCCAGTTTTTACCAAAAACCATGGACTAACCATCAGGCTTTTTTCCAATTTCTTGCTGATTTTGAAGAAATATTTTTGGTGATTTTATGCGTTTTCTAAAGCTAATATAGCCTTATATTGCTCACTGAACCGTCCTGAATGGATTAAAAGCCTATTCAAAACCATTCATTTTGGGCCAGTTTTTACCAAAAACCATGGACTAACCATCAGGCTTTTTCCCAATTTCTTGCTGATTTTGAAGAAATATTTTTAGTGATTATATGCGTTTTCTAAAGCTAATATAGCCTTATATTGCTCACTGAACCGTCCTGAATGGATTAAAAGCCTACTCAAAACTACTACTTTTGGGCCAGTTTTGACCAAAAACCATGGACAAACCATCAGGCTTTTTCCCAATTTCTTGCTGATTTTTGAGAAATTGTTTTGGTGATTTTATGCATTTTGTAGAGCTACTATTGCCCTATATTGCTTCTTGAACCGTCGTTGATGGATTGAAAGCTTATTCAAAACCATTCATTTTGGGGCAGGTTTTTTCAAAAACCATGGGCTAACCATCAGGCTTTTTCCCAATTTTTGGCTGATTTCGAAGAAATTGTTTTGGTGATTTTATGCATTTTCTAGAGCTACTATAGCCCTATATTGCTTCTTGAACCGTCGTTGATGGATTGAAAGATTATTCGAAACCATTCATTTTGGGGCAGTTTTGTTCAAAAACCATGGGCTAACCATCAAGCTTTTTCCCAATTTTTGGCTGATTTTGAAGAAATTGTTTTGGTGATTTTATGCATTTTCTAGAGCTACTATAGCCTTATATTGCTCACTGAACCGTCCTTGATGGATTGAAAGCCTTTCCGAAACCATTCATTTTGGGGCAGTTTTGTTCAAAAACCATGGGCTTACCATCAGGCTTTTTTCCAATTTTTGGCTGATTTCGAAGAAATTGTTTTGGTGATTTTATGCATTTTCTAGAGCTACTATAGCCTTATATTGCTTCCTGAACCGTCGTTGGTGGATTGAAAGCCTATTCGAAACCATTCATTTTGGGCCAGTTTTGTTCAAAAACCATGGGCTAACCATCAGGCTTTTTCCCAATTTTTGGCTAATTTGGAAGAAATTGTTTTTTGTGATTTTATGCGTTTTCTAAAGCTAATATAGCCTTATATTGCTCACTGAACCGTGCTGAATAGATTAAAAGCCTACTCAAAACCATTCATTTTGGGCCAGTTTTTACCAAAAACCATGGACTAACCATCAGGCTTTTTCCCAATTTCTTGCTGATTTTGAAGAAATATTTTTGGTGATTTTATGCATTTTCTAAAGCTAATATAGCCTTATATTGCTCACTGAACCGTCCTGAATGGATTAAAAGCGAATTCAACACCCTTCATTTTGGGTCATTTTCGACCAAAAACCATGGACTAACCATCAGGCTTTTTCCAAATTTCTTGCTGATTTTGAGGAAATTCTTTTTGGTTATTTTATGCGTTTTCTAAAGCTAATATAGTCTTATATTGCTCACTGAACCGTGCTGAATAGATTAAAAGCCTACTCAAAACCATTCATTTTGGGCCAGTTTTTACCAAAAACCATGGACTAACCATCAGGCTTTTTCCCAATTTCTTGCTGATTTTGAAGAAATATTTTTGGTGATTTTATGCGTTTTCTAAAGCTAATATAGCCTTATATTGCTCACTGAACCGTCCTGAATGGATTAAAAACCTACTCAAAACCATTCATTTTGGGCCAGTTTTTACCAAAAACCATGGACTAACCATCAGGCTTTTTCCCAATTTCTTGCTGATTTTGAAGGAATTCTTTTTGGTGATTTTATGCGTTTTCTAAAGCTAATATAGTCTTATATTGCTCACTGAACCGTCCTGAATGGATTAAAAGCCTATTCAAAACCATTCATTTTGGGCAAATTTTTACCAAAAACCATGGACTAACCATCAGGCTTTTTCTCAATTTCTTGCTGATTTTGAAGAAATATTTTTGGTGATTATATGCGTTTTCTAAAGCTAATATAGCCTTATATTGCTCACTGAACCGTCCTGAATGGATTAAAAGCCTATTCAAAACCATTCATTTTGGGCAAATTTTTACCAAAAACCATGGACTAACCATCAGGCTTTTTCTCAATTTCTTGTTGATTTTGAAGGAATTCTTTTTGGTGATTTTATGCATTTTTTAAAGCTAATATAGTCTTATATTGCTCACTGAACCGTCCTGAATAGATTAAAAGCCTACTCAAAACCATTCATTTTGGGCCATTTCCGACCAAAAACCATGGACTAACCATCAGGCTTTTTCTCAATTTCTTGCTGATTTTGAAGAAATTCTTTTTTGTGATTTTATGCGTTTTCTAAAGCTAATATAGTCTTATATTGCTCACTGAACCGTGCTGAATAGATTAAAAGCCTACTCAAAACCATTCATTTTGGGCCAGTTTTTACCAAAAACCATGGACTAACCATCAGGCTTTTTCCCAATTTCTTGCTGATTTTGAAGAAATATTTTTGGTGATTTTATGCGTTTTCTAAAGCTAATATAGTCTTATATTGCTCACTGAACCGTCCTGAATAGATTAAAAGCCTACTCAAAACCATTCATTTTGGGCAAGTTTTTACCAAAAACCATGAACTAACCATCAGGCTTTTTCCCAATTTCTTGCTGATTTTGAAGAAATATTTTTGGTGATTTTATGCGTTTTCTAAAGCTAATATAGCCTTATATTGCTCACGGAACCGTCCTGAATGGATTAAAAGCCTATTGAAAACCATTCATTTTGGGCCATTTCCGACCAAAAACCATGGACTAACCATCAGGCTTTTTCCCAATTTCTTGCTGATTTTGAAGAAATTCTTTTTGGTGATTTTATGCGTTTTCTAAAGCTAATATAGCCTTATATTGCTCACTGAACCGTGCTGAATAGAAAGCCTACTCAAAACCATTCATTTTGGGCCAGTTTTTACCAAAAACCATGGACTAACCATCAGGCTTTTTCCCAATTTCTTGCTGATTTTGAAGAAATTGTTTTGGTGATTTTATGCGTTTTCTAAAGCTACTAATATAGCCTGATATTGCTCACTGAACCGTCCTGAATAGATTAAAAGCTTACTCAAAACCATTCATTTTGGGCCAGTTTTGACCATAAACCATTTACTAACCATCAGGCTTTTTCTCAATTTCTTGCTGATTTTGAAGAAACTCTTTTTTGTGATATTATGCGTTTTCTAAAGCTAATATAGTCTTATATTGCTCACTGAACCGTGCTGAATAGATTAAAAGCCTACTCAAAACCATTCATTTTGGGCCAGTTTTTACCAAAAACCATGGACTAACCATCAGGCTTTTTTCCAATTTCTTGCTGATTTTGAAGAAATATTTTTGGTGATTTTATGCGTTTTCTAAAGCTAATATAGCCTTATATTGCTCACTGAACCGTCCTGAATGGATTAAAAGCCTATTCAAAACCATTCATTTTGGGCCAGCTTTTACCAAAAACCATGGACTAACCATCAGGCTTTTTCCCAATTTCTTGCTGATTTTGAAGAAATATTTTTGGTGATTATATGCGTTTTCTAAAGCTAATATAGCCTTATATTGCTCACTGAACCGTCCTGAATGGATTAAAAGCCTACTCAAAACTACTACTTTTGGGCCAGTTTTGACCAAAAACCATGGACAAACCATCAGGCTTTTTCCCAATTTCTTGCTGATTTTTGAGAAATTGTTTTGGTGATTTTATGCATTTTGTAGAGCTACTATTGCCCTATATTGCTTCTTGAACCGTCGTTGATGGATTGAAAGCTTATTCAAAACCATTCATTTTGGGGCAGGTTTTTTCAAAAACCATGGGCTAACCATCAGGCTTTTTTCCAATTTTTGGCTGATTTCGAAGAAATTGTTTTGGTGATTTTATGCATTTTCTAGAGCTACTATAGCCCTATATTGCTTCTTGAACCGTCGTTGATGGATTGAAAGATTATTCGAAACCATTCATTTTGGGGCAGTTTTGTTCAAAAACCATGGGCTAACCATCAGGCTTTTTCCCAATTTTTGGCTGATTTTGAAGAAATTGTTTTGGTGATTTTATGCATTTTCTAGAGCTACTATAGCCTTATATTGCTCACTGAACCGTCCTTGATGGATTGAAAGCCTTTCCGAAACCATTCATTTTGGGGCAGTTTTGTTCAAAAACCATGGGCTTACCATCAGGCTTTTTTCCAATTTTTGGCTGATTTCGAAGAAATTGTTTTGGTGATTTTATGCATTTTCTAGAGCTACTATAGCCTTATATTGCTTCCTGAACCGTCGTTGGTGGATTGAAAGCCTATTCGAAACCATTCATTTTGGGCCAGTTTTGTTCAAAAACCATGGGCTAACCATCAGGCTTTTTCCCAATTTTTGGCTAATTTGGAAGAAATTGTTTTGGTGATTTTATGCATTTTCTAGAGCTACTATAGCCTTATATTGCTTCCTAAACCGTCCTTGATAGATTGAAAGCCTATTAGAAACCATTTTTTCTCGGCCTGTTTTTACCAAAAACCATGGACTAACCATCAGGATTATTTTTAATTTTTGGCTGATTCTGAAGAAATTCTTTTTGGTGATTTTAAAGTAGAATGAACACATTAAAAAACAGACATGTTCTTCTGTGACTACGAGTTTCGTGCTTACGCACTCGTCAGACAGACTATACAAATGAAGAATTCCGAATTACAGCCGAACTTATTTACAAGAGGTGATATATTTAATACAATAGATACTATTTTTACATCTAGGTTAATTACTTATTTAGCGTCCCATTACTTAGCGTCCTATTGTTATTTGATTACTTAGCGCTCTATTGTTCATTAGGTAAAACTTGTTTTCATGTCGGCATTTGGATATCATCTCAGATCTTTTGTTTAGTAGTGAGTCTTTGTTCCCTTTCATAATATGTAATTTCTCAGTCAAACATAAGTCACACCGTTTCGAAATGTTGTTGTAGGCTTTGGCAGAGGTGATGATAGTCCATTGTATGTTGTAGTCTTTGTTCTTGTCTTTCAGTTCCCATATGTATTTAGAAAGTTCTGTTCTGTTGGCGTATTTTTGATTCCGAAATGACTGCTTGTGTTGCATAAACCGTTTCTTGAAAGTTCCTTCTGTCAGGCCGATTTAGTCTTTCCCTGTCGCGTCTTCGTTGGTTGTTACGTGGGCGTTGTAAATTACACTAGTAGTGAGGCAGTTGTTGTTCAGTGGGCATTCTTCTTTTTTACGGCAGTTGCATGTGTTGTTGGGGGTGGTGGTGGGGCTTTCGTTCGTTACTTTCTTGTTATGTTTGCTGTTTATCGTCTCCATGTTTTCCGTGCAGCTGTAACTTAGATTCAGATTGTTTTTGTTGAAAATTTTGTGGAACTTGTGATTTTTCGGGAAATGTTTGTTGATGAGCTTTAGGAAAGTTTTGCCAATGTTAGTCTGTACGTTCTTGTTGTAGGGAGGGTTGTACCAGATGATGTTTCGCTTTCTGTTTTTTCTTGTTCGTGTGGCTGCAGGGTTGTTGTTGTTGTCGTTGTTGCTGTATGTTAAAGGCTGGTCGTATTTCCGCTGGACTTCAGGGCGTGTTCGTAGATGGGCTTTGCTTTGTTAAATTCAGTCTCGTTGCAGGAAATGTCAGAGATTCTACGGTTGATGGCGGCAGGGAGTTGTCTGATTATGTTGGGTGGATTATTTGACTTCGTGTTGATGTAGAGTGGTTGATTATTTGGTTTTCGGTAGGGGTAATATGATTCATTTGTGAGGTTGAATGTGACGTCTAGGTAGTTGACTATCTTGAGGTTGGTCTGTATGGTGATGTTGAGGCCGTGCTGTTTGAAATGCTTGGTTATGTCCTTCCTTATTCTGTCTGCTTGGGGTCCTGAGATGTTTTTGAAAATGGCGAGTCCGTCATCTCTGTATAGTCCTATATTATCCTTTCCGTATGTCGTTGCTAATTTGTTGAGGATGAAGAGGCCAACGAGCTCACAAATTTCTGCACCGTCGAAGCTTCCCATCGTTACGTCAAATAAGTTGCTGTCCTTTTTGATCCATGTGGTTCCGTTGTTGAAGAGTAGTGATTTGCGGGCGTGCATGATGATGTTGGTGTCCTTGTCAGTGATTTTACAGAATGTCTTGGCGAATGATTTTATGGATTTTCTAGAGCTACTATAGTCTTATACAATCTTCCTGAACCGTCGTTGATGGATTGAAGGCCTTTTTGAAGCCAATCATTTCGGGGCAGTTTTGTTCAAAAACCATGGGCTAACCATCAGGCTTATTTCCAATTTTTGTTTGTAGCCTTGAATTGCTTCCTGAACCGTCCTTGACGGATTGAAAGCCTATTGGAAACCATTTATTTTGGGGCAGTTTTGTTCAAAAACCATGGGCTAACCATCAGGCTTTTTCCAAATTTTTGGCTGATTTCGAAGAAATTGTTTTGGTGATTTTATGCATTTTCTAAAGCTACTATAGCCTTATATTACTTCCTGAACCGTCCTTGATGGATTGAAAGCCTATTCGAAACCATTCATTTTCGGGCAGTTTTGTTCAAAAACCATGGGCTAACCATCAGGCTTTTCCAAATTTTTGGCTGATTTTGAAGAAATTGTTTTGATGATTTTATGCATTTTCTAAAGCTACTATAGCCTTATATTACTTCCTGAACCGTCCTTGATGGATTAAAAGCCTATTTGAAGTCATGTATTTTGGGCAAATTTCGACCAAAAACCATGGACTAACCATCAGGCTTTTTACCAATTTCTTGCTGATTTTGAAGAAATTCTTTGTAGTGATTTTATGCGTTTTCTAAAGCTAATATAGCCTTATATTGCTCACTGAACCGTCCTAGATAGATTAAAAGCATATTCAAAACCATTCATTTTGGTCCAGTTTCGACCAAAAACCATGGACTAACCATCAGGCTTTTTCCCAATTTCTTGCTGATTTTGAAGAAATTCTTTGTAGTGATTTTATGCGTTTTCTAAAGCTAACATAGCCTTATATTGCTCACTGAGCCGTCCTGGATGGATTAAAAGCCTATTCAAAACCATTCATTTTGGGGCAGTTTCGACCAAAAACCATGGATTAACCATCAGGCGAAGAAATTGTTTTGGTGATTATTTTCTAGAGCTACTATAGCCTTATTTTGCGTCCTGAACCGTCCTTGATGGATTGAAAGCCTATTCGAAACCATTCATTTTGGGGCAGTTTCGTTCAAAAAACATGGACTAACCATCAGGCTTTTTCCAAATTTTTGGCTGATTTCGAAGAAATTGTTTTGGTGATTTTATGCGTTTTCTAAAGTTACTATAGCCTAACTTGGCCCTTTGAACCGTCCTTGATGGATTAAAAGCCTATTCGAAACCATTCATTTTGGGGCAGTTTCGTTCAAAAACCATGGACTAACCATCAGGCTTTTTCCCAATTTTTGGCTGATTTCGAAGAAATTGTTTTGGTGATTTTATGCATTTTCTAAAGCTACTATAGCCTTATATTGCTTCCTGAACCGTCCTTAATGGATTGAAAGCCTATTCGAAACCATTCATTTTGGGGCAGTTTTGTTCAAAAACCATGGACTAACCATCAGGCTTTTTCCTAATTTTTGGCTGATTTCGAAGAAATTGTTTTGGTGATTTTATGCATTTTCTAAAGCTACTATAGCCTTATATTGCTTCCTGAACCGTCCTTAATGGATTGAAAGCCTATTCGAAACCATTCATTTTGGGGCAGTTTTGTTCAAAAACCATGGACTAACCATCAGGCTTTTTCCTAATTTTTGGCTGATTTCGAAGAAATTGTTTTGGTGATTTTATGCATTTTCTAAAGCTACTATAGCCTTATATTGCTTCCTGAACCGTCCTTAATGGATTGAAAGCCTATTCGAAACCATTCATTTTGGGGCAGTTTTGTTCAAAAACCATGGACTAACCATCAGGCTTTTTCCTAATTTTTGGCTGATTTCGAAGAAATTGTTTTGGTGATTTTATGCATTTTCTAAAGCTACTATAGCCTTATATTGCTTCCTGAACCGTCCTTGATGGATTGAAAGCCTATTCGAAACCATTCATTTTGGGGCAGTTTCGTTCAAAAAACATGGACTAACCATCAGGCTTTTTCCTAATTTCTGGCTGATTTGGAAGAAATTGTTTTGGTGATTTTATGCGTTTTCTAAAGTTACTATAGCCTTATATTGCTTCCTGAACCGTCCTTGATGGATTGAAAGCCTATTCGAAACCATTCATTTTGGGGCAGTTTCGTTCAAAAAACATGGACTAACCATCAGGCTTTTTCCTAATTTCTGGCTGATTTGGAAGAAATTGTTTTGGTGATTTTATGCGTTTTCTAAAGTTACTATAGCCTTATATTGCTTCCTGAACCGTCCTTGATGGATTGAAAGCCTATTCGAAACCATTCATTTTGGGGCAGTTTCGTTCAAAAAACATGGACTAACCATCAGGCTTTTTCCTAATTTCTGGCTGATTTGGAAGAAATTGTTTTGGTGATTTTATGCGTTTTCTAAAGTTACTATAGCCTTATATTGCTTCCTGAACCGTCCTTGATGGATTGAAAGCCTATTCGAAACCATTCATTTTGGGGCAGTTTCGTTCAAAAAACATGGACTAACCATCAGGCTTTTTCCTAATTTCTGGCTGATTTGGAAGAAATTGTTTTGGTGATTTTATGCGTTTTCTAAAGTTACTATAGCCTTATATTGCTTCCTGAACCGTCCTTGATGGATTGAAAGCCTATTCGAAACCATTCATTTTGGGGCAGTTTCGTTCAAAAAACATGGACTAACCATCAGGCTTTTTCCTAATTTTTGGCTGATTTGGAAGAAATTGTTTTGGTGATTTTATGCGTTTTCTAAAGTTACTATAGCCTAACTTGGCCCTTTGAACCGTCTTTGATGGATTAAAAGCCTATTCGAAACCATTCATTTTGGGGCAGTTTCGTTCAAAAACCATGGACTAACCATCAGGCTTTTTCCCAATTTTTGGCTGATTCTATGGGTATTATTTGGCGGTTACTAGGTTTTCTCAAGCAATTATAGCCTTAAATGGCACGCTGAACCGGCTTTCAAGGATGAAAGCCTTTTCAAAGCGATTCATATTGGGCTAGTTTTTACCAAAAACCATGGACTAACCATCAGGTCTTTTCGAATTAGAACGAACTAGAACAAAGATTTCCCAGGTAAGATTGTTGTTGTTAAACATAATTGTTGCTATGATCCTTCTCTTTTTACAGCAGGTGCGTGTTAGCTTCTATCCACCAGGATACGTTTTCCTGTTCAGGGTTTCACACCAAACATTCAAATTGGATATTCATTCTTAGTGATCTAATCAGTAATATCAAGAAAGTGTATTTACCTTCTGACTAGGATCATTAGGCTTAGAACAATGAAAATTGTCCTTATGTTAGCTTTGTAAACGGTCTGCTGCTATTGTTTATATGAATCATATTGCTTTTCTCTTGGATCACTCTGATATACTATGTGAGTTGTATATTTGGTGTAAAGCCCGGAACTGAAGAAGTTATTTTGGTTCATGGAAACGAACACGCAGCTTTACATCACAGTACAAAAGCGTTTGTTGAGATTTAAGAGGCCGTTCGTCCCCTGATCTTCTATCTGACCACTATAAAACGTAATCTTCGATCTAGCTTAAAAAATTGCGTGAAACTGTTTGTAGCAAAGTCTCTAAACTCTTACATGAAGGCATTTGAACCACGAGACGAAGCAGTCTATCATTGGAACTGAACTTTTTCTCCTCTTTTCTTTCCTGTCATCACGGTTCTACTCTGTTGTTGAAGTCGTAAGGGATTCTGGTTACCCAGCATGCTTTGCAATATCGACTACTCGTTGCTTCCCTGTAGTTTTTGAAGTTCTGAAAAGATGACGCTGGAGAAACCACAAACTATATCAGTTAGGGGCAAATATTGGGTAGAAGTACACTTCTCGCCTTGAATGTATCCAGCGCTGTAGCTGCATGGGGGGTAAAGGGGGCAAAGGGGGTTTCAAATCATCTCCTTCATCTTTCAAAAATCATAAACCACAGGGAAAGAAGTATTTAAACACAATTGATGTCAGCTCACCAGGCCCTTCAGGAGATTCGTCATCTTAAGGAGATTCGGTCATGATTTCCATTTCCAATTCCATTTCCGGTGCAATATCCTCGTCATCCTCCTCCGACTGGCTCCTCTGGGCTTGCTTCGCATTCGATTTGGCGTGCGTCAGAATGTGCGATTTTAAATTGGTGGACTGCGCGAACCGTTTGTTACACGAGTCGAACGGACAGACGTACGGACGGTCGCCCGTGTGAATTCGGACATGAGTACGGAGGTTGAAGTCAAGTGAGAAGCGCTTTCCACACCCTTCGAACGTACACTGAAATAGAATGTGAAGATTATAAAGCAAGTGGCGTCAATTGTGTGACTCAGCCTAAGACCCAGCATTAACCTCAACCCTAATCCCAACCCTAACCCTAACCCCAACCCTAGTGCTCACCTCAACCCCAACACTAGCCAAGTTAGTTGGGTGGTGGTTAGCATTGGTGTGCGAAATTGGTTAAGCGATAGAAAAACCTGTTCTGTCTTTTGTATTTATAATCTGTTAGGGTAATCATACCTTACTCACGTAAGTAGAGTTTGCAACTAATTCTGTAAACCCTGTTAGCAAAATATACAACAGTTCTCAAGGACAGCAATTGAAGTGGTTAAGTATAGCTATACGTAAAAGCTCTATCAAGCCCTCCCCCATTCATACAATAACGACTAGAGAGTAATTTGTGATGAGCTAGGGATAGCTAATGGATGTATTCCATAGTAATATTGCAAATTTCTAACTTTACATGCTTGAGAGTGGAGAATTCACTCTCCAAAACTTCTTTAATAAACCCCCTCTAGAGCCTTAGATATTGAAAAAGTCCCCGGGGGCTTGACACAGATGTTACGGTAAGTAGTCAAAAATGGTTAAAAGTGGTTACAAGCAGTTAAAACTGGTTATAAGTGAAATACCTGAAAAGGTTTTTCTCCGGTGTGAACTAACTGATGTCTTTTGAGTTTTGAGCTCTCCACAAATGCCTGGTTGAAACAAATAAAAGATTAGTAAACTAATAATGATTGTTGAAAATCAAAAATAATAGTGGCAGCACAAAAAAGAAATCCTCTTTTTGAGAACAATAGAATAGCCTGCTTGTTGTTGGATATTGAACTAGGTTTAACTAAGTAAGAAGGAGGTGGAAACACAAGGTGAATAAAAGTAGAGATGGAAAGTACAATCGATCCTACAGTTCCAGGCGAGGCACCCTCTTAATAAAGTGACCGGGGTGGGGGTCAGACATAGCTTCTTTTAGAAGATCCCAAACATTTACCAAATCTTACAGTTTTCTACCACTAGAATAGAGTCATTGCTACAGAGTAAATGAAACCAAAGTACACCTGGGAAGTTGGTCTGTTTGGATTCAAGCGACAAATGAAATTGACTTCAAATTGTGCAAAGTAAAGGTCAATTGTCATATAGTTATATATCTTAACAATAGAAAGAGAAAGACTGGGCTTTAGACGAATGATCTTATCATGAACAACCCCTTAGAATAACCAAAGCTATACTAGAGTAACTTTTGTCAAACCCAAAAATGTCTGAGCCCTTCACTTACAAAGGAGGCCCCCTGTTGGCCTACAGTTAAGTTACATATAGGCTATGTACAAAGAGGAAATATAATGAAATTACCTTTCCGCATTCAGCACAAACATGCACTCGTGGTCCATGAGTATGGAGATGTTTTCGCATTGCTGAGTTATCCTTGAACATTTTCGTGCAGCCCTAAACAGATAATTTACACTTAAAGCTGGCAAGAAATCAGTGCAAAACTCAAAGGAACAAAACATATCAGAAACTTTAGAAGAAGCAAGAATCAATAGACATAATTTGTGAGAATGAAAATGATGTAGATAGGATTTGAACCCCCAACCTCCAAGTCTGCGTCTCAATCACTCTACAAACTGAGATACCAGGCAATAAATTTAAAAATTCAAAACAAAAATTCTATTCAACATCGCCAAAATCATATAGAAGACAATGAATATTGCCAAAAAGATGATAAATCAGTTAATATCTAGGAATTTGACACATGACCTCTTTCAGGACTTGAAGTTTCCATCAAATTACCATCAAATCGCAAAATCCGTACTAGAAATAGTTGTTGGATGCAGGTAAGAAAAACTTGATGAATAATTCATAGATGGACAATTCGGGGGGGAACATGAATGTACGATGGGCTGTATGATGATATTCAGATAAGGGTTCTATGATTGAGTGTAATTACATGAATAGAAAAACTGCAGTAATGATATCTTTGTGATTAAGAAATGGGCACAATTACCTTATGAGGACAAGCTATAGTCTTTATACTGTCATCTTCTCTCTGCTTTTTCGGTTTCATTCTAAAACATGAACAAACATTTTAAAACAGTTTGGTCCCTCAAAAGAGCGCAGAGAGATGGAATCCATATTCCATATGTCGTAGAAAACGAGAAGTAGCTTAGTCGTGGCAACAACCTTCCAAATCATTCTGAAACCATACTTTTAATGATTGAATAAGAGACAGCCCAATCCAGCTATGGTTTAACAAAGGCCCAAGAGCTCATATGCAATCCAGCCGTATTTGAAGCCTTAAAATAGCTGATAATTCAGTAATTTCTCTTTCTCAATAATCCCCCAACATTTCCCAACAGATTTCAAAGAATTGGAAAATACACAATGGAAAACAAAAACCATCCAATAATCTGCACCCATCATCAAGAATCATAAGAGACTAATAAGAAGATTGAAAACCAGTTTCTACCTTGCGAATTCTGATAATTGTTTGGGGTCAGACAGATCAATGCCAGGAAGTCCTCCTGGGGGTATTTTCTTCCCGGTCATATACTCCGAGTAGTCAGGCTCATTGGGATCTTCACCATCAACAAGATTTTTGTCTTCTGTAAAAAGAAAAAAATTGCTTTCAAACTGAATGAAAATAGGCAAAAAAAACAAAAAACTTTTCTTAAGGGGTTTGCATATACTCGATGGTCCAAAAGGGGAAACTGACACGTATGAATGTATGAAGGAAAATTCTTAGCCACCCATACCAATCTTCAGCCACGCCCGTAGCCACGGGGTCCAAAATTTCACTTTCTCAATCCAGTGAAAAGTTGAAGATGGCGAAAGCCGAAAAGCTTTTACTTATATTTTCATAAATATTTCTTAATGAATCTGTACAAAGTTGCAGTCAAAGCTGGCTTACATTGAGACGTGTAGAGTGCTTGTCCCTAAGTAAGAATATTCCCTAAGAATATAACCAACTTTAGGGAGGAATAACCTTGGTTAATTGGAAGTAAACCTGAGGGAAGGTTGAACACTTTTCTGGACCCTGGCACAGGCATCATCAACATCAAAAATGTATGTTCAAAAGTTTTGAAATCAATTTAGACAGTTTTTTGTTTCTATAAGATCTATATTCCTTGCGTCAGTATAAAATCTTTTGTTACTGACTTTGAAATTCCCCCCCCCCCTTTTTCGGCTCTCAAGGCCTGGCTGCGGTCCTGGCTTCAGCCTAAGCAACAAGAAAACTTTTGATTTTAGCTTGAGCCTAGTTCTCCCATATTATTGATTTAGAATTTTTGTTTACATTCTAAAAAATGGATTTTTGAAACAAAGCTGAGTCAAAAAGCCTGCCTAGCTCTACCTTCTATCCAAGAAAAAAAAAAATAAAAGTAAAATTTACTAACATTTGTAAAGTGAGTTCTTTCTTAAATGATACCTCAAAATGATAATTTTTTTGAAAAACAGAAATGAATTCATTGAAAGTGAGCATGAATTGTTAATGGAACCAAAAGACAAACAAGCCATACGCACCGGAGGCCCACATCGTGACAGCAAACTCCCCTTCCAGGGTCTTTATTTGCACTTTCTTTCGCTCCCATTTTCTCGGCTTATCCACATCATTATTGCCGTTATCATCGTCAGCTCCTTGTAAAGACCTTTTAAAGGCCTTTTTACCACTTCCTTGCCCTGACTTGGACTTGCTGGATTTACTTTTCCTCTTCTTTTCTTTCGGCGAAGAAGGGATGGAGGCGATTTCGTGTTCTTCTCCAACGGCTGGTACTTCTTGCGAGTCATCTATGATGTCTTCACTCGTCTGAATGGCCAGCTCTTCAGTTTCAGTGTACGGCTGAAGAGCTATCATGGGCTGGCTATCAATTACCAGAGGAATCTCGACTTGGTTTTCCGAAATTCCGTCATCTAAAACTTCAACTTCAGCTTCCACTACTGGCATCTGTTGTTCGGCCATTTTGGTTCCCTCCATTGCAACTTCGCGGGAGGCTGTATTAAGCACGTGACCAACTGGCGGCCATGTCATTCAATTCATGAATGAATCATCGAAGATTTTGGTTGTTTTTTTCTGATTAGTGATTCGGTGATTTGGGGTGATTCGGTGATTTGGGGTGATTCGAGTTTTGCGATTTAGACAAGCATATTTGCCTATCAACCAACTAACCAACCAACCAACAAAATATTATATCAACAAGGTACTTGTCTGCTTATAGTTGGAGGAATGGTTTACATTTTATATTCTGTATACATTCTTACAAACTGAATCATGTACCTATACCAATGGATTTAGTAAAACATTTCTTGACCCTAAAAAGTCATTAAATATCGACAAAATAAACTACACTATCTTTGACTTTACATCTGTTAAAATTTCTTCTGATCCTATCATAGGAATAGGAGAAAACATATTATCGGAGTCAGAGTTATCTTTATTACATTCCAAGGTCTCGTCCTAGACAACCATCTAAGTTAGAAATGCCATTTTAGTGAGCTTTGCAAAATGTGGGCAAAACATATTTTTTAGAATTAGGAACTTGTTTCCACAAGAAGACTTACTTCCTCCGAATATTCGATCGCTGATCATATCTTAGGAACTGACAAAATAATCATAAAATACTGATAGTAAGGGAAAATTGCTAAGGATCCGTGACCAAATCGGGGGGACTTTGGTTTGACACTTGTTTTGACATCAGGAAACATAGAGGATCAAAATAAAATTGGGGGTCCCTCTTGAAAATGCCAGGAACACCTCCGCAGCGGCTCAAATAGCTAGGTTGCTGATCAAAAAACATCAACTGCACAATTTGGGGTCATTATATCAAAAAGTGGAGCAAATCAGATCGTGTCCTATGTAATCAATGCCAAGGAATCCATTTCACACATCAAAACACGCATAAATCCTGTCTGAATGACACTATAGCTACTATTTTGACTGAAGCGCCTCCGCAGAGGCATAAAAATTCGAATTTTCAACATTCGCGACGCTAGAGTTTTCAAATGCAATCAAGGGGTCCAAGACAGCAGGTTTTCCATACATTAAGATTGTTTCAAAATAATTATTACCCACTGGCGTTGCATTATGGGTTATTTGGAGAAAAATAAAAAAACTGACTTGCTTGCCCTTGCCTCGAAAGTCGATCAATGTGATTCAATAATCCTCAACTTCTTCCTCTTCATCTTCACTACTATCTTCGTTTTCAGTCTCATTCCCCTCATTATCACCATGTTTTTCTCCATCGTCAATGCCCTCGTCAAAAGGTGATTCGTTTAGTTCTGGAGCCATAAGCCTCAATGCTGTTGGTAGAGCTGGTTTTAAAAACCGCACCGGGCAGCATTTACCTAAAGTAATAAAAGGAAATGGTAAGTTGAACCTTTTAGAAGACTGTAGTTAGCTAATATACCACTAATGCTTACCCTTTAGTTTGACGAGATCGTACGGCTGTATGGATAGAAGAATACAGAATGAGGGGTTAGGGGGGGAGGGGAGAAAGAAATTATGAGGTCAAAATATAGATCAACCTATCTTCAGTTATGGTCCATCCATGATTGCTTGGTGACGGTGGAGCATCCTTTCTTGCAAAGCTGCGATAAACATAGCATTGGTAGTTTACTCTAAGTGCTCTCAAGTCATGTGAATCCTGATCTGGTGGCAAACGTTGTGTTGATTTCTTCTTCATTTTCTTCCACTTTGATGATCGCAACTCTGCGAGCGACTCGCTCTTTCGATCATTGTACACATGTCGTAGTGTGAACTTGCGAAGTGTTTTGGTCAAATGCTGAGATAACGAAACAACATCTCCGCTTTAAATGAAATTCTTCGCCACAGACATCTTTCCGTGTCCAAAGAATCCACTGACTGCATCTGCTCCTGTGTTTACATGCAACTGGACAATAATTTTTGACATCTCTTCGGAAGAAAGGTGATGACAATCAAACACTTCTTTTTTCCGTCGAATTCCTAACAATCCTTGGATTTTGTGGGATACACGTGCCCGATAAAACAACAGCATCTGTATCTTCAGCATCGATTACAACAGTTTCTTGTCTTACCATCTTTCGTATCTGAGCATAGATGAAGAAGATGATAGTGTAAGCTTCAAGGTGATGGCACTCAAATTCTGGAACCTTCTCTCTGGTGGTAAGGTCATAGCAGTCGCTTTGTACAGAGTATAGCATCTTTACGCTCTCTCCCAAAACCATGGCTGCAAACTCATTTTTCAGAAACTCCTTTAGACGAATCTTGTTCTTCTTGTTTTTGAAAAATACACTGGAGGAAGCAAAAATGTGTACATAAGACGGAACGAGATGCTGCCAAGCAGTCATGACTTCAATCCGTTTTTCAAAAACAAGAAGAACAAGATTCATCTAAAGGAGTTTCTGAAAAATGAGTTTGCAGCCATGGTATCCGGAGAGAGCGTAAAGATGCTATACTCTGTACAAAGCGACTGCTATGACCTTACCACCAGAGAGAAGGTTCCAGAATTTGAGTGCCATCACCTTGAAGCTTACACTATCATCTTCTTCATCTATGCTCAGATACGAAAGATGGTAAGACAAGAAACTGTTGTAATCGATGCTGAAGATACAGATGCTGTTGTTTTATCGGGCACGTGTATCCCACAAAATCCAAGGATTGTTAGGAATTCGACGGAAAAAAGAAGTGTTTGATTGTCATTACCTTTGTTCTGCAGAGATGTCAAAAATTATTGTCCAGTTGCATGTAAACACAGGAGCAGATGCAGTCAGTGGATTCTTTGGACACGGAAAGATGTCTGTGGCGAAGAATTTCATTTAAAGCGGAGATGTTGTTTCGTTATCTCAGCATTTGACCAAAACACTTCGCAAGTTCACACTACGACATGTGTACAATGATCGAAAGAGCGAGTCGCTCGCAGAGTTGCGATCATCAAAGTGGAAGAAAATGAAGAAGAAATCAACACAACGTTTGCCACCAGATCAGGATTCACATGACTTGAGAGCACTTAGAGTAAACTACCAATGCTATGTTTATCGCAGCTTTGCAAGAAAGGATGCTCCACCGTCACCAAGCAATCATGGATGGACCATAACTGAAGATAGGTTGATCTATATTTTGACCTCATAATTTCTTTCTCCCCTCCCCCCCTAACCCCTCATTCTGTATTCTTCTATCCATACAGCCGTACGATCTCGTCAAACTAAAGGGTAAGCATTAGTGGTATATTAGCTAACTACAGTCTTCTAAAAGGTTCAACTTACCATTTCCTTTTATTACTTTAGGTAAATGCTGCCCGGTGCGGTTTTTAAAACCAGCTCTACCAACAGCATTGAGGCTTATGGCTCCAGAACTAAACGAATCACCTTTTGACGAGGGCATTGACGATGGAGAAAAACATGGTGATAATGAGGGGAATGAGACTGAAAACGAAGATAGTAGTGAAGATGAAGAGGAAGAAGTTGAGGATTATTGAATCACATTGATCGACTTTCGAGGCAAGGGCAAGCAAGTCAGTTTTTTTATTTTTCTCCAAATAACCCATAATGCAACGCCAGTGGGTAATAATTATTTTGAAACAATCTTAATGTATGGAAAACCTGCTGTCTTGGACCCCTTGATTGCATTTGAAAACTCTAGCGTCGCGAATGTTGAAAATTCGAATTTTTATGCCTCTGCGGAGGCGCTTCAGTCAAAATAGTAGCTATAGTGTCATTCAGACAGGATTTATGCGTGTTTTGATGTGTAAAATGGATTCCTTGGCATTGATTACATAGGACACGATCTGATTTGCTCCACTTTTTGATATAATGACCCCAAATTGTGCAGTTGATGTTTTTTGATCAGCAACCTAGCTATTTGAGCCGCTGCGGAGGTGTTCCTGGCATTTTCAAGAGGGACCCCCAATTTTATTTTGATCCTCTATGTTTCCTGATGTCAAAACAAGTGTCAAACCAAAGTCCCCCCGATTTGGTCACGGATCCTTAGCAATTTTCCCTTACTATGATGTTATTTGGCTCATCCTTCAAAAAATATAACGTATTGAAAAGTATGGGGAAAAAATTAAAATGGCGGATTCACAGTGGAATATGCTCCGTCGTACTGAAGACATCCCTCAATTACCTTAGAGATGATATGCTTCCGCTATACTAAATGCCTTCAACCATACTGAAAATAGTCCATGGTACTGCACACCATCCATTACATTGCACAACATACATTACCAAAGTGAATTTCTTCAACTGCGTCAATTTGCTTGGGTAAAGCATTTTGACTTTTTTCCAACTTCCTTTTCCATCCTGACCTTTATTTTTCTTGGTGTATCCATCTTTACTCATTTCCGAGACTACTTTTCGAGGACGAAGATGGGGGTAAATCTTTCCCTTTGAACCAAAAAGGCACACCAAGCTCGGCTTCTTCATTCCATGTCAATCCATTCCTTTCCATTTAGACAGGGCATTTAGCTATAAGCTAAACAATCTCACATCTTGCGTAACTTATGTTTTCTCGATGGATTCTAATAGAATAAGATGTGGGTCGAATTAGGTCGGAAGGTCTAATTAATTAGGTGCTATCTAACTACACTATTTTCGAACACGTCGGACCTACACACAATAAGTTATTAGTGATATCAAGATAAAATAAGGAATTAGTTCCTTATTTTATCTTGGTTATATTGGTTCTCAAAATGACAGTTATTGACGTCATCAAAAATAGCACTTCTGGTCAAAATAAAAAATTTATCCAAGTATTATTCGAATTTCCATGGTGGAGTTTAGAACATATCAAGCTTAAAATCAAAGGGTTAGGAGGTTGCTCAAAATTTGCAAGAAATTCCCTGTCTATAATCACTCCTCTGTTTTTAGGCTGGAAAGTTCTCAAATTTTTCTTATTTCCCATTACGTTTTAAGCCTGGATCTGATGTGGCAATTGTTGCAGATTTTCGAATTATTTTCAATCTGGTAATATTTGTCCTTTTGCAATTTTATCTTGTATACATTGTAGACTAATATACTTTTATTATAGTTCTTGCAAATTTTGACTCGCATGACACGCATGAGGCATGACCTCCCATTGTGCTGCTATTTTGCCTCTTTTTCATTAATTTTTTAGTATCATGGTTATTTCTTGATATAAATCTTATATTGAGGAGTTAGAGAGATCCATAATTGTATTATTGAATATTGTGACCCAGCTATTCATCGAGCCAAAATAAATCAAATATCGTGGGTTCGACAACACTATGACAGCAACAACAACTGACAGCAACAACAACCACATTTTCGATAAATTGCAGCGAGTTGCTGCCACGAAGCTAACGAGTATGTTGGAATAATACAGTGCTGGCGCTGGCTTCTGCAGGCCTAATCTTTCAAAATGTTCACTTCAAAAAAGACCATTCTTGGAGCTATTGTAATAATTTGGGCCTTGATTGTTTGCATTCCGTATCTCATCCCGGAGAAAAGTGGTAGCAGCGCGGATGACTCAAATTCAAATGCAAGTTTGGAAAGTAAGGTGAGGTCAGGAACCAGCATGCAAGCAAACACTTGCACAAGTAGGGCGTCGTCAGGGGCAGGGTTTTCTGTAGGGCTACGCAGAAGATCAATGCTGAAATAGGGTAATTGGTTTGAGGTATGAAGTTGATGGATGAGCCATGCAATAACCTCAGAAGGTTGTGAGAAAAAGGCCACAGGATTTAAAAAACAGGGCAAAATATACAAAAATTGGGAGGGGCAGATTCAGGAGAAATTCTGCTAATCACAACTCAAATTGGTCTGTGTGGGCGTTGCCTTACATGCGCTGTGACCTGGATGTTTTCTTTTTTTTGATATTTTCCATGTTCCCATCTGATGATTAAACAGGTTTGTCCAAAACTGCTTACTAAATCAAACAAGTCTAGAAAAGAGATTGTGATTTGGCGGTGTTTGAATACTACTTAGTAAAACAATACAAAATCAACAAACTATGAGAATACCTTGATAAACATTGACCTTCACAAACAATAATTACAATAAAGAAATAATCCCCTTTATCAAATGGAAAGGGTGAAAAGGGTGAAAGGGGAAATTATAAAGTTATCAAGGAGAAAGGGGGGAAGTGAAAATCTTTGCAAACCCTGATTCCCTGAATATATGACAGGTAGGTAGGATGAATAGGTTTGGATAAAACCCATCATATACAGAACACATGCCTGATAGTTACAGCACCATAGGAGGACGGGGGGATTCGCCCCTCTCCATTTCCAAAAAGTCAGCAAAATTTTCTCATGTGAGGCTCATGCATATGATTCACGGGATGCAGGTATTATCAGGTTAAGAAAATTAGATCAACTAACGCAATCTGCCTGAGGTAATCGCAGCCTATCCAGGCATAAGGCATACAAACCCTCCAGACTTCTGAATTCAAACTATTCCCAATCCAACCCTCCAGACATTAAGGCAAAGTCATTAATGCAGCAAATGATGATTAAGTTTTATTGAATGCTCATCCTTATGGTCCTTTTATTGATTGACATGTTTACTACTCGTACTTATTATATTAATATCTTTGAAACATTAAAGATACATTTATCCTGTTTTGTATACATCTTTTCATATTTTATCTTTTTATTTTTCAGCCTCCAAATCAGTGAGTATCACTTACAAAATCTCCGAACTGTTGTATTTTTAATCCTTTGAATGATGGCATCTTCGCACGGGAATGAAACTATAAAAGAGTTGTGTCCTAAAATGCCAATAAATTAGAGGTTTTCACGATTCTATTCTTCATTCTTCCTCAATATAGTTCAGTTCACTCTAACCGGTTTATCATGTTGGAGGACCTTTCTTACGGAGAAAAGATCAATTCAGGAGAAACATGTAAATACCATAGCTGAATAGTGTGATGTGACATCAGCTGTTTGTCACCAAGCAAGGGAGGGGACTTGATGCGTTGGGGAGAAAGAAAAACCTACAGAGTAGACAGTTGTCCATGCGGGCCAAGTAGGAGCGTAAAAGATGATTATTGAGACAACCAACATTCTTGTGATAGGAAAACACTTTTTAAAGGAGTATCATTTTTGCTTGATTCTTTTAATGCAAATACAAAATATACTGTCCACATCTCCCCCATACTTCCAGAAGTTTGTAGCACCCCTATCTTATTTCTATATAACCTATTATTCAGAGTTGAGACTGGTAACAATGCTGAAAAGCAAGAACCGGTGAAAGACAAACCATTTGAAACTGAAAATAAGCCTAGCAAAAAAGAAGAGAAAAAAGACAAACAAAATGATACTGAAGAAATGCATAAAAAAGTTGTAAATAAAGATACCGTTCAAAAAGTTGATGATGAAAGCATCAAAGACGAAGAGCCAAGGTTCAGAGGGTGAGTTACAATGATCTAAACCTTTTTTTATGAATTTCTTTAAATTCTAGAATTTAATTGTTGTTAGCAAAATGTGGTTCAAAAATTATTATTAAGAATTCCAGCTACAGAAAAGATAAGCCAAAGACATCGCAAGGCATGTTACAAATTTTTGGTCGCAGAGCTTAGTTAACATTGCTCTCTATTATTTGATAACTCATTAACTGGAAATTTTTGTTTTTAAGGGCAATAAAACAAGGTGATTCATGCGTAGATACAATGGAACACGTTGAGAACCAAAGAGTCGGAATGTTCAAGTGCCATGGCTTGGGGAGAAATCAGGTAAGTTTTTGATTTTAGAGATTGAAATCAACATAATCTGTCCAGCAGAAGATGAAATATAGAAATGATGGATCCAGATTGAGTATTTGAAATTGGATTTTGGTTGTCACTCTGACAGCCTATTCTCCGTCTGCTGCAGTTTCTAGCCATCCATTTTATCTCTTAGCAGATATTTATGGATGCTAAGATAGGAACTCCTGTTTTGACTCAGCTGGTGTACTATTCCATAATTGTATAAGAGAAAAAAGTGCACCTAAATGTACTTCTGTTTGAAATGTGCCCATTCACAGCAGTTTTATTTAGCCACAGGATCTGTCAGTGTTCCTCACTTCAACAGCTGAACATGGAAAATGTTTTGGAATACCTTCAGATGGCCTCTAAATTTGTTGCAAATCTTATTAGTTTTCACCCACTGCTCTCAATGCGCTATTTGCTTTATAAGGAAGTTTTCCCATGATAGTAAAATTTCATTTATTGTTGAATGGATCCCAAGACAGCGAAACCCTCTAAAAACTCTAATCTCTAATAAGTTGGAGGAGACAAGTAAATGCTTCGTAATTTCATGCTGTATGAATTAAATGATAAGAATTTTATTTTAAAACTAGACAAGCATCAATCACAATATTCATAAAGATATCAAATGGAAATCATACGAAGACTGTACTTTGAATTAATACCTAACTTTCTACCAAGAATCAATCAACAGTATCTGAGAAGTAAGTTGATCAGAAGCCACACCACCACGCCTTTCGTCCAGTCCTCCTTCCGTAACATCGGCATGACCAGGCCTTTTTAGACCAAGGACAGAGTGACTTAACCTAGAAATGATAAAAGAGATCACAATGATTAATTTACAGTTGCAAAATACGCTTTATCCTTTATGTGCGTGTTTTACTTTTGTGGGCGAATGAAAGAGTCAAAGCGCTAGAAACTCTCTACATCATAGTAAGGCACCAAGGATTGAAGGGACGGGGCAGTGAAACAGATTATTTGTCTGAAGCAAAGCTGAAGATTTAGATCCTGATATTTGTAGAGAGATTAAACAGAGACTTCTATTTGAATCACTTCAACTTGAATCGAATTGTAGCTAAAATTCATCAGAAACACTTAAAAGAGAGATAAGGGGTGAACAAATGCAAAAAACTTGATGCGACTTCAAATAAAAGATTGTGTCCTGAAAGCAAGGCCCTTCGCATAGTCTCCTGGAGTTTCCAGTAGAAGTTTCTCGGGGCCCAGGGGTCTCAGGGAGTCAAGAGCTCCGCTCACGAAGAAGCGGGCCTTGGTATTGTCCTGGCCCAAATTGTCAAATTTCCTTAAAAAATGCCTTAATTCAACGGTGTCAAATATAACTCACGGTTCATTATAATTGAGGTCTGAAAGGGGGCGCTAATTTCCAGGGAGACTTTTCCTGGAAGCTGTCTGCCACGTTCATTTTGTTTTGAGTAATAAAATTAGCGAAAGTAACGAACCTTTCTGCAATTGCCACCGGCATACCCCTTGCATTGGCATCTCTGAGGGCAGGACTGCCAAGCAAAGCCAGTGAAGGCTGAGCTCCATCGTGTGCATCGGCTCCAAGTGATCCAACACCCACTGATCCAATTTCCCTGTGCTGGCTCAGGCACTGAAGAGAGGACAATAAACATTGTTGCTCCAATCAGCAACGCAATACTGATTTTTGACGTCATCTTGCTACAAATAACACATTTTCGAATAAAATCAATTTCATGTACGTTATTCGTACACATTATATTTTCAATTCATATCCTTATTAAGAAACCGTGCGTGGGGCCATATTTTCAAAACTATGAGGGGAGCTCTAGCCCTGAAGAAAATTCCCAATAGTATCGTTAATCATCATTCGCAAGTTTCTGGTGAACGCTGGAAAATTTTCTATACATGTGTTAGGATATACAAGAGGCGAATTTCTAACACCGTTTTGATGAGCAATACTCTATAAGCAAGCAGTCCCAGAACAACCAAAATTATAAGCTGAAAGTTTTTAACCTTGCTTGAGTTTGGAGCACAAAGTGATTAACTTGCCAAGTTATTGTTTTTTTGCATTTCCACCTTTACTCAAAGTCACCGGGTAATAACTGATAGCAATAATAAAACTTTTGATGATCATAATTTTCATAATTATCTGATAATTAACTAATTTTTAGTAGAATTCATTTTATAATAGCAAAAAACTTTCATAATTAACAAATCTCATATAATCATATAAACTCTTAGGCTAGTTGCTTAGGAAAAGTGGCACTGATTTGTTGAATATATCCACACATAATGTAACACACATAGATATATATGCAAAGACAGAAGTTGAACAATGAAAGCTTACCTTATTCCCTTGCAAACTTCCAAATGTCTTGACTTGCCTTGCTTTCCCAAGCAACTGGCGAAATATTCTGTTTATGCCTTATTTATTTCACAGTGCAAGATGACCCTTCACTCCTTTTGACATTGTTCCTTTCAAGCGTGTAGCCTTTCAACACAGGATGTCTTTGAGAAAGGGAACTGTTTTTCCTTTTGCACGTTTTTTTAAAGCAATAAAGAAACACACAACAGTATGAGCAAGATTTACCAAAACAAAAACTACAGCAGCTAAACCAGTAAACGTTTTTGCAAAGGGCTTGATCCAAAAAGGACAAGTTTGGTCAAGCAAACATGTTGAAAATGTGGGTATACCTGGTTTAAGTGCAAGGAGAATGAGAAGGCGAGGAGCCTTGTTTTTTGACCCCAAAAAGCAGAGCATCTGAACTTTCCGGGCCAGGGAGGAGACCCAATAAATATTCTAAACCAGAAGCGACTGACAAGATAAGTATCAGATCAAAGGCGAGTCCCCCACAATTCCAATAGTCTGGCATTTACGTTTTCAGAGCTGTACAGCTAGAAATCCCGTCTGATGAAGATTCTGCTTTTTACTCTGCTTTGCCACAACGTATTCTTGAGAGAAACCAATAAAGTAATTAATGAATGAGAGGCATGGAATTAAAGCCTTTGAAAAATTAGACAAATACCTAATTGCGAGGAGTTATCGTCATGTCAAACTCAAAGAAGAGGAGAGGGACTAATTTTCGACCCGATGTGCACCCACGAAAATGGCAAATCTCGTTTATGCTAGTTTCATAAAGAAACATGATGACTTACCATTTTATAGTTGTTCTCATATATTAACCATTCATTTTATCGATTTGCGGAATTAAGGGAGCATACTGTCTGTGTTTCAAAATTTAAGCAACTCGTAAGTCTGAAAACCAAAAGAAGGCTTTTATCAAGGGCTCAATCATTAGATGTTCTAATAAAAAAGATGCGTGAAGGAAGTTATTTTCTGCTTTGAAACTATTCCAAGTTTTTGTTGGTGTCAAGTTAATAGTATTTCACTTTCAGTCAGACAAGAAATTGACTTCCGAATCAGCGTTGTTTCCTTCGATAACAATTGTAACAGCTTCTTCCGTGTCCTATCTCGATTTGGGAACCCATATTATCAATGGAACTACGGGGGGAGCGCGATGGAGAACGTCAAAGAAAACTAGTGGATTTGTTGGGGAGATGAGATCTCGGCTGTATTGTTTTGAACAAAGGCCGAATTGGTTTGTTGGGAACCAATCAGATTTCGTGTTGCCACCAGACATGCGCACTATCATCAAATTTCTACCCCCGTTCTCATCGCTTCACTTACTATGATGCAGGCGTAAGCCGTGGGAGAACAACGAACAAATATTAGTGTTGACGAGGTCAATTACGTTCATGACAATATGATATAATGATATATAATTCCAGAGTATGTACCTCATCTTCCATAGGGAGCAAAGGAATTAAAGATCTCCATCGATCTTGTTTATTGCTTTTTTTAGCTCCAAGTTCCAACTTAATGATGCGTTGTAAACTGCATCACGCAAGCTCCACCAACTTGATTGTCTTATGCGCATGCTCTCCAGTTTTGCTCTACTACGCATGCTTCGTGGCATCATGATCAGGGGGGAGTTTGATCGTCTTACAACTTACCCCATGTCATATCTTCCCAATCAGGATCTGAATTGCAAGGCGATTTGAAAGTTAATTTCAGAGCAAAACCGATTTAATAAATGTATTTTCAACTCTGAAATGACCATACTCTGTTAAAAGTGCTGAATTTTGTATTTTTGTTTTTTTAAGTTGTGGTTTCTGACGGTAAAAGGTTTACTGAAGAACAACCAGTTATGCATCCAAGTGCCATCGCAGCGAGATGTGGGGACATTCGTGCTTCTCCAACCATGCAACAAGAACGAGAAAAACCAGGTATCATTTATGGCCTCAGTATTTTTCATACTCCCCTATTTACCTAAGCCTAAGAAACGAACAGGATCTCAACTAATCTCTGGACAAAAAACTTTTGGAATATGCAAAGCTCAGAAGAACTTGTCGTTTCTGGCTCCGTGTCTTCAAACCTGAATACATGAAATAGACCCGGTGGAGGAATATGTCAATTGCAGTAGCCTGCTCTGGTATGATTTGATTACATAGAATAGAAGCAGTCGACTCTCTCTATCTCGAACTCTCACGGGAAATGAAGAATTCTCCGACATAACAGGGTTTCGAGGTAACGGGAGTCAAAGTTTTCTGCGAACAAAATGGCGGCTCCATACGCAATAACAATTATAAACCATGAAAAGATTGTTTGCTACTGAAAACTACGATTGAAAATATAAAACCATTTGACAGGTGACGATTTTGGCTGAACATAGTTTATCGAAGGACACCATGTTTAACAGTCATTTTGGCAGCCAAAGTTGAGAAAAACTGAAAATCATGATGGAACCGAATGACGTAGTCGACAAGTATGCTGTTTGTGTGGCGAAAAATGACACAATTGTAGGACGTTTACCTAAAATGTCGAATAGCAGATTTTCAAAGACCATCATTGCAAGGCAGACGAGTTTAGATTTTTGAAGGGCAGCAATGGCGTTGTTATTCAAAATTTAAATTTTGTCTGTCCTACTTTTCGAGACAACGGTGTTTTTTGCTAACGGTGGATAAATTTTGTTTGATAAAGCACAAAGTTCGAAATAACGATTTTCAAGATAACGGGTCTCATTTGCGTACTAAACTATACGGGAGAACGAGGGGAAATAGGTTTTGTTCGAGATAACCGGAAAGTTCGAGATAACCGGTAATCGAGATAGCGAGAGTCGTCTTTATACATAAGGCTGATCCCGCTTGCATCTCAAGATGCCTAGCCACAGCTCTGCCTTCCCATGGTTCTGTCTCCTGCAAGTAACTGAGCCCGAAATGAGCATCCCTTCCCTTGATGCATCCCACTTAATGGGTCAGATTTTGAGACGCACCGCTTTCACAATCGGCCTGGAATGGACGAAAATCCAAAAACAGGAATATGCTAAAGTGTTTCGGAAAATATTGTGTATAATGTGTAAATGATGTTGATGTTGATGGTTTTCTAATTTCTGACTCTCGTTTGGTAGGTGTGGGAGTATGAAAAAGAATCTCTGATCCTCTCTGGCACTGGATTTTGTCTGGATTCGGGAGATGCAGAAGGACTTTCCATACAAATATGCGTGCAAAAGTCAGCAAAACAAAAATGGAAAATTTCTAGTTAATAAGAAAACACAAAAATATTTAACAATTTTTTCTACCTAAGGCGAAATAGGATAAGGCGTTTATATACCAGTGAAAATCATCCAATACTTGGCTCTTTACTGGTATATACACTTAGAGGTAGAAGCCGATAATCTTACCTCAGTTTTTCCATGTTGGGTACTGTGATACAATAATGTTGTGCAATAAAGTGTTCTGATCCTTCTCTGAATACTAATATTGACCAAAAATTAAAGAATGAACCAGAAGTGTGCAGTAATAACAAACAACAAAGTGCTAACGTATTGTCCTATTATTGGATAGTGTTCGTGCTTAGTAAGTGTTCGTTTGGTGGACAATACTGTTTTGGTGGTTCGAGACCTGGTGAAGGCATATGACAATTGCAGTTTAACTCTAATGGATTTCCTGTGTTAGCCCATAACTTAATACTTCCAATTAATGGTTCCTTCTTAAAGTTCTCGATTAGAATAGTGTCCAGAGAAGGAAAACATCACTGGGTAACATGTGTATGCGATGACCTAATACCTGTCCGTGAGTATTTATGCATATACAATTCAGCTTATTGTATAGGAGAAAATTCTACCCATTGGAATAAGGTTTCTGTTCCGGTTTTATGCTAAATATTCAAAAGCCTCTCACAAATGGTTCGGGAATTGACGTAAAAAGAGGGTAAGATTATGTAAAGTGAAGACTGAAGGGAAGAAATAATGATATTAGATTGTAACCTAAACGATGTATTTACTTCTTCATACGAAAAACTCTTAACGACCTATTCACAACTTCTTGGTATCAAAACCGGAATGAAATACCTGATCTTGATGGGTAGTATTTGAATTTTGGGCTACATATTAATTTACAAGTAACCTACCTAGTTGTTATTCTTTGCTTGCAGTTGTATATTCAATATTTCCGTCATTATGAAATTCCATTTTTGTAGTTTTGAATTCGGTTCGCATTTTGAAAGACGCAATTTGTTGTGAAAATTTTCGATACAAAGTTTTGTGTTTCTTGCAGCAATGAATTTTCCTTTCGCCGGACTAAACAGCCAGTTCTAAAAAATGAAATGCATTATTTTAAGATTAAATCATTGTGAGGTAGTTGGATACTTATAGCGAGTGCTGGAGCTTATACTTTAAACTTGTTATTTTCAAAATCATAACAGATAGTTCTGTGACATTGTCAGCGAAGATACTTCATACCAGATACGGACAGTAACGGGACGTTTCTGCATCATGAAATATACTATTGGCTGAAAAGAAACAAGAAACTACACGTTCATCTCGACAAGCATGTATCATTAAATATATGCAAGGATTATACTTTGATCAGCAATTTTGCAAGTTTCGAAGATATTCCCTAAAATAGATTAAGGCCCTAAATTCCAATTTTATTTCTGCCAATACTTTCAGACTCGAATACCTTACAAAGGTGAAGCCTTACATGAAGCCTTACATGACGCCATTTCTGCCAGGCTTGATGAAATCGTATAACAAATTGATTGGTCAAACTTGCCACCATTTTGAATCCCTAGTGCCAACGTTCAATTCTAATTCCAAAAACTAGTGCTTAAACTGATCAATGTTTACCATTATCTGGTCCAACTTGTTTGTTCCAGGGTATCCCCCATCCTAAGAACCTGTTTTTATGAAAGGGGCTAGACCGGATAATGGGGTAACCCCCTGTTTGTGGGTCGATTTTAAGCACGCCTTTACATGAGCAGAGTTGGCCCGGGGAGGTAATTTCCAGCCTGGCAAAATAATTATGTCATCAATGGAGGCTAAATTTTGTCATATCAAATGAGGCCGAATCAAAGTCCAGTCCGGGCTCCACTTTGTACATGAGAAAAAGCTAGCCCGGTCAGATGAGATCTCAGGTTTGCGAAGCCGGGATCCCGCCTAACCGGGTTGGCCCGGCCCGTATATGAACAGTGGGAGAATGAATACAAACAGCGCTACCCAATTATTTGCGTAGGTGAATATCTCATGTAAGTGGGCCGGCCCGGGTTCATACTATGCATGGATGGCCTCTTCTTGATACGGAGGTCCGTTTTTCATTAAACATCAAAGGTTGCTGGAACGCATAAGTTTGATTGACAGTTTCTCTGATCACATGACAGTTTATATGGTCCCACGATTTTTGCCTCGTCTACGATTTTTGGTTCATTGCAGTTTTGGATCATTACGATTCTTGGTCCATTGAAATTTTTGTTTCATTTTTGCAATGTGTGAAAAAGTCATCTCAAACCCAAAGAGCTTAGGAAGCCTACCGCAGGAGCCATTGCGCACAGACGAAGAAAGTTCCTGCAACGTGACAACAGATGCGAGTAGCAGTATCAAGCGGAGATATTCGGCGGAGATGAGGCAAAAGGCGACGGCGAGAGAAAAAACCCGAATCAAATCGATCGGAACAGAGTTGAAAAGCCTAGCCAAGTTGCTGCCACGCACAGGAAAGGGTAGGAAGAGTCATCGGAAGATTCTGCAAGACTCCGTGACGTACATCAGGGCGATGGAAGTGGAGTTGAAAGACAGTTGGAGTTCCAGACAGGGAGAGAGCAGACGAGGGAAGGGCTCCGATTTGCACGCTTTGCATCTCTACCGAAATGTCTCTCCGAAGAAGGCGAATAAACTGAGGCAGAAACCCACCAGTCACAGCGACACAGAAGGGGATTAAGTTGATCGAGTTTGATTGAAAATTACTGAAATTCTACTTCGAATTAAATACCGTAAAAGCTGCATACACTTGTTTTTTCTATAAGAACAATTTCATAAAAACACGAGCCTCAAATTCGGCCAAATGTTAAGAACAAGCTAAGAACAAGCTGAAGCTGGCAATTTTTGCTCAATATATGAATTAGTAGAAATAACGATAAGACTGAGAGGTAAAGATAGACAAGCAAGCTGGCAGCCTACTAGTATGTCAGATAGGCCAGAAAAGTGGCAATTTGTAACACTTAACTTAACACAGCCAATAGCAAAAGCAGGCTTTAAAAAGATTAGAAAAGTAAGAACAATTTAAGAACATTTCAGCCTGAAAATTGAAGAATATTTAGGAACAGCCAGCTTCAAATCAAATTTACTGGTTCTTATAAAAAGAAAGAGTGTATAAGAAACTTCATCTAATAAGAACCTACAGCCTGAAATTTCAATTTTTTGCCCCTAAACATGAGAACTTTTTCACCCTGAATATCAAAGTTCTTATAAGTATTGGCATCAATCTAAAAATGACTTTTGCAATTTGTGAATTATTACATTCATCTAAATTTTCAACCCAAAACAGGGGGCTGTGCCCACAAACTCCCCTTGTGGTTTTCTCTCAAGAATGAAAATTCACGACGTTTGAAGAAAGAATTGTTGAAAACTTTTAGAAACTCCGAGAAGAACCTTGAAGAAGCTCTCAGCCTGGTTTCGTGGTGTTATCAAACCGAAGAACCGGAGCCTCCTGCTTCAAATAAGGTGGATTCTTACATGCGAGTTACATCTGATACATTTGTGCTGTCAATCTGCTTGTTTTGTAATTATTTGTCAGTATCGTAGTTATCGTATGATTCTTAAATTGACCTTGAAATGGTCAGCCTCGGTTTGTTCTTACTTTGTTCTTAAGACTTTGCAAAATTTGAGGCTCCTGTTCTTATAACTTGTTCTTATAAAAAAATAGTGAAAACATGGCAAGCTTCTTTCGACCCTCGTTGTTTCTCCATTGCTAGAGTTGGGATAGCTGTGTCATCTCACATGCGATATTCCCCGTTCCAATCTCTTTTTTCGTTGGTAAATTATGTTATCAATTTTGTGAGGATAACCTGAAAAACTGAGGGAATACCATTGGCCAAAGCAACTGCCTTGAGAACGAGAGCTTATCAACTTAATGCATTTTTTTCTATAAGCAATTTCAGCTCGAGCCCAGTACTAAAAATTGCTTAGCTGAAGGGCAAATTTGAGTACTCAAAATTGCTTAGCAATTGCTTAGCTTTTTTTACATAAAATTTTGTCCCTTAGAGTTCTGTATCACAAGTTGGTGTACAACAAATGTCAACGGTTTTTTGCATATCACAGTGTCCCAGAGTACTAGAATCCACTATAACCTACTTTTCTATAGCTGCTGCAAGATTTTGATTGCGAATTGGATCAGAACTAAAATTTTCAAATTACTTAGCATTCCTCTATCCAGTACTGGAATTGCTTAAGTTTTTGCCTTGTCGAGTACTGACTTGCTCATAAAGCAATTGCTTATAAAAGAAATGCGTGTAAACTTGCTGCTCATCCACACGAGCAAACATAACATGTTTGAAACGTGGCAGGTTTGAAACGTGGCAGGTTTTAAATGTGGCAGGTAATATTGTAATTTCTTTTGCAGATACCCCCCGCCCCCGGTACACAAAATAAACTTGTTATATAAGTAACCTAGGTCCATTTAACACTGGATATTGTCTATTAATAAACCTGTGTGCTTTGGCTCGTTGCAAATGGAAGGGAAAATCAACAAGGGATTCCCTTACAAATACTACACCAAGTCAATACCAATTCAATTCTTCTTACGATCCACCAATGACTTACGTCACCAAGACGGAAGCAGACGCTAGATGGTTTATTATATAACAACTAACACCATAAAATCATTGCTGTTAGTCAGGGCTGTTAGTATTGATAACGACCCTCATTGTAAAAGCGTAGCAAGTAATGTTTATATAAATTGAATTGAATTGAAATTGAATTGTAATATGACCGAGCAAAGCATGAACTCAAGATATCCGACTTTGCGTGTCGCGTTCTGGGTTTGGATCCAACAAACGGAGGGCCTTCGTCCGATCCTCATTTTGTTACATTTCTCTGGATGCTTCATGATGGAGAATTTGATAGAGAAGAGAAAATATTTTGTGACTTAGATATATATACTTGGAATTTGCAAATATGATTTGGGATTTGCAAATATATTAAGTAATATGGAATTATTTCTTGCGATTTGGAAATACATTTGGCGATCTTGAAATATATTTCAGGGTTTGGGCTTCTCGGCCACTGTAGATTTAAACCAAGGACATTATGTTGATGAAAGAGCATTGCCACGACGTATATAGAAATATTACAGGAATCAGATTTGGGCAGTGTGAAAGTCCTGGGTCTGAGTTTGGTACGCAAGAATGCTTATTCAAGGCTGCTGAGAAATATAAAAGCGATACAACATCAAACAGCACAGGCCAATGAGTCTACATACCTGAGTTAATAAAGCCAGTGTATAGGTTTTCAGAAAATAGTGCTCAATACATGATAGTAGAGCATAGATAAACACATTGGCAGAAAAGAAACAGGAAACTACATGTTCATCTCGACAAGCTTGTTTCTTGATTCTATTAGAACATCTCCTGATGAGTGAGAAATCACGAAACAGGCTTGTCGAGATGAACATGTAGTTTCCTGTTTCTTTTCTGCCAATTAGTGTTTACCCCAGTTTAGATAAAGATTTTAGAGATATGGAGAATGGGTAAAAGAAATACCTGTCCTGCAATACTTGAATTACATCTTTGCAGGAAGAGGGTGTTTACTTTCTTGGCATTCCGAGCTAGACACAGGTAACCACGCCCTTCACTTCGCAACTGCTGCGTCTTCGTCAACGTCCACTCCTAACATAACAATCATAAGACGCATGATTACCAAAAAATGCTAAATGAAGATGATCTACAAAAAGAGAAGCTTTTAGCTCCTGAGTTTGTCTTATATTGCAAGAAATAAAACATAAACATAGTGGGATTCAGTAAAAATATTGCCATATGATAATGATAGTAATAATTTTAATAATGTTACTTTATTATGACAGGGTAATTCAAATCAGCTATCGATAAAGCTGCTATCGACGGAAGCCCTGTTTGAAAATCGAGAAAAATAAATGTTGAATAGTACTTAACTTAAAGAAAGATACATATGAAAACGTTTGAAATATTCAATATCCTATAAAACCTTGTTTAGTTTCTGCCTTGTTCGTGACATGGACCTAAACTAAGAGCTAATATGGTCCAGTCAAGTTGCCTAACCCAGTAAGTAACTAATCGAGTCTAAATACCAATCATTATATTTCATTAATATACATAATTTCGGTACCTAGTTTAGTTTCTGCCTTGTTTGTGGCATGGACCTAAACTAAGAGCAAATATGGTCCAGTCAAGTTGCCTAACCCAGTAAGTAACCAATCTCCACACTAATCATGATATTTCAGAAATGTGCAAGATGTTCTTACCTGGTTTCTGCCTTGCCCATGACAGGGTCCTAAACTAACTTCCTCCCCACCAACGCCGTCCATACTGTCTGCACACATCAAGCCTTGCATCAGGGCACCGGAAATCGGTCTTTCGGAAAGATTGCTCTCTATATCAGTTTTCGAGTTAGATTTAGGTTTCATGACCAACCTGCACAGTAAGAAATTGTTGGAATTTATATCAAGATATATCAATTGAAAAGAGCGTAATTTGAACATAAAATAACACTAACGAAACAAGATATAGATGAAGAAATGACACAAATAAACTTTGCTAATATCAAACTCACTTTCGTAGGAATCCAAATCCAAATTTGCATTCTGGTTGGCTCTGGCTTTCATCTTTACTTTGCACAGTATCCAACGGTGGGTCATCCTGGTTTGGCTAGAAAGAAAATTTCATGCTTGAAAAGGAATAAAATTATTTCTTCTTGTCGTAAAACTGGATAATTCACCATATTGTACACGAACAATTTTGTGAATTCCTGATCTCGAAAGTTTCTTGTATCAAACGTTCACCATCCAATACGAAAACATTCTAATTTTTTGTTAAGAAAGAAGACTCGTCCATATATCTCAAGCAGTTAAAAGAGACCGAAGCTCTCAGGGTGAAGGTAGGAAAAAGCCACACATAAAAGCCCTCTTGAGGCAATCAGAAATTTTGAAGTGGCTGTGTTTTTTCCGAAGCAGGGATGTAAGAACTGGAAGCAATGGGGGTATCTGTCTCTAACAATAAAGTGCCGTCTTTACTTTCACAAAGTGCCCCCTGTCTCTCATCTTATAGAAAACGTGCCTCGAAGTGTTGTGCCCTGCCCTAGGTCCCTGGTACGCCGCCCTACTAAGACCCCGTTCACACTGCTCCGTATTTGAATGAAAACGGAGTTAAACCTGTTAAGCCCTGCGTCCACACTGATACGCTTCAAATACGGAGCTGTTCGAATACGCAAACAAATACGCATACTTTCGAATACGGTGAGTATTGAATACGCTACGTTTTCAGTGTGAACACCAAATACGGAGACATTTGAATATGACGGTATTCTTCCAATTGAAATATTTGACTGGAAATAGCATTATGAGCACCGTATTTGCCTGGAGCAGTGTGAACACTTCATCGTATTCATAGCGTATTTGCTTGAAAACGAAGCAGTGAGAACAGGCACTGTTTTTCGTCTTCAAATACGGAGACGAACAAATACGGAGCAGTGTAGACGAGTCCTAAGGCTGAGGCGAGTTCCCATTCGAGAGTTCCTTTATATATCTCGAGGGTGTTTGTGGTTGTTAACTTATGAAAATTTCTTCAATAGTTTTCTTCTCTTTAAAATCATATTTAACTTCATTTCGCTTACCCTTGATCCCAAAGCTCAAGAAGCGAACTTCGTCATCCTACAAACGTAAAGCTAGCAACTTCTCCGAGTCAACAAAAAGCAAAGAAAGATCTTAATCTCCCCAAAAGAGAGAACTCCATGAAACGTCAAACAAACATAAAGAGAGAAACATCGTATGAAATGCCCAATTCTCATTATGAAAAATGAAAATGCGAACAGAATTATTTCTTCCAAATAGTGAAGAACGCTTTTTTAGACAAGACTTAAGATTTAAGCCTCGTTCAAACCAACCCGTAATTATCTGCCTCCATTTTTGAAGACAAAGACACCTTTCACACTGTTTTCAAACAAATAGACTAGGAATACGACGAAGTTTTCACATTGCTTCAGGCAATCCGATGCTTCTAACGCCAATTTCCAAAAAGACATTTCGTCGAAAATACCGTCGCATTCAAAGGTCGTCTTTTTGGGGTTCAAACTGAAAACAGAACGTATTCAATACGCACCGTATTTAAAGCAGAGCATTGTGAACAAAAGTCCCAAAAGGGTTTGCTCCATGTCCATCCAAAAACAGAGCAGAGAAGAGAGGCAGTGTTTTGCCGTTCTGGACCTAGGGTGCATTTATACAGAATACGAATAAAAGCTATTTATAGAATTAAGTATGAAAATAATATCCACTGACCTGGAAATAGTTAATGTCAAACGACGCCAAGTATTCTTTGTTCTTCAAAATCAAAACCACACAAAAGGTAAAAAAACAGACGAAACATAAAAACAGCAGACATGTTGAAGACCTCATTGCAAACTATAGAGATGTAAAATTAAATGCTTTTGAATCCTAAGCTGAATTCACCGAGATTGTATTTTGAATGGCCTAACTACAAAAGCTTCCATTTCTGGGGACCAGCTGACGAACACGTGGTTGCCAATTTCATCTTTGCTGGTGCTTTATTCTGCGAGATACGCGGGACAGGTTGATAATCTGCGGGACAGGTAATTATTCTGAAGGGAAGAAAAGGAATCATTCGAACTCAAAAACAACCTTACGGTCTTTACCTGTAGACAGTGGTGATTTCTAAGAGAATTGACAAGGGGGGCTCTAAAAATCACTAGTGGGTGTGGTTTCTGTGACCACGCCCATTTTTTTCATTTGTGCAAATACGAAATCAATGCTCTCAAAAACCACCAATGTGGAAAATTACAAACGCATCAATCCGTATAAAAGGCTAAACAAAACAATAGAAGTATTGATAAATATACCAAGTTTTTTAACATTGTTCCTGAGACATGGCTAAAGAGCACGACCGAACAATAGTTATCAAGCCTTTTTTCAAATAGAAACAACTGAATATGACATTGAGCATACGGGCATTTACATCTGACATGCAGCTGACATCATAATCGTTACAATCAAAGCCTTTTAACTTTAATTGCTGCTTGACAGGAAAAAACTCAGAGATTATTTAGGGGGCTGTGCCAAGCTAACAAACTCAGCACATCTTATGAAATCACCACTGCCTGTAGTGCGAAATAAATTTGTCAACAAGGGTTGTTGTTGTTGTTGTTGTTATTTTATCTGAATTCATAGAAGGCTGTTACAGTCGAGTCTCAAGTATATGAAAACTAGTTTTAGTATCTACCTCTTCGTTCTAAAAAAAATTTTTGCTTCATTTTATCACTTTGTCTTATTCAATTCATTAGTTTGGTTCGATCAATTCTTGGGTAAAGCGAAAGCGCGTTATATCAAGGCTCAGGCCGGTCCTGGTACACTGAGAACTCTAAAAACATGGGCTCGGCCTATGCTGGTTTGACCCACCCAGTGAATCGTTTTATCTCAGTATTTACCAAGGAATTTTCGAAACGATGGTGAAACGTGAACTGTGAAATTAGGCACGCCCCTAATGGAGAACAACCAACATTAGTTCGGTGAGGAAGGTAATATGAAAGACAGACAAAAGTTTTAAATGTTTCACCATCTCTAAAACTTTTCCAGAAGTTCTGCATAGACCGTTATATAGACAGACTGTTTCAGTACTGAATCGGATTATCTGATGTATCTGTTCATAACAAATCGCCAACAGCTTTACAGCAAAATTTACCATTTCTTGAAACCACAACTTCATAAAATTGCTGTTGACATTGAAGGACACAAATCCATGGAATCATTGATCATAGCTCTTCTTGGTGGCTGCCATTTTAAAACAGCCTCGCACCGAAACCGAAAGTCTGTTTCATCCTTTCGAAGAAATGTCGTTTCCAACCTATCTCGGTTCGTTCGAAATCATAATCAGGAATACCAGTTTGTTTCAATGCAATGATTGTCGAGTCGTCTTTCTGAGTGAAGGTCATCGAAACGGAAGAGAATAGGCCTGCAACGAGAACGAATTTCTATCACTATCCTGATTCAACAAAAAAGCTTTTTAGAATATCTAATATATATGTTCAAGTGCATGTAAGCTGATTGCTAAATATACCTTACATCTTGTCAAGTGTGCTTTTTCTTTTAGTGACAATAAACAGGGAATTTTCTGCAACCATCGACCTGCCAGTTGTCTAGATCGGAGGTCAACTTGGCTCAATAAGTTGAAAGCATTGTCCCAATTAATTTCATAACATTACCAAACAAACCATACCTTCTGGCCAATTAGAGAATCTCCACTTCTGTACAATTTTCTTTTCAGGAATCTACAGTAAAAGTTGGATCAGCTATTCAATGTTATTGCTGAAATCTCTTCCAAGTAGACTCAGTTACCAAGAGATAATATGACTTCAAAAGAGGTGGTAGGAAAACCAATCGAGATAGTTCTTCAGAAAGATATCATGATGCCGACTACTAGTGCAATTTGTGTAGTGGACGTGGTTAGGGTTACAATTTGAAGTGTGCCCCCATAGCTCAGCTGTTAAAAGCGCTAGCGTACAAATCTAGAGATAGTAGGTTCGCCGCCTGCTGGGGTCATATTCTTCCACTAAAATGATATAGATAGACAACATAGGTAGGCAGTTTGCCAAGTGGCAATGTTGCAAGGTAAATTGGTATTTGGCTGAATAGGTCCCTGAAGTCCATTGTACAGCATTCTCATACCTTTCAAGCTTTCATTTCAGACTACAATGGCTGCTGTGGAAAGAGGCCTGTATTGTCAGTGGCCACAGATAACTGATAAAGAGAGAAGGATTCTTGACTATTGGAGTCAGGATACTGTAATTTCTGATTTAATTTCTGAATAGACATCTTACCAATTCAACAAATTGTCCAACGATGTTTCCAGATAAAAACGAGAATTTCCCTCCTTCTTTCAAATCTACGGATGCTTCTGCTCGTGTAAATGCACTTATCCTCTAGAAAAAAATTTAGTTGCAAGTTTTTAGCCGAATCAAGATTCAAAGTTTTAGAAAAAGCGAGTTATACCATATATGGGTTATACTGTATGCAGAGCATGCTAGCAGTATTGTAAGGGGATACCCTCCTTATTGTGTAGGGATACCTTAAGTACTGTGCAAAGAGTTCAGCACTGTGTGAGATATCATCAGTACACTTGAGGTAATACCAAAAGTATCCCCTCCTCCACAGTAGATATAAGGAATAATCCTCAACAGTTCTGAATAGTATCCCACCACAGTATTGATCCGCCATACTACTGAACACCTACCAATGTACTAAGGGTATCCCTTACAGTACTGAAATCTTCCACAATTTTTCCATCGGATCCTGTAGACCCCCCAAGTTCTGTTGCCTATACCAAACTTTCCACCCTCCTTTGCCCCGGCGTCCCTATGGTGGCTGTAAAATAGTTCAAATCAACAAATCTGGTCACTAGTTAAGATATGAAATAATTCAACTCAACAGACCTGGTCACTAGTTAAGATATGAAATAATTCAACTCAACAGACCTGGTCACTAGCTAAGATATGAAATAATTCAACTTAACAGACCTGGTCATTAGTTTAGATATGAAATAATTCAACTCAATAGACCTGGTCACTAGTTAAGATATGAAATAATTCAACTCAACAGACCTGGTCACTAGTTAAGATATGAAATAATTCAACTCAACAGACCTGGTCACTAGTTAAGATATGAAATAATTCAACTCAACACAAGTGGTCACTAGTTAAGATATGAAATAATTCAACTCAACACACCTGGTCACTAGTTAAGATATGAAATAATTCAACTCAACAGACCTGGTCACTAGGTAAGATATGAAATAATTCAACTCAACACACCTGGTCACTAGTTAAGATATGAAATAATTCAACTCAACACACCTGGTCACTAGTTAAGATATGAAATAGTTCAACTCAACAGACCTGGTCACTAGTTAAGATATGAAATAATTCAACTCAACACACCTGGTCACTAGTTAAGATATGAAATAATTCAACTCAACACACCTGGTCACTAGTTAAGATATGAAATAATTCAACTCAACAGACCTGGTCACTAGGTAAGATATGAAATAATTCAACTCAACACACCTGGTCACTACTTAAGATATGAAATAATTCAACTCAACACACCTGGTCACTAGTTAAGATATGAAATAATTCAACTCAACAGACCTGGTCACTAGTTAAGATATGAAATAATTCAACTCAACAGACCTGCTCACTAGTTAAGATATGAAATAATTCAACTCAACAGACCTGGTCATTAGTTTAGATATGAAATAATTCAACTCAACAGACCTGGTCACTAGGTAAGATATGAAATAATTCAACTCAACACACCTGGTCACTAGTTAAGATATGAAATAATTCAACTCAACACACCTGGTCACTAGTTAAGATATGAAATAATTCAACTCAACAGACCTGGTCACTAGTTAAGATATGAAATAATTCAACTCAACAGACCTGGTCACTAGTTAAGATATGAAATAATTCAACTCAACAGACCTGGTCATTAGTTTAGATATGAAATAATTCAACTCAATAGACCTGGTCACTAGTTAAGATATGAAATAATTCAACTCAACACACCTGGTCACTAGTTAAGATATGAAATAATTCAACTCAACAGACCTGGTCACTAGGTAAGATATGAAATAATTCAACTCAACACACCTGGTCACTAGTTAAGATATGAAATAATTCAACTCAACACACCTGGTCACTAGTTAAGATATGAAATAGTTCAACTCAACAGACCTGGTCACTAGTTAAGATATGAAATAATTCAACTCAACAGACCTGGTCACTAGTTAAGATATGAAATAATTCAACTCAACACACCTGGTCACTAGTTAAGATATGAAATAATTCAACTCAACAGACCTGGTCACTAGGTAAGATATGAAATAATTCAACTCAACACACCTGGTCACTACTTAAGATATGAAATAATTCAACTCAACACACCTGGTCACTAGTTAAGATATGAAATAATTCAACTCAACAGACCTGGTCACTAGTTAAGATATGAAATAATTCAACTCAACAGACCTGCTCACTAGTTAAGATATGAAATAATTCAACTCAACAGACCTGGTCATTAGTTTAGATATGAAATAATTCAACTCAACAGACCTGGTCACTAGGTAAGATATGAAATAATTCAACTCAACACACCTGGTCACTAGTTAAGATATGAAATAATTCAACTCAACACACCTGGTCACTAGTTAAGATATGAAATTAATTCAACTCAACAGACGCTGGTCACTAGTTAAGATATGAAATAATTCAACTCAACAGACCTGGTCACTAGTTAAGATATGAAATAATTCAACTCAACAGCCTGGTCACTAGTTAAGATATGAAATAATTCAACTCAACAGACCTGGTCACTAGTTAAGATATGAAATAATTCAACTCAACAGACCTGGTCACTAGTTAAGATATGAAATAATTCAACTCAACAGACCTGGTCACTAGTTAAGATATGAAATAATTCAACTCAACACACTGGTCACTAGTTAAGATATGAAATAATTCAACTCAACAGACCTGGTCACTAGTTAAGATATGAAATAATTCAACTCAACAGACCTGGTCACTAGGTAAGATATGAAATAATTCAACTCAACACACCTGGTCACTAGTTAAGATATGAAATAATTCAACTCAACACACCTGGTCACTAGTTAAGATATGAAATAGTTCAACTCAACAGACCTGGTCACTAGTTAAGATATGAAATAATTCAACTCAACAGACCTGGTCACTAGTTAAGATATGAAATAATTCAACTCAACACACCTGGTCACTAGTTAAGATATGAAATAATTCAACTCAACAGACCTGGTCACTAGGTAAGATATGAAATAATTCAACTCAACACACCTGGTCACTAGTTAAGATATGAAATAATTCAACTCAACACACCTGGTCACTAGTTAAGATATGAAATAATTCAACTCAACAGACCTGGTCACTAGTTAAGATATGAAATAATTCAACTCAACAGACCTGCTCACTAGTTAAGATATGAAATAATTCAACTCAACACACCTGGTCACTAGTTAAGATATGAAATAATTCAACTCAACACACCTGGTCACTAGTTAAGATATGAAATAATTCAACTCAACAGACCTGGTCACTAGTTAAGATATGAAATAATTCAGCAGAAGACGTTTTGAACTCTTCTTTTAGATTCAATTCAACTTTAACAACTTTTGATTCTTGCTTGCTTGACGCTATCAAATGAAGAGATCCAAGATTAGATTAATTGTCACTTAAAATAGCTCAATAAGTAACACAAGTTAAACACAAGGTAAAAACAATGTTGATTAACTTAATTAATTTTATAATGGGATTAGAAATGATAAGCAATCCGGCAAATATGGCCTAAGAAGACGAAATAAGAATCAAGGAAAATGTTATCAAATCTTATGGCTTGGCACAACATGAAAACAAAAGTTAACAATATCAAAGGATAAGAAAGGATTCTCAACCAGCTGTAAACTTCTATCGACTTCTTAGCAACCCTTGCCCAGCTGATTCTATAAAAGAATGAAAATCTCATTTCAAGCTAGGCCAGATAGAAATATGCCCCGAACAGCGCATAGCAGCTAGAACTAACAACTGCAGCATAGCGGTTTTCACAGTTGTAATTCCAGTAGCTGTGCATTTCTAAGGGGGATATTTCTAAATATGCATTGCCCAAAATGAGATCACCATCTTGAAACTGTCTATTGTCTCTTTGACGATTGTACTATGCAAAAATAGAACACTAAGGAGCCGATTACATGAAGTAGGTTGGCCAGAGGTTATCCCACATGAACTTTTTTACGTGGGACCCGGGTATCAATATACCTTTCTGTGTTTTGCAAACTTAAGATAAAATGGAGAATGGCCTGCCCATTTACCCAGAATCCTCACGATTACCTGCCGGGCTACTCCGGCAAAGCGGGCTGGCTTTGGCAAACTTTGTACGTGTAATCCCTTGCAGACGGGCTGAGAAATTAAACAAGACATGTGCTCTTTCGATTTTTACATGGACATGCTTATGAACAAAATGGCATCAGCTTGCTTGCATCTCCCATGCTTGCATCTCACACGCTTAGAAATCCTAGCATGGGTATCGGGCCAGGCGGGCAAACAGGCCTGAGATGCTTTTTTGAGTCTTAATCATTTTTGGGTTGAAGAAATGGTAAAAATAAACTAAGCCTCTAAAAATTGTATATTTTCTAATACTAACATTTGTACCTCTGTGATTGGGGATCAGAATTCATCCACTGTATCCCTACGTGTTGCAAGAGGCAACTAAAAGGGTTGGCTTCAAGAAGGGCATCCTGTCATAAGACTTTGCTCCACAATAAAAATGATTGATATGTCTGGAACAAATCCACAGACCTGTCAACCCCTAATAGCAAGGAAAACAGCTGGAATATAAATCCGGTTTGTGGACGTGTGTGCTTTTGTGTCACCTTATATCACTTTATCAACTATATTCCTGGTTATCTAAAGGAATGAGATAATAAATTGTTACCTTTTTTATCATTGATCTGCTGTAACCGATCGCTCTAGAAAAGAAAAAACATATAATTAGTATGAAAAATAGCAAGAGTACTAAGTAATGTCTTGAGACTAGTTAAATGCATTACAAGAGTCATGTCAGTCTACAGACCAACCTACATATGTAACATGATGTGGTTGCGTAGATATTCGTAAACATTCCAGCTACACAATTCAAGAATCAATTAGTTGTGTCAGTTGCTAACAGAACAACAGGCGAAATCACTCACTGACTTCTTGAGGCATATTCACCTTCTTCATTTTTTCACAAATAGATGTAGATTAGGAAATAACGATAATGGCTCCATCTTCCTCTCTACCAGATGAATTATTCACATATTCTGGGCATTGGACCATATTCTATAACTACTCTTGTAGAACTGCGCTACCATTACATGAGAATACTGTGTTGTGTTCAATAAACAGCATCATGTGAGCAAGGCCATAATAACCTTACCTTAGAGATATTCTCAACTTTTATGTTAGCTTGGCTATTCTCATTTTTCTTCATTGGGAGAATCATTCCTTGGGTGAATTCTACAAAATGACAAGTGAAGTAACTTCAAGACTCGCTGAGTGGCAGAAGAGATACATATCAAAATACATTTTTGCACGCATTATCATTAAGCAAAAAGAGTGGGTAGAGTAAAAGCTGAAAGAACAAAAAGAACCATATAGGGTGACTAAGAAGGCAATTACAAGTCAGATTTGAGTCATCTTCAATCACTCATTCAAAAAAATCTTAAAAACATTGAGGGAATTTCAAAACTTTAAGAGAATTGCCCAAAATAGAGCTGGGTACTGAAGCCCTTAAACGGGTCATCTGCAAATTATTGTTGCAAATTGACTAAAAGAATTCAAAGCTCTGAAAACTCAAAGCTCTGAAATGTTGTTGAAAATAGTTTCACCATAATTGGCTTAAGCCGTTTCAAATTCATTAAAATTCATTGCTTTTAGCTTATTGGCGTTTTCAACAATATTTGAGATAAGATACAAGGAACTCAAAACGTATGAGCCTTGCATTTAAAACTCTAACTTAAAGCTTTCAGAATCTAAAAAAAACTCAATTTTTGTGCAACACTAATGAAGAAAGAAAATTACATTTTAATGAAAAGGTTTTCAAAACTTTTTTCAGTTTTCCCAGAAAATTCATTTTGAGTTATAAGAACATACAAACTTTGTTCATTTGATCCCACCAGGCTTCACTGTTAAGTATAAAAATAATCAAACGGTTTATTGGTCTATTCCCTTTTTACTCAGGTGTATAATTGTTTTTGTGTTGTTTCTTTCTCAGCCTAAAGGGTAGATAACCTTAACCATAAAATTTCCGAACCTTCCTTAAGTTTTTTGACGTAAAGGGCACACTTTTCTCTTACGATTGGAATTCCAGTTTTCCTGACAAAGTTTTTCATTTCTGCATAGCCTTCCTTTTCTCCATTCATGGAAACAACAATCTGAAAATGACGAATAAGTATATCAGATCATGCTTTTATATATCCAGAGTTACCCTCAATGAAAAAAACAACTGATTATTCCATTCTTCTGATTTTTATAGAGACAGGTAAAGACCAGTGGCAGCGCTAGCCTTCAAAAATTAATGGGGGATGGAGCATGAATTTTAGGACTATGACCACCCCTTAAAAGTCCCCTCTAAAAAAGGATTTGGTTCATACTTACAGAGCGTCTTCGGTAAAAGTGGAGGACTTTTCTTCCCCTGTCGCAGCAGTTAGCAAAGACCAAGAAAAAGCTTGGTTCAAGTAGGGCGAAGATTCATTTATTTGATTGTTGTAGTAAAAATATCTTTAAATGTTTAATCATAATGTGCAAAATGTGAGTTTCTCAGTAATCTATCAGCATCAAGGATGAAATTATTTTTTCCTCTTCTCTGTCGAAACCCATCATTTTTGGGAGCTTGAACACCTTGCCATTCTACTTGACTAATAGACAAAGAATGAATTAGTCAATTTAGGATGGATCTTTTGCAGAGCCTTAGAGTGATGAAAAACTCCCAATTCTATGAATTTCCATAAATAGTGATTATCAAGTCAAGCTGTCAAGCAACTAAAAGATATACAATAAACTTACATCTAAATCTTCAGGATCATTTTCCTCACTGAGATTATTAACTTCAATATAACCTTTATGGTTTGTAAATTCATCAGTCATGGAACCTAAAAGGTATTCAAGTATGAAACACCAACTGACTCAAACTCTTATTTCATTTGTTAAGCTTCACTTTATCTTCTCTATTCTTATAAAATACATCTGAATGAAAATATGTATCATAATTATTTGATTAAGGCCTCTTCCTCTAGTCGGTTTCCCTCACAAGAAAGCCCCTCTTAGAAATGTACCTTGGGGCAAGTGCTGGGGTAAGTGGCAGAGTGGTAGTTTGCTATATGCAGCAGAGCCGAGCTCCACTCCTATGATGTCAACATCTGGATTAGGTGACCTTTGAGGTGTTGGCTAAACAACTCACTCCACCGTCCTTCAAAAGGAACCCTAAACTAGAGGTCCCACCCCTGCTTGTAGTAAAGCCTCCTGGTCTTTTGCAGGTCAGCACATTAAAAGTTTTAACTTATTTACTTGCCTATCTTAATTAGTTCCCTAGTATTAATAACACACCATAGTTCAGTCAGGGTCAGAAATTCTATAAATTATGTGATTAGACAGACACCAAAGCTGTACAGAATGGTCCCTCGCCCAAATTACTTTTAGAAATACAGAACATGGCTTAATGAGACTGTTATGCTTTGGAGAATGACAAGGTAAATAAAAGTCTATTATAAGACTATAGCCAATTAAGATCAAATTAATGATGTATAGAAATACAAATATTTACAGAGTGTGATATGATTATATTGGCAGATGTCTGAAAACTAGATTTCAGAAGATAAAGAAAAATCTAATAAATTGTGTGAGAAAATAGAAAAATGTTCATAAATCGATTTTAAGACTTACCAGTCCATTCTATTTTTAGTGTCAGTTCATAAAAGAAGATGAGCTTTGCTTTCCGGTTACTGAAAAAATGACATTGTAAGCGAAATTCATGACTATGCAAATTAATTTCACGGGTCTTACGGAGTGAGGTAGGGCCACCCTACCAATCTAGCTTCAGTTTTGAAATGATTTTCATTTAAAGGGACAAAATCACAAATTTCAGTCATTTCAACAGTCTAGAAATGCCCATCAATATTGCCAAGCTATGAAATCCAGGTCCTAAGCATCTAAGAAATTGTTTTACTTCTTTTTCTAGGGTTGATTCAATTCTTGATCAAATGAAAAATGACCATTGTAGGACCCAAGCCCACGACAACAGACTTGGCACCCTATCCACAGGGATGGCTGAGTGGTTAGATAAATCACCCCTTGCTTAAAGGGTCCCGGGTTTCTAAACCACCTTCAGACCTGTCACAAAGTGTGAGGAGAGAATATGCCAACTCTCTGTAATTACAGGCTTAAGGTAAAAGGAATCATGAGGTGTGGTCACATTGAAGGACTAAGGAAGGACTAGGGTCGCATTGCTTGATTAGTTAACCTATTCAGTTGGTCCTTTGCGATTTGTACATAAACCAATACCTTACAAAGATAGTAAGCAATTTGCCTATCATCATCATCATCAACTGGGCAATCGGGGCAGTTGATTTGGTTGACCAACAACCCGAGTTACATCAATCTCACAGATTTAACTACCTCTCACCAAATGTAAAGAAGAGCCCATGAGGGCTCTTTAACAACTATACTAGACATGCCAAAGGGCGGCGACTGGTCAATTGAATCAACCGCCCTGATATGGAGTTGGTAGAGCAACAACAAGCCAAGTCAGTCATTGTGGGTTCCAACCCTGCTTGGCTCATTTTTCATTCTCACAAAACAATCTATTTATTGATTTTCAATTCCTGCTTCTTCTCAAGATAACTATAAAAGTTTGAAATAAAAGAGGAGGATAAAACATTTGTATTGTGACTCATCTCATAAGGAATATTCATCATACTCTTTGCGTAAAGTAATTTTTCAATGCAAAAATTCTCATGAATCAAAGTTCTTGACGAATATCTCAAAAATGTTTTCATTTTGTTTGGAGATTTTTCTTAGAATAACATCCAACCCACTCTAAACAGCCCTGCCAGGAGAAGAAGCATGCACATTTTTTTCATGGATGACCACAATATGAATCAAAGATAAAAGCTGTCAAATCAATTACTTTGCTGAAGCTTCGCCATCAATTTTTGTAACTTCCTTCACATTCCATTTTCCTAAAGTGATAAAAAAAAGAATGAATACTTCAATTTGATGTTCAGATAAATACATTCTGAAAAAAGGCTTCACTGCTGGTTGCAATTACACAAATAAAAACAGAACTAAAGGGACCTCTGCATTTGCAGTATAATTCAGGAGAAGAACTATGGTTTGCAGCTGCAGGCTTACTAGTCCATGCCCAAACTCACAAGGGGAGAAATTGTACATCAAATCAACTTCAGGTACACGAGAACATGGCCTACGCCCACACACCTGAGCTATTTTCAACTTTTATATCTTTAAGCAATTCAGTGAGAGTATCTTTTGACCAACCAGTGGCATTCTTTTCTGTCCTAAAACAAGAAGATGTAGAAAAACATCAGCAATATAAATGTACAGCACAGTGTGGGCTGTTGTAGGTAGCCTGTAGTTCAACACATCTCTAAGGAACCCATCAGAAAGAATTACTAGGTAAATAAAGGCATTGCATGAAAACAACAAAAAGACTTGAGGATTTTTGTTTGTATTAAGAAATTTATCCTTTTTTTAATGAAAATATTCGCAGGTTTTGCTTAGTGTGCTTATAAGTTTTATTTGACATAATTTTAGTTTTATTCACATGATAAAGGATTTATTAACATAGCGTCTAGGCTTGAAGATTTGCGGGAAAACCAGGAATGTCATCGAATTTGCCAAAAAGTTCATGTACAGGGTGGTGTAATATCCCTGTCTACCCAAGAAGGATCAGTTTAAAGACCATCTGCCAAAGGTTGATACCACTCTTTTTTTAATGTTTTATTGTCATTTCTATTGCTTTTGTCAACTTTATCAGCCAAAGATATTTGGTCGAAAGGCATTTGATTCTGTTGGTACGCCCTTGCCCACAACTTCAAACTTTGTACCTGAGCAGTCTTTTAAGTTTTGTAAGAGGGATGAATCCTTACAATTCTGCTTCTATATTACGGGTGAAGTTACGAAGACAGGGAGCCAAGAATAGACATGTTCTTGCGACATTTACGTATCAGTGACTGAAGATAATTACAAATACTACAACTTAAATACAATAGTGAACAATAGAGAGGGAAAGAAAGTGTTAATAAATTTGATAATGATTCTATGACATACATGATGGTAACCAGACTACTTATGACGTCAAGGGTCAATAAGGAGCCTGCTAATGACTTAGGTGAAGTGACAAGATATCCTGTTACATTACAGCTTTAAAAGTCTATTATTTATCTAAAATTTCTTAATTAACTCATCACTTAGCCTTATTTCGTTTATAATGATTAAAAATCGTGCTCACTAAATAGCAAAAAGTAACCCAACTAAACCAACTAACTTGAAGATGTAAGTTGGGCCTAAATTCATGAGAAGGAATCGAGCTTTCAGTAAAGTAGGTACGGACTATGGCCTAAATCAAATAAATTCAAAGACAAGACAAGAATCGATTAAACTGAAAGGCAACGCATACCAATGCCAGTTATTTACATTTGTTGAATCTGGTCTTTCTTCTACTATCCATCTAGGATCTCCTTTTCCCCACTTGGCCATTCCTAACTATATTATCCAACGACAGATATTGAAGCGCAACACAAGTAATGTCTCACTACTCAGCTGAACGTGCCACCATTCAGAAGTTTCTAGAGAGAGCAAGTCTAATAATCAATTGTCTTGATACCCTGTGACCAGCTGTCGCTCCGATTGGCTGATTGGCCATATTGACAAGTAGCAGCTCACTTGCTCATTAGCGGTTACAGTATGTGGAGCGATTCCGGCAAAATTCTTGGTTCGCATTATTATCCACATTGTGTCATTATTATACAGCTATTGCTTCATTCCCATAAGTAAATCGCTATTCTTATAGGTAAATCGTCATTCTTATAGATAAATCGTCATTCTTATACGTGAACTATCATTCTTATACGTGAACTGTCATTTTTATACTTGAACTGTCATTTTTATACGTGAACTGTCATTCTTATACGTGAACTGTCATTTTTATAGGTAAATCGTCATTCTTATAGGTAAATCGTCATTCTTATACGTGAACTGTCATACTTATACGTGAACTGTCATTCTTATACGTGAACTGTCATTCTTATACATGAACTGTCATTCTTATACGTGAACTGTCATTGCTATAGGTAAATAGTCATTCTTATAGGTAAATCGTCATTCTTATAGGTAAATAGTCATTCTTATAGGTAAATAGTCATTCTTATAGGTAAATCGTCATTCTTATGCGTGAACTGTCATTCTTATACGTGAACTGTCATTCCTTCAAGTAAATAGCCATTCTTATAGATAAATCGTCATTCTTATACATGAACTGTCATTCTTATACGTGAACTGTCATTGCTATAGGTAAATAGTCATTCTTATAGGTAAATCGTCATTCTTATAGGTAAATCGTCATTCTTATAGGTAAATCGTCATTCTTATAGGTAAATCGTCATTCTTATAGGTAAATCGTCATTCTTATAGGTAAATCGTCATTCTTATAGGTAAATAGTCATTCTTATAGGTAAATCGTCATTCTTATACGTGAACTGTCATACTTATACGTGAACTGTCATTCTTATACGTGAACTGTCATACTTATACGTGGACTGTCATTCTTATACGTGAACTGTCATACTTATACGTGTACTGTCATACTTATACGTGAACTGTCATTCTTATACGTGAACTGTCATTCTTATACGTGTACTGTCATACTTATACGTGGACTGTCATACTTATACGTGAACTGTCATTCTTATACGTGAACTGTCATTCTTATACGTGAACTGTCATTCTTATACGTGAACTGTCATTCTTATACGTGAACTGTCATTGCTATAGATAAATAGTCATTCTTATAGGTAAATCGTCATTCTTATAGGTAAATCGTCATTCTTATAGGTAAATCGTCATTCTTATACGTGAACTATCATTCTTATACGTGAACTGTCATTTTTATACTTGAACTGTCATTTTTATACGTGAACTGTCATTCTTATACGTGAACTGTCATTCTTATACGTGAACTGTCATACTTTTACGTGAACTGTCATTCTTATACGTGAACTGTCATTCTTATACGTGAACTGTCATTCTTATAGGTAAATCGTCATTCTTATAGGTAAATCGTCATTCTTATACGTGAACTGTCATACTTATACGTGAACTGTCATTCTTATACGTGAACTGTCATTCTTATACGTGAACTGTCATTCTTATACGTGAACTGTCATTCTTATAGGTAAATCGTCATTCTTATAGGTAAATTGTCATTCTTATACGTGAACTGTCATTCTTATACAAGAACTGTCATACTTAGACGTGAACTGTCATTCTTATACGTGAACTGTCATTCTTATACGTGAACTGTCATTCTTATACGTGAACTGTAATTCTTATAGGTAAATCGTCATTGTTATAGTAAATCGTCATTCTTATACGTGAACTGTCAGGATTTTTGACAAAGAATCAAATTCAACATTTTGGAGTGATTCTTTTGTGCTTGAACACATTCTGCAGTATTTGAAAAAAACAGCCTCTTTTTCGGGAAAATCTCTTAATTTTCTACATTTCTACATATTTGGGTCGACCGTAGCACAGCACCCAGCGCACGGACAGACCTCAGTCTGGCGAACGGACTGACAACAGCTGGTTCCGTTTGCGTGTGATTTGCTGGCGGGCAGGTGGAAAAAGTAACCCGAACAAAATAACACGAACGATATCAAATGTCGATGATATTCCTGTTCAAAAGGATATACTCGTAAGTACATCATATTTTCACATCTTCCTATGCATACATCGTGTTTTCTGAACGCATAATCTGTCACAATAAATGGTAGGTTTCAATTATTTACATTGTAACATTGATAAATGCCTTTAATTTTCACCTTAAATTGTTAGGAAAGACTTTCAATTATTCTGAATAACAGTCAATTAACTTTGGTAGTAATAGTAAACAAGAACATGTGAATTTAAACCAGGCTCGTAGGAAGCGGGGGGCAGGGGGCATTTGCCCCCCCAATTATTCTAAAATTCAATTTATCACAGCATGGTCCCTAGTCTTCCTATGGTTCTCGAACATTGGTTGCCCCCCCCCCCCCAATAATTTTCCCCAAGCTACGGTGCTGACTTAAACCCAAAATTAAAGAAAACTTTACTTGCTGTCGAAATCTGAGTAAATTAATATTGATATTGACTAAATCTGCAAAGATCAACTGGGCATCTTGACTCTTTAAAGAGACCAACTAAACACATGGATCACGAAAGTAAGTTCGATATTGCTTCTTTCATATTGTGCTACTTTGACAGTCTTTGACCGGTACAGAACTTGAAGATGGTGAAGAAAATCGGCAACATGGCAAAATATGATAACCACTAAAACTTTTCGTCTGACACTCATCAGGGTAGTGCGCGATGAAAAATCAAAAATTAAACCTAACGAATACCTAGAGGTGCACTAAAATTGGTCAATTAGAAAGGATGTGCTACTTTTATTAGTGGCCATTAATACGGATGTCATCGACTGATAGAAATCAAGATTAATAGAAAATAACCAATTGAAATAACTATTTCACATATATGATAAATCATGTTCACATGAAGAATTTCTCGTTTTCGTGCTCTTTCTAACGTGCTACTCAGATAAGTGTCAGACAACACAAGTGTTAGGATCTACCCTGTATCCCGAAGTTCTGTTCGGACCAGGAAGTGTTCTTGTTCGATCAAACGATTGCAAAAACAAAATCGACAGAATCATGAAATGTAATAGAAACCTGCGTTTCGATCAGGCATAAAGCAATGGGGTGGCATTGCAACCCTGGTGCAATTGGAGAAAGCTTTTAACAACCCCTAAAAAATTGTTCAAGTAATCACTTTGGTTTTCGAATCGTTCAGTGTTGCTCAACTTTCGAACATAATTGAAATTAAAGCAAATATTCATGAAAATGAGTGTGAAATACAACATATTCCATCATTAAAATATAATTGGGCCTGAATTCTGAAATTTGTCGTTCCTGTAGCGTCCATATCTGTTTTTCATATTTAGTCTTACCCCTCCAAAACTTTTTCACTGACTTCGAAAGCTTTCCACCCCGGCTCTAAAGGCCTGGGTACGGGGTTGTTCGACCAGTCGTCATTTTTACAATCATCTTTGCATTGTCGTTTGTTTGTGTCTCTTTCCAAGCTTGTACATTTTGATTCTGCTGTGGAAAGTTTCGTTCACTCAACTACCGGGAACCTAAAAAGTTTTAACAATGTTTGAAATATAAATAACAACAGTCTTACACGAATTAGCAGAAAAGAAACAAGAAACTACTACTTCATCTAAACAAGCCTTTTCTGATTGCTCACCCGTTAGGAGATAAACAGTGTGATGTAAATTCACACTCTACTATTATGTATAGGGCTATTTTCTGTATTATTATTCATTTATTATTAATACTTTATTTACAGTTGGCTGATACATTATGGCTATACTAAAGTTAATTAAAGCCAACTAAAACTAAGTCAAACAAATGCACAAGTTAGAAAAAAAGAAAAAAATTTGACATGGGGAATCAAGATAATAATAGCCCATTTTATAAATAACCCAGACTCGAAATAAATGTTTTACACAGCTTGCAAGTGCAGTTATTATCTGTCCACTTTCTTATCATTGTTTTGAAGGCAGATAGGGCTGGACAGTTTTTAAATTCTGATGGGAGCTTTTGCCAAAGAGTTGTTCCCCTATAGGAAATGCTTTCTAAACCATACTTAGCGGTATGAATATTTGACTGAAGAAAATCGTTTTCTTTGTCAGATTATACCTAACAGTCCTTTCAGCAAAAATATCTTTCATAAAGGATGGATTCAAAGCATTTACTGTTTCATCGTCCATCTATCTACCTTCGTAGCTTCACCGGAAACAAGGCTTGCACTAACAAATTCAAAAGACAAGAAACGCAACTCAGGGGGTACTGAGACAAAGGCGCGCTATTGTTTACATCCTCACTTTTCAATCCAGTCCTCCTTCCTATTATCTATGCTTTAGCCTAGCTCCATTGGAAAAGCATTCGGTACATTGGTTAAAAAAATAATAATTTGGGGCCTAGAAACAAAAACATATTTCAAGAAAGAAATTAACCTTCAAGAGCTGTGCTACTGTGGCTCTTCTACTTTTAGTCTACTGAAATAAAAGATAAATCTATTAAACACAGGGTGAATCTGATTTTTTCCGTGAAACGTGAAAATGCCAAATTATTCAACGTGAAACGTGAAATGCGCCATTTCATTCCCATGATTCGTGATTACCACCCTCCTTTACCACCCTTTATATAATTATACGTATTCAACTTCCAATGACCATAGATACAATGAGCATAACAATTGTGTAGTAAAATCACGGTAATTTTGTATTTCCGAAGTTTGAATACTTGATTTTATCAATTTGTGTTTTCTTATGCTTTTTCAGTTATTTTGATAGATTCTAATATTTTCAAGGGACTGAACCCTCATCGAGACCAAATGGTTTCCAGACTTTGCTGCTGCATGGAATGGATATTCTCAAGAAAAAACCTGAAAGACAGAGAAGCAGAGGAGGAAAGTTCTGAATTTGCCTCAACAGAAGAGCTTACCAAAATCACATTGGAATTCCACAAAAAACGTGGTCGGCGAGAGGCGATTTGCGAAATGAGCCACGGGGAGAGACTGGAGATACTGAAAAACCTGGAGCGGTATTTGCAGCTGAAGAGGCTAGATGAATATGGCATCGTCAACTCGAGCATGGAAGCGAGTTTCGTCATAGATGGTGCCGCAGCTTCTGACTTTCTAAGCAATGGCCATAAATATGTAAAACTTGTGAGAAGTTGAGTTGAAATAACTAATAACACAGTTTTAGATTTTGTTTACAACATTTAGTCATCATTTATTTATTTAATGCTTTATTTAAATTTGGCTGATACAGAATGGCTATACTGAAGCAATCTAAAGCCAATTAAAACTAAATTAAAAATATATACAGGTTAAAACATTACATCGATTTTAAGATAAGACTACCCCACCCTGTATATAACCCAGATTCGGAATAAATGTTTCATTTTCGGTTTCCGGTATAAAAGCCTGCTGCTCCACTTTTTCATAATTGATTTGAAGACACACAGGGTTGGGCAGCTTTTAGATTCTGATCGAAGGTTCTGCCAAAGAGTTGTCCCTAAAGCAAAGGCAGTGTAAATGCACATAATCAGGGATAGCTTTCAGAGTGAAGCACGGAGTGAATCGTACAGTATAGGTTCTTGTTAACGCAATATGTCGTTTATTTCTGCCTTCCTCGCATCTTTACTGCGATAAAAAGCTTCTCTAACGGGATATCATACATCTTGATTTGCTCAAAAACAATAAAGCAAAGTTTTAGAAGTGAATCAAAGGTTCAGAGCAAAATGGCCCGTAAAATGTTTTCAAATCACATCAAACAATTCCGGAATGAACTCCATGCCACGTTCAGAGTCGAATGTTTTCACATTGGCTGAAAATTGGAACATTTCTTATCGAATAGCTTTGGCCTAGAGTGAACAAAGCCCCCTATCCGGCGTAAAAATCAGCACACTCCGAAAGCTATCCCGTATAGTGTGGACCTGGCCATAAGGGGGGGGGGGGGTATCAATCACATATCATGTATGCTCATGTAGGAATAAAGAACTTGCAACTATTATACTCCTTGTCCTATCACCAAAATCTCGTGGGCGCTTTTAAATTTTGCTAACAATCTGATGATAGTAGAAGTTTTTGAGCCACTTGCCGCATTATAGCTTTTCATTTCAGCATCTTTTTATTTCGTGAATTTTTGTCGATTGCAAATAGATTACTGATGTAACGAAAAACCCTTTTTACTCATTTACGCGAGGTTCATCATTTTAGTGTTGCAAGAGTATGTTAGGAAGATACATAACGAGGTGAACAACATATGACTTTATCTTTTGTACATCGCCCCACTCGGTCACATCACAAGCAAATCGAATAAGCGAGGATAAAATAGCGGAGATTTGCAATGATCGCAAATCTGTGCTTTGTCCTTCTATTTTGGGTTAAGAACAGTGCTAGCTAATTCACAATGCCCCGAGTAGGACTTGAACCTATGAACTCTAGATTAGTAGCTGCCCAGTAGACACTGATACACATTGATGATCTACAGGTCGTGGGTTCAAGTCCACAAATTATTTCAATTAATTGTCTAAAGCCTGCTTCTTTTCAAAAAGTGCCAAAGTTGGGACAAGGAAAGATTATTTCTCAACATGTGTATTTGTGGCTATGATCTACTACCTAGCCGTGAGCTATGATCTACTACCAAGCCGACGTGTGTAAAGTCAACAAGCAAGGAAACACGATTCCTAATTCAATATCTTAGATGGTCAATAAGAGTCCGTGAGAAAGTGCACACATAAGTTCGTCTTTATAGTAGTATATCCCTTTATTAAAGGTTGGCCGTACATGAATAATTTAAATAAACTGTTCTTTTCACAGGGTGGAAATAATCTGATGTTCCCTAAGATTTGGAATCAGCCTGAGCATTCATGTCGGGCAGCTCTACTGAAACTACGTTTAACTAACCTAATCGAGCCAAGAGTGTTAAGGTGTCTTTAAGAAATATGGGATTCAGTCATAACCTTATCATAGGCAAGGTATTTAATCGAGGTAATTAGTGTGGGTGAAAATGAACAGCCTTAGTAAGGCTAGCTCGTTTAACAACAACTTAACAACATATTCACTCATTCACTACGATGAGTCCGTGTTGAACGGACAGCCTGAACATATATTATGTTTCACTATGTCTCAGATTTTCCTAGCTATTCCATAGTTACTCTACTTCATTCCATCAATTTCAACTTCATTGAATGAATCTTCATTTCTTCGTCGCTGATGAATCCAGACGGCGATGGCTTCGTAAGCCTTTAAGAGTGTTCTTATGTTTGATTACATGCAGTATTGACTTATATCTCAAGGCTTCCGATAGCGTGGATGGAGCCAAGCCTTTCTCGTCGGCTGGCCTAAACATCTTCGAAATCAAAGGATATTCAGGACGTCAAAGGCCAGCGAACTCAGTGCAAACACTGACAAAACAGTTGGCCTCAGAACAACATGGTGAGTCAGAAACAAAGCAAGGCTCTTTTCTGAAACTCATCGGTTTATTGCATCACATAGAGAACAAGAATGAAACCTAAATAGTTGTTAAAGGCAAAATTGTCAGGGCAGGTCACAACATTACCTTACCTTACAACATGACCTCACAACATTACCTTGCAACGATGGAGAATAGCAAATACCTTACAACAATACCTTACAACGATGGAGAATAGCAAATACCTGACAACATGACCTTACAACATGACCTTACAATGATGAAGAATAGCAAATACCTTACAACATTACCTTACAATGATGAAGAATAGCAAATACCTTACAACATTACCTTACAACAATACCTTACAACGATGGAGAATAGCAAATACCTGACAACATGACCTTACAACATGACCTTACAACGATGAAGAATAGCAAATACCTTACAACGATACCTTACAACGATGAAGAATAGCAAATACCTTACAACGATACCTTACAACGATGGAGAATAGCAAATACCTTACAACAATACCTTACAACGATGGAGAATAGCAAATACCTTACAACGATACCTTACAACGATGGAGAATAGCAAATACCTGACAACATGACCTTACAACGATGGAGAATAGCAAATACCTTACAACGATACCTTACAACAATACCTTACAATGATGGAGAATAGCAAATACCTTACAACGATACCTTACAACGATACCTTACAACAATACCTTACAACGATGGAGAATAGCAAATACCTTACAACAATACCTTACAACAATACCTTACAACGATGGAGAATAGCAAATACCTTACAACGATACCTTACAACATGACCTTACAACGATGGAGAATAGCAAATACCTTACAACAATACCTTACAACAATACCTTACAACGATGGAGAATAGCAAATACCTTACAACAATACCTTACAACAATACCTTACAACGATGGAGAATAGCAAATACCTTACAACAATACCTTACAACGAGGGAGAAAAGCAAATACCTTACAACAATACCTTACAACGATAGAGAATAGCAAATCCCTTACAACAATACCTTACAACGATAGAGAATAGCAAATACCTTACAACATTACCTTACAACGAGGGAGAATAGCAAATACCTTACAACAATACCTTACAACGATAGAGAATAGCAAATACCTTACAACATTACCTTACAACAATGGAGAATAGCAAATACCTTACAACAATACCTTACAACGATAGAGAATAGCAAATACCTTACAACAATACCTTACAACGATGGAGAATAGCAAATACCTTACAACAATACCTTACAACGATAGAGAATAGCAAATACCTTACAACATGACCTTACAACATGACCTTACAATGATGAAGAATAGCAAATACCTTACAACATTACCTTACAACGAGGGAGAATAGCAAATACCTTACAACAATACCTTACAACGATAGAGAATAGCAAATACCTTACAACATTACCTTACAAAAATGGAGAATAGCAAATACCTTACAACAATACCTTACAACGATAGAGAATAGCAAATACCTTACAACAATACCTTACAACGATGGAGAATAGCAAATACCTTACAACAATACCTTACAACGATGGAGAATAGCAAATACCTTACAACAATACCTTACAACGATAGAGAATAGCAAATACCTTACAACAATACCTTACAACGATAGAGAATAGCAAATACCTTACAACAATACCTTACAACGTTGGAGAATAGCAAATACCTTACAACATTACCTTACAACGATAGAGAATAGCAAATACCTTACAACATTACCTTACAACGAGGGAGAATAGCAAATACCTTACAACATTACCTTACAACGATGGAGAATAGCAAATACCTTACAACATTACCTTACAACGAGGGACAATAGCAAATACCTTACAACATTACCTTACAACGAGGGAGAATAGCAAATACCTTACAACAATACCTTACAACGATGGAGAATAGCAAATACCTTACAACATTACCTTACAACGATAGAGAATAGCAAATACCTTACAACAATACCTTACAACGATGGAGAATAGCAAATACCTTACAACATTACCTTACAACGAGGGAGAATAGCAAATACCTTACAACAATACCTTACAACGATAGAGAATAGCAAATACCTTACAACATTACCTTACAACGATAGAGAATAGCAAATACCTTACAACATTACCTTACAACGAGGGAGAATAGCAAATACCTTATAACATTACCTTACAACGAGGGAGAATAGCAAATACCTTACAACAATACCTTACAACGATAGAGAATAGCAAATACCTTACCACAATACCTTACAACGATGGAGAATAGCAAATACCTTACAACATTACCTGACAACGAGGGAGAATAGCAAATACCTTACAACAATACCTTACAACGATGGAGAATAGCAAATACCTTACAACATTACCTTACAACGAGGGAGAATAGCAAATACCTTACAACATTACCTTACAACGAGGGAGAATAGCAAATACCTTATAACATTACCTTACAACGAGGGAGAATAGCAAATACCTTACAACAATACCTTACAACGATAGAGAATAGCAAATACCTTACAACAATACCTTACAACGATGGAGAATAGCAAATACCTTACAACATTACCTGACAACGAGGGAGAATAGCAAATACCTTACAACAATACCTTACAACGATGGAGAATAGCAAATACCTTACAAAATTACCTTACAACGAGGGACAATAGCAAATACCTTACAACATGACCTTATAACAATACCTTACAACGATGGAGAATAGCAAATACCTTACAAAATTACCTTACAACGAGGGACAATAGCAAATACCTTACAACATTACCTTAAAACGAGCGTATTTACAAATCAACCATCAACAAACGATCATCGAAGCCAACTTTGTGATTTTCACTTGGTTTTTTTGAAAAGCAACAGGTCATCACCAACAAGCTTAGGGTGGATTGAGGAAACATTTTCAAAAAGGCATTGAATGAAGGTTACGACTTTTTGAAATTACTTTACCAGCTTCCTCTGGCCACAGACGTGCAAATAAACAAATTTTAGAGGTAGGAATTAAGGAGTGAGTAGTGACAGATGAGATGAAACGATAAGTCATAAATCAAAGCCAAATTTGTTCCATAAATTTGATACATATCTTAATAGAATTAAAAGCAATACTTTACAAATTGTTTTGAGTTGATAAAATTGTACTCCTGAAATCATTCTTCTCTCGATTGAAAGCCAGACTCTGTTGCTGACGTTTTTGACGATGGCAGGCAAGCTACGGAGAATAAAGAGTTAAATAAATATTATCTCATCGTAACTTATGTAGCTAAACTATCTGAAAAATAACTTGTATACGGTGCAAGTAAATTCCGAGAAGGGGGTACTCATATATCTTTAGGATAGGGGCTGGGGTTACTTTTTGGTATCTAGAATTGCAGTGAAACTTATTTTTATAGGTTAGTCGATCTTGCAATTATTACTTTGGATTCATGAAATTCAAAATTGTTTTTTGGGTCTCCTAATACAATTCTACAGTCGAGTGATTTATGAATAAGAGAGAAGAATTAATAGCATATCGTATTACAGTTTTTGATCTGGGCCTATATTTTCTGGATTTGTAAAGCAAGTTAAATTATCTTTTTAGGTTAATTTTCTTGCTTGAAACTATTTTATTGGGTTTATGGTTTGTATGGTTTCGACCTAAGGCAAGATGAAGAGATAAACTAGTGAAGATGACAGGGACAATAGCATGGATGGGAAAAACGAACAACAGAAAGGAGTGGCGACAAATGGGATTGGTATTTGCCTAGCAGTGGGACGCTACAGACTGAACATGATGATGATGATGAGGATGGTTTGTACCCCTTTCTGAGCCCCCCTATCCTATACATACATGAGCACAGCCCTGGGAGCAAGAACTGCTTATGTGGATTTTAGCGTCAATAGAACAAGGATAAACGAAAGAAATAAAAAAAAGTGTTTATGAACTCACATTCATTTAGTGTATTGTATGCTGGTATAGTATTCTCATCCTGAGCTAACAAAAATTTCATGTTTTCATGTGTTTTGACTTTACAGCGATCGCAGAAAACTGGTGTTCCGTCCGGTCCTTTAGGATTAAACGGTTCCTCGTCTTCGGGTGGGTAGAGTCTGGACGCTCCCCCATGGTATGGTGGCCGTTCTCTTTGCCAGATAGGATGGGCAGGACACAGATCCATCACCTAAAGTGAGAGAGGGAAAGCATAAGCAAAAACAAAACTCTTTGTGTCTTTGTTTAGTTCCTTATAGGCACACATATAGGGTTTTCTTGGTGTGGTGGCCTTGCAAAATTAACACTTATCATGTTAGATAAATATAGTTCTAGTGTGGATAAGAAATAAGAAGCCATACTGGCTCTCTGTTACTCAAAGTTTCATGCTTACTTTATCATAAGACATACTATATAATTAGTCTTATCTACATCTTTGATTGTAGTCTTTCTAATGATTGGAGCAACTGAGAGCCAGTCTCTTTTCTTGTTTCTTATCAATCAACTCTGTTCTTCAGTACATCGAACACTGTGATGTATGTACAGACCACGGACTGCTATATGAGCAACCTTACAAAATGAAGAATCATATCAAATATACGTCTTGTGTATAGCAAATGAGGTCATGATTTCTAGCATTCAGGATTGCTGAGCATGAGTTTCCATATGCATAGTTGCACGCTATCGCACCTGCCGGCTTGCCTTCTCTCAGCAGTCAATTACAGATTTTCAAGTTACTACTGAGCTAATGTCGTTAGCGACAGAGAAAGTTGGGGATGAGTGGGAAGATTAAGGCGAAACTGAAGTGCAGAGCCACCACCTGATTGTCAATCAACCCACGATATCTGACTTTCACGCATCGGATGAGTGGGAGGGATGTCACGAATTTGTCTCAGTGGAGCTTTTAATAGATTATCGCTGATGGGGATTTCATCTAATAGGCCAGCTTTTTCTGAGATCAGCAAAATTGCATTTAAATTCTGCCGCAGTTTTTTGCTGATTATAGGCTACTTTTTGCTTTCTACTGTTGTTAAACGTTTCTGTCTGTTATTGACAATGCTTCTTCCACTAAAATCATAGCCCCTGTAATATGCTAGTAAACTCTCTAAATGGAATTGGTACGTCATTGGTATTACGGCAGCAGAAGATATTTCAAAGCTTAATTGTTGATTGAAAAGGTGTTAGGCATAACTGTAGCATAAATGCAGCCAGGCCTAGATAGTTTTTTTTATTCATGTTTGCTTTTGAGTATGTAATGATATGTGACAAAATTAATACAGTCCTTTGTAAACTTCTGAGCAAACAAAAAGGCTACTTCACTCAAATTCTTTGTATCTTGAACCAAAGGTGTCCTCTCCCAGTTTGTCGACTTGTATTTAGGAACAGCTCAAATCAGTATCTATACTCCCGTTTATATTTGTATTACCAATAAATAGAGATTACCTCTGAGCATGTGAGATGACTGACAGCACACCTAAACTGCATTCGTTTTAATAAGTTATCTCTCCTAGCCACCAAACACTGATAATTCATCTTCCACCGTCCTCCTAAAGCCCAAGGGAATATCTCGTGCTTCAGCTCTTCGTCGTCCTCTTCCATGTCATGTGCTAGAAACCTTATGAAGAGAAACCGATGTTAGAATTATAGATATAAATAATAGCCGAAGATTGCTTTGGTCATTGTGAGTCATCAGTGCCCTATAAATATCTAATTGCGTTTTTTAAGATAGGATTACTATCTTACCTCCAATAATTGTTATTAACGAAGTTTGAGGTATAAACTTAGAGGCTATGGGCTCGAATCCTACTCTAGTAATTTTCATGCACACAAATGATTTCGATAGATTTTCCAAATCCTGCTTCTTCTAAAGAGAACTGAAAGTATTTCTTTTAGCATACCATTTTCAGGATGTGGAGATCTCTGAAGAGTCTACTCCTTTGGCTGTCAGGGCAAGTTTCATTCCACATTTTTGAATAAGCTTAGAGCAATCGATTTCAATTAAACTACTATACTTAAAACATCTTTGGGCCATTTATTGCTTATCTTTGGGTCCAGCTGCTCTATCCGTGGGGTTCTGTCGTATCTCGCTATTTCAAGCCAAAAGTTACTCAAATTATTCAATTATGTAAATCACTACTACATTGATGCAACAAGACAATCAAGGCTACAACAATGCAACCAGAAAATCACTACTAAATGGATGCAGCAAGAAAATAAATGCTGAATCGATGCAACAAGATAATCAATGCCAGATTGATGCAGCAAGAAAATAAATGCTACATTGATGAAACAAGATAATCAATGCTACATCCATGTAGCAAGACAGATAAGACAAGATACAGCAAGATAAGATGAAATCATCCAACTTACAGAGCAGCAAAGAAATTGAGGCGAGTGTATTCTTTCGTCGTAAGTTTCGCACGTCTGAAGTACACGTAAATCATGGAGAGCAAATACTAAAGAAGAAAAATGGTTAGTTAGCTAACATGTGAATACAAAGAGAGGAAGATTTTGTTAGATTAAGTTTTGAAAAGCAGTAAAAGATGCGAAGAAATGTATCTAGTTCTGTTTCTGACTATAATTCTGGACGAAACTGATGGGACTACTATTAAATTCTATTAGAATAATCTTTCATTCATGCCCTCGGTAAGACATAACACTGCAACCGGTGACAAGGCTCTGGTTTGGGAAGCTGGAGTTTTGGGGAGTGTGAAGCCATCCGTCAATTGTCATTGTTCTCGGGTGCACCCTGGCCAGTGGCGTACCCAGCCCTGGAGAAGTGGGGGGGGTCTGGGAGTTTGGGACCACGCCCTTTAGACTCTCAGAAAAGAGGGGCAACGCCCATTTTTGTGCATTTTGTGAGAGAAGATGTTTGCAATGAAACTGAAATTGAAATAGAATATATACTTTTCATGTAATTTCTTAGGAGCGACAGAAAAATTGATTTCAAACTTTGCTGGATCTGCCTACCCCCCCCCCCCCCCTGAGGTACTGATTTTATTGCATTTTTGGAAAAATCTCGAGGTCCATCTTTTTCAAAAGTGGACCCCCCCATTCCCCCCCGTGGGTACGCCACTGACCCTGGCCAAGGATGGTAGCACCTGTTGGGGTTCCACATATGGGTAAAATTAGAGACGAGGTGGACAGATTGCAATGTATCCACCCCAATTTCTTCCAATTTACAGGATACTAAGTTAATTCAACCTGACAGAGATGGGGGAATCTTAGGAACCCATTGTTTTTCTGTTTTTCTCCACCCTCATTTTTGGGATGGTGCCACCACTTGGGAAAATATGGGGTAGACTGGACTCATCAGCCTTGGCCGGCAGTCAGCCTAGGTCTGGAGTACTGACAGGCAGAGAGGTAGATGCCCTCCTCTGCTCTGGTAGCTCCTGCAGCTGATGCTAGCACCAGCAAACTGGCTCTGTCTTTCCTTTGAGCTTGCTAGCGGAAGTCAAGGATGGTTCCTCCTGCTTGGACAACGCTGGAACCCTGATGTATTGCCCGGGTAGATGTTAATGATGAATGAAGAGGATCCACTAACAATGTCGACTCATTCAGCTATAACATTATAATCTCACGTGGATGAATTTGCTATAATTGTTATCATTTAGCTTTTATTAGCATCTTCTCCTCCTAGTCTACTTGTTTGGGAAAAATATCTATGCCGAAAGACTTGCATTGCATGCCACTTCTAGGCAAAACATTAACGGAAATCGAACTGGGGTGAGGATGGGTACATTGCCGATAGAAAATTCTTTACAAGAGAAAATGTTGATTTTCTGCGCCGGCGCCTAACAAACTTTGTCCAGGATTGTAACTTTAAAGATTGATATCATATTTAACCCCAGGGGCGGTACTCGAGTATTTATTTGACAGGGATGCTCGTCCGAGAAAAATTTTCAGCTACCCAAAAAATAGAATGTCCCTAAACTCAAACCCCAGAAAAATAGAATTACCTGAAATTCTTCAAAATTTAGACCCAAAAAAATAGAATTACCCAATATGCACACTGTCAAAGAAGACCCAGAAGTAGCTGGAAATCTATGAGACCCAGAAAAATAGCGAAAATTTAGCGAAACCCAGAAAAATAGCTCGAAAATCGGTCAGACCAGAGAAATAGAATCTGGCCAAATTTCGAACCCAGAAAAGTAGGGCGATCATCCCTGTCAAAATTTTTACGTGTACCCCCCCTGGGTATTTAACTTTGAGTTACAGAGTCAGTGTCTTTTCTTGTTCCTTAACTATATCGCTCTGTGCTCCAGTAGGTCGACACTATGATGCGGTATTAGACCAAGTAATGCTGTAGAGATAAAATGAAATGTCGAATTTTTTGTTACCTTATCGGTGATTTTCGCACATCCATCATTCCATAGGAAATCCTGTATTATATCATCATCTGCAAACACAAAAGTCATACAATTTGAGAAAGAAATAATTTTCGTGAGACCAAAAATCCTATCCGCATCATTTTCTTCCTCACAAACTATTTAGAGTCATTTAGTTTGCATATTTTTGCTTGATAATGGCAGAATTGTTTAGCATTTGTAGGAAAGCAGGTTCCTATAAAGTGTAAGGGAGGGGCAAATCAAAATCAATATGAAAATGTGTACGAGAATTTCACAAGATTTCTAAAGATTTCTCGTCGACTATCAGGGCCTACTTGAGATTTTTTAGATAATTAGGATTTAAGGGATTTTTCAAGGGATTTTCAGGCAAATACATTCTAGATTTAAAAGATCTAGAAATTTTAGTAGGATTTTTAGTAATTCTTCACTAGAGAATGAGAGAACAAACGTTTTTAGAGCGCTTTGAACCATCAGTAACGTGTAAGTTGTTAACGACACGTGTTGAGAAAGTCTGGATAATTACGGAGAGCAGATGTTCAGAGAAAGAGAGAAAGAACAGTAAAGTAATTAGACAGCATCTACAGCAGGGAATATGCTCCCCAAACAGGAGTGCACCATGGTGATTTTTGAATCACTCAACAAGTTTGGATGTTTTTTTAATGACCACGCCGATTCTCTATTTTTGCAAGTGATGCAACTTAAGTGGAGAATCCACTGAATATTTCTCAAGATCAGAATCCCTACAATTGGAGCACAAGACAGCTCTAGGGTGTAGGAGGGAGAAACCGTACACCGGGAGTTTCCGTACAGTTGGACTTCACAGATAATTTTAGGTTCGACAAGTAACTAGAATGAAATAATTTGCTAATAATCAGGTAAAGACTTCATACTTTATACTCGTTTAGATTTTCTTGGCTGTAGAGCTTTTCCTCATCGCGTAATAAACATTAAACCGCCTTTACCCTACACTTAAAATCTAAATAGCATATATTTTAACGAGGTGCAGGAGTTCTTCCCCCTTGGAAGGGCTACTTTGATCCATTTCGTACTGGATGGGGGTATGGGCTTTGCTGGCCAAATGTCTCTACCCTATACGATTTTAAGACTTTCATGTTTTGCACAATAGTTGAACTTTTAAGACTGCTAGAAAAAATGCACTGAATTGATAAAATTCATATCTGCATAGGGTTGAAATTTGTTGATATTCCGGTCATGTGAATGGGTCGGTGTGTGAAATTCTACGTTCACAACGAGTTAAGTTCATATTGAAGTGTCTATGCCCCCTCCACCACCCTTAGTACCATTCATAAAAAAAGAACGAATAAAAACGTAATCTTTTCCTAAGGGCCTAAACGGTACTGATAAGTCTGGAAAGTATCTCCGAATCGCCAGCAAAGTATCAAACCCAGAAAATCAAGTAGCTTAACTATCTAGAAAGTAAGCAATTAATTAATCCGAAAGGAATTAACTCTTACCAAATAATTTGAAAAATTTCTTCAGGTAAGGAATCTTTTGAGCCTTCTTCGTCTTTTCACTTTTTCCTGTCCTTATGTTGTCTTCATATCTACAAATTCTTTTCGAGGAAACTTTTCCATCCAGAGAACTAGTTGGAGACTTTCCTGAGTTTTCTTTAGCTCTCTTTATCCGAGTATTAGGCCCAGAACTCGACAACAACAAAGTGTCATTCTTGCTTCCATTGTTCAATTCATCTTTTGACTTCGTTTCTTTGGGGTTTTTTGCTTCAGATAAAACGTTCCCCATTTCAATTTCACCTTCGTGAATGCTAAAAAGTCTTGTGGCTGCAAAAAGCATCTAAAACAGTTCCAATTTCAAATTTATTTCACTGAAAATTTGTCGAAACAAAAACTAAAAATATTCTAAAACAATAACTGATGACGAATGCAATTTTTCCGAAATCAATTTTCCCGCCAGAGCCTCGTTTTGGAAACAAGGCTCAAACAACGTTCCAACTCAGGAAGCGCAGTTGGTTTTGGTTGGTTGATTTTGTATTGTTTTTTATTTTATAAGAAAGTTGTTCTCAAAAACTTTAAGAAATGTCAATACTGGATTCTTAAAACTTAAGGAAGTTCCATAATCATTATGAGATATAAAATCGATCTCGTCTGCTTTGGATAACAAGGCCTTTCGCTCGGTGTTTAAGTCAGTTTTGCTTCATCTCCAAAATCATTGTTTCCTAACTATGGCTTCATTTAACTCATCTCCGCATCAGTGGAAGCCTTTTTGGAAGAATTTAGTTGTTAGTGGAAAATGTATCTAGCAACTGGCTTCCAGTTTTTTTAAACCAATACCTTAACCTTCTGGTATACACGGAACTCTCTAGCTTTGTAAAAAATGGGAACCCGTGTGCCCTTCTTTTCTTGCACAATTAGCTCTTGACACAACGTTCCAGGTACCGTATTTTCTTTAATAGAAGCCGCAGCTTTAAAATAATGCGGCTTATATTCAAAGACGGCTTCTATTGTTTTGATTGTAACGCCTTGAAATAAAAGAGCGTGCTAAGTTTTGCTAAGTACATTCTTAAACACATGGGGCCTTTGAAGATACCACGTTTGCCTTTTGTAATAGGGCTTCTATTCAAGGGCGGCTTCTATTTTTTCTTTTAATCAAATTTGTGCAGCTTTTATTCGACGGCAGCTTTTATTCAAGAAAATACAGTAGTCAGTATTTACTATTTCAAGCATTGCCAGTTGTAATATCATTAAAGGCTGCACAAAGTGGGGAAGGCATTTCTTCAACTCTTTTTATGTCTGCCTTGGTCTTAAGGACCTAATGGCATATTTTTGAGCGTCTGCACTATCTCGTGATGAATTTGATATAAAGTAGGTTCAGAAAGAAGCTCCTTTGCCTTGTCGTTACACGTAGCATATAATCGACAGTCACGATGACAAATAACACCAAGTGGTCAGATAAAGGAATCATAGGATGAAAATTTAGATATCATTGAGTCCAAAAGTCCGAGATCTTCTTGCAAGATTTCACTGCCTTTAGTAAATAATTGAAATATAATGAATATTCGAAATGGATTGTCAAAAACTCTTTGCGAGAGAACTAACCATGCATAGAGACCAAGTCAAACCCATGTGCATGCAACAGGTGTAGGCCAAAGATTTTAAGGAAAGAGAAGAAAATGCAATTTGATTCTTGCAACCATTAGAGTCACCACAGAAGAGAAAGAATCGCTAACTAATTACTTATTATGATTGTGGCTCGAAAACTTCAGTTTATATGTGAAAAATAGACATCTTTACGTTTTCCAACAACAACAACAACGAAACAAACTTTGAGACGCTGTACCTTCATAATTTTAAGAGAGAAGTAGTAAGTATTATGCCATTTCTTTCTTGCCTTGTGATACTATACTTTGCTGAGAAATATTTTCATACCGTGGGTGGTTGCAGTCATCAATTACGTAAATACTGAGCCACGCCCATTATGGCCGCTGGTAGTTTTAGATGCTCTTTAACATTGAGAAACCGAATCTGAAATGAAATTTAGGGTTAGGCAGTTTGCTAGTTGGTTGTAATAATTTCCCTGCCTATATGGCGCGGCAAATGTACAATAATTGGAAAAACCTATTTTTTCCAATTTTCTTTTTCAAATTACATTGCATTCGGCGCGCCATAAACGTGATGGTCTGCGGAAGACCAAGGGCCTTATTTCAACCAGGAGTGAAGGACCCCTAGTTTAACGTTCCTTTCGAAGGACAGTGAATTGAGTTGATTAGTCAAAACACCTCGAAGGTCACCCATCAGATGTTGACCTCAAACGAACGAGCTTAACTTAAGCTGCACATAGCAAGCCCCTTAAATTGCTCGGCCACTTTTCCCACAAGTAGAAAGAACACGCAATTCTAACCCCTCGGCTGCTCCATATAACTCCCACTTTTTACCCTGTTACATTGAGGCTTTGTAACCCAGGATATGCATAAAATCGTATTGAGGTTTTAAACAATGGAAACATTTTTATCGATACGAATCTCATTGTTTTCTCATACACATAATTACCCTAAGATATAATCAATTTCTTACAATAAAAAACACATTTCCCTGTTTACAACTCTAACTGCTACTTTTCCAAAATTGCATACCTGTAGCACTGGCGGTTTCTTGCTGGAGGGTGATTGCATTACTTCATAAATCAATGCATGAAATAATATGGAAATCATTCAAATTATTATTCATACGCAGCATGTAATATTCAGTTGAGTCACTGCTCCTCCTTCAACGCTGTCACTACGTTTTTCAAGTGCTGCAGCTCGGCCTAAATGAAAATACTCATCATATTCAAAACTAGATTCTATTCGCAAAACCTTAATGACCATGTTAAATCTTTACAAAGATTGCAACATTTTCAAAAGCTGATATATAAGTGAAACTTACTAGACTAACAATTTGACAAGTAAACTTGACAAGTTCTTTAAACCCTCTTTGTTTCTCCATTGCTGGAGGTGGGATCACTGTATTATCTCACATGCGATATCCCTGTTGCAATCTTATTCTTCTCGGCTAAATTCTTTTACCAATATCTCAAGGCTAAGAACGAAACTGGGCAAATACTGCTGGCCAAAGCAACTGCCTTCAGAACGAAAGCTTATCATAAGAGCTTGCTGCTCATCCATACAGGCAAACACATTCGATAAATAAAAAATTGTAAATCAAAAACTTGTCACGAACAAGGAAACTTGTCAAAAAAAATTATCATGAAAAAATTACTCGTGTAAACAATGTTTAATGTGAATGTTGTTAAACAATAAAAAACACATCTTTCCTTACCTTGGAGTGTTTCAATTGTAGTTCCGCTAACTCCACCTAGAAACAAAGCAAATAAAGAAACGTTGTGAAAGACCTTTCCTAATCATGCAAATGAATAAAATTCTCTGAACATGAAACCCGAGAATCAATAGACCACTTTCACAATGACGTCAATTCTTTTGAAATTCTTCTAGGAACACCACTATCCTCGATATCATGTAAATCAAAATCCTAAAGGCGTGCATTGCTCTTAGCAACGCATAGAGTTGTTTTGTAGTTTTACTTTTAGCATAATGATACGAGGAAGAATTATTTCTCAGCAGGGAATCACATCTCTTGCCTCAGTTTCATACATATTCTACGTCATTGTGAAAGGGGTCTATTCAAAAACCAGCAACAAGTAAAGCAAAGTTCATCAGGCATTCTACCAGCATCTTATACATCATCAGACGATGATTCCAAATTAATTTGGGAAACAAAAATCCGGAGCAAGAGCATGATGGGAAATCTGGCCAAGTTTAAAAAAAACCATCAGCACTACCTGATTTTGATGAATTGGATCAATGGATCCTGTGGATTGGCATAACTGTTCATTTCCGACAACTTAGCTTAGAGCTTGCCAAAACATTAACTGAAAATTTGAAGACCACTGGTTTGAGTAACCTTACGTTTAATTGAAAACATAATAGTCTTACCAAGTTCTTTTTGAAAGCTTGAACTTTACTCTTTTTTAGTTCTGTCAGCTCTGGAAAAAAAAGGAAGATAAGAAAGTGATTTCGGAAAATTCGATTTCGGTGCGCATTGTATATATTCCAGATGAGTGATAATAGGACCGTTGAGAAGGGGTAAATAGGCTAGTTACCAGAGGCCTGATACAGGTAGATACAATAAGTAATCGTATCACGATGAGACAGCCAATGATAGAATAGGCACTTATGGGATATATTGATATATATGGTAATTCAACTAACCGAATTAAGTTAACGTAAGAAACAAACCTTTCTTTGCAACCTCAGATATGGCATCGTACTTCTCAGTGGCTGTTTGTTGTGCCTTTTCAGCCTAAAATCAAAGAGACAAAACATCACTTTAGCAGCATGAGGGACCATAATGATTGTACTATGCAATCTCTACCACGTTTTGGTCAGAAGGCTTCTATGTTTCCATGTTGCCTGGTTCTTCCTCTCAATGTGATTCATTTCGACTTTTAGCTTGGAGGTACAGAGTGCTGGAAAGTCCTCTCCTCAAACTTTGTGACAGGTTCTTAGGTTGGCTCGAACCCACGACTCTTCGAACATGGCTTGAGTGATCCAACCACTCGGTAATTCCAGTTATTAGAATTATCATCAATGGAAGCAACTACACGCAAGCTAACCTTTGAAGCAACCTCTTACCTCAGCAATGTTTTTGCCCTTTGCTCGAGCTTTGTCAAGATTCTTGTTAGCACTGTCGAGATTATGCAGACATCGAAGACGCCGGTACAGCAAATCTTTGGCTGCCTCAGAGTCTCTCATGTGGTAACGTAGCAGATCTGACAGTTTCAGGTCCTTGTCTGATGCTTTCCGGCTCTCAATTTTCTGTCAACACCAACAAGTCAAAAATTAATACAAGAAAAAAGTTATAAAAATCACTTTCATTGCCAATATTTCAAATAGCTGTAGCGTAAATAGAGGATGCGACAGGGAGTAACGAAAAACCCCCTGTGGAGCTAAACACCTGTTTTGTTGGAAAGTGCTGTTCTCGTAGCAGGCTAGATATTTCAAGTATCTAACTGTTTGTTGAATTTTCAAAAGAAACAATTCGAAATACAATCATGCAATTAACCATATGATTTAAACAACTCTTCACCCTAATACAAAGAAGATTGGTTCTTAGTTTTGAAGCATTTCAATTTGAGGGATTGGGCACGTCGTAATTGAGAAGATAAATTGAAAAATAAAAATGGGTAAAGAGAAAGTTGAATAATTCTAGAGTCCAACATTATCTACTTGAAAATCTAAATGGTGCTTTTGAATTTCCCCTCTCCCCCCCTGTTTCACACTCAAGGACAGCTGCAAGAAATTATTAAGAATATTCAAACAGTAAAAATCGAGGCTCAATGATGATGCCTTGGAGAAAACTTTGATATCAATCAATTTGATATAATCGAAATATCAGATGAGATCTCTCTCTTTCTCTCGCAGAGATCTCTTTGGTCAGATTGAAGATGCCTGAACCTTTCAGTTTTAAACAATAAAGCGTTATGTAACCTTTTGTTATACGGTGATGAAAAATTAAACATTGTATCTAACAGAATAGTTTTGGAGGCTACAATATCGTACGTTGAAAAACTAAGCGGTTGCTGTAATATCTTAATATTCTAATATTCATACTCCTGTTTAGCATCCTTTTTTCGGCTTCGGTATGTTTTTTCTATTCTATTTTATGTGTTGTCTTAGCGTGTTGATATTTTGTTTTAATGAAATTAACAGTCATTCATGTTGGGGACCCAGATGACCCTGGGTCTTCCACCATCGTGAATATCATATTAAACATTACTTTATCATTTTAACTAGGTTTTGTTGTTATATAAAAATAATATCTAATAAAATAGAACATACCCTTAGTTTTTCGATAAGCTCCCCAGTTTTGTTGAATAACCTGTTTGAGGAAGAAAGGTGGGATATTCATGCAAATATCTTCATAAATTACATGATAATCTCCTGATAAGTCACCATCTTAATAACTCATTAATCGTTTATTTTTTCATTCAATGACTTCCAACAAGCAATCGAAAATTTTCACAAAAACGACCTCCACTAAAAGTAAAAATTCTCATTGAAATATATCAAAAAGGCTGAAGGGGGATCTTACTTAGCAAGTTCCGTATTTTCACTGGTCCCCATTGCGACAAATGATGTGGAAGTTTTGATCAGAATGTCTGCTAGTCTTTTCTCGCTGGAACAAACCTTGTCACTTTTAAACGTCGTTTCTTTAACCCTACAAAGGAGAAAAATACCAATTAGTTGTATTAACGAAAGCTACAAGTATCTCTGCTGCTAGATAGGAGAAATTGTGTGTGATCGAGAGCATCTTAAACAGTCCAGTAAGAAGATTCACTTCAAACTGTTCAGTATTCCTGTACTACCTCCCTTAACCATCGCCCTCATTAGACATTCTAGCATTATTTTATAAAAGATAAAGTAGGAGTAAAATTGAGAGCAGAAAAGAAAGAATTTTCTGTTGAAACAAAAATCACAAGAAATTTTGATTGTACTTACTTATTATAATAATCAACCTGCCCTTTCTTCTCGCTTTCAAAAAACTCATCTTCATCCTTTGGAAAGAGATTAAAACCGTATTGAAAAATGTTTAAGTGCTGATGCAGCAATGGCACATTCACTTATTTTAAAACAGAACCAACTAAAAGTTCCTTTTGAGTGACAGAAATAACAGTGGTAAAGTTACAGTAAATGTAATAAAAGTAAATCATTACAATTTTGGCCCTAAAGTTTAGACAAACATTAAGCCATTCAAATTGATAGTTGATAGGCAAATATATTTTACTTTCCCCGCAAAGTATATTGGTTTAAATGTACAAAGTACAAAGGACCCACTGAATAGGTAAACTAATCAAGCAGTGCAACCCTGGTCCTTCCTCTTGATGTGACCACACCTCGTTATTCCTTTTGCTATTTTGCTTAGATACAGAGAGCCAGCAAAGTCACTCCCCAGACTTTTTGACATGTTTAAGGTGTTTCGAACCAGGGACCCTTTGAGCAAGTGATCTAACCACTTGGAAATCCCTGCCTCTTTTAATTTAATATTTACCTGGCCAAGAAGTACAATGGTGTTTCAGGAAAAGCAAGAAAATGAGGAGAAAGGTAAATGTTATATATACATAATGGGAGACTAAGCATGAGCAACAGAACGTACCCTCTGGCCAGAAAGCAGAAGCTTCTCGTCTACTCCTTTTGCAATACCTTTGGCAAAGCCCTTCAAAAAGTCGCGGGCACTTCTCCCTTTGACACTTAGCTACAACGAAAGAGGCACACAAATCAAGCTCAGCTCTATAAGAAATACCAGTCAAACTCAATATTGCTAATAAGCAATATGCAATAGACCTTTGAAGCCTCCAAAGACAGACATTGTTCTACAAAGTACTTTTAACATGTGTATCATACTAATTGACAGTCAAGTTTGTTAAAAATCATGAAAAAAGGAAAACAAAAATTTTGAAACTCACATCTTCTTTGTATTCGAGGAAAACTTTAAAGTTGTGATCATTTCTTAAACTTGGATGGGCAGCTATTCTGCATAGAAAGACTTCGTGCATCGCCACTGTCTTTTTAAATGTAGCAAGGTACTCACTGAAATTGAAAGACATAGAAGAGTTCAAATAGAAAGTACACATTTTCTTTTAAGACTTCAGACAAAGATAAAGGCTTTTTTCAATTGAAAGAGATTCAGGTAACTTACGCTTCCAACTCTTGTTTCATTTTCTGGAACTCTTCTTTTGTCATTGTCGCCTCACCTGCAAGTGAAAATAACATTTTCGTTAAGGTGAATGTGAATGGATGAGTCTGAAGTTTATAAATGTTCTGTAAGAAGGTAACCTTGTCAAACCAAACACAGGCTGCAGGTGCATTTACATGTTTCTGTAAACAAGATGCTTTGAGGCTGGAGATTTTGGACTGCATAAGTTCAAAACAACAGTCATATTTAGTTTGGGGGTCGTCTATTAGTCAGTCGCTTTCATAAATATAAACTGCTATTGTACAAATGTGAGCATGAAACACCCTAAAACCTCATCTACTACTATATATAGTGATGTAGCGCATGATACTATCAGTTATGAAGTGAATGCTACAATCCTCCTTCTGGAAATACGGCCTCTTGTGGCCTTTCATAGGCTAGCACATTAAACGTAAACCCATTCACTCAATCAGTTCTTCCCCTTTTGTCATCTCTGCCATTATATTACTCTGGAAATAATTTTCAATTGAATTGTTTCTTTAGAATTGAATGGAAATTGACAGATTGACAGATTACCTTCGCTGAGCTTCTGTAACTTTTCTCTGCTTGCATCAAAATCAGGTTTAGGAGGAGCTGGAGGAATCTGAAAAAAGGGAAGCATAATTAGCTATTCAAGCTGTTCAAACTTTGTTATCCTTTGATTGGAGTAAAAGAAATAGAGGAAAAATTACATTGAAAAGCACTGTAATAGAGAAAGTGTTCTGCAATTAATTCCAGCATATAACAAATACAAAAATGAATGCTTACAATGATTCCAGCGTATTCCTCATTTTCAACATATCTGTCATGCAACCAGATGAACTCTTCATGCTCTCTCACCACTGAAAAATCGGAGGCAGAGAAGTCGGACAACGTAGTCTGAAAAAAAAGGTTTCAATTTATGACAGCATTGTGAGTTACAAGTACATCCTTGGGTTTGTAAGAAATTAATGATGATAACTTACTAGTTAGTTATACAGTAATTACTTACGGCAGTTTTGATAAACAGATACCTTAGCTATACTCATTTATGATCAACTGTGCAAAACATGGGCAGCAACTGTAAAACATTGAAGCTATCTGTCTGTTGAAAAAACTGCAAGTAGACATAAAAATAAATGACATATCTTGGATCCAGTGATTGCTTTAGGGGGTGCAGTTGGGACAGTTGCCCCCTTCAGTTATAAATGCAACTCTCAGCACCTATTTTCCGGAGGTTTGGTGCCCCTTTGAATTGCTGTCTCTTGTATTTCTAACTGCCTTGCTTTAAATTCATTCTGGATCAGCTCTTGCTAAGATCTATTATTGAGTGATCAGAATATCACCATGCTTTCAGCGCAGCGGTATTCTCAGTGGTGGGCTCCACAAAATTCTCAATATTGTAAAGTTGTTGGTGATATTATGTGTGGAAAATGTAATTGAAAAGCCTTACCTTGGTGTGGACAGTGAATTTGACTTTATCCTTCTCACTAAGGGCGTCTGATATGTCTACGAGTAAAGAGCTGTCCATGTTTAGATCAACTGTTGTGGATCTCTCCTACAAGAAAGAAACTTTTAAGTTGAATTGTGAGGTTATAATGAAAATATTCAGTATTTCATAGCAAAGATAAAATTGATTGGACTTAAAATAAAGTTGTATTAGAGCAGTAAAGTTTTGGAACAAATATTGTGACAACTAGAATAGATTTAGTTCTTTCTTACATTTTTGAGAAGGATTAGCCTCAGTTTTTCTAGCAACAGCTAATAAGGCTTTGATAAATATGTAAATATTCAAATGAAAATGACCTGATTAGGACTCATACCCACAACCTCTGAGCTTGCCGAGTTAGCTCAGTTGGTAGAGCACTAGAGGCAAAAAAATCATAGGTTTTCGGTCTAAATCCTACTTAGGTCATTTTCATTACAAATAATCTGCAAATCTTTCACAATTGTGACTACCACTTGAATGGCAATGGCAGAAAGACTGCTGAAATCTAGAAATCAAAACAAATTCAATAAGAAATCAATGTGAACAGTTTTGTACTCCTCACTCTTATCATATATACTCCTATTCTTTCTCCCTATCCTTTCTTTGCAACGTCCAAAAATTTTGGGAGTACTAAGTAGCTGTCTTGTTTCATTCTTATCATCTTTAAAGTCAAGGTATTCTCTGGTACTATAGGAGCTAGGCTTATTTTTTCTTTATACTTTCAAGGGCTGTTCTTTGTAAACTCAATCTATGTGAAGCATTCTACGAAATCTTATTACCTTCGATGGAGCTTCATCAGGCTCATTTAGTATATTATCATCTTCTTCCTAAAAACAATCACAGAAGTTGATGAAAGTGATTCTAAGAGAGGTTTTTCTAGGTAAGAGGCAAACCCATTTTTTGATTTTTTGGTACATTTTGGGGAAATCCCTTATACGGTTTTGGATACTCATAATCTGCTGCCCCCTTCTTGCCCTTACTGTGAATTGATTTGCAACTCAGTACTCTCCAGGAAAAGCTGTATTTTGTTTGTGCTTCAATTTAATTTCTGAAAAGGAATTTCTCCTATTTCAAATTTCAAATTGATGACTTAAATCAAAATAGTGTTGTAGTACGATGTTTACAATCATACTGTTAAGGTGGATATGGAAGGTTAAGAAAGCACCAATGCAAACCCTCTCCTGAAGTCAACTAAAAAGGAGTGGGAATTCATGGGATGAAAAAATAGCCACTTCCTATATCCTGTATTAAACTCTGAAGACTCCTCGCAAATTCTGAGCTCAGCTCTGGATTTTATATTTTCCACACTACTCGCTTGCCGGGGAGGAAGTTTTTAATTGTTGGTGGGAAGTTTACAGCAATCCATTTGTTTAAGGGCAATAGATTGAGTGTTCTCCAATTGCTCTTGATGTTGCTTAATTTAAGAGATATCCAGCACACCACCCTGTTTTCCAGCATGGCTATCTAGTTGAAATTTTATTGAGATTCCTCCAAGGGGTGGAATCCATGTGAAAGCCACACCCGGTGGCCTCACGAGGGAGGGCAGGGCAGTACCTGCCTCCCCAAGTATAAAAAAATTGTTGGAAAATTGGTATATTTTCAGCTTTTTATGCTGTTTTAAGGTAACTACGCATGCGTATGATGAGGAAATTTGGTTTCTGTTGGAAATAATTTGGGTAATTCCCTCCCTTGAAGAATGAACCCACGATGCCCAGGGCTCCACTGGATATCACGCCAAGGAACAATAGAAAAACATGTCATCCATTGTTTTTATCAAACTCCAAGCCAAATATCCCTAGCGTTAAATACATTGACTCCTCACAGGAGATTCCTCCCTAGCAATCAAAATGCAGCTACTCCACTATTCATTCTCTAAGAATTCTGTCTTCGTCCAATTAGGAAGCCTTTCAAAGTGCTAATTTAACATATTTCATCAGTGACTAGCCATGTCTCAAAAAGTATCTTGCTCAAAGATAACCTGTTTTACAAGAAGCTTGAATATTTTGCTGTAAAAGTGTTACCTATATTAAGCCTCCTACAGCTACAGTTACCCCAAAAACCACAAAAGTGTTGTACCATAATTTTCTACGGCCTTTTTCATTTCATATGATGTGGTTTTGTATCATACAGGGGTGCAAAAAAAGAAACTCTCCCTGGACATTATCATGTAATACGAGAATTGACTTCGTGGCCTCAGCGCAAATTGCTATTTGAAATTCCTCATTTCATGCCTAAAATTTAGGCCAACACGTCCTAACCCTGATTTCCCAAGGTTTTCGCAACAAACCAGTGGCTACTTCTTGTCCAAGCAAACTTGTCTGCAACAAATAACTGAAAGTTCATTGAAAGTGAGTAAACAAAGAATACATTACCATCATATTTGCCACAGATAGCGGATTAAGCTGATTCTCTTTCGACAGGGAAATGAAAGAGGCGGACTCTCCAGCGCAAAATGATCAAGCAAATGAAGGCACCAGGGTTGCCAGATAAACAATTAAAATCAAAGTTCGGAAGAATCCATAAATCCAATCTGATAATCTATTCTAATCCGAATTAATCTGACTGAATAGATAGTAAAATGCCAGGTTTCTGGAAATCCTGGTTGTTCCCATTGTTTGAATCAATGACGTACTAAAACACTGCTACACTACACTAATTTTTTATTAGAAACCGTTTAAAAGAAACCGTAGTAGGGCCACAATTTTCAAAACCTAAGAGACTTTGGTAGGAGATCTTGTGTAAAATAAAAAAGTTAAGAAACTTTCTTTGTGTTCCTTAACGAGACATTAACTTCTCACGTGTTTGGTTTTGTTCGTAGTTTAGTTTGGTTACATTCAACAAAATATTTTGGCTAGTTTGGAATGAAATTTAAATTTTTTTGCTTCTCTATTTCCAATTCATGTTTGACAATGATAGAAAATAAAGAAACGACAGTATATGAAGGAATATCAAATATTACATGTTAAGAAACTTGCTAAGAAACTTTTCGTACCATATATGGCCTGAGAGCTAAGAAACTCTGGTACAAAGATTTAGCATAGTTTCTTGTAAAAAAAAATGTGTATAACTCCAAGATAAAACGAGGGCCCCATTTCTTAAGTTTATAAACTAGTAATTAACTAATTCAAAAATAGACAATTCTTCAAGCGTTTCGAGATAATCTTCGTTAGTCGGTCAATCTTCATCCGTCATCTTAATTAAAACGTTTATAAAGAATGGTTTATTTTTGAATTAGTCCATAACTCCAAGAATAGACCTACGAACTCCACAAAAACTATCAATGCTAATTCTAGTCTAGAACTCAATGACCCAACCTATAAAAACTCTTCTGAAACTAAAAATCTTGTGTAACCCACCACCTAAAACTCAATAGTTAGAAATACTTCGATAGATTGGTTGTTTTGTTTTTTCGCATTAGAAGAAGGATATATTTGCAGTGAAACTTCTCCTATCGAAACCAAACTTAGTCGAAAAATTCATCGTATTTCAATTTAAATCCAACCATACTTTTTAAAATCGATATTTCTGGAACTGGTAACCGAATTGGGCAACCCTGGATATCACTTTAACTCCTGGCTGGGTTGGTAGATTTAGCCCTGGGAGAAGGCTACTAAAATCTTTCCTCAAACTCCATATTCATTTTGGCATTGGATGAAAACATTGTGTTAATGATTACTAGTATCTTTGGAATCAACTCTTTGTTTTCTTAGCCGGATGCTTTCAATGGAATCTAAACTTTATGCCTCTCAGTGATTTCCTGTTTTAAGACTTGGATGCAAGGCTCCTTGCCTAAGTATCTAAAGAAGTAGCCACAAGGCCTTGTCTATTTCCTATTACAGTTGAAACTCTTGCACTAACATCTGTAAGCACTGGCAAAAAAGAATGCTTCCAATGGATTCTAAATTTGTGATGTCTCAACTATTCTGTAACATAATAGCAATATTCCTGTCAAATCTCTTCAGAAAAACTAAAGGTAGCAGTGAGAAGTGAATGCAAGAAATTTTGCAAAAGAACTTCTTTACAGTAACGCATCATTCCAGCTTGATGTTTTTAGTTTTATACTGCATGAATAAAGGTCAAATTGTCAACCCAGTATACCTTTTTCTCCGGGGATATAACACCAGGGTTCTTCAAGCTCAAACATCGAACATCAATCACCTGTAAAACTGAAGCTATTCGTCTGAAACTCACCGAAAGAGCAGGGAGATTACTTTTGAAAATCGTTTTTGAAGTCCTTAATTTGGTGTTTGCCATTCCTACTAGGTCAAGGCAAGTTCTCCATCTATCACAAACGGCGTTCATCACAGATAATACCAATTAAAGATAAGCAGAACCTCTTTAAGTAATGATGGTTTATTAGAATAAGTTATTTTGTAAGAACAGTCATTTAAAGAATCTTCCCTCCTAGATAACGAAACAGTTGTGAACTGGAATTACTTTTACTGTTGCTGGCTTTCGTATGCTTTCTTGTTGCGGAGTAGAAAAGCTGCCAGGTACTCGATGGGATCTGGAGGTCTAAAATAACAAATGAAAGTGTGAAAGTATAAATGATAGAAAATTGTGGTCTCATCTCATTTCATAGAATGAATGACAGGAAATATTCCTCAGTAGCAATACATAGCTATCAAAATTGTAACGGTCTAAATCTGTTGTAATGTGAATTTGCAGTAGGGGTATATTGCTGTGATCCATTGCTTGAAATGAGATATCTGCCATCTCTCCGAGAATATTCTGCAAAGTAAAGTGGACTGATATCAAGTTATACGAATATGGTTTATCCATCCATCCATCCAACAAATAAAAGGCCATTTTATTTGGTTCATACCTTTCCCTTGCCAATGCGATTAATCCTTGCAAAAGAATGGGAACAATCGTTTGATCGAGATAAGGTCTGGTGCTCATCCACCGTACATCTCGTTTTGATCCTTTGCCATCAAAGGCGTCTTTTTCGTCTGCAATCACTTTCTGCAATATGATATAAAAATTAAAAAGAAAATTCTTGAATTTGAATTATTTTAAACTTGCTTCACCTCACAACACAGATAAAAAACAGTTGAGCTTGAGGTTGTTGTGGTATCCTGAACGAAAGATTCATCTATATTGGAAAACTATAAATTGTGATCTCTAGAATTTACCTACCCTACCCAGCTTCTTACTTTTCTGCTTTCTACAGTGATCTATCATCCAGGGGAGAGATTCAATTAGCCAATTTTAATCAATTGCTTTTGATAAGGTCTTATGGCAAAGCTGCTGTCCTTTGCGTATCTGACCCAGAGGATTCCTTTAATTAGGTATCGATTTAATTTCTTATCAAATCAAAGCCTAAAAAGCTTTTTCCACAACCTCTTACTTTATTTCAGTAATTTTGAAATGAAAAACCCGTTTATCAAACCATTGTCTGCTGAGAATAGTAAAGTATAGAGAAAGGCTGAATATGTAGTTTCCTGCTTTACCTGAAGAGCTTCTGTTAAACCAGCTTCTATCATAGGCGAAGAAACTGATACTCTGTGTTTACTCTGCAAAGAAACATAAGCAATAATCATAAAAAGAATTCATACATATTCACCAAAAATTCATTGTTTGATTATCAGGTCTTCACAGATGCAAAGAACCCAGGAACTAGATTCCTGGCACATCACTGTATGCAAAAAAGCAAATTCCTTTGTAAATTGCCTTTTTTTATTGCGCCTTCCTATTCTTTTATGATGAACTGATATACTGATTTGCTTACTAGCGTAACATTCTACCAGTGAAAACCTATAATTTAATCTTTTTAGTATTCAAAGTTAAAGTAAATCAAACTTACTAAGTCATCTCGCATTTGTTCTGGGTCTGCAGCTGAAAGATAGAGTCAGATTTTTAGTTTGAATTAAATTAAATATTGCCCTTCATTGTAAACATCATAACTTAAAAGTCTTTTCTTTCAGGCCTGAATGAATATTAGGATATTAGATCACAAAGTAGGGGGCTAGCATAGCTATTTAGCCTAGGCCCAAATAAGCTGCTGCAGTGTGTGCCACTTGCACAAACAAATTAGTAAACAGAACTGTAGGATAGAACAATAGAAAATGGCTCTTGCACGCTCAAGATCTTCTTGTCGAGAAGTGCCGCATACCTACTCCGCAAACAGGTTAACAGTTTATCTTCACTACAACCACACGCCCAGGGGTAATAATTAGGCAGGTATGGTTTCCAGAAGCAAAAAGGTTTTACGTACCAGAAGCAGTTGCCATTTGGTTGGGATCAGGGATCAACATTGCGTCGTTTTCGGCGGCCATACTTGTTTCTTGTTGCTGCGCCAAAGTTGGTTTTCGGTTGTGGTTGCACAACAACAACAACAATAACTTAAATCAAAATGGAGTCCTTACTACTTCATGTAAATGTAGTAGCCTAGGCCTGTCCTGCGTGATTTAGGTAAAAGGGATGTTCAATCTCTAAACTTTTCCCAAGTAATAGAAAAACAAAAGGTCTGTCGGAAGCGGGGGGGGAGGGAGACTGGGGGGGCTACAGCCCCAAATTATTTCTAGAGCAATGATTTTACTCCATCAAAATATGACATCACGTAGTGATTTAAATTGTCTACCCCCCCCCCTCCAATCTGTCAACCTTCCTATAGTCCTGAGTCGCCATTTGCATAGAATAAACAGAACTTGCATTTAAAATAAAATGTCACCAATTATCTACAAATAAACATTGATTTATGGCCCCTGCATAACTATAAAATTGTACAACCTCACAATTCATGCTTGTGAACACCATCCGAACTACACATTTTTATTATAAGTAACTGCTTTTTACTACACAAGGCAGTACACAGGAAAATAAGGCGATTCTAGTACTGGATAGTGGAATGCTAGGCAATTTGAAAATTTTCGTTCTGATCCGATGGGCAATGAAAATCGTGCAGCAGCGGTAGAGAAGTAGGTAACAGTGGATATTTTTTTTTTTCATTACAAGTATCTAGGCCGAGATGGCCCTTAACTGTATAATATAAAGATATGGCTAAATAATAAATATATACAAAACGAGTATTAAAGATTAATCTAAGTTATAAAGGTAATTAGAGTAAGAAATCATCAATAAACTAAACTATTGAATACATACAAAAACGTGTTGACGAAATTTTTTAATAAAAAAATATGTACTAGTCACTTGGGTTGTTGAGATAACGTTTTCTGGCATTGAATGCCTTAGTACAAAATTTTCCCAATAATTTTATAAGCTCATTTTGTTCTTGACTCATAATCCAAAAGAACAAATTTTCATTGGTTAGCAGTTCAGTATTTGGAAATTTTCTGTAAATGATTTGAAGCATGTCTAGTCTTTCTTTTTTAAAAAGAGGGCATACCAGAACGAAATGCATTTCATCCTCAACTTTCAATGAATTTTCCATTTTTTTGCAATACAAACAAAATCTTTTATCTCTTGGTGTTTTATTTTTACTAAACCTTCCAGTTTCAATATGAAGGTTATGAGCGCTTAAGCGCAATTTTGCCAAAGAGCTTCTCACTCTAAAATCAGGTATTATATCCAGATAACATTCGAATTTGAAAGATGTTTTAAAGGTTGCATACAGTTTAAGTTTTTTATCTTCATCTATCTGTATATTCAATTTTTGGCGTAACTTAGATGCAAAATGCCGTGTAATTTTGAGTTTAATTGTTTGATTGCTATCCGAATTTTGGAGTTCATAAATATCATGAAGATTACGAGCCTTAGAAACCCAGTTTACCTTATTGGAATCTGCATCACGAGTCAGCATATTGAAAGCTTTTGAGGCATATCTTTCAGGTTCCAAATTACATAGCCGAGAGAAAAATTTTAGAATTTTTACATGCCGATGTTGTTGAAGGCTTATTCTACCTAATTCAGCATACACAGCATCAGTAGTTGTTGTTGTTTTTACCCCTAAGGCGTATTTACAGGCTTTTAGGTGTAATGTTTCTAAATTTGACCAATCATCGAAACCCCAGACCTCCGAACCATAATTTAAGATAGGTACGATCGTATGGTCAAAAAGATAGAGAAAGAGGCGTGGCTGGAAACCACCCCACTCCCTACTTTTAGTGATGAGAGAAAAGTATGCTTTTTGAGCTTTGTCTTTAACTTTATCAACATGTTCAGAGAAAGAACCATTAGTTTTTACTGTTACTCCGAGATATTTATAGGAATCACATTCATCAATTTCTTTAACTCCTAACCTCCATGTAGTTTTTTTCTTCGAATTCGGGTTAGACTTTTTTTTATTTTTCTGAAAGACCATGACTTTAGTTTTACCCAAATTTACTTCCATGTTCAATAATTTTGTGAAATTATCTAGAGCGTCAAGTTGTTTCTGAAGATCTTTTGCATCTTTACCTATTAAAACGAGGTCATCTGCATACAATAACGTATGCACAGAGGTATCGCCTAACAGTATACCATCTGAGGACATTCTTATATGCTTATTTAAATCATTTAAAAATAAAGCGAAAAATATTGGACTGAGAAGACATCCTTGTCGAACGCCCTTGTTACAAGGAAAAATATCAGTTAGTCCATTTTTTCCCCTAACACAAGATTTGACCTGTTCATACATAGATGTTATTATTTGTAAAAAATTGCCACTTAATCCATACGTGACCAACTTTTGTAGCAGTAATTTATGATCTACAGAATCGAAAGCTTTTCTGAAATCAATGAAACATAAATAAACTGGCGCTTTTAAATTTTCAAAACTATGCTCGATGATTGCACCTAATGTAAAAATGTGATCCGAAGTCTGGTATCCTTTTCTAAAGCCAATCTGATTTTCCTCGAGAATTTCATATTGGGAAATAACATTATTTAGTCTATGCAATAAAATTCCTAAAAATAATTTACCAAAAATGCTTAAGAGAGTAATACCTCGATAGTTGTTAAGATCTGTTTTATCACCCCCTTTGAAAATAACTACTATTATTCCCACTGACCATTCCTTCGGAAATTTACCGGATACCATCAATTTATTAAACAATTTCGTGAAGACACGCAAAAAGTTTTTATTTAAATGCTTCAAAAGTTCAGCGCCCAACATATCAAGTCCAGAAGCCTTTCCGTTTTTTAATCTTTAGTCTTTAGTCTTTTAATCTTTAATCTAATAGTACCCCAGCACACTTTTGTATTCAAAATATAATTGACATTTGTTCTGGAACAACTTGTTGGATAGCATTCTAATAAATAAATTCTTATGCAAAAAAGCTAAGCAATTGCTAAACAATTTTGATTACTCAAATTTCCCCTCCAGCTAAGCAATTTTTAGTACCGACTTGAAATTGCTTAGCTGAAATAGCTTATCAAATGAAATGCGTGTAAGCCCTATACTTAATAACTCACTCAATGCCATTTTCATTTGTTACACATTTATATTAGATGGACATTTGCCATTTTCCCTTCCCATCCCACCAAAAGGAACCTCCAGCAATGCCACGCAATCTAATATCATATTGTGTTAAAATCAGACCCGGATCCAAGGGGGAGCGTAAGGGGGGTACACCCACCCTATTTTGGTAGAAAAACAATACAATTAGCTTGATTATACACTTTTTCCCTTACATTATCCTTTAATATATGTTTTACACCCCCCCCCCCACCCTTTCTGTAGGTTCTGGATCTGGCCCTGAAAATTGAACAAGGTTTATCCGGTTCTGTTTGCAATCAATTTTCTAATTTTATCAAGAACCATTGGGTTTCTACTTGAACACGACTGCTCTTGATATGGAGGCTCAATCTTTGCCAGGCCATCCAACACAATGATGTCATTCTCTTCTGATCTGACAGGTAGCCGGTGAAGGGTCAGCAAGGTCATCACCTCTTCTTGCTCTTTCTTCAAATTGAAGTCAGAGTTAGTCACTTTGACTTCTTTATTTAATCTTAACTCTAAATATTTTTCAATCATTTTCCACCCTTCTTCATCGTCAACTTGATGAATATTGGATATTTTCGCGTATGCATGCCCCATAACAAAATTAAACTGGAGCCTCTGGTCCTTATCCAGGCCTAGGCCCAAACAGAGCTCCTCTTTTTTGCAGTTGACAACAATTAAGGTATTTGACACAGGATCTCTGGTATAAAGATACCCAGTGATGAGGCTATCATCGACACAATGAATTTCAATTCTCTTTCCAATTAGTTGAGATGTCTCTTCGAATGAAGGAGTATAGATAACTTTTTTTTCGTCACTGCTTTCCATGCCAATGTCCTCCATTGCAAGAACATGTGTTTCTGTTTTCACGAAACAAAATCACAGGGACACAAAGAGGCTTGGTGTACCTCTACATGGTTTTTTATAAGTAGTACGTTTGTAATGATAAAACACCGCGATCTACATATAAAAGATGCACAGCAAAGAAAAATCAATTAATCTTGTATTGGCAAAAACTACACATACATTTCACACAGATGGACACTATTCCTAAAATAAAAATTCAGAGAGAAAGGGATAAAAGAGTAAAATCAGTTCGTCCTGTGGGAAATCTAAATAAAGGGACCAACTAACATACTCAGGGCTAAGATAAACTCATTCAGCTTTTATCTGCACTGTTAAAGTCTAGAGCTGAAGCTTCGTTCATAGTTGATTGTTTATCAACAAGTTTTCTGAAGATTCCGTCGTCTTTCTTGATGAGTTCTTCATATGTGCCGGACTCAGCGATCTTCCCTTCTTCAACAACCACAACCTGATTGGCAGCTTTGATGGTTGATAATCGATGTGCAATTATTATCGTCGTTCTTCCAACCATCAGCTTCTGCAATGCATCTTGCACTAAATATTCACTCTCAGCATCTAGGGCACTGAAAACAATATTGAGTAATCATTAAATAGTTATAAAACAATCATGAACCGGTGAACCGGCAGTTTCGCGTTGCCTAATTCGATGTGATCCATTTTTAGGATTTTGATCAACTATTTTTGGTAAAAATGACTGAATCTTAAATCAATATGAATTCATTAGACAGGTTATAACACGAGAAAAATACATCCTCGGCAGTGAGCTACCACAGTCAAACCACAGTCATAATATCCCCAGCCAGGTTTCGAACACGGAGTCATACCTTAACATTTCAGTTCATTCTTTCCATTAAATCTAATCAAAAGGATTGCTACATTACGCTGAGCATCATCCACTACAACACTACATACCACTACATGCTAAAAAAAACAATTACAAAAACCGCACTTCAAATTACAATGAGTTATCAGGCTGCTCAAGTATGAAAAAACATTTCTCAGGAAAGCACACAACTCCTTTAACTAACTAGGATTCCCAGCAGACAACTTAAAGATTTTTCATCAATATTCAGTTTAGCGAAATTTGGAACTTTTATGCTAAAAAAAGCTTTTCACGAAGCTTGAGATATTTCGAGAAATGCACTGCAATCTTACAAAAAATATTTTTCACTTTCTACGCATCGCTGATTGCAGAACTTATCAATTCTCTTGTTTTGCTGTATACCTTCATGTCTTCCGATTTCTATATTCAATTTGTGATCACTGCACAGGAATTTGGCCAAACTTTGGAGAGAATTTCTATCTGGTAGATGCAAGTAGGGTTCTGCATGGAAGCGGCTCACCGTGGCCAGTTTTCTTACCCATTTCGTAATAAGAACTTTGAATCAACAGATCAGTGGCGAAATTGGGCATTTTGGGTGGAGGGGCAAACATGGTGAATTTTCCGAGTCATTTTCTTCGCCCGGCATGCCTAGACAGCTGGCGGTGTAGGGGGCGCTGTAAGCCCACTTACGGGTCCAGGGCAGAGTCCTGGTAGGGGTCGAGGGGGTGGAGCCCCCCGAAGCTGTTGAGATTGTGCCTTTTCTGAGGGTTCGAGCTGGCTTAGAATCCCCCCTATGTTAGCACTATAGTTGACTCCTGCTATCTCGAACACCGTTATCTCGAACTCCCCTCTATCTCGAACAAAACCTATTTCCCCTCGTTTTCCTCTACAGTTAGGTACACAAATAAAACCCGTTATCTTAAACACCGTTATCTCGAACAAAATTTCTTTCCAGTGAAAAAAAAAACCCCTTATCTCTAACATCAATACACAGAAGTTTAAACTTGTTCAATCAACCGCCAATAAAAGTTTTTTATTTAACTGACACAAGACCTCTAACTTCTGTTATTAACAACACCAATGACATATCTTTTTTAAAACCTAAATAAATATTTTCCAACAAGAAGTATTTTGCAAGTATTTTGAAGATTTCAAAGGTTTAATCGTTTGCCTTTAACTACTGCCGTGCAGGAACTAAACTAGTCTCCCCGGAGAAAGAAGAAGATGGTCTTTGCGAATCTACCATTCGGCCCTTTAGATAGATGGCCCTAAAATTGTGTAATTTTTCTTCACGCAAAAAGCATACTTGTCGACTAGGCTGTTCAGTTCCATCATGGCTTTCAGTTCATTCCAGTTCTTGATAAACACGATCCCCTTTTATGAACTTCTATCAGCTAAAACTAATACCTGATCAGCGGTTTTTAGATTTTTAAAAGTGGTTTTTTAGAAGCAAAAAACCTTTCATTTATACACTGCGTATGAAGCCCCCCTTTTGGCCGAGGAAAATTCGACTCCCGTGACAGTTTGAGATAGCGTGAGTCGACTGTATATAGCTAAATACAAACCATGTAGAAATAGTACAAATACAAACCATGAATAGTAAATGAATCAGATACTAAATTTGATTTGATATTGACTAACTTAAAAGAGTAAAGTGTTAAAGAAATTTATTCGGCTCTTTCAAAATAAATTTTTAAATCACAGGTATCAAAATTTTCGAGTTGGATACCCAATTCAACTTCCAAGGACCAAAATTTCCGACTTTTTAGAGAAATTTCCGACTCATTTTGAATTGGGGGGGGCAATTGCCCCCCCAACCCCCCAATAATTTCCGCCACTGCAACAGATACTCCTAAGTTTCTTACCTGGTGGCTTCATCCAAGAGAAGAACTTTAGGATCCTTTGGAAAAAATCAGGTGATTAAAAAGGGGACAGGTGTTCCAGAATGTTCTAGGGGCACATGTGAGAGGGTAGTCCCATTCCCCTATTTCTCACATGAGCTAAAAATAAGAAGAGGAATTTGTGGACTTTTTGATTTCGGATGGATACGAACATTTCAACAATGAAGATAATTAATTACAATACAAGTACAACATAGGAATAAGTCATGTGAACCCGATAGACAGACAATATTCATTGTAGTAAAAAAAAGTTTTAAATGAACACACTGTTAACACTTCTACACAACTTGAAAGAACTCAAAGGTTGACAACGAATCTGTGGAAATGCTAATTTTTGAAGAAAAATAAAAAAAGGTTTAATTTATTATTCAGAACGAGAGAGCCAATCAAATCCCTTTTTACTAAAGCCGCTGCCCTACTGCATGGTTTAGAAGTTACATAGTGTACTGAGCAATTATAAAACATTTTGAGTTTTTTTAAAGAGATGCGAATGTTTCAAGTCATTGAAGAGAAGAAACACAAATAAGGGGTTGTGCTACTCACCTTTAGGATGGCTCTTGATATGGCGATTCTTTGTCTCTGTCCACCTTGAATCAGAAGACAAAAATCAAGTATCATGATAACGTGGGTACTGAAAAAGGGGGAGGGGGTACTGACCCCAATTCCAAGCACTGAAATAATCAAAAGCCCCAATCCAAATGAAAAAAAAAGAATTTTTCAATATTGACGTGTTTGACAATCCTAATTTATTTTTTCATTCCCATATTCCAGTCCTATAAAATCCAATCCAATTTTTCCAATTAATAAAAAAGCCAAATCCAAGTTCCTAATCTACCCCTTCATGACCCTTGATAAAGGATTTATGAAACAATGCACCGTAATTCAAGTATTATAAAATGTGAATCAAAGACGAACAAGTTTCCTTAATATTTTCTGACTGCAGTAAAAACCCAGCATTTAAGAAGCTCTAAATTTTGTTCTAGCCTCAATGGTTCTTACTTAGTAAGTACATTTCAAAACATTTATCTAAGGATGGTTGGCCTAAACTTACATGGTTATGTATTTCAAGCACCTGTCTACATTCTTAACAGAAGTTTTTTGAGTCAGGGAAATTACCTAATATCTATCAAGAAGACACACTCAAGACACAACATTACCTTTCCTAATTTCCATTGCCTAAATAGAAAGGGAAGTGCTCTATTCCCTGTCTAAAAACATTCCTACTCAGAGGGGTACATCATCTCATTCCTTTATTTTCTCTTTTTCTCATTTTTGTTATATACAATAACCTTCAGCTTATTGAAGTTTGCATTGATTGGTTGGTAGATAGATAGATAGATAGATAGATCAAGGTTACTGAGATTTTAGTTTAGAGATTCTTAGAAGAAGAAGAATTTACACGCAGGTATTACTGTATGGTTTAGGCTTACCTGAAAGCATCTGTCCACGCTCTCCAACCATCGTATCAAGACCCTCGGGAAAAGACTGAATGAATCCCATGGCATTTGCTTTCTCTGCAGCATCGATAATGGTCTCAGCATCAACAGTAGAGGGGTCGTCTTTTCCGTAAGCAATGTTGTCAGCAATTGAAGACGAGAAGAGAATGGGTTCCTATGCAAAGAAACAACCACAAGATTTAGCTTGAAATATAGCTAGTAAGATTCAGTACCAAATCTTTGATGAAAATGACCACTATGCTATGGCTTTGGGTATTACATCCTGATGCCCTACAGAAGTTGATAGGCTTCAGCAATTAGGACATATAATTACTTTAAAGAAGAATGAATTCGAGAATAAGCAGAATTCAGAAAACAAATTTAGATAATGTGTGAATAGAATAAAAATGACCCGAGTGGGAATCGAGCTCGTGAGCTTTAGATTATTACTCTGATGATCTACCACTGCGCACCTGAGCAACAAAGAGCACTAAAATACTTATATATTGGACGTGGGCTCGAGTCCTACTTGGTCATTTTGATTCACATAAATTACCTGGAAAGAATCAATCATAAATAACTGTCAGATGGGATGAGGACCAAGTTGAGAAGAAGCAGGATTTCAAAAGTCAGTCGAGATAAAATGTAAGAATGAAAAATGACCCGAGTAGGACTCGAACCAGGGACCACTGGCTTGGGTCATCGTCGCTCTACCAACTGCCATAGGAGTGGGTTCAAATCCTGCTCGAGTACTTTTCATTCTCACAAATAATCTCGAGAAAGATTCGCACTCTTACTTGGTTGACAGTTCCCACGTAAATTCGAAGCCATGTTGGATCAAGTTTCCTGACGTCATATCCACCAAGTGTCACGTGACCACATTCAGGGTCATAAAGCCTCAACAAAAGAGAGCCAATCGTGCTTTTGCCAGATCCGCTTGCTCCAACCACAGCAGTGACTGATCCTGATGGCACAGTGAAGTCGATGCCCTTGAGAACAACAATATCTTTCCGGGTGGGGTAGCTGAAGTGGACATTGTTGAATTGAATGCTGATGTCATTGAGGACGCTAGGGGGGATCAATCCACCTGTAATGACATTCAAACGAAATTTTGTAAATAAAATTTCAAAATAACAGATTGCTGAAAAACACACTGTTGAGCCTCAAACATTGTGCAGCTGAACCAAGAAAATTAACTTGTGAAGAAGGAGGACTTTAACAATAAATCGAGATAATTAGGGAGAATGAAAATGAATCGAGTATGACTCGAACCCACAACCTCTAGATTTCCAGGGTTCGAGTCCTACTCGGGTCATTTTCATTCTCACAAATTATTTCGGTTAAAGGATAAACAAAGCTGGTATTCACATCCCTTGAATAGTATTTAGTGGACAGCACTAAGGAGACCATCCCAAAAAAGGGCCTGAATTTTTCAATATCCCCAAATATTCCCACAATAAGGCATTAATCTAAGATGTGATAAAGAGATGACGAATTGGTGCCATGACGAAATTTCCTTACGTTATTGCCGGCCTACATTTTTTTATGGCGAAACAGAAACCTTCTCATGTAGTTTGGCAGCGATAAGCCCATAAAACATAATTTAGGGCCTGTTTATATGGGTAAAATTCCTTCACATGCCAGACCCGAGGCTGGCAAGTGATATTTCACCCTCCTATAGAGTAGCATTGAAATCTCAGTTTGCGTTTTATATGAAAAATAAAATTTCACTCCACACTACCGGTATAGTGAAACTTCGCCTCTCATGAGATGTAGTTTCACTCAGGTGAAGTGAAGTCTCTCAAAGTAAATTCGACCTTATTAAAATGGAAAATCGATGATGCGATGAAAATTAATGACGTCTAGAGATTTACCTCGCGTCTCAGACCCGGCATTAAAATCTCTTATAAACTGTGCTAGAAATTTACTTCGCTTGTCAATCCGGCTGTAGATAGGCCTGGCGCAGGATGCATCAGAGACTCAGGTTCTAATTCCTTTGCTCTGCTTGGAGTTGAAATACATTGATGGATAAGGTCTCATTCTCGAGTCCTGACCGAGACATATTACAATTCTGCCCACTCATGGGATTTATTTGCAATCTAGCAATGTTCTATTGATATTAGTTTTCTTTTGCTAATCCACTGCAAAATAGGATAGCTTGGTCGTAAGTTACACAATTAATTACATATCATGTTTACTTACCAGTTATGGGTATCTCAGGTTTTCTATCAGCTAGCTGCCAGATCCTAGCACTCGCCCCAACTCCCTTCATCAGCTCAGAGTAGAATGAACTTAGGCCTTTGAAATGAAAATACATCAGGTTTGGAAAATTACTGGGTTTTATCAACATTAAAACAATTTAATGCAATTCTGAAGACGGGAACAGTCCCCTTGCCGATCATCGTCTATACCAGAATATTTACGGCACTGATTAAACAAGGTCTGGAGACAAGAGGTTGCTCAACCATAAACAATTTAATTCAGCTCTTTAGAATTTTATTTCAACTTTATGGAGCCCTTTGCAGGGCTTTCAAAAATTGCAAAGCCGACGATATTTCACGTCGTCTTGCGGGATATTGGGAAAAGTTTTCAATTAGCAATAATCGCGCCTCGGTTAGACCTCATAGGCTACGATAATGCCACTGCGCAGAGATAACTAACTTGAGAATTGTTTTCACAATAGTTTTGTGAGTACTTGGTTCATAAATGTGGTAGTTACAATTTGCGCATGTGCAAGTCACGTAGAGCAGAAAATACGAAAACGTTTTGAAAATGTGAAACTATGTTACTGAAAAAGTAACATAAAACAACTGTTGGCAAAAGCTTGAAATGCTGGTAATAAAAGAAGTTTGACCACTTACCAGCAATAGAAAAGCCAACATAAACAGTGTATAACAAGAAGGACGTCAGATCACCGACTGTCATCTGAGCCTCACTCATCATGTATCCACCACTGTACAGCACGGTCACCACTATCATATTTCCAGCAAACCCATTCTAAAAATATAAGGAGAATAATCATATAATTATAGGTACAGGAGACACAACAGCAGAACATTTTCAAGACAGGATTATAGGTTTGAAGGAAATTTCAGAGCCAGCCAAAGTTTTAAAATGCATGCAAATTCTACAATGCTAATTTCCTACCAGAAATAGGCTAACGATAGTTTCCTAACAATTTCCTAAAAAAGCAAAACATTAAAGGAAGGAACATTTCAGCATCAGGTGGCAAAAAAGACAATAAGGAAAATAATCATAGAATTATCACTATAAGCCATTGCGTTGTCAACGCCACATCACAGTGCTCGATGTAGGAACGTAAAGAGCGATATAGAAGAGAAACAAGAAACGAGACTGGTTTCATGCTCACGCAATCATCAGAAAGACTATTATCAGACTATAATAGTCTGTCTGATGATTGTGTGAGCATGAAACTTTAAGTAACAGAGAGCCAGTCTCCTTCCTTGTTTCTCTTCTAATCATAGAATTCTAGGTGCTTGACAGACAACAGAAGAACATTTCCAAGACAGGAGTATAGGTTTAGGGGGAATAGGTTCATAACCAGCCAAAGTTCCTATTTCAAAATGCATGCAAATTCTACAATTCTAACTCCCTTTTACAAATAGGCTGTCGATAGTTTCCTAACAATTTCCTAAAAAGAACAAAACATTGCAGAAAGGAACATTTCAGCATCGGGTGGCCAACAAGACATTCTATTCTAATTTTCAAAAATTTCTTGCACCCATATGGAACATAAGTAAACAATAGAAACATCATCAACAAAATCTCTACAAGCTATCCAACATCGCATCAACAGACCATGCCCCTTGTTTTCTCTCGGAAATAGCTCTACAGCACTAGAAGGTTCCCTTTGCTATGAGCTGGCAATTTGACAACACATTTAAGGGCCTATCAACCGGTTGAGTGGACCAGCCCTCACTGTCAGTTGCAAACATAGATTGAATTCATCCTTTATCACATGAGAGGTGGGCTGGCTTGGCTAGCTGCGGTCTTACCTTAGAGAGGCCGGATCCCTGTTAATTGGGCTAATATCTTCCCATGTGACCTATTGTTAGATTCAGCCTGGTAAGATCATTTACGTGATTGTATTCAGCTCGCTTTAACCAGGCTGCGAGAGCCTCAAGTGAACCAATTCACCCAGGAAACGGCTCATGTGATCAGACCCTTGGGATATTGAGTTAACCTAATGGTTTATGATGGGCAAAGCTCAGGTTTTAAAACCGGTGGAGCAAATTGAATTTGCAGTACACCAATCATGAGGATAGATATTACTAATGGGTTAAACAATATCTGTTGAATAACCAATACATACACAGGTATTTGCAAAGTACAAATAACTACAATATTCGACATGATAGTCACCACTTATCATGACAAGCCTTTGATATTTAGCCCCCCTGTGTCAGAAACAGCCTTGATAAGACCAAATGTATTTACTCAGTACAAATAACTATTTATTTACAAAACACAATACATACGAATCCAAAAAAGGCAGCTTTTGCCAAGGCTTCTTTGTATGCCAGATTCAGTACTGAGTCAACCCTCTCGTCGTAGCTGGAAAACATAGAAAACTGATAAGATTACATTTGTGCATCTTATTTCATTAATTAAAACGAACGTAGAATCAGAAGATTCTATCTTGGTTTGTGAATACAATAAATGGAATCAAAGGGAATGGGAAAATAAATCCAAACTGGAGAAAACTTATCAAATGTTTTTCAGTTTATTTACAATATACAAATCAGACTTCTTTATGCTTTCCAGAAAGTATCTTATGTAATGAAAGAGATTGGTGACTTCTATTCCTAGTTTGAGACCCATTTAATCTAAATCTTCCTCTTCTTACTGAGTGCTAAATAAATAGGCATTTGATAGCTGTTCAAAGCCTTTAGAATGACTGGGTAAAGATCGAACCCAGGAAAATCCGAAATATTTGACAAGTGCTAGGTGGAAGAAGACAATCAACACTTAAAAAGGTCAGTGTTCATAGAATATGAAGAGATGCAAATATTAAACCTCCTGGATTCTTTCATTTCTTGTGCAAATGCTCTGACGGTTCGGATATTACTAATTCTTTCTTCAGCAACCTGGAAAGAGAATGTGATAATTTTAATACATTCATATCAATCATACAGAAAACTATCAATCATGAAACTTCCCCTTAATGAAAAGTAGTGGTATAGTTTTTGTTGGAAATTGGGTTCTTTCACCTCTCTCCTCTCTTAGTTTTAATCATAGTTTATCAAAAAAGATTGTTTAGAAACCTATTATTGTACGTCTTTGTTTCAAAGTTGATGTTGAGCAGTACTTGAACGTGCACAACGAATGTCTTATCCTCTCTCTTAACTGTTAAAATTTTACATGTAAATATTGCCTACATAAATATGATGCTGAATATCATAAAATCGTTTCTAGATAACGAATGTTTCTGGCTAGGGAATCAAACTAAGAGTTTTTGTCTATTCGCTCAACCATGACCCTGTTGGCTAAGACAATGGCAAAACAAAAAACTGTGCACTCTCAAATTTGAAAAACTTGCACAAAAAGATACAACAATAGGTTTCTAAACCAGCTTTTTCGATTAACTATGGTATTAATCTATTTCGCTACGTTTCCGATTCTTTCAGCATCGCAAAGAAATTATACTTAGTTTGGTAGAGATGAACAAATGCTACTAACTTGATTGGCATCAGCTAGTGAGTCTTGCACTTTCTTGGTGATACTGCGCACGTATCTCCCATAAATTACAGTGAATAGAACTACTGGTGGCACGATGCTCAGCACTATGCCCGTCAACTTCGGTGATACGAAAAACTGCAAGAAAAATAACTCATAGAGACTGAAGAAAATGCATAAAAAACATACGCAGAAAAACGAAAGGTGAAACGAAATCAATAATTAGGGGTAATCATCTAATTGGAAAAAAATATCTCTTTCTATCACTATAATCGTGGCTCAAACTTTAAGAAACAAAATTCTTTACGTCATCCTGTCTTTAAGCATAATATTTTAAAATGTATTTGCTTAAATGATAGTGCTATCTCTAATATGCAGGCAAATCTAGCATTAAGAAAAAGGCTTAGTTTGAGGTAAATTTGACTGAAACGTTTAGGTAAATCAATGGAGACAATTTCTAAGAAGATCAATCGAGATGATTCATGATTGGATATTGATTTTCCAGATCCTACTTTTTAAAAAGTGTAGGTAAATTGTCAATAGTAAATTTATCAGGTTTGTCGACACAAAAAAGAACAAAACGAAGTTGTAAGTAACGTTCGCCATTCAAGCAACGAAGAAAAGGAACAGAAAATTCAATGGAAGAAGAGAGAGAAGTAAAAGGGAGGGAAGGGAGCCAAGTGGTAGTTTCTAATGAAACAAGAACCCATTGTCAACCGCGTACCATTAATGAAATCCCAGCAGCTCCTTGTGCCAAAGATCTGAGTCCGTCAGAAACATTATCAGTGATTGCCTTCCCAACTAAAGTTGTATCAGATGACAATCGATTGATTAGTTCTCCAGTCGGATTTTTATCAAAAAACGCCGTCTCCTGGGTTAACATCGATGCAAATACTTTTTGTCTGAGACGATTAACGATCCTTTGACCTGTAATTGGAATATAGCGAATGATTAAAAAAATGGAGTTAAAGTTTACCAGGGTAAAGCTTGGAGAGATTTTGAGTTTGCAAAAAAATTTCAGTTTGGTACTTCATACATCATATCAAGTCCTATCTCATGCAACAACGCAAATATGTTGTAAAACTTTCTAAGGAGTTTTAGGCAATTTGACAAGGTATTTTTCTGTGGGGCAATATTTTGAACCAGAGCTAAAAATAGTGAAGAAAATTTCAAGTTTTTAGTTGTCCATTCCAAGCACGATGCTATTGGTTGAAAATAATCAGTTGCAAAAATATTTGACAGAAAGGGTAGTTTTTAGTGGTATCACTTTGTTGTCAAGTATATTGCTATTTTTGCAATTTTTTTGGTAATGCTGAAGTCCATATAATAATTAAAGACCAACCATCTATATACCAACCAACCATATACCATATACCAACCAAAGACAGATGTTTTAACTATTTTCTTCTATACTGAACTTTAAAATTGATGCTGACGTGATTTTCATTTCGAAAGTTTAACACATTCTCAAAAAATCTATAAATAAACTTTTTTGGTTTTTATTCTCCTATGTTTGGGACAGAAGCAAAAAAATCCTCATTTGGGAATGGAATATTTACACGGAATGAAGGAATTGAAATAAGAAATTACCTGAAGTTTGCACAATGTAAACTCTTCCAAGATTAGCTGCGGCGCCAGCGAGGAAGATAAACGATAAAGCAAAGCATGTAAGTCTCAGGTTTCTCAACATTTCAGTGAAATCATTGCTCGAGGTGTAAATGATATCTATCAGTTTTCCAACGCAAAATGGCACCAACATTGTCACGGTTGAGGAGAGAATAAGCAACCCCAAAGCAACTGAAAATGAAAGTGAATGATCAGAGGGGAAACCTTATTTCTAAATAAGCAACAAGTCAATCGACAATTGCAACAATGTTTGGCAAACTCAGGCCTCAATTAAATCAATACCGCATTCACATTGACACATTTAATCCAGCTTTATTTACTCCTAGGTTTCTTTGCAACCAATTAAGAACATTCCAATTATCGCATTGGCCACTCAGAGTCCATTTAAAAACCTGGTTTAGCTGCGAGTTTGGCCCAGGGGTTACTTGACCTAATTTTGGGGAGGGGCATGCTGCCCAAGAAACAAAGTGTAAACCCATATTTAAACCAAATCTCCTAAAACCTATTCTCATATTTAAAACAAAATTTCAGAAATGTATACCCAAAAATGTACAAAAGACCTCGGTAATGGAAACCAAAACCCACATTGAAACAATGTTTTGAAAATTCGACACCCATGATTATAACCAATTGCAAAAAGAATATGCATATTTATATCATAATGGTGAAAAAGTAACCCTGACTAGGTGGCACTTCCCCAGTACCTAAATATACTGAGTACTGCCACATGGAACGACCAAGTAATTGGTACAGAAAAAACTGAAATTTAAATGAATGAATTCCTTTTTTCTGTGCTTGTTACTTGACTATTCTGCTCATTCTGTGACTATCAATTGCTTTCTCCCCGGTGTTCTGCTTGTTCCTCCCCATTTTCCAATGTCCTAAACTATGTTGTTTGGCCTGCAACTGTCCCATTCCTTGTTAAACCAGTGAATGTGTTTCTTAATGACAATTAGTACTGAAAACAAGAATCATCCAAATCAGCAGAAATCGCCTGTAATCAGCAGAAATCAGCTGTAATCAGCAGCTCATGATCACCCTGTAATCTAAAAACTCAGCAACAGCAATGACTGATAAACAATTCTTAAACAACGATTCATGCTGCTTTGTCCTTATAAATTTCATCACTGCTGATGACTGGCTAGTTGATTGATTGCTACAGGCTGATTAAAGGTGATCATAACTCAGGTTTTTTCAGGAAGGAAATTGAAGCAGAGTTGGTGAATAACTCTTGTCATTCAGTTTACAGGCTCTAGCAGTTACTTTATCAGTGTGCTGGTGAGAGCTAATAGTGATTGCTTTGGTAAGAAGAAAAGGCCTGCCTGTTAACTGTTTCAGCTGATTCCTGCTTATAGTACCAAGGCTATTGTACCCGAGGGGCATATCACATACAAAAAAGTGTAAGAGATTTTCTCGAATGATATGCCCCTCGACTGTACCTGTTAGCTTCTTCCATTCTGGTTTTGCCAGATTTACTAGTCTTGAGACATCAGAATTTTTCTGGTTTCTTGCTACTGATGGTATCAAGCCTTTCACTGATTGGGTCATTGAGCTTAATCTTACACCTATATACTTTTGAGACAGTAATCGTTTGGGCATGGAATGCAGCTTTCTACAGAGATACGGTCTGGTGGATGCTAAAGTAGCAGAAAGTGTGGATGAAGTGGATCTCTGCAATTTCATCATCTTAAGTGTTCTTGGTAAAGCTCGATGACTACAACAGTGAGCAAAATTCCTAGCTCCCTTCTCTTGCTTGGTGAAGTTCAATATTGACCATGCCCTGATATTTCGGCAAGGTGAACAGGGTAGCATATGTGATGCTGCTATCTGCCAGAATGTCATGATTTTTTATGGATATGAAGTAGAACTATTTCAAAACACCAGTCGTCAGTGGTAATTCTTCTTCTCCTTTCCTGTGCTTCTTGTTCTGTTAATCTGAACCCATCATTTTGAAGAACTGCTGAGAATTCTTGTAAATGCCATGTAAATCTCACAATGAAAGAGAAATTATAACTCCAAAACACAACAAGTGTTGATTGGTTGATTTTGACTTCTAACTGGCCTTGATTGGCGCAAAAAACTATAATACACTGTGCACAATTATGTTATGTCTTGTCTTATCTTCAAAAATGCCAATCAGAGCTCTATGGCATTGTAAAATTTGTAAAATACCAATTTGGAATTCGTCTAGCTAGGCCCAATAATTCTATGTATAAAGAAACTGTCCGTTTGCAAAGACTCCTGATAAATTCACTCTAGTGCGACTGGGCCTATTTATGTTTAGGCCACTGTCCAGATAACTTTGCTATTATGTAACGTCCCTTCAGCTTCGTGACCTTCCTGGCACGGCCACTCGACCAGCATGGATCCAGAGGAACACAAATGTGCAGCTTTCTATTCTAGTTAACTTCGACTTCAGTTGGATCAGAAACATCCATATCGGCAAATAAACTGTGGACAGGTGAGCACAACACAAGTAACAGGAAGTGAAGGAAAATGTCTTCCAGCCTCGTTTCAAAACAGGATAAAATTCAATATCATTAGTCGATCGACTCACGGACCAATGTCAAAATCGAGGGGCGTTTCACTCCCTTCCAAAGTGTACGAGATTTTTTCAAGAAAAAGGATTTCCAGTGATTTCCAAGAGATTTTCATCAGAACAATAGGGTTTTCAGGAAAAGTGTACGAGGTTTTAGAGAGTGATTTGCCCCTCGGTCAAAATATGGTGCATCATATTTCAAGTTAGAACTTTGCAAAAAGTTAGATAGTGAAAGAGAAGAAACTTTCCGAAGATCATTATTGAAGCATAAGGATTCTTCATTTTGAAAATTATGCTGATATCTGCTTATGCATAAGATTGGGTGGGAATAAATACAGCTCGGGTGATAAAGGAGCCAAAGCAGCAGTTTTCAGAAAAGAGCGAAAAACCGTTTGAGTTTGCGAGGATGGCTTCACAACTACACATGCCTTCTTCATTATATAAGTATACAATGTGCAAGTTTGGAAACTTTTTGCAATTATAATTGAAGTCATTGTTTGAAATATAACGATAACAACGAAACACTTAAATCAAGATTTTCATGATTTGCAGCGTTATGAACTCAATTCAAATCCCCTGTTCGATGAATAGTGACAGGGTCTATTAAGTGCCAAAATAGCAGAGATTAATACATTTACTGTCATTTTGGTACTTAAGCTAAAGTCATTAGTTTCGGTTGCTAAAAACGTTACTTACGTTGCTAAGGGGCGCATTCCCATCATGCATTTGGAGTTTTACAAAATATTTGTTATAAGCCGTCAAAGGTTGCAAGGGTTCTCTAGTGTATAGTTTATAAGGCTAGTTTTTGCGATATCGAGACCCACTGCAAATTTCATTATAGTCTTCAGATAAACATCAAATAATTTTCATTTCTCTCAATTGAGTTATTCATTGAAGAATTATCGTGCAAAAATTGCATATATAAAATCAAAAGCATTCCAAATAATGATTATTAAAACTACTCCTACAGATTTCACGTAAAATAATTGCACAATTGAAAATAAAGATTCAGATGGAAAGAAAGGGAGAAACTAAATTCCCCGTTAGGTTTGGATGGAAAAATTTTTTCATGAGGAAAATGAAATAAACACATTTCAAAGTGGGAAGGGCAGCACCCTTATTCAAGTCGCTTAATTAGAGGTTTAGAGAATAATATACTGTGGTAAGCAGTTTTGATGTACACCAGAGTTTACCCATATAAAAACTAGCTAAAATCAGATTGAATCATCGAGGTGATGAAAAAGTGAATTTTTCTATTGCAATTTCAATAAATAAAATGCTAGGTGCGGCTTGATAGGTAACAACCAAATACTCTTACCCTAAAGGAACAGACTAATATTTTATATTTCATAAGAACCTCATTAAAAACCTTAACGGACATACAAAACTACCAAGCTTAAAAGAGCGCATACCTAATGCTACAACACTATGAAATTCTGTGGCCAAAAAACCAAAGATTATGAGATTTCTTGTCAAACCCAGTACAAAAAGTAACTAGCTGTACATAAGTTGCCTTTAAACTTGCTCTCAGCCCAGCCCCCATTTCTAATCCGCACCCCTCTCAAGTTATCAGTAAGGGAAGAGAGTGAGGCTATAACTAACTAATCACCATGGAACTTGTGCAAGAAGAAGTTAAACTAAGGCAATGAATTTTATCACATCAAAAATCGAAATCGCCCCCTCCACAATCAAAACTACCATGATCAAAATCATGATCATGATGATAGTCATAATCATGATGGCCGTAATGCATCCCACTCATCATCATACTCCCCAGGGCAAACCCAGCAAGCCCCCCTCCAGCTGCCCCAAGCATCATGTTTCGAGTTGAGTTGTTGTTTGATTGCTGCTGCTGCGGGGGCGCACCTTGCACGTACACAGGCTGCCCATAGACTGGTCGTGGCTGCCCGTACATTGGCTGTGGACCGTACATAGGCTGTCCATATCCTGGTGCCGGTTGGTACATGACTTGCTGTTGTTGTTGTGGATAAACAGTCTGCTGCATGTATTGTTGTTGTGGTTGTGCAGAATATGCCGGAGGTGGACCTAGGTAAAAACACATTGTTTACTGACCTTCTACCCTGGGAAGATTCTGGTACTTAGGGTATGGAGTTTAGTGAGGAAGAGAAAAATTTGGCAATATACTGATTTTTAACCATGATTAACAGGCCTTGACTAGTTGAATCCCTTACCCAATAGAACATAAGCCTTCTCTAAACGAATCGCTAATTATTATCAAGATGAAAGATGAATCAATAAATCACATAGTCACATACAAACAGAATTCATATTCCAACTGTTTTCCCTGCTATCCGAGACTGGACTGGTCCATGGATTTGCTCCAGTAATATGCCATGATGATTTTAGGAGCAAATTTTTACAACTTACATAGTTTTTGAGGCAGGTTCAAGTTTGTGGGGGTACAATTCAATGTCATACCTGGCTGGGGCACAGGATACGGAGCTTGGGGTACGACTTTCGCGTGTGTGATCTACAAAGAAGAATATTCAATAAATTATGGAATTCAGAATCACTTTATCTGAAATTTCAAAACCTTCAGTAACAAAAATAATACTTTTAGAGTGAGAGGAATAGTTGGGAAGCCTGTGCTATACTTTCTTGCTTTGTTATGGGTGTTGAGTTGGTATTGACCATACAGCCCTTTTCAGAAAAAATTTCACCAGGGTTTCTAAATACTCTGGCCATTTGGTTTAAACAAGCTCTTGTTATTTTACCAAAGTGCTGGCAAGAGGCATAGCTTACCATTTTATTTCGTGCATGCTCAAGTGCTCCAACCCATTCACTGTAAAAAAGAAAGAAATACACTAAAAATCAAAACAAAATTAATAAAATACTTCAAAACATCTGCAAAGTTTCATAACATGAAATTAATGAAGTTAGGTGTATAAATTGGTGGAAAAGGGGGGGCAAAGAAATACTAAGTTGAAACAGCGCAGTTAGGCCTTTCGGACTTGTATCCTCTTCAGAGTGTGAGTCAAGTTTTTAGAAACAAATGTAATCAGTGGAGTATAATGTATGAGGTATCATTATCTGAAATATCAATGCTCCGTGGTATTTCTTGCTTTTAAACTGGGTTTTGGGTATCTTCAACATCCAGGGGTTACTTGAATATTTGGGAAACTGGGCCATGCCACCCAGATAGGTATACTTTTCCGTGATTTTGATAAAATGATGGTTCTCGAATTTTCAAAAACTGGTCTAAAGATGGGTTACTATTTCATCAGAGAGCAATTGATACGCATAAAAATACAAATGTGAGTTTGTTCTATGTATTCTATCTTGTTCTATGGCTGCCAAAATTCAATTCAAAATAGAAACGGGCTTTGGGGTGGTATATGTATCGGTGTTCTTTTAAGATTTTGGTATGAATATTGATATACATTTTTGGAAATTTTGTTTAAATACCCGTATACATTTTGCTTCGTGGGCAGCGGGCAACTTCCCCATTCAAAATTTGGTCAAGAGCCCCTCTGGGCTTCAATATAGCTTTTGCAGGTAAGAATAGACCAAAAGAATTACTTTTGTTTTTTCCACTTTTAGCGTAAAATCAAAACAAGGTTATTCACTCAGGAAAAATTGAAAATTATTGCAAAACATAAATATTATCAAACTTTACCCCCTATATATCATTTATCTCTCTCCTGATTGGCTAATTTGTCACAGAAGAGATTCTTGGTTTCAATTACTTGGTTCTCTCTCTGACGTACTACTCTAATGAGTATAAAAAAAAGCTTTGGCGCATAATATGTTTTGCTATGTTTATGATTTTTTTTGCAATCCTAAAAGTTCGGTATCAATCAAAGACTATTGTTTGCTTACTTGCATTCTCTATCTGATGCTGCTGCAAAATAATACTCCTTGCCATTTTTTGTCTTGATACAAAACAGCGCATCTACAGTGCTTTGTCCTTTTGGTAGATTAATTGCACCACATGCAAACCCAACACCAATCTCTTTGCAGTTGCCAGGCATAGGGACCCTGACGTTTGCTGTTGCATGGTTAGGCTCATCATACACTGCAAACTCTCCGTCTGTGTAGAGCACACAATACCTCTTCTTCCATGATTTGAAGATTGTTCCACCTGGATGAAAATAGAAATATATTGAAACCACATGACATCTACACAGGGTATCACTTTTAGGAAAAGTGTTGACCAATGTTCTGTAGGGAAGCAATTTGAAAAAATAAAAATAGAAAGTGAAACATCTACCAAATTATTTGAATCAAACAGTTTGGTTTCGCCGATGTAATATCATATGATACACTAATAAAATTTGTTTACGACGCAATATTGTGCAAATAATGTTTTGCTTTTTACATTTCTAAAGATGGAAGACACAATCTTGGTGCCTCAAAGAAATGCTACCAAGATACTCGGAAGGCCTCTTGCAAAGCCCTTAAGATCCACAAAGCCTAAGGATCAAGCAACTGCTGACAGATCAAAGTGATAGGCTGATATTCACCGCGCTGCTTGCCATCATGAGAGGCTAGAGCAGAGAGTCAAAGGCGTGAGAGAAAGAACAATGCCTTTAAGCCTCAGGCTCTCACCACCGTCCCTTGCCCCCCTCCCAGTTTTATGGGTATAGGGTCTCTGGCGGGAGAAACCGTACAGTTAAGGTTTGATCAGCAACTTCTTCTAAATATTTCTTTAAAAAAATTTGAAATTACTTCCACAATGATCCATACACCATACTTTATTTTGATTTGTTGTATAAATGTTCAACTCTGTTTTGATAAGCAGCAAAGTGAATTCAAGTCACTAGTAGTTGGTGCGAGAATTTCCGTACACCAGCGGGAGTTTTCGCACACTTTTGCAAGTAAACGAAGAGCCAAGATGGCAACGATAAACAAGATACGTAGCAATCTTGGCTTTTCATTTTCTTATCAAACTTCGGTTTCCTGCCAACATACCTATATATACTTTTGCAAGTATAAAATAAATCACTTACATCTATTTCGAAAACTTCATTTTTATTTCCTGGCTAAATGTATTCCTATCCTATCATTTTTGACTAAAATCCGCATTCAAAATCTATCTGTTTTATAAAGAGCAAATTTTCATTGAATGCATAGAAATTTTTTAACACATAGATAGACGTTAATTTAGTGTTTATTACTCGATGAGGAAAAGCCCTACAGCCAAGAAAACCTAAGACAGTTGAAAGTATGAAGTCTATTACCTAATGGTAAGCAATTCATATCATTCAAGATACTAGTTGAACTTAAAATTATCTGCAAAGTCCAACTGTACGGAAACTCCCGCTGTACAGTTCCCTCCTTAACCCTATCACAAAATCTTTGGCTTGGACTTAAGCATGGAATGCACCCTGCCTGCCCCCACTGCAACGAGATGCAGTCGGCACCCCTTCAGCCATCTGCACACCAAGTGGAAATTATTTCTAGATTGGAAGTGTCCTTTACCGTACGCTGTCTACATGGTTACACGAGACCCCCTCCCTCGTATGTAGCCACACACCTTTAAATATTTAAAAGCTTCTTATTCTTACAATATTTTTCAAGCCATCCACTTTTAGCAGTAGACATATTTGCACTTTAGGAGATGTATGCAGGCGGTTGGAGAAATGAGCAGAATAAAAGTTGTAGATTGTCAATTCCAGGTGCTGTTCGTGTAATTAAGGAAGGAGAAGTCGAGGTGCATCAGGCCATGTAAGATACCAACAAATTACGTCACAGCTTGTAGAAGGACGAGCTTCGACAAAGACTTTCTTCGGTTCGCAGCTATATTAATGGCTTCTTCTTCTTGAAATAGCAAAACAATGAGGATTCTCCGTTATCTCAATAATCAAATGAGTTAAACAGCATTAGCTTTGATGTACATAGAATTATTTCTTTGTACACTTCTTCCATGTCATTTGCAGATTCTCCACACAACAACAGCTGACCTGACTGAAGAAGGAAGCTGATGTAAACATCATTAGATGCGCGTAATTGCGCAATAGGCTACCATCTTTTATCTGCCTCTCAATCAGTTTATTACTAGTTTTTTTTGAGAAGTAGCAAGATTGACCCAATGATTGGATTGACCCAATAACATAAAGACTAAGTAAAAGTAACTTAGTCTACATATCATTATATTGACCGGAGTAGCAATAGAACCCACGACCTCTATTCATGCTGTAGTGCTCTTGTTGGTAAAAGCCTAGTTTCATTTGATATCAGATGGAAATTTAGGGTTGAATTAAATTATACAGATCAGATTTTAGCTGACTTGATAATCTGTAGAAAATAGGTGCAAGTTCAGTTTGGAACGAAAGTTCATACTAGAGGGCGATAACTTAATCAAAGTATTGCACTAGAGTACGAAACTGCAAGGTCGTGGGTTTGAGTCCTACTCGGATCACCTTCATTCTCACAAATTATCTCGATTAGTAGTTTATCTCCATTACTCCCATATGCATATCAGTTCCATTTCCATTCAATAAATATTCAAATATTCTAATAATTGCTAGGTGTCAAAATTGGCGTCTACAATGTAGATCTTATCTCTCCATCTTGTCTTCTTTACCAGATGTGTAAACGACGAAAATTCCACATAACATACCTACAATAGCTGCCGGATGCATTTTCAATACTTTCAATTTTATATCAAAATCTTGGGTTTTTTCATACATTTCCTTTAATGTCAGGTTTAAATTAGCCCCCGTCCTCATTTCAAGGGAGAGGGTAAAAACAGCGCTACTTCCCAGCAAAAGTTTTCAGCACTTTTGGCAGTCATCGTAGAGGCGGTAGACTCGTTACGTCACCACCACTGATCTCAAAATAAAGACTGGACCCGAGAGTCAAAAATTCCTAATCGTGAGTCGTGACGTCAGTTGTGAACAAAGCGTCCTTCGAGGGCAAATAGAATTCATCAGGAGGCAACCAAGCAACCGTTTAGGAAGACGTGGAATTCCAGGCCAGATGACCATTCTAAAGAAACAAAGACAGTGAATGTGGCAAAGCAGCCTCCTTTAAAGCTTTAAAATCCAGAATATTAGCCCAAAAGTTTTATAGATGAAAAATATGAGATATATCTGTCCTATTCAGTGACGAGAAGATGCAGTCGTTGGCTAGGCCTAAATTGAACTCGGCCTATTTTTTGCTCATGTTGTGCTTAGGGACACCGAGCATGGAGAAAAGCTTCGACGACGAGAAATCGATTTCATCAGAGGATTTGCTTTCCAAAACATTGAGTGCTCTTGAGAGAGCCGTTGCATTTTATTCCAAAGACTATGATAAAGTCAATTTGGATTCCATCTTTGGTTTGAGGATGTGCCAAGGTAAAACTAATGGGTTTATTATTTGCAATAACATTTGCAAACTTAATTATGTCCTGGTATCTTGAAGTCCTGGTATCAAAAGGGTGGGTAGGCCGTAAGGGTGAAATGAACAAATGGCCTTCCCTTCCCCCAGTGAAATCAGTTTCATTTAACTACTTCCGCAGTCATTGGAGAATACAGACTACATATTACATTTGGCTGTCATCTCAGATGTGACAGAGTTTCAAAACAAAATCTTTGATAACTGCAAAAAATATTAGATATCTATTGTCCAAATTGCACCACCTTAATCCTCCACGAATTAGAGGTGCATTCTTTTGACTGCTCTGTTCCCGACCAAAATTACCAAGGCTCCCTGAAGGAGCACCAAGCACTCCAAAAAACATTTAATTCAATCACTTGAATGATTTTAAAAAGACATATATCTCAATAGTATTGCTAGGTGACTTCCTTAGTGCATCAATAAGTGAACCTTTATTTCATTATTTGTGCAAGTGTTTCAAGAACAAGTGCCTAACTTTTGACAGGTTGATAGAAAACTTCAGTACAATAGAAAACAAGGGTTTGTTTACACAGATGACTCAGGGAAAAAAGTAATTATCTAAATTGTTGTCTTAGATTTTCTTAAGTTCCATTTTGTATTTCAGGTGTTCTGCACGAGTCATTGGAGCAATCAGGAACCATTAGAACAGTTAATGAAAGACAAGTAGAAAGAGTCAAAATACTACATTCCACCATCAGCAGGATTGCAGACAGTGGATACCAATCTCTGGCATTAGCAAAGACCGACTACTTTCATAGATTCAAGGTCATGGTTCAAGACGAGTGGTTTTTCATGATGCGTTATCAACCCTTGGAACATTCTCTAATTCTGCAGAGCGATGGCAGCTTTGCCGATGACTTAGATGAGTCATTAAGTGACCAGTGCATGACAGATATAGTTGGGAATCAAGATGGCGGTTCTTCAAAGCTACCATGTGTTGTCACGGATAATTGCTGGAAAACCATGACTGAGAAGTTCAAAGGAGGATACCATTTAACACATCAAGCACTTTTTATGATGCTTGCTGAAAAACATGGTTAGTTTCAGTTTGGCTTCCGTTTATCTCAAATTTTTTTTCAGCTTTCATATCCGTCATGATTTTCCTGTGACATCACAGCCCAGGTGCACCCTAAGTGGCTCAATGGACTCATTACCTAATTTTTCATACCCCTGCCCTTGCCTTGTAAAACATAATTGATTTACAACAATATTGCAACACCTTTAAATGGTCATGAAGAAATTATGAAACAATTCAAATCATTGATGCATTCAGTCTCATCATAGCTGATTCTGAAACATTATTAGGGACATGATCACTGCTTATTATTGTAAAACTTTGATATTTGGTAGGATAAATAAATTTCTACTTTTTCAGGCTGTTACTGAAACAATATTAGACATGATAGTCACTACTTCTCATGACAAGCCTTTGATATTTTGATTTGGTAGGTCAATGTTTTGGTAAAGATCCGTGTCAACCACCGAGCAACAAGAAAATGGCACATCCATGCAATGAATACCAATATATTATTTTTCAGGTTGCAGATCTAAGATTGTAGAAAAATTAGGATCCCATGAAGACTGGAACGTTCACATGAGGTCCCTTGGCTCAAACATCTACTACCAAATGGAAAAGATGTACACCGGTGACTTGAAATCAAACAATGTAGACAAGGATCTCTTTGCAGAGCAGATAGTTGTTTGTCAAATGTTGGGAATTTTGGAATGTTTCGACTCAAAGTACTTGGATCTGTTATTGAAGTGGCAGGACGCTTCTGGATGCTGGAAAGATAATAATCATGATGAAGAGAGAAGAGATGTGGAGGATGTTGAGTATACTGGTGGGGAGTTCCTAGAAGATGACAATGGACAAAAATTGAGAAGGTAACTTTACAATGAAAATTTTTAGTACTTCTAACTTCACTTATTACCTCTGAAATTCTTCCCAACATTTTAGAAAAACAAGAAACATGTGGAATCATAATTACTACATTGCGTCTGACACTCATCAGAGAACTGCGTGTGATAAAAACAACGAAATAGGGGTAGACCGGCTAATTTCATTGGCACCCGGTTCGAAAAAGATGGGCCCATGTTAAATTTTCAAACCAATTAATTTTTACCCTTTTACCAACTGGCCCTTAAAAAAGGTTGCCCGAGTTGCCTGAACCAGCAAATCTGCTCCTGGAATGAAATCAAACATAGCAAATTATAATGCCCAGAGGAAGATCCAAACTGGACAATCTGGAAAGAGGTGGATGATTGGTATAGTACAGAAAACAACCAATCATCTATAGTTAAAATCTATATTTAAAGATGTTTCTTATCTTTCTCAGAATTTCATCAAGAAAACTAACTGCAGAAAAGATTCTTTCTGGTGAGTTTTTGAATTCAGATTATTTTACAAGATTATATTGAAATAAGAGTTTTGTTTATGTACATTAGAGTTTCTCTTATGACCAAATGTATTTGTTACTTTAGAAGAATGACTACCTGGATAAATAACAATAATGAACCAAGTATAAGCCATTCAGTTAGATATTTGCCCAAATTGATGTAGAAAACACACTCTTCCTAAAAGTTCCCAAAAACTCTGTATGGCTAATCACCTCAATTAAACATTCAGCCTCATTTTTGGCAAGGATAAATCATTTGTAAAATATTTCAGTAGAGAGCGTTTTCTCTGGTCTACTCCGACAGGACGGTAAGGAAAATGGGAAAAATAGCAAAACATATTAGGCTTTTCATCTGACACTCATTCTCGAGATTTGTACTGATTGAAGACTGTTCACGCCTTTTCGTTTCACGAGGGCGATCGCCCCCGCCCTCGCCGACGCCCTCGTAAAATCAGTTACCAGTGCTTTTCATCGCCCTAGCAAAATCATTTCCTCTCCTGAGAATTCAGGATAGAAATTTAATCAGCGCAGTTCTTAACTCACTTTTATTTAGCACTTTTCTTTCCCAAAATCACGTAAAGCCGACCCTCACTATCTGGAGGAACCCTTACGGGAAATTAAAAATTGTGCGAAATAACGGAGTTTCGAGATAACAGGAGTGGAAGTTTTCTTCGACAAAAAGGAGGTCTCGTACGTAAAAACAGCGTATAAACCACCAAAAAGATTGTTTGCTTCTAAAAAAGTCCCGATTAAAATCTAATAACCACTGAACAGGTGAAAGTTGTAGCTAATCATAGTCTATTAAAGGGCACCAAGATTCAATTTAGCAGCCAAGAATTGAGAACTAAAGGATAGAATAGCAGATTCGCCAAGACCATTTTCTTCTTTCTCAAAGCTGATGAATTTAGTTCCTGTACGGCAGTAGTTAAAAGCAACCAATTAAACCTTGAAGATGGTTAAGGGATCCAAGCTCCTGTCAAAATACTTCCTGATCGGCAATATAGATTCATTTTAGTGTTGAGAAAATAGATTTATTCGGCGAAGCTGATTACAAATATTAGAAGTCTTGTGTCAGGATAAGAAAAAGCTATTATTTGCGTATAATCATTTGAAATTCTTCGTGTCATGATTTTCGAGAAAAAATGGATTTTTTCGCCAACAAGAAAAACATTTCGTTCGAGATGGCGAAAAGTTTGAGATGACGTGTTTGAGTTAACCGGTCTTATTTCTTATTTGCTTACTAATCTATAAAGGAAATCGAGGGGAAATAGGTTTTGTTCGAGATAGCAAAAAGTACAAGATAACCTGGTAGCAAGGAAGTTGACTGTAGTTATTTCGATTACGAGCAAAATAGAATAAATAGGCCCCTCATCAAAGGTCTTTCCACGAAGGATTTTGAATGTTGCAAGAATTAAAAGTTTTAGTTTGAGTTTGGTGTAACCACAAACCCAAACAAATATGTTTTACTCAAACATCTTAAAGCCAAGACTAAGATTAAGAGATAATCCTCCTGCCCATTTGGTTAATATTTCTAGACTTTGTAGGAACCTCTTATAACGAAAAAGAATCTTTGAGGGCCATCGCCCTCCTAACGTAATGTACGAGGGCGTTTTGCCGCCCCTGTGGTAAGTTTTTCATGAAAAGGCCTGAGACTGCTCTACTCTATTATCATTTCCTTGTTTTGGGAAAAGAAGGAGATTCTTTCACTAGTTATTAAAAGCATTGAAAGACTCTTCATTTAAACAGTATTTCATCATTTTCACAGGCGGCTGTGCATCGCATTTCACAGGAGTAGCAACTGGTGTACTGGGTATGTACACGTATTGGTTTCTTCATCCACCTGGCAACCAATCATTTGCAAGTAGCCATGGTGTCTTTGACAGCACGTCAATCAAATTCTCATTTGGAAGAATTCCATTTGACCTCACGTGGCCTGTCGTTTTTATTATTGTCACATTGTTTGCATATTACTGTAGAAAATGGATGCGAAATCGCTGTTCCAGAACACATACTAAACTAACAATCTGAGATTCAATTAGGTGATTTTCAAATTATCCGCTTTTTATAAGTATTCTTCGCTAACTTTAATTGTTTTAATCAACTGAATAGGAGATATATTATAAAAGGCCACCAAATTAGGCCACTTTTGTGGTGCATTCATAGTATGAATACAGTACGTCACAGGAAAATTGAACATTTGGCCTAGTGACAGAATATTGAAACAAATACCAAACGGTTCTTACCAGTTGCTTACATCCTTACGCCTGGGAATACTTTTTCTGGTCTGCACGGCACACGGCATAACAACAACGAGAAATTTCCCCTAAAACATCAGGAATGTTGGTCTTGTTAGATTTCATACCCCAAGGTAATATGATGATTATATCGTAAAATAGTCTTTTAGTAGTACAGAGCTTCCGAATTGCAAGGAAAATAAAAAAGATGATAGCAGAATAAAATGAATTACTAAAGCTTCCTATCACGCACTACTAGTCAGGCCAAAAGCTTAAGTCTTCACAAAACCTCAAATGAAGATAATGAACCTCTTAGGAATGGAAGAATACATGTAATGATATTTTCTAACAGCAAGAATAAACGTTAGATTGTATTAGAGTACAATATGCCATCAAGAGGTAATATTTTTGCATTGCAAATCATTTCCTGCCCTATTTCTACAAACGTCTAATGTTCATATTAAGAGAACAAACTGATCAAAGTGGTCGATAATGGAAAGAGCTAGCTATGCCTTAAAGTTTTGAGCAAATTTTTGCTTCAGACCTAACTTTGAAGAAGGCCGTTTTGTGTTATTTTTATCTTATTAGTGCCATGATATACGCCTTTTCAGTGGAAGTAACTTCTAACAAGATGTTAATATAAGATGTATTATTATATGAATATTCGTACTCTAGTTCTTAATGTTTTCCAAATTTTTAATTGATTTTAATATATGATATGAAAGAGTAAATATTTACATAAATTATTTAAAATCTAATTTAATGCAGAGAGATATTATTTGATTGAGTCCATTTCTGTGTGAATTCCACTTGAAGCCTTCAAAACCTGACAACTATTCTATTCCTGTATGCTAACTTTTACTGCTGAATTATTAAAAATAGTAGGCCCATATTACCAATATCATATTTTGTAGAGATCCCACTCTTTTACTACATACGTTGATAATGAGAAAGGAGAATGAAAAAAAACAAGATAGGTTTGAAATGTGGTACTTGAGAGGCATGTTAAATAGATAGCAAATACAACGAATTTATCTGTATTGAAACAATGTTTTGCCATGTTTGTCATTTATCTGGTTAATCAATAGCAGATATCACAATTTCGATGAAAAATTCTTACCTGAAAGGTATCTTTAGACAAGTCTACCGAATCAAAATTTGCAAGCAGCGAAAACGAAGATTCGTACAAATAGCATTCTTAATTTCAAAACCATCTTGTTGCACATTCATCGTTGTCTAGAATCAAAGAAAAATAACTTAAATTAGTAAGGCAATACTTTTACAGAGAAATGCGTATCTAAAAAAGCTGACTTCATTCATTAATTGTGTGATTGAGATAACTTGAGTGGCTAAATGGCCCCGGAAGCACACCTATAATGACTTGAGGTTGGGGTATTGAGTCCTACTCGTGCCATTTTGATTCACATAAATCATACTGATTGATTTAAAAATGGATAAGAGTAATGAATTAGAACTCTGAGCAAGCTACCCTAATACTCCTTGCAGTATTAAGGGCTGGCCTAATCAAATTTTCAGATGTTAAAAATGAACTAAAATATTTTTGCAAGTAGTTACATTTTTGGATCAATCCGAAACATAAGGTGTAGATAATGTTGGTAGTAAGCTGTTCAATGGTTGCTTGCCTTCTTTCCTCCCTCCTAGTTGCTACCATCAAACTTGAGATCCAGGGAAAAGATTTGGTGTACCAGCATCGGAGCAGAATCTTCTAAACTCAGATGGATTGTATATTGTATCTGAGTCTTTGAAGATAACATGTCTTTTTGAACATAATATTAACATGTCTTTTACCAGTGAAATCTTCAAGCCATATTGAAGTTGTTTGCCTGTTTATCCAGCAGCTATTCAAGTAATCTATGCGGAAGAAGCATCTCACCATTGTGACCTTCTTTGATTTTATCTTGACATGATGTTGAATGAACAGGCCAGTTTTTAGGATCACAGTTTCCTTGTTCTTCTCCTGGTTGTCTTCATTTTCTCGGCTCGCCAAGGAACCTTTCAATCCGTTTTCTCTTCTCCCAGCGTAAGTACATCATTTATTGGGTCATCTTCACTGTCATCCAGCTTCATAAACAAATCTTCTATATTTTCTGAGAAAGCCATTATAATAACAATTCCATGATAAACGACACACTGATTGAATAGTGATCAGAAATTGGCAAATTGAAAGATGAATTCCTATCTCCGCACACTTTCTTGCGTATCACGATATTTAAGAAGCAGTAGGATTAGCGCACTTCGGTACGAATCTAGAGGTCGTGGGTTCGAGTACTATCCACGTCATTTTCATTCTCACAAATTATCACGATACGCACATTTTCTATAAGCAATTTCAGCTCGAGCTCAGTACTAAAAATTGCTTAGCTAGATGGGACATTTGAGTACTGAAAATTGCTTACCAATTGCCTAGTACCTTGCATACAAAAGTGTGCCGGAGTACTGATATCCACTATCACCTACTTCCCTATAGCTGCTGCACGATTTTCATTGCCAATTGCATCAGAACTAAATTTTCAAATTGCTTAGCATTCCTCTATCCAGTACTGGAATTGCTTAATTTTTTGTCTTGTCGAGTACTGACTTGCTTATAAAGCAATTGCTTATAAAAAATGCGTGTATTCCAACAAAAACCCTTTCATCGACAAACCTATACCTTGGCCTTTGTCGTTATGATTTTCTATTAGCTTCTTTAAAATCATTGGGGCAAATCAGTTCCTAAAAATCTTGTACAATCTTCCTGAAAATACTATTGCTCTAAGAAAAATCTTCTGACAGTCATTGGAATTGATTTATTTTCGAAAAAATCTAGCACGCTTTGAAAGAGGCCCCCCCCCATATTTGTACGTGAAGCGTTATTTGGCATATTTTCGCGCGTGATTTCGTGATTTAGATGTTTTCGGTTCGTGAATCCGTGATCAAAGAATCCTTCGTGCAGCGTGTGAAAATGAGGTCGTTATTCCGTGAAAAGGAGTTTTCAAGTGCGAGATTCCGTGACGCGTTCTTGTCGTTAAAAAAAATTTTCTTGCATAATTAGATGGAAAAGATCGTGAAAATTTTGTTCTAAGGTCCGTGATGGCGTGATAAACGAAAAATTGACGCGTGAATCCGTTATCCAGGGGTACTATGGGGGGGCCTCTTGAGAGGCAGTGAAATAACCCTTGACCACTATGGCTTTGAATTGAACTGTGTTTTACATGAATTGAACTCGTGTTTTTAAGCATTCTCACTAAGTAACCAACATTGAAATGGTTAAATTAAAGACGGTAAGTAATCTAATAGAGAGATGACCTACGTAGTGATGATTACGTAGACATGAGACTTTGAGTTGTAGAAAGCCAGTCTCCTTTCTTGTTTCTCATCTAATAGAGAAATGATTTTCAGTATGTACTTTGATTTTCATGATTATCTGTTGGCCTGTTTAAAATGAGAACGATGGCTTTGAATCTAACTTGAACATTTTTAATATTTTGAAGAACTTTAATATTAACAATGGCGTGCTTTTAAAGCATCATTACCTAGTATCTAACATGGAATTTAAATTAAAGACAGTGAATGATCTAATAGAGAAACGCGTACCTGACCAGCAATAACTTCACGCCTATCAATCAACAACCACTCATTGCAAATCGTAAACTCAATGTGAAGACGTCTAAGTCAAAAGTTTAATTACCTAATTTGTAAAGTCTTAATTGTTTGTTACCTTAACCTCTCGATTTTACCAATACCTTTCAATGTATAACCTGTATAGATTACAGAGATAAAACTCGACATTGAATTCATCAGTTGAAGCTCGTCAACTAGGATTGGTTAGAAACCAAGCTCCAGTAACCACCTGGTCAGTTCTCGTTTGTGATCTCCTTTCACTTTCACGCTGCTAGTTAGTTCGTTTATTTGATAGCTTTTATCTTCTCCCAGTTTGATTTTCAAACAATCTTCCAAGGCCTGAAGGGAAAAAATTCATGAAAAAATAAAGGTGTATGAAAAAAACTTTCACTTGTAATCTAGTTGCATGATATCGTTCAACAAAATTAGTAACCTAGGGCACCAGAACCTTGAAGAATGGTGTGTGGGCAATCCTCAAATAACAAGGGGGTCAGAAACAAAAATGCTGAATGAGTCTCTGTTTTGTTACATGGTAAATTGCTTCATATTTTATATAAAACTTGAATTATTCATTACACTTCAATAGACTTGAAATCTCCATATGAAACTATTTTCTTACAGTAACCTTTGAGACAATTGCCACTAAAGATTCTGTTTTCAGTTTGGCAAGCTTGGTCGTAAGCTATACATCTAACTAACATCTGAGCATGCGTAGCGTGCACTGAAATCATGCTGTAGGCTGTGAGCCAACAATCAAATCTGGGAGTTGAATAAAATTCTGGCAAAAATTTTGAAAAAAAACGGCAGCCAGTTGAATCACTATAAATGATTTTTAAACGTGAAATTCCCCATAAAGCGTCAGAAAATTTACCTGAATATCGTTAACACAGGCCTGGCGGAACCGGTCCGGTTGGTGGGGCGTTGGCCGGACCAACTTTTGGATAAAAAACTCCACGACCAAAAGCGTAATGTGCATTCAATCCAAAGCTACTGGTCCTTCATCATGCATAGCTCCCCCTTTTGCCCGTCTTTCACTTGTAGCCCAGCCCAATGAAAGGGGTGATATCGTCAGATAAATTAGTAACCTGGGTACTGTACCAAGGCCTCGAGGAAATGGCAGGAGGCAAACTTCTGGTTCCCAGGAGGGTAACAAATTAGCCTCTTCAAATAAAAGAAGCAACAAGCTTGGGGAAACATTGATAAACTATAACAATTGGGTTTTTGATAAGCATAATAAAGTTTGGAAGCCATTGATAAACTTAAACACAGGTTCATATAGAGAGGATTTGTGTCCCAGCCATTTTCAAGACAGAAACTTCTTGAGAAAAGATGGGTGCAATCTAACACTCTTTGACCTCATAAATTTTGTGATTTAGTGCAGGCTATAATAATAATGATATAATAATAATGATAATCTGTTTATCTACAGTCAGTAGCAAGATAGGTAATGTACAAAATTAATGGTACCCAATTACCCCTACTGGACCCCCACTGAAAATAAAGAAGGGTGCTATCACTTCAAGGACACATTTTGCATATAGTGCTTCGAAAAATGCTTTGAAATAGTTTAATGGAAATCATGTCCAAGAGATTACTCCTAATCATAATTCTAAATTTATCAAAAAAAATAAATCGAAGATCTAGATAACTAAAAGCAAACCTTGAGATCACCAGACGCTTTTTTAACGATTGTGATAATTCTGGTTCTTCCACTTTTGTAATCGGTGTAAACTGGAACGTTGTTTGTTCTTGATCTTCTGATTGCAAATGGCAAGTTTGGTGGAGGGTCTGTCAAGGCAATACATAGTAGATAATATATATGTTGATTAAGATTTTAAAAAATCCTTACCCAGATTTGGTGGTTCAATTTTTGAGGAAGTTTTTCATCTTCAATGGGGGACAAAGAATTGTAGAATGTAAAAACCTTCTCAGGATCACTCAGTTTGGTAGAAATGTTACTCAAAACAAAAACAGCAAACTCTGAAAATACTAGGTCCCTATTTTTAACTTGGTCCAAATTGAGAGGGGTTTGAAGCATGGTTGACATAGGGTAATGGTCGAGACTACTCTTTTGAACCCTTTTTGTTATTTGTATTTTATTTTTTTCATATTTTTTACCTTATAATATTTTTCTTTAAGACAACACACAAGCATCTGCAGCGCTTGTTATTCTCATGACGAGTAACATTTCTACCAAAAATTGGGTGATTTTGAGAAGGTCAAAGAAATCGCTGTGTCCTTGTTCTCTGCAAATGCTAAAAACATTTTAGAGAAATGAATTTAGAATCAGAGTCCAGAAAAGTAGTAAACTTTCCTGAGGATGAAAAGACAGAAAAAGAACCTTCTGAAGCGCTTCTGTAAATGACATTACCTCAAAACAGTAAAGGTAAAACAAAAAATTACTAAACCCAGAAACGTTTTTGAATGTAAAACATGATAATCGTTGACAAACCTGCAGGTGGAACCCATCCACTTGGAGATTTTTGTATTGCTTCTAATCTCTCTTGAGTAGGTTGGTACTGATGCACTTGCACACAGAAACATGCACACTTTTGAAGATATTTCTAAAATAGAAATTCACTTCATGAGAAAATCTATTCGCCAAAGATTCAGGTGTTTGTGGGTTCCTGCTACCTTAAAGCAAAGGTTTGTCATAGAATTTCCTACTACCAATGAACACAGCATACAAATAGTGTTTTCTGCTACCAAGAACATAAAACCAATGGTGTTTTCTACAACCAATGAACACAAAACAGTACAAATGGTGTCCTGGTACAAGGTTATTTACAAAAAACAGAAGCTTTAGCCCATTTGGTAGTTAAAAAATCACTACAAAAATCTAGAACACCTAGAGAACTGAATGAATCCTGCAGTACCGTATTGAAAGCCAAATCAGATTCATATTCTTAGGGCTGGACCATTCATTTCAATTCGAGTGAATTCTGGCAGTCTTATTGACAGCAATGCCTAGGGCTTTATACCCCTGAAGACCCTTGATTTAACCAATAAGTTTTTACATAATTTTGCATTTTGTCCTCTTGCAGGGTCCTTTTCGACTAAATAAATTGCCAGCCTGTGGCCCTGCGATGTATCAGCTTTTCAAATTTTGCAGCTCCATCTTCACCAATTTTTCATTCACTAAAAATTCTTAAGCTGGAAGATGTTATACATTCAAATATTCTGATGTTTGTCTACAAATCTCTAAATAAAATATCTCCACCCTGCTTCCACACATACTTTACTCCAAACTCATCTGTTCATAGGATTGGAACTCGTCAGGTAACTAGGGGTGATCTCTTTCAGTCATTTAAAAATACAACACTTTATGGTCTCAAAGTATTTGGGCTCAAAACTTTGGAGCACTCTGCCACTATTCATTCGTGTTTCTTGTTCGTCTTCAGTCTTTCGATCCAATCTCAAGACCTTCTTGATAGACTCATATTTACTTTGAAATTTTTACTCATTAAGCTCAAAGATTTACGGAAAGTCACAATTGCTCTCTACTTGGTATACTTCTGGATCTGGTTGGTTGTATTTTTAAATAAAATTCATTTTGTTTTCTTAGTTTTAATGGGGGGACTCTCTCTCGATTAGTTTACCTATTTAGAGAGTTCCTCCTTAGTCAATTAATCTTATATACAATCTTGTAATACACTAATGTAGTTTGTCTTAAATAATATTGTTGCATGTAATTAATTGTAGATTTTATTGGGATTAATTGATGAATGAATGAAAACTGAAAACTGAAACTGAGCCCTGGGATCTCTTAAGACTGCAACCAAGTGAACCCAATGTCCTGCTTTGACAATTTTGCATTGGAATAAAGTGGGCTGGAAGCCTTGACTCTTTAAGTAACAACTAAAAAGAATAAACTCACTAGTATAAACTGCGTTATTCCAGTTGGGCAACCAACCGATCCCTGTTTATTTATCAGTTGTGTAGTCAGCAACATGTGTGTTGAAAATAAAAAGAAAGCTGGTTTTCATTCATCTCAAAATGACTTTTGATTTGAATGTGAATCCTGTCAAAATACTGCGATTGCAAAATCTACCAAACAGGGAACCAAGCCAAGATTGGAGGCCTTTAACTCTTGTAGGCCCCCTTATTTTGTCTCATATTCAAATTATTGCTCACACAAAGCAGAAAAACTATTTTTTACTCACTTAACTTTGTAGATAGAATTAAAACTTACACTTTGATAATGATTGAGTTTGCCATTAGTAAAGGTCTTGAGAGATCGAAACATTGCTAGTAGTAGTTTTTAAAGGACACCAAAGCATGCAGATTCTTCCAAAATGGAACTTTGATGATAGATACCAGTGCGTAAAACAACCTTCTATCAACTGCCTAAAAACCGGACCACGATGAACAAGAAATACTAATTAACGCTATTCTTTCAATGACCCACACTTTTCTAACCTTAACCCTAACTTAATCCTATGCCCGGCTTTAACCTTAACCCCAACTCTAGCTCAAACCTTAGCCTTAACCCTAACTAACCCTGGCCCTTGTTACTGATCCTATGGCTAACTTTAAAAAACCCCAAACCCAAACAAATTTGTAGGAATTCCATTCAGTTCCGGTGTTGATCAGAGTAGCAAAAGGTCCCTTTGAGCACTAATATCTATAACCAGCCAATAGGGGATTGGCAAGCAACAACCGGGCCGATGACGATAATTCCCATGTTTCAAAATCAGGCAAAATTTGGGCAGACCCTCGTCTATTTTGGCTGCTATATGGTGTTGTAAATGGAATTGACATCATACTTACATTGATATTCGTTTATTCGTTTTGGATATTGTATATGTAAATAACTGGGATAAATATTGGGCCCTCGTTTGGAAATTTGGGGATCTGTAAAATAGTAAAATACAATGGCTCTTTGAAATATACATAGTGCTAACATGATTTCATCAGTTCCATCATCTATCTACCAAAAAATCTTGTCAATTCTAAATGTTGAAAATTCTAAATTTACAAAATCGATGCAGTTCCAAGGTTGGAGCAAAATGTAGGTGATTGATAGGACTTCGTTTTATTCTCTCCGGCGTATTTTTCTTAACTAGAAACAAGTAGAAACATTTTGAGGTTAAGACTATCAGCTTCATAATCTGGTTAGCAGAAATGGAAACAAATGTGATTTAAAGATTGAATAATTTCAGAACGAAAATATGACTTTCTAGACTAACTCTCTCTTGGCAATTATTCAGAAACAAACCATGCCTAAATGACTGTGGTTCAAGAGAAAAAAGTACTTCAATATTTGCAAGTGTTTAAAAAAGACGTATTTGAGGCACAATGTAAATAATCCTCGAAACAACTGTGCTGTGTCAAGTCGAGTGTTAAGTCGAGTCAATGTTTTTAGGAGATAAATCAAACACAGAGCCCTTTGATCCTGACGATTGAAATCCATTTCTTCCTCAAACCATAATCGACCCTGCTATTCTGTTTTGAATGGGTGAAATTTGCCATGACTGGAAAACAATAAACGCGGATGTCATCAAGACGGATATCAGTCAGTCTGCGTGATCTAGTTATCAAACAATAGATAGAAATAAAACGATGAACGATGGACTTACGAAACATAAGTTACACAACAAAGTATGTTTGAAGTTTGAAGCTAAACATGAGTAAAATTGCATGGCTTTTCGCGATCTTGGTAGGCCTGGTCGCAGTCGGTGATATATTTGCTCATCCGCAGTGTCTTGACTACTTCCCGCCGTTTACATCTTCCAGGCCTGTCGGTTTTTGCAAGGAATCGTCAAAATATGGCTGTTGCTCTTCGAAGAGGGAGAAGACGTTGTTTCAAGTTTACCAGGCTGCAGTTCGCAGGCGCATTAGAGCGAGGGAGACAGAAAAATGCGACGAATTCGTAAGGAACATTTTGTGTGCCGAATGCCACCCTTACGCTGCTCATATTTACGACGCAGAAAATCCACCCAAGGAAGTCAATAAGTTTTCAAAAATATCCGTCAGGTTTCCCGGCCTATGCCTGGATTTTTGTTTGGCATCGTTTCAAAGCTGTCGAAACACACTCCTTGCGCTGCCAATGCGACTTAAGTTCCGCAGATTCATGCGAAAAGCATCAGCGAGGTCCTTTTGCACATGGGCTGTTTCTAACGATAAAGATTACTGCTTTCCTAACGTAAACAAAGTCAAAAACCAGATATTCCTGACTGAGAAAAATAAGGAACAGACCACAATGTGCGTCCAGCCAATCATCTATGACCTCTTTAACCCCATCTTTGCCGTCCCTGCGAATGATGGGACGCATAGAATGTTTATAGGGGAGCAAAGGGGGCTGGTTCATGTCGTTGATCACCAAGGCAAGAGACTGGGAAAACCGTTTCTGAATATCGAAGAGCGGATTCTGAATTCTGGGCAAGGCTGGGACGAGAGGGGACTTCTCGGGTTCACGTTTCACCCGAAATACGCATCGAATGGAAGATTCTTTGTCTATTACTCAGTAAGCTATGAAGGTAACACTGAACGCCACGTTGTAAGAGTTTTCATTTGACCAATCAGATACCAGCATGTGATCTTCATAGCAACAAATGGAGTAAGATTTTTTGTCAATCAGTTAATAAGCTATAAAGGTAATGCTACGTTATGAGAGTTTCCATGTGCTCAGTTAGATACCAGCATGTGATCTTCACAGCAACGAACTCAGCAAGATTCTTTGTCTAAATGTAAGCTATGAAGGTAACATTACGTTATAAGAGTTTTCATGTGATCAGTTAGATACAAGCATGTGCTCTTCATAGCAGCAAGCTCATTGAGATTATTTTAGTAAGCTGAAAAGGTAACACTAGGTTGTAAGATCTGGTCTTTACTGTGCACACATTTGCTTAAATGTATTAGGAAAAGGTTCTCTATAAAAATGAACAGAAAGCTTCTCTATCGAATCACTTATTGAAATAGTCTAGTATTATTAATTTCAAACTAGAATACATTAAACAATTAGTGAAAAGAAATGTTTAGGTTTAGTTGCTCATCGATGCCAAATCAAACCGAATAACGACAAGAGAAAAGGTTTGTGCATGGTCATGGTTGAAAAAAGCTAACAACAAAAGGTTCCAGACCATTCCCAAATCCAGTAACCTATAGGGACTATACCACTCAGATAATGTATATCATACATACAGAGTTACATGTTAATTAGACTCCAACTCAGAATCTCTAAGTTGTATTATATTTCACTTATTGTATTATTGTAGAATGTCAGTTGGTTTGAATTAGCTGATTGATTTAACAGTTATCGTATGAACTAAATTTAAAGAAAGTCAAGGAAAAAAATCGACCATGTTTTCTAATATTGACTCGAATCTTTGCAGATAAAAACATCGATCTCAACAAACGGAACTGGTATTTTTCTCCCAAGCATAAAATACGGATTGCAGAGTACACAGTTTCGCCTGAAAACCCAAATACGGCTGACAACACCTCTGAAATCACACTGCTTGAGATAAACGAACCTGAAGCAAATCACGAGGGAGGCATGCTGCTCTTCGGTGACGATGGTTATCTTTATATATTCGTTGGAGATGGAGGAGGGGCAGGAGATAGGCATGGGTCGATTGGAAACGCTTTGAATGTGTAAGTAATATACTACTGCTATAGAGTTATGATATAAATATATTAATGTTCATTCTGATATTTCTCTCCTGCATCTCGAGTCTCTTAAATCAACAGAAAGACCTTTTTCAAGAATCAGTCGTGCGTTGAATGCAGTTGTTAACGGAAAATTTGAACTGAAACAATCTTATTTACAGGTGTAAGCTTGTCTTCCTCTGATGCCACATAGGAACCTCCATATAGCGTACATCATTAGGACAGATTTTATTGTCCGTTGTATGGAAGTCTCCGCCGTAAAGAGGTTGTTTTAATGACTATGTGAATTTTAGGAATCAGGTATCTGTCTGTTGTATGGAGATTCCGCTATATTCAAGTTACGATGAAAAGATATTAACGTTCGTCCTACTATATCCGTCTGGTGCATCTCGAGTCCCTGAAATACACATGGATGATGATATTTAGAGGTTATTCTTTATACGAAGACACACCTGAGTTTAGTGTGTAATGATGACCAATTTGTGCGACGCTAAAACGGTGTTGGTAATGAGAGATGTAGCAATGTCTAGTGATGTATCAAAAAGTTGTAGAAGATCATCTGTTTGCCACTGAGCAAAGATATTTTTCAAACCTGCTTGATCTAAACGTCTTTTAAGACATGTAAAACGATCTGGTTTGCGAAGTTTTCATATTGAAAATTACTTCCCACTAAGAATCCTCTATGCTAAGCTTAGCATTGTGGGTCAGAACCAATGCCTTTCAGAATCTCTGGCACAAAAGTAGCTTATTTGCAAATGCATGCCAAAGCAACCACTTGAGCTTTACTAACAAATCATATTTTTCAATTTAGAATCGAAATTAACAAGTATAATGCTAGCTTTACATCTAACACGAGTAGGAAGTGTCTACCCTCGCTATAGTGCTCGATATGCTATGCATAGAGCAATTATAAAGCAGAATGAACACATTAAGAAACAGACATGTCCTTCTGTGACTCCGAGTTTCCCACTCAGACGGATACCAGTCAAACTTGGAGTCACAGAAGGACATGTCTGTATCTTAATGTGTTCATTCTGCTTAATGCTAACTTTAAAACGGTGTATCTAGGTAAAAGTCCTACCATCTTTAGGCCACCTTGACGTCTGTCGAAAGTCATACCAACGAAGCTCATTCCCGTATCATCTTTTCAAAGGTCGACACTACTTGGGAAAGTTTTACGCATTAATGTCGACGTATATGACGGTCGGAGATACGCCATTCCGCCCGACAACCCGTTCATAAAAACGAAACACGCCAGAGACGAGATATACGCGTATGGCATGAGAAACCCGTGGCGGTGTTCTAAAGATCGTGGAAACCGCGTGACACGTGACGGGAAGGGACGCATTTTCTGTGGTGACGTCGGACAGGACAAATATGAGGAGATTGACATCATTGTAAAAGGGGGGAATTATGGCTGGCGTGCGATGGAGGCGAATTCTTGTTATGATGAAACTTTGTGCAAGTCGCCAAATTTTGGTATGTATGATCCAGGTTTAGATACTTCTTGATTTATGGTACATTTGCGCCGATTTGGATGATTCAAACAAATTTGAATAGATATAGATCAATAGAGATATTTCACAGATATATGAAATATTCGCTAGTGTGTTGTAGTTCAAGAAAAGTCCTCAATGCCATAGGCAGAGCAGTATAGAAATCCGAACAAAGACTACAAGTTTTTACCGTAACTTAAAACTTTTTCCTTATACAATCATTAGACGGTTATATGATTGATTGCATTAGCAAGAAACCCACACCGAGCCTTCCTATTTAATTTGCTTAACAATTCTAGTTGTCGCAACTTTATTTTACATCGATTATTAAAACATTTTAGTCTAATATGTACATTATATATTATACAAGTAAACTAATCTAAATCGATGATAATAATTGTTTAAAAGTAAGCAATACAATATTTCACAAGTGATTATTATTCATTATTAAGAATAAAAAGACAGGCATTGCATTTGCATGTTGGCCCACTCCATTGCGTTATTAGGGATTTGAAAGTTTTAAGATCTTCTGCAGATTTCAACTCATCTGGCAAGCAGTTCCAGATTCGAGGTCCTAAGAACTTCAAACTATCAGAGCCAAACGTTTCTTGATTTGTTGTATAACGAGCAAAATTATTCGGATTCTGCATTGAATAGTAAAGTGTTCTGGTCTTGAAAATATCTTTCATTAAAGGAGGATTCAGGTCGTTCAAAGATTCTCCCCATTCAGCAGTTGTCATGCATTTTCCGCTACAAGCAATCTCGAATTTCATCATCCCCAGCACGGCTTCTATCTGGGGGTATTGCAACAACAGAATGCATTTCTATGCAGTTGCTCCTCTGCCCGTCCTTTAAAAAATCATTGGTCTTTCGTGGAGACAACGGAATAGGTTTCAAAGTATATTTCCCATTGAATGATGTTGTTGTTGCAAATCTGTTTCTCACATTCTCATTGAAGCAAACAGTAAGAATCTCCCAAAATCCTTTGCGAAACGAGCGATGCCTCAATGCATAGATTATTGGGTTCACAGCAGAATTCCCATAACCGAACAGAAACGCGATTGAAGGGAGATAGTAAGGCATTTTTATAGCCATGAGGCCATACGTAATGTAAACCACGAAGGGTAGCCAACATAGTATAAACGTTAGCAATATTATAAACAGTGTGTTTATGAGCTGTCTCTCCGAATTGGCCTCCTTCTGGTTTGTTATGGCACTCGTTTTCAATCTCTGGATGTGCCTCTTTGTGGTGCAGTATAGCCTCGAGTAGCAGAATACCATGGTAACTACAGGCAGTACGTAACCGAATAACAATAACATGATGATATGAGAGAGACTGTTGGGTGTGTCTGGTGGTTTAGTCCCACACTGGTGTCGGCCTAACTCGTAGACATAGTCACTCCAGCCGAAAATTGGGCCTGCTGCGAGGACGAGTGAGAGGGTCCAGATACTCGCAAGGGCAATGCAAGCACGCTTCTTGTTCACTGTAGTCTGCATCGCATGCACTACTGCGATATACTTGTGTACGCTTATTGCAGAAAGCGTCTGTATAGATGATATGAAGAATAACACCAGAGTGAATCCATTGAAATGACATGTTATGTAGTTGTTTAGTATGCTTTCGTTGAAACTGGCAGCTATTGCAAGCGTAATGCAGAAAAATGCCACGCACAGATCTGAAGCTGCTAGATTTGCTAGAAAAACGCCAGTCACTGTTTTCATTTCCTTTATTTTGCAAACACACGTGAGAACGAGGCTGTTGCCAATTATTGCCAGTAATGCTATAGCACTCAGCAAAATAACTCTTAATAAAACCAGCCATCTTGGATCACTTTGCTCAATCGTGTGCTTGTCTGAGATTTTTGAGGTGTTTGTTGTGTTTATTAGCAACAGAGATGCTCTAGTGGCGTTCAACATGTTTTTGGTAATCGAGAGTTGAGGACTCTTTGCAATCAGTATTTTTCATGAATCACTTGATCAACCACGGTTCAAGTTTAAACGTGTTGTTATCTGCACCCAAGCAACAACAAGAACGATTTCTTCCGTCAGTTGTAATCTGCATTCTGAGCTTGAAAAATCAAATTATTGCTGAATAATATTTCTTACCTTGCAGCGTAGCGAGCAAAATGTTTCTACACGCAAATGTTATTCAAAACAATTCGACTGAGTTATACGACAAGCTCCATTTGCGCAGACATATCCCAACTTTGGCAAGTCGTTTGGGAGTTTTGCTAAAATGCGTCTTTTGACTAGAAGACAAGAACACCAGCTGTTGTTACAAGCAAATATATGCTGAGCAATTGAATAGGAGCTCAATTGTTGCAGATGAAACGTCACGATAACAATAATCACAAGTAACCTCGACTAGGGTTTTATATTTGCGTATGGATTTCTTCCAGCTTCAACCAATCAGGTCTCTGTACCACTCTGTATTTTCTTAATCTGTATTCTCAAGGAAACAGCTTTGCTCTGATGAGTTATCTGTACGATCTACATCACCTGCAACGTCATGCATAATTTACTAATAGAATAAAATAGAATACTTCTCCGCGGTTAACAATATTGAAAGAGGCATTCAACCAGCACTTATTCTCATCTTAATGAAATGGTAAAGCAAAACATCCAAACATTTATTGGTTTGGGATTTCATTCTTCCAAATCATGCAATCTGAGGAGAGACGTTTCAAGGCTGTAGATTCAGATTCAAATTATTTCTGTGAAAGAGGCCGCTCTAAAAAGCCGTCATGGTAGATAAAGAATATCGTGAACTTAAGCTCTGTTCGTTGTTTAAAGATAAAAGCTGATGTGACGTCAGTGAAAAAACCTTTGTTTATGCGTCCATAATACATCGGAATAACATGTGCAGATTAGGTTTAAAATGAATAAACATGATGTATCGAGAAGCTTCTACAAATAAGATCAAGAAACGCCCACAAGCCCAAGCCAATTTGTTTTCATCATTACACAATGCAACAATAGGCGTTATAAAGGGTAAATAAAATGTTATAATAATAATAAACACCATCAGTAATTTATTCATAGAAGGCTAACTTAACTTAATATATAATATGGAATAAAAATAGGCAGATTACGTCTTATTAAGGCCTACTCCTACTTAACCTACAATTCTAATAAATTTCTGTTGCTTATTATGTATACATTCAGTATTAACTTGACACAGGCCAGCTTTAACCTTGTCGATGCCCTTTGATTATCTTCACCGTGCTCATGACAATATTCAAAAGCTAGACTTGTCACAAATAAATGTGCAGAGTATTTCTAAACATCTATGAATATGTTATAAATGAACTCGGCCCCCTAGGGGGGCACTCAAGGCTTTTGTATACGGGAACGTCAGTCTGATATTTATGGATCAGTTATTTTCCATAAAGCCGCTATTTTTGGATCCGAAATTTTAGGAAAGCCAAAATGATATTTTAAGGTTAAAGAATAGAAGAGCATCTGATGGTTTTGGGTTGCAGAAAAATGAAGTAGAGTTGATGGAATTTTTATGATATTTATTGCTCGATAGGAACTTTTATGATATTTTTGGGTCTCTGAAATTCTTTTAGATATTTCTAGAGCTCCGTAAACCTTACGGACTTGTGTCCACGTATAGTCTTAAGTGCCACTTTGGACTCAACACTGTCTGTCAATTTTGTCAAATATACATTTTTCCCTAATCTAGAGATCTATTGACTCGTTTTCGAGACAATTGAATTAACTCACTCTTTTCATTCAGATGCTGGAATACCGCCAATCATTTCTTACAACCACAGTTATGGCAAATCCATTGTGGGTGGATATGTCTACAGAGGCTGCAGTAACCCCAATATGCAAGGAACTTACTTCTACGCAGATACCGTCTCAGGGTAAGCCATTATTACAAAAATGTTGAATACCACGAAGCATCGGATGCAATCTTTGAGTATATCTTGAGCCCAAAGTCTGGAATTCGCTCCGAAAGCTCTGACAAAAACTTGGTTTATTGATAAAGTATGTTGCTGCTCTTTTTGCCAAAAATAACCTGTCATAATAGCAGTCATACTTGATGTAACTTTAAGTTACTCCATGTTAATTTATACTAGTCTCGGTGCTACGTAACGACTAACATTTAAAAATATCAATTATTGTTATTACAATCATATTGCTTTGCAATGTAGCTAATAAAAATATGGTAATATGCTAAAAGATGAAGTAAGGTAATAAGATAATATGAAGTTAGACCTTTACTCTCTCCCAGCTGCGTCCTTTTGTTAAAGATTCCATTCAGACCATATATATTATACAGACCTGCCAGGAACAGCATTAATTGAGTGCTTATAGTCGATGCCTGAAGATTTGAGGCATTGGGATCAACTAATTAATTTTATAGCAATATAAGAAGAATAAACTATTTCATTTACAAGTTTTGAATTTCCTCTGCTGATGTCGACGAATAAAGTTTACCAGGAATATTTCGAACGCGAAAAACGAATGACGTGGCGTACCACGTGTTTAGTTTCCAACTTCCGGGAAAGACTGATTGTCTACATGATAAAACCTAATCCAAATAGCATTATCTTTTTTACAGACTTTCCACTTAAATACGAATATGTTTAAGAAAGTTTATTTATCAATCTGTTGTCTTGCAAATTTACTCAACATAAAGAGCTGTTTTAATAAATCAGTTCCGTTTTAATGAAATCTGAAAAAAGCTGCTTTGATAAATCAGTCGTGTGTTGAATGCAGTTCCAAGCAAGAAATGTGAACTGACACAATCTAGTTTACAGGTGTTAAAGCTTATTTACCTTTGATGCTACAGTGGAACCTCCATATAACAGACACCATCATGACAGATTTTATTGTTCGTTGTAATAGAGGTTTCCGCTGCAAAGAGGTTGCTTTTAATGAATATGTGAATTTTGGGACTCAAGATCTGTCTGTTGTATGGAGGTTCCACTGTAGTTGATTCAAATATTTTCCATGTTATAAGTGATTTTACATATGATGACCATAACATACTTCGGCATGAATATTACATGAAATCGATAATTTTATCTCTTTCTTGGATAATTCTGTAAAGATATTATTTACTCATGCATCGTGTGAAACACGAACCTTGATATTCGAAATATGGCGAAATACTGACAAAATGCAAATATGCAGAACCATGATGGACCGACCTAAGATTAGAGATCTTCTTGATTTACTGTAACGGTGTTCAAAATACCTCTTGACAGAATAAATTCAGACTCTGATTGCCTATTTAATGAGGCTTTGGCAACCTATAACAACATAATGTTCTGGCTATCAATTCTATTTATCATCGAATAAGCCAAGCCACTCGAAATTATACTTCTATTTAGAACAAATAAACATTTTTTTGCAAAACTCTATCGTTAATTTTCCAGGAGAATTTTCTCTGCTACCGAAGATGTGAAAACAAAGAAATGGTTTTCTAAAGAGGTTAAAATGGGAAACGCAAGTCAATGCAACAATCGTCTTTTTGGCTTTTACGCAAAAACGATTCTTTCTTTTGCTGAAGATGAAGCAGGTCTATATTATGTTATTATTTGCATAAACCTTATGACTAATATTACCTTAAGCCTTAAGCCTTGATAGCATCCTAAATAAAACATAAGTGTGTTTTTATCCGTATATAGATCTCCATGATCGATCATACAGAGATCTCCATGGTCCTAAATCCTTATACAGATTTTGAATAAACACTAATTGGCACAAAAAAGGGAAACTACACGTTCATCTCGACAAGCCTGTTTCGTGATTTCTCACTCATCAGGAGATTTTGAATCAATGTATACTTCTTTGATGTGGGTTAGCAGACAAGAAGTTCCTTTTCATGTTTTTAACAACATGTTTTTGGCACTGACACAAAAACGATTCTCTCTTTTGCTGAAGATGGAGCAGGTCTATATTATGTTATCATTTGCAAAGGGCTTATAACTAATATTATCAACTTATACCTCAAACCTTTTAACAATGCTACTTTATCAATCGGCCTTTCGGCACTTACCAAAGATTATATTCTCTCTTTTGCGGAAGATGGAGCATGTACTCATTGGTTTTTTAGCTGCACAAACCTTGTTGAATGGCTAGTACATACTATAGAGGTCACTTATCAATCTAATGAGTGTCACATGAAAGATGCTATTGCAACAATTGCCTTTCTGGCACTTTTGCAAGGACAATTGTTTCTTTCGCTCAGGATGATATAGATGAAATTATGTTTCAATCAGCCAAACCTCATAATCTAGCAAGAACGTATTGCTAGAGTCATAAAGATGTTAAAATGGGAACTATAATTCATTCCAAGAGTTTGTTAGGGCACTGATGCAACAACAGTTCTTTCATTTGCCCCAGATGATGAAGGCTTTGGTTACATTCATGCTTTTGGTCTTTTGCTAGAATATGCCTGATAACTTTCTTTCATTTTTTATCTTTTCCAACATTGGTCCATAGGCCGAGATGAAGATGACCCTTAACCAGCTTTAATGGCTTCCTGGATCTTACAACCAAATATCAACATAACATGAACTATTTATAAAGATTTTAGTAAATACGGTTTTAAGAGACACAATAAAATTCAAGAATATAGAATAGAGGCAACTGGCAAGCTAACAAAGCATTAAACAAAATCTGATATAGGTTACAAATAACGACAGCGAATCTCATCATACCTTATTCTTGCAGGTGAGATTTACATCCTCAGCACCCAGTGGCCTTCAGCCTCTCGACCGTTTGGTGCCATGTACAGACTCGTTGATCCTACAAGGTAAACAACTCGAATATACAAATGCCTAATGTGAGAGGTGCTTTTTCTGTGTGTAGTAATGTGGAGGGTGTTCAGTAACGTAGAGGCATATTATCAGTGAGGTTGAAGGATTACTTGCAATAATAATAATAATAATATGAATTATTTATTGTTAGTATTTGCATAGTACAAGGACGACTAATTTAAACCAACATAAAGCAGCAAAACGTAAAGATTTGCATCATGTCTGACCCCTACTGTGACAGATTATTACTAACAGAAAGACCAGCAGCATACGTTGTCGAAAAAACCAGGTTTTCGTTAGCGTTTTAAAATGATTGCCAGACGATGCCATCTTTATGTTATCTGGAAGTGAATTCCATATTTTGGGTCCAAGATAATGATTGTTTATTTTTGGCTGGCTTTATCTTTTGAAGACTGAATGGCTTCATCTTTTTTAAGAATTTCGTTGTAATTCAGTAACGTAAAGTAACGTAAAGGGTGTTCAGTGGTAGGATATCAATACTAGCATGGAAGGACTTTTGCAGTAATGTGCAAGGTGTTTAGTAAAATGGAGGCATACCGTCAGTGAGGTAGAGGGATATCTTGCAGCAATGTGAAGAGTGTTCAGTAACGTAGAGGTATACAATCAGTGAGGTGGAGGTATATTCTGCAGTAATGTGCAAGGTGCGTTCAGGAAGGTAGAGGCATTTCATTAGTGAGGTGGAGGTATATTCTGCAGTAATGTAAAGGGTGCTCAGTATTGTGGTAGGATATCATCAGTAGCGTGAAGGAAGCGGAGAAAATTTGAGATTATCAAAAGTACCGAAATTCTTTGATTAGCGCAAAAATCCAGGCTCATTACTGCACACCCTCTACATTACTACGCACACATTACTAGGGGTATTACTCAGTTATTCCATCACAGGGGTCCATGCAGCGATTTACGATTTTCAAATTTTGAAGATGCTGCAGGTTTCGTCTTTTGAAGAGGGTCATTAATGGGTAAATTGGGGACTGGGATTTGCATTTTTATTAACAGTGAAAATGGGGTTGGACTAAGACATGAAAAAGTAAATTGGCATTGGGATTGTTTGACACGTCAATATTGGGAATTTCTCAATTTCCATTATCAGGATTGGGATCTTTGATTATTTCCGTGCGGAGAATGGGGATCAGTATTCCCTTCAAGACACTCTTTTTGGCATCAAAAACTTCAATTGAATAAGTGCAAAGGAGACTTGTGTATCTCCTTGGGAAATATGATAAACATTTCACTCAATGAATTTCACCTTTAAATCAACAGGCGAGATGATCCAGAGAGATGTCGATTCAAAGCTAAATCCCCCACGCCTCTGAAGTCGGTTAGAAAACGGTACATCGGTCCCATCAGAAAGAGATCAAAGAATAAAAGCGTTTGCATCGATCGAAGACATTTCTGCAGACATGTTCTTGTGTTTCCAAGGTTGTGTATCAGGTATAAGGCCATCACAAGGCTCTTCTGTCCAAAATCATGTAGATTTTGTTGACAATCGTACTACTAGAACTTGCTGAAACTAATTAAGGTTAATGATTTGTTTTCTTTATTCAGTTTTAATCTGATCTAAGTCATTTGATGTAATCAAACATATTCAGGTAAAATCGAAATATTTTAGTATCTCCCTCTCTTGAAAGCTAATTCGTAGTTTCTCCCTCCTTGTTCCATCAAATTCTTCCCTTTTTCTTCAAAGATTGCTTCCCTTTTTAAGTAAGAGTCATCAGTCTCAGTAGGACTGAATTTGCTCGGCATTCGATCACTTTAAGAGCGAATATTGTGATCGACCAGGGGGGGCTGTTTCACTACGACGCTCTGGTTGCTTCGTCGTCGTATTTCTGACTTACAAGTGTATTGGATTCATGTAGTAACACCACAATGGAATGACAGGATTGTTTGAATTTCATGACACTGAATTTTATATGATTTTTACACGCATTTTATTCATTATAGATTCATTTATCCTTAATGATAATTTCATATAGTTTGTATGCTTTTATATCCATCACATTTATACAATGGCTAACTTCTTTTTCATTTTTGTCATTTTACTAGAAAATAGTCTTAAAGCTTTAACATGAAGCAAGTTTCTCATAGCTGCACTGTCTTTGTGCTAAGAAAGGCTTTCCAGCTTCAGAAATGATTAAAATCATAACAAACTGATAGTTATACGGAGAAAAATAGTAATCTTGGGCAGAAGGGTGGACTTGTTCTAAGTTGGGTTTTTTGGTATTATAATGTTAGTAGATCACCCCCGGATTACTGTGTTTCCCATTGAGCTATTCCTTCATTATGATTATTATGTTCATTTGTGGAGCTGAGTGATTTTTTATAACAAACCATTTTCATGGGGTGATCTGGATTTCTGGCTTCAGGAACAGGGCCTAAATCCACGTTAAAACAAGCCTTGAAAAGCAGGTGTCATTATTCCTCATAAAAACGAGGGTTGTATAAAATCATGCACGGGTCATTGCTCTGGTCACTGGTATGCGTTCTAACTGAATCTCTGCATTGAAAATATGAATATGAGGTGCCTTTGCTTGGTTAGAGAAAGTCAATACGTAAAATGAAGTCGCTAAGTAAACTGTTTGTACTCAATCACTGTTTTAGAAACACTTACGAGATCCTTCAGCTCTGTATACAGTTAAGGTATTACTGCTGCTCAAATTGGTATAGATGATAAGGAGAAACAGTTGTTAACTGCAAAAATGGCCTACCATTCATATGTTTGATGTTAGCTCCAAGAACCAAACGATTTGTGATTCTAGTGCAGCTCTTCAACTATCTATTGAATCGATATACAGCTATTAGCAGTTGGATACGATTGATGAAGATTTAACATCAAAGTATTCTCGAAATTGCTTGATTGCCTTATTGCATTGCTACATTCATCATTTTCAAATAAGCGATATTGACAGTTCAAGCAAGAAACATTTCATGTGCCTACAACTGCTTCATCAATTCCTCGTACTCCGATGATAGATCGTCTTCAACTTGATATTGTTGTGGGAAGCTAAGTTAAATATATAGCTAATATTATTGTTCCAGGTATTTGCAACATTACTAATACACTTCTGATGCATGTATATGAATATTTTATATTTGACCCTTGAATATTGATTCATATAGAATATTTAGGGTTAAGCCAATAGTAGCAAACTAAAACATTGTTCCTTTGGATACATATTTGTATCTATTATTCCTATCGAGTTTGTGTGAATTATAGATGATATACATCACATACAATAATAGCCAGTATTTTGATTGTAGTAGAAGTATGATTTAATGGACGTTCATTATATCAGCTCCTATATCAGCTCAAGAATAAAATAAACATTACACCTACAAAGGCATTGCACTTGAGGGCATCGGAGATCATTTCCCCGTCTTTGCATCATTGGTATTCAAATCAATACGAATACCAACTACAAGCAATATTGGAGTAATTTCTGTGAAAAGTCTTGTTAATATCTTAGCTGTTATTTGCTGATGTTTCCGTATTATGTATCCAGATCATATTGCTATATTTTATCCGCATCCATCACGTTACTCACAATCAAATACATTGCACAGTTTGGAGTGTCATACGAACCAGTTAGCCAAAACCGAAGGGATCTCAAAGACGATGCCAAACTGTCAGACTTTTATAAAACGTGGTGTGAAGTACGGAGGTATCGAAAAGACTGGGAGAAGATTCGAGAACCGTGTCAGGGCCTTATCAAATGGGGTGCGACGAAAGAGGGCTGGAACGAGTCGACCGATGCCGCGAAAAGTGTGATTATTTCAAAGGATATTAGGCCTGTTTGTAAGTTGTGTTTGGTGCTTTTTAAATGAAGTAAAACAGGATTCGTTTGCAGCTTCATACTCCTGCCCTGATACCCCTGTGTATATGATGGGAAAAAAAAGGGGAAAGGCAATTGCCATTTTACCGATGCACAACCTGCTAATAACCCAAAACATATTGCAAAGCAGTGTGAAATAAGATGTTTGAAATCTAGAATTACCACAATTCTAAGGGGTACGTACCCTAAGTGTCCCAGTTCCTATATATCTGTTTGAGATTCAGATAAGCCAAAAAGTCGAGATAGATGTGAAGAATTTCTTTTTTTCTAATTTCTTTCTCTATTCGTTTCTTAAAAAAACAATTTTAGCACACTATTGCCTTTCTAGCTAATGCTATCATCAGAGTTTGAGTTATATGGAAAATGATGATTATTGATAACGGGTATAAAAAAAGATTTAAGATATTTTAGGCATTTAGTTTATTATTAATTCATCAGCGAGTTTATTAATCCCAGTTGTTTTGTTGAGAATGAAACAAATACTTGTTAAATAAGGACATTTTTCAAATTCAGGGTGAAAAAGTTTTTATATCAAGGGACAAATAATTCAAATTTAAGGCTGAAAGCTCTTATTTGATGAAGGTTCTTACATGCAGGTTTTTACAGTACTACGTATAGTCTGAGTGATATATCCTCTTTGATGTTTCAGATGAGTTCAGCAGAGTGTTCATTGAGACAAGAACGGCGAAAGGAGAGCGAAAGAAGGTCGGAGGAGACTCGTGGAGGGTGCGTCTTCGGGGTCCATCTTCCCCAACCACAACAATCTTCGACCACCAAGATGGCACTTACGAGGTTGTGTTTCTACTGTTCGAGCCGGGTGTGTATTCATTACATGCCTACTTGGAACACTCACTGTGCGAAGGGTTGAGAGATCCACCGGATAACTGGTACATTATCGGTGAGTACTGAATTTTGTCTCTTTTTCATTTCTTTATATTCCTATTGAGAAAGTTACCATACATAAATAACTGATACGATATCACGAGGAACAAACACAATGTCTACCTCGTGGCCATCACATGAAGCATATACAGTACGTTGATGAAAGAAAAAAGTAGGAAAAATAAAAATACGAAATAATTTCATTGATAAGACAAAATACTATGGTGGTTCTAATAAGGCTAAGACTAAAATTGACCAGTATCCTCAATTTTGTCAAAGACAATAGTCAAAATAAGGAATTGTCTGCAATTCTATGAATTCTATGTCTTTGTTAACTTTTTTTAAGTGTTACCGTGCACAGCAATTTTGATTTTTAATAGTTTAGCCAAAATTTCGACGTTTGAGTAACTTAATCTAAATGTTTCCTTTCTGCTGCTTGTCCGATGTGTTCTAGTTCAAAAGTAACCATATCAAGATATATTTAGAAAAATCATTTGTTAGCCAACGTAGCTGTTAATTGATTTAGTAATTAAATGAATTCAAACAAACGTTTCGTACGGTTGAGACCTAGTAAATATCCAGAGTGGAGCAAAGAGATGAAACATAAGGCTTCCAGACCATTTCCTCTGTAGACTAAGGACAAAGGACCAATCAAACGCATTCTAAATGAATTCATTATGAGTACATTTTGGTATTGTCTGACATACACAACAGATAAGCAGCTAGGACGGTGTTTTGTTGGATCCTTCGGAAATGGGCCGAATAGCTTGGTAACTTGTGTGGAGATTCGCAGACATTTGAGTGATGTGATCATGTCCCTTGAAACATAAGCAATGTCTACGAAACACCCTACAAAAACGTTTCACCAATGGTCTCTTCGTCTAACTTTGATGATTCTTAATGGACTTGGGTTAAAATGTACTTAAGGGTATTTATTACAGGCTTGTGGAAATGGAGAGTCTTGTCTTTTTAGTCTCTATCTTCTTAGTGTATAATAGCCCTACTCTATGTTTGGAACACTCTTATGAGAAACGGAAACACAGACTTCATAATCGTATTTATTATAAATTTACATATAAAATAGCCAGGAAAATCGGGAGCATAGCGAAACGAAAACATAGATTACTTAAGCTTTTCGTCTGAAACTCAACAGAGTAATACGCCAGAAAGAGAACGAAACAGAAACCTAACTGATTTATATACCCAGATGTGCGATTTGGGAAACAAATTAAGACAGCCATAACAAGTGGCTACGCTACACTTAGGTTTCTGTTTTGTTCTCTTTCTGACGTATTACTCAGTTGAGTGTCAGACGAAGTTTTCGTTTCGCTATGCTCCCGATTTTCCTGGCTATTTTGAAGTTCTGTATACCATCCAAAGACAAATTTACATATGATTTCAGGCAATGCTCAAGGCAAACATCAGCCCGAAGGTTCGCTTGGCAATGATCATGTTTACATATGTGCTGAGTTGAGTCTATCAAAAGAAGATTCAACCATTCATGTTGAAAATCAGCCATCAACAGAATATCTTGAAGGTTTGTGTTAAACTTGCTACACGAATCTTTGTTTCCTTGCGCTCTCAGAGAACTCAGGGGAACTCCTGTAGTAGGTCTAGTTTGTTGATTACGAATACTCGAGTCTGATTAATTCATTCGTTTTTTATTTAGTTTTCCAGCTTAGGATTGAAGCAAACTTAAATCCTTGTGATATTGTAAAACATAAAATTAGTGAAGTCATTTATAAAGGAGCGAAACTAGAAATCAAATTTTATATTTAAGAACTGAAAATAAATTAGTTATTTGACAATCTATCGAAGTCATGATACTGACCACTTTCAAACGGGTCGATTGGCTTTTAGAAAGAAATCGAGTAATATTGTTTTAATATATTTCTTTTATAGCTGTGAATATGTTGATGCAGACGAAAACTTCAATATGCAATGACAACTGTAAACTGATTTGGGACGGTTTCGGCAGATGGGTGAATGGTTCATGGATACCATACAAAACTACTACAGGTTTGTCAAAATGATTGTAATTCATCTCAAAGGGTAATGGCATTCTGACTCTTAAGGCGCATGGTGATACCAAATGTTACAAAAATGAGTTGCAACACTGCACACCTACAAACCTGTTTGAGGAAGGTCTTGGCCAAGGATCGAGGAAGTTTTTGCTTGCCAATATGAGCCATCGATAGAAGGATACTTAAACCGTGTCATGTGCACAGTGATCCATGCTTGCTATTAGATCATTAATGTTTGAATCCACTTTAAGAAGGCAATTCACTTCAGTTTCTAAGAGAAAAACAGATTCAAACTCTTAGGCTAAAGGGTTTATAATTCTGAAGAGGACCAATTAGGCCCTAGAGGAAACAAGGGCAGCAAGAAAGAAAATTCCAATCAGAAAAAAGTTGTAAATCCGATTTTAGTTAGAATCAGTTCAAATAAGCAAATTATCCTTCGAAAGAACTAATAATCCTGCACCACAGTGGACCTTGGTCTTTCCGTTCAGAATGATTGCACCCATAACCCGTTCTTCAAACAAAATACCCTCTATTGTCTATCCTCAAGCAATAATTAGAAGTTTATTCCTTTAGACTACCAAGCAAGTCCTCCTAACCAGTCTGTGAAAGCAACATACAACGGAATGCTTTGGTTCTACGGCGACTCAGTGATGGAGCAGTTTTACAGTAACGTCAAGATATTCGGACGTCTTTGTAAATTCTTCACGAAAGCTTGCAGCCACACATACAACTGGACGTACAAAATCAGAGGTAAAGAAAGCACATTTGATGCAAGTTGGCTTTACATGATGAAAAGCAATCCACCTAAGACCAGTCATGATAGTAATTATTGAAATATTGTTCTAATTTTTACTGTTGGATTATATCATATTATCAAACTTTAGTCCATACATAGATCTTCACATCCCTGTGTATTACAATATTGAAAATATACTGACTTAAAGATTTGGAGTTTAACGAGGCTTTGACCGTGAAAGATGATGTTAGGGCATTAATTCATACTAACTAATGTTTGTGGTCATATTATTGATAGTTTCCATATCTTTTGAATAAGAATATTTGCAAAAAATTGGCACATAGGGGTGTGAAAATGTTTATCTGGGCTAAAGTTTATTTGAAGAGAGTATTAGATTCAAAAATTTTGTATTTTTGTAAATTTTAATAATTCCCATAAAGGCAGGTTTCAGTAAAGAGAAAGTGGATTGTAAGTGTGTGATAAGTCACGCATTGTTATTCATAAGATTGTATGTAGTGAATTTAAATATAAATGAAACTGAAACGCACCTGTAAGAGTTTTACACCTGTATGTGTTGAGTTCGTATCGAGATACTTGATTTGATTCGGAACCTCTCTACTCGAATAGCAATGAATTGTATTTTGTTCTGTCTGCATTCATTGGTTTGTTTTTTAAATCATTTAGAAATGAAACTACAGGTGCGTTGAAAATATTAAACATTGGGGAGAACAATACTGTGGTTTTACGCAAATACTCGGTTTTCCGTTAAACTTTTATCAACCTTGTGTATATAATGTTATTCCACTTATTGACGTAATTCTGTCACAATTATATTTGGTAGGCTTCAACACCACCATTGCTAAATACGAAAATGACGACAAGGACTTCAATATCACCAAACTGATAGGAGAAGTTTCCAGCGTGGCGTATCATCCGGTATTCAACAGACCGGACTCGGTACTTTTCATAAACCTCGGTCTGCATTATACCGCCGGTGTGAAGTTTGCGGACTACAAGATTCTGATCAGCGGTCTGATTGATATGTTCAAGCATGGGTACACGGGAAAGGTCGTTTGGAGGACAACAACATCTCTGTACAAACATAAATTGTGGGGAAAACACGAGCAGGCACGCAGATTTCTCAATCATCACGTAAGTAATTCAGTTTATTTACATCGTAAAAGGCGTTCCTGTTGAATTTGGCGATTATATTATCAGTACTTTGCAGGAATACTTTTGGCACTGTGGGTATTACCGCCATAGTATTGAAGATATCCTCACAGCACTGCTGTTATTCCTCCACAGTACTGATAATATTCTCCCACAGTACTGAACACCTCCACAGTACTAAAAACCCTCCAGAATCGGTGGCGTACCCAGCCCTGGACAAGTGGGGGGGTTTGGGGGCGGAGCCGCCAAAAAATTTTTTCGCTACCACGCCCTTTAGACTCTCGGAAAAGAGGGGCAACGCCCATTTTTGTGTATTTTGTGATAGAAAGATGTTTGCAATGAAACTGAAATTGAAATAGAATATATACTTGTACATTTGTTGAATCACAGTCATGTAATACAGCTAACTTCCTTGTTGTTTACGTCCGACGTTAGAAGAATGCGAAGAATGGAGCAATGAAATATCGTAAAATGATTTCAAACTTTGCTGGATCTGCCTACCACCCCCCCCCCCCTCCCCCTGAGGTACTGATTTTATTGCATTTTTGGGAAAATCTCGAGGACCATCTTTTTCAAAAGTGGGGGGTCCGGACCCCCCCATTCCCCCCCGTGGGTACGCCACTGTCCAGAATATTGCACAGACGTTCCCGGAGTGATAAATGCAAAGGATGAAAAACTTGGACATAACCGACTCTATTTGCACTTTATATTTCATCTTACTAACTACTTATAGATCTTTATTTACATAGCGTGTCTTGCTTTACAATGCTTTGGCAACTAACCAGATGTGTGCTGCTGGTTTCCCCGTCTTAGATGTATTTCCAATGACTGACTGTCATCCGAATGGTACTGGTGTCAATGGAAAGAAAAGCGACGCAGTACATTATGAACACAGCACATTCAGAACAGTCGAAAGACTTCTCGAAGACGTTTTCAGGCGAAGGGAGATATAGGCTGATAGACCATAAATGTATCTATGTTGAATAATTGTAAATGAGCATTTTTATACACAGTTAGAAGAATTTTAACAGGGGTTTTTATATCATATCAAAACAAATAAAAAATATTCAAGGGACCTTGCTTCCATTCGATTATCAGTCTCAAAGCATGGGTTAAAGGATTAGGTTTGGCTTCTTCAGTTAACGCACATGTAATTTTACCAAAGTTTAGATTTTGCGTGTTCAACTTTACAAGTTGTTTATCGAAAGTGGTTCCTAGCTAATCGCTTGTATTAATTCCTCCCACCTCTGCCGTTCTCGCTTAACTTCTTACTTTTTGTTACTACTATTTTTCTGTTGGTTGTTGACAGGTGTATCGGTCCCATGGCTAGAATATTCTTCCAAGGCCCAATCAACAACCGTAAAAAGCCTCATTCTGCAGGCTGTTGGGACTAATGCACAAACACACAACTTCCTGTTAGGAAAGGGACAGGTATCAATTCAAACTGGAAGTGGTGCGAATATGGCTAGTTACAATCGATACACCCAAAGTATATATTAGACAAATTCTCACTTGTTATCGTTACTTTAGTAGACGTATATTTAAGTTTATTTAGTCTTCTATTTTCATGCAAATGAGAAATTTTGAATCAACTTATCACAACCCTTATCACAAAACCTTCTATACATGACCCCCCAAATAGGCCAAAGATCCATTCATGATACCAGTGTCCTATCCAGTGTCTTTTCCATGATCTTTGAAAAAACAGATTAAAAATCGAAGTTGTTCAAAAACAATATTCAGATTCAAGAGTGAACGAGAAAAACAATGCAAAATCAGCATGCTGTATTTACAGTTAGATGGTCAGATCAAATCTGAAATCTTAAGATAAAATCATACCTTAATCTTTCATCGGTACAAAACTTTAGGATGGCGAAGAAAATAGGAAACACTTGGGCTCGAGTTTTTTCCATTTAGGCTTTCACCTTCTTTCTGATTGGCCAATTTCAATCCACATCTGTGTATAATCATTCGTTAAGTTTCGTTCTCTATCTGACGTACAACTCTGATGAGTGTCAGACGTAAAATCTTTTGGGTTAATTTTGCTTCACTATGTTTCCGATTTTGCTCGCCATCTTTAATCTTTCAAGTATAATATAGGTGAAATGGGATTAGAATAGGCGATAAAAACTATCAAATATACACATGAAGTTAAAACCGAAACTCTACAGAATCACGCACCTGCCGTTGGCTTTCCCGGGAGAGGGTACAAGTGGACAGAAATCAATTACAGTGTCAAATTCTGGTCATTTTTCAATGGGTGAAAAGGGTGAACAAAACTTGGACATTTCCCGACAATCTGGGATACAAATTTTGTGAGAAATTGAACAATGCCCAGCTAAGGCGTAGGAAAAATCCGTTCTGCAAAAGCGCATGCGAAGAAAATTACTTCATAAAAATCGTAGTTCTATCGGATATAGACCTTTGGCTGATCTTCGGGGATCTGTTCCAATACCCACGATGGTCTACACTAGATCAAAGATCTGAGGAAACACAACTTTTTATCAGTGTCCGGCTCAGCCTTTAGATTGCAAATCCCTAGTCCAGGGAAAATATCAGTTTTTAGCGAAGACAAACTCCCACACTCCGAGTAATTTTTTTTACAAATATCAAGGTATTTCTCCGGTAACGGACGGGGTCCATCCTCACGAGAAAACCAACATACTGCAGGGGAAAGGTTTATTTGTAAAAGAAAGTTGTTAAGGCGTAAAACGACTACGCTCATAACTAATTTACCAGTGCAAAATCAATGGGTTAAAGGCTAAACTAATCTTACGATGCATATGGCCTAAGGCTACTGACTAAAATCCTACAATCTACAAAGGGAAACTACTCATGTCTAGTTTAAAAGCATTGCTAAAACTATTTGAAAAACCAAAGCAAATTTTCACCGTAATTAAAAAACATAATTTTCCTTGAAAAGTTCTCGATTGTGCTTTAAATGTGAACTAAACGTACCAGGTGTAATAACGCCATTCAAGAAAAACGGCTTTTTCAATGAGATTATTTATCAAGATTCTGTATTCCTCTCTAATTAAAGCCTAATTGGTTTTATCCCCAGGGTCATTAGGTATGTATAACATATTCAAGCTGTCAAAAATATTTTCTGAAAAACAGGTGAATAAATTTCAAAACCCTAACTGAACTATCAGCCAGAGAACCACAAATTGTCCCATGCGATATTGGAGATTGTTCATCGCAACTGGATAACAGTGTTGTAAACATTTCGCAGCAAATAGGATATGTAAATATCAAAAGAGGCCTCTTACTCTTACAGTGGAAAATTACTATGGAGAACGATGCAATCGTCACAAAATATTCTCAGTCGTCGCAAATTGCAAGCTTTCCGTACATTATTGCAGCAGATAGCCTTGAAATTTCCGTTCATTCTTTCACTCATTTGCACATAATTGCTATCACGCTATGGCACGAGGCTATCACAAGGCAGGGAATGATGCTGGTATATATTATCTGATAAACGAATGAAACTTACTGTCGGTCTCTTATTTCGAAACTGCCCCAATTCCTGCCATGTTCTAAACCATGAAAGCTGCAAGTTTCCAACCTAGTCAATAATGCGCAACAATTTACAGTGTTTCCATTTAGAAACAGTTTATCGAATCTGTGCGAAATACTCTCAGTAAACATAAGGGAAGATGATATACTTAACACGAGATTTATACTCCATCCAACTCAGTCCATACTTCTGTGCACAATACTGGTCATCTTCATACGCACGGAAAATCAGCAGCAGGGCAAGAAGGATCGGGTACAACCAAGGCAAGATGTGAGAGCAACCTGTAATAGAATTCATACACATACATATTAGTTAACCCTTTTATAAACCTGGTTGTTCCAGAGCAACAATTGTTCTGTGATAAGTTGCAGAACTTCATGTTACTTTAATGTTATCCCCGAAAAATCTGTACATAAATTGGCATATGTAACTTCTTCTATATCCCATATAATATAGACCTCGTGATTCGTATCGTCATCAAATATTTTATCATGTTATGGTAAGCATACTTTGTTCATTATGTATTATATACTTCATCCTTTTACTTGAATACATAATGACAAGCTTCGATACACAAGATAGTATAGAAAAATCTAAATGGTGTTCATAGATTGATTGGATACAAACAAGAAATTGGCCAATTTCTATGCAAATCTAGGTATAAATATTTGTTAAGTTTTATTTTTTTTCTCTTACTGACGTACTACTCTGATGAGTGTCAGATGCAAAACTTCAGTACCTATTATGTTTTCCTCGCCATCCCCGAGTTCTGCAATCTGTACCAATCAAAGACTGTTCGAATCTCCCACTATGGAAAAGACTACTCTACCATCTCTTCTGACGTTCTAAATATTCAGTGGACTGTGAAATCCCCATAACTAATACTGACTATAAAACCGTGTATTGATTTCTAACAGCGACAGTTTTGAAACTTACCTGCGGGAATGGCCCAAGATGTGGCGATGAGAATATCACCCAGATAATTCGGATGTCTCAGTCTTCCCCACCAACCATCAGCTAACAGGTTCTTGCCATCAGGTGTGAACACAACTTTCACCTCTGCGAAGAAATAAATATAGATAGATTTTAAGGCATTACAATCTGTAAAGACAACGTGATTAGAAGTAGGAATAAGAAGGCGAGATCTGATTGGCTTGGATACAACTACTGTCTGCTGTTCAGATGAATTATCATTAGACCATCCAGGGGAACTTCTGTGCAGTACTGTGGAGGGTATTCAGTACTTTGGAGACAAATGTACGATCAGTATTGTGCAGGGTATTCAGTACTGTGAAGGTAAACCAAGGTAAACCAACAATACTGGTGGTATCCCGCACAGTACTGAGTACCCTCCACAGTACTGATGGTATATCTTCACAGAACAAAAAATCCTCCACAATACTGGTGGTATATCCCTCCACAGTACTGATGGTATCTCTTCACAGTACTGAACATCCTTCACAGTACTGGTGGTATCTTTTCACAGTACAGATGGTTAGCCCATACATACTGAACACACTCCAATGTACTGATAGTATCCCTACACAGTGCTTATGATATCACCACACCGTACTGATCAAACTCAATAGTACTGCACAGACGTTTAAACATCTATTCATAAACATAAAAATTGTGGGCAGAGACCAAGTTTAACAGAGGTGGATTCTTTCAAGCAAATTATTTTGCTATTGCTTGTTTCAGTGCAGTATAAACGTTCCAAGGGTCACAAGCATTACATAAATTAAGTTTTCAATTACCAACAACAGTGGCAGCTGGCAGCTTTGACTGTTTAATCAATTCTAATAGAATCACCAAGCAAAACATCATGATATTTACACCAAAATCTTCTATTTACGTGATTATCCTGTTCATACCGTCTTAATCAAACAATTGAAATATCTGGAGAGCACTGTCAAACCAAATGCCAATTCCTACTACAAGTAACGGTCTATGTTATGAAATTACAAACTGCAAATAAATTCACGTTTATTTTCAGAACTGACAAATTTTTACTCAAGATCCTCCTAGTTAGGGAATCTGCTGTGAGAACCAAAATCCGTCTGGAACGGTCAAAAGCACCCATAATTACCAAATTTTCCAAGTCCCTAGTCAATCTACTCTACAGAAACGTAGCTTTATATTTCCTGTTACCATATTGCAAAAACCTCGTCAATACTGAAAGCTCTATTGTGGGGTTGTGAGTTTTCTTCTGAAAGAAGTAATGCGGGTAACTCTCAACTAGTGACACTTTGAAGGCCTACCTCGTTTTGTCTCTTTCTTTTGATCAAGTCTGAATCTGTACTTCTCCATGGTAGACGAGTGGAAAATGTAGAATCCAATAACTACAAGAAAATTGGAATAAACTCGATTAACTATGAAGTAGAAAAAAACATATCCTAAGCTGTTTTCCTCCACATCTGTCAGCGCTGAAGGGATACGAGGGGACCATGTTTGACAAATTACCAGATTTACTTTTCTTCATCCTTATTTTTTTCGAGGTTATACTTGTTAATACTTTTTAATAATAGCAGACTGCAGAGGTGTGGGAGTCATTGCCTTTGAAAGTTGTAGTTGATGGGCAAATATGCTTACTATCTCTGCTAGGTATTGGTTTATGTACAAAATACAAAGGGGCCCATTGAATAGGTAGACTAATCAAAGCAGTGCATTGATAGTTGATAGGCAAATACGCTTACTATCTTCGCAAGGTATTGGTTTATGTGCAAAGCACAAAGGGCCCACTGAATAGGTAGACTAATCGAAGCAGTACATTGATAGTTGATAGGCAAATACACTTACTATCTTCATAAGGTATTGTTTTATGTGCTCAAAGGGCCCACTGAATAAGTAGACTAAAATAGCAGTACATTGATAGTTGATAGGCAAAAACGCATGCTATCTCTGCTAGGTTTGGTTTATGTGCAAAGCAGAAAGGGCCCATAGCAGAGATCAATTGATATAGCAACACTAGTTGTTATTCAAGTCGATGTGACCAAATAGCTGTATGATTAGTGGCACCTTTCATGTGGACAGTGGTTGATTTTCGTTTATCCTAAATGTCTTGATGAAAAACTGAAAAATTGAGTTTTAAAAGTGTAAGTGAGAAATGAAAATCAACATTTCAGCATACCCTGAGTAGCAATAAACGCTCCCCACTGCCATTGAGTCAACTGGGGTGACATCTTGGACATGTAAAGCATTTGCATTGAGTAAAACATGGGTAGTGCTGTAGTTGCCAAAAAAGCATAACTAAAGCCAAACTTATCGTGCACCATCTCTCGACTCTTTATCACGGATTTCTGAAAAAGAAATATCATTTTCTGTCATTAAGGAATGAGCAAAAATGGTTACAAGCATCATAAAGGACATTTAGTACTGCAATGCCAGCTAAAACCACATTTTGCATGATAATGCTGAAAACTATTTTATACACGGTAAAACAACACAAGTCAACTGGTCTCAAACATAACAGTGTCATTGATTATAGTGAATGTTTTTTATTTGTCTTGGTGTTGTATACTGATCTTAAGATACATCTGGAAGGGAATAAAGTTTATCTAGTTGGCATAACAAATCATTTTGATTTTTGATTTCTCAATTTTGAGATTTTGCTTATACAATGGATAAGTTAGGACACTCTTACATATACACATACATGCAAATTGACGTGATAATGCAGGTCGTTAGAAAGGCGTATGGAAGTCTTTTCTCTGCTAGTACAATTTTTCCTGTCTTCAAACTATATTTTAACGAAGAAAGTCCATAATATTAGGCTTTTTTTGCCGAATCCTTTACGATGCTTGCGGTAAAGTAAGTAAAATATAGCGAGACAGGAACAGCGCAAGACGACCAACAGAAGAAACGTAGATGGATTATTAATATGATATATTAAAAGTATTTATATATAATATTTAATAATCCATCTACGCTTTTTCTGTTTGTGTCGTCTTGCGCTGTTCCTGTCTTGCTATATTCAAACTATATCCCTTGAACAGGTAGAAGCTCTCCATTGAAACTTGAAACACTATTCATTATTCTAGGAAGCTTCTTTTTCAAACTTAAAAAGGAGGGTCTACTGAGTCCTTCGTCGTACGTCAAAAAGAGCCTGCAGAGTTGATTGATGATCTCACCTCTAAGAACCACATGTCCATGATGTATAGAAGTTGAAATAAAGCAACTGCCATTGTAGGGTAATGCATCTTTTTTCCTCCAGCACTATACTGATTCAATAGGAAGCACAAATTCAGGAGCATCTAAAAAGAAATCGATAGCAAGTAAAATTTCAACTTTCCCATGATAAGTGATCATACTCATTTTATTGTTTAAATTTTTGAAAAAACCAATCAAAAGTAATATTGTTGTTAATAGATTTATTATTGATGAAAATCCTTTCAAATCACTTAAAATTTTCATATATCACTCCCAAATTCTTAAAAAATGTTCAAAAGATTCAAAATCTTTGCAAGACTTTTTCAAAATTATTGCAAAAACCTTCCAAAACGGCTCCAAGATTGTTTCAATTTTTTGGCAATTACTTAATAAAAATCTTCCAACAGTTTGTCAAATCTTCGTAAGTGGTTTCCCAGAGGGGTGATGTAAACAAGGCCTAGGATAAAATTCAAATTGCCTCATTCAAAGTTCGTGGGTTTGAATCCTCCTAGACCATTTTTGAATCACACGTCACACAGTATCTCAATAAATAGACTCACCCAAAATGTAACTCCAGCTTTAGCAGAAGCCAATTTACAATCTACTTTCAACAACCGTGGATTGAGCTCTAAGCCATTGAGAAAGTTATATGGAGAGAAACCTGGAAAAAAAACAGCAAATTTACAGCCCAGAAGGTGAATAGTCCGAGTGAAGAGTACTCTGCAAAAGGGAACAGAGCAATAGCCTTCCTTAGATCCTGTAAACGACAGTATGTAAAATCAATGGCATAATAAATCGCCTTCCTGGTGGTGGGGATGGCCGAATTCACTATCTGTGCTAAATTCTAAACCACAAAGCTCAATGCCTTTGCATATCCTGCACTGTAGGAATTCAACAGGATTTGCATGCATTTCCAAACATAGGAAACAAACTATTCAATGGTTTGAAAGGCTTGGCAAAAACGAAAAAAAACCAATAAATTAGCTTATCAGGAGTCAAACGTACTGTCAACACATTGCTGTTATTTTACACTTACACATTTTACATACACGTACTGTCATTTTTAGACTTACTTTTGTCGGCAAGATTTTTATTCCATCTAGCTTTAATCATCATTTGGAGTGTAAAACCAAAAGCAATAATGATGCAAGAAGTTGCAATCTTTAGATAGTATTGTTCTACCAGATTGGCAAGTATAAATGCATGCTTTGTATACACTGCAACACCAAAAGCAGCCAGGTTGAGAAACAACAGGAACAGTCCTGAAATAAGAAAATTTCAGTTATACATATCTACGCTAGTCTTTTATTCTTGTCTCTCTAGAAGTCACAGCTTTATTTCATACAAATGAACAAAAACTAATTGTTATTTTTATTGTCATTGCTGTTTTTTCAATTACCACAACTAGGGCAAAACCATTAAAAGTAGAAATAATCAAAACTGTGAAAAATACAATCAATTATACCAATATTAAAATTGCAAATAATCATGAAATTTAGACACTTCTTACTGTTAGTGTTAAATCTTATCTTTATAAATATTTTCCAAATTGTATGCTTTTCATCTGATTTGCCGGAATCATGGATCAAATATCTTGTTGAAACAGTATTTGCAGCTTGATTTCGATACACTGAAAAATGATACTGCCTCTCTAATAGATCCACCTCTCTTACAATCCTTGCTTTCCAGTTAGGTTGAAATGCTACCCTGCAGTGGCAATAGTCTGCAAGGCATTAATATCTTAAATCGAACGTTTTAGACCTATCTCTGATTAATGCAGGACTTCAAAGTATTGAGCAAAGCATAAATAATTTAGCTGTTTGTCTGATAAATATTTGAGAAAATGCCAGCAAGAGAAAAAGACGACCAGAAGAGGTGAATGATTGGCATATATGAATTTTGGAGTCATTCAACATCAAAGGCCGGGGTCTCATTTGGTGCCAGCTTACACAAAAAGATACAATGCATACCATTGACCCTGTATTCCATCCTTTGTCCATCTTTGGTTTCCTCAACCTTGAATACCTGAGAAACAAAAGAATGTTACTTTACATTGAAAACATTGATCCAACTATAAATTTGTATGATCTTTACCCAAAAACATTATATAGACTAGAAGTGCAAGAGCCTTGGGCCAATAATGAGTTCGAATTACCATAGAAAACGGGTTGTAAATTTTCTTCAATAGTGAGTTGATAAAGAAGCTTCCACAAATCATGTTTAGCAATATTCCAATCCTAATTAAAAAATGTTCAGCAAATAAGTCAAACTCGCATTAGTCAGATTGCTTTGAACCAGGTAAAATAAACCGACTACCTTATCGGCCCTTTTTACGCCGGCCCTAAATGGCGTTAATTTTCGTCCTGCGGCGGAATAAGGGCCGGCGTAAAAAGGGCCGGCGTTAAAAGGGCCAAAATTTTACAAATTTTCCCAAAAAGCGGCGTTAATTCTTTATTATATTTTTTGCTGACATGCACCTTATTTTAGGCTTTATTTGGATATAGTAATGTATATTTAACCAAAATTAGAAGAGAAACAGCAACAAAACGGAAAGTAAACTACTGTAGATTAGCAAAGTTAGTTTTCTTTAATTCAAGAGTTACTAAATCATATTTCTATGTCCTAAATGGGTTTTCGCACAAATGGGATAGGTTTGAGGCTTGGTTAACTACCTCAGTAATGCGTGCCTTTCTAAAGCCGGAAAGAATGAGCTCTTTAGATTCCTTTGTGTTTATACATTTCAATGATTTGAGAGATGAGACTAGGGAGGAGCAGTGTGTATGAGGTGGAAGAAGACGCCATCAAAGTGCAGTCGGACGAAGAGGTAGATACAGAATGCACCGAGAAAGAGACGATCGTAATTGACTAATTTTTTCATGATAGTGGCTACTTTCTTATCTTTTTCAAAGGATAAAACACGTCTGTAAAACATAGTTTTAAATTTTTTCTTTCCTTGGTCTTTGTCCGGCGTAAAACGCGGCCCTAAATGGCGTTAAAGCAGATTCTTGGGGTGGTGGAATTAGGGCCGGCGTAAAAAGGGCCGGCGTTAAATTAGGGCCGGCGTAAAAAGGGCCGACAAGGTAATGCAAAAAATCTTGTTAGGAACACCGGTGGGAAATCCGACAACACGTTGCATCACATGCATTCATATCTAAAGGACTGGAGCCAAACACATTTTTCCGAGTTTTGAGATATCTGAGTAAAGTGAGTCCAACTTAATTCGAATTTACCCGTTGGATAGTGGATAGTCTGGTACTGGTAACCTGTCTTTGATAAGCATCTTGAAAACTGACCTGGACGCCTATGCAACCTGCAGAGTAGAACTTGTGATGACTCACCTCTCCTATTGGAAGCAACGTTAGAAATAACTGCAGATCAAGCAACAATCCAACAATCAAGAAGCACTTCCAGTCCAAAAACGCACTGGCTGCAGGAATCTTTGGCCATTCGGTGAATGAAAATGCGTGTTTTTTATCAGCACAAACCAAACACAAAGCCAGAAGGAGAGCAGGGAAGACAAATATTCCAACAAGGGCTTCAAACTGCTGTCTCCAACCAACTTTCCCAGTCGCTGATTGTTGAGAAGGGGCTGGAGGGCTCTCTGTTAGTTTTTCTTTCTCTTGCATTCTGGTGACAGATCGAGTGACTCGCTTTGTGATGACATATTTCTCTTCAGCGGCTACCGTAGTAGATGATTCAGTTTTCGTTTCAGTTTCTGTTTCTTCCTTCTGAAATTCTAGTGTACCATCTACAGCATCAATTGTTTTCTCAACAGCAGCCTAAAAGAAATATTAATTGAGATTATACACACAGGCAGATGAGATATACCTTGCAAGTATGGCAGAATATATCATTACATTTCTTCAGAAAACCCTCCAAATGTAGCCATTCTACTAATAACAAACTAAATGTTTGATCCCTTGGATTATGCCTTATGAAATAATAATCTTGGTAGAATTAACTCCCAATAAAACTAACAATTTTCAGGTTCCCATCAGAGTTTGTTAAAACAGGATTCTAATGTACATCCAGCAATATATCCGTAAGAAAAAGAGACAAGAAACTAAAATGTGCATCTAAACAAGCTTGTTTTGTTATTGCTCTACTATTTTGCTCGAAATTTCATCCAGCATTCTTTGACAAATGCTGAGCCAAAGGCTTCATACCACAAATGACGTATTGATATGGTTCAACTCTTATACACATCAAACTTGCACTAAACAAAAAATTCAAATTTGCAAATCTTGCTGTAGCTTGTTTGTAGTATTTGATTGGATCAATTCAAATAGCATGAAAATGAGATTGAATTTTCATTGAAATGAAAAATCAAAATAAAAAGTCAATAGCAGGCTTGACACAAAGCTAAAGATGACCTACTTGCAGAATGATGGGTTCTTTGGGTTTGTTCTCCTGGGTTGGGCTTTCTTGAATCTTCTTGGCACGTCCTCTGGCAGGTGACTTTGCCACTCGTCTGACGCGTGCGGGTGATTTTGATCTCGATCTCCTCCGCCTTCCTCTTCCAGGACTTCTTGCGGGAGAGGCTGATCTACTACGCCATTGTTTTGCAACTTCCATTCTCTGCAATGAAATTAGAAGGATAGTTCAAGTACAAACTACAAGGTCTTGATCAGGATTGTTATCCTGATCCTAAAAAATGTGTTGTGTAAAGAATCAATGAGGATTGCGGCCCTCAAAATATATGATCCTACTTCAGAGGGGCATTGCGACCCTGAACGCGATCCTGATCACAAAAATACTGTCATGTAAACACTTCTCATATCACAATCCCATTTCAAATCCATTGGCTCACTCAAAATAATGCCCAATCATTTTGGTTGCTATTGCAGTGTTGCGTAATATAACTATGTTAAATACTCAATGCAGGAATGGATTGCAATCCTGAAGTTTGAAATGTGTAATATAAATACAGTAGAATCCCGATAACTCAAACATGCGATAACTTGAACTCCCGCTAACTCAAACAGATTTGGCATTCCCCTTGAGCCTTATTAAAGCTATGAAGAGCCTCTATAACTCGAACATTAGATAACTCGAACTATTTTGATCGTCCCTTGCTTGTTCGAGTTATCGGGATTCTACTGTATATAAAATCAAGCTGTGGGGGGGGTACTAACTAAAATTTAGCAGACTGGAGGGTGTGGTTTTTAGCGTGGCCCTTCTAAGAGACTTGATACATTTTCAATGAAAACCTCCTTCACTGTATTGATTGTGTCTTTTCCCGCATGGTTACATCAATTTTGATAAATACTGTCGTAAAAACAGAGCTTTGCAAAACTTACATCAAAAATTGCCAAGCTAAGCATAGACTATGTGCTTTTTTTATGGAAAATCATCACAATATGCGCCATATTAAACAATTTGGTGTCAAAACACAACTTGAAAGTTGAAAAAGATCGTAGAGTGATTCCTTAAAATCTGGGTTGTGAAGTAGCCCGCCAAAATATTTGTTGCTGATTTCAGATTGCCAACTGAATGCAATATTTTTGTTATTTGCTGACTGAGGTTGGGCCAGGGGGGGTTATCAGTTACCACCCTAAGAAAACAGGGTACAAGACGCATAAGATGTTTGCATTTATATCAAAAGATAAAAGAATGTAAGAAAATGATCAGAAAAACTGTTTGTACCCTCCCTCAAGAATACCCTACCCAAAACCCCCCTACTCCCCTGAAATATTTGAAATTTCAGCATCCTATATCCCAGGATCCTACAGCCCCTATTTCAAACCTAAATTGAAAAGTAAAAGCAGATGTCACTGATAAAATCATCAAACTTTTGAGAGGTGTAAACAAACATGCGAGCCTCTCTCGGGGGGCAGGTGGGCGAAGAAAAACCGGCATGGAAACTGGTGTCCTGTGATGGGGGTTCCCTTCCCATGATGACAAGGGAAGAACAACTTATACTAAGACATCCATCCAAGAAGGACAAAACAACAACTCTACAACACAGAATAGTTCGATTTTAACAATAGTTTGGCTTTCGATACGTACCGACACATATTTCTGCAAGACTTCTAAAGAATCGTTTTCAGAGTCGTTGTCGAACTTTATTTTGTACACTTTGCTCACGGCATCAAAGTCCACAACCTTTCCAGGATAGTAAAGTTGTGCGCCAGGCCATTTCGCTAGCACCTCCTCGTCCTTGGGAATTTCCTCCAGAGTTACTTTCCTGGGCATCTTTCTATGTCTTTAAATTGCAATATATATTCCACCTTATCAAAATATTCAGATTACAAACTTGGATCTCTGGATCACATTTAAAGTCGATAAAACGACGATGAAATATGGCCTAAGGTCAACGTTTTCTTTGTTTTCTCTCGTGTTACCTGTAACGGTCGAAAGAAAGAGCGCGCGAAATCTAACCAACCTGATTGGTCAGTTTAAAAACACGTGATTTCTTTTGATTTCTGAAACAATATGCTGTGTGTTCTGTGACACCTGTCAGCGGTTTCAACCAAATGCTACCCTCGTTACCAGACTCCCACAAAGAAAATCGATAACCTGGCTCAGGGAGGGGGAGGGGTTCTTTTGTGTACTAACAAGGAGGTCGAGTCAGGGTCAAAGACGGCCAAGGATAATATATAAAATCACCCTCAAATCGTAGTGGTATTTCATCGACATCCCTCAAATGGTGGTGTAGTATGTACTTGAACCAAAGTCATTTTGTTATTACTTTTGTTGATTCAGTAAAGAAAAAATATTTTGAATTTTGTAATAAGTTATCTCAGTAATTAACTGGAACGAAAAAAGCCCTGAAAAAAGTAAATTCAGGAAAAAACCCCAAAATGGTGTTATGTTCTGAAATTGTGCCATTTGGTAGCCCTTTTTCCAACCCTGAGGCAAACTGAACCCCCTGGGTAAATCTAAATGCATTATTTCTACAAGAAACGTGATTTGCAAAAATGAAGAGTCCTGTTCGTTAACATGTAAGAGCAAGAATCTTTCGATTCAGACATGGAATCAGGGGAAAGATTACGACACGGAGGCCAAAAAAATTGGAAAACGGAAAAAATCCACCAACCAACCATTTTTGGCCTTTTTTCGACAATTAAAAACCTACCCCGAATTTACCCATTTTTTGAGGGCCTGGAAATTTTATTGGATGTGACAATTTTTCGTTGACCTTTTCATGAGCAAAGAAAATTTTCAAATGGTTTCGAAAGACATTCACAAAAATTGTGTTTTGATAAACATCGTGGACAAATGTTGCGAGTGCAGAAAAGAAGGAAAACATCCAGCAAAGAAAGAAAAGCAACAATGTCATATCAACCGAACCAATCAAATATAATCTAATTTTTCATAAAACTCCAAAACCATGCAACTTTACGTTAATCCGAACCCTTTACCGTTTTCGATTGCTATAAGTAGCTTCTCTTTCAGTCTTGAAATTGCAATATATTCTGGTAGCAATAACCGGTTAAAACAGGTCATCGAGGTCGGTAGGTTATCGGTATCCGGTCCATTCTTCTGAATGATAAAGGATATTGAACTCAAACCTGCTAGAGGTACGCGGTCACTGCCGGTTACAAACGACAACAAGCCTTTCTTCTGCTCATGGGTAAAACCGTTAACAACCGTCCAGAACCACTTGATCTCGATGCTGTTCTCAGTATAACCATCGCTGTACGTTACCACGCTTTCCAGTTCGGTAAAGTTGATCTGCTGGCTGCCGCAGATGAGGAGCTCCAGTTCGTCAGAACGAAATAAGTTAATAGCATCTCCATTGCACACCTGAGTAATAAAAACAATGTGATTCAGACTTTCTCAGAAAATATTCAAAGATTTTTAATCTACTCTCTCTCTCATTCATATCTAGTTTTACAATTCATATCCAGTTTATTGTGATACGTATAGGAAGATTTCTCCAACAGATTAAATTTCATTCCGAGAAACGTATTTATGCCTCGTTTATGGACGAGGCCTAGAGCAAGACACAAGTGAAAACTTGAGGACAAATTATTTATCCTTCAGAAAATTGAGCCAGAACGATGGTTAAAATGGAATCAAATTAAGTCTTACCTTGAAAAATCCAGCAGAAAATGCGTTAAATTGTTTTCTGATCCTCTCATTCAGGAGGTAATTGATGTACAAATCGACATAGAGTCGTCTGTTCTTGTTAGTTACCACTATATTCTTAGCACCCGGAAGTAGATCAACTGTTTCCGCTGAATCCAAGTATGTCTCAGCAATCTGTTGAGTGAAAATTCCAGGAAATATTACGTATCCACAATTTGAAAGAAGCAGAATTTTGAAAATCAATAGAATTAATTTGTGGACTAGCATAATTCTTGAAAACCAATGAAGATCCGAGGCTTTATTGTTCGGGATATGGAAAGCGAATTTTCTTGGAGAAATCAAGGGTTGGTGATTGCATATGTGCAGTTTGTTTCTCACTTGAGCACCTACTCAATACGCATGCATTTTCACGAACTTTCGAATCACCAAGATGTTATTCTTCAAAACAATTGATTTCAAAGGTTTTATCCCGAATAATTTAGCATTTACAAATGATCATACGGCAATACCTGATCATTTGATAGAGGTATCGATATCATATATCAGAAATTAGTATTTACCTGAAAATCCAAGCAGAGATCGTTTTCGACGTCCCCTTCATACTCTAGCAACTCTTTCAGGCTTCTTGCAAGGGTAGGTTCAATACCTGACAAAGACTCGAGAGAAGGCTTCTCCCCTTTCAGCTTGGCATACATGACATCAGGGAAGGGCACGTCGAGGATGATGCCATTATAGATTGCTAGTCCAATTATCATACCAGTAAGCTCGAATATGCAGTCAGGCTCCGACGACTTTGAGTTGAACCAAACATTCTGGGTTTCGCCACAATTTACGAACAAGTCGTAGGCTAAGGAAGAAGACAAAGTTTTTTGCTTTATCAAGAGTCGACAAAAACAAGCCACAGAGTCTGAAAGTTTATAAACATATGAAAATACGTGATCTGTATCTCGATTTTCTTGAAAACACTGCTCGATACATTAATGTAGAACGCAATGCATATTGTGGATAAAATAGTCAAGAGACTAAACTATGTATCTCGACGGGACTGTTTCGTGGTTTCCCACTCATCAGGGGATGTACTAATCTTTTATGTATTGGTGCGCTGATCTGGTTTAGACTCTTTCCTCCATAATAGTTGTAAGGAAATATGTATGAAAAATATGTAGCAATAGGGGTCTGATCAGTGATCTCAAAATAAAGACTGGGTCGAGCATTCGGTTGTTTCTAGATTCAGATGTTGAGGCTTAGGCTTGCGTTTGGCCTCCCAATATGGCTGCCAAAGAAATCATATTTACTTGATTCTTTGTTAACAAAAGCTGTACGATTCTTCAGTCTCGCGTTGAACATCCATAACATTCTAACAATCATCAAAGAAAAAGCAGCTCTTAGCGGAATCTCAAAGTATTGAAATGGACCTAACAATATGGCCGTGAATGACTGCATTTCAGAACGACAGATGCTCGATCCAGTCCTTTTTTGTGATCAGTAGGTCTGATTTAGAAGACCATTCCAGTCTCTGATTCAAATAAGCTCCCCCTTCTGAAACATAGAGTTTCATTTGAGCCCCACCCCCTGGGGCTTATTCGAATTATAACAGTAAGTGTGATATAATCCGATTTTTTTTTATTAACTTAATTCATCACGCTGATGTGCAACTGTAGAACAAGATGCTGTGCCGATAGTAAAATATTTTCTCCCCAAATGTGTTGTTTTTTGAGTAGTTTTTTGCTGGTTATGTTTGGCTAACTGCGTTTGATTGTATGAGAAGTCAACAAAGAAGTTGAGATCGAAATAGTCAATGGAAAGGCTCTCCAATCGCTTTGGAAAGGCTCTTCAATCCCTTTGGAAAGGCTCTTCAAGCGCTTTTCTATTGACCAACAGCTTTTCTATGAACTATATGTTCGACAAAAATTTCACCAGTTCACCGCCAGAAAATTACTAAATTCATAAAGATGTACCGTAATAAATTTTCCCTAAAATTAGATAGGTGAAATGACAGCTAAAAAAGAAGAGTTGAAAACAATTACCAGGATCAAATAATGTTTCCGTCGCAAGTTGGAAGAATTCTTTCTGCAGCCCACCCATGTCAAGGCCTTGCTCGCCTCCTCCAATGTATTTTATTTTCAAGGGTTTTTTCAGATCACCAAACTAGGAGAGATAAACATTGATCAACCAATATTGAAAATAGAATAATCTGATAAGGAATCGTAATTATTATAACGATTTATCATGAAATATCATATATCATGTTATCCACTTATCATCATAGCGAATGGAACAATTTTGCTAGGGGTGGAAAATATAGCGGACAGCGGCACCAATGGTCCCAGAAATACTCTAGCTCCTCAGATAGAAACAATCTCTTTATTAGACTCTCGAGTTTGGGTGAGAAGAATAGATATCCAATACATCCCCTCAACCAACATTCATTCAACTTGCAGCGATGCTGTTGTTTACATCTTGTAATGTCATGTCGGATAATGATTGAAATTGTTTGGGTGAATCAACTGACTACTGCAGCTGAATGGTTCCTGCATTGATCAGTATTGAGAAAATCGCAGTTCCCACCAAAATCTAACTTTTTGTTAACAACTCCAAAAGTATCAACTGTATTGACTTTGCAAATTGTATAATACATTTATTCTAGCAATTTTGAAAACATCAACCTTATTCCCTAACTTTTTAAATCTTGAACACCCCTATTCTTACTACCTTTTTGAGCAGACAGACTCATTCTAGGATGAACTTTGTAAACAAAACATTGAAAGCTTACCTTTTTCTGAAGCTGTTGCAATGCATCATCTACCAAACAATCTCTTCTTATCTCAAGAACAAGGTAGGGACACATTGCGGACCAGACATCACTTGTATAGTTCATAGAATCGGTACTACCAACAGCCACTCGCTCGATGGTCTGGATTTTAGCCTGGTGCACAATAGCACCTTGGTATTCCTTCCGCATCTCGTTTATAGCTTCGTAATGGATTATCTGTACCTAAAAACAAGTTTTCAAAACTTAGTAACTGGATAGCACCTAAAAAAATTCTTGAAAGTCTAAAAAGAACTTTTTTATTCAAAAACAGATTTTAGTGAAGGCCATGAAAATCGGAAACGTAATCACCACTGAAGCTTTGAGTTGATGAAGATTTGAGGCTGATTAGTGTCAGACGCAAAGCTTGAGTGGTCATCATGTTTCGTTATGTTTTCGATTTTTTATGTATTAGAGTATATCATAAGCTTACGCCTAAAATCGTTGAAGTAGGTAACTTGAAAAAAACATTTGGTGTTCAGATAATCGAGGATATACTGTACTAGTAAATGATCTGGTTTCGCTGCTAGAAGTCTAAAGTTCATGCCTAAGCGGGGATGTCAAGAAAACTGGTCTTCAAATAACTAGAGATAAACATTTACCTTCGTCTCCGGTTGTAGGAGAAATGGGTATTGCAAAATTGACGCAGAAGCATCCATATTTGACGCTTGACTAAACCCGTGCCTGGAGTAAAATAAACAAGATCAACAAACGACATGGATATTTCAGATTGGTAAAAATCTCTAAATGACAGACATGAACCAATCATGATCAAAACATGGAAGATATCAGACCAAGAGAATCTAGAAACTGGCCTTCAAAGCGATCAATAATAGAAACTGGCCCGAAATGAACAAACTTGACATCCAAACTTGTAGTAGAACATTACGCAGTAGTAGTGAGATCCGTATAAGACCTTCAATGATCTAAAACACCTTTCAAGATGCCACAGCAAATAGCTTCAATGCTCTTCCTAGTGATATCAAACAACAGACTTGTTTTAACAAATGTTGCACGGATGTCAAAACATTCTTGATGAAGAAAGCGAAGGACCCTCAAAACTAAAATCTTTTTATCTAGGAATTTGACATTGAATATTCTTATTGGTTGATGTAATCGCTTTAACGTTGTAAAATAGACTTGTTTTTAATTTTTAGAGCTGAAGAGCCCCACTCATTTATGCCATATAATGATAATAATAATAATAATTATTCCCTAAAAGTCCTAACTTAATCTGGGGTGTGGGCTGTGGTGGTGCACAAGCCCGACCTACCCAGAGAATATCAATCTCTAAGTCGGTGACGTAACAGGGAACATGATTCCGGCCCTGTTTTGGCAAATATTGAGCCAATGCACCCCTTTCCATCTAAACAGGAGCCAGATGGCAGGCTTTGGAAAATATATGAGAGAAGAAGAGGAAGAAGGAAATGAGAGAAGAAGAAGAAGAAGGAAAAAAAATGCACAACTCAACTAAAAGGAGAACAAACAAACAAACAAAATACTGGAGAGGGTGGGAGGGGAAATATTCAGCAACCAATTTGATCTCACTCTCTGAACTGGTAAGAACGCAATGACGGGATTTACCAGACCAACAAAATTATCAGGCTGAAAGACCACATGGGGACAGAAGCCAGCACCGACCATATTAGGAATGCACACCTATATGTTATGCTCAGGAGAAGAGCCCGACTAAGACCCAGACCTCTTGGGGAAAAACCCAGCTTGGAACATAACTTTACTAACAGTAGTTGGTAAAGATGGACCCTGAGACACAGGACTCGGGGAATAACTCCAATTAAATCTTCATGTAATTGACATTAATAGAAGCCCAGAGGAAGCTAACCTTATATTTCTGGATGAATAAAGATGGGCTTGCCAGCGCTCAAACTCCTTCTTTACATCAAGACATTTCGATAACTTCTCGTTATAAAACTCTTTATCAGGCAGGATCTTTTCTTGCTTTGAGTTTGCTTCATAAAGAATTTCAATCACATTGCAGAGAGACAGGATGTGTTTATCTGACACCACTTTGTCTGTAATGTAAATGTTCAGCAGAGATTGGAACCCCTGAAAGATAAGAATTTATGTTGATTTGGCATAAATTGCAAAATGCACTATTAAAGCGAGACAGGAACAACGCAAGACGAATGCAAAAAAGAATGCACCATTATTGGGTATTGGGAATTCATTCTTTTGCAAAAAGATATCCTGTAATTTCTAATGATATATGGATGTGGATCTCAATTCAGCTTTGCTTTGTGCATAAACGATAAACAAAGTACCACTCCCCTTTGTTTCAACACCACCCTAACTTTATAAATTTTCCCTATGTCAAGGGAAAGGGTTTGAATTTGAGGTAGGGTTGAGATAAACGTTTTAGGTCATCCAGGTTTTCTTGGTCTGATTAATGAGGAGGTTGGTTTAAGATTATAGTTTTTTTAGGATTGCTGTAGTCTCCCAAACAATATCTACTGCCTCGAGGAAAGAGCGACAAATTCAATTCAATATTACCTTCAAGAGTCTTTGCATTCCTTCAGCCTCATAATAAGACATTTTTTCCATCAGCTCAGTCCTTGCTGCCACTGTTAGATTCCTGAATGTATCTGCTACCAAATACGGCAAGTTCAGATCAAAGAAGGACGGAAATTCCATTATTATAATGAACTGATTAGCCCCCTCTATTACTGCATCATCACTTGCAAGCCCAGATAACAAAAGTGTGACTGAATCGATGATTGGTGACATGAACTGATGGGAGTCGCAGTGCTGAATCATATGGTAAGCCTTTTTCAAACTTGACCTATCAATCTTGTCGTTCAACAAGCCACTGACTCCTTCAATCTCTGGGAGAAAGCTCAAATTCAAGGCCTCTGAGGAAGAGAACACTGTTCTTAGTGTATTTAAAATGAAAGATGGATCGCCACATTCCTTGAAGTCTTGCAAAACATGCTCGACCATTTCTAACGTTAAGTGAGTAAGAGAAAGCTCATTTATGCTACTCCTACTGTTACTTCTCATTTCTGAGGCTACAGATGATTCAAATTCTTCAAGCCCCTCGTTGTCAGCTATGTAAGTACTGTCTCCAAATACTCCACAGGAACTGTCTTGATTGCAGCTAGGTTTCGATAAACCTGAATCCGTCTCATCCACCTTTGTCTGGGAGCCTGCTTTGCAGGAATTATCAGTTGATTTCCACAGTAAAGACAAGCTTGATGAAAGCTGTCTTGTTATTCTATTTATCCCTGTAACAATATTATCAGCAACAGCAGATTCCTTTCTCCTACTTTTATAATTCAAAATTTTTTCTGACGATTCTTCAAACTCGTTGCTTTTATCAAGATTTTTAGGTACTTCTGTTTGTTCTGAATTGACAAGTGGGGATGCCTGGAAAAGGCTCTGAAATGGAGAAGTTGTCATGAGCAAACACCTGAGCGGTAGCCTGGCTCCAGGGTCTCTACTCATGATACTTTGGGGGAATTTTCTGCCCCGTTTCTTGCAGTCTTTACATAGGAATTTTCCTTTGCACTTAGCAAGCTCAGTACTAAAAATGATAGCAATATTTTCATTATTATTGAATCTTGCTGAAAGTATATTGTTTCTATTTGAAAAGCAAAATTTGTTGCTGCAACTTTCATTCTTACACCCTCGTGTAAGCTGGTGGAAGTACATTTGGGAAAATGCGGTGAAATAACTCTTCTCCTTAGCTGAATCATCTAAAGGTGAATCATAAAATCGTTTTGGTTTTGCTTCTTGCAGCGATAAATTTGGATCCGACAAAGCTAATATATTACTGGCACTTAGGCTCTTTGTAGATAAGTTGGCTTCTTTTATACTGTTTACATGTGACAGGCTGGTCGATCGTTCCAATACAATATTTGGTACCCCAAGATCAAGTTTAATCTTGTCCACATTGGGAATGCTTAAATTCCTCCTCAGTGTGGATTTTGAATCACAGCTTGGCTTTGCAGTTGTTTTGTTCTTGCTCCGATAAATAGGTGGCTTTGCGGAATTCATGACAACACAAGTAGTATCAACTCAATGAAGTACAATACAATACAGCAAACTTTTATGTACTGAAAGGGTGCTCTTGCTTAGTTTGTTGTTTACTCAGCTCATTTGAGGCCCGTTTTAAAAAATCCTTCACATCATGATTCCCCTGTCATGATGCAATCAGGGGTCTGTTTTGATTAGCCCTAAATAGGCCTAGATTTTGGCGATAGGCCTAGACTAGCTAGAATCCTGTTATCCTGTCTTCTTAACTTTCAAAAGAATTCAAAGTAAAGTAAGATATGCACGTTCAACCTGGGTCAGGCCTGGTTTTGGCAAAGCATTTCAGATTAATCTGTCATTCAGAAAAATAGACTCCCGTCGAGATAGCTCCTGCTGTGTCGAATTGAAGTTTGGTTTTTTCTCTCTTCTCTCTGGTTCTTGCAAACACTTCACAACCTTCCAAATATCAATTCAAACTGACTTTTCTTTATTCAATTGATCAATGAATAGCACCAGCAAATGAATATTTATCAATCTGGATTATTGCTCATGGATAATCTTGCCAAATATTGAATAATTCACACGACAAAAAGAGACGCTGAAAAACGCCCCGCCATTTTTTCGCATTTGTGTTTTTTGTTTCCATGGGATGAAATGAATTGAATTGGGTTTTACCACACGGATCTTGTCTAAGCTCTCTACTTGTTTTCTAGAAGCATAGACGTGCATCCTTCCTCACTTGTCCTACTGGGGTCCTACGCAATCTAGTTTTCTTGGAAATACTCACGAGAGTCGATGTGGAAGCTAGAACTTCTAAGAACCTTAGAGCTCCTACCTCTCCAACTCAGTCAAGATACATCCACTCAAATTGGGACACATCACATAATGTGGCAGTGTTTTCATCGTTCATTTGAATCAAAGCATTACTGCCCAAAACCCTGATGAGAACTTAGTGTAGTACCCCCCCCCCCTGTGGAGTTCACAACACAAAAAGTGTTGGTAAATTTTGGAAAATAATGGGGGCCCTGATTTTTCATGAAAGGAGATTCCCAACGAGCCCTACAAGTTGTTTACGTTAAATGTATTTGAAACTTGAAACTTGTGAATCAGGATTTGGTGAAAAACAAGTGCTTATAATACACCGACTGGATATCACGCGCTTGTTACATGATACCGGACAGGCTCGCAACAGCCAGCTTTGCAAATTTAAGTTTCACTTGCGTCAGAAAATTCCAGCCAATCCAACGTCAGATTGATAAAATTGACCAATCAAATTCGAGAAGGAGGTTGCCCTCTTTGCTTTCATTCATACGGCAGGTGAAACCACATTACTCGCAGGATCAGCTGATAAAGCGAAACAAAACAAAAATTCTATGAAATCGTTGAAGTTTACGAAAGATTCAGTCCATGTATTTTGCTGTTGAGTTCGGACGTATCACCGACACTGTTAATCTGACCATAGAAAATATAACTACAGTAAAGATAGTAAATCCAAGCCAAGAAATTTATTTAAGAAATGCAGTTTAGCGTTCAAGAAATGGAGCAGAATTTGGTTAAAAGTCACATTTGGGTTTTTGGATATGGCTCTTTGATCTGGAAACCGAATTTCGTGTATGAAGAAAGGGTAATTGGGTACATCGAGGGTTACGAAAGACGATTTTGGCAAGGAAGCATCGTCGACAGAGGCTCCAGTGAAAGGGTTAGTCTAGTTACAAGTTTTGTATAAATGTCTAGACTCATAGTAAAATCACCAACAATTTTCGTTGTCTCCTGCTGTAGACAATGGTTTGTAAAAAAGGATATAATTTAAGTTTTTTATTTACCCTCATTTATTTGATAAGAAACCGCTTGAAAAGAAACCTTAAGGGCCAAATATTCTAAACTGAAGAAACTTAGGTAGGATGTTTTATGTGAATCAAAAGCCATCAAAAAGAGTTGAAAAATTGTTGTATTTTCCATACTAAAAAGGGTTTTACCAAAAATGTTCGGTGCACTTCATTAGCACAGAATCGTTACGTATCTTACCTTATTTCGTAATTCTACTGGACTCGTATGAGATGTGAATTCATAGAATGAAACCTAAAGTTTTCCATGTGATGATAAAGTTAAAACAAAAAAGAATTTGGGGGTAAGAAACTTACTAAGGAACTTCTTTTTACTATAATATGATTGAGATCAGAGCTAAAAAAACTCCGGTATCACAACTGGCATACAAGGTTCTTGTAAAACAAATGCGTGTATTATTTTGAGTGGTTTGTCACAAACTTGCAATTTCTCAATTTTACACTTATAAAAACATGTTCAGGATGTGTTTTTCGGGAGAGGCTTTAGGTTGGTGAGCTTATCTTGTGTTCATCTCAAATACTTTTGAGCTATCCAAATCCTGACAGAAATTTCAATATCTCCAACGTAACTCTACGTTCCTGGACGCCCTTCCTGTACGTCACAATGATCAATATTTTGTTAAAATCTCTGAGATCAGACCTTATCCTGTTTGCTTCAAGGCTTTTGATTCTTAGCTACTTTTCAAGGATTTTCTTCTGACGTCAACCCATTTTCGTAAGTCAATGTGTCAGATTCTGTTTGCTCCCATAGTTTTCTGTATGACTTAAGGCAGTTAATAAAAACCAGACCACAGGAATTTCAAACTCTGGACCCTGGCTGAAATTTCATACAATACGCTTTTTTCAATAAGCAATTAGGACTAAAATGGCAAGAGCGATAAGCCAGGACCCTATACAACAAATTAAGTCACTAGTGTCCAGTTGATCATTGAAAAAAGTGTGCACTAAACACAAAATTGAAAAACGAACTATGGAGATAAACTAGTTTCAATATGGATGTTAAGGAACCATGTAATCTCTTATTTGCAGCATGTTATTATTAATTAGTGTTTCTCACTACATATTTTATTGATTAACATCAAACAAAACTTTGATAGTAATAGTTAAACAGAAGTAGACATTCAGAGAGAACACATATCTTGGTTGTAACTTAAAGTTTTAACGCGTTCATTCGACCATCAGACAACATCATTAGACAAGCGGAATAATATGATAACAATATTTATTATCAATACAATTATTATCAGTATTTCTCGTAATATTCTAAGCAATGGTAGCTGAAAATGATGTTGATTCTTTTTCATTTTCTAGCCTGGAAGAGTTGCAACACTTGTAGAGAGCAAAAATGTAAGTTAATTCTTTTCATTTCTTATCAAATTTTCTAAACACGTCTCTGTTAGTTATTCGGACGACATGCCTATTTAGACCATTTTCGAGGAAATTGTTAAGGTGAATTCAAAATTCCACACTAAGGCCCTGAATTTCGACTCTCCCTTTCTAAAACTTTATTACGTTATACCTACTGCATACTTGGATTGGAGAAGGAGGACGGGGATGACCGAGTGGTTTAAATCGTCCAACCATTGTTAGCGCCCATCTGTCCAATAAAGCTTTAGAAGATGATTTTTCATCTTTCTATAATAGCAGACAAAATGAATTCTTCCCAGCTTATCTAGATGTTGTTTCTTCTAACATTCATGAGAAAACTGTTGCGGACATGAATAGGCTCACTTGCTCCCTGATTGAAATCATTCACCTCTTTTCTGATTGGCCAACTTCCATCCGCTCTGAGTACTTAGGGTATTGATATAAACGGTTATGGTTTGATTTTTCGTTCTCTTCTAGTTTTATCTCTATGGGTGTCATGCATGAGGCCAAGAGCATCTTTTCAGTTTTTCTTTGTTACTTAATCTTCTTGCTATTCGTCTATTTATCTCATTTCAGAAACAGTTTAGTACCGAAAAGATAAAGATACAATATCACAACAATTCCGGATTATACACGTTATCAAGTGATTCCAAACGGGCATAAAATCGAAACATTGTAATATTGTATCTTTATCTTTTCGGTACTAAACTGTTTAATTTTATCGTTTTGTTTATATATTTTAATAGTACCACACGCATTCAACTCTTTTTATTCATTTCAGAGTCGTGTCTGGGGAGTTTCCTACAAAGTACAAGGTGCACAGAACATAAGGAAGGCACTTGCACACCTGAAAATCCGCGAGCAACATTACGAAACACGAATATTGGAATTTCATGCAAAAAACTGGCCGAAAAGCGTATTTGCTTTGGTTTTCTACGCTACGCCTGCAAACAACCTTTACTTAGGCCAAGCGAGTGACTCGCAGATTTGTTTAGACATTTTTTCTGGATATGGAGTCAGTGGCTCTAACATTGAATACCTCTTCCGCGTTGCTGACTTTATGCGGAGTGAGCTTTCGGATATCAAAGATGAACATTTGTTTGAAATCGAGAAGCTGGTGAGGAATAAGCTGGGGCTATCCTCAAGAAATATCGCATCATGGATCGAGTTGGTGAAGTCGAGGAGCTTTTTCGATGTTTTGAGTAAGCTTGGACGTGAAAACTGTGAAAATTTATTGACAATGTGAGTGCCCATGATACTGTTGATGTCTCTACCTCCTTCTGATGAGTTAAATCTCGGTATGATGTAGAGGATAAGCTGTTGGCTATGTTGCGTGGTAGCTCAATCAAGTCAAATACATTTAATTTATGTATTTATGTTGTGTGCTTCATCAATTCGCAACTTCATATCTTATATGACGGCATTATGCTGCGTAGACGCTGTATTAACACAATATTGTAAATAGGAAAATAGAACAGTCAAACTTTAGCCATTCTTGTCACAGACATTTATCATACTAAGGGCGAACCTTTTTCTGTAAATATAGATCTTGTCTTTGTGAGAAGTCATTTATAATTTTTAGAAGCATTGTGTTAATATGTTGATAATCATATGCTCTGTTAGGGTATTGTAATTGTAAAAGTTTATTTTTTATTTCTAAAGCTACAAACGATAGAATAGTTGATTTAATTGGATCAATTTTTGGAAATGCAGCTAAGAACTTACGTTCTAAGGCAGGGTCTTATCCAATTGTGAGTGACAGGGGGCTCTGAGAGGGTATCCACCAAATGGTCCAAGCTGGAAGCCACATTTTATGCAGTACCGTCAAATTTTCTAGTGGTGCTATATCCCTTTACTTTATGACTCCGTCTTTGAATGGCGTAGAACTTCACAATGGCTAGAATTATTAGAAGCATTGCAAAGCGAAAACATGGGTTTTTAGGATTTTCGTCGGACACACAACAAAGTAATATGGCAGAAAGAGAATGAAACAAAAACCTAAAGAATTAATATACCCAGATGTGTATCGAAATAGGCCAATCAGAAAAGAGGTGAATGATAGGTATAGTGACACATCTGGGTATAATATTTCGTTAAGTTTTTGTACCATTCTCTTTCTGCCGTATTACTTTGTTGCGTGTCCGACGAAAAGCTTAAATAATTGAGTAATCCATGTTTTCGCTTCGCAATGTTTCCGATTTTTCTGGCCATTTATCTCTAGCTACCTGAAAAAAAGTTAACAAATTTGTCAAAAGTGGCAAGAATGTTTTTGAGGCAGCTCACATAAATACAACCATTTGGAGGAACCTAAATATTTTGGGTTACAACAATTTAATTCCAATTCTTGGAATCTCGCCTCTTTTTCTTGTGTAGACTGCAGCAAACCTATTTATGTACTATTTTGTAACAAACTTCCTGCTTAAGGTGGTAGTCTAGAGTTAGCTTTAACCCCTGTGAAAATAGCTAGCTGTCATTAGGATTTTTTTTGCTATGTTGTAGTAAATAACATTACGATTACATATACCTTATTGCTGATCTTGCATAAATTAGCATTAATCGGTCGCATAGTCACCATTTTCGAACAGAGATTTTCTATTTGGAGAAATTATTCGTGGTTCTAAAATCAAATTATAACGATAGAGGCAAGATAGTTCTAGAGCTTTATACTTAAAAATGTAATACTACAACAATGTCTTACCCATTTTGCCAGACCCCGAACAAATAGACCCAGAGCTGAAGCATAGCCTCGTTTTCGTGGTGCTTAACCAAAATAAAAAGCAGGACAACAACAACGTGGCAAGGAAAGAGCGAAGCGAAAAAAACAAGGAAAAATTCTCAAAACAATATCACCTCTTGAAAATCATGGCAAGATCACCACACCACTTCCTCAAATTGACTGCTGTCTGCATTTTAACGTTTGCATTGACATGCTGCCATGGAGTCTCCGCAGAAAAGAAGCCACATAAAACCGACGAGCAAGTATCGAGTAAAAAACAGCACGCTCACCATTTGTATCAGAGATTTTATAATCATGATGGAAACTGGATGCACAGTCTGATGTGGAATCTATTTGGATATGCCACTGTCCTGGTTCCTATCTTCTTGTTTGTCAGAATGGTGAAATACTCTAACTTCAATGAACGAGATGGTGAGTTTTAGACCTTAGACCAATTTATTTTCATATGGTAATCAGTGTGTCGTGTTTTGCCAGCCAGATGATAAACATAATTTTAAGGAATGGTGCTACCCAGCCTGTGGACACCAGAGTGTGAACTCAAGATTAAGCACGGGAGGGTTGAAATAACCAAATCATTGTGTGCAGGTATTTTTAGCAGCTGACAATAATGGAACAGTTACTGGATCTACCACACTGCAGAGTGTTGAACATGAAGGAACAATACACTTTTTTTTTCTTATAAGAATGAATTTTATAAGAATAATGAGGCTCAAAATCTGTGAAATTTAAGAATATTTTAAGAATATTGCGAGGCTCAGATCTTATGGAAAAATATTTTAGGGAGTGTTTTTTACTTCTGAATGTGTGTGCTTTTTACGGGGAATGATTTTAAATACACTCACCCAAATCTTGATGCAAGTGTCGATGAGCTCCATTTAATAGGAAATAAGGATATTTTACTGATTGAGGAATATTGTACTTTTTAGCATTTATGACAATAATAACAATTTACTGCTATATCCGTGGTTTCTGCTGTAAGAATAATTTAAGAATATTGAGGCTCAGAAAAAAATTAAGTATTCATAAAAAAAAAAAGAGTGTAGCGCAGTTGGACAGAAGAATCGAAAGTGGCACCTTCAAGCCTGATAACTTGTCGAGAAGTGCCATACTCTGCAAATGGAATGATCTATTGTTTATTTGTATTGTTTATCAAATGTGGAGCAAACATCCAAAGCTGCGTAAACTGGTGTGCACGCTGGGCTTTCTACCCTGGACATATAATATTCTCAGTCAGACTGATAGACCTTATTTTACCAGTCTAGTTAAAGTTTTGCAACTATCAAATTTAAGATTCTGCGTTATTCTTTTGTTCTACACCTGTCATGCAATTGTTCCTGCTTTTTTAATGCACTTCATATTCTTAAATTTGCTAATTGAAGCTAACATTGACCAAATAGATTTAAGATCCTATCAAAATTGCCAAATCTCCTCTTTAAAACATTCAAGATGGCTGCTAATCATTTTGATTTGCAAGAAGGATTGGTGGAAGATTACACGCATTTTTTTATGAGCAATTGCTTTATAAGCAAGTCAGTAATATTTCAATCCTACACTTATAAAAATATGTCCAGGACTTGTTTTTCGGGAGAGGCTTTAGGTTGGTAAACTTATCTTGTGTCCATCTCAAATACTTTTGAGCTATCCAAATCCTTACTGAAATTTCAATATCTCAAACGTAACTCTGCATTCCTGGACGGCCTTCCTGTACGTCACAATGATCAATGTTTTGTTAAAATCTCTGAGATCAGACCTTATCCTGTTTGCTTCAAGGATTTTGATTCCTACTTTTCATTGCTTAGCTTCTGACGTCAGCCCATCTGCGTAAGTCAATCAGTGGCGTCGCCACGGGGTGGACTGGGGTGGACTTGTCCACCCCAGTTTTCCCAGAGGTCGATTTCCTAATTCGCTGAAATCCGTTCAGAAAAATTGAAGGGGGGGGGTAAGGCACCCTGAACCCTTTGCTGAAAGACAAGTAAAGCAAGACCAGAAGTGACATAACATAGTGTGATATCATATAGAAATGTGGTTGTCATTATGACACCATTATGGCAGTCGTATTCCAAGTCATTTTGACGTCATTGTCAGTTTTCCATTGTTAGCATGAGAATTATACATGCAGAGCTAAGAGAAAAGGCTTGCAGAAAGGGCGTTGCCTACATTCTCGGAGCTTCTGAAAGGCGTGGTCGACGAAAATTTCCGGGGGCTCCGCCCCCCAGCTCCCAGGTCCACCCTAGTATATTTGGGCTGGCGACGCCCCTGAAGTCAATGTGTCAGATTTTGTTTGCTCCCATAGTTTTCTCCATGACTTAAGGCAGTCAATAAAAACCAGACCACAGGAATAACGAAACTTCGAATTCTGGACCCTGGCTGAAACTTTATACAATACGCTTTTTCAATAAGCAATTAGGGCTAAAATGGGAAGCGCAATAAGCCAGAACTCTATACGATGAATCAAGTAACTAGTGTCAGTTGTTAATTGAAAAAATGTGTGCACTAAACTCAAAATTCAAAAACGAACTATGGAGATAAACTATTTAAAATATTGGTGTTTATAAACCATCTAACCTCTTATTTGCTGCATGTTATTATCAATTAGTGTTTCGTACTAAATATTTTATTGATTAACATCAAACAAAACTTTGATAGTAATAGTTAAACAGAAGTAGACATTCAGAGAGAACACATATCTTGGTTGCAACTCAACATGACAAAAACTTAAGCTATTCCAGTACTGGATAGAGGAATGCTAAGCAATTTAAAAATTTTAGTTCTGATCCAATTGGTCACGGAAATCGTGCAGCAGCTATAGAGAAGTAGGTTACTGTGGATATTAGTACCCCGGTACACTTTTGTATGCAAGATACCATTGACAATTGTTGTTCAACAACTTCTGAGATAGTACTTCAAGTATAAAAAGCTAAGCAACTGCTAAGCAATTTTGAGTACTCTAATTTGCCCTCTAGCTAAGCAATTTTGAGTACTGATCCGAGCTGAAATTGCTTATAAAAAAATGCGTGTATGTCCTATCCCTTAACTTGTTAGTTTTAAATTATTTTCTTCTTTCAGGAAACGGATGCCTTTTCAAAACTGTCCAAGTATGTGTCTTTGGGTCAGAATCAGAAGATAAAGATGGATTAGAGAGTGGACAATCACAAGCTTTTGAGACAAAAACGCCACCATCAAGTAGAATGGTATTTAAATTACTATTTTGCGCTGCTGGTCTCCAGGTATCCTACCTTACATGGGGTATTCTACAAGAAAGAGTGATGACTAAAAAGTATGGCACGGGTGAACACTCTGAAAAATTCAAAGAGAGTGAATTTTTAGTATTCATGAACCGGATTTCAGCAATGCTTGTCGCTGGCGTTTGCATGATGGTGAAGAGGCAGGGGAAACATAGAGCCCCATTTTACAAGTATCTATTCTCATCACTTTCCAATGTGCTGAGCAGCTGGTGCCAGTACGAGGCTCTGAAATTTGTCAGCTTTCCGACACAAGTTCTTGGCAAGGCATCAAAGATGATACCAGTGATGTTGATGGGGAAGATTGTGTCAGGAAAGTCGTACCAATATTACGAATACTTCACTGCTGGGATGATATCTATTGGTGTCAGCTTGTTTTTATTATCGGTAGCAGCTGCCAAGAATAACTCATCAGCTACTAATATTGCCGGCTTTCTCCTGATGATTGGGTATATGGGATTCGATAGCTTCACTTCTAACTGGCAGTCCAGACTGTTTGTGCAGTACAAGCTCACCTCTCTACAAGTCATGTTTGGTGCGAATGTATTTTCCAGTCTGTTTACTTGCGTTTCGCTGCTGCAGAATGGCGGCATGCAATCTGCTATTCGATTCATTTACACTTACCCAGAATTTGGCTACCATGCATCGCTCATCTCATTGGCCTCTGCCTTAGGACAACTGTTCATATTTTATACCATTGGAGTTTTTGGCCCGCTGGTTTTCACTTGCATTATGGTAACCAGACAGATGTTCAGCATATTGTTGTCCTGTATAATCTACCAACACTCTCTGGCTCCGCAAGCTACAATTGGAGTTTTCATTGTTTTTGTGGCTCTCTTTTTACAAATATATGCCAAATGGAGAACAAATAAGATCCGACAGCGCAACGCAGGCAACCAATCAAGAGTATAGCTGATGATGGGTCTAAGTTCTCAAACGGTTTACAGCACTTTGTTCCAGATTACAGCAGTAGGGGCCTTACCATCAGGACATCAACTGAAATGGCTGGGTAATGTTACTTTTGTTAAATATTGATGAATTTCTAGCTTTTATGCAAATTTGCTTTCTTGCGCGGTAACAGAAAATCAAAAGATAACGAGTTTGATATTTAGGAACTTGAAAGTCTCCTTTTCAACATATTTTCTTTAAACAGTCTTTACAAGTATAAAAAAGTAAGCTTCTTAAAAAGCAATGATGCTGCGCAGTGTCTCAGTTTCTCGATTCCTTGCCAGTATATATTTGAAAATGGTTCAACAATTAATTTCTGATTTATTAACATTAAATTTGTTCTTAAGGCACTTATAAGTGACACGGAAAGTTGCAAAAGAGGGCAATAGGAAAATTGGATGCAGATTGAGGACATTTGGTGGTCAATGAGAAGGGGACCACAGTAAGGAAACCTTTGGGTCGCACGGTCAATGACTGAAGAAAGATATGGAGAAATTGATGGATTTAGGAGGGTTTCTTGGAGTTCATAAATGAAACTACCCCTTGCAAAATTTGAGTTCCAAGCAAAACTCGAACCAATGCAATGTAAATCTTGCTGAAAATATTGTTTAGGTTAATTTCTATTTTAAGTCCAAAACCTGATTTATCCCCTGAAACATTTACCATGCCCTTCAAAATAATTCTACACTTCTAATGCAAAGCTTGAGACTTGTAAATTATTTTAGTTTTAGTTTATACAGCAGGTTTATTGAATAAAAGGAAGTCCGTTCGATTAATACAAACTGTAATAACTTGTAGAGGAATCATTCATTATTAAGGTAGTGAAACTATTGATTGATTCTTATTGTTTATAATGATGTATAGGGATTGATTGTAATATTATGAAAAGTTTAGCTACTACACAGAAAGACTGTGTCTCTTACTTCAAAATTCTCATCAAAAGTTGCTAATTATAAAGATTCTTGTCAATATTGATACCAATATTGATGCATGTTCAAGACTTGTACTAGTTCTTCAAAGATCAAAGGTTGTCGTTGACAGGAAATACACTTACTATCTTCGTAAGTCTATGGCTTATGTGCAGAGCACAAAGGGCCCACTAAATAGGTAAACTAATAGAGCAGTGCGACCCAGGTCCTTCCTCTCGATGTGATCACACCTTGCTTTTTTGCCCTGGAATTACAGAGAGCTGGCAAATTCTCTTCTCAAACTTTGTGACAGGTTGGAACAAGGGTTAAGTGATCTAATCTAATTTGGACATCCCCGCCACAAAGGTGTTTCAGATTGTTTCAATGTGGAATCACACGTACAAGGCAATAGTCTCCTACTGTTCCGTTGCAAAATCACATTTTAGTTCATGATGTAAACAGTAACTACAGAAAACAATGACGGAAAATGGTGGCCTATATACTGCTTGAAGTTTACAAAAAGAAACTAAGAAATAATACAGACTTTTATCATATTTTTTAATAGTGATCCCCAAACCCTGTGATTTATATTTTCAGTAACAATTTTGACAATAATTCTGAAAAAAATTGTAAATATTTCTATATCTAACTCGAGAAAAGAATTCCTATCTTGGCTATAGTGCTCGATATACTCAAGTATAGAGCAATGGCAAAGCAGAATGAACACATTAAAATCAGACGTGTCCTTCTGTTACTCTGAGTTTCGTGTTTACGTGCTTACGCATTCACCATTGGTATAGTCTGTCTGACGAGTGCATAAGCACGAAACTCAGAGTAACAGAAGGACATGTCTTTTTTTTAATCTGTTCACTCTACTTTAAATACATCTATAAAAATTAGCTTTGCTTGTAGCTTTCAAGCGTGCAGAATTTAATGCTAGTTAAAAGTTGTTGTTTATAGTTTATAGGCACATACGCTTACTATCTTCGCAAGGTATGGGTTTATGTGCTAAGCACAAAGGGTCCACTGAATAGGTTAACTAATCGAGCAGTGCGACCCTGGTCCTTCCTCTCGATGTGACCACACCTCATGATTCTTTTTACCTTTTTGCCAGCTCCAAATGCTCCTTCAAATTGTTAAATACCTTGGTACTACCGTAGATGAAAACTTGACTTGGAACGAGCACTATAAGAAACTTAAAGGTAAAATTAAAAGTGCTCTCTCATCCCTGCAGAAGCTAAAGAATATACTTCCACAATCCCAATTGGATCAGGTGTATAAGGCACTGCTTGAGAGTCATTTGAGATACAGTAATGAGATATGAGGTAGTTTGTCTAACACAAAGCTTGAGCATCTCCAACGCCTGCAGTCCAGAGCACAAACACTTATCGAAAGCTCTGGATTAAAGGATGGATGGAGATGTAACTGGCTTTCCGTCCCGAACCTAATAAAATTTGACAGGGCAGTAATGACCTATAAAATACTAAATGGTATGTGCCCTGAAACTTTAACGGGGAGACTTGTCACCAGATCTCAATTTCAAACTATCCAACAAGAAATCAACTAGATTTGGATACCCCAATACAGAACTTAGAGTTCTCCAAAGGAAATTTTTTCTTTTCTAGTGCAAAGGTATGGAATGAAATCCCATTGACAATCCGAACAAGTTGCACATTAAATACATTTAAAAGAAGGCTGAAAGAATTCTTAAAAACTTAAGAACCTTTTGAAAGCACGATCCCTGGGAAGAACAGCAGATTTTATTGTTACATTTGTTTTAATGTAGAGTTGATAGGGTTTTGTGTAGAAATATGATTAAATGAAATGAATGTTAATGTTTCTACATTTTAACAAATACTTCTATAGCAACTAATATTACTTTCATGACAACTTCTATAAATACTTGTATACAGTAAATATATTTGACGTCATATTAGATCAAACTTTACTCATTCGTGTACGTCTCTAGAAAAAAAAACTTGTAACTAAGAAATAAACACAGATGTCACAATGGCTTCAAGAAATCCACATTTTAACGCATTTTATCTCGACTACTCTTCACTTTTTTGCTTTTCTTCATTTATTTCTAAATCATTTATGAAATATTTCTAGCTAAGGACACTCCCAGATAAATTTTGGTTAGAATGATACCTTTCATTGTACTATGCGTGAAACTTTATTTAAACGTTATTCAGCGAACATATAAACGTTAAGAAATAAAAGAGGAAAAGCTAAAAAGTAACGAGTAGTTGAAATAAAATGCGTTAAAATGTAGATTTCTTGAAGCCATTATAACGTGAGGAACAATATGAAATGTAAGTACATGTTATGTGTGTTAAATTAAGGTGCCAAAATGAATTTACCAAAATATCACTATAACGTCAAATAACCAAATGTCTGTAGCTGCATTTCTTTCATAGTTACAAATTTCTTGGTTAGAGATATGTGACGTCAAATATATGTACTGTCTCCAGAGCAGTATTTGTTGTTATGAATGTTATCTTAGTTGCCATAGAAGTATTTGTTCAAATGTTGTAGAAACACGAAATATATGAATACAAGTCGCAAAGCGTTGAGGAATTGAGCATCGCGAAGTGCGAATCACTGAGAAAGTGGATACCCGCAAAGGCGCGCAGACTCTAGGAATACGAGGCCCGAAGCGCTGAGGAAATGGATAGGACGAAGTGCGCGGCACTGGGGAAGTGGGTACCAAAAGGGCGCGCGGCGCACTGCGGTAGTCGCTAGTTGTCAATAAATTTTCACAGTTTTCACGGCCAAGCTTACTCAAAACATCGAACAAGCTCCTCGACTTCACCAACTCGATCCATGATGCGACATTTCTTGAGGATAGGCCCAGCTTATTCCTCACCAGCTTCTCAATTTCAAACAAATGTTCATCTTTGACATCCGAAAGCTCACTCCGCATAAAGTCAGCAACGCGGAAGAGGTATTCAATGTTGGAGCCACTGACTCCATATCCAGAAAAAATGTCTAAACAAATCTGCGAGTCAGTTGCTTGGCCTAAGTAAAGGTTGTTTGCAGGCGTAGCGTAGAAAACCAAAGCAAATACGCTTTTCTGCCAGTTTTTTGCATGAAATTCCAGTATTCGTGTTTCGTAATGTCGCTCACGGATTTTCAGGTGTGTAAGGGCCTTCCTTATGTTCTGTGCACCTTGTACTTTGTAGGAAACTCCCCAGACACGACCCTGAAATTAAAAAAAAGAGTTAGGTGCGTGTGGTACTATTAGAATATATAAACAAAACGATAGAATTAAACAGTTTAGTACCGAAAAGATAAAGATACAATATCACAACGTTTGGAATCACTTGATAACGGGTATAATCCCGAAATGTTGTAATATTGTATCTTTATCTTTTCGGTACTAAACTGTTTAATTCTATCGTTTTATTTCTGAAATGAGATAAATAGACGAATAGTAGGAATATTAAGTAACAAAGAAAAACTGAATAGATGCTCTTTCCCTGACATGACACCCATAGTGATAAAGCAAGAGAAGAACGAAAAATCAAACCATAACAGTTTGTATCAATACCCTCAGTACTCAGAGCGGATGGAAGTTGACCAATCAGAAAAGAGGTGAATGATTTCAATCAGGGAGCAAGTGAGCCTATTTCATGTCCGCAACAGTTTTCTCATGAATGTTAGAAGAACAACATTTAGATTAACTGGTAAGAATTAATTTTGTCTTCTATTACAAAGAGATGAAAAATCATCTTCTAAAGCTTTATTGGGCAGACGGGCTCTACCAATGGACGATTTAAACCACTCGGCCATCCCCATCCTCATTCTTCCAGTATGCAGTAGGTATATCGTAATAAGGTTTTAGAAAGGGAGAGTCAATATTGAGGGCCTTAGTGTAGAAATTTTGAATTCAACTTAAAAATTTCCTCGAAAATGATTGAAATGGGCATGTCATCCTAATAACTAACAGAGAGACGTGTTTAGAAAATGTCGATAACAAACGAAAAGAATTTACTTACATTTTTGCTTTCTAGAAGTGTTGCAACTCTTCCAGGCTAGAAAACGAAAAAGAATCAACATCATTTTCAGCTACCCTTGCTTAGAATGTTACGAGAAATACTGATAATAATTGTATTGATAATAAATATTGTTATTATATTATTCAGCTTGTCTAATGATGTTGTCTGATGGTCGAATGAACGCGTGAAACTTTAAGTTACAACCAAGATATGTGTTCTCTCTGAATGTCTACTTCTGTTTAACTATTACTATCAAAATTTTGCTTGATGTTAATCAATAAAATATTTAGTGCGAAACACTAATTGATAATAACATGCTGCAACTAAGAGATTAGATGGTTCATTAACACTCGTATTGTAAATAGTCTATCTCATAGTTATTCTTTGGATTTTGAGTTTTAGAATTTTGACTTTTTTTCCATGATCAACTAGATACTAGTTACTTAATTTATTGTATAGAGTCCTGGCTTATCGCTCTTGCCATTTTAGTCCTAATTGCTTATTGAAAAGGCGTATTTTATCTTGCGTATGATGTTTCAGTCAGGGTTTTCAGCCAGGGTGCTAAAGCCTACAGTGAGAATGGAATCTGTCTACATAAAAACCAGGGATCGCCTATTGCGCAGACAGAAAGAGTCCTTTTCGCCTTAGGACTCTTGAATCAATCTTATTGAAAAGTAAGAATCAAAAGCCTTGAAGCAAACAGGATAAGGCCTGATGTCAGAGATTTTAACAAAACATTGATCATTGTGACGTACAAGAAGGGCGTCCAGGAATGCAGAGTTACGTTGGAGATATTGAAATTTCAGACAGAATTTGGATAGGTCAAAAGTATTTGAGATGAACTCAAGACAAGTTCATCAACACAAAGCCTCTCCCGAAAAACACATCCTGAACATATTTTTATAGGTGCAGAGTTGAGAAAGTGTCAGTTTGTGACAAACCACTCAAAATAATACACAATTTGTTTTACGAGAACCTTGTATGCCAGTTGTGATACCAGAGTTTTTTCAGCTCTGATCTTAATCATATTATAGTAAGAAAAGTTCCTTCCTTAGTAAGTTTCTTACCCCCAAATTCTTTTTTGTTTTAACTTTGTCATCACATGAAAAACTTGAGGTTTCATTCTAAGAATTCACATCTCATACGATTCCAGTAAAATTTTCCTTTTTAGTATGGGAAATACAACAATTTTTTCAACTCTTTTTGATGGCTTTTGATTCACATAAAATATCCTACCTAAGTTTCTTCAGTTTAGAATATTTGGCCCTAAGGTTTCTTTTCAAGCGGTTTCTTATCGAATAAACGTGAGTAGATAAAATACTTAAATTATATCCTTTTTTACAGACCATTGTCTACAGCAGGAGACTACGAAAATTATTGATGATTTATAGATAATATACTAAGAGTCTAGACATTCATACAAAACTTTTAACAAGACTTACCCTTTCACTGGAGCCTCTATGGACGATGCTTCCTTGCCAAAATCGTCTTTCATAACCCTCGATGTACCCAATTACCCTTTCTTCATACACGAAATTCGGTTTCCAGATCAAAGAGCCATATCCAAAAACCCAAATGTGACTTTTAACCAAATTCTGCTCCATTTCTTGTACGCTATACTGCATTTCTTAAATAAATTTCTTGGCTTTGATTTACTATATTTACTGTAGTAATATTTTCTATGATCAGATTAACAGTGTTAGCGATACGTTCGAACTCAACAGCAAAATACATGGACTGAATCTTTCGTAAACTTCAACGATTTCATAGAATTTTGTGTTTTGTTTTGCTTTATCAACTGATCCCGGGAGAAATGTGGTTTCACCTGCCTTTTATGTGAATGAAAGCAAAGAGGGCAACCTCCTTCTCAAATTGGATTGGTCAAAGAAAGCTCATTTTATTACGTTTTTCAAGCAGGGATGTACGAGAAAATCGAGCTTGGAGAACACAAAACTTCAAGGCTAACATTTTCATCATGGGCGCATTTCAAAAGCAAAAAGAGAACTTTATTTTTGCAAACTCTATGAGGGTCAGGTGTGTTTTGAGTCCTACATTTATTGAAGCAGTATTTTGTTTTGCAAAAAAGACTTTGCTGGGAAGAAACCAAAACTTCCACTGATAAAACTGCACGCAATACTCTGCCGGAAATCTGTGCTAAAACTCAGAAAACAGATCTTTTTATGTTGGGATCAGGTTTTTGCAATTTTTCATTTAACTAATTTTTCACTTAATTTTGAAATAATTCATTATATATCAAGCTATATCAAAATGTTTTAAGTAACCTTAAGTTCCTTGATATTTATAACCTGATCTTCTGCAGCTGTACTAGAAGACTGTTGTTGCTTGCTTGAATCTTCATCGGGATCGTCTTCATCATATTCTTCCTCAGAATCTTCCTCTTCTTCGCTGCTTGAGTCGCTTTCCTCGACATGAACAAACTCCCGTCGGTTCGGGTTTTTGAATAGGAGGTCGTCTTCTTCATCTTCATCACTATCATTGCAGGGGTCTTCTCTAACAGAGGAAATTCATTGTGAAATCAATTTTTTGAATCTTGTTCAATGATGGAAAGAAATATATTGAATCACATATATTTGGCAAATAATTGAAAATATTGCATTGAGCATAAATTATTCTATGCAAAAGAAAATATAAAGAAAGAGGAATGATAATTTGAGAATGTGATTGATTTCTAATCAAACGGGTCACTGAATATTGCTAGAATATAAACTGCTATATAGCGAGGAAATCAGAAACATAAAATAACCAATAAAGCTTTGAGTCTGACACTCGTCCCATGAAGAGAACAAAAAGGAAAAAACTCAAACGAGACTGATAAACTGCAATGCAGGAAAAAAGGCATGGAAAGACTTCTTCTTGGAAATAGTTTTGAATGAAGATTATCTAAACAGTGAAAAAGTAAGTCAAAAGTGGTTAAGCTAAAATATTATTCATACCCATTTTCTTTCCCGTCTAATATTTCTTCTTTTTCTAGAAATTGTGCAGGCCTAAAAAAGAGCCAAAATTAGATTTATTGACAACATTAAGAGAATTGCAATTCAATGAATATGGTAACTCAATTCAATAATATTCCATTGAAAATCTACAGTGACCATAACAAGTTTTGAGCTTGGAGCAGGGGGGGGGGGAGGTTTTCTCTAATTATACTTATCATTACATAGGCCCAAATGAGAACAAGAAGGTTTTTGATTTTTGAATAAGTCTGCTTTCCAAAAGGTGGGGTACGTTTATTTGGGATCTTCAGCAATCTCCAAAATGATAGATGAGAACATAATAAATAATAAAAATAAAACTAACCATAGCTTTTGCTCCTGCAAGTATTTGACCTGCTTCTGATATAAAACATAAACAATTTCAGCTTGCACTTTGTTCCCTTCCTTGATTGGACTGATTACAACAAAGTCTCCTGTCAAACAAAATGATATTTTAGAGTGAAAGAAGTTTCACACCAGCATAAAAAAACTATTGCCAAAAGTACAGAAAAATAACTTACAACAGTCTTTGAATGGTACAAAACTTCAAATAGCCAGAAATATCGGAAACATAGCAAAACGAACACATGGATTATTAAGCTTTTCTTCTAACACTCAACAGAGTAATACATCAGAAAGAGAACAAAACAAAAACCCAAAAACCAACAGATTTTATATACCCAGATAAGTAACAACTCCTTGCCATTCCTTGACGTCTTCATGGAAAGAACTGAACCTGGTTTTCTTACCAGTGCCTATAGGAAACCAACTTTTAGAAGGAAAAGATTAACGACTTCTACAATCACATCAACTCCCTCAATGTGAAATTAAAATTCACTACAGAGGTAGAGAAAGACGGTAAACTGGCCTTTCTTGATACCAAAGTCCAGCGGAAAGCTGATAAAAGTCTAAGTGTATCAGTGTATAGGCAGCCCACTCACACTGACCAATATCTGAATGCTGACTCGCATCACTTAGACAGTGTCTAGAACTGTGTCATATCTTCCCTTTTCAACAGAGCGAAAGCTATCACAAGCGGTTTTGAAGATCTAGATAGCGAATACAAAAGGATCTCAAGCGCCCTTAAAGCCAATGAGTATAAACAAGACCACATTCGTAAAGTTTACTAAGAGAATGCAAAAACCCAGACAAAATACTGAGGTAGACAAAGAGGAGCCTATATGTTCGATGAACCTACCATACATCAGAGGAACAAGTGAAAAGATCCGTCGTTCTTTGTCTAAACAAAATAAAAGGTGTACTTTTTATTCCCTTCATACACTAAAAAAGTCACTTTGAAGACCAAAAGACAAAGTTGACGATCTTGAAAAATCTAATGTCGTGTACAAAATACCATGCAAAGATTGTCCCAAATCTTTTTTAGGACAATCGGAAAGAGAAACAGGAACCTGGCTCAAAGAACATAAGGCAAATGTGACCCATGGCCAATATGACAAAAGTGATCTTGTCCATCATTGTTGGACGGAAAATCACCAGATGGATTAGGATAATATCTCAGTGATTGATGAAGATAAGAACTGGAAGAACAGACTAGTGAAAGAGAGCATCCATTCAGTTCTATGAACTCCGTGTATCAATCAGATATCATACACAGTCCCAGAATTCTGGTTAAACAACGTCAAGAGCCCCAAACGCAACTTTGGCGCCACTAATGATAGAAATTAAGCGCCAATATCTCAGAAACCTCCTTTTAGGTTCACTCAGTGTTCACACCTCTCGATCTGACCTTTGCTTAAATAGGGAAGAAACCACATTTCTCATTGCCCGATGATGAGAGACGGATCTCTCCCGAAACGTTGCCCTGCTAAATATCAAAGGCTTGTCATGATAAGTAGTGACTATCATGTCGAATATTGTGTCAGAAACAGCGTTGATAAGACCAAATGTATTGACTCAATCTACATTTCAATTAGGTATTTTGAATCTGCCTACATAAAAACTAGGGATCCCCTATTGTGTAGTTGTTAAATTGACCCGGACCAGATAGGTTCTTCTCTACATTAGTGGTGATGTAATTTCTGTGATTGAAATGGCTTGGGTTTCTAGAGTGATCTTGACCTTGCTCATCCTCTCCCTCGAGGTCCCTCTATTCACAGTTAGTTAGACCCAGATAAACTCACAATAGCCCCACTGTCAAATAGTAATGCAATTTTTTTCCTCATATGGATTCATTATTGAAAAATTTAATCCCTAATTACTAACCGGTGTAGGTAATATCTTTTTAAGGTCAATGTACATCAAGTGTAGATAGATGGATAGGGTGGCACAATGCTAGCGGACTCGAGCACTAATCTAAACCTCACAGGTTTAAGTCCTCCTCAGGTCAATTTCATTTGAACATAATATCTTGATAAACATTTTAGTGCAGGGTGAGCAAGACCATTTCAAGAAATCATTTCTTAGAGATCACAGTGATTCAAATATCTTTGGAAATTTCATGGAGGGCAATGACCCCTTCCCAACTACCCTCTTACTTCATATGGCAATGCCCCTTTTTTGAATGATACTTTAATTTCTTGCGTGATATTTCTTTTATTTTTTCCAGCAAAAGACCAAGTTTCTTTAGTTCTTGGTTGCTTACAATACCAAATACAAGAAATATTTAAACTATTACCCTATCTATTCTAAATATCTTGATCAGGAACTATTCTCCTTGCAATGGTATTCTCAAAAAGGTACCTCTTTTTATCCATAGGTTTTTCCTGAACTTTGTTGGCATACTCGCAAGAAACGTCTTGCCATCAGCGCATTCCACTTCATGCAGGTTATTACCTCTACCACCAAGAATCTACGTATAAAGTTAAATAGATAAGCGCTAGCTATTCTCTGTTTTCAAGAGGCAATACTTCAGTAAAGTGAGCGCTGTTGACTGAAAGATACAATCCGGCTGATGTATGTCATTTTTTATTATCTTGTATAGGGAATTGTAGAGCCACATTGTCAAAACCTATCAGAGGATTTTTGTTGGATTTGCAAAGAAATTTTTTGTACATTAATTGAAGTGGTGGATACTGCTACACGGATTTTACATGGTTTCTTAAGATTATTGTGTATTCATAAATAATTTTTTCCATCTGAAATATTTTAGCTGTCTAGCAAATGTTGACATGTAGCCATGTGCTGTCTGTATACTTTAAAGTCTTTGAAGTGCGAGATGGTTGTCCTTGTTGCGGAACAGTTTTTAGTTTATTTAGAATAGAGAGTAAGGAATAAACTGAAAAAAATAGAGATTGGATTGGCACTGATATTTGGAAATCCATCCTTTTGGTTTGACTCAGAATAATACCTCACCTTCACAACTTCTTCATCACCTTCTGGAACATAATATTCATCAAGGGCTTCTTTGGTGACATGTTTTCTTTTGGTAGTTTTTGACATTTTTCTACTCACTCTTTTGAAAAGTGAATTATCTAATGTGATATGTTTCGATTTATCCAAGTTTTAGCAAATTTTATTTGTATCACCTGTCTTTGCGAGGGAAATGGTTTAAAATTGCCTCCTGCCCTAGGAGAGGGGCAAACTGCCTTGGTCTAAAGTTATATACAGTGCCTTCTTATTTTTGTAGTAACGTATTCGTAAGTTTATTATCTTATTTGATCTAGGAGCGAGACTTGTATGAAAAATAAAATGGGCCTAAAATTTCAACCAGGCTAGACTAAGCCTAAATCAGGTAACTAAATGCGGCTGAAAGCCATATTAGCTTGCGTATCCCATGTCAGTATCCCATCTGTAATCACAGTTCGTTTTTGAAAGAATAGCTGGTTGATTTTTCAATGGAGAATGATGAAAATTGAACAAGGCAAAGAGACACAGCTCCGCTTACAACAGCAGCCATTACTGAAAAGGGTCATACTTAGACACTATAGCTGCTTTTGAGTATTCTGGTTCAGGCTTTTTACAAAGAAAAGTAGATTTTTAATGCAGAAGTTGAATGAGAAAGCCGGAACCGGAATCCCTAAATTGAACCATGGTATTTTTGGGACCTCGTGATTATTCCATGCAGCAACAACAACAGCAACGAATTAAACTCGACAAAAGCTCTTTTTAGAAAAAACAGAATGTCGGACAGTTTGGAAAGCTGTGGAGAACATTCCTGTTCGACTTTCCCCTTCAGAGAAGTTTATTTTCTGAGTCTTGCCTCTCAATCTAACATATACTGTTGTGTTAATCTGAAAGAATGCTCTTCAAATTCAGAGAAACTTCTTGTTGGCTCACTGCGTGGCAAAGTGTCTTGCATTGATTGCAGCAATGATGATTCTGGAAACAACAAACCAAATGCAAAAGAGGTCTATTTCACTTACATACCAGGTAAGCAGTATATTCAATACAAGAAATGATATCTAAAAGACAATGGGTGTGGCAAAATATAAATTAATTAAGGTGTGGTGACCCCCCCCCCCCCCTTTCAATGGAGAATGGAACCTGACTTGCGGAACTTTTTATGGATATTTCTTAAAAAAACCAAGTGCTCACTGTCCTTTGTCAAAAGTTTTAAACTTTTTCCTGACTCACCTGGTATAAGCTTAGCACGGTCTGAGTTGTTCCCAGATGTGAAATTCATTGTTTTTGCTTCTATTTGTGATATCTTTAATTACATTCATTTTAGGAGATGCTGAGATTATCTCAATGGATGCTTTCTCAAGAGAAAATGCTAGGGAAAGCTTTTCTCACAATGATTCAATGGTTGTAGCTATTTCTCTTGTGTTGGTGAAGGTAAAAATATGTTCGGAGATTTTTGAAAATTTGCACAATGATGACTTTCCCCTATAAGATGAATATACCTAATTTTGCTTTTTAAAATTCTAGCTAAAGCTGATTTCATCGCTCAGGGAAATTGAATTGTGGAACAAATTCTGTTGAATTGTGTACAGCCTACAAATTGGAGCTCTGTCCTTTCATTGATATACGTTCTTAAGATTTATCAATTTCATGCCTGCAGGATAAACCTATTGTTTGCCAAATTATTTGTAAAAAAGATTTTTCTCGTTTTTCGCCTGTTTACAGCTCTAGAGCCTCTTTTAGTGAAGAAAATATCTCAATCGACAAATGTTTTTGATAAATTTGAAGATTACGATATAGAAAGTGCAATGATATAATGATATGACATTGCCTTCATTTTTGACTTAGCAAATGGTTTTTCAACTATTTTGGCATTGCCCATTGCCATCAACTTCTTGTACAGATGTTTTGGCGGTGCATGATAGCAAGAATTATCATCCCCTGTATGTTTATGTGTTATACAGCCTTCCGAACCTATTTTCACTATAACTATTTCATCATTAATATCAAGAAAACACAACTGTTAAAATGCAAATATTTCGATGACAATTAACTGACGCAGATTTTACATCAAAATATTTTTATTTTAACAACTGTGTTTTCTTATTTACGTATTTCTGTTATTTTTGATGGTGGCTCTTTCTATTTATCATTAATACTATTAATATACTATCATTTATTTTTTTATGATTTTTATCACTTTTTCCTTAAGTTACTTTTTCCTTGCTACCTTTATTTTGGCGTAGGTGTAATCATCATAAACTGTAAGCAATTTGCTTGTTGCTAGAGATTCTTTACAGTGTGTCTTCTGGACTAGCTTTCTTGAAAGTCTCTCATCTCTTCTCCTCTTCATTTACTGTGATTCATTGTGATGTACCTTTTGACAGATTGTAAATGGGAGTAAAAAGTACCAGCATTTTCTTAATGTATACACTGCCATGGAGCCTGAAGAAGATCACAAATTAGAAGATATTGCCAGTAAGTTTTTAACTTTTGGCTCTTAGGCTTTGCATTCCGTTGCTCTATTAACTGCGCTTGGAGGTCACATTTCAAATTAGCAACTTAAAACAGCGATCCAAGAAATTTTTAGGAATTTACTTCCTAGAGTTATACCAACATTCATGAACAAGTATTGAAAAACAGTTTGCCAGGTTTTTGAAATTAAGGGACAGTATTGCTGAAATATGGAATCAACCATAACAACCCTTGACTATCGGATCCATAACATCAAATATAAGCTAAAAGCACCAAAAGTAACCCATAAAACCTATGCCTGATTTCTCATGGGCAGATTGGGAGATATCACAGTAGAAGCTTCAAGATCGATAAAGTTCAAGTATAAACATAACCCTTCTCATCAAAGAGTTCAGGAGAACAATTAGTCCCAAAATGTTTCTCCCTGAAAATGGTGCCAGGCTAGAAGAGAATATCATGCTTTGGGATTGAGTAGGCATGAGCTTCCTTAGGGTGATTATCGTTTGAATAAGAATACAAAGAGAATAAGATATAATATTCACCTAATTCCCTAAGATGAGTTGTGAGTGATTCAATAGTTGAAGTGGCACCACGACTTAGGGGCCCCCCTGATTACAATACAGGCCTTATTTCAAGGCAATTAAAATAATTTCTAGATTCTCCGCTGTCAGGTAGCTGGCTTAAAACAGTATATGCCACATCATTTGCTACCTCAGTGGTGAGAGCACTGACGTGCACCAATGCTCAATGGTGAGAGATGTGAGCTCACTTCCTGTTCAGGCCATATTATTTCCCACAATTTAGCATGATTGATTTTCCGAACCGTGCTTTTTTCAAATTGTTTTGATCATTGAACATCTTTTTATTCGCAGGAAGCTGTCAGCATATTGAATTAAATTTTACTCCATTCCAACTCACACATGCAAAGTAAGTCTTTTTAGTTTCGCAACACTAAAGGCTACATGTGCTTCGATAGCACATATGGCCAATGTATTTTGATAAATACAGGCCTTGATTATTATCCATCTTTTGAGTATTTTTAAATGAAACAAGTTCAAACTACACAAATATCTTTGAAAAAATACGAATGAACTAACGTTATTAAATTGTGAAAAATACACAGCTGCCAATAAAGTATTAAATGAAATCAAAGTGTTTTGGCTTAACAGAATTACCTCAATTTTAAACAAATTCGTCCCAATTGAAATGTCCCATGATTACACAAATGTGTGAAAGTCAAGGAAGATATAGGTAAGAAAGTAAGCTAATGCGTTTATGGCTCATAGCCTCCAAAAAGCTGGAGGCCTTATTTCGAGAAGGGGAATGGGACCTCTAGTTTAACGTTCCTTTCGAAGGACAGTGAATTGAGTTGATTAGTCAACACCTCGAAGGTCATTGATCCAGATGATGACCTCACTCGACTAAGCTTAACGTCAGCTGTACGTACACAGCAAACTGCTAAAACTTCTTCGCCTCTCACCCCATCTACCCCACATCTTTTGTCCTCTTATACCCGTGTGTAATATTTTGAATCTCTATTCTAACAGCATTATCACCCCTGGTGAAGGCAAGCAGACAGTATTTCTACTCTCTGGAAGTGATAAGAAAATTCACATGTTTAGAGAGGTAATCAAACATCTTCCTCGACAGTTATAGTTACGATTTCTTCACACATGCAGTTCTTTATGCTGTTTCATCTGAATTTAGATCCCTCTAGCTTGAAATTTATGTTTTGTTTTAGGATACAGAATTGCAAAGTTTTGCTGAGTTTCCCTGTAATGAGTATTTCCCTGAATTCGAAGATCTACCCAGCAGGTATATTCTTTTAGGTTGAAATTCATTTTCCTTCCTTCAACGTTGAAATCCCTGTTACAATGCTACATGCATCATTCTGTCACAATTCTTTCGACGTCAAATCTCCGTCACAGTTCAAGTCTGATTTCTTTTACATCAATTCGACAGCGTTACTTGGCTGGACATCAAAGAAACTCAAGGCAATAGACGAATGACTGCGTTTGGATGTCAAAATGGTTTTGTCAGCTTATCATGTATAGATTCAGATTCAGGTGATTAAATCACTTTACTTCTCGCAATAAAAAGATATTGAATTTATACTTAATTTATCCTAACCCTCTATGTCAGTGCATAAAGTCTAAAGAAGATAGGGTTAGGGTCAGGGTTGGGGTAAGGGTTATGGTTTAGGTTCGGATTAGGGTTAGGGTTAGGGTTAGGGTTAGGGTTATGATTAGGGTTAGGGTTAGTGTTAGGGTAAGGGTTGGGCTTTGGGGTTGGGAATGGGGTTTGGGGTTAGGGTTAGGGTTAGGGTTAGTGTTATAATTAGCGGGAAAGGTTAGTTCTGTGGTTAGGATAAGGTATAGGGCTAGAGTTAGAAGTTTCATGAAGGAAAGAAACAGAGCTTAAATCTTCTTGAAAATATTTCTGACCAGTTCTATTAACATCTCCATAGATATTCTAAATTCCCCTTTATTCATTGTTCTGCTGTAGTATTTTATCGTTACCTGTTTGATATTTGTTTCAGCAATCATGAAGAGCTTTTCAACAAATGCAGAGGGTCCAATTTCTTCGTTACGCCTTTTTACACTAAAATCAAGGCAAAATTCTACAGAGGATACAGGACTAATTGACCAAGGTAGACTATTATATTACAAGGTAGACTATAATTTTTTCTATAAGCGAGTGCTTTATGAGCAAACCTGTGCATGGTAAGGAAAGTGTTTAATTTTAGGAGGTGATCGAACCAGCAACTCGCTATGTTTTTCTCTCTTAATTTGCTATTTTTATGCTTTTCTCTCTTACTTTGCGATTTTTTTACATTTCCCTCTTGAATTTCATGAGTTTTGAATGTCTTATTCAAGTTTTTAACTTCCCCTCAAATGCGCAGATGAGCTGTTTAAAAAGACTTTCACTGACAAAGAAGAATACCACTGCTGTGAAGATGTCTGCCTACTCGTCACCAGTGCATTGGAGCTTTCTGTCGTTTATTTGTGAGTTCTTTGAGATCATGAAATTCAAATATTGTCCATTGTGAATCTTCTGCAAATTACGTTCTAACGGTGTAACAAGAACATCCGTCTCGCCTCTCGAAGCTACCAACACCTGGTCTATAAATCAACATAAACCAGAATAAATCAAGGCTTCGATAGTTGTTGCTTTTGCATCATTTAAAACTTAGAGTATTGTTTCATTTTTCATTATAGCCACACTCTGATTAAGACATAAGGCCTTAAACCTGCTGTAAAGCTCATTTTGCCATGAGATCTGCCTTTTATCATTACCATCCTTCCTCGTAATCAAGAATGGTACATGAGATGAATCTAATATGAGATCAACCTCTCTTAGGAACATCTTTAATCGAGGCTTCTCAAATATGGCGATATTACCTCGTTCCGACCATTTTGATTGTGTGACTTGCTCCATGATTGCTGACTTCGATTCTGATGGTGACAACGAGGTTCTCCTTGGGACCTATGGTCAGGTAACGATTACTGATTTACCTTGATTACTGATTCCAATCAATTGATCAATTTGATTGATTAATGATTTTCAACGATTAATGAATTTGATTGATTATTGATTTTCATTGATTATTAATTTTCATTGATTATTGATTTTAATTGATTAACAATATTCATTGATTAACGATCTCATTGATTAATGATTTTCATTGATTGATGATTTTCATTGATTACTGATTTTCATTGATTAGTGATTTTCATTGATTGATGATTTTCATTGATTGATGATTTTCATTGATTAATGATCTTCATTGATTGATGATTTTCATTTATTGATGATTTTCATTGATTAACGATTTCATTGATTAACGATTTCATTGATTAACGATTTTCATTGATTGATGATTTTCATTGATTTATGATTTTCATTGATTAATGATCTTCAACGGGAGCTGCTTCTTCAGACGCCAGTCATTATGTTGTGAGGCAATTGACTCGTCTCATTTTTGAAAGAGTTTTTGCTGTAACTTTATTTTACATCGAGTTTATATTATAGTCTACTATGTAGCTACATTGGAGATGTATACATATAAACTAATCTAATGTTACATACTTAAATCAATTAAAACAAAGTAATAAGATATTTTCGAAGTAATGATTCAGTAAATGTGATTGCTCGTTAAGTGCACTCAAGAGCTGGTCATGCCCTCTCTAACTCGGTGATAAACGACGGTGAGAGAGAAATCGTACCTGCTAGACCTTAGACCCTGTTCACAATATTCTGCATTGATCTCGGAGCGTCTTGATTTTCATGCGGAATATTTTCTGCTCACACTACGCCAACGCTATCCGGTACGAAACTCTCCGGTTACCAACCTGCAAATAATCTGCTCTGCATGAAAATCACTCCGGAACGGTTTTGATGTGTTGTGAATACTTTCAACTGGGTATTCCACTCCTTTGAGTTTAATGTTTTCTTTTACTTGAAAAACTTTGCTTTAAGGATCCAGTTTAAACGGGGCCCTTGAGGTAAGTTTTAAGAGATTAAGTAAATATACTCAGCTTGTTCTGTTATCCTATCCCACAAACATGCGCTCGACTTATCATACTATCTCACACAATCACATAAATGTTGGTCTGTTCCTTGATGTTGTGCCTGATTCGTTTCAATTAAATACAGTTATTTCATTTGATCATCTCAGTCATGAAAAAGCGCGTGATTAAATATGTATAAGCAATTCTGGCCAGAAAACATTGCGCAAGACAAGTCAACCGGGACATAGTAAATTATTAGTGATTCATTGGAACAGTAAATATTCGGAAAGGCCTTCTTATCTCTTCTATTGTGTTTAAAAAGTTGTGGGAAGCTGGGTGTTTAGATCACTCGACCCTGGTTCAAATGGTTCCGGGTTCGAAACCACCTTCAGACCTATCACAAAGTGTGAGGAGAGAATTTGCCAGCTGAATATGATTCCAACCAAAAAGGCAAAAGGAATCACTAGGCGTGGTTACATCGAGAGGAGGGACCAGGGTCGCACTGCTCTATTAGTCTACCCAATCAGATAGCCCTCTGTGCTTTATGCACAAACCAATACCTTACGAAGATAGTAAGAGTATTTGCCTATCAGACAATCAAATCTTAACAATAGGCTATAGTTTTATCTATTGTTTTCAATGGGAGATTTAGTCTCGATTTCCTCATAAAGTGTGTACTTATTAATGCAGAACAAAGACAAAAGCAAATTTATACTGAGGCTATCAGTTTCATTCTGATGGAACCATTAGACAGCAAAGAAAGATTCGGAGTAATTTTTCCCAGTCCTGTGAGACCGTTTCCTGTTGCCTTGTTGTTGGTTGAATAAAAGGGGCTTTACTAAATATCATTTATACAAGTAACTCGCTAATAACAAAAACCCTGCATTACTCTTTTTTTGCTTTTATTCAGGAGCTTTTAGTTTACAAATTCTACCCGTCGAGTCCCGAGAACGAGAGCCTCCATTTCGACTTGCAATGGACGAAGACATTTCCTAATCCGCTGTTCAGTGTTAGAATGCTGGATTTGCTAAATGATGGAACGCAAGAGCTGGTTGTTGTGTCATTAACTGGTGTGCATATATTACAGGTGAGCTTTCATTAATTTGCTCTTTACCAATTTGGATCTTACATTTTTAGAATAGAGTATAAAATAGTGTTTGGGTGATACAAAACTTCAAAATAGCCAGAAATACTGGAAACTGGAAAAAGCTTGAGTAGTATCTATGTGTTCGTTTCGCTATGTCTCCGGTATTTCTGTCTATTCTAATAGAGTATAGACAATTTCAAAGGGTACACACATAGAATATGAAATTAAATACAATCTGCCCTCATATGTAGTGATGTAGGGGACTGATTATATGAGTGGTGGTTATCGCTATTGACAAATTCGACAAACGCTCAAACTATGAGCACGAGCAGTCTCGGTTTAGTTTTAGCCTCAATTTCGTAATGAGCGATTACTGGGACTCGTGTTATCAGTCTATAGGGCCTACTAATCTGGAAAACATGCCGAAAAAGGTCAGCCTGACTGAATTGCGGTCAAGTTAGCACGTTAAAATGAAACTCATGCACTTTATCCATGGATTTGGAACGAGTATGATGTTTACCAGGCGTTTCAGATGGTTCATCTTCTCAGTTGCGATAATTTCAGTTGTACTTTAATACATTAGTAATATTTAAAATCTTAGTTTCCTAATGGAAATGGGCATATGCTTAGTTCAGACCTTATAGATTACGACAAACCAAACTTATGGTCCGACTCACTTCCCAAATAATCCACAATGTCTCGGGGCAAGAAAACTAATGGGAACTTAAACAAGAAAATTATTCGCTTGGAGATATCTTGCATTTACCCCAGGCCTAAACCGCACGAATTGCAAAGTATGACTCTTTAGACACAACTTTAGGTTCTTGTATTTCTTGAGGCACAGAGGGCAATTCGGGATGAAATGATTATTTCACTGAATGAAAACTATAACTAAACTCAACTCGACAATAAAACTTAGAAAATTAGGCCTTAATTATCAATTATTCCCGAGGTAGCTACCTCGCCTTCAAAAGACTAAAACGAGGTAATTTTCCAGATTGTCCAGTCCTTTACACAGATCATAGACAAAAGAGAAAACTTGTGGCAGTAAATAACTGGAAGGAAATGCAACCAACAATGATTTCTGCAATTTTTTGTTAACAATATATTTCGGATAATATATCCACCATCAGGTAAAATATTAAAATATTAAAATAATTACAGTAAAACCGTCTGATAAAAATCGTCTGATAAAAATGAGTTAAAATTCTAAAAGTCCGTTTTACATTTTATACTAAAATGAAATTACAAGAGACATTATACCTAGTTACTAAAAGACATTATACCTAGTCATTTTTATCAGACGATTTTTATCAGACGGTTTTACTGTAATTATTTTAATATTTTAATATTCTACCTGATGATGGATATATTATCCGAAATATATTGTTAATAAAAAATTGCAGAAATCATTGTTGGTTGCATTTCCTTCCAAAAGAGAAAACTCTTTTTCAGTTTTCTCCTGTGTCTATGCACAGATCACGATAGGACGCAAGATATATTACTGTCTCAGAATAATCTGAAGGAAGTTTCCTCATCCTAAATTTCAAACAAAAACCAATTCAGTGTCTTGAGTCTAGTTTCTGTGTGCACTTAAATATTTATCGAACACACCTGTGTTTAACGCCAGCTAATCGGAAAAGTGCTCAAAATTGTTTTTGGCAGACCTTCTAGATATTGAGGTAAACATTTAGTAGACTTACATATCAGTAATTTAAACATTAAACAAGATGCTTTTATTTAACTGAATTTCACGTAGAAAGCAGCATGTAACTTTAAATTTGATGAATTTTTAATTTCTTTAACTCCTTTCGTATTAAACGGCTTTACGCTCAAACATCAACTACTTGGATTCTTGAATTAGATTAACTTTAGATTCTGGACACGGAGACAAAAAGAGTGAGAAAACTTAGTGGCGACTCTTCAATTTGAGAAATCTAGTTTACACGCGCTAATTTTAGTACTAGGGCGTAAGTAAGCTAGTTTCCTTAAAAATATGTAAACAGCAATCAGTTATAGAGTCGTAGGGATCATGGGAACTGGAGGCCCCCCAGGGTTTATAAGCAACTAAAAAGTACCCCTTCATAATACTCGACGATCTCTTACTCTACCAATCATCTCCCTTCAATAACAGGGTTCAATTTTGGTTTATAATCGTTTTTGGTTCTAATCTTAAATAAGAGACAATCCTACCTTAGAAAATTTGCCTATTTCCCCCTATTAACTCATATTGTTAACATGCAAAAGCAGCTTTATCGAATTTGCTTTCCCTATGGAAACTTGCCTTGAATGTTGCTGACTTTCATTGACTGAACTTAATTTGGAACACCTGAACTAATGCCTTAATACTTGAGAAAGGTCAAACACTGTTTAATAAATGACAAGATTACTTCTGTGATACTCATGATAAAATCTCTGCTGTTAAACGTAATTTCCAATTAAATGTGGCTACCCGCAGTCTTGTACAAAGAAAGACCTTTGCTGATGTGCCCATTGACGGAACTTAATTTGGAATAACTGAACTAATGCTTTAATACTTAAGAAAGGTCAAACACTGTATAGTAAACGACAAGATTACTTCTAAGATAATCATGATAAAATCTCTGCTGTTAAACGTAATTTCCAATTAAATGTGGCTATCCGCAGTCTTGTACAAAGAAAGACACTTGCTGATGTGCCCATTGATGGAACTTAACTTGAAATAACTGGACTAATGCCTTAATATTTAAGAAGGGTCAAACACTGTTTAATAAACGACAAAATTACTTCTAAGATAATCATGATAAAATCTTTACTGTTGAACGTAATTTCCAATTAAATGTGGCTATCCGCAGTCTTGTACAAAGAAAGACACTTGCTGATGTGCCCATTGATGGAACTTAACTTGAAATAACTGGACTAATGCCTTAATACTTAAGAAAGGTCAAACACTGTTTAATAAACGACAAGATTACTTCTAAGAGAATGATGATAAAATCTTTGCTCTTAAACGTAATTTCATATTAAATGTGGCTATTCACAGTCTTGCACAAAGAAAAACCCTTGCTGATGTGCCCATTGAAGGAATTTAACTTGGAACACCAGCACTAATGCCTTAATACTTAAGAAAGGTCAAACACTGTTTAATAAACGACAAGATTACTTCTAAGATAATCATGATAAAATCTTTGTTGTTAAACGTAATTTCCAATTAAATGTGGCTATCTGCAGTCTTGTACAAAGAAAGACACTTGCTGATGTGCCCATTGATGGAACTTAACTTAAAATAACTGGACTAATGCCTTAATACTTAAGAAAGGTCAAACACTGTTTAATAAACGACGTGATTACTTCTAAGATAATCATGATAAAATCTCTGCTGTTAAACGTAATTTCCAATTAAATGTGGCTATCCGCAGTCTTGTACAAAGAAAGACACTTGCTGATGTGCCCATTGAAGGAATTTAACTTGGAATAGCTGGACTAATGCCTTAATACTTAAGAAAGGTCAAACACTGTTTAATAAACGACAAGATTACTTCTAAGATAATCATGACAAAATCTCTGCTGTTAAATGTAATTTCCAATTAAATGTGGCTATCCGCAGTCTTGTACAAAGAAAGACACTTGCTGATGTGCCCATTGAAGGAATTTAACTTGGAATAGCTGGACTAATGCCTTAATACTTAAAAAAGGTCAAACACTGTTTAATAAACGACAAGATTACTTCTAAGATAATCATGATAAAATCTCTGCTGTTAAACGTAATTTCCAATTAAATGTGGCTATCCGCAGTCTTGTACAAAGAAAGACCCATGTTGATGTGCCCATTGATGTGCCCATTGCCCATTAAAATGGAATAACTGGACTAATGCCTTAATACTTAAGAAAGGTCAAACACTATTTAATAAACGACAAGATTACTTCTAAGATAATCATGATAAAATCTCTGCTGTTAAATGTAATTTCCAATTAAATGTGGCTATCCGCAGTCTTGTACAAAGAAAGACCCATGTTGATGTGCCCATTGATGTGCCCATTGCCCATTAAAATGGAATAACTGGACTAATGCCTTAATACTTAAGAAAGGTCAAACACTATTTAATAAACGACAAGATTACTTCTAAGATAATCATGATAAAATCTCTGCTGTGAAACGTAAATTCCAATTAAATGTGGCTATCCGCAGTCTTGTACAAAGAAAGACCCATGTTGATGTGCCCATTGACAGAACTTAACTTGGAATAACTGGACTAATGCCTTAATACTTAAGAAAGGTCAAACACTATTTAATAAACGACAAGATTACTTCTAAGATAATCATGATAAAATCTCTGCTGTGAAACGTAAATTCCAATTAAATGTGGCTATCCGCAGTCTTGTACAAAGAAAGACCCATGTTGATGTGCCCATTGACAGAACTTAACTTGGAATAACTGGACTAATGCCTTAATACTTAAGAAAGGTCAAACACTATTTAATAAACGACAAGATTACTTCTAAGATAATCATGATAAAATCTCTGCTGTTAAACGTAATTTCCAATTAAATGTGGCTATCTGCAGTCTTTTACAAAGAAAGACACTTGCTGATGTGCCCATTGACGGAACTTAACTTGGAATAACTGGATTAATGCCTTAATACTTAAGAAAGGTCAAACACTATTTAATAAACGACAAGATTACTTCTAAGATAATCATGATGAAATCTCTACTGTTAAACGTAATTTCCAATTAAATGTGGCTATCTGCAGTCTTTTACAAAGAAAGACACTTGCCGATGTGCCCATTGACGAAACTCAAGTTGAAATCACTAAACATGCTTATGTACTTAACTTAACATGGTCATGTGGCTTCTTAAAGATAATCACGATAAAATCTCTGCTGTTAAGCCTAATTTCCAATTACATATGGTTATCCATAGTTTTACGATTAATATGTTGGTGGATTTAGATATGCAATCGGATTCAACGTGCATTTCAAATTCGTCGATAATAACATATTATTTTCTTGGAAGGGTGAGGCTTTTGATATACTTACTGATGTATTAGAATACTTATTTAGAAATTTGATTTCTTTTTAATATTGGATATAATTTATTGGACACCTCCTAAGGAAATATGTCGATCTTGGAGAGTCTTTAATGGGGGTTATTTGCCCACTGTTTCCTTTAAAATGATAATTTCTCCCAGTCCTGTATATTTTGTGGACATTGCAGCATGTTCCTTTGAAAAATGTATGCAAAATGTTCCCTTGTTACTCTAATTCATGAGAAATGTTCTTTGTCCTTATGACCATTGGAGGCTTGTTTTGATTTAAGAACCCCTGTACGACCCTCGTGATTTTATTAATACACCTCATGTCTTCTATACTATCTGTGAGTGTTGACATGGAGATTTCATGATAGACAGATAAATGCAAAAATCACAGCCCTGGCTGAACCAGGCCGGTTGGTGCGGTTTTGGCCGGACCAACTTTTGGGCTAAGTCACTCTTTTTTAAAAAAAATTACGTTACTCTTGCTTCATCGAAAATTACATTTTGACTGTAAATTTCAGTTCGTTTTTATATTGATTCTGATTTCACATGCACCGAATTGTATCTGGGGGAATTTAGATTTCAGAAATTTTATTGGGAACGTTCCAGACCTACTGGTTTATCTCGAACGGGACCAATTATTGATAGCCTCCGCCGGGCCTGTTTCAGAAATTACCCACATCCACCAAAGGGCCAACTTAGGCTTTATGAAATAAACACCGTATATAAGAGCCTCAATATTTCAGCGTTGCCCTGAAAGGTTTTTGAGCGTCATGAAAATATAACCACACCACAATTGTATAAGGACTGGCTGGTCTAAATCGACATGGTTTTTATTTTAAACATTATTTTCTCTCCCAATGAAAATCCATTTCAAATCACTTGCATTTCATTTTTTTCCTTCTTTACTTATAGTTAGTGAGATGTTAGCTACTTAAAACTAACTTTACTGCATCATAAAAAGTCACAGAAAAATGAATTTTATGTAGAATTAAACTCATGTTTCAAAGCAAACCAATTCGTTTGTTCAGTTTATGTAGCTAATGTTTTCATTTTGCGGTATGCATGATTTACAGGTACAATTAAATGACCGACTGGATTGAAAATTAAATGAATGACCCATCAGAGCAGTTATTAAGATAATGTTAAGAAAAGGTTCTCTAGAATACTGAAATTTTAGGGTAGAGGTTCTTTAAGGAAGTGGTTGTAATATGCGGATTTTTACGGTACGGTGCGACGTGACCACGCTACCCACGACGTACGGGAAAGCTTTCTGTCGTAGTCGAAAACACTGCGATGTCGTTCAGAATACAAAGGGAATAAAAAATCAAGAACGCGTGTGCTCCAAATCTCTGTGGGAAAGTCGGCCTTCGGGTTGTTATCAAGGGAATGGTGAAGGCTGATCACTCGAGAGAATGAATGAAGAGGCTCGGAATCATGTTGGGTCGTGTGTTTTTTCGGTCGTCAGCCTTTTCCGGTCATCTTGTAGTATACAATGGCAAATAACACTATTCTGATAAGCCAGTTTGTGACTCTCACCTCTATGAACGGGGTGTCCAAGTTGGATCTACCTCCGGGTCTATCCTACGGGTCTACGAAACTTTTCGTTGATTTTCCTTATCAACCTTAGTTTTCCCCAAACCCTTTTTTGCTTCCGGCCCCCCTGGCTATACACCCTATATTAGTATACTACTAAAAGTTTAAGTAAGTTATATCGTAAGTAAGTTAAGTAAGTAAGTTATATCGAAAATTATGACACCAAAGTGGAAGTATTTTGCAAGGAACTCTGATCCCTTGACCATCTACAAAGTTTAATTGGTTGCCTTTAACTACTGCCGTGCAGGAACTAAACTCGTCTACCCTGAGAAAGAAGAAGATGGTCTTTGCGAATCTACCATTCGGCCCTTTAGGTAGATGCCCTATAATTGTGTCATTCTTCTTCACGCAGAAAGCATACTTGTCGACTACGTTGTTTGGTTCAATCATAGCTTTCATTTTTTTTCCGATTGTCTGATAAACATGGTGCCCTCTAATAAACTATTTTAGTTAGATCTGATACCTGTTTAGTGGTTTTTAGATTTTTGATAGTGGTCTTTAGAGCAAACGCTCTTTTCGTGGTTTTTTACACTTTTTCTAGGTGTGAAGCCCCCTTTTGGTCGAGGAAAATCTCGACTCCCGTTATCTCGTAACTCCGTCATGTCGAACAATTTTTCATTTCTCGTGAGGGTTCGAGATAGCAAAAGTCGACTGTAAGATGAGAGTTTGGGTATACTATTAAGAGCATAGAAATTCCCTCCTACCCGAGTCCTTGAAATCCGCTTCAGTGCCTTAATTCATTCACAACTCAAAAATGCTCTGATAATTGGACTATAAGTACTCGAATACTTCAGAAAGATTAAAAACCGCTTAGAAATGACAAGATTTGCTCATAGATAATCCTGATAGAAAGTTTGCTTGTGAATTTAATTTCAAAATCAATATGTAGCTGTCCGCAGCCTTTTACTAAACATGTTTTTCAATTCACTTCATCCAATCAGCCTGGGATTTCTAATGCGATTCTGTTACTGGCAGGTCGAGACCGACGAAGCTGTTGACAGAATAATTAAGAAGCTTGAGCTGGGATTTCGAAAGCACCTCAATGAAGCCACGGGCACACACGAGTCCGAATCGCAAACCGGTCACACGCATCTGTCGTCGTATGAGTGAAGCTACCAGGTAAGGATGAAACATGTTGTTATTATGTAGCTGTATTTGTAAATATATGAATAAATTCATGATAAGGGAAATTCGTGTACTATTGTCGATCTCATCGTCATTCCTGATGCATCTCTAGCAAATTTAAGGCAGGTAAGCTGTGTGAAGTAGTTGTGTAAACTTCTTATAGCAGACTAGGATTAACCTAAATTTTAATTGTTGATGTTTTACTTCTGAACTGAGTTTTGTCTTAATGGATGGGTGTGGTTAAGCTCTCAAATGCCTGGTACGGGAGAAGTACGAGTTGTGAGATGATTCAGGTGTGCGAGGAATCGAACACAGAGGCCCTTGGTTCGAACCCAAGTGCCTAAGCGATTGTTCTATGTAAGGGTTTATCTGGTTGGTGTGATAAATTGTTTTTGATTTCGAGTTTCGAATTATATACCACGGTTTATATCCAGGATCATACTTGTGAAATACTTTCTTATCAGAATTGCTGGAGAGCTACGCCCGTTTATGAATGTAGATTTCGAATCCCAGGATAGAGGGATCATCGTCCAATTACGATTCTTGATTTTATGAATGTTTGTCATCGTGTCTAATACGCTATCATATGAGGTTGTCTCGTATCTGGTATTATTGGTATTGCAGTTTTGTAGAATCCTTTAATATATTCTGATTATAAATCCCTGAAATAGAGGAAATTTCATCAAATGTTGATCGTTGATGTTACGAATGTTGTAATTAAGAACAATCCCTGCATTATGTTTTGCCATATATTTTGTCATTGCTTGTGTTCCTTTTTCGTAAATGTATAGTCATTTGTTATGTCCCTACGATTGTTTAGTGATATGTATTGATTGGATAGTGGTATGTCTGCGTTCTATATTGTCATTAAATGTATTTGTGCAACTTCAAGGCTTATAATGCCTTATAATACCTTCAAGCGAAATGCATTGAAAATCCCACATTGCATACATCGAAATTCTGCACCTGTCAAAAACTGTGTGGGCTTAAAATTCCGTTGATTTTTAAATGGAAAGCTATCACTATATGTCTCCGGCTTTTGATATTCCGAATTCGGTTCGGTCGAAATTCTTGTGAACCGGTCAAAGACTGTTCGATTGTTATTGCACATATTCATACTCCCGCTAACTCCTTTGTCGGTCGGAAGGTCAATGGAACTTCAACAGTTATGTCGTAGCTTTATGAGTATAGTAGGAAAATGAGCGGCTCTGTCGAAAGGGCCTGTCATCGGAGAAAGCTAAAGCAACCATTGAACAGAGCTGCACTGTAGCCAATGAAAGTAGCGAAAAGAAGTTGTGTTCATTCATTCTTTCGCTTATGAGAACGCCACAAAGTCTCTCACCAGCCTCGCGTATTTCTCGACATCTGGAAGTCGTTGTGGCGCCTTTGAAGATTTAGCAATGGCTCTCTCAATTTGTCTCTGTGCTCTCTCGCTCTCTGGGTTGCTGTGAAGTTTAGATCCGTCTATTCAAGAGTTTTCTCCCCGTGATGTTGTCCTCCCATCTTTAACGTGGCTTTCTGGCTTTCGGTCACCTTTGACCGATGTTCTGCAATAAAAGCATCAACAAACGAAAACAGATTAGAATAGATTCAAGGGTAAAAGTTAAAACAACAGCTTCCATGCTTTTCGTCATATATATTCAATTCAGTGTTAGTTGCTTTTTGAAAGTTCTGTATTTTAGTCACTTTTTGCCATGCTTTTTTATGATTTTACTCAAGATCCTCAAATGTTTGATTAAAGCCACGCTTTTAATTAAGATGATTTTTGGAAAATGAACATTTCATTCTCACAATGAACATTTCATTCTCACAATGAACATTCCATTCTCACAATGAATATTCCATTCTCACAATGAACATTTCATTCTCACAATTAACATTTCATTCTTACAGATTATCTCGATCGATTTCCAAACCCTACTTCTTCTTCATTCATTCAATCATTCATCTACGGTAGAAACAAAAAAGCATTTACATAATTTTTTATTCTTTTATTTACAATCGAGATTAGCAAACCGCTTTAATTTTTCAGCTGGTCAAAAAATTTCAAAGCGGAGAACCCTTAACAAAGCAACTTCAAGTTTTCTGTTAAGATTAGTTTAACCAGCGTGAACAATATTCCCAAACTAAATCATTGGATCCTCTAATTTAGACAGGTAAAAATTGAGCGCATGAAGCCTTTGTCGTATTTTTGTCACTACGATTATCACCCTAGGAAGATCTTTGCAGTACTGTGGAGGGTTTATAGTAAAGTGAATGATGTTCAGTACATAAAGTTGGGGTAAATCATCCGTACTCAGGGATGTAGCAAGCATGTCAAACTCTGGGGGGTACGATGCTTCCTGGGCATTGTTTTCATTAAAGAAGAAAGGCAATTTCTGAAAGTAAAAAAGGCACTTAATTGTTTTTTGCAACATTTTGAGGGGGCACGTGCCTCCAGTACTCCACCTGTTCCTACTTTCCTGTCAGAATTGTGGGGGGGTACCATCAGTACAAGGGAGAGAGTTCAATACTGCGGGGGATAACACAACTGATGTTGGTATTACCTGCACTGTACCAAAGATATTCCCTCCTCTGTATACTGAACCCACACCACCACAGTACTGATGGTATCCCTCAACAGTACTAAACACCCTACACATTACTACTAAACACCCTCCAAAATATTGAATACCCACAACAGTACTAAGCACCCTCCCTAGTACTAAATGCCCTCCATAACACTAAGCACCCTCCACAGAAATAGATACTATCCACAATACAGAATACCCTTCACAATATTGAATACCCTCAACAATATTGAATACCTTCCACAATGCTGAACACCCTCCACAACATTGAATACCCTCCACAATGCTGAATACCCTCCACAACATTGAATACCCTCCACAATACTGAATACCCTCCACAATGCTGAATACCCTTCACAACACTGAATACCCTCCACAATGCTGAATACCCTTCACAACACTGAATACCCTCCACTATACTGAATACCCTCCACAATGCTGAATACCCTCCACAACATTGAATACCCTCCACAATGCTGAATACCCTTCACAACACTGAATACCCTCCACAATGCTGAATACCCTCCACAACATTGAATACCCTCCACTATACTGAATACCCTCCACAACACTGAATACCCTCCACAATACTGAATACCCTCCACAACATTGAATACCCTCCACAATGCTGAATACCCTCCACAACATTGAATACCCTCCACAATACTGAATACCCTCCACAACATTGAATACCCTCCACAATGCTGAATACCCTTCACAACACTGAATACCCTCCACAACATTGAATACCCTCCACAATGCTGAATACCCTTCACAACACTGAATACCCTCCACTATACTGAATACCCTCCACAACATTGAATACCCTCCACAATACTGAATACCCTCCACAATACTGAATACCCTCCACAACATTGAATACCCTCCACAATGCTGAATACCCTTCACAACACTGAATACCCTTCACAATACTGAATACCCTCCACTATACTGAATACCCTCCACAACATTGAATACCCTCCACAATACTGAATACCCTCCACTATACTGAATACCCTCCACAACATTGAATACCCTCCACAATACTGAATACCCTCCACAATACTGAATACCCTCCACAATGCTGAATACCCTCCACAATACTGAATACCCTCCACAACATTGAATACCCTCCACAATGCTGAATACCCTTCACAACACTGAATACCCTTCACAATACTGAATACCCTCCACTATACTGAATACCCTCAACAACATTGAATACCCTCCACAATGCTGAATACCCTTCACAACACTGAATACCCTCCACTATACTGAATACCCTCCACAACATTGAATACCCTCCACTATACTGAATACCCTCCACAACATTGAATACCCTCCACAATACTGAATACCCTCCACAATACTGAATACCCTCCACAATGCTGAATACCCTCCACAATACTGAATACCCTCCACAACATTGAATACCCTCCACAATGCTGAATACCCTTCACAACACTGAATACCCTTCACAATACTGAATACCCTCCACTATACTGAATACCCTCCACAACATTGAATACCCTCCACAATACTGAATACCCTCCACTATACTGAATACCCTCCACAACATTGAATACCCTCCACAATACTGAATACCCTCCACAATACTGAATACCCTCCACAATGCTGAATACCCTCCACAATACTGAACACCCTCCACAACATTGAATACCCTCCACAATGCTGAATACCCTTCACAACATTGAATACCCTCCACAATACTGAATACCCTCCACAACATTGAATACCCTCCACTATACTGAATACCCTCCACAACATTGAATACCCTCCACAATGCTGAATACCCTTCACAACACTGAATACCCTCCACTATACTGAATACCCTCCACAACATTGAATACCCTCCACAATGCTGAATACCCTCCACAACATTGAATACCCTCCACAATGCTGAATACCCTCCACAACATTGAATACCCTCCACAATACTGAATACCCTTCACAACATTGAATACCCTCCACAATGCTGAATACCCTTCACAACACTGAATACCCTCCACAATGCTGAATACCCTCCACAACATTGAATACCCTCCACAATGCTGAATACCCTCCACAACATTGAATACCCTCCACAATACTGAATACCCTCCACAACATTGAATACCCTCCACAATGCTGAATACCCTTCACAACACTGAATACCCTCCACAATGCTGAATACCCTCCACAACATTGAATACCCTCCACAATGCTGAATACCCTTCACAACACTGAATACCCTCCACTATACTGAATACCCTCCACAACATTGAATACCCTCCACAATGCTGAATACCCTTCACAACACTGAATACCCTTCACAATACTGAATACCCTCCACTATACTGAATACCCTCCACAACATTGAATACCCTCCACAATACTGAATACCCTCCACTATACTGAATACCCTCCACAACATTGAATACCCTCCACAATACTGAATACCCTCCACAATACTGAATACCCTCCACAATGCTGAATACCCTCCACAATACTGAACACCCTCCACAACATTGAATACCCTCCACAATGCTGAATACCCTTCACAACATTGAATACCCTCCACAATACTGAATACCCTCCACAACATTGAATACCCTCCACAATACTGAATACCCTCCAAAATACTGAATACCCTCCACAACATTGAATACCCTCCACAATGCTGAATACCCTTCACAACACTGAATACCCTCCACAATACTGAATACCCTCCACAACATTGAATACCCTCCACTATACTGAATACCCTCCACAACATTGAATACCCTCCACAATGCTGAATACCCTTCACAACACTGAATACCCTCCACTATACTGAATACCCTCCACAACATTGAATACCCTCCACAATGCTGAATACCCTCCACAACATTGAATACCCTCCACAATGCTGAATACCCTCCACAACATTGAATACCCTCCACAATACTGAATACCCTTCACAACATTGAATACCCTCCACAATGCTGAATACCCTTCACAACACTGAATACCCTCCACAATGCTGAATACCCTCCACAACATTGAATACCCTCCACAATGCTGAATACCCTCCACAACATTGAATACCCTCCACAATACTGAATACCCTCCACAACATTGAATACCCTCCACAATGCTGAATACCCTTCACAACACTGAATACCCTCCACAATGCTGAATACCCTCCACAACATTGAATACCCTCCACAATGCTGAATACCCTTCACAACATTGAATACCCTCCACAATGCTGAATACCCTCCACAACATTGAATACCCTCCACAATACTGAATACCCTCCACAACATTGAATACCCTCCACAATGCTGAATACCCTTCACAACACTGAATACCCTCCACAATGCTGAATACCCTCCACAACATTGAATACCCTCCACAATGCTGAATACCCTCCACAACATTGAATACCCTCCACAATGCTGAATACCCTCCACAACATTGAATACCCTCCACAATACTGAATACCCTTCACAACACTGAATACCCTCCACTATACTGAATACCCTCCACAACATTGAATACCCTCCACAATGCTGAATACCCTCCACAACATTGAATACCCTCCACAATGCTGAATACCCTCCACAACATTGAATACCCTCCACTATACTGAATACCCTCCACAACATTGAATACCCTCCACAATGCTGAATACCCTTCACAACATTGAATACCCTCCACAATACTGAATACCCTCCACAACATTGAATACCCTCCACAATACTGAATACCCTCCACAATACTGAATACCCTCCACTATACTGAATACCCTCCACAATGCTGAATACCCTCCACAACATTGAATACCCTCCACAATGCTGAATACCCTTCACAACATTGAATACCCTCCACTATACTGAATACCCTCCACAACATTGAATACCCTCCACAATGCTGAATACCCTTCACAACATTGAATACCCTCCACAATACTGAATACCCTCCACAACATTGAATACCCTCCACAATACTGAATACCCTCCACAATGCTGAATACCCTTCACAACACTGAATACCCTCCACAATGCTGAATACCCTCCACAACATTGAATACCCTCCACAATGCTGAATACCCTCCACAACATTGAATACCCTCCACTATACTGAATACCCTCCACAACATTGAATACCCTCCACAATGCTGAATACCCTCCACAACATTGAATACCCTCCACAATGCTGAATACCCTCCACAACATTGAATACCCTCCACTATACTGAATACCCTCCACAACATTGAATACCCTCCACAATGCTGAATACCCTCCACAACATTGAATACCCTCCACTATACTGAATACCCTTCACAACACTGAATACCCTCCACAATACTGAACACCCTCCACAACATTGAATACCCTCCACAATGCTGAATACCCTCCACAACATTGAATACCCTCCACAATGCTGAATACCCTTCACAACACTGAATACCCTCTACTATACTGAATACCCTCCACAACACTAAATACCCGCCACAATACTGAACACCCTCCACAACATTGAATACCCTCCACAATGCTGAATACCCTCCACAACATTGAATACCCTCCACAATGCTGAATACCCTCCACAATGCTGAATACCCTCCACAACATTGAATACCCTCCACAATGCTGAATACCCTTCACAACACTGAATACCCTCCACTATACTGAATACCCTCCACAACATTGAATACCCTCCACAATGCTGAATACCCTCCACAATGCTGAATACCCTCCACAACATTGAATACCCTCCACAATGCTGAATACCCTTCACAACACTGAATACCCTCCACTATACTGAATACCCTCCACAACATTGAATACCCTCCACAATGCTGAATACCCTCCACAATGCTGAATACCCTCCACAACATTGAATACCCTCCACAATGCTGAATACCCTTCACAACACTGAATACCCTCCACTATACTGAATACCCTCCACAACATTGAATACCCTCCACAATGCTGAATACCCTCCACAATGCTGAATACCCTCCACAATGCTGAATACCCTCCACAATGCTGAATACCCTCCACAACACTAAATACCCGCCACAATACTGAACACCCTCCACAACATTGAATACCCTCCACAATGCTGAATACCCTCCACAACATTGAATACCCTCCACAATGCTGAATACCCTCCACAATGCTGAATACCCTCCACAACATTGAATACCCTCCACAATGCTGAATACCCTTCACAACACTGAATACCCTCCACTATACTGAATACCCTCCACAACATTGAATACCCTCCACTATACTGAATACCCTCCACAACATTGAATACCCTCCACAATGCTGAATACCCTTCACAACACTGAATACCCTCCACAATACTGAACACCCTCCACAACATTGAATACCCTCCACAATGCTGAATACCCTCCACAACATTGAATACCCTCCACAATGCTGAATACCCTCCACAATACTGAATACCCTCCACAATGCTGAATACCCTCCACAACATTGAATACCCTCCACAATGCTGAATACCCTTCACAACACTGAATACCCTCCACTATACTGAATACCCTCCACAACATTGAATACCCTCCACAATGCTGAATACCCTCCACTATACTGAATACCCTCCACAACATTGAATACCCTCCACAATGCTGAATACCCTCCACAACACTAAATACCCGCCACAATACTGAACACCCTCCACAACATTGAACACCCTCCACAATGCTGAATACCCTTCACAACACTGAATACCCTCTACTATACTGAATACCCTCCACAACATTGAATACCCTCCACTATACTGAATACCCTCCACAATACTGAACACCCTCCACAACATTGAATACCCTCCACAATGCTGAATACCCTCCACAATACTGAATACCCTCCACTATACTGAATACCCTCCACAACATTGAATACCCTCCACTATACTGAATACCCTCCACAACATTGAATACCCTCCACAATACTGAATACCCTCCACAACATTGAATACCCTCCACAATGCTGAATACCCTTCACAACACTGAATACCCTCCACTATACTGAATACCCTCCACAACATTGAATACCCTCCACAATGCTGAATACCCTCCACAACATTGAATACCCTCCACAATACTGAACAACCTTCACAATGCTGAATACCCTCCACAATACTGAATACCCTCCACTATACTGAATACCCTCCACAACATTGAATACCCTCCACAATGCTGAATACCCTCCACAACATTGAATACCCTCCACAATACTGAATACCCTCCACAATACTGAATACCCTCCACAACATTGAATACCCTCCACAATACTGAATACCCTCCACAACATTGAATACCCTCCACAATGCTGAATACCCTTCACAACACTGAATACCCTCCACTATACTGAATACCCTCCACAACATTGAATACCCTCCACAATGCTGAATACCCTCCACAATGCTGAATACCCTTCACAACACTGAATACCCTCCACTATACTGAATACCCTCCACAACATTGAATACCCTCCACTATACTGAATACCCTCCACAACATTGAATACCCTCCACAATGCTGAATACCCTCCACAATACTGAACAACGTCCACAATGCTGAATACCCTCCACTATACTGAATACCCTCCACTATACTGAATACCCTCCACAACATTGAATACCCTCCACTATACTGAATACCCTCCACAACATTGAATACCCTCCACAATGCTGAATACCCTCCACAATACTGAACAACGTCCACAATGCTGAATACCCTCCACAACATTGAATACCCTCCACAATGCTGAATACCCTCCACAACATTGAATACCCTCCACAATGCTGAATACCCTCCACAACATTGAATACCCTCCACAATGCTGAATACCCTTCACAACACTGAATACCCTCCACTATACTGAATACCCTCCACAACATTGAATACCCTCCACAATGCTGAATACCCTCCACAACATTGAATACCCTCCACAATGCTGAATACCCTCCACAACATTGAATACCCTCCACAATGCTGAATACCCTCCACAACATTGAATACCCTCCACAATGCTGAATACCCTTCACAACACTGAATACCCTCCACTATACTGAATACCCTCCACAACATTGAATACCCTCCACAATGCTGAATACCCTCCACAACATTGAATACCCTCCGCAATGCTGAATACCCTTCACAACACTGAATACCCTTCACAACATTGAATACCCTCCGCAATGCTGAATACCCTTCACAACACTGAATACCCTCTACTATACTGAATACCCTCCACAACACTAAATACCCGCCACAATACTGAACACCCTCCACAACATTGAACACCCTCCACAATACTGAACACCCTTCATAATACTTAACACCCTTCAAAATACTGAACACCCTTCACAGTACTGCACAGACTTTGCTCAGGCAGATTTTTATCTACAGCTTAATGGGCAGAGTTTGAAGATAAGGCCTTTTGCGAGATTCTGTGAAAGAAAAACGTTTTACACACTAAAACTTGTCGCTTGAAAACCTCTGCTATCAGGAAATTGCTAAATGATAAATTCTGTTTTCAGCCCTCAACTTCAGATAAGACCCCTCTTAATTCACACCTTCTCTCAGTTGGCCGCCCACTTGCCCAGCAGATTATCATCATTTGCAGCTCAATCAACTCGAGAACTCGTGTCGAGGCGTGGGAGTGCAAGCCATGCATTTTTAATATTGTTTTCAATGAAGATAGAATCGCACAAGAGACGGATAAACCTTTACTTAAATAAACACATGCTTGTTAAATCGCAAGATTGTTTTGAGCTGAATAATAAATGGAAATGCGGGAATTTCAGTCTCTCGAATAACCTTGAGAAGTAGCACGACTTGGGAAATCAATTGAGATTTATGTGAATAATAACTTGTGAATGATAATTTATGTGAATAATAATCTGGGAATGATAATTTGCGTGCATGATAATTCATGAATGATAATTTATGTGCACGATAATTCATGAATGATGATTTATGTGCATAATGATTTATGAATGATAATTTATGTGCATAATAATTTATGAATAATAGTTCATGTAAATAAGAACTTGTGGATAATAATTCATGTGAATAATAATTTGGAAATGATAATTTATGTGCATGATAATTCATGAATGATGATTTATGTGCATAATAATTTATGAATGATAATTCATGTGAATAATTATTTGTTAATGATAATCTATGTGCATAATAATTTGGAAATGATGATTTGGGAATGATAATTTATGTGCATAATTGTTTGTGAATAATATTTTGTGAATGATAATTTATGAATGATAATTTGTTTCATATTGACACAAACGATCTTGATTGATTTTTCAAATCATGTTTCTTCTCAAGTCTATTTAGCAATCCTACCCAGTGGCTGGTTGGACCGGGATGGTCGTCCTGTCAGGGAAAGTTGTAGTCCTTCGGCAGGTGCTGCTGTTGAAGAACCCGAATAGGTTCGTCTCTGCACGTGGTGATTGGTAGTGCAATTTGAGTCGTTCATAGGACTCGGGTTGGTCCATTCAGCAGAGTTTCCCAATAGCTTAGTTGGTGGATCAATGAAGTGCCAAGTAAGTGGTTGTTGATTTGAATCCTGGTCAGGGAATGTTTCATCCACACAAATTATCTCGATTCTCCATGACAAGTTCATACACGTTTGCCAATACACAACAGTCCAGTGATATGGTATATTAAAACTCACTTAAGATTTCATTCACCAAACAGGTCGATTCTATTGAACTTTGCTCTACGTCAGGCATTCATTATTTTTATTTTGGTAAACAATTGTTTTGAAAAGTGTTCTAAAGAAAATCATTCAAAGGTACTCAGTAAAATAAACGCAGGCGGGGAATAATTTCGATCCAAAATGTCTGAAACAAAAAAACGATTAAAACCCAAAACCCCTGGTACTAAACTCACTACACTTGTACAAAGTATCTAGTAACTGCTCCAGAGAGGAGAAGTAGTAGCTTATTATTATTATTATTGTTATTATAGACAGCCATTGATTCATTCTTGTCTATTCTTTCTTTAATGTTTTGTAGTTTAAGTATTTTGTGTTGCGGCCCTCGCTTTGGATAGTCATAGAGAGGCACTCTAATTGTAGATAGACAGAGGAGCCTAGTCAGAGTTAAGACGGCCAAGGCTAAGATCGTCCCAAATGCTGGTGATGTTTTCTTAAACTAGGCCATTTGATAGCCTTCCATCAGACCATTAAACCGACTAGACCCAACTATAAGACCATAATGGAGTACCACCTGAGATAGTTATGGACTTGGCTTCTCAGATATCGTATTTATTGTGCATGTTAGTTCTAGTTCAGTTAGTTTCCATGAATTATGAAAGAAAGTCCGACGAAATGTCTTGCCAAGTTTGATATCATGAATAGCTAACAATGGAAGCCAACAGCGATGCCAAGTTCTTTAAAATATGCTTTTTAATGATCGTCTTTTTAACTGATCCTTTTGGATGCTAGTAACCCAGTAGATATGAAAGATTCAACAGTGATCGATACAGAACTTCAATATTGCCAGAAACATCAGAAGCATAGTGAAAACATGGATTACTCAAGATTTTCGTCTGACACACAACAGAGTAATACGTCAGAAAGAGAACGAAATATCACGTCTGAGAAAAGGAACAAAAAGATTACTCAAGTTTTTACTCCTTCGACGCACTGCAAAGCAGATGTAGTCTCGAAGTTTGATTACGAATAGGGCCCGAATCTTGAAAATCAGAGACCACATCTGCTTTGCAGAGCGTCGAAGGAATAAAAACTTGAGTAACCTTTTGGGTTCCCTTGCTCAAACATGAAGTTGAACAACTCATTTATGGCCTCATCAAGAATTATTAGCAACAGACAACGAAACAAAAACCAAAATATAAAATAATTTAGGGACACTGCAAAAGGTCTCTAAGAGAACAGTAAAGAAAACTGAAACTTTTCCGAACTTGTTTATTTAAGTCTGATATTTGGTCAGAGTTTCTGGCGTATGCATATTGGATGCTTACAATTCCAAACATCTCAATAAGGCTCGGTAAACTCAGTAAGACTGCACCGGAAACACTCAGAAGATCATGGAGTTCTTTAAAACACACAGAAGATAACTGAACATAAACAATCTGGGCCATTTACTATGTGATGGCGTAGCGAGCTTTACAAGCAACATATCTTGACAGGAGGTTTACAAGCGTGTAAAACTTTTGCGTGCAACAAGCTTTTCTAAGCTTTTAGAGTGGAGGAAGCCTAAGTTTGACCCGGGAAGCGGTTCGAGTAGAAATTGCAAATTAAACTTTGATTAATTCTATTTCGTAGGATTGGAAGAGGTCAACAAATGTATTCACAGTTTTCACGGCGCTTTTCCCGCTACATCGCTGCATGACGAAAGATCATTGCACAGTACAAAGTTGAAAACCTTGAAGTGCTCGGCTTGCGTTGTACCGCACCTGATGACGGATGTGAATTATTGATCCTGTGACATCGAATCATCGAACATTCGAATGCAGGCGCAGCTGTCATCAACTTCCTGCTTATAAAATCAGTATTTGGCTACCCTTCTCATTAGCTCACTTGAGCGTAACAAGCATTTGATTCAAACCGTTGCTGGCTAGTGGTTTTTCTTTTGAATTCTACGCGCTACTTGCTAATGATTTCTGTTTAGAAATTGAATCAAACCAGCTATGTACTGGCACTGATTGCAATCAAACTGGCTATGTACTGGTATTGATTGTAATCACTGCTCTGATCCTGTTTATATATGATGCTTGATTGATGACCTGATACATGATTGACTTTCAACACTTCAGTATTTCAATTTGGTTCTTCGCCTGCTCTTAGATGATTGCTGATATAGATATAGTATTGCTGATTGCTGATTGGCATTGATCGTAATCATTACTCAAATCCTGTTTACATGTGATGCTTGATTAATATCATCATTAACTTTGATACTTCGTGATTGATGACCTGATATCATGGTTGACTTTCAACACTTCAGTATTTCAATTTGGTTCTTATCATATGCACTTTGATGATTGCTGATGCAGATTGTATTGCTGATTGGCAATGATTTGAATCACTATTATGATCGTATTTACATATGATGCATGATCGATGATCTGATATAATCATTGACTTCCAAAACTTGGAATGGAGAAACTCATGTTACATACCATTTCATCTTTTGGAGCAGGCAGCAGATATTTATTATCGAGTTTGAAATTGTTTGCATTAGATTGTTGGTTGATGCATGTACAGTAAATCGCTAAACGATGCATGTACAGAGGCCTCCTTATAAATAAATGCTTCATCCACTTATTTCCTCACTAACCCTGAATCTTTGAAGATATTGATTGCATCCTTGAAAGGTCGAGAATACTCCTGGTCCCATTAATCTATTCACGGATATTCTCTCTATTCTCCTACGCCTGGAAGCTCATTTCATTGATGTAGACTCTATCTCCTTTGATTTAAAGGTTGTCAAACCGATTCCGTCTTCTCTTAGTAATGAATACTCTAGCTGACCAAACAATCTATTGATTACTTCGTTGTATAATGAGGCACCAGCCTTTTTATTGACACAGGATGTTTTCTTCTTATGAATCTCGACGATCTGGAATTGACTGGTGTTTGAGGAACTGAGAGCTCTGAGAGCAGTACTGCAGAAATTACTTATTACGTACTTGCCTATTTATCATGAATTGATGCTGGAAACAATAGCATATGATTTGGAGACTTCTGACTGATTATCGAATCAGTTTTGTTCGCTTCCATTTTTACTGATATAAACTCCTGACTTATTCTGATATAAATTACTACAAGATTTATGATGATCAAATTTTCTTTGACTTCTTTCTGGAATCATTCAAGTGCAGATTTTGGTATTGAAGACCCGTATATATCCTGCTTCTGCCATCACCAATTTATGGAAATGCAATGAACTTCTAACTGATACTCGTCATATTCTTCATCATAGCATCAAATTTCATGTTTCTTCAAACTGATAACAGATTTTATTGAAGGTGGTGATATCTACTTTCGACTTATCTGTCTCAGTTTCAGACAGTCAGTCAATAATCAAGGCTTGCTTCTACCATTACCGCGCAAATTTATGAAGATACAATCAACTTCTAACTGATACTCGTCATATTCTTCATCATAGCATTGCAGATCGACTCTCATGTTACTTCAAACTGATAACAGATTTTATTGATGGTGGTGATATCTACTTTCGACTTATCTGTCTCAGTTTCAGACAGTCAGTCAATAATCAAGGCTTGCTTCTACCATTACCGCGCAAATTTATGAAGATAGAATCAACTTCTAACTGATACTCGTCATATTCTTCATCATAGCATTGCAGATCGACTCTCATGTTACTTCAAACTGATAACAGATTTTATTGATGGTGGTGATATCTACTTTCGACTTATCTGTCTCAGTTTCAGACAGTCAGTCAATAATCAAGGCTTGCTTCTACCATTACCGCGCAAATTTATGAAGATACAATCAACTTCTAACTGATACTCGTCATATTCTTCATCATAGCATTGCAGATCGACTCTCATGTTACTTCAAACTGATAACAGATTTTATTGATGGTGGTGATATCTACTTTCGACTTATCGTGGCTTGCTTCAACCATCACCGCACCAATTTATGAAGATACAATTAACCTCTATTGATACAAATGCTTATGTCTTCGTTTTTACCATCCGTGCTTAGAACAATTGAAGCAGCTCATCATTGCAATTTTGCATCGAACGTATGTGTCCATATATAATTGCTGATGCAATTTAAGTGATCTACTTGTGATTGGCTCGGATGGTATTAGCTTCGTGTTCATTTCTATTTAGCAGGAGCGTTTATACCACTATTTTCTAATCTGCAGCATTCAAAATGGCTGGAGTATTCGAAGATCAAACTCAAAACACAACATTGAACATTCTTAGAAAATGCCTTAACAACTCATTAATCTGTAATTCCAGCTTCCCGAATAACTCGGTGCTGATTGATTCCGCCTCGACCAACAACAATAGCACGAGGCCATACCCAGAGGTCTGGGTACCATCCAAGCACCTGAAGATCTCTCTGTGTATCCTGTACTCGCTGATTTTCATCTGTGGAGTTTTAGGCAACGCCGTGGTATGTTTCGTGCTTGGGGTAAAAAACAAGAAGAAGAATCGTTACGATATATTGCTAGTTTCATTGGCAATTGCTGATCTTCTGGCTTCGATGTTTGGTCCGTTGATTATGATTAGTGACCTGGCTGGGGATCTCAATCGATGGTATTTTGGTGCTGCCATGTGCAAACTTCTGCCCGCCATATCTCCAATAACCCTGATAGCGTCATCATGGTCACTGGCGATGATTTCTTACGATCGGCACAGGTGAGGTAACGAGGCTCTGTTACAGCAAGCTCACAATTTCGAAGGTTTCATTGCCCAACCACTCAACTATCTATATAATGATAGTTCATAGAAGTAGATGGTCAGGACACCTATTGTTGTACGTCTTTGTTTCATATATGATGATGAACAGTGCCTGGAAGTGCACAACGAATAGTCTATAGAGGTAGATGGTCAGGACACCTATTGTTGTACGTCTTTGTTTCATATATGACGATGAACAGTGCCTGGAAGTGCATGCGTCTGCCCATAGTTAATAGAAATAGATGGTCAGGACACCTATTGTTGTACGTCTTTGTTTCATATATGATGATGAACTGTACCTGGAAGTGCACAACGAATAGTCTATAGAGGTAGATGGTCAGGACACCTATTGTTGTACGTCTTTGTTTCATATATGACGATGAACAGTGCCTGGAAGTGCATACGTATGCCTTATCCTCTCTCCTGACCGTTAAGATTGAACATCTACACATTGCTTGCATATTTTCGTGGATATTTTCAAATATTATTTTGATACCTTTTATTGATTGCGAATCTTTTGGTATCAAGAAAAAAGGTACTTTGGTCAATTTGTTCAACCATAACCTTGTTGGCTGAAACCATAGACGGAAGAAGAATTCCATTCCAATTGGAATTCTTCTTCCGTCTATGCTGAAACAATGTCAAAACAATTCTCTATGTGCATTCTCAATTTTGAAAAACTTGCACAAAAAGATACAAAAATAGGTTTCTAAACCATCTCCCTCCATAAACTATCATCTTATAGATGGTTGAGTGGTTGGGCAATGAAACCTCCGACGGCATGAAACGAGAGGACTGTCTTTGCCAGCTCTCTATAATTCCAGGCAAAAAGAGAAAAGGGATCATGAATCATAATTACACCAAGAAGAGTCAAAATGCATTGATAAGTCTACCTATATTATAGGCCCTTTTGCTTTTTGTATCATCCAAACCTTAAGATGACATGTGTATTTACTAACTTTCATCACCTATCACAGTGCACGTCAGTATTTCCTTTTCTCCATCAATTTCATTTCGTCAAATGTGAAAATATCCTGAAATCGTGGGGAAAAATTGTTGTGCTGACGCCAACATTGAATCTGGCGTCAGCAATCGAATCATGGCGTAAATAATCGAATGATCTGACGTCAGCAGTTGAATCAGCAGTGGAGTGGCTTCTGCTGTCTTCGGATTTGGTTTGTTTTTCTCTTTCAAAGTCACTTTACGTTTAATGCAGAGGGTCATCTGCTCCCGGGCCTTTATTCGCGAACTGTGTCAGGACCGGGACATGAACTTAACCTCGCTGTACTGTGTAAGATAAGAAGGCCATAAGCGTATTTGCATCTAAGCGTATTTGCCTAACTTTTAAATGCATATCAATTCAAGTCTTTTTCTTAAATTTCTCTGTCTCTAGGGTTCTCACGAGAACAGGAATATCAAGGGAAAGCTTGGACGTGAAAATCATTGCAGGTCAGGTCGTTTTCATTTGGGCCATCGCCATTGGCATCTCCCTCCCGTACGTACTCGGAACAGATCTGCGCGGAGACGAATGCTACACAATCTCCACCCTCAGCAACAACACCCTCGTCATCTACGCTGTATCCTGGGTTCTCATTGGCTGGGGAATTCCGCTCGCGGTCGTTACCTTTTTCAGCGTTGCGATCACGCGGATTCTGAAAAAAGATACAGAGGACGCGACGAGCTGCACCGTGGTTCTCCGGCGTATCGAGCGGAACCGGAAAGTCTTCCAGATGTTTGTATTGATACTTCTGGCGTTCTTTCTGCTCACCACTCCGTATTCCATATTCTATGCGGTGGGCACCTACCTGATATACCTGGAGCCGAAACACACAAACCTGAATACGCTGAAGCAATTGAATTACGCATTGTTCGTATTGATGGTGGCCAACTCGTGCGTGAATCCGATTATTTACGCGAAGATGCACCGAGACATCAGTCGGTATGCAAGGAGCTTGTTTGACAGTGCCTGTTGTTCTGGCAACCCCTCTCGCAAGCACTCGACTAAACGCTGTGAAGAATTCGTTTTGTCACCGTGCAGAAAACTTGTAAACGATGAATTGAATGGCAACTCGCCAACAGCTTCTTATTTGGTGTAACTGCAACAGCGTAGTCAAAACACGTAGTTAAGAGTATCTATAGTCAGAGTCAGGAAAACGTTACAGTCTCTCGTACATTGATAGGAGAAGGGTTAAGAAAAAAAGAGGAATCGATTCCAATATTGATAGCCAATTAAATGGTAGGAAAGTAAAGTTTAATAGAATTTTAGGGTGGCGAATTATAGCTGCATTGAAGTCTTTTTTGGTGCTTTTAGGATTATTTGGTAGACATCATTTTAATTTAATTTTGATATAAATCTGTCTCTGGTTTGTATGCAAATAGCAATGGAGCTTTACTTAGCACAATGGGAAGTAGATTTTATTTGTGGCTTGAATTCAACTAAACCAATGTCCTTACTCTTTAGCAATAAGTGTATGTTTGGGGGGGGGGTAAAATCTGTAGAATTTAGTTTATCACAGTTCTGGGTTTTTCAAAAAGAAGTTGCTAATGACTATATAGGGTTCTCCCTTCACAGACTTCATTGTTGTAAATAAATATCTGCCTAAAGGCTCTGTGCTTGTACATAGCTATTTATCGACAGGCGCGGATCCAGCATTGTAGTTTGGGGAAGGCCATTCAGAGAGAAAAGTAAAAAGGGGCCCGGGGTGAAGCGCTCAGAAAGTTTAAAGAGCCACGCTATCAAACCCTCGTAGAATGTTGGCAACGCCCCTTTTGATTTCGTTCTATGCATCCCCATCCAAACTGTTCGTGTCATTTTTTTACACGAATTGCAATTTCAATTTTCGCCAAGAAAGAGAGCCTCCTTTAAAATTATACCATAAATCCTTATCCTTATCCTAATCCTTAGAAACTTTAGAAGTCAAATGACATCCGGGCTCAATCACGAAGTAAAGGAGTAAGTCTCTATATAAAGAAATGTTTTATTCAATGAAAAGACATCAAAGACCAATGAATCGAAATTAAATGAACCCACTTTCATTTTTTTCAGCAGCTTTCTCAAGTTTCTGGTCTTAAGATGTCTTTCTGAGCAAAAGCAACGATGTTGATTTAGAGCTGCTGATATGTTTTGTTGATATTTGGGGCTATATTTCGAAGGTTTAGGTTTTGCCCAATTGATTTAGTTTTGAATTCATTTCCTAAATATATATATAATATTCACAACTTCACATTTTTGGAGATTCACGAACGTAATGTGATGTTTTCTTGTTTACGCTGTCATGTTCAAGGCGTTGCCTAATTTATTCAACTGCCTAATTATTGTGTTGTACTTCGTTTTCTCCCAAATTCTCGATCGTTGAAATTCAGCGTTTGTAGGGGGGCCATGGCCCCCCGGCCCTCCTCCCTTGGATCTGCGCCTGCTTATCGAGCTTATTATCCTTGTTTTTTCGATTTGAATTATATGACGTTGAATAGTGGAAATTTGAATTACTAATTCATTTTGATGTAGTTATGGTCAATGGTATATATAACATCTGGTTGTGGATTGTAGATATTAACAATTGTAAATATGAAATGGGAATCGAGAAGCTTTTTCTGTTAATTTCTTGTCACCAAAGTCCGGGAAAGAGGCAATTTGCACTGATGCATTCCCTGCAAAATGTTGCAAATCCCTTGGAAATTTCAAGCCCGTATACATGAAACTTGTACGATTTTCAGTCGTCCTGCGATCAACATATCTTTTGAATAGGACCCATTGGTAAGAAAATCTGAAAAATACCAACCCGTTTATCAGAATCAATCAAAATATCAAACCGATGTGCATAGAATTTCAGTCGAAATAACCCACCCATATGAGCGGCACGTTGGGTATGTCTTCATAATGAAGTACCTCCCGGGATCCCTTGGTGGTGGTTGCGTTTACAATTACGGTATCCCGTAGCTTACGGTGACACTCTTGCACGTAACATCACTTGGTTCAGTAGCACGTAAAACATTTTGGCGTGAGACACATTAGCATGTAAGATGACTTGGCGTGAGGACACGTACAGTATTATGGTATGTCAGCACACTTCACGTAATATGCCTTTACACAGTGGCACTTAAAGCTTTGGCACGGATGACACTTTATTTAGTGGACTCTGTCTAAAGTGAGGTTTATTTAAAGCATGTATACGCGTTTGATAAGAGTGCTACATTACAAGCCAAACTCAAGGTAAAGTATCTCACTCCCACCTTGATGTTCCCTATTTTTTCTGGAGAAATTCGCTCGTACATGGAAAAATTTTATGATGTAAAACCTCACCTTTGTATATGAATGTGAAATAAAGGGTAAATCGGTTTCTGGGTCAAGAAACTCTCGTTCTTCATAGAAAATTATTATATTTGAGAACAAAGGGATTTACCCGGGGGGCATATCACTCGAAAAAATCTCGTACACTTTTTGAAATAATCACAGAAAAATCAATCTTTGGATGGTAAAGAACTTCAGTATAGCCAGAAATATCGGAAACATAATGAAACGAACACATAGATTACTTAAGCTTTTCGTCTGACACTCAACAAAGTAATAGTAGAAAAATCAGACAAAAATCACTGGAAAATCACAAAAATCACAGAAAAATCACAAAAATCACAGAAAAATAACAAAAAAATCGCTGAAAAATCACAAAAAAATCATCAAAATATTAAAAAATTCACAGTGATTTTTGAAATTACAAAAATCTCGTACACCATTTTGAGAGTGATATACCCCTCGGATTTGCCCCAGGCTTTGAGAAAGTTTTTATTCTTTCATGCTAGGTACTATATGTACGCTTACATATACAAACTGTATAAAGCCCTGTAGAGGCACACACACGCGCGCAAAATACTTTTCGTTGCAGTGGTCGCGGGGCATTTCACTCCTTTTCAAAGCGTACGAAATTTCTCAAGGACAAAAGGTTTTCCAGAGATTTACAAAAGAATTTTCATTAGAACAAAAGGATTCTCAGGAAAAGTGTAGGAGATTTTAGGGAGTGATTTGCCCTTAGGCAATTGTGATGAAAATAGAAAGAGAGGGCATAATTGTTTTTCATTATTTACGATAATTGCTTGTGTTTGTCGTTAATTGGCAACATTATTCGACCTTATTGTCTTGCGGCGTCGCGCGGGCCGTTTTGTGTTTACATCGAAAAGCCGTTCTGTTTCCGGCTTAGCAAACACAATAGGAAGCTACGCATGCGCAACATGAATGCAGCTGAGTGAGACAGTGCTGCCACTCGTAGGCATTTCTACCTACAATGGGGATTTTAGATACTTTGTACTGTAGGTTGTGGGGAATACCCACTGCCAAAGTCGGTAAAATAATTAAAGGTATCTAAATTAGGTATTTTTTCCAGATTTTCCCAGGCTAGAAATTTCAAGTCACTAATTAGACGAAATAGAGCATTTCTAATCCCTTTTATTGAATAATTTTTTGAAAACTTTAGAAAATATTTGTATGAATTTCCTTAAACATTGAGTAGAAATGAAATATTGGGAAAAATTTCCTGGAAACATTTTTGGTTTTACAACTGTTACAGTGAAGAAGAAAATTGATCTATTTGTGTACCTATAGTGGGGAAATTCTAAGTTTTTGAAATATTTTTTGGACTTTCTGGGTTATTTCCTTGCGCTTTGCGTAGAGATAAATTTACAAGGCAATAGGTGGAGATGATATTTTGTGCGTGGCAGCACTGAGTGGAGTGAGATCGAATGATTTGACCAAAGGACTGATGAAACGGAGAAAGCGTACGATGTGAATCGTGAATAACGAAAGTCTTTGTTTGCTGATTTCGCTGCGATAAAGTCTGAATTATCTTTCAATTTATTTGAAGAAATCCTCATAAATCACAATAAACATTCAGAGATATGTTTGGCTCGTAGCATCTACGTTGTTTCTGAAGAAAGACAGTTGGGTCAGCGACTTTGCAAGCAAAGTGTTTGCCTAGGCCTTTCCTCTTCCTGGGCAGTGAGAGAAAATTGCTCCCGCAGAGATATGAAACATTATATTACCAGGTAGTCTCGCCAACAAGATTCCGCTGCTTCATCTTTCTCCCCTAAACTGGCTTATTCGTCGAGGAAACAGAATTGCTACAAGGCTTAAACGTAGCAGAAGAAAAATGCCTTTCGGAAGGGAAACGAACTTTGGTTTTTACTTCTTGTTCGGCTTGTGTACATTTTTCATTTGGTGTGATATGAGCTTTTTTGGTGAATTGTCAGAGGGGAAGTTTCGGAAAGCTTCGAATTCTACTAAGCTTGGAACAGCAGCACCCACTATAAAGCTTCGGATGCAGGATCATTTTGGACATTTCATTTATCTTCCGTTTTGCAACTGGTTTGAAAACACTTTTAAGATATCCGAAATTCCTGGCGTCACCCCAAATCTCATCACATTCATCCACTTCATTTGTGCAATTATCTCAGGGAAACTTGTTGCTTCAAATACCCTGAGCTGGAGAAAAGCTGGTGCAGTTCTTTTTGAAATCAGAAGTTGTCTCGATATCTTTGATGGAGTGGTGTTCAGAGCTCAGTCCCATAATCCCAAATTCATGTCGGGTCATGGGACGCTTGGTTGGTATCTGGACTCTGGTGCTGACATTGCCGGGTCACTCTTTGTGGCAGCAGGGACGTTCGTATACTACAACAGGAACCCCCCGTTCAAGGAAAGCCCAAAAAGAAGCAGGTTACTGCGGGATGAGGAAAGCGCCATCAAGTTGCTGTCTGATGGAAAAAGTGATGACGAAGATATGATGGCTGCGAAGAAGAAAAGAGAGAGGTTTTCACGCAGAGCTATTAATATCACAATAGCTCTCTACGCGTTTCAGGTTTTCATTAGGAGTGGCCTCTGGGACCACTTCCTGAACGCATACACTCATTTATTGGAAGAGCCGCTGGCCGGTGTTGCACCCGTAAGTTGAAAATGAAACTTGATTCAGGGAAGACTCAGGAATTGGTTTAGGTACATCAACATTCGAGGGGAGGGGTTTCACCCCATTGATTGAAAATTCCTTGAAAATCACCCAGGCAGGTTATGTTGTTTATTCTGAAGAGGAAACCAACTTAAATCTGGAGAGTAAAAGCCTGGAAAAAAGACTTTCAAAAGAGGATGCAGAGGGTTAAATTCTAATCGTTAGGTTGATGTACTAAAATCAATGATGAGTCTTCCCTTAAAAGAGGAAGCCAACTAATTGAGTTTTTGAAAAATCCCTTATTGACTACGAGAAAAGGTAGCAATTCTCAGATCTTAAAAATCAACTTTCTATTTCAATTGAAAAAATGTAATGAGATTTTCCCAATCTAAAGATATCCAACAAAAGTAATTTTAGGAATTCTAAACTTCCACGTGTGGATTTTTGTTGTGAGTCACTTCCTGTCCATTTAAGGCCCTTGATAACCATTTACATTAAATTTGCGCATCTATCATCATATTCCCTTAACTTGTTATCAGTACTTGTCTCACTTTTTCAGGCAATGCAAGCAAAAGTCCTTGATTATTACAGCACAAGACTGTCACTTTGGTCCTGGAAAATATTTAGTGCAGATGCTTTCATGCATTACACTGTCATGGCAGTGTTCTTCAATGGACTCTGGGTAAGTACACAATTTTGGTAATTGCTGGGAGAAGGCAACTGCACCCCTACCACTCCCTTCCTCCGCTATGTACGGCTATGATTACCTTGGGAAACATTTTTTTATATATATGTATATGCCAGGGGTTACATGACCTACAAGTGGATGGGAGGGTGTGCCACAGAGATTTTATATCCACTATGATACCAATTTTTGAAAATGATTACCAACAACATTATGACTGAAACAGTGAAGCCCCCTATATGGGAGACAGATCCCTGTACCAAATTTGACTATCTTTAGAGCTATCTTTTTGTAATGCCCAATCATAAACTTATCTTATGACACAGAAATAGTAGGGTAAACCAAAGAGCTCAAAAATACAATCAGAAAAATGCAAAGCTGGAGTTAGCATTAAAAACGCATCATTATTAGTACAAATAAACAAACACCTTATATTTGACTTGCACATGTTGTCAGATATTAGCTAAGACCTAAAATTAACTTTGGTTCTAATAGAATTCAGAAAGTTAAATTTGTGCTCATCAATGTAGCATGTTATTGTTTATATGCTGAAGTAGAAAGGAAAATTATCATTATTATTTGAGGTAACTAATGTGAACAAACTTGTTGTTTGAAATTTTAGTGGTTTTGAAATTTATACTTTCATACTTTAATGCAAATCATTCTTTTATTCGCGGTTATAGGGCTGGATGCGTTTCTTCGTTTTCTTTGGTCCTCCTTTACTTGCGCTGCAGTGCATGTTGTGTCAACTAAACTTGATTCAGGTGAGTCAATGGCCTAGATATTTCTCCTATTCATTTGTTTTTATCATACCCTGTGAAGGCCGGTAAAAAGCAGGGGGCTATGTAACAAAATAGTCATTTACTGTTTTCTATTACTCCGCCACCTGAATCTTTGAATTCTCCTTGAAAATGAAATATTTCATGTTTATGTAGAATTATGCTAAGTGGAAGCTTTGTAGAGTAATGCTGATAAAGTTTCCCTTTGAACAATATTTCAACAGTCTTTGATAACTTGAAGATGGCGAGGGAAATCGGAAACTTAGTGAAAAATAATAATCTTCGCAATAATCTACAGACAGGTGCCAAAAAATTATGTTTTGCTATATTTCCGAGTGGCCATTCTCATACAATATTTTGAAAAACTTGCTCTTTTCTATTATACGCAGATTAGATAAGAAATATTCAAACTCCCAGTGGAGATCTATAAAAAAAACTTCATATACACTTTAAAAGATGAGGAAAGTCTGCTTATTTGATTTGGAAACAAAAGGAGATCAATTAAAACAGCAAAATTTGCTTGTGTTTGAAAGCTTCTGAAAAGTTCAAAGTTTGTTTCTATACAGACCTTTTTAGATGTTACTCTGTTTACATCCGTGACAAAGGTTAATTTTATGCATGGGTTGTCATATGACACTGTTCTAAAGTCCTAAGTGGATTTTTGGAGATAAGATGGGCAAATTTAGAGTGATTTAACATGATTGAGGTTTTGCTGAAAGGCTTTAAGGGCCTAATACTCAGCTGCTACACATATAGCTTTTTAAGTACTTTGCCCTTAGGTTCTTTTACATTTCAATGGATATTTTAAAGTGCACAGACATTGAGAAGCCCCATTTTCCTGTGTATCTCAATTAAAGTGTCAACTGAAATAATTATCTTTATATATTGCATTTGCATTGTTTTTTAATCAATGAGTAAATAATGTTTATGCTTTTTGAAATCTATAATTGTAGGTCTAGTTGCATTTTGTATAGTGAACAATAGAACCCAAGGAAAAAATGTAGCCTTAAAGCTGAAACCATTAGACCTGGCCATGAGAATTTTAGTAGGTAGTCGATCACCGAGATTGTTCAAAGCTCCACAAAGCAGCAGGGTCAGGGAAAGTAGAAGAGAGACTTTTTTGCAATAGAAAAATTGGTTGATAGGAACGTTTAGGGCCTTCAGTAAATTGTGTATGCTGACCTCCTATCAATACAGGAGCAGATCCTGGAAAATTCTGACTATTGCTAAAATTGGTCAAGGTCAAATGGGTGTTGTCCTGCAGCAGGTGTGAGCAGCATGTAATGACAGAGTCATTCCCTTTAACAGCTGGAGGTCTGGGGTGCCGTAGCCCCCGGTCCAGCAGGTCCAGGGATTAGAGCTCCCGGGAGCTCTTGAGATTTTGTCATTTCTGAGGCTTTGAAATGGCTCTGCTCGTGCTATACAAACCATGTAGAAATCAAGACAGTGACATAACTGAAATTTGGACTGTCTCAAGCAATGGTAGCTGTAGTCTGAATCCGCCCCTGCAATCATATTATCGTGCTATTTAAGGGCCTTTTCTGAGACACTATGCAAACGTTTCAAGCCTGGGGACAAGTATTTTATCAATATTGGTTTGGAGCTTTTAGAATGGCTGTGCAGCAACTGAGCAAGAATTGACAATCACAGGGATTGTGAAACCATCAAAAATGCATCTTTGACTGGCAAAAGGTGGTTGAAGGGGCTTTTCAATAGGGCAATTTCTACCTTCTTACTACCCCCATAGCAAAACAACAATAGGGCAGCTGCTCCTGTGACTCCAGTACCCTTTTAAATCACTCTCCCCAATCAGTGAGGTAACATAGAGTAATGCAGGCAAAGCGGGTCAGGGGGTAAATGGGTCACTCTGTATGAAATGTTACAGAACACAGCCTGACAAAGAAAGACTTTCATGCCTCCATTAGACTGCTGAATAACAAACGACGGGGGGTAACTCTATTTTGCTTCCCCAACATAGCCTGTGGCGGTTCTGAAGCATTTCATACAGAAGGACCCCTCTCACCCTCTGACCTGTTTTGCCCCGAATTACACCATAACACGCATATACACCTAGGTTTGTAAATTAACAGTCTCTTCTCCCTGGCTTTGGAAGTGGCTACTATTAAAAGTTAAACTGTGTTTTGCTATAGAAGTTTATGTTTCACCTAGATTGATATATTGCATTGTGTTTTTCTTAGATAAGAAGCTGGCTTGGTGTTTGAGAGCTGAAGATTACAATTTAGTATGTCAAGGTTTTTTTCTATATAAGTATATCCCTTCTTTAGCCATGAAGTGACCATTATTTCTTATGCATGAAAGATTTTTGAAATTTTATGTCTGAGATTAATCATGTACTCGTAAAAGTCTTCGAATTTGAAATTTCACAGTATTTAAGTTGTGTATCTAATTGTAGACATTTCAAAGTAGCGTACTTCTAGTTGGTCTCCCCCTGATACCTTGGAGTTGTCTTTGATCAGTAAAGAACTTGGCAAGGAAAACGTTTCCCTGTTTCCAAATTTCCTTGAGAAGTGGATATTACTTAAATCACAGAATTCGTTCAATGAAAGCTATCCTAGATTGTTAAGATTTAACAAGAATTGGTGCTCTTCTTCACATGGCAATTATAAATTTCCCATCTAGTTGAGGTCGACAATGTTTGCTTCCCTTCAACATTTCAATGTAACGTTAATAAGATGTTTGAATAAACTCTATATGCTATTTTATAACCTACAATCCTTAGTTTTTAAGCTCTCCTTATAGTAACTGGAAGCAAGTGAAAACATTATGTTTCTAGAAGCCATCTTGCATTCTCAATAACCCTAATTAATTGTTTATAAAAGCCGTTTGGTACCACTCCCAGCCTTTTAGATATTGGATCAACTGTCGAAAACGGTTTTAGTTGCTTCAAACCTGAGCTCAGTAGGAGTTATAGTAGAAAAATTTGATTTGATCTAAGATTGTAATACAGCAGGGTTGGCCTAACAAGTCTCATAAATTGCATATCCGTAGCTGATAATGGACTTGCAAATTGAAAGTCGACGTTTTGTTTTGAAAGATGCTGCAAGTCTTACGTATTTACGTAACTTCAAAATTTAAATGTACCGTAGCTCTTGTCTAAACTTCCCCAAAAGATTCACGAGAGTATTTTCTTTAAACATGCGTCGCAAAAACCAGCAAGGTACTAGAAACAACACCCTCCATCAATTTGAGTTAGTCTTAGTGTTTCATTTTACAAAAAAGATAATTTTTTCATTAACATTGCCATTAATAATAATTTGTTTGAAATGTCTTAAAGAATTTAATTTTGATTTGAAAAACAACATTTAATTGTTTGCTTGTATGCAGTTTTAATATTAAATGGATGATGCTTAATTTGTGGTGTGTTCACTGCCTCAAGAAATCTATGGAATATGGATTGATTAAAGTTAAAGAAGAAAAGTTCTAGAAATTCAACACTGGTTTCGTTGTCATTCCACGTCTAGTTACTCAGCTTTTTTATAAGTCCTATTGGTCTCTGCTGAGGACTTAAGGAAGTTATTGAGTTCCCCTACAGGAAAAAGAAATAATATTTTCACTGGAACAATGTTTGTAGAAAGCTGGGCCTTAACGCCTCCTTACTGAACCTTGAATGTTAATTGAAAAAATATTGAAGACTTCATATTTAAAGATACCAATCATAATGATAGCACACGTTATTCCTTTGACATACTATGTATAAATATGTATATATGTAGATATGTAAATAAATCAGTTAACAAACGATCTTCAAGATCCTGGCCTAAGAGGCCCGTGGATAGGTATTAGACCAATCATGGAAAGGGATCAGGGTCATTAATAGGGCCTGATAGGTTCGAATCTTAAAGACCATTTATAACTGGTTTGTAAAAAGTGCGTCAAAGGATAACCTGTGATACCTTTATGATTCTTATCTCTAAATATGAAGTTTACCCATTCCTTCGTGACCTCTTTGAGAATTATGAGTAACAAGAATTATTGAAGAACTATAAAGGCTAGAAATCCATAGTGGGGCTTAGCATATTCACCATGACTATCTAACCTGAAAAGTAACTGTATTTCTCTAAAAGTTGAAATAAGCATTAATTTGATTGCTGGTTTATTACTCGGCATTTTATAAACTTTGAAACTTCATGTTTGCTGTTCAAAATATGCAGTTAAAAGATCGGAGAATGATTTCGAACCGTTAAGAATCTGTCGAACTTCTCGATCAAGCGGTTATTGCACCGCTCGAAAGTTCTTCTCTCGATCGAATCTTCGGTTCGCTAGAAGAATTTGCCATCAAACTCCAAATCCTTTCAAAACGGGTGAAAGTTCAGCATACAGTAGATACTATGATGGAGGAAAAAAGCAAAATACAAAGCGTTATCTTCCAAGAACTGAGCACAATTTATACGAAAGACGAAAGCATAACATGTTGCGTTTCTCTGAAAAATTTTCGTCCTGGCGAAAGCGATAGAATCGGCCTCTTCTCTGCAGATTCCTGCGAACAAATCGATTACCGATTGGTGAAAGAGGGAAGCATCGCTGAATCTAAGGATGGCGAAAGTGAAAGCTTATCAATGGTATTCAAAGAGCTGAACTACCCAGTAGATTCTCTAACGCAATTGTTCTTCAAGTATCTCAATGCCGATTCGGAAGTGATGGCCGAAAGCAGTCAGTTTGAAATCAAGGATAGAACGATTTCGGACGAGAGTTTTCTAACCATCCAGTCAGCCGAGTCGTTTGACGAAGCAACAGTTCTTGTGAATAAGTTCAGCAGTGGCAAGGTAACCAAAATGGAAGAAGATGTTAAGAAGTTGTACGAGCAGCTGGCAGAGACCTTCAACCAGTTAGGGGAGCAGAAAGAATATTGCGATTCTCTAGAGGAAGATATTAAGAAGAAAGAAATCGAATGTAACCAGGAGAGCGATAAGCGAAGTGAAGCTGAAAAGGCCGTAGAAGAGCTTGGCCGAGGGATTTCAGGTCAAATGCAAGTTATAGAAGAACAAGGTCAAAGAATAGAGTCTTTAGAGAGGAGTCTTTCAAGAGAGACGAAGCTAAATGCCACGCTGAAAGAAGACATCGAAGGACAGAGATCTGTTTTCGAAGAAAGTTTGGTTGAAAATGAGCAGCATAAGATGAAATTTATGAATTTAAAGAGTGAATGCAAGCAGCTAAAGAAAATTCTGCAAGACGAGAGGGATATATTCGCAGAGGAGTCCACGAGGTATGAAGATCAAATCTTGCATTATAAGCGCAAGTTTCAGCAGAGCACTGCAGAGAACAGTTTGAACTTGAAACAGGCAAAAATTGAGCTTCAGGATTTAGAGAACAAGCTAGAGCTGGAAAAACGCGAGTGTATGTTGCTGCAGAGTAATCTGAAGGAGATTTCTAGAGAGTATGATGATTACGTGGCAACTGCTGACAACGAAATGCAAATTGCAAAGGATCATATCAAAGACCTCGAGCTTGCGTTAGCTGCAGAGGAAGAAAGAAATAACAAGTCTTTAAAAGACCAAGAGTGTATAGTTTCCGAGTTGCAAAAGAGTTTGAAAGCGGAGAAAAAACGGACAGATGCATTGGCGCAGAAGTACGAGGAGATGCAAACCCGTGCGGTTACTGCAGAGAAAAGCCTCGCTGACTGCCAGGAGAAGCTTGAAAAGGCGGACAGAAACATGGTAGAGATGGAGGAACTAGTCAAAGGCAGCAAATCTGAACTGGATTTGTTGAAGAAAACAGTCAGTGTTGAGCAGACCTGCATTCATAAATCCACGCAAAGCGACAGTCAGATCCAGACTGGTCACGAAAGACCCGACTCCATCGAAAGTCGATCAGAAATGCTGCTCAAAAGCAAGTCGGTTGAAACGCCGAGCAGCAAAAAGAAGTATAGAGAGTTTCCCAATGCATGGGGTAAGCCTAAAGAAGAAGGGAGGTCTAATGAAAGATCGAGAGGAAACGGTGTGTGTTCATGGGAAAAGGCAAAGGAACATACCATACACCGTGAGGTAACAGCTCTTTTTTACTTTTTCTCCCAACGTGCTTTCTATATATGTATATATAGAAATACATCTGGCCTGTACTGCCGTAAATCTAAGTCCAATACGTAGATGTCTTCAATACATAGTACTTATACTCTGGCAAGGAGTCTAGTGGGGTGTCTACTACATAGATTCGAAAATAAGAAATGAGTTAATAAGAAAATCTAAAGGAACTCCATGCAAGTATACAGAGAAAGATATATATACATTCACCTCTTTTCTGATTGGCCTATTTCGATCCACATCTGGGTATATAAATCAGTTAGGTTTCTGTTTCGTTCTCTTTCTGATGTATTACTCTGTTGAGTGTCAGACGAAAAGCTTAAGTAGTTATCTATGTGTTCGTTTCATTATGTTTCCGATATTTTCTGGCTATACTGAAGTTCTGTACCATCCAAAGACTGAAATAGATATTGTTGTGAGTATCTGAACACATCGCTACCGTCGTTTGCACGGTGAGCATGAAATCCAATCCCCTTAGAATCCAACCCCGTTAGTCTGATATTTCAGTATTTAGGCTACACATCCTCTTGTGTAGATAAATCATTTGATAAGGAGTAATTACTTTGAATATGAATTGGCTTTCTTTATGCTATTGCTTTATCTTATATCGTACCATCTCCATGCATCATTTTTCTTCCTTTAATCTGTCATCGTACGTAAAAGGATTCTGCATACTACACGTACTTTGCATACTGTACATGTATAGATCAAAAACAAGAACAGCAGAGCAGACCCACGACTGACTGGTAGGATTTTAAAGTGTTAGCTCCAAGCACCTACTTTATAGGCCCGCGTAACAGAACTTGTAAAATGCTGTAAACTGATTACTATTTCGGAGCACTCTGTAATTATCCGATTTTTCACAGGTATTCAATAACAACAGCGAATCGAAACGCTACAATCCTCGCTTCTACGAAAAGAAAAGATTCGGACAGCAAGAAGACAACAATCCGTGGTTCAACAGGGACCACGGAAAGGACCAATATCAATTCAGGGACAACGGCAGGGACAATTACCAATTCGCCAGGCCAGAGAGGCAGCAAGGCCAGCTCAGACAGCATCGAAACTCCCTCCTTCGCGAAAACTCACGCCTCCGGTACACCATGTCCATGCTGAACCACGACTGCGCCATCTTGAACTACACGCTGCAGCAAGTGGTGATGGAAGCAGAGCAGAAGCTGGAGGCTTTGTATCAGCTGTACCTGAGTAAAGAATCGCAGTGCGCAGCCTACGAGCAGCAGTACCAAGGAGGCCTGTTTGTCCCTGATAACATGTACCAGTATAACGCCAATGTCGTTGGCCAGTACGACCCATACGTGATACAGAGTGGAGAGTATGTAGAAGCCTGCCCTACTGCTAGTAACGTGAGTTATGTACAACCCGGTGTTGTTTATCAAGGTAACTATACGTATTGTGACGGTTATTACGAAATGCAACCCCAGCAAGATAATCTGGTAGCACAGCCAGTCATGATGGAACCAATGCAGTATGTCCAGCCTATCTACGTATCGTAAGACACTTGCATGAACATTTCACAATTGGTTAAGATTTATTGATATTTCAACATGCTCGAAAATCACACGTTGAAAAATATTTATTAATTTGAAAGTTAGAACATTTCAGGTCGCTTGAACATTGCACACTGATAAACATTTATTTATTGGAAAGCTTCCTCTCCCATGAAATTTTTGCTTGTTACGGTTTATGCTGAAGCTAAAAGGGTTATCTGAATGACTCTTGGTAGAAATGATTTGAAATATTGTCAATGTAAATTATAGAACGACATTGAATCATTGTTGGTATGTACAGATTGAGTTGAATAGTTGTTAATATGCACAGATTTTAAAATTCATAACGATGTTTTATTGCTTGTATGATATTATATTTTGCGATCAGCAAGGAGAATCTGTTTTTATCTCGAATTCGGTGGCTTCTGCAACATTATTAGCTTTCATGTGAAAATTCTGTTTAATGTAACAACAAGAATGAGGCCAATATCGTACTAGTGCTTGATACTTGAGACAGAAGTTCTTTGAAACTTGTGAAATATTTTTTAAGGAACCATAATTGGACCCACATGATCATAAGGCTCGATACTTTCTACAGGACTTTGTTAGAACTTGTATTCTGTGCTAAAAATATATATATTTGATACTATCAGAAAACCAAAATCAAAAAGCTGTTATTTGATTGCTTTTAAGTTTTGATACTTGGGACAGAAACTGGTTGAAAATCATAAAAGATGTTGTTTTTATATATTTACAATTCTAAAATTCCAAAAATTTTTTAGTTTAGATTTGGGTAATAATATAAAACAAATAATTGCAAATATAATTTTCTACACAAAGTTCTGATTCAGTGCCATATCTTTGCTTTTGGTTTTGGTCTTTGTTTCGAAAAGTCTGGAATTGAATGCTCTTCGACCAGCAGGCATTCTTTATAGTTACGAGCTAACAGTTGATATCTTAAGGCTCGTTTGTGGTAGGGTGATAATTCATATTTTTTGCACTTCTTGTGACCAGTAAATATCTATTTTCTCCTGTCCCATATGACTTGTGTCCAAGTCCGTATTTCTGGCTCAACTTGTGGATCAATGCTCGATCTGTTTTTGAAAGATCATTTGAAAATTTAATCTCAATTTCGGTCTGTTGCCTGATGAAATCAAGTAGAACTTTCTCTACGCTCTGAGACTCTACTTGTCTAGATTCATCCTTATTACCAAAACCTCTTCTCCCTTCAGCACCGTCAACAAACACTGGGTCTGCAATACCTCCATTGCTTAATCCTCCGTCCCCTTTCCATCCCATTTTACGAAGCAATTTGTTACCAATGTTGTTGTCGTCTATTTTTGTAGAATTTCTATATGATTCCTTTGTTAATTCATTTTTCTTAACTTGTGTTACGTTAGTGTGGTTTAGGGATTTGACCAGAACTGGTTGACTTTTTTTCAAGATTTCTAGAGCCATATCGGCACAATTTCGTTTGGAATCTTTTTTGTTTGAAGCTTTTCCAGTGGCTATTACTTTTCCATCTATCTCGACAGCAGTGGAATACGAAAAGACATCCTTGCTCTCCTTTTGACAACCAAGCTCTTGGAATTCTATGCTCTTTCTTGACTTTTGTGCACTCTCATGTAAAATTGAAATTGAGCTTGCGGACGATGATGGATTCTCTGGGACATAGATTGTAAGACCATTCACAATAGCTGAGCTTGAAGAAGCAGCCTGATAATAAAAATGCAAAATTTATTTATCTACCGAGAGAGTCAAAAATGCTAGTCTGCAAAAATGCTGGTGGTGAAAACTTTTCCTAAAATTGCAGAAAAGCATGATTTACTTACTTAGTGAAGTAGGATCTTAACTTTGACTAACCAAGTAAGATTAAAGAAATTAATTGATTTTTCAAATGAAAAAGAAATTTGCAAAGTAAGATGTAATCATCCTTAAAGAAGGTGTAGCTCAAAAAACTAGGGCGCTGCCCCCGTCTCACTAACACACTTTATGTAATTAGCCTGGCCAGTGGTGTCAACTGATGTACCTTGTTCTGCTTCAGATCACACTTATACACCCATATTTGCAAAAAATAATAATTCATTTGATTGAAAATTGTTGATTTTTATTTGTTCATCAACAATGATGGCCCCTTGACCCTCCAGGGATTCAAGGGATTTAAATAAATTATTTTGACTAGGTTATTTCACTTATTTCAGGCTTTTATTTTTTTTTACATTCCTAGATTTAAATGAAACAAACTTTTTAACTTTTTAGGCTGATGCATTAACTTGAGTCCTTGCACCCAAAGTGGCCGCCCTCCACAATTTGAGAAAATTCGAGCGGTCTGAAGAAAAATTTAAAAACAAATGGGTCTCGGTCTAGTTATTTCCTCAAAAACCCGCCAAAATGTTTGCTGATTCCATAACCTTTATTTTGTATATTATTTTCGTTTTTGCTGCGTAAATAATCCGATAAACAAGAATCATACAGGGCCTAACCTTTACTTTGAGTGCGAGTATTCCTTCATTTTATTGTTTGTTTTCAAAGTTACGGGTCGTTTTTAGTCTTGTATTTCCACTTCTAATTGTAAACAAAATTCAAAAGAGCTTGAACGACACTTCGATCTCTGACTTGAAGTATGAGAAAAAAATTTTGAAATATTTTTCATCTGAACTGAACAGGGGGCGACATCTTCAAAAGGCTCTCAATTGGTTGAATCATTTCTAACTTAGCCACCCTATGTCAAGGATTGGCAATTTCATTGGTTCACTTTCTGACCACGTTCTTTCCCGAAAACAGAGATGACTGGAGAAGCTAAATAGGGGGTTATGCAAGAACACTAAAAAGTTAATGGCCAAATTGAACACATTTCACGATTTAGGCCATTTTGACCGTTCCTTGCTTTTGTTGTTGTTTTGAGAAAACAAGTTGAAGGATCACATTGAAATTATGATGGGACTTAAACAATAAGATGAGAAGTATTTCTATTGTAAGTGGAGGTTGGAACCATTCTTTAGAGTTTTTATTATAACTAATGTTTCAAAAGGTGGCCACTTTGGGCGCAAGGACTCTATATTCTTTTTTTTCCAATATCGATCATCTTTCTTTGTTTTTATCAAGCCTATTTAACATTTTGTTTTAATTGAATAGGCCTATTACTTTAAGGTTTGCATCTGTTGATACTTGATAGGCACATACGCTTAATATCTTTGCAAGAAATGGGTTTATGTGCTAAGCACCAAGGGCCCACTGAATAAGTAGACTAATCGAGCACTGCAACCCTGGTCCTTCCTCTCAATGTGACCACACCTCATCATTCCTTTTGGCTTTTTGCCTGGAATTATAAAGAGCTGGCTAATTCTCTCCTCACTCTTTGTTACAGGTCTGAAGGTGGTTTCCAACTTGGGACCCTTTAATAAACGGCCAAGTGATCTAACCACTCGACCATCCCCGCCATATATGTTTTCTGTGGGAGTATTCTTACGCTTCTTTATACCTGAACAGTACTTGGCCCTTCAGCGTCAGTCTGCTTTTGAAAATTGATTTTCTTCATGGCATTTCTTGACGCACGTCTTTGAACTGCATCTTTTATATCATTAGGCAGCCCGGAGTCAAGCTCTTCCAATAACTTTTGAACTGGTAGACAATATCTGCAGCCATGGAACTTCCAATTCGACCAGGCACTCGAGAGAGCAGCCAACCTTTGGAAGTCGTACTGATCTTCGTAAACATTTATAAATGCGTCTCTTGATTGCCATTGCAAATCAGTCTCCCATGCATACTTCTCACTCCGTTGCGCCATCTTGATTGAAAGGAAAATAAGCTGTGGTTGGGTAGAATGTTTATACTAAGCCTCAAAATATGTTTTAACTGATACCATTATCAATAATATGACATCACAGTAATTGAGACGGGGGATTGAAGTGAAGTTTGAGCCTCTTCCGTTAAAAAACATTTACTAACACTTTACTTTGCCATCATACACATAAGAATATATTTCAGAGAAAAAATGAGGCTCAAAATCGGTGAAATCTAAGACTATTTCAAGAATATTGCCAGGCTCAAGATCTTATGAAAAAAATTTTGCGACTGTTTTTTATTTCTGAATTGCTGTGCTTTTTACAGGAAATGGTTTTAGATGCACTCACCCAGATTTTGATGCAAGTGTTGATGAGCTCTATTTTACCGGTAATGAGGATGTGTTTTTCTGGCATGTATGATAAGAATAACAATTAATTGCTATATACGTATTTGCTACCATAAGAATAATTTAAGAATACTCAGAGGCTCAGAATAGCAAAGAAATTAATAATATCAAGGCTCAGAAGAAAGTCAAGTATTCTTCTAAAGAAAAAGAGTGACGTCCAAGAGAATGAATTGTCTGGAAACTGGAAAAATATAGGATATTTAACTACTGCATCTCCAAAAGAACTAGGCTTATTAGAGCAGAACGAAAGTGCACACTTTCAGAGGAGAATAATAGAAAGTAGAGGTTAAAACAATCTACTGTATATCTACCACTGTCAATTCTAAAAATCTCCCAGGGCTACATCGAATCATTGCAGTACCTCTTTCCGGTAACAACACGTTTTCGGTATGCCTATGCGAAGAGATAGATGAACAGTATTATGGTGAAGAAATTTCAAAATCCTTATCTGGTTCAGCCGGTGGAATCAATATATTACCCCCGTTTTGATGATTCTCACTGAACCAGTTTTTGCAGTGCATTGCAGTGCATACTTATACTTACGAAAGAAAACGAAAAACGAGATCGTTTCTCGCTGTGAGGCTGACCTCGTATTGGCAGTTCAAGATCAAAAATCAAAAACAAGATCTTTCCTGCTGACCACCAGTGTATGAAACGTGGTGAATGGCGAAGCTGTGCTCTCCTGATTATTTTATCAAATAGCTAACTGAAAGCCAAGAAATATTTGCACAACAATTATAATTGTGAATGAAATCATCCTGGAAAATTTTCTTGAAACGAACAACACGCGTAAGGAAATACATCGAGCTCTCTCAAGTTTGGTCAACGAAGAAAAGTTAGGCTGAAAACAAATGAAGAATGAACGACAAAAGAGTTTACAGACCAGATAATAAGCCTATTTGTTATGCATTGAAGGAATAGCCTGGCTCTCTAGAAACTTTGGACAATATTTGAGCTGAGGGAACAGTTTTATCGCCCAGAAAAGTTTCCTAACAACTGCTGCGAGAATGTTTTCAAAATAAGTTGTGATGTGATTCGAGCCTCAGACGAAGAAATGTAAATACCAGAAAAGTAATGAACTGCCAAACCGGATGAGGTTATAAAATCGTTTTTCATGTTTACACCTCAATAACTCTCTATAATCATCCTTGTTTGCGTACAAAAAGCAGCTCGGATTATCGTAGGACAACAAAGATAAAATATACAGTTGGAAAATGCAAGGCACTAGAAGATCAGGGGTGGGAACTCGAACTACACCACCCACACGAAAGCTCATCCGAAAAAGTGCAAGTGCAAAAGATATTCGACATTTGTCAGAGAGAGTAAGTATGCAATAAACTATTGCTTTTAATAATTTTCCCCCAATTTCTTATTTACTTCTCTGACCATCAGCTGAAACTCTTTGCATGCAAACCCCACCCTTCTCACTCAATAACCATCTGTCTTTGCGATTGTATTCTATTTTTGCATATTCAGATGAAGCAAAATTAAACAAATAATCACCAGTTAAATGCCTATTTGGATTTGTTCTGATTCTGAAAGCTGGTCAAACTAAGGGATTAAAAGAAGTGCAGGGAATGTGGTCAGGAATATAGAATCATATTAAACTTGGGGAGCACGACACTTCAAGGACATTATTTTCATTAAGAAAGAGAGGCGATATCTCTGAAAGTGAAAAGGGCCTTTGACTGTTTTTGCAAAATCTTGGGGGTGCCCTGGCTTCCTAATATCCTAGGATGTGGTCTTCTGTTCAGATGATAGGATTCAGTACAGTTATTGTCTATCTTGATCGTTAGTTGTTTCGTTACTCTATTTTCAAAACATTTCATTGTTTTTCTCTTCTTTTCAATAACAGCCCAGCTTTGAAAAAATTTTCCAAATATTCAAAATGAATGTTGTCCTTTAAATTATGATGTTCTATAGTTTTATGTAAAACACATTTTTGATGAGAAACTAAGCTCCAAAGAAGTGCACATTTTTCTTTATAAGAGCGCGCTTTATAAGAACATCTAGGCTTGATTTCTAATGGAAAACAATAGAGAAAACCATAGCCAATTTTCAATTTTAATAAACAAGAACAGAGCAGAAACTGTCTAAAAACCTAGCAAATATTTCATGCTAAGGTTATAATCAATAACAGACAGGGCTGTAGCTACTGGGGTCTAGCTGAACTATAGCAGAAATTCAAGATAGTAAGCATTGAAAAACCTTGCCACAGTCACACCTCGCAATGGGCCAGTTGCAAAGCAGCTGTTGATTGGTTGATAAGTGTTAATGATAAACCTTCCCAGGGGGCCTTGAAAGATTTGGTCTGTCATTTTACCAGCACTGAAGTGAACTAAATCTACTATTAGCCTTATGCAACCTTGCTAGGGTCACAAGACACATTGCTTCTGTCCTAGATATAAACCTTACCAGGATCGTACTTCTGAAAAAGAGTGTATGTTTTAACCAGGACCCTAACTTACTCTTCCCCTGGCTTCGTATATCATTAGATAGGAATTATCAAAGACTATTAGAAATATTGAGCAAATCAAAGAAGCTCTAACCACACAGCAAAGGAACTATGCTTGATCAGACCCAACCAGAATTGACCAATACCGCCTTTTGGTCAGAAACAGCCTCAAAAAACAATCCGATTATTGTCTTGTTATCTGATGTTGTTTAGTACCTGCTAGAAAATAAGTGCTAGCCTATAGTGCTGTACTTTCAAAAGTTGAAAACCAAGGGTAAACCGTAGACAAAAATGGAATGTATTCTGTCACAAACAAAGGGGACCCCTTTAGAGGTTGCCTTAGAATTCCTTGACTTGTCTTTCAGACAAAATATTATCTAAAGTCTATCTCAGTTTTTATTCAACTCTTTAAAATTTTATTTTGGATTCTTTTCACTTGTTTATAAATCTCAAACTTTAGGTTGCTTTGGAGCGTGTCCTTGGCCTAACCACCTCAAACAAAAATGGATTAACTTGTAACCCCTACAGTGGAATAATTGCGTACCCCGCAGGGTGAGTTGAGCTTCTCTGTTCTCTTAATGTTTAATCCCGAAGAGAGAAATCCACTGTGATTTCGTTCTATGTCATTATCAATGCCTTCTTTGTTAGCTACTTTGATTGAAAACTGTTTTGTTTTGGAAAACAATGTACCGATAGAATTCCAACGCGTACTTGGAAGGGAGAAACGCATCATGCTTAAGCTGGTTTTAATTAATGATACTATCAATGAATTACCTCTGGATTTATGAAACTGTTATGTTTCTTTTGAGAATAACTCATCAACATAGGCTATGTTGTTTTCTACCATTAGACAGCCGTTTTTCCTCTCATATCAGTTCATGTTCTAAGTTTTACAAAACATATTCAAGATACGGAAGTTGGGATGGGCTTGAAGCATTTACCTTTCAAACAAAGCTTTATTAAGCCTCCTCTCTCTATCTATTCCTTGTATCTGTTTATCTCTTTTCAAGCAAAGATTTTTAAAGAGCCCTTTTATAACCCCTCATGCAAGAATAAAATAATTCCAAAAAATAAGAAAGATTTCAAAATAAATTGCGATTTTATGAGTGATTTTAAGGTTTTGTTCATTGTGTGGAGTCGTACCAATGTCACATGCTAGTCTTTACCAATACAGTATGTCGATAGTGTTTGAGTATGTACAAAGAAAAGACACATCAGAATCAGCATTTCGATTTTGGGTGTGCTGTATTTCCTTTGAAAATTAATTTCAAGTGCAAATTCAATTCAATATAATTTCACACTTGTATAAGATCACAATGTCTGACTGACTGATTAATCATAAAACTAAATGCAAAATACCTCATTAACAGATAATCATCAACATTTCTTATGCTTACGGTACAAACACTTCTTTTGAATTACTTTTCAATACTTTTTCTAGTTCTAGAGACAAGTTCTAGACAGTACAGTATTTAAGAAAAATAAGACACATTTGCTGGTTTTTCTCTAAAAATAAACGTTCTAGAACATAATTGTTGTGCTTACTAAATGAAGTTTGGACACAGGTTAATAGAAACATGCTTTTCCTCTGTCATGTGATATACCAATTGAACTGTGATAGAAGTGATTCACGTAAGATAAAGAACACAATGCTTACATCATAAAAACAAAGTTTCAAAGGGAAGGCAAATTCTATAACTTGAAAAACTTGTGGATCATTTTGTAGTTCATGACTTCTTAGTCAAAGAGAGCAAAATTACTTAGATTCAGCCAACCAGTGTTCCTGGTCAATTATCACTAATCTTGAAACTATTAGATTATGCTTTATTAAGTAGTTAAAGCTTTTCCTTCTGTGCATTTGAAACAGATCCTTTCCTCTTCTAGCTTAATTTTCTCTAATTTCTGTCTGATTGTCATAATCTTGAGACTATTGCCTTATGTTTCCGAGTAAGTAAAGCTTTTACTTGCTGTATCTAAACTGATTGCTCATTTTCCTTGTTAAATTCTCTCTAGTTTGTGTCTGTTTTTGTCTTATCATTAGCTTGAGACTATTAAATTATGTTTTAAGTTGTTGAAACATTTTCTCTTTGTATTTAAATTTATTTTTCCTATCTAGTTTAATTCTCTCTTGTTTTATTCAGATGTGTCATTGTGTTATTCAATTCAAGAACAAATGCACAGTCACATATTTTCAACCCTGAAAAGTGAGTATCCTTTTTGAGAATTATTATTATTATGATAGCCTGACCTGAGGAGGATTGTCAATGCTTCATTTTCAATTACGATCATTCTTCGGGTTGTTGGCCCACTTCCTTCCTTTATTAGAATATATGAATGGAGAGATTATTTGTTAAATACGCATCATTCAGCATAAACTATTATCTCAGCTAGTTCCAGCTTTACTCAGGCATGATATCTGATCTGTAATAACAACTCTATATTCATAAGATTTGGATTCCCCTAATTACAGGAAATGTTTTGATGGAAGGATTTCCTGTAGTTGATCGTTTCTGTTTCTATTTGTTATTATTGATGGCATTTAATGATCCAAGGCATATAAGCAGCAATGCTACACTGTGATGTAATCTTCAAAGTAAATTTTGCAATTAATTAAAAGGGAAAAAACATAGCTTTGATAACAAACTGCTATAAAAAGGCTTCAGAAAAATCCTTCAAGTAAAATATTCCTCAAGCCAAAATGAAACCAGAGCCGTGAAAACGAAGCAAAGGCATTATTTCCTTAACTCGTCCCTTTATAAAGCAAGGTTTGAAGAATGGCATAATTTCTTGGCTTTTCCTTAAGAAAGCAATGAAATTGAGAAAAAGGTCGTAGTTTGATTTTTATGGTTATTGGTTTAAGAGTCCCTATGAAAGATCGTCTAAAAACACACCTTGGAAAATCTGAGTAAAAAAACGAGGATTCAGACATTGATTGTGAGGTTGTTGATTGCGAGGTTGTTGATTACGAGGTTGTTTATTCCGAGGCTGTTGATTCCGAGGTTGTTGTTTGCGAGATTGTTGATTATGAGGTTGTTGATTGCGAGGTTGTTGATTGCGAGGTTGTTGATTTCTATTTCGCTTGTTTCATCAGTTCGAAAAATCAAATCAAATCAAAACTTTTTTCAGCAACAAATATATTAATTACAATATACGTCAGGTTTAGGTGAAGAAAAAATAACTTGATTACCCAGTCAAAAGGCTGAAGGATTATAAAACCAGACAAAAACTTTAAGGATGATATGAAACGAGACAAAACGTAGAAAGATAATAAAATTCCAGATAACCTCAATGCTTTGATAGATATCCAGACAAAAATCGATGGATGGATTATAATGATTTCACTTAATATTGGAGTCGATTCTTGCTCATATCTATTCTTGCTTATATCAATATCTGATAACAAAAATTAGCCCATTTGCAATAACATTGAGCTAGTATTTGGTTTAGCCTAAAAAAGTTCCTTTTGTAAAAAACGTCGTTTTGAGGGGGGAGGAGGGCTTAACCTGAAATAAAATGCTACGGAAGCTAATAAGTAATTTTTATTTAGAAAAACAAGGGTATTTCAACAGCTTTTGGTAGGTATTCTAGCATGCTGGTCTTTAGTGGAAAAGTTACCGGGTGAGAGGCCTGGTCGGTGCATATCATGATTGTGATAGCCTTCTTGTGGGAGCATACCCCTGTTAGACCAGGATTTGTAAATTCACATTATAGTTTGAAAATAAGAGAACGATGTCACTTTTGTACAAAAATACGTTATTCGGATCACGAGAATTGTCACGATTAAATTTGATTGAACTTATGTGAGAAGAGATTCCTTATTTTCTAATCCTTGAAATTCTACCGCAATCTCCGAAGTGCATGTATTATTGACCAATTTCTCGACTGTTATAAATTATGAATGACATCCAATTGATGTTCGACTGAGAAATCTATGTGGGAGTCGTTAGAATTGCTCAATTTCAGAGCATTTCAAATTTACTCTGCTGAGCCAACAGTGAGTACTGTACTACTAAAAAGATTCAGACGAAATTTTTGACTCTTAATCGAAAAAGTGTTTGTTTCCACCGTGTTTTTTATCGTATTTCTCGGCAGCTACGACAACAATTCAAACTACAACGTCAGATTTTCTTTGTTTCGAAGTTTCTGAATCAATTCAATTTCAACTGAACTTAATTTTATCACAAGTCTGGGACTCTTTTTGATCCTAAAAGCCCCTGACCATTCCCTAGAATCCCCCATAAACCTCTGGTATCCTTGACCTATCCCTAGAACCCTTGGGAAACCTCGGCAATCCTTCGATGTCCTGGAAGCCCCAAGATTGTAGAAATCTCGTCTATTCATGAATATTCATGTAGTGTCACAGGCCTTGTATACAACCTCTTACGTTATTATTTTAAATTTTTGCTTTGTCTCAATCTATTTTAGTGTAATATTTGAGGTTTGGGATCATTTAATCAGAAATTGAGCCTTCTTTCTTTCAGAAAAACATTGACTGCCTTGGCATTTTCGAGTGATGGCAAATATTTGGCATCAGGAGAAGTAAGATTTTGACAGAATTTTGTCAAGCTTTATAAGTGTAAAATTTGAGTTAGACTTTATCATTGCATGATTAACTAAATCAGGAAGCTCCTAGGTTGCAACAGAGATAAACTATAGTGTCTGGGGTTTTTGCCAGCTGTAAGTTTCTATTATGTAATTTGCTAATTAGGGTATTTCTGTCGCAATCTTGAAAAAGTTGTTCAAATGCCTGCTGGCACAGTGGTAGCCTTGTTAAGAGACTCATTAAGAGCCTTAATTAGCCTTGTTAAGAGATAAAATGAGCGTTTTTATTATTGCTCTTAATTGCTGATTTAAAGTGACTGATTCATTTTCAACTTTCTTTCATTTTGTTTAGAGTGGTCATAATCCTCGTGTTCGAGTTTGGGAGATAAGCGACACCTTCACTCAAATTGCGGAGCTTGCTGGACACAAGTTCAGCATAAATTGTGTTGTGAGTATTCAGTTACTTTTTATATTAATAAATTGTCAAGTTTTTAAGTCACCAAACGTTTAGATAGAGATTTTATTTAGTAAGTATCAAGAGAAATTTCTCTGAATTTATTGATAATTTCCACAGTTACTTGCTTATTTTGATGAGGAGAGAGGTTGATGTGTCAGAGTCAATATCTCTCATGGATATTATTTATCTGTATTTAATATCTCATTTTGAAATTATGTATTCGAATTTTGAAATTATTTGATCCACACTCACCACACTGGCTGTGCAGCAAAATATAAACTTGGGTATACGAAGTGCGGTTATTAAAACATGTTATTTTGAAATTTCGTTTCAGGCCTTTTCTCCAAACCTGAAATATCTAGTTTCTGTTGGGGATCAACATGATATGCTGGTGAATATTTGGAATTGGAGGGTGAGTCTCGATTCCATTCCTTTGAAAAGATATCATGAGTTCTCAATCTTCAGATTTATATGTTGGGTTTAGAAACTCCATTCCTTTGAAAAGATATCATAAGTTCTTAATCTTCCGATGTACTCTCACCTCCAATAAATATGGAAGCGTTTCAAATTTTAGGCCTAAATTAGATTATTTTCATAGTAAGACACAAATATAAATTTTCTTATTGTCTCTCGCTTATCTTCCTACATTGGCTGGATTTCACCTTGAACAAGAATTCTCAAGACTTTAGAAGCTGTATCTTGCCTGCTAAGCTTCCAGTAAAGAATGATATTTTGAATCGACCGGGAAGGTTTTGAGACAATGAAAACAATTTCTGAATAAAGGAATAATTTCTCTATCATTAGTTTGAATTACACAATTATTAGAGGCTTGGTTACGTGGAAACTCATCCCTATATTTCTGTCATCACTTTGATTGACATTTGCTCCGCCATATTAGCCTCATAATTGTTTCCATATTTATTGGAGGTCAGAGTATATGTTGGGTTTAGAAACGAAGGAGCAAGTAATAATCTATATTTGTGCCTAGGAGAACGTACATTGTATTGTACTTTCATTATAAATCACAATCATATTCAACCATGATATTTTGGAATTTCGATGGCACTTCCTACCAAAATAGTCCAACTACCCAACTCTTGGTCAAATTTTTGCTAGTTGAATTCTTAACTTAGAATAAATCATTTCTCTTTCCCAGACTGGATCCAAAGTTGCCTGCAACAAAATCGGATGTAAAGTAAGTTATATTATTTGTTTCCTTAACAGGCATAAATGATCGGTTTTTTGTTGTTTAGCTTGCCTTTGTATCGATTTGGTTTAAAAATTTGAATTGATTTTGACAATAATAAACTTTACTCTTGATTCCTTCCTCAGGTCCGCAGTGTTTCTTTTGCTGAAAATGGCAGCTATTTTGTTACTGTTGGCAACCGGCATGTCAAATACTGGTATTTTGATACCGAGGCTGGACTCAAGGTACCAGATGTTTTTTTATTAGACATTACTTCAAAATGCTTAAAAGTAGCGTCGACTTTTGTTTTTCTATGATTCAAAGCCATTATTAGGCTGTTTTCGGCCGCTCTTGTTCAGAGTTTGATAATGAATAGGGCCTGGTGGGGCCGAATCTTGAAAATCAAAAACTACATCTGATTTGCAGTGTGTCAAAGAAGTTAAAACTTGCGTAATATCTTGGTTCGTTTCCACGAACATGAAATGATAAAACGTTATAGAAGATGCATCTACTCTTCATAATGTTATTTGTATTTTGTCGCTTTATATTCACAGTGGGAGTTACAATAACTTTGCTTCAAGGACAGAATACGTTTCGCATGCCTAAGAAGTATAGTTTTGTAGATAAGTTATATCATGATTGGTATTTTGCAGATGTATTATAAGTCATGCATGTTTTGTGAAGTATCATTCTTCTGCAGAAATACTGATACCAAATAGACATATCGTAGTATAACGCTTGCCTCATTTTCTTCTCTCCAATTCAGTCATCAGCCCCGACTCCAATCGCTGGCAGATCGGGAATCCTGGGTGAATTGCGGAATAATTGCTTCTGTGATGTTGGCTGTGGTTGCGGGGATAATGCTGCAAATACCTATGCTGTTACGAAGACGGGACTGTTGTGTTCATTTAACGAGAAACGAGTCTTGGATCGATGGGTAGAGCTAAGGGTATGTTTGTACAGCAGTATTTCGCTTTCTGGCTGACATAATATTGACATATTTGCTGGGTCCTTTGAGATCACATGCCATCATTGCAAATTACAACTATTCTTATGGTATCAGAAAGATTTTTTCATTGTATTTGTATTTGATTCACATCAACAATTGATCCTTCTTTCCTAACTCTAGTCGACTGGCGCAAGTTCGTTGACTGTGAATGAGAAATACATATTTTGTGGCTGTTCTGATGGAATAATCAGGTGAGTTTTTGTGATTAATTGTAAGTTCTTCAAAAGCTTCACCAGACCTGATGATAACTATCCCAACCACTAGGATAATCATTTTAGCAAAACATCACTTGATTCTAGATAGGGTCAGGAAGTAAACTTGAAAGTAAGCATGGTTTGGAAAATCAATTGAGATTATTTTTGTTAATACCATAATCTAAGCAGGATAAGAATGCTCGATCTCTGAATTTTTGCGGATTGTCTGCAGAGCTAAGGGCTGAAAAATATGAAGAAATGTTTTGGGTCAAAAGAAAGGAGACAAAGAAAGAAAGAGTGAAAAGCAGAAAACCTAGCTCAGTGATTTTTTACAATACCCGTTTTATTCATTTATTTAGATATTTATCTGTTTTTCGAAATTCATTTTTCGAAATTCCCTGCGGTCCCAAAAAGTAAAATATTTTCTCCACCCCTGACAGAGCTATCAAGATCCCAAGCTGCCAAAGCCATGTTATTTCAGAAAAATCATCATATGATTGAATCCTACCTTTTCGAATCCTACTTATTCTCAATTTTCATATTTGAAAGATATTCTGAAGCGATTTCGCATAGAAAAAATTGAAAATTTCATAGGAAACATAAATTCTTCTGACCGTGTTCATTATATTTCAGAGTGTTCCATCCCACCACTTTACATTTCATATCCACTCTGCCAAAGCCTCATTTTCTTGGTGTGGATGTTGCTGCTGGATTAGACGCAAGGTATGTTACATTATTCGGTGATTATCATGGCAAATATTGAAGCTAACTTGTATTGAGCACTTTAGGCTCAAAGCAATGCTTTCCAATCAAAAATGAATCACAATACATTGAATCTATTGACTGTTTACCGAGATTTTCAGAGTTCCATTACATCAGTTGTCAACAGAGATCAAATACGGGTACTTGTGCGATCCGGCAAAAAGTGATCCATGGTTATTGTTTATGCTTTGTGAATGGAAAACTTAAGCAATAGATACTAATATTAGTAACTGATAGATATAATGTTGGCAGAGTCCACTAAAGTCTTTAACCTTCCTCCAGATAAACTTTCCAGTAACCAAGATTCTTCCTCAATTAGATTAGGATACACACTAGGAAGGCTAAGTTTTAATTTGCATACAGAGACAGAGAAAACTGTTTTTACTATCAAGCAAGAATAAGCATTTTAAGACTTCAACACAGCTAGTATTTATCAATTAACAATAGCTACTATTAAACAGGACTTTATACTATTTAATTGGAATATGTAGGAATCATTCCTCAATTTCACGCTTCATATAAGAAAATCTCTTTAATCTCTCCATCTGACATTTTTCAACTTTACCGCTTCTTCAAGGCTATTTTCCTTTGCTGTATGCACACAAATTTCTCAGTTAATGTCATAATAGCTTTTCAAATTATACATTTCTAAATCCACTGTTTTTGTTTGAGTATTAGCACTAGTATTAGGTAGGTTAGTTGGAGAAGGGGGAACTTTTATTTGATATTGAAAAGCAGGGATAGCTAGTTGTCTAAAAGAATAAGATAATTCGGGATTTTTTTCTCCAGCCACATGATTGCGAAAGATACGAATGTTCGTTACCCTGATGTTGTTTCTCTCGCCCTTGATGATGACAGTGATAAGGTTTGAATTCCTATATTCCAGTTTATGTCATCTTGAGAAAATCCATCTTTCTGCTCTCAGTAGGCTTATTTCTTAATTAGATGAGAACCTATTAAAAATTGGAGTAAACTCGATGCAAATCTGTCACCATCCCAAAATTATACATTCTTTTTAAAACTGATCGAGATTCTAGTACAGTGACCTTTGTAGGAAGGCCGAGAATAGACTCACGTTTTTCAGTGAATTGTTATGATCACCTCTGTTTACTGATATCGAATAACTGAGTTTAGGCAGAGTTTCGTTACAACAGTTGTCTACAGAGACCTAATACTGGAACTTGGATGATCCTACATGAATTTATGATGCTGATGATTATGATACATAGTTTTTCATGTTAATCGGAAAGTACTACAAAGACTCATATAAAGCACCATTAAGTTATGTTAATTATAACCACACTTATAGTCCTTTCCGTGGATGGAACTAACATGTGTACCTATAATCAGTTAACTGAGTTTTGGTACAGTTTCGTTACATTAGTTGTCTACAGAGGCCTAATACGGGAACTTGAATGACCCTGCAAGAAGTGATTCATACGTTTCTTTATGCTTCGTGAATGAATGTATTCTAATATATTTCATGTTTTGATCATAGCTGACATGCGTTTATAACGATCACAGTCTCTACGTCTGGGATGTGCACGATGTGAAGAAAGTTGGCAAGGCTTGCTCGTTCCTTTATCACAGTGCTTGCATATGGGGAGTCGAGGTAAATCTAGATTTGTATTATTAGCTACGTCTGCAAATTGTTTCACGTAAATCAAAAATCGTTGCAAATAGTCTCGGAATCGTTACAGTTCGTTTCAACCGGCAAAATTAATTGATAGGCCCTATGAAAAATCAAAAGCTGAGCTAAGAAATTAAGGCTCTTGGTTTTTATTGTACAGTGGTGGGCATGGCTTAGTGGTTAGATCATTCGACCCTTGATCTAAGAGTCCCGGGTTCGAAACCACCTTCAGAGAATTTGCCAGCTCTCTGCAATTCCAGGCAAAAGGAATCATGAGGTGTGGTCACATCAAGAGGAAGGACTAGGGTTGCACTGCTCTTACTATTCAGTCGCCCTTTGTGCTTTGCTCATAAACCCATACCTTACGAAGATAGTAAGCATATTTGGCTATCAACAAACATTTTTAGCCTATCTGCCTCAAATGAAGTTTTGCACGAATCGAACGTGAAACTGAACTACTGTAGAGCCACTCAAAGAAACTAACTTTTTTAAAGGCAGACTGAATATGCTCTTATCAGTTTGGTCTTTGTTAGTGCTTCTGGCATTGTTAGGGTATAGTGAGCTCTCATTACTGCCCTTCTTACGACTAGAATGAAGAGGACATATGCTTGATAGAAATCAAAATTATATTCGGTCATCTTCCCTGCAAAATCTGTCTTTAGGTTCTAAGTTTCGTGTTTGCAGAGTTTACTTTTTCTCAACAACTGTATTATGTGTATTAGCATATTATATTTTGTATACCATTCATGAGTTATATATATCCTTTCCATTTGCAGACGTATCCATTCATGAACGATAACGAACATCCTTGTCTCCCTGTTGGATCGTTTTTGACCTGCTCTTCAGATGACACCATCCGGGTCTGGAACATCGATGAAGGTTTGCATTGATGATTTAATAGACCCCTTTCACAATGACGTAGAATGTGTTTGAAAGTGAGGCAAGAGATGTGATTTCCTGCTGAACAAGAATTCTTCATCATATCATTATGCTGTAAGTACAACTGCAAAACAACTCTATGCGTTGCTAAGGGCAATTCACGCTTTTGGGATTTAAATTCACATGCTATCGAGGATAGTGATGTTGCTAGAAGAATTTCAAAAGAATTGACGTCATTGTGAAAGTGGTCTATTATTATCTTTCTCATCTAATTTGTCATAAAAATGTTTTTTCCTAAAAGCTCTTGCAGGAAATATTCGATTTTACTTTTGTTTGTTCCAAAGCAATAAAGGAGCGGTTTCGGTAAAAATAGAGGATAAATAGGACAAAAGAGGCTTCATAATTATAACTCGTTTAAAATCTAATACAAGACGTTTCAACTAGTGTCCACAGCCATCATCAGTATTTACAGTTTAAAGGTTAAATAGTATTACAGATAAGAACATTTTGTGGAGAATAAGTAGCAACAAGTCTGTTATTTTCCTTTACGTTCAGAGACTCTAGCTTAAGTTCTGCCCTTACGAAGGTCATGTGCAATTCAATTTTCGACCTGTCATCTCGCATCGTATTAGATTTGTATTCACACGAAGAAAATTGAATTGCATGTAATTTGATTTGATTGTGTTTCTTTTTTCAGGAGCAACTTTGAATTCTACGTTTCCGAAAAATATCTACAGTAAGGTAACATCACTCTTTCCAGATAATAATAATTCTATGTTTTGAAGCTCAGTTCTGTTTTATAGCTTGAATCGCATTTTGAAGTTTCAAGTAGTTTATAGCACCCTTTATTGTAGCTAGCACTTTTTAGGCAGCACTTGAAAAACATCTAAATGGATAGGTTGTTATGATATATATGTGTATGTATAATGATTGGTAGAATAGAAACAAGAAACTACTCATTCATCTCGACAAGCCTGTTTCGTAATTGCTCATTCGTTGGGAGATTAACTGATCTGTACAGTATACAGTACATCTCCTGATCAATACATCTCCTGACGAGTGATCAATCACGAAACAGGCTTGTCGAGATGAATGAATAATTTCTTATTTCTTTTCTACCAATATGTATATTTGCGCTCTATTATTATGTATTTGGCACTATTTTCTGTAATTGAAAATCAGACTACATATATGTACATGGCTATTAATAATTTATGGTTTGCTTTTAGGAACTGCTTAAGATAATTTACACGGATGAGGAACTGACAAATATCCAAGATATCTCTTCTGTACCAGGTTTGTTGCTCCATTCATTTAATATTGAAAGGTTGGACGATGACGGTATTCTAGGAAAACTTTTATGCAATTTTTAGAAATCATTTCGAATCGTTTCACTGCAATGATTTTGTGAAATGAATTCGCAACAATGATTTGTGGACTGTTGATAAATTTGATAAGTGGTGAACATACAGTTATCTATTCTCCAATATTCTATATTACTGGTAGTGGATTACTCACAAAGGTTTTGAGAATTAACCTACAGCTCATAAAGAGAAGTTTGTCCACACTTTCTCTCATATATAATGCTTCTTATCGGTATTGCCACACATTTGCCACATCTAAAATTATATAATTCTGAAAATGTTGATGTTTACGTCTAGTGAGCACTTCTTCTGACATGAAGACTGGAATGAGATGTTTGCAAGTGAGTCCTGATGGGCAACTCCTAGCAGCTGGTGATCGATCTGGCAATCTGAGGTACATTTTGAAGATCATGTTTACCTCCTTCTACTGAGAGAAAATTCAAGTCTAGGCTAAGTGCTGAAGCTTAACTTCAATATCGTTGAGAAAATTACCAAATACATGTACAGGTTGTTTCTCGAATGGTGTCTCTCTTTTTTGTGACAACATTGATTTTGAAACTAATTATTATTGACTTTGAATTATTGATTATTTTCCGATAAATCCTCAAATGAGAACCCTCCCTTGAATTAGTATAGCAGGCACATTAGCTTGGCTCTGTGATTAGAAGGAATGCAGAAAAACTTGAAAAGAAAGTCTGGAACTCGGGTGTTTTTACATGTTTCTTATAAATGAACTCGGAATCAACTCCCTAATTACAGCATGAACTAAACATGTATCCAGAACAGATGATTGACATTGATTGACATATTACATGAATTTTATCACATTACATTAATTATGATGATTATGCGGTCCTACCACATTAGCATCTCACCCCTCGTTTAATCATCCAACCATAAATACCTCTGTAAAAATACCAATGGAAGCCTATTCGAAATTTCTTTTAAGAATTCTCTCCAAATCCTGATATGCACCATGAAACACCTTGTGCTGGTTAGATAAAAAAATGTAGTTTCGATGATTTATTTCAGGGTGTATGACTTGCAATTTGTCGATCAGATCATGAAAATTGAGGCACATGAAGCTGAAATTCTTTGTGTTGAGTTTTCAGATCCCGAATCAGGTTCGTATTTTTTGTACTGCCACCTTTTACTTTTATAAATACAATCAAAACTCAATTTTCTCTGATATATTGAGGTACAGAACTGAAGAGTTGATGTCTATGTTCGAATATTCAGATTATTGAAACTTCCCTGCTTTTTTAGGCTACAGACTTCTTGCTACCTCCAGCCGAGACAGACTGATTCACATTTTCGACATCAATAAAGACTTTGCTCTGGTCCAGACTATTGACGATCATGCATCTTCAGTGACAGCTGTGAGGTTTAACTGTGAGTGTTCATCTTTTTAGCTCCTTTTTTTTTGCACTGCAACTACTGGTCTCTAAATGAAGACTGGGTCGAGCATCTGTCGTTTTGAAATGAAGTTTTTGGTGGCTATATTTGCAGGTCCAATTCTGTACAGTAAAATTTCATCGGGGCTTACTTTTTTCCTTGATGAATATTAGAATGTTATGAATTATTAGCACGAGACTGGGGAACCGTACAGATATTGTCAACAAAGAATCAAGCTATAAACATGAAATCATTGGCAGAAATATTGGGAGGCCAAACGCAAGCCGAAGAAATTGCCTTCAAATACTTGGCTCCAGAAACAACAGAATGCTCGATCCAGACTTAATTTCCTGATCAGTGATTTCAACTCTCTTTCTATACAACTCACTGTTGCATTTTCTACGTCTGAATATGAGAATGAGCAGGATGAAAATTCTTTATTTCGAAAACAAATTTACGTAAATTTTTATGGATTAAAGGGGTATTTTGGTTTTATGGATTAGAGGTATTTCTATATGAAGATTGTTCTAAAAAATTTGACGTTGTGCAAAAATGACGTTGTTAGACGACCATCGCTACTGAATTAAGGATTTTACTGATTTCTGTTCGTTGTCATATCCATCTCTTGTTTGTCGATTGTCTTAGCCTAAAGCTACTATCCTTGCCTAACGGGCTAAGAGCCCCTTGTGATGCATGATTGTTAACCCTTCCAGAATTGAAAAAGCTTCTGAAAGCAAAAAGCAATTGGTTGTATTATGCTTTTCTTTCGTTAACCTTAAACTTTATTTTTCTTTACAGATGACCAAGGAGTGTTTCAGTTGCTTAGTTGTGGTGCTGACAAACACATAATGTTCCATACTTCTCAAGAGGTATATTTTTGCATTTTGATTATTTTGTACTGTGATACGGAATCTTTTCAAAAACAGAGCTCTAAGGGACTTTCACTAAGCTTAGATCTATAACGAAAAGCTTCAGTACATCACCAATGTCAGTAGAAATAATTCCATAATAATGGTCTGTTATTGTTTACGTTTATCTTAGTCTTAGATATCAACAATGGTTTTTAGTGATCAACTCGGACGGCCCCTAATGGCTCATGAATTTTATATCATTGAAATGTAATGTCAGTTTATGGAATTTATGAAATTGATATCATGATGTCAAGTGAAAATTTATACCATTTTTGCCTCAAAGGCGAGCTGACCCATTTCCTGACCCAGTCCGTTACCCATTGAACTTACTTCGTAATAAGGCCCTTAGGCCCGTTACTGTTACCGGGCGAAATTACCTTATAATTAAAAAGGCTCTTAGATCTTTACTGTATTTTACAGCATGAAGATGGCCGAGACATGACATTCGTGAGAGCAAACACGATTGTTGTTGGGAAGGCAACTATGTATGACATGGACATCGAACCAACAAGGTAATAGAGCTTATATTTGACTCATCCAGACATGTACAACTGTTTGTAGAGCTATAACAGAAACTATGGGGTGATTTAAAACAAGTGGCACACTTTGAGAATGTTTGGTATTCCTATTTTAAAAATTGCTAAGACACTGAATGTGTTTTTCTCATGCGTCATACCTGAGTAACATCAGCTAAATTCTCTCGAAAAATAATGAAAATAGTTATTAGAATAACCGCCTTTCTGAAATTAACTTGTTTTGATATCAATGAAATATCTGACATGATAGTCGTCATTTATCATGACAAGCCTTTGATATTTAGAAGAGTGATAGGCTTATCATCATAAGTGGTGACTATCATGTAAAATATTGTGTCAGAAACAGCCTTGATAAGACCGAATATATTTCTTCAGTTGATGTCAATAATTTTTAGGAACTCCTGACTTAAAAGTTTTAAAGCTCATTAGTTCAAATATCATTCCATTTCTTGCATCGCTTTAGGCTAAATTTTCGTAAAAGTCTGGACTGATGTGAAAATAAGATTTTTTTTAGATGCACTGATATATATTGTAAGCATTTGTTAGCTTTTTTGATGCTTTTATATTTGTGTGCAGGAAATTTGCAACCACATGTGGACAAGATCGAAATGTAAGGTACGCAAAGGTTTTCTTTTTTTCCAGTATTGTCCCTTTTGCAAGAGTTAAGCCTAAAAGATGAGCCACAAAACTCAATAATTCAAAAGGGGGCACTTATTCGTGAGGGGGTTTATTCGATAAGACTGGCTTAGTATTTCAGAAGTATGAGGTACAAAGTATGAAACTGAATTATAAGAAACTTAAGCCTGACAGATGGTAGAGCATCTATACTCAATGATTAGATTTTTTAAGCCTGAAAATTCATATGACTTTAAATATAACTTGATTCAGTTTCTTAGTGGCGGGTTGGCGCTGTAGCCTATTTATCTTAAGTTTTCACAATCTACCTAATGACTGTCTATCTGCATTTTATAACCTCTTGTTGTTTTGTTCAGGGTGTACGACATCCAGTCTGTGAAACAAACCCAGTGTTATAAAGGCTCCATCAGTGAAGAGGGAACACTTATTAAGGTGATTTTATAAAATGATATGACAGTTCTGAATCTGCAGTGCAACTGTAGATTATGTAGAATATATATTGTTGATTTAAGGTGCATTCAGTATAGCTTTTTAACTTTTCATTTTGTTTTTAAAGTAAGGTTGGCATTAATTAGCTCACTGCTACCAGCTACACCAACATTTGATAAAGAAATTATAATTATTATCATTATCATTAAGGTTAGTAGTGTGGCGGAATTAAAATATATATGAAATGCTGAAATACCTATACTTTTTATTTTTCAACATAATTCCGTGAGTTATTTTCTGTTTCACGTGCTATGTAGCTTGACTAAGGCACGAATGTTTTTCCAACACGACCACGGCACGAATGATCCAAGAAAAATTGTTGGGTCTCTAAAAGACGGAGAGAAAAGGGAAATGAAGAAGAAAATGTGGAAAAGAGAAAAATAATGGGGTAAAGAAGGGTTAACTTGAAAGAAAATGTGAAACTAGAAAGAATTACAGTTCCCATTTTAAAGACCTTGTTTGTTCATTTTTGACCATACCCGTTTTATAAATTTATTTTGATATGCTTGCAGATGTGATTTTCAAAATTCTATACGGTCCCAAAAGTAAAGCTTTTTTCACCTCTGCTTTGATCAAGTCAACTGTGATTTATAATATGAAGATTTGAAAAAAGTATTTTCAAGAGATTTTCATTAAAAACGAGTAATGTGATAAAATCTTTTATCTAGATCCAGTTAGATCCTTCTGGTTTATATGCGGCCACCAGCTGCTCCGACAAGTCTGTGAACATTTATGATTTTGAGGCTGGCGACTGCACGGCTGTTATGTACGGACATTCAGGTATTCTTATTTTTCAATTTGTTTTATTGTCTTTTAGCAATTATAAGACATTATAGGTTAGTAAAAGATTAAGAACTACAATACAGTAAAAACCCGCAAATAAGAATTTAGCTTTTTTCCACGAGGCTGATTCGGTTCAGTGCTAGTAAGATCATTAATTTACCAGCAATGTAGATGGATCGCATTTTTTGATAGGCCTCTCTTCCTATAGCACCTACACCTGTACGCCCTATAGGCTTTATTCGTCAAGATAGCATTACCAGACTATATTTAATGTCAAGATAGAGTGCCCTCGGAACATTGTCTGTAAATATCATGGATAAATGCAATATTTCCAACCTTTGCTCTTTTTTAAATGATTAACAGTAATGTCAGTGACGAAGAAGATCCAATTAGAACTATCGATGTCTCTCTACCTGGAGAAGACAATTAGAAGCCCAATTCATGTAAATTTTGTGTGTTGTAGTATTTATATTAATAGGTTTAGAATAACGGATATAGATTATGTTGTCTGTATATTGCAAAATTGTCTGCGGCTATGAAAATTCGAGTTAAAATTCAAAATATTTTCGAAGCCCTGAAAACTAAATGTTAAGGAGTTGAATATGTTGCTTCGTGCAAAGAACTTGATGAGAAAGGAGAAAATTAGAAGGTTCATGATTGTCTATCTATATATTCAAACTCAATAAAAAATCATCATAAGAGATATGATATGAAAAATGTTATTACTCGAGAATAAACTTAGCTTCCTCTTTCTGATGAATCAATTTTGATTTATTGATATGAAGAATTTCACATTGTTTTATAAATGAAAATGTGAAATGAGATATGTTATTTATTTTTCCTTCATGATTTCAATCACTATTTGCATATTTTCAATTTGTTTTTCATTCTTTACAAATTTGACAAGTTCTTTGGTTTTGTTTATAAATTATTTTTAATATTTTCAAATTCAAGACTAAACAATTTCAATTCACAGAGCTCGTAACGGGTTTAAAGTTCACACAAGATGGATCTCGATTGATATCAGTATCTGGAGACAAGTGAGTTCATCAAATTCAAGTTATCTTCTTGAGCGTAATATAGTCATTCGTGTGTGTAATTTTATAGTCTTTTATTTAGTTCCACGAACTACTTAACCGACTTTACATGGTACCCCAGTCATTTCTTACATACCATGGTGCAGCCACACACGGCGCTCATAACTACCGACGAGTTACCCATTTAAATTCCTAGGCAGAGAGAGGCACAGTTGTGTTCACATCTTGCCGAAGGGTTTATCCTCACTTCGCATGGGCTTGGGTTTGAACCCACTACCTTTCAGTTGTGAGTCCAAGACGTTACGGCTACACTATCGAGGACCACATAGCTCCTCTATAAAAATAGATTGCCAGCCTTATTTTACGAGATATTTTAGATCACTAGCCAGACTTTATTTCATAACAGTATTTACGAGAACGACACATTTAATTATCGAACGTTTTTGGTCCCGAGAAAAACCCACCACGTTTAGACCACCACGATTATATCGTGACGTCTTTATTTTGTTAGATTTCATTTCTCAAAACAAATAATGAAGTAGATATCAGAAATAATACTCTAGCAAAATAGGAGGTGTTATCTGCTATTTTTGTTATTAGATTTGTTGAATTCAACCACTAGGTTTGTGTGCTATATTTTTCATCAACTTTGAATTCTAAGCATTGGGAGTTTTGAATGTGGTGAATATATGCATGAAATGCATCCATGTTTTGATATGTTTCTCTTCTTCCCTAGCTGCATATTTATTTGGAAATTAGTTCCCACTCTCACTCAAGTAAGTTTATTCATATCAATAAATAATTTCCAAACTGTTTAGAAATTCCTTTTGTTCAAAGGACCGTCATTGTTTTATCGTTACGAATCGAGACTATTTCAAACGATTTGCAACAATTGTGAAACGATTTTCTGATGGGTTTCGAATATTTGGTATTAGTTTGAGATGAGATGCGATCGATTTGTTCCGTAATTTTTACTTTCTTGCTTAAAATTTTACCCATCTAACAATCTTTTATCTCAATATTTATCCCGTCTTATGTCCACGAGAGTATCAATGCTATAAAATTAAAAGTGAAGGGGTGTATTGTCTTCATCGTCCTATTTTTCCGGTTGACACCTTCTGTTTTTCATAGAATCCAAAATTATATTTCTTTCTTACTGTTTTCTCAAAACATTAGGTTTCAAAACATTCAAAGTTCTTATGTATAAAATAGGTAGACTTTTGGCAGACCTTATCTAACGTGAGCCATAGATGCGAAATTCGAACTTTTTGTCATGCAACTTTCTTTTCAAAATATTTATCATTCGAAAGTGCTTCGAAATTCGAACAATCATCTAGGAAGCTTAATCATCTAGGAAGTTAATTCATTCTTTTCAACCAGGAAAACTTTTTTCTGCTTAGTCTAACCTTTTTGAAATTCAGAAGACACAGATCTACCAAAAGTCTAGACATATATTGTCTCCTTTGATGTATGGGTGTTAAAACTAAATCATTAATACCCTAAAGATTTTAGCAATTCCAATTCGGCAAACCACATTTTCAGATTTTTAAGCCTAAGTCTCGCAATGTCAAAGCCACAAAATTTCGCTTGAGACCACACTAGGAAACTTTTAATATCATTTTGTCTTGGCCTATATGCAGTCATTTTCATGTTTAACATGGTTACAAATACGGACAAATTTTGAGCTTTGTCGAGTTGAAGATAGCTTGAGCCTTGTATACGACTGATTCGGTTAAGCAATCGCCTTAACTTCATATTCAATTTTGCTAGAAACGTTTGTAGTTTTTTTTTAATTTTCAAACATCTTCAAGCAAAAGATGTGTCAAGCCTTTTACTCAATTGTTTTAACTTAAGAAATTCGACTCGACAAAGCTCGATATCTCTCTACAACATACAACAACACAAAATATCGTTTAACGCGCCTAGCGTTCATTCATTTCATTTATTTGAATTATTTAAGGAGGGTTGCCCATTCAGCAAAGCTGATTTTCGAGAGGCCCTCCACTAAAAACTGACTACAAAAAGAACGTCCTAAGTATCTTCCTCTGCAGTATCGAGTGCTGTTGAGTGAAAATTCGAGAGAATGTTTCCTAGGCATTACATATTATAGCTATAACGTCCTTTTACTTACCGCCAATACCCATTAATGTGCATTTCTTTGATCAGGCAATTGTATTACGACTTCATGAGCTTGGGAAGCACTTGCCTGGTGATCTGGAAATAGAAACTGACCCAATGAGGTGAGGAAACAGTTTGATTTGACATTTGTCTTTATTTAGTGAAGTAGAAACGGCAACTTCATGTAAAATCTTACATTTGTGATTTAAGGGTGGACTATCTTCTTTCATGCATCAAATCTTCTTTCATGCATCAAATCTTCTTTCATGCATCAAATCTTCTTTCATGCTTCAAATCTTCTTTTATGCATCAAATCTTCTTTTATGCATCAAATCTTCTTTCATGCATCAAATCTTCTTTCATGCTTCAAATCTTCTTTTATGCATCAAATCTTCTTTTATGCATCAAATCTTCTTTCATGCATTGGCATACTGTCGAACCTATGAAGGATACGCTGACAATGGGTTGTTAATTCTCTTCCACATGGTGGTGGATACGCTTATAACGATGGGACAACATACCATGTATAATACAGTGGAATGATACTAGCTCATGCAGCCATTCAAATCACTACCTCTTTAAATCGGGCCGTGTGTTCAACCTGTCCACATCATTGAATTTTGATACGTTTCTTTTTCTGAAGAATTGAAATGAGAATTCACATTGTGACACTATTCAAATTAACTCTCTCAGAATCAAGATGTTTGTTTACCCTTCTTCAACATCGTTCATTTTGTTGCAGCGCCTTGAAAAATACATTTCTTCTTCCGAAGAATGGCAAAGATGATTTGCACTGCGACACTATCGAAGAAGAAGAGTTCCACCAGAGTGATCCAAAATTCTTCGATCAATTCGGTAATTTTTTCAAAATATCTCGATGTATATGTCTAATATTTTGTATTCAAATATTTGTGTCCCAAAAAGGGTTGTTGTAGAAAGTAAGGAGTGTATCCAGGAAGTGTATTGGGTTAGGGCAAACTCTCTAAACGTATTTCTTGTTGCTTTCTGATTGGTTATTAAGAGTATCTCTTGATTTCTAAATCTTTCAATTTGATATATTTGGGCTCCATCCCTATGAATTGTCACAAGTTGCGATAGCCTTACAGTTGTTAATGCATGCGGTAGGACACCGAATTTTTTTCGAAGGGTCCAGAAATAGTGACTGAATTGAAGTACATTTTCTAGGCCCAATTATCAAGGGTTTTTTGGATTGCTCTACATGTACTTCAATTTTTTCAAATCTCATATTCAGGAACTCCATATTTTAACTATACTAAGAAATATATGTAAAGTAGTATTTTGAAGTATATTTTGTTCAGCAATGCATCATTTGAAACTTTTATAGACAATTAAAACATATTAGCCCATATCACCTATTGTTTTTTTCTGTAATATTTCAGAAAAAGACGAAAGTAGGAAATTGGATTATAGGTTCAGCGTTGGAAGGCTGCCAGCTTGGGCGAAGAAACAGGTTTGTTTTCTGAAGTTTGAATCTATTCTCTTCATATTAGAATGCTGATGCTCCATCATTTGCATTGAGGTTTCCTTGAGTCCTACTTATGTAGAGTAGAATCGTAAAACTCAGCAATGTAAATTATCATTTGCACTTGTCTGTAAAAAGGTTAAGACCAATGTACCATACACAACGGCTGACATAGTCATTATAACGTTTCATTTCTTCGAGATACAAGCCATATCTTTAAGACACACATCACTTTTTGTCATTCAACACTTTTAAAAAGGTTTTGAAGAATATGTTGTTTGATATTTTAAAGAAAACTCGACATGGAATCATACATTGTTCTGATCCGACTTTTTTTTCTCGCTGAAACTGCTTGGAATCTATGGAAATGAAGACCTGGATCCATCACTCAACCCATAAAAACTTGTTTGATCATGTTTTTAGGCCCTTCTGCCTTTGAAGTCTACTGTTTTTTGCAGTTAGTTTTACAGCATTTCTGCTCTATTTAGCAATCTGTGTTCAGGTGATAGCTCATTGTGACCTACCACTGGTCTAATAGTAGAGACAATTAGTTTGGGTGCACCTTTCTTTTGGAAGGTTTTTTGGGCTTGAACCCCGCTCCATTCATGCCAAAGACTTATACAAATGATACCTAAGTTCCTCCCTTCTCACCACTCTTCTAATTGTCACATCGAGGATGGGTAGCTCTCTAGGGTCACGTTCACCCCTATCCAAAAATATAGTAGGAAAGGAAAGACGAACCTTCCAGTCACCTCTTAATGCGATTATATTATGATAGAACAAAACGATTTAGTACCAAAAATAGCATAGATGAGATTTTACAACGTTTCGATATTTTACCCGTTATCAAGTCGTACGCCTCCTATTGCGGTCTACCAACTTACTCACTTACCTAATTTTTTATTTCCTTATTCTAAGAATTAAAACCAAGTAAATTCTGATCGATGATGAAAACTACTTTCCATCGCAGATAATTGGTAAAGGCGAAGATTCAGATGATCCTGGTGCTGTTGGTGTTGCTCTGCCGTCTGGTCGTTGGGCTCAGGTACCTCGAAAAGTTTCAGCTAAAATTCTTCTTCTTCTTAACTGCAACTCAACTTAATCCTTACCGCAACTTAACTTAACTTAATCAAAACTGCAAATCAACTTAATCATTATTTCTACGTCTCTGTCGTGAATATTTCATTCTATGCAGATTTTCTGATCAAAACTCTAGGGATGGGGGGTTTTTTAGAGGGGGTTCTCTTAAATGTTATACCTATCTATCACATTTTCTTTAGTATCGAGCTGCAGCAGCGATTATCCTGTATATCTACTTCATTATGTCATTGGTCGATTGCCTCAAAATGTGGGATAACGGTTTCTTAAAAGAGGAAATTTAGCAGAAATATATATTATTTGAATTTCTTAAGCAACACTTAATTTTGGTTATCAATTTTGATGCCTGCCACTGTTTTCCGTCAATATTCATTTCATAGAATGCTGATTTTGAATAAATAATCATGTACATCACTTAAACGGATTTTCATATGCAGTACATCCAAGTCACTATTTTCATTCGTAGAGGGTAAACGAGCCCCCAGTCATGCGGAGTACGTCACTCGGACAAACAACACTGAATAGCACAAGCACTATGGATAATACTACCGCTATTAAAGGTAAAATTTGATTTCACTGTAATTTTATTCAATATTGATCTCATCGTAAACGCATTTTGCAGAATAGTTCTTCCTGATTATGGTCTAAATACAATAACATAAAAACATTTCAAAACTTTTGGGGAAAGTAGGATCAGGTGTACGTTGAAATATTCAACAGAAATATCTAAAGAATGTGGTTTTTATTGGAGATGTAAGACATAAGATATGTGAAAAGTCAAGATAAAATCAACCTACCAAGTGAGAAACACCTAGAAAATCGTTGCCCTGCTGCAGGTCCTGAGCAGTTGTTGAAGAACTCGGATAGGTTCGTCTCAGGTCGGATAGGTTCGTCTCAACATCCAGTGAATAATGGTGAAATTTGTGTTATTGATATGGCTTGGGTTGGTTGGTTGATTAAATCGATTGCCAGTGCTGGAAAATATAGCAGACCACAGCAGCAATGATGCCAGAAACTTTCAGGGTCTCCAGAAAGAAAAAATAATTCATATTTTACCTAGGGACCGTCATTTAGGTTAAGTCTTTCGTCTTGACTTTTGGCCACAATATTGACCCCTCTCCCCATCACAGTGTGGTATTTGTTGCTCCAATATATCAACAGAATAACATTAACCAACATATGTTGTATCTTTGTTAAATCTCTTCAATATGCCCGCAGAATTTCGAAAACAATTCGTGGACCAAGAAAGCGAAATATTTTTCCACTCTTGTCGATTGGCCCCTGTTGTTGAGCCGCTAGAGTGATCGACATACAGACTCAGAGGTCGTAGGTTCGAGTCAAACCAAGGTCATTTTCATTCTCACAAATTATTTCGATCTCTTGGATGTTTTTTCACAGATTCCCAATCAACCGTCTCGACAGAAAGCACGCTGGCAATAGAATCAATCACCACCATCGAGGATTCTGTCTTTAAAGATGGACAGCCGTACTCAAGCCACAATAAAACCCGGACCAAAAAGGACGAGTCCGTCATTTACATCCCAGCCAGTCAGGAAGAATTCGATGCCGAAATGCAAAGGTTAGATTACACCTCAACGGGTTTATGTGACAGGGAAACCCCCGGTCAATCAGCAAATCCCAGGTCTGATGAAACCGGTTTGAGCTTGTTAAGCGAGAATTCAGACCTGATGAACGACTTCTTGTATAGTGTTCACACCACTAAACTTGCAGTCTCACAGGATTGCCAGAGTAGCTCGAGAAACACGATTGTCCAGCAACAACGTGGCAAGGAAAGGCAGTTCACTGGGGCTGTTGGGAACCCGAAATATGATGGCACCCCTAAAGAGGTTTCAGTTGATTCGTATAATCTGCCATTAACCGAGAATTTAACAACTAAGGAAATAAACTCCAGTAAAGAAAACATAAACAACAAACAAGCTGGGAATAATTTTGTTGAAATAAACATTGTATCTGTCGAAAGCCCTTCAGATGACAGATCTAACTTGATTAACTCGAATGATAAATCAAATGATAACGAAGATAAATCTGATAAAATGCTTGGGAGTATCGTTAAAAACTTGATCAGAAATGTATTTCACAGTCCTCATAAATCATTCAGATATAATCGAAGTAGAAAGAACAATGTTGATAAAAATAAAGAAGTTAAAATTTCAGTTGATGAACTTTTTAATGATAAACATAAATTAGATTTTATTGTCGATAATAAAAAGGAAGGAGGTTTAGCTAGATTTTTCAGCAGTAAGAAATTCATGTTTCTGCAGCTTTGCTTTCTGACAATAATGAGTATTTATTTCATGAGTTTTTATAATTCATCGCATAGGATCAGAGCTCTTAAATAAATTGAAATCAAAGTGACTGGAATCATCTTTAGTCTGGTTGTCTTCAAAATAAGAGGTATGCGAGAAACTGAAGATTGCTTGCGATCCATGTTTTCTCCCTCAAAAATGTTTTAGTTGAAAATGGAAACACTGTCAGTTTTGACAAATCTACATCAGCTGACAAAATTTTTATACAGTTTCAGAAAATATACTTAAAGTTTGTAGAACTAACAAGAAAATATCAAAATTGAGACAATTTTTCATTGTGTTTCGCCTCTTCATCGAGGCCAATCGTTCTGAAACATTTCATATTGTTTTGGAATAATCCTGTCCGGATTATGCTCGTCCGAAAATCGGATTGTCCCGAAATGTTTTCTCATGATAATGTTGGTGTCCAAACATTGTGGGAGTTTGATAGACCCCTTTTAATTCGTAAACCCTTTCATTGATAACTTGTTGTGAATCGTTTCATAATGTTTAAATTTGATTTCGAAATTGCCCCAAAATAAATTTCCAATGTCTATTTTCAGACGGTTGATTTGATTGCTTGTTACTTTGATCCAAATATTTCAAGATAATTGTTTAGTCACATATTAATGATCAGAACATAACTCTTAAACGGTTATTCTAAAATAAATTTAAATTCAAAACGCATTAAATAAAATTATCCATGGGCTGGGTCTATTAAGCATGCAAAATTGACTCGTCGGCTCTTCCCTGTTCCAAGTAATGTGTCTTAGGGCATCACTCGGTTCACTCGATTCTTGTCTTGGGCAAACTGTTGTCTTGCTGAATAATTTGTACGGTATATCAAATACCGAGCCCCTATGGAGTTTTTTAAATCCGGGGCCTTTAAAGGGGGTTTTAATAAAGAAGACGGAGCTAGTGAAAGGCTTTTAAATCTTTTCGTAGATCTGTTAAGATCACATGGTCCATTCCGGGGTTGATCTAAATGATGATAGAGACAAGGTCATGACATCATCCCTCCCATCCATCATCTCGACTTAAAAAAATTTTTCACCAAAAAAAGGTACACTATCACCCCCCTAGAGTATGTATTAGTTGCTAATGAAGAATACTTGAATACATTTCCGTCCAACATTTCTGTTGAGATTTAAAATTCTTCTTTTAAGAATGCGCAAGAAATGGGACAATCTTAATCCAAATAGAATGCCTATGTGTGAGATGCGGAGGGTCATTATCCACCATGATCCCTATTTCTAGCATCTTACCCCATTGACCCTCTTTCGTTATCAGGGCCTCGTTCTTTTATCCTTTGATCCATGACCCTATGATTTGAGTGTTCCTCTGATCCTATTACCTTGTTTGCTAAAATTTTGGCTGTAATTAAAGGCTTTATAAAACTTTTTCTGGATCTGTAGAGATCATATGGTCCGTTAATCTTACTCACCCCATGGATAATGTAGCCTACTTGGTCGTGAAATTTTTAGTATTCAACGGGACACAGTAAAGACCCGCACATAAGAACAGGTGGATGGAGATAATAAAGCTGGCATTTTGCAAGCAAAGCACCAGTTTTATAAGGGCAAAATCAGCCTAGAAATATAAATGTTATTATTCAAGGGGGCAAAATAAAGACACTGAATGTACACCTAGAATGGAACATCATATATTTCAGTTGGTTATGTTCTTTGGTTATATTGGTTATATTGAGGGACAACTTCAGCCCCATTGGTGGGCCAGTCCACCGCTGATGAAATATCTGCTGGAGTTGCACGTCGTTGGTCTTCCAATACCATTCAAGAACAATTCAAGAACACCTGAAGGCTGATTTCTCCCTAGAAACCACATAAATAAGAGCCTAAACAGCCTGACCTCAAAATTACATATTCTCATGTGCAGGTGTTTACTTTATCGAGTCTCTTCAGTATCACTTAAAATATAAATTAACTCCTTAAACATATAAAATAAAGAAGGTTTGCATGAAGTTTGTTATAAACTTTAAATTTCGCAGAGTAGCTAAATAAACTAAATATTCTTATGTGTTTTAAGATTAAAATATTTTAAAATTAAGATTTCTCATTTGGAAAATAATCTTTTTTCGCTGTTGTCTTTTCTGAAACTTTTATTTCTAAAAGTTTAAGACTTAAACTCTGTAGATGTTCTTGAATTCTGTTCTATGAATTCAAATTGTTGGTGATCTAAAGTTAAAAATCCTGAAACATAACGTTAATTGTTGGTAATCTAAAGTTAAAATCCTGAAAGAAAACGTTAATTGCTTTCAAGTGATCAAATAAGCATTAATTTCATACTTCTTTATAAACCTAATACAGTTCTGTATTTCTTCCTGTGATACAGTAAAAATATAAAAAGTGTCACCAAATAAAGCATCCTGAAAGTCTAAATCTCCAATTCTATTGAAGAACCATTTCGGCCTGAATTTGTAAGATTAATTCAAGGTTCTTATCTTACAGAATTATTTTCTAAATCTTCTAAAACAATCTCCAAAACTCCCTTTTCTCAATTCACCCCTAGAATAAATATGGAAATAAATCTCCCCTCTGAGTACCTAGAACATGAATTATGATAAACCTGTATAAATGAACACTAAAGATATTTCTTAAAGATGGAACTTATGAATCTTAGAAATAAGAACCTCAAAAAAGAACTACTAAGCCTGGTTCACCTGTTTATAAGAACTTAAAAAATAGGTTAAAATCTAAACGAAATTACATTTCTTATTGTCCGATGATGGGATAGGGATCTCTCCCGAAAAGTTGCCCAACTTAAAATCAAAGCCTTGTTATGATAAGTGGAGCCTTAGAAGCATTTCATGCTTAGTATAGTGTCAGAAAAAGCCTTGATAAGTGCGAATGTATGTATGTTGTTCTACTGAATATCAAAATCTTGTCAAGATAAGTAGTGACTATCTTGTCAAATTTTGTCAGAAACAGCCTTGATAATTTTATTTGTATTCACTTTATTTTGTGATAGTTTAAAAGATGTAAAGTGTATGAAGTAGATTTCAATCAAATTGTTAAACATGTAATAAATACAGAGAATGTTCTTTTGCCAGGTCTTTAGAACTTCACATCTACTAAAATATAAAGAAAGGAGTCGATATTTATAATTGTATAATTTAAACTTTAATAATGAATACAATTTGTAATTCAAGATCAGCAGCTCCTAAATCAGCCAACGAAAAACAGCCTAGTCAAGGGAAGCAAGAAAAGAAACTAGATCAGCGAGTCGAAACAAACAAACACGACAAAACCAGAGGAACTTTGAGCTCACTTAATAAGATAAAATCGAAGATATTAAAAAAGAATGTTATAACAGACAATAATCAAAGTCGTAGTGAAGGTAGAAGACATTCTTCAGTTGAACGACCGAGGAAGGCTTCCATCGCGCATGCGTCGTCCGTCACTAATCTGAGTCAGAAAAGCTCACCGAAGGCGAGGCCTAAAAATTCTTCCAGAAAGCAAAGTATTGGCGAGCGTCCTTCCAAAGGAAAACTTAATAATAATTCTTCTTCTTCTTCTTCGCCTCGACAGAGAAGATGCAGTCTTCCTAATTTAGGCCTCGATAAGCAACAGTATAAAAGTAAATTTTCACCAAGCATTAAAAATTCTCCTCGTAAAAATAAACTCAGAGAATCCGATGAAGATGGAGACGGTTTTGAAGTTCATTACGTTGATTACAACGAGAGTAGAGAAATTCAGAGGGAAGATTCGTTTAAAAGAAGTTTAAAAGATGAGGAAGTGAAGGAAAAGAAGAGTAAAGCGTAGGTTTGGTTCTCAATTCAATGGTTGAAATCTTTGAATTCATGAATTGGTTGATTTGAATTGATGGTTAATTTTTATCATAAAGTTTAATTTAATTTAGTAATATTAAATCTTTAATTTTGATTATGTTAATTCAACAAAATATTAAATCTTTAATTTTGTTTAATTTTGCTGCTCCTAAATTAAAAAATTTCTTTGAAATATTTTCATCAAATTCATCGTCTTACTTTTATTTCAGACATTACATTGTTAATTTTTAGAATTTTGATAAACACAAGATCTTTGATTTTCGGGACGTTAGATTAACAGTTTTTGCTTCTAAATGTTTGCTTTCAATTTCTATCCTTAGCCCCTCCTTCCTTTGGCCCTCGTTTCATTTGGCCTTCGTTCCTTTGGCCCTCGTTTCCTGTGGCCCCTCGTTTCTTTTAAACTTCGTTCCCTTGACCCTCTTTCCATTGACCCTCATTCCTATGGCCCTCGTTTCCTTTGGCCTTCGTTCTTTTGGCTCCGCTCCCTCCATCGACCCTCTTCCCTTATAAGTACTTCGTTTCCTATTTTCTCGTTCCTTCCTTTGGCCTTCACTCCTTTGATAATATCACGGAGTTGGCTGAAATGTTTATCCACTACCTGTGAGATTGAATATCGCACGCGGAGGCTTTTTTGATGGGTGTTTTTTATGGGTATTTTTCAGTTATGGATATTCTAACCTTTGTTCCACCTTTTTCTATAGTTTTCAGGTGACGGCTCGAACCTCGTCCAAATCAAGGAAGGTTTCAGACGATTTGTCAAAGAAAACATTTTATGTTGAGGTAGATGGAAATTACTGTAAAAGTTTTACTTTCTTTTCCATCCTATTCCTATCTTAACACTGCACTATATCAGAGAGGAGGTAAATGCAGGTTGATGGACTCGAACTCTTACCCTAGGTTAGAAAGCAATTCCCTTTTGCAATTTCAGTACATAGTGTCAAGGTTTGGAAGGAGTGAAGGATCTAGTTGCTGTGATGAATTATTTTTCATTTGAGGAGGTATTCAAACTGACAACTACAGAAAACTACATGTAAAAACTACATTCTCAACAGAAAACTACAATTTTTCAACTATCGTCAACCTCCTTGTAGCGACTAGACTACCTTGTAGGCTTTATATAAGGTCGAAAATAACCATTGAATCCACAGCATTACAGTGTTTGGATCTCTCTGCATCAACAGTAAGTGATGAATGCACTTTGTCTGATGTTCTAGGCTGCAGAGGAGCTAGGAGTATTGCGTGCCATCTGAAATAACCAGAATGGTAATTGTATTGATCCTCGGTATGGTCTGTCTGACGAGTGCTACTCAGAGTGACAGAAGAAAATGTCTGCTAATGTTTTCATTCTGCCTTATGATTGCTTTATATTCGCGTATATCAAGCACTATAGCCAAGATAGGCAACTTCAAATCTAGTAAGATGTATTGATCCTTATGAGTTTTACTGTGTTTTGTAGGACAAGCAGTCTTCAACCTTTGTTGAGCCAGGTAAGCCTTAAGGATGTGTTTTAAGTTTGATTGAGTTTTGATTAACTTGCAAGGCTCTCCCTTCCAGAGGGTCATGGTAACCTTCACTACATCACTTCCTAAACTCCTAGTATTTCACATTACACCAACTTGTGCGATTAAGGTTTCGATGCAGTATTGTGGAATTGACAGGCACGTTGGAAACATCTCAAACTTTGGGGGCCAACTCTTCAAGGGCAGTTCTCCCATTTCATTCATTTCATTTCATTTTATTTATTTAGGCACGGTAGTCCCGTCAATCCAAACGAACTGCTTTTAAATAAGAGGAGCAATATCTTAAAGTTATAAAGGCAGTTCATGTTTTGCAAAATGTTGAGGGTATGTTTGCCTGCCGAGCTCCAACGTTCCTTGAAATGCATGTTATCAAAATACCTTTGCTCTGGAGATGTTTAATTCGATGACGATCTTAACTTTGGATCAGCATACCCGATGTGATGAAGAGCTGTAATAGCTTCCTCTCCCTTAAACAACGGATCAAGGGTGGAAGGGGGATAGCTGTACCTGCAGAGCTTGTACATAGATTTTTAAAATGTAGGAAATATTTTAAATTGATAAGTTTTTAGTAGTATTTTAAGTATTTAAATAGTTGGCATAGTTCAAATCTCTTGGTCTTCAAATCTACAGAAAAAACCTGCAACTAACAACCTACATTTTTAGGAGTTAGCCTAAACAGGTAATTAAATAAATTGTAGTTAACAGCAGTAATAATGATGGTTAATGGTTGTTTGTAGGTCTTTGGACACTCCTTAAATACCAGTATTATTGCTTGTGAAAATCAACAACCTTAAAATCTAAAAATTTTAATTTATACTCTTAAAACACAGAAAAATATAAATATTTTAGGCTAAGTGGTTCTTATATTAAAGGTTCTTTTTTACTGTATTGCGAATAATCAACTTTTGACAAATCGATTATTATTATTATTATCATTATGAGTATTATTCTTTCAAACAGCAGTCGTTGAAGAACCGGGGGTCGACTCTGATTCGATAGAAGACGAAGAAGACGAAGAACTATCTGATAATGACGAGAATCTTCAATCAGACACAGAACCTGGTATTGAGGACGATTCGATTCAGTCCCCCCTGGAACAACACTTCGAATACCTCGCCGGTGACTCGGCTGCGGAAGGGGAAGGCGAAGAAGCGTTTTACGTCAACGCGCAGAATTCGAGTGTCGATTCGAAAGAAAAGAAGACTGGTTTTCTCAGCCGATGTAGGTCGAGTATTTCGGCTAAGTTTTTGTCGAGGTCGCAGAAAAGTCAGCCAGGGTAGGATTGAGTTTTACATTTATTTTCAGAGACATTTATTTTATACATGATTGTTATAGAATTACTAGGTGAAATGTTGACCTTGCTCTGGCGATGATTCAAAAGTAGTGCCCACTGTAGTTTATTTCAATAAATTCATCTATTTCATTTTTTAATATTTTAATAAATGTATTTGCTTTTGATGCCATTAGTTTTAAGGATGAATATTTCTATTGAAATTTCTTGCTTCATTCTTAAACCACTTGGAATTTAGTTTTTGCTTAGGATTGAAATTTCAACAATCTAATTTAATTGGTTTTTGTTCGATTTTTCAATATTCATCATTTTCGAACATAGTAGAACTTTCTTTGTCGTCCTGAAAGGGATACTAATCCCAACTCTCAGCACTTGAATAATCAATAATTCCAATCCCAATTAGGAAAATAAATAAATTCTTAACATCATGAATATCCCAATCCAAAAATTTGAACTTTTCCTATTCCCGAATATATGTCCCAAGAAGAATAATCCCATTTCCTAGCAATAAAGAGACAAACGCCACTTTCCAACTTACCTCTTTCTCGCCTTCTTTCTTTATTGAAGTGTGGAAGTAGGAAAATTAATCTTCTATCAGGCTAATACCATTTTAAATCCAAATGAAGGATGGCCTAAGCAAATCGACGTTGTTTTTAGAATTGCTTCAAAATTCACTTTTATAGGCACATTGGTTAATGGATTTCACCATGACGAGTTTTACGAAACTCTTCAATAGTTTCAATGATTGTTTTCGATTTGGTTTGTGATTCCAGACGCTATTTGTTTGAACTTGATTACAAAAGTAAAGATTATTTGTGAGAATGTACTTTTACAGGTGTATTTTTGACTAGAACTTGTGTTTCCAAAATTCCCGTGATTTTATGAAAGTATTTCTTTTGTAGGAAGGGATCACAATCTACTGAAGAACAGAGAAAGCGACTTGATTCGGTTTGCATTTTAATGTTTTAATTTTAAGCATCTAAATTCCTTTCTTTTACATCTATTCATGTTGAAATTAATTGCTTGTCCAAACAACTTTCCTTGGTTCGAAACTGATCTCGCTACGTTTAAACTTAACATTACGTTGGCTTCATTTTGACTTCGTTTTTCTTATTCTATTTCTCAACAAATTAATGTTACGTAGACTTTTCTATTTGAAATTTGAATGGAAATTAAAAGTCTATTGTCAAATACAGTTTAAAGTTTAATATTTGAAGCATGTATGATATAGTTTCTAAAATCAACTTAATTATTTGTTTTCTTTTCCAGTTGAAAAGAATTGTTGATCAGAATCAGAATTATGGACAAGTTGCATCTCGTCAGCCGAACACGAAAGAAGCGAAAAGAATGAAGAAGCTCTCTGCGAAATCTGAACCCAATTTATCGTTCGGAGTGAGTAATTTACATTTACTTATATTTCGAAGTCAGGATTTAAACTGAATACTGTTGGACAAAATGATAACATTCTAGTTAACGAGTAATGGCTCACAGATGTCTTGAAAGCAGTTGAAGTGTCTAGTACCGTATAGACATGCGAATTGGTGGTAGATTTTTAACTGAGCATGGGTATGTTTATTACGTTTCCAGTACCGTATAGACCTGCAAATTGGCGGTTTTTAGTAGATTTTTTAACTGGGCATGGGTATGTTAATGAGAATTTTTTGCCTGTGATGACATATGATAAACATTCATTTTTAGATGCCCCCTCCCAGTAAAGTCACCAACCGCAAGTCTTCCGGCCTCCGTAGAACGTCGGGTGCTGCTGAAAGCCACGTGGATCTGCGTTCCATAAAAGACAGCCAGCCGGACGTGTCAGCAAAAGACAGACTGAGACATCTACGTGGTGGCAGTGCCGGCTCACTCAGTCCGTCCGAGCTGAAATCACCTTCGGACATCATCAGCATGTTCAACCAAAGAAGCAGTACGCCCAAAACAAAACAGCTATCAAGTCCTGCTAAGGTGACCCGGACCTCTAAAAACAGTCCCGGTGTCTCCCCGGTCGCATCTCCAACCCGGAAAGCTATTTCGTCGAAGTTTGACGAAATGGAATTGAAATTGAATAACGTTAATAACATTGCAGCAGAACAGGCGGTAAAACGCAGACCAAGACGTTCTGGCGAGCGACCTGGAATGAGACATAGGCCAAAATCACTTGTTATTACTCCGAATTCTCTGGACGAACTCATTCAGATTAACATCCCCCAGGCCCATTCAGACACGGAGCTTGATGAGCCTTCTGAAAGTAATACGAGAAAGAAGAAAATAGCGAACGATAATAAATCGAGAAGATCACTACCGGCGTCTTATCAGCAGAACTTAGAGACGTTGAGTGAAGCACAACCGTCTGTGATCATGTGTGACATTCAAATCGATGAAACTGTCAGGAATAATAGCAAGAAATCTTTGATCGACTCGACATCAAGTTGTGCAGATGTGACGCGGACGATGATTTCTTCTCGAAACGACCAGACCATTGTGAAGAGGCTCTCCGATGTAACTGAGGCTTTAGAAGATAAAACGGTAACGGGATCGGTGAATGTGACGAGGGAAGAGGCTGCCCCCATAGTCAAGCATACTTCATTTCCCGACGAAGTTAAAATCACTGTTGAAGAGTGGAACAACAGAAATTCACCGCCTGAAAGGGACGTTCCCGAAATGGTATGTCTTGTGCTTCTGGGATATCATTACTATGGTTATTAGTTATTTAATCTTTTACTTTCCAGTACTGCTTTTTACTTTCCATTACCCAAAAATGTCCTTTTTCAATATAAATCTAGGGCTTGAATGACCAAATCAATGTTACTGGGTTATAAGCAAACAAGTTTGTTTGACTGTTGTCAGGGACGGCCCAAAGAGTCATATTTCATTCTCCACTATATATTCAGATAGGAGTAAGGTTACCAGAAATCGACTGGTTAAAAGGGGCACGCAATGTACACCCAATGTGAACCTGGGGGTTACAGGGGGCAGTGCTGAATGATATTAAGGAAATTTGGTTCAGCCTTTTTGTATTTTTTGAGTGCCCTATTTAAAGCCAGTTAAAATTATTCATTGTAAGTGGTAATTGCTTGAAATTTCTTCCTCTATACCAAAATGATAATAAAGCATTGTATTCATCTTGTAGATCGAGAAAGAAGCAAATAATCACGAGATGGAATTACAAAAGGAACTGTTATCTGAAAAACTGAGTGATGTTTGCAGTATTTATGAAGATGAAGGTATCGATTGTTTAAAGTTCTCATTTGCTTACCCAGTCAACACTCACGATAATATCAAGATTTAAAATCGAAAACAAAGCAAATTGAAGGTGCAAAAATTGAAATGTATTTTATTCATTAAACAGTTTTTTGGTTAGTATAGAACTTCAGGTTTGCTTTCAAGCACGAAAAATCAGAAACATGTCGAAACATTATATTTTAAAACTTTCGTCTCACACTGAGCGGATTAATTTGTCGGGTAAGGTGAGCGTTTTACCTAAAATCTCTTGAACCCGTCTTTACGAAGCCAGGCGTTCAATGTTGTGTCGAGAATAAGACTTTGCTTTCCCACTTTGACTCATAAAATGCGTTTTCATTTGTTTTTCAGTGACTTTAACCGAGTGTAACTCGGCTGTGGAAGACTTCGTCAAATCATTCCAAGAAATTACCTGTCTTCAAGAAAAGGTAGAATGTCTAAAATAAGAATTCTGTTGAGATTTGCATAGAAGAATGACATCGTTGAACCTGAGCTTGCTGTTTAATTCTTGTAGACTTCACAGATGACTGTTCGAATTTCGAATATCTGTCGTAAAGTTGCGTTTTAAATAATGTTCAAACTATTCGGTGGGGTCAGACTACGCATGACAAATTCTACAAAGTGTGGTAAAAGAGCTTTACAAGCAGGTTTCTACAAAAACAGAAATGATAAAAAGATTTTATTCTTGATTTCTCTGCTATATCATGTTATTGAAATAAGCAATATCGTGTTCTCAATGTTTATCTATTACCCTTCTGTCTATACACAGGTGTTAATGCAAAAGGTTTCGCACAACCGAAGCAAAATACTGAAGACGTTATCAACAGCATACTCGTCCATTGCTGACAGTCTGAAGCAGCAAAAAATCAAAATCGACAACAATGTCCAAGAGGTTGGCAAAAATGGCGTCATCGCAGATGGAGATGTCAGCAAACTACTGGCAGCTATAAATGACAATCATGAACAAGTTGAAGGCAAAAATGCACAAACCGAGAAGGTGATTGATATTTTAGAACATTATTCGTGTGCTATCGTTAAACTTGTAGAGAAGAAACTCAAACAAGATTTAATAAAAGAAGAATAGGTATGTTATGGGTGTTTATTTTGTTTTGCGTTTTGTTTGTGCTAGATTTAGTGGTTCTGCATTCAAGTTTATTGATATTTGAGAAATGCATTGAAAACAAAGGATAAGCTAGGGTTAGAAGATTTGGGGTACGCAGTCAAGGGACGAAGAACCCCAAATCCCTATAATCTAAACTACGCTTGGTATGCCACAAATATTGATGAAAAGGCTAAACAATGAAGATCATGCGGTGTTGAATGCCCACTCCCCAATCGAAATCTTCGTTGCACCCAAGGATAATCTGTTTAGCAACTATTCAGTTCTCACACATTACATTTCAGAGAGCAGATGATTATTAGATTAGAAATAGGAGTGCTTAGCAAGGGGTTTCAATTCAATTCAATTCAAATGGAGTTTATAGAGCACTTATTTAATTGTGGTAATTATATTTATTGTGTGCTAATATACCTCCACGAATCTTGATTTGTTTCCGATGTCAAGTCACATAATATCTTTAGAAGCTTTCTGCTTTTGTCTCCCTGCTTTTTGTGTCCACGAAAGAATCTTGCACAGCACGAAATTCATATGTAAAATACAACAGATGACATCTATATCTATATGCATGATGATCTTTTTTCCTCTGTACCTTCGTACATCGAGCACTGTGATGCCGTTATTGGCAACACAATGATATAGTGAAAAACACAATACAAGATTCTCCAGAGAGGATGATAATGTGATTTGATATCGGAAAACAAACTCGATTCCGAGGTGATATATTCATTCACCATCTAATGATATAATAGATCAATCCTTAGAAAAAATGAAATTGTAAAAGTTTAGGATTTTCAAGTTCAACATAGTGGGAGGGTCGTTGTTAGATATGTAGAGCTCAGATAAACAGTGATTTAACGGGTACGTGGTGAGTGGTTTTTGGATTTTTTGCCAATACTGTAACTCTACTCTAGTATGGTCCAACGAAATGAGACATGACTGGCCTGCTATATGAATGAAATCATCATTTGCATTATGATCGCAGATTTTTTGCCTCTTACAAAAGCATAAATAGTAACAAACCATATATGAAATTGTGCGTCATGATACTAGCATTGATATGGTTATCGTAAGGCTTATATTAAAACTATTGGCAAAAGGATTGTTATTAGGCCAGCTACAGGAATTCTGTTTGGGCACTAATTGGCCAGCCTGTAAGAGACAGACATAATTTGCTGCTGGACAGCAAGGTCAGTTTGAAGCAAACCAAACTCTTCTCAATTTTCTTTGACACGTGCGAATAGCAAAACCGAAGCCCAGGTGCCTTCAAGACTTCACAAGGGGGTCGTCAGATCGATATTTTTGGGTCAGTTATTAATTCCCCCGTTTATAAAAGTTTTGAGCCCCCCCCCCTCCCCCTGGAAACCGAACCATTACGAAATAAGTTATCAAAGGAACGAGTAGCTACTCCTTTCTATGTATCTTTCAACTTAGAATTTATCTTCCAGGTTCAACTTAAAGGGTTTATTGCAATGATTTTGAATTTCTTGAATTAGAGTTAAATTTTCTTATGAATGTAAAAATAGAAAAATATTTTTCTTGTTAGATTCATTGTTTGTATAGTTATGCTGATACAGTTTATAGTATTCAAAAAGGTTCCGTATTGTTCGTTAAGTAGATTTAAAATAATTTGAAATTGTTTTCATGAGAAATTACAATTGTTGAATTTTTTCTTTATTTATCAGAGAGAAGGACATCATCAGAGATAGGGTATTTCGACTTTCGACCTTAATCCAAAGGTTATCATAAGAGATATTGTATTTCGACCTTAATCCAAGGTCATTTGCACAATCCTACGTATTCAAAAGCTTTAGTAGTTATTATGTTTCGCTATTAATTAGTTGTGAAAATAATGAAGATAAACAAAGAAATGAAACATAGACGCGAGGATGAGTTTATTTTAACCCCAATTGCGATTTTAATTAAGGTTAACTAGCAACTTGCAATGTCACAATAAGTGTAAGTTGATGGATTGACTGGTTTTTCAATGTCAAATTGTCTCACTAAGCAGTATAAGTTTTCGTTTGTGTCTTCGTGTTTCGTTTTATCTTCAGTTGATGTTATCCCATTATTCGAATCTTGTTTCTTCGAAGCTTCTTGCTCTAAATCAAGAACAAGAATTAAGTATCTTTTGCAATGATCAAAAGTAATGGGGAATAAACGATTTTATGGTCTTAGTTTTGTTTTAGTTTCAAACTTAGGTCATTTAGTTTAGACCTTAGGTTTGGTTTCGACCTTCGGCTTTTAGGCCTACAAGATATATTTAATTCATCCCAACCTCTCTGTTTACGATTCTTATGACTTGGTTCCATTCTCTGGAAGCAAAACTAGGAAACATGTAGTCTGTGTCATAGACACTGACCTTTTCAAAAGTTAAGAAATTGAGATACCAAGGTTTGGTATAGTTTCTTATGTGCAGTTCACAGTGCAATTCATTGGGGAAATAACCTACACTAGCATAATAAACCACCACAGTATTGCAGAATAACGATCACAGTAGTGATTATCCTCCACAGTAGTTAATACAGGTTGGCTAGCGTATGCTGTATCCAATAATAATAATAAAGGTCTTAAGGTAAGGTTCCCAATAGACCAAGCCAACCAGCACGAGGTTCTCAATAGGCTAACCAATTGGCTAACTAACAAATAAGAAATATTCTACCAAACCCAAACACTTCTCAGTGATAAATTTCTCACATTCATCAAAACGATCAAGAAATTGCAATCGTGGAAGAAATATAATGAAACAACCAAGAAAATTCATAAAAATGTGCTTTACTCCCCGCCTCCCCCAAACAATATCACGAATCTTGAATTTCGAGTAATTCATCCAAACTTGCCTGCTTGTGTGTGAATAAATGGTGCAACTTTTGATCGAAATTATTGACGGAGAGATCTGATTTAAGTTATTCATTAAAAAAGCACTTTTTAAAACTGTTTGCAGAAAGCATCAGCATATCAGCTGGTATATGTATGTTAAAGGTTTTTGTCGGTTTTGTTAACATTCTTGTGCAGCGAAAACCAACTTACCGGTACTCTTTGTTTTCCTCAAGGATCCCTGCAAAGTCTCTTTATTATTGTAATTGTTGTTTTCCCAGATTTTCTGCGATTGATCTGCCATTTGGAATAAGTTTATGTTTTACCGTATTACCATTAGTAATATTGCTTCTTTTAAGGAAATAATGTTTGATGTTATTAGTATTTCCCGAATTCGTTGGAGCTGGAAGTTCTAGTGTACATTATGAATAATTGATTGATTGGACTGTCTAATAAAATGGAAGTTGATCTTTGGTTTTGCAATTCAACTGCACAATCGCTTGAATATGTGTTTTTGCTTTGTGAAATTTGCTCAATTTGTTTTTAGTTTCGAACAAATATTTCAAGATTACGTTTCACGTTACATCGAGGGGTAATAGAGTTGTACTGGTCTAGCCTATTTTGAATAAGGCCAATCAGAAAATAGGTGAATCTGTTGAGTGTTAGACGAGAAGCTTAAGTAATACATGTTTCTGCTATGTATGCTTCCGATTTTTCAGGCAATATTGAAGTTTTGCTACAAAGGAACCTTGGGTATTTGACCCGATTAACACACTGCCTTAATTCTAAAAAGCTCTTTATTACTTCAGAAAGCGTCCACGACTTTATCGTTGCAAAGTTAGAATACAATTAAAAATAGTAGAAAATAGAATGCGTGTGGTACATTGATTGTAGATAATAAAAACTTGATAACGAGTATAAGCTCGAAATATTGTGTTTATATAAAATTATGGTAATAAAAGTTATTATACGTCATTTTTTATTATCAAAATTAAAATAACTTGCAATGACTTCAAAACTATTTATAAATTATTTGAGAAGCGATTTGTTGCGAGAATGATTTTCAACTATTATGAAACTCGAGTATAGTGAGAAGAATTGAAAACATATCAAAAGACACAATAGCTCCTGAAGCTTTTGTCGTCTGACTTCTACTTTTTAAGATATTTTTCTTGAAAAGATAAGGAAACATTTTCATGCACCCTTCTTGCGAAGGGACTGAGTCCAAGTGAGCTTGTCGTGATGGTAACGACTGTAGCCATGGGAGCATTCACTTGCGCAGCGCAGCATAAGAGTTCACTAAGTTGCTTTCACGTCGAAGAAAAACATCGAATCTTGAACTTTGTGTGCTTTAAATATCAAAATAGCTGTAGAATGGAGGAACCGGTCGCAAATTTTGTTGACAGAGACTTGGAAGATGAAATTCGAAGTGCAAAGGCATATTTACTGCGATCAAGCACGAAATCTGGAGAGAACTTGTAAGTGGACTTAAACTTAGGCCTTTTTCTTGGCAAGAGAGTCAAGAGAAGAAGAAAGATTATTTTTCCTTTCGCTCCTCGGGTCGGTAATCTATCTAAAGAGATAAGTTAAGCTGTAGCGTTGTCTTTTGATTTTTTGGTAGACTTAACGAGCTTGCTTGGTAGGTCGTCATGGCATGCAAGGGGGGCATCAGGCAGAAAGGCCCAGAGCGTGCAGTAGGGGCCACACAAATCCTTGGCCCCCCTGATTGGCAACCCCAACCAGAGAGGGCTAGGGGCTAGGTAGAAGAAACGGTAAATTTAAGGTATGTCTGGCTACTGTTTTTTAAATTTTCTTCAAACAAACTTGGAATTATCTCCATAATGATCAATAATCCATACTTAATTTTGATTTGTTGTATATAAATGTTCAACTGTGTTTTGTTTAGCTGCAAACTGGCTTCAAGTCTGTAGTAGTTGGTGCGGGAGTTTCCGTACACTGGCGGGAGTTTCCATACACTTTTACAAGTGTAAAATAATTCACTTAAATCTATTTTGAAATCTTCATTTTCATATCCTGGTAAAATATATTTATATTCTATCATTTTTGACTAAAATCTTCATTAGAGACCTATCTGTTGTATTATAAGCAATTTTTTATTGATGGCATAGAAATTGTTTGACACGTGAACGGCACACATTCTCTTTGCGTCAATTATGGATAGACGTTAGTTTAATGTTTATTACTCGATGAGGAAAAGCTCTACAGCCCAGAAAATCTTAGAGAGTAGAAAGTAAAAAGTCTTTGACCTAATTATTAGCAAATTATTTCATTCAAGTAGCTTATTGAACTTAAATTATCTGTTAAGTTCAAGTGTACGGAACCTCACTCTACGGTTTCACCCTAGAGAAGGATACCGTAACGGTGTAACAGAGAATCCTGTGATTGTTCTGTGAATACCTGTGCTAATTTCAGCTCTATTCAAGTGGATAATCTGATCTCCAGACCTGATGCCAGATCTTTAAGCAACAAACAAGAAAATTTCCAGGGCAAAACACGCTGAAATGGGATGTTATTATATATGTGGGTTAGATTGTAGTTTAGCTGCTGGCCTCCCGCGCAGTTACGCTGTCCAAAGAAAACATATCCACTCAGAGATGTTAGGTGGCTCTTCAGAAATCTTATCTCTCTATAGTTACCGTCATTAAACTACAATCGTCCCCGCATTGGGATTGAGCTGATATCATTCAAAATATCCCATACTATCAACACCCTTAATGCTCTATTTTGGAGAAAAATTTGCCTTAAGTGCGGCTTCCTATTCAGTATCCTATAAACTCTGCTTGAAATTTGTATATATGATATTTATTCATCATTTTCTTTAATAGATATGATCATCTGGTCACGGCACTAACAAAAATTTTGGAGGATCAACCAAAAGATGTTGTCGGTAAGTGTAATCAAGACCTTACTGGAAAGTATGTGCCCTCCCCCAAACTGAAAAGTACCTGTCTCTCAAACTCTCCGCTCCGCCGAAAATGCTATGTAGAAAATACAAGTGGCAGCTAAGTCTGTGCGATTCTCAATTACTGCAATTGTATACTTCCCACTTGACATTCAATAATTTGAAAGTGTCAGCAGGATATACACATAATTTTTATAAGAAATCGTTTTAAAGAAACCGTAGGGCTGGAATAATTTCAAAAATTAGGAAACATTAGTAGGAGATATTTTGTGAACCAAAAAAGTTAAGAAACTATTCATATTTTTCGTAACAAGACATAAGCTTGTAAGGTGCTTGGCTTTGTTCTTAGTTCAGTTTGGTAACATTCGATATGATGTTTTAGCTGTTTCCAATGAAATTTGCCTCTATTTTTTCTTCTTTATATCCAATTCATATTTGTAGTGATAGAAAATAAAGAAACTACATTTTCCTAACTTAGAAAAGTGCTCCTTCAAGATGAAACATATTCCATCTTCTACCAAAACCCACTTAGGAACCAAACCTTATACCTGCCTAGGTTATCTTTTTTCAACAATTTGTCAATGATGGAACAAAAATTGTGCCAAAGTTCTATAAATCATAGCTACCTATCCCAAATGTTAATCATTAAATTCTATGGGTTTTATTTTACGCCAATCACTGCCAAAAGTACAACCCCACATCTGTAAAAATTATTTACTGTGTTAATTTTTGTGTCAGAATCTTGTAACAAGTGGCCATTTAGATCTAATTTGTTTTTCATCTATATTTTACCAGAAAAAATTGAAGATTTTAGCAGAGAGACAAAGAGAGCTAAATTCAAGCCGAGTCCAGATACTATCCAGGTTGATTATTGAAAATATATATATATATTATGTATTACAATCCTGATTGACAATATTGGCTTTAAGAACCATTTGCTCTGTTGAATGGATGCTAGCATATAAGCGACAAAATGCTGTATATAAAGGAGAGACAAAGCACTAATTCATACAGAGCACAGAAGAGTTATTAGAAATTGAGATGAAATAAAAAATAAAAACCACAGACCACAAGACAAAGGATCTAAAGTTGTTATGGGATGCCAAGAAAATGATTGATAGAGAAAATAAGATGACTGCTAGGTGAATAAGAGAAACAGGCGTGTAGCCGGAATATCGACTCCACATATTTTCATTTCAATCCTCTGCCATGTTACTCTCCCTATTGATGAGTAAAATATCTCCCAAAACGTTACCATCTAAATCATCTTACCTTCTAAACATTACCATCTAAATCATCTTGTTCATGACATGATAAATCTCTCATGGTATGAATATTGAGCAGGCAAACTTGAAGGATCCTAAAAGATTTTTAACCAAGGTATCTTCATGATGATTATTTCCATAAACAGTCTCCTGTCCACACTTTATCATATGTATCTCTAATCATAGAGAGATGGCTCAGAACTGCATACTATCTCAATAAACAGACTGCGGTTGGTATCTTCTTATATATCTTAACTAGCTACTTTTAGGTGTTTCAAAATTATTACTTTATGTTTTTAGGATCAAGAGGAAGTACCTTCAGAAGTTAACCTTGCCCGGGAACATGTTACTTTGTTTGATGTAAGGATATCTAAAATATTTAACCTTTAGCAGGACCACTTAGAGATACGGGGGGATTTACCTCCCAACTTCTCCATAAATGTTCTGCTGAGATTTCTAGAAAATAGGAGGGTAGAAAACTTTACTTCTCATTTCAAGTATCAATTTTTTTTTTGATTAGAATCGTAAGCTAATTCTAGTCATAGATTAATCATATAGTTTTTGGATTTTACCAAGAGCCACCTACTACAATGGACATATTCGAACCCCTGGGTCTTGACCCAGGGTTGTTGCGACCGAAGGCCTAAACCAGGACAATCATGAATTTCTTGATCATAGAAGTGCTTTGTAAGCAATGACTGATTCAATGATTTGGAGAGAGGTTTATTGACTTGATTTGTAGATTAATAGATGGTAGACTTGGTATTTTTTCATGACATTAAGAAATATACTTTTTGATCCTCTATTTTTCAGCAAAACTCTGAAATTCCTGATAAAAGTGAAAGTGAATTAGAAGAGGAAGGAGCAATAGTGCTTGGGGATATTCTTGAGCATGCAAATAATTTTGAACAAGCCAACGTGGGGATTGGAAGAGAGGAAACCTTTAGGACATTTTTGGCATTAAAACAATTAACTGATGCGTACCCATTCGAGTCGTGTAGATTTTGGGGTAGGTCTGGCTATCTTCTATATGAAATACCATAAGATTGTTGACAGTATGGCTTATAGGACTCATCGTCTTACCGAAATGTAGTTGATTCGAAAGCCTTCGTTACTCGATCAATAGTTTGAAATAGCTCAAAAAACTTACAAATTAAAGGGTTGTTTATCTTGAGGAGAATTAGGATTTTGAAAATCATGATTTGTGAGAATGACTATGCGGATCATTTTCATTCTCACAAAGCAACTCAATCGATTGTTTAGGTGAATCTTCACTAGGCGAGAAAAGTTGAGTGATTCTACTTTTATCGCTTTTACACATGCGCAGTTTAATGTCTGTTAAAAACACGGCAGAAAAAGTTGAGCGCTTCAAAGTAGAAACCATTCCTAATTATTGTAGAATCACCTCCTCTAAAAAAGCTGCAGTGGAAAATATCAAATCGTGCGACTTTTCTCGCCTAGTGGAGATTCACCTTTTCTCTCAAATTAATTTTAGACAGAAGACCATTGTCGACAAAATTTGTCTGATAAAATCTAAACCCCCGTGAAAAACACATGATTGCCTCAAAGCAGTCTTCTTTTGTTGCAGCACCAGTTTCCAGGGTAACATGATTACTCAACAAGAAGCACTCATCATATTATGTTTCACTAAGCTTACAGTTTTTCTAACTATTTCCTATTTCCCAGTATAGTTTTAATGCGTTTTTTAATCTATAAATTCTTCCGTTCGCTTTTCAAGGTAAAATACTTGGAATAGAAGCAAACTATATAATAGCAGAGACACAGTTTAGAGAAGGTGAAGACCCTTATCAAGAAGATGATGAAGAAGATACTTCACAGGTTTGAATTCCAGCACTCATATCTAACAGGCTCACTTTTGTTTAACCTTTTCAATAATAGAATGCCAAGAGAATATACTCATTGTCACTTATTTACCTTTTCATGGAAATAATCTTCCTAGCTTTCAAATTCATGACGCTCATTGGCGTAAGATTACTTGATCTCCTGGGGGGCTAAAAAGGGAAACTGCATGTAGATTGATAAAAAACATGTTTAATAAGTGTGTCTTTATACAATTGTAGCAAATTACAAGGTCAACTGTGAACTATCCATGTTAGACAAAAAGCTTCATCAAGAAATGTGCATTTTTTTTATTTTTCTCAGGGGAAATACTTCTATAATTTTCTTCAGTAATTATTTTATTGAACAGCAGCATCCATTAAACATTTAAAATTATTTGTTTTCAGAATAATGAAAATGAAATGAGAGACTCGCTAGCTCTCGGAGGTAAGTGACTGAACTTTACCTGCAGCTGAGTTAACCATAATTCTGTCCCATCTCTAAGATTTCAGAGGAAAAGCATCATGAAATTATAGCATTCTGAGGCATTTCACAGCTCTGTTGTCTTCTTAGCTGTGACTTTATAACTTACCAAATATAATTTCATTTCAATATATTTGTGATATCCAAACACCCTCTGACTGAGACTCAAGAAAATATGCTGCGTGCCCAACTTTTGATCACCTAATATACTGTATATGTTTATTTGTGAAGTTTTCAGAGACCAAAATAAGCAATGACAGACAAGGATAGCTTTTTTCAAAAACAGAATATTGAATAGAGCTACCTATTGCTCAAAGCAATTGAATTATTACCTTTCAATGTGGACGACAAGGTAGAGGATGTGGAAGATTTTTCTTTTAATCTTCCTTTTCCTTTTCTTTTCATCTGCTTTATAATGAACTAAATCAAAAAGGATTAATTTACAAACTTTAAAAAATATATCTTATACCTAATTGTTCAAATATTGTGTTAACAAATACGTGATTGAGGGCAGATGGCTCGAAACCTCTTCAGAGTTCTATTCATGTGTCCGTTAGCCATCTTTGTATTTGGATGTTTATTAGTTTTTAATAATGCTTTTAAGTTTGTTGAAGTTTTGTAAAATAGCATCTTTTTAATCTAAAATATTTATTTGTAATAATTTACTGAAAATATGATGTGAAATTGAAATTGACGGCCCCGTTAAATTGAAATCAGATTGACCTTGTTTAGAATGCTCACTATTTTTCATGTGAGAATCATCTTAGCTTGATATGGATGAAATCCTAACTGATGCGTAAATATCATTTTTATGATGTATCTTATCTGAAATGTGTTTGTAGAAGAAGAACAGCCGCTTGAATTCGACGATATACCAAAACCCGATTATAAACCTCCTGTACCAATTCCAAAAGACGAATATGGAACTGGCTGTAATTCCAAAGTCTACTTCGTCTGTAACGAAGGTATTTTCCTTTTTCATTCAGTTATGTTCATATTCAGCTCAATATTCAGTCTAGAATTTTAAATGACACTTATAGCTACGTATTTTATAATCACAATTTTACCACTTGCAGTGAAATAGGCACCCTAGCAGACCTGATCATAAGCCATCTGTACTGATAAAAGTTACAGAGTACAGAAATTTAAGTTTCACATTGAGGCCTTTTTTGATTAAGGTAACCTATCTCCTTCGTGTAAACTAAGCCTTATCATTTTATGGAGATAATTCATGTACTGTACTACCCCTTCCTCATATTCCATGAATCACAATAAGCATGACTATTATTATCATACCAGCTGGAAAATCATGGAACCGTCTGCCACCAGTCACTCCGCAACAAATAACGACTTCAAGACAAATAAGAAAACTGTTAACTGGAAGGTTGGATGCAGAAGTAAGGATATTTCAATATTTTATTTTTCTATTATAACCACTGTAATAACCTTTATCTCTGATTTTCGTACAAATTCTAAAGATGGCTACTAGGAGGAGATCCTTCATGATGCATCGTTGTGAATTCGTTTCCAACATTATTCAAATGAACGAACTTCAAAAGATTTTCAATGCTAAACTGTTTGAATTGTTCCACTACTGTATAGGTTCATAATCGTTGGAAAGCGTTACGATAACGTTTCGAATCGTTTCTTGATTGTGATGAATCGCAGCAAATTGTCACAAATAGAAATTCTCGCAAATCTATATTCAAAAATATGATTGATAATTTCGTGTTTTCAGGTTATTAGCTATCCACCCTTTCCTGGAAACGAAGCGAATTATTTGAGGGCTCAGATTGCTCGGATATCAGCGGGGACACACATCAGCCCCCAGGGGTATTATATTTTCGAAGAAAACGAAGAAGATGAAGACGAAGGTGTTGGTAAGATAAAATAAAACATTTGTTAAATTTTCTATATTTTCTGGTTATTTCATCTCGTTGAGACGAAAGAAAACATTAACATTACTTTTCAAACAAAGTTCAGAAAATTTTTTGCACTAAACCTTTTTAGAAATCACAATATTCAATTAAGTATAACCATTGGCATACAAAAAAATCCCAAAAAACGCTACGACAACAAGGAAAACCATTTCTAAAAATTTACAAACTCTAAAACATGACTATGCTATGGTTGATATTTCCTGGATAGCCTAGACTGTGCTCTAAACTCAGTGAGAATAGCTGAAAGAGGATGGTCAAATTTTCATTTAGGATTCCTGGTATCTGTCACTATCAGAACCACAGATCCAATGTTATGTAGCCAAGAAGATCTCAATTTACCAACAGAACTCTTTCGCTAGTCAGCATGTATGATAGAATCTTGCAAACTCGCTTTTCTGTCACCAATAATGGAGGTTTTAATATGGAGGTTATTTTCAAGGCCTCCATATTATGGGTGTGTTTTTCTAAAGCAATTCTTTTTTCTTTAGCCTTCTATTCTGAGAATGTGTGTTTTTTAAACTATTTTCTTGAATAAGTGTATTATGATTATCTTTGAAAAATCATAAGTCACACTCTGAGAAAGACATTAGTCTGAAAGACCTAAGTTTGATGTATCAAAGTTGTGTTTCTTTGCCTCTTATTTCTACAAATTGTTTTGAAAATAGAGGGATTTGGAGCTCTGTAGGCCTTGGAGTTTCAAGATTGATTATGGCTGCCATTTTGTTAGTTGACAGGATACATGTCATCAATGGGACTAGTGACGAGCGAAACATCGGATTTCTAGCAATCGTATCTTTAAAATCATTCTGTTTTTAGCATGTTTGTTAGGTTTGGAATAACACTCTCTTATTTTCCAGTACTTTTCTTAAAATTAACAAACATTTTTAAAGGTTTGGTTTGGTAAATGTAATTCTAAACACATTTTAATTGTAAAGTTATGTCATTTTCATACAATATGATTAATATTCTAGGCTGTCGCTGCTGTCGGTGTGTAAGCCCGAAACCCGAGAAAGCTTGTAAGAAATAAACATTAAAATTCTAAAATTAAATGCTTAAAATTTTAATTTTAAACCTTCGCAGTTAAACTTGAAATCTTAAAAGCTAAACTCAAATCTGATCTAAGGGTTCGTTCCTCGACTTTTGCAAATCATCAAATCTCCAAAAATGGTTGTTTAAACAATGCCTTAACTTTTAAATCTAAACTACTATGAACACTAACTCATCTTTAGCAATAAACTCATAAACAAGGCTGGTAACGATCAATTAAAACCCTACTAGGGGAAGGATTAAGGAGTGGGGGTAAATCATCTGCCCCTAATAAGTCACTAAGACTATGAACTGTATAGCTAGTGATTGGAACAGATTAAATATTAAACTTTCTAAATTGATTTAAATTCAATTAAAACGTAATGTTGAATAAACATTGAACCTTTTGAAATAAACTTTGAATAAAATATAAAATCTCCTTAGTTTAAATACGCCTTATGCATTGATAAACTCTTACATGAATCTTTTAAAACATAAGGCCATAAGATAAAACTGCTGCTAAAGGTCTCGTGTGTCGTGTACAGTAAACATCCCATAATAGTGATAATAATACGATAGCCTAACGATCTAAGTTTATAAAATACTAATAGATAAATTCAAAAATAAACTATGCTTGTGTAAACGTTTCGATATTCATCTTCATCAGTAACTGTTCTAACCGGTTAGAACAGTTACCCATAATAGTGATGTCATTTAATTCAACAAGTTATCAATTCAATTCAATAAATCTGATGATTTCGTTTTGATTGTAGGTCCTGATCATTTCATAATGAATATCGATTTCGAAGGAATTCCAGTTGGAGAATTGGCAGACCCATCTTTGTCATTCTGGGTGCATCACTTCCCGTATATTCTTCCTCAAGTAAGTTTTTTAAGTCTTCCACAATTTGTCAATACGAATTAAAATCCATTGAAGTAAACCAACCAGAAGTTACTGTAACCGGCTGGAAATGATTGAAATCTTTTCTAAATCAAGTTGATTGTTTTTATATTGTTGTAAAATCGTTTTGCATCGTTCCAGAGATGTTGTGAAATCGTGTTGATCGTCTCAAAGCCGTTATGAATAGCGTTGTCAATCTATTGAATCGTACAAATTCATAACCATTTGAAGTAAACCAACAAGAAATGATTTTAACAGGCTTGAAATTATTGAAATTTTTTCTAAATCAAGTCAAAATCATTCAGGATCGCTAAGATATTGTTCTATAATCGTTTTGCATCGTTTCAGAGAGGTTGTGAAATCGTGTTGATCGTCTCAAAGCCGTTATGAATTGTGTTGCCAATCTTTTGAATCGTACAAATAAAAACCGTTTGAAGTAAACCAGCAAGAAATGATTTTAACAGGCTGGAAATTATTGAAATCTGTTCTTAATAAAGTCAAAATTATTGTGGATCGTTTAGATATTGTTCTAGAATCGTTCTAAGGTGTTTTGAGTGGTTCCAGAGATGTTGTGAAATCGTGTTTATCGTTTCAAATTCGTTACAGATAGTTTTGTTAATCGGCCGAGTCGCTACACCAAATTTTCAGCCAGTAATTTATGCCTGGCTTTCCTTCAGCTAATGGTTACTAAACCTATTGTTATACGTCTTTGTGTCACATTTGATGTTGAACAGTACCTGAAAGTGCACAACGTATGCCTCATCTCTCTCTTGACTATTGTGTTTTACATGTAAACATTGCCTACATAAATATTATGCTGAAATATATTCCAAGTAACGAATATTTGTAGATAGGCATCTAAAAGAAGCGTTTCGCTCTATTTGCTCAACCATGACCTTTTGGCTAAGAAAAAGCAAAACAATACACTGTGCACTCTCGATTTCGAAAAACTTGCATAAAAAGATACAACAATAGCTTTCTAAAACATGTTCTTCTATAAACTATTGCTAAACGGATCTTGAATGCTTGAATATCAAAAAAGTGTTGGTTGTTTACAGGGTCGATGTACTTGGTTCAATCCATCACAACCGCCAGAGGAAGAGGAAGACGAGGAAGATGAAGACGAAGAAAGAGAAGAACCCGATGAACCAGAACCAGAAAGTGGACCGCCATTACTGACGCCATTATCGGAAGATACAGGTGTGTGAACGTTTCACAATGAAATCAATGCGTCACTGTGGATGAAACTGGAGTTTTGAACACCTCAAAATTACTGGGCTAGCTCATTATCCTGCTTTATAGTGGTCAGTGCGCTTGGCTTTGGTTGCAACAACCCGGTTTCGAGACCCGGTGGTGGCTTTTGTCAATTGCAGTAGCCTACTATAGTAAAGTTTAATTACCCGTTTTAGACCATGCCTTACAAATCAACAATTCACTATAGCATGCCCTGAGACAGATTTTCAAATCACTAATGAATTAAGTGCAATGAAATTTATTTTTAGGGGCATTTGGTTTGCCAGCGGTGACAAAGAAATGTTATACTTTGATGAAAACTTGGGAACAAAAATGCAGCAAAACAACTTTTTCGAAGCTCTTTAAAGATACTAAATGTCTCTCTTCTATGAATTAACTGATCAACTCCCTATTCTAGCCCCAGATTTGACCATATCCCCGGCAAAAAATTACCGCAATTCTTTCCACAATTCATGAACATTGAACACCAATGACGCCATGCTATAGCATTTTGTAAATTACTGACTGAGTTTGGAATCTCTAGTCTGGTATTGAATAGGATCAAGTATAAACGGAGAGTGGATAAAAGAATCTCTGTAAGTAAGTATTTATTTACCAATAAAACGTTACAAAAGTTACTAAAGAGTAGAAAAAAAACCTTGTTTGAACTCCTAGAGAAATGCATACTTACATTAAAACGATTGAATTATATCAAAATTAAAAGAGACAGTGGCAGAGATACCATAAGACAGACCGCGAACACCTTATTTTCATGATGGTCCTAATGAGCGGGTATTAGGTATAGATGAGGTGAATTGAACATTTCACTGACTTGATCTATGTAATTTGCCTCTTTGAAGAGTTATTTAGTGGTTTCGTTGAGGTGTCATTTTTCAAATTTTCCAAACCTGAATACTTGATAGTGGATTAATGAATAAAATAACCAGAAGATTCATTTTGATTACTTTTCTAAATTTTCAACCATACAATCAAACGATCATTATCAAAGCTAAAAATCATATTCTAAAAAATCAATTCGATGAAATAAGAATCCTCAAGTAAACCTCATCAGACTTGATACCTAAAATCTATTTTAATAATGATCGTTTGATAATGATCGTTTCATTGTACGATCGAAAATTTAGAAAAGTAATCAAAATGAAGCTTCTGGTTATTTTATTCATTATCAACATCCTTGATCGAATTGATAGTGAATGAATGTTTATTTGCAGAAGTTCATGGAATGCCCGCGTGGACAGCATCTAAGTCTACCAGTCTCATTCCACAATATGCTGTTGCAGTATTACACTCGAATCTGTGGCCTGGTGCACATGCTTATTGCATCGATAGGTAATGCAGTTTTTCATGATAAATCTACAAATTCAAAAGTAAACTATTCTTCTTAAACGTTTCGATTTCATCTTAATTTAGTGATGAAGATGAAATCGAAACATTTATTAGAAAAGTTTATTTTGAATCAGTCTATCAATATTTATAAACTTATGAGATCAGGCTCTCGTATTATCATGAGTAATCGAATCTTATTTAAGCCATACCTGATGAGTTTATATTCATGCCCCTCATGAAGAATTTAACTGAAACACGAATTAATATTTCTCCAGTGATAACAAAAGTGTAATTTCTTAAGTTTATGAAATATTAAGAGACTAATTCGAAAATAAACCATTATTACAACGTTTCGATATAATTTTCATCAGTAAAATCTTCTAAAAATTATTGAAAAGTGTATAAGATTGTTAGAAAAGTTAATGATGAAGATTATATCGAAATGTTTGAAGATTTTTGAATTAGTCTGCTTCTTCTGTTCATAGGCCTTGTTGGATATACTTGCAAACTAGAGTACAAACGTTTTGCCCTGTTCGGGCATTGACTTAGCAAACTGGACTGTGATAAGCAAGCCTCAGGCATGATACCTAGTTAGCGCATATTCCAATTTTTTAAGCTCACTCGGGAGAATGGATTACCAACGTGTTACACAATACCTAATGAATCGATTTAATCAAATCATGTTTACATCTATTGATAAAAATCATGTTTCCAGTAATAAATTTCATTTCAAAATCGGCCATGCCATACGTATTCGATTATGGACAAACCCTCGCAATAAGTTCATTAAATCATCAGATAGGTTATCTTGAAATCTCAAATCTTGCATTCCGTCAACAAGGGCTATAGTTTTGTGAGGTTTGGAAGTCATGTACACTTTTGGATTTACAATCCCGTCAAAAGTAGTTGGAACACCATTGATTTCTTTACCAAATAACTACATTTTTAGCTTTCCTTGCCTTTTATTTCCAATCCAGACCCCCTCCCTCCTCAAAATAATGTTGTTTACAAAAGGAACTTCATGAGACCACACCAAACACTAGCTGAATGTTATTGGACTAGTTTTTGTTATCAGGAACGATATCGTAAGGGGGGGAGGGGAGAGGGCAAAATGTAGAAAACTGTAAAAAATCATGCAAGTGTTCCAAGACTTTTAGCGGGGATTGTACCTACACATCATTTCGAGGTTAATGTTGTTTCAAGATGCTTGCCTGAATTGACGTAATGGTAAAAGGAGCCGTGTTTTGTGGTCAAGCCTAACAAATGGTTTTTCTATATTTTATGAAAGTTCATGGCAAGGATTTGTAGAGGCTGTTCTATACTTCTATTTGACACCTGTTTACATGCACATTAGCCGACATAAAAGAGCACATCGATTGATGCAAGTATAATGAAACCTCCTAGATGAAGTCCCAAATCCTCTTGACAGTTCTTTATTTCCTCCATCAGAAAGTTCGAAAACATCTACGTTGGCTGGGGTTTGAAATACAGTGCGGAGAATTATAGTCCGCCAGTGCCGCCAGCAACGCAAGAAGAATACCCGAGCGGTCCTGAAATAACAGAGGCAGAGGACCCGACGGTAGAAGCGGAGCGGGCGCTGAAAGCCGCTCAACAAGAAGCGTTAGAACAGGACGAAGAGGACGAGGAGAGTGAAGATTTCGAAGATGACGAATAATTAATATTTTGTATGGTATTCGCTTATTTTATCACTTCATATTATGTACAGGACTATCATATACACAAGCTTATGTATTATAAATTTTTGAACATACACTCAGAAATGTTTGCTTGAGTCGTGGAGTACTCTGATAGCAAAGAACAACACTTCGAATTAGCACCTTGAAATTCAATAACATTTGAATGATTGTGCTTTCAAAGCTATTAGTTTCATATATGCATTTTGTATGAATACTGATAGTAAATAAGAGACATGAAAGGAGACTGGCTATCTGTTACGCAAAGTTGCATGCTCCTACAAGCATTAAATAGACTATAGTAAAGCAAATGTGACACAGGTAAAACAAGGCAGTTATTTTCACATTAGAGCTAATTAGTTATTTAGCGTTCTTTTGTAACTCAAATAAAATTTGTTTTTCTTTCGGCATTTGGAGATCGGCATGGAGCGTTTTTTTGATAGTGAGTCATTTTAATTCACTGCTGCTTGTAAACACATTTACGTAAATCGGGATCCAATTCACTACAGTCTGTATGATGATTGTGGGAGCATGTGACTTTGAGTCACAGAGAGCCAGTCTCCTTTCTTGTCACTTATCTATTTTCCTCTTTACTTTCTTACATCGAGCACTGTGATGAAGATATAGACAACAAAATGCTTTAGAGGTGAAACTGATAGAATTAATGAATAGAAAACCACTTTAGAACGTACAGATATCAACACAACAACATCAACTTAAAAATTATCGTCCAAAACTCGGGCTTACAAACTTGTTTGCATCATCTATCTCTTTCCCCACTGCTCTTTCTTGCTCTTTCTTCTCAATATCCTTGTCCCAATACTCGTCATAACCTGATTTCAAATCCTTTCAAACTAACTTAACAATCCAATATTCGTCATTCCAATGTGGCAGCTTTAAAAGCAGGCAAGACGTTGTAAACTTTCAGTTGCAGAAAGAAAAGAGGAAGAATTTCTACATTTTACATAGATGAAAGTGGCCTTGTGAAATCTTCTCTTGACATCAACCTAATCGTAGAAAATGATCCTTGTGAGAGAGAATAACAAATAACAAATTAAATAGTATACTTATTAACTAATTAGTAATAGCCGACTATGCAAATTGAAAATTTTACATAGTAATTAGTAATTACAACATCAGCACTAAATCATATAGTTGCTATAGTAGGCCAGAATTAGATCATAATGGTGATGTCCTATTCAGTGAAGTTGTTGATAGTTGATGATAGTTGATAGGCAAATAAACTTACTATCTTCGCAAGGTATGGTTTTATGTGCTAAGCACGAAGGGCCCACTAAATAGGTAAACTATTCGAGCAGTGCCACCCTGTTCCTTCCTCTCGATGTGACCACACCTCGTAATTCCTTTTGCCTTTTTGCCTGGAATTACAGAGAGCTGGCTAATTCTCTCCTCACACTTTGTGACAGTCTGGATGTGGTTTCGAACCCGGGACCTTTTGAACAAGGGTCGAGTGATCTAACCACTCGGGAATCCCCACCAAGAAGAGAACGCAGTGAATTTATTTGGAAACAAGAGTTTTCTGTCACACAATATGCAGAAATATTCCCATTCTCTTTATTAATCCAAGTGTACTGCAGCACAGAAAATATTCTAAATTTACCTGGAGATGGATGATTGCTTTCATAACAGTGCAGTTGTGTCTTCGTGTTCGAAGATGGAAAGGTGAAAACCCTCATACTGCTCCGATTTGTATCCTGTAAAACAGAAAAGTAATGCTTCAAGTGTTCAATGGCTGAAGAAACAAACCATATTGTATGACTAACAGTTTATTAAAGTTCCTCGCGTCTGACATCGATTATGCTGACCCAAACATGTCGAATGATGGTAAAGATCTTTTCAACTGGCAATACTTGAAGCAGCTAGGGGCCATTGACAAATAATCGCATAATACAAATACAAATACTTTGTAAAGATCGTTTAAACGGATTGCAACGGTCATGAAAAAGTGACTATGAAACGATTATCAACGATGTTGAAACGATTCACAACAATATTAAAACGTTTTGCAAAGGCCATGAAACGATTGCAAAAATGATGAAACAATTATGAAAGAATTTGAACGATTATGAAACGATTTTCAAAGATTATAAATGATTTGCATCGATTTCCAATGATTATGATTTGCAGTAATGAAACGATATGCAACGATTTGCAGTGATTATGAAACGATTTGCAGTGATTATGAAATGATTTGCAGTGATTATGAAACGATTTGCAGTGATTATGAAACGATTATGAAATGATTATAAAACGATTATGAAATTATTTGCAACGATTATGAAACGATTCGCAGTGATGCTAAAACGATTTTCTGCATTGAGCTAGAGGTGTAAAAACGCGATAGGTGAGTTGACTGATTTAACATGAGTACAAAGAAGAAGATGGACTATAGTAGTGAAAACGCGGCAGGTTATTGGAAGAACGCGGTATTAAACGAAAAAGTTGAGTAACGCGATAGTGACAGGCCGGCAATGCTGCAACCCTACCATCAAGTTTTGGTAGTTATCAAACACTAGCCAGGTCAGAATACTGCGTGACAAAGAAAGCTGGCAAAAAGTCATTTTGTTCTACGAAATAGTTTGATAACGAATTCGCTTTCAAATGATTCTTTTATAACTAATTGTATATCGTCTAAAAACAAAATCAGGTATTATGCTCAGATAACACGATAAAACGAGTAACATCAATCCAACATAAAGCTACTGTAGTTCTTGTCATACTGCCCTGGTTGGACATGTTCGTGATTTAATATAAAAGCCTTCTATTTGAAAATGGCTGAGGTCAGTCCATTTTAAGACTAAGCGTGCCGTTCTCTTTTGGCGTAATGCTCTTCCAACGCGAGTTTTGATCAGTAACGTGGCGGCGGCCGTGCTCGTGGTGGGGACCGTCCTCGTGGGGGTGACCATGCCCGTGATGGGGCTCGTGCCAGTGGCGGCGACCGTGCCCGTGGTGGTGACCTTGCTCGTGGCGGCGCTCGTGGTGGTGATCGTGCCCGTGGCGGGGCTCGTGCCAGTGGTGGCGACCTTACTCGTGGCGGCCCTCGTGGCGGTGACCGTGCTCGTGGAGGTGACCGTGCTGACGATTCCGCGTACCTACGTCATAAAAATTGTGGAACAATATTCAAGCAAAAAAGATTGTGGCAAGATAAAAACAAATTTTAGAGTAAGGAATTTGTTTGGCTGATTTCTAAAACCTCAATTCTCTTTCCAAGGTCCTTATGCTGTTCTATGTTTGCCTAACATCTACAACAATTGTCTTATTTTCAGGTATTTATCTATCTATTTATTACTTTCTGTTTTTCGTGATTTAGTACATATGAGAAAAGCTCTCCACATGAAAGCATGAGACAACAAAATAAGGACATGGATGCAAACATCAAAGCTGTGAAATATGCGACCAGAGCAGCCTTTTGGGGATTTTAATGACTAAAATAGGATTTTATCCACTCAACTATTAGAAGAGATTACTTTGGCGCAAGATTATTTGGTTTGTCAGGGTAGTTTAAGGCTTAAAAGACCAATTTACCTCTTAGCTGAGCTATAACTATCAGGAGGTGTTCTGTAACTGGCATAAGGATCAGATCTTGATGAGTAAGGGTCTCTTGCATAATCATAATCCCGCGGATCGCTTCTGTATCTTTCTCTCAAGTACGCATCTCTCAAATAAGAGTCCTTTGCGTAAAGGTCTCTGGCGTAAAGGTCTCTTGCATACAAAGAGTCTCTTGCATATGGATCTCTTGCATAGGGGTCCCTGGAATACGGGTCCAAGCTTCTTGATGGTGGATAGTCGTACCTAGAAAATCACAAAATAATATGCTTATTGTTATTAAATGTTACTTAGATAATAAATACCTACAGTGCAGCTATTTCTCAAGCTTCAGCCCAATTATCAGGGCAAATTTAGTGCTGCCCCTTGTATTTTTATTTGTAATCAAAGAAAGAATAGTCTGCATTATTAGCATGAATTTGACATCATCATTAATTTTGTTTCAGAGCTTAATAAAAAGAAAGCAATGTACCAAGAGAAATGTTACTCTGGTCAAACAGAAAGGAACTTATATTGACCCCTGCACTCCCTACGTAGCTACAACCCTTATAAATCACAAGAGATAAAGGGGAATTTTCTAAATGGGCATCATTTATACAACATCTAACCTTGGGGGACTTCTGCTCCTGTCCCTGTACGGAAGGGGGTAATGAACAGGTGGTCTTCTATCATCATATTCATATCGCGGGGGTGGTGGACGTTCGTAAGATCGGCCATATTCACCCCGTCTGCTGTAATCATCATACGCTCCACTGGGAGGGGACCTACTGTAGTGTGAATCTCTTGGAGGGGGTCCTTTATAATGGTCTTGCTCACTAGATGACCCTCGTCTTCCTCCCTTTGCGCTGTAAAATACATAAAGAATTAATAATTCCTGGTTACTCCTAGCATAGAAATGATGACAATAGGAATACCAATATCGCTCTATTTCATTGTATTGAGCACTTTTTTTCAATGTATCGAGCACTTTCTCAGAGAATCTTTTTCATTGCATGATTTTTATGAAAAGATTTTGAGCAGCAGCCAAAAATTTTGACCATGAATTATTTTGGGTTTTGGCCTTCTTTGCTCCGGATGGGTTTGGAATGAGACAAGGTAAGAAGGCAGAGAAATATTTGAATAGAAAGCTTCATTCAGGAAATTGTTTTATACCTTATTTGTTTTTGCTGCTTCCTCTTTAAACCTTTATGGCAAACTAACTCTTATCCCTTATGGCATATTTTGCAAAAAATCAAAACTAATTCAAGAGTCACATGCACAAGCCATTGCAAACCATCTATATCTTAAGAGAATGGAATATTCAAACCCTAATGATGCTTTTTTTCATAGGTAAAAACAAGTAAAAAGTCTCGATTTAACAAAATTCAAACTAAAAATAAAGAAATAATAAATGATAAGACAACGAAAATAATTCATCAGACAAAACGAGAAACTACTTACATTCTTTTCGGACAGTCCCTCGCACTGCAAAGGAAGAAATTATCAATGTAATAGGTTGAAGCTGAAGACAGAATGGGCCCCTCTTTTTCCTTAACTTCTAAAAGCTCTCTTCAAACCGCATGACATTTAACTTAAGTTTTGCTTCCTCATATAATTTCAATTAGGTGAATATAGCTCAGAATGAGCTGTTTCCCTATGGACGCATTTTCTTGTTCCTAGCCTGTACTTCTTTTCATAAAACTTCTATTATCAAGATAACAGTTTTATGGAGCCAAGGAAAAGTTGCTGACTCCTCAATGTGAATCCAAGGATAAAACATAAGTGTAACATTTGAACAACAAAAATACTTTTATATGCAAACAAGGCTTTAAATTGGGGAAAAAAATTATTTTAGAATGTGCAAGACAAATGTATCTATAGATTCTGCTACTTGGAAAAAACAACTTTTCATACCGGTGACCGCTCTGTCCACATTCATAACATTGGTTATCATCCTTGCCATCAACATGAAGTTTGCTTTTTGCTATCTGAAAAGGTCAAAATGAAATCCAAACTGAATATCATCATAGAAGGGACATGATAAGATCATCTACTTTGAGATGTTATGCAAGGACTTTGCTTTAGTTTTGGGTGAAAAATTAGATATTAGTTCAAACAAGCAGCCCCTTGAATAAATGTAAATCATTACGTAAACATTGACAAAGCTTGTCGGAATAAGTTGATTATAAATGTTATGAATTTTCAAGGAATTCTGATATCTTGGAGGGAATCTCTTGAAAAATCCATCCTTCAACAACCAAAATCATAACTAATCTGATCCACACACTTTTTTCCTCAACCTGTTTTAAGTTCTTAAAGAATTGGTATTATTTTTTCTGGTCAATCTAAATTTAGTTGATATTTTCCTTGCCTGAGGTACTTCTTATTTAGTTCTATATCAGTATTGAGCATTATCTGCCCCCCTCTCTTCAGAAAAAATCAAACTTCAGAATACCTGTACTGAGAGTTCCACATCTTGAAATATGAAGCCGTCAAGAACAGAAATAGCTTTCTGTGCCTCTTCCTTGGTTTCATAAATCTATGATTTAAAATAAATGACTTTGAGACCCTTGAATGAGTCAAGTACGAAATAAAGCTTTATACCTGGCTCGAGTTTTAATCAGTCCACTTATTTATTACAGGGCATGAGAAGTGGGGTTGCAAGTAAATTGAATAGACCAAAATTTAATAAGCCTTTGTCAGACATAAAAAGTAAAATAGAGATGGTCTTGAAGAGTCCTGAGGATGGTCTTAAAGAGCCCATGACCCTTGAAAGAGGTTGGATGATCCAAACACTCAGCCACACCTCTCACTTGAGAGCAAGTGGCAGTTTTGAAGATTATAGAACCTTGGCAAAACACCTCAAAAGTCTCCTAATTTGCCTACCTAAATGCATTAGTTTGTCTACGTAATTTCATGAATTTTTTTTGCACCGCCCTATAATTAAAAAAAGCAGGGCCTGAGGCCTTAGCACCCACTAAAGCCACCACTACTTGACAGCGTTATCTAAGATCTGAAATAAACAACAAAGTTGTAATTCCATGTATCGTATGATGAAGCATGAAATAAGCCTCCTCAGAATAAGTGCTTTCTCTATAGAACAGTCTTTGGATGGTACAGAACTTCAGTATAGCCAGAAATATCAGAAATATAATAAAACAAACACATAGATTACTTAAGCTTTTCGTCTGATACTCTTTCTGACGAATTAATCGGTTGAGTGTCAAACGAAAACCTTAAAAGAATTCATGTGTTCGTTTCATTATGTTTCTGTTATTTCTGGCTATGCTTTCTCTATCTTGTAAAAAGCTGTCTTGATTAAGGTTAGGTTAGCATGCCCCTTTCGACACCCAGAAAGTGTACTTGAATCGTTGTGGGCTTATTTTTGAAGCCTTTGGTATTGATCAACTTTTCATGGTGGTGGCCTGAAATGAAATGTTAAATTTGCAAAACCCTTAAATCGAAAGCAGTTTGTTCCATAATGAGAGTAGGCCCATCCAGCTCACCAAACTCAGGGATATCCTTGCTGGAAGGGCCTACTCTATGGGCTTACTATATAGGCCTACTCTATGGCATATCTATTATGGCCTAGTCTAAGCTTTTTACCACAAACGCAAAGTTCTTCACGATGTCTGCTCTCACAACATTGCCGTGTTCCTTGCACAACTGCGCCAGATCCTGCTCAGTACAATTCGGAGGAATGTTTCCAACGAATAATTTGGAACCTGGTTCTCCCAGTTGTTTTTCTGACTTCATGGTTATTTTAAACGTTTTGTCCCACAGCAACACTGTGACAAGAAGGGACAGAGAGTTCTTCACGCTTCATCAGGTCCACAAAAGCACGTGCGTGCACATAACTCCCATGAGACATTGTAATCAAGGAAACCTATAGTTGACTCGCGGAACAGTATCAAAATTCAACAGTGTTTGGATGGTACAAAACTTCAATATAGCCAGAAATATTGGAAACATAGCAAAACAAACACATAGATTACTTAAGATTTCTGTCAACATAGTAATACGTCAGAAATATAAGTAATCAGAAACATCAGTAATACGTATGCTTCGTTTTTTGACGTAGTTGAGTGTCAGACGAAAATCTGTGTTTGTTTTGCTATGTTTCCGATATTTCTGGCTATTTCAAAATTTAGTAAAAAGCCAAACACTTTTTTTAGTTAGCAACAAGATTAGGGCTGGAATGACCAAAACAATAAGCAACTCTAAGGCTTAATTAAATGATTTAGCAATAAAGCAATTTAAGTAACTATACTAAAAGTGCAAAAATTTGTTGGATCACAATCTTCTTCTACTTCTCTTCTTCTTATCTACAAATCAACTAATAAATAATGAAAACTCTGTTGATGTATAAAGTGTTGGGTATAACTACCCAAGTCTAAATATATCACATAACTACCCAAATCTGAAAATAACCTGTGTTAGGGAAACTACGTTTATCTAATTTGGAATGTCAAATTAGGTCAGTTAACCAAGTTTTCTATCTTTTCATGATGAAACGGGACGAGTTTTCTCGGTAACATCAATGGAGGACTGGATACAAGTAGCACAAGGGGCATTTTCTGAAGGGGTCTATATACCATCTTGTTAAGCATACCAAACTCGGTAGATTCGCCAATATTCATGCTTTTATCACAATTTGCACGATTCAGACTTTTCTTGGCTCTTACCACACCCACTATTATACACTTCTTCAATAAGCCACCGGACTTTGATCCCATCCCTCAAAATGGCTTGGATTCTCAGTTTTCAAAGCTGCTTGAAAGCTGCTTGGATTTTGGAAAACAAACAAAGTATAGTGATTCCTTGTAAACGTTTAAATTGAAGGTGATATGAAATTTTTTAATACCAAATTTGCTTTTAACAATAAAACACACTCAGTGTGACATCTGCACGATTTTTCAGCTTATCAACTTCATCATAAGAAACTTGCTTAAAAAGGTTGGAACGTTTAATTGTTAAAACCCAATTAGCTTCGAAAATTATTACTTTTTTAATTATTGCAATGCACTGAGATTTCATAATTATATCGTATAATGATAAAAATTGTGTAGTAGTTAGTTCAGAGATTTGAGAAGAAGTAGGATTTTGAAGCTCACAACCTGAAATGTTGAAAACTATTTGATCCTGAGGAAACACCTTAGAGAACAAAAGGAAATTTGAAACTCCTGCAATTGCTATCGATAGTATGCGATATATATGAAAACCAGGTTTTGTAATAAAAAACGACTAGGAAACATATAAAAATTATTGAATAAAGAAGAAAATATTTCATTTCTTAGACCAAAAGCATAGGGCAAGAAGATTATAGCTGTATCTTCTGCCACTTGCTTTCCCCGGTTGTTGGAGTGATTGGGTTGGGGAGTGATTTTACCCATCGGTGTCTCGTCACCCCTAGCAGTTAGTTCTTTAGAAGTTGATTTGACCGAGCCCCCGTCTCGATTTCTCTATGTTTTCGTAACTCCCGCCAGCCGATGCGAGCATGCGTAGTAAGCGTTTGGTTTTTGCAAATGGCGGCTCGCCCCCTGCGTGAAAGAATGACGGCCTGTTCAGCTCATCTCATGTCCTTTCTCCAAGATCACTTGAAGCGATGCAAGGCCAAGAACGCGTGGAAGGCAAGACCGAGGTGGCCATATTGATTTCAGCCAGAGAATGCCGCCGTAGTTGGGCGACGGCCTGAATGCAAAAGGTGCCTAAAATCATTTATTTCAGATAATAATAACATTAATTTAGTTAGATTTTAATTTGTCAATCAGAGTGGCCTTAGTTTCTAGCAGTGAAATGTTTTAGGCTCTAGGTGCTTGCTCAGACCTCGCCGTGTTAACAGTTAATCGTTCGTGTTAGGCTGTTTTTATGCTTGCCAAAATGAAAATGAAAATCAGCAGCTGTGGCCAGTTTTTCCCTTCACACACATCATATGCATAAAGATTACCCTCCTGATGACGATTTTTAATTAGATTGATTGGATGTTAACATGATGTCTCTAAAACCCAGTCAGTTGTGATCATTTATCAGTTTTGAAAGTATTTTGCTTTTTGTAACCAGGAACTTGTACTTTGATATTACAAGGCTGAAATGGTTTTGATATTTATGAATATGGTACTTTGTTCAGGCAGAGGTAGCTACTAACTAGATTGAAATAATTGGTAATCCCTGCTCTCTGGCAATCAACTTTGTCAATATTCATATCTGAAATGATTTCCCACTGTTAAAACAGTTAATGTTGTTTAGGCTCAACACCAATGCATATTATTTTTGTAGATCTCGGCCTGGATAACCTCTATTTGGATGTTGTTAGATTGCTGAATTGCTCATGCTTCTACACATGGGTCAGCTATCTTGCGCCCACATTCTTTTTGATTTAAAACTTAGTTTTCAGATCTGGTTGAACACTATAGAAATTATAAATCGAAACCACAGATCCACTAATTAGGGAGTTGATAGTATAGTGTTACAGAAGCGAGATTTCTTGTCATTGCTGTCTTCATTTACTCACGCATTATCGTTCTTAAGCTTGAGCAACTCAGTGATCTAGCTATATATCTCTATTTCTGTAGGACAGAGTCTGTTGGGGGTACACAATGGGTTGCCTGGAGCCAAATTGATAATTACGTTATCTTGCATTGCTGACAGAAGAGTAGACAGGAAAAATTCTGAATAGCATCAAAGTCCCTAAGGAAATTCTGGCCAATTGAGTAGATATTGTGAATTGGAAATTGAAGACAGACTAAGTCATGTGACTCAAGCGTTTTAGGTTGAGAAGGCAGTGAAAAGAGAATTATTATACTGATTAAAACTGTGTCTTTTCGAGATGATTAATTGGGTGAAACAAAAGTAAAGCTATGTGCCATATCTTGTTGTTTTAGAACAAAATCCGGGGTTCAAAGAGACTATTTAGGGTATAACCTTATCCCAAGGGTTTCATATCTATTTGGTCAGACCAAGGTTGAGGTGGCCATAGTGATCTGCCATCCTAGCCAGCAAAATTAGTCGTAAGTAATTGTTCAATCCCAGATACAACATTTAAATGAATTTATTTTCAATTTATCCCGGCAGAGATGAGTGCCCCGCTTCCGCACGTGCAGTATTTTGAAAGAGCATTGCAAATTGGCCCATTCCTGAACAATGCAGAAAAAATCTTCAAGGAACAGATTTCAGATGTTAGGTGAGTTCAGTTCTGCTCAAGGTCACTGGTTGGTTTTGGAAGGGTTCTGCAAAGTTTGCATTACTGTGGTTTTCATGTTAAGACAAGTTCTATTATTTCCTTTTAAGGAAAATGATGTTTAGATCGCCCAACACCAGCTTTTCTGTATTTATGCATGTAAATACACTGAGAAGAAAGAGACTCAAAAAGCAAAGCTCTCTATCTGGACAAAGCTGTTTCCTGGCTACCCACTCATCAGGAGATGTACAGATGGGTGGGTAACCACAAAACAGGCTTGAGATGGAGAGTTTTGCTTTTTGAGTCTCTTTCTTCTTGGTGTATATAGCTCTACTCTTTGTATTGAACACTTTCATGGCAAACCGCCTCACAGACTTTGTATGCATGTAAATATATTCATCATGAATTACAGGACTAATAATTTACTTGCTTACAGCCTGTTCACAAATTAAAGTTTGAAAAAAAGAAAGCTGACCTATTAAAAGTTTTCTTAGTGCTAAATGTTGAAATCTATGAATTTTCAAAGTTAATAGAAAATTTTTCAAGAAAAGTAATTATACTGAGAAGTTGACAACTTATCATAAATTCTTTAAAATTGTAAGGTCAACCCATAGGCAGTAAAATTATCTTATTTAACTTTGTTCATAGAGTAAAGTGCAAACTATTTTCTGAAGCTCTGTAAGGCTCTGCATGCCAGAAAATGTGCTGGCAATGCACTCAAGAGTTTAGTGCCAAAATGTTGAAAGGTTTTATAGTTTAAGTTTGGCATAATGTGTCAGTGATGTTGAAAAGAAATCATTTCCATTCCAGGGGGCAACTAAAGATTTACTTACTTTTGTTATTTTTATTGATATTTGATATGCAAATATACTTACTATCTTCGGGAATTGGTTTATGTGCAAAGCAGGAAGGGCCCACTGAATAGGTAGACTAATCGAGCAGTGCGACCCTGGTCCTTCCTCTTTATATGACCACACTTTGTGATTCCTTTCACCTTTTTGCCTGGAATTACAGAGAGCTGGCAAATTCTATCCTCACACTTTGTGACAGGTCTTAATGTAGTTTCAATCCTTGGACTCTTTGAACAAGGCTCCAGTGATCTAAACACTCAGCCATCCCCGAATATTTCAGTCAACTACTCTGGTTGGGGACCCACCACCTCTGCAAAATGGTTTTAACTGGACAGAAGAACCATAACAGAGTCTATCCAAGTCAATAATAGAGTTGGTGTTGGTTCTGGGGCACTCAGTATGACTGTAGGGGTTGCAGAAGACTGAAGCATGAAAGAAATAGAAGACTTAATTTTTTAGGACTAAACTCACTTACAGATATATAGGGATTCCAGCATTCCCTAATACAAAAGTAAAATGCAGTTATTGAGCATGAGCTAGTTATATTGTAAACTTTGGTCATATATACTATGTTTTCAGTAGAAATTTCAGAAATGTCACTGCAAAATCAACAATTTTCAAAAAAAACAATTTTCTTTTGAAATCTCTGTCATTTCTATTGAATTCTTGCAAGTTTGGAAATATTATACGTTAACCATGTTTTCTTTTTTCGCACAGCACTGACGACTCAGAGACAGAAGATGAAGAAGATGATTTAGATTTTCCTGATGAAAAAGGAGCAAAGCCAAAAAATGGCTTTGTGTTTGCGAAATATAAAGACAGTTTCAAAAAGCATGGTAAAATTTGATCTTCAGTGTATTTTTACGTTATCATTCTATACACTTTGCTAAGTTTTTGTTAAAGACAACTTAACAGGTAGGTAGTTAGACCTGATACATATCTATAGTAAATCTGAAGTAGACTTTTGAGGTGAATTTTGGACACTTGTAAGTTTGTAGTTGTGATTTTCTCATTTTGAATTTTGTAGAGTGGAAAGAAGAAAAGGCTAGGATGTACAACTTTGAATCTGTTTCAGATGATCGATTGTGGCTTCAGGTGACTTAACATTTTTTAGCATTTATTTCTCCTGTAATTTTTGAAGTGAAATCTTAGTGCAATTTCTAACTGCTTAAATCCAAAAGCAAAGATTTGGAAAATCTTTTTAAAGGAAATAATTTATGAGAATGAAAAATGACACATAATTTGAACTCACATCCACTGACTTTGTACTTCATTACTCTACCGACTGAGCTATTAGGCAGTTGATTTAATCAACCAACAAGTCACATCAATCTCACAAATTACACAACCTCTCAGCAAATAAAGGGAAAAACCTATCTCAATTCGACAGACTACTTTCCCACATCAGGAGGACCATCACAGCCCCACTAATACTATGCAGTGCCAGATCAAATCATCTCATTGATTTTCTAAATTCTGCTTTGGCTAGATAATTTCTTTTTTATATATATTGAGGTAACTTGTGGGAATAAAAAATGACTTTAATCAATTTACTTCTCTCTGCATTCTACTTATCGTTTACAAATTATTTACACTGTTCTTGATTGTTCTTTAAGTCTCTTAGAACGTTATTTGAAAAGTTTATTATATTTGGTTTTTGATGTTGTTCATGGGGTACTAGTGCCATTTTTATTCACGTCTTGTAGGAGATTCTTCTCAGTGACAACTCGGACGATTCCGACAGCGATGTGGTCACGGAGCAAGATATCACGGAGATGCTGAGGGATCATGTGCGGAAAAAGAAAATTCACCAGAAGTTTCTCCAGTTCTCTGAAGAGGTAATTGGACGCATTTTTCTTTAATGAATCCACCACCTTTTTTAGGGCTCGCCATTGCAATGTATTTTGACTAGTAAAAGTACCGGTAACCAAACTAGGTAAAAGAGTTATTCGATAGGTAAGCTATTGGATTGGTGAAATTTGATTTCCCTTGTTAGCCCGTGATTTGTGAATTGATGTTATAATAACATGGCTCTGAAGAAGGATTTGATGCGAAACACGAATTAATGCCTCATTGTGGATAGACCAGGAGCTGTAAACACCTCAAGGTTACTGTGCTAACTTATTGTCCTGGTTTATAGTGGTCAGTGCGGGTTTTGAGACTAGGTGATGGCATATATCAATTGAAGTAGTCTACTCTGGTAAAATTTAATTTCTTATGTTAGACCATTACAAATTAACATTAAAATAAATGCGTTACTTGCAGATTCAGGAAGAATACCAGCATTTCGGTTCGAGCTTAGTGCTTGACAGGGACAAGTATGGTGAGCTGCAAAGAAGGCGGAGGAAGGACCAGAAAGTTGTCAAGAAAAAGGCCAACCCGGGTATTTCCCACAATATTAAATTTTTCCTTTAAGTCTATATTATGTTGTTTATTTTAATTTTTCTGGATATAAGATCAATCTTTTTGTTTATTTTATTATTTTGGTTTTTCCTTGTTTGCTCCAGCATAACTAATTTGATTATTGGTGATATCTGTATCTAGTTACAATTAATCTTTTTCCTCTTTTCCCAGACCATTCTTTATCAAAGCAAAGACGTCTTGCAGAGGTAAATGGTTGCAATTTCCCCTTACCCCTCCTATAATGCGGAATCGATTTTGGACCCTATTACTATTTTCTTGTTTGTTTTTGATGGGCTGAGTGGTTTTGAATCAACCCTGGGACTTAACTAAAAGGAGTAAAAATATCCCAAAAAAACTGGAAAACATTGCAAAGAGAACTAGAGACAAAGTCATACTGTCAGAAATAAGTTATGATTATTCGGAATATTGATTTTTTAATTTGTTTGTAGATATTTAACCATCTATCAAAGTTTAAGTAAAGGTCAAAGGCTTCTCTTTCTTTTGCTCACCATCTTTTCAGATAGGGTACTGCACGTCTCCTATCCCTGGCTGCAAAGCCACTCACCCCTAATCTAACTTCTTGGTCTGAGTGTTCAGCAGAGAGGCTTTGAGTGCCATTCTCAATCTCTTTCTGTCCCTTGTCCAGGAAGACATTCCTTGATATTCCAATACAGTGGTGAAAATGGTACCACTAGGCCACTGCAAGGTCTTTAGTTTTACGATTTCTATCAAAATTATGTTCTTTGCTGTTCAATGACTTTTCTTTGCTATTTCAAGATTGATGAGCGAAGGAGAAGAATTTATGAAGAGAAAGTTGAAAAGAAACGGATACAACTAATTAGAGAAAATGAGAATAAAAGAAGAAAGCTGTGGATTCTAATTGCAAGAAAAGAGATCCCTAAAGTAAGTGATACAATATTTTGATATTTACAGGGAAGAGAACACGCCCTACTCTACTATACGGTAGAGCTCTGCCCAGTAGTCATCTTTTTCATGCAGCCATCATTTAGTTATTTTGCTCCAAAAGATGTATTGTCTTGATGAAAAGTTTAATCAGCTTTTAATGTGAACAGCGTGTCAGGTGAAGTATAAAATGGGCTTGCTGTTTTCGTAAAAAACCTGTTTTGCGGTTATCCTCTTAAGGAGATGTAACTCTTTCTATATCTATAGATATACGTGAAGTTGATGGCCTTAGTCAGTGAATGGCCTCGTGCGTTACCACTGCCATATTTGATTTCCACTGTTATGCATTCAATTGATGATTTTTTGTTTCATCGCTTCAATTGTTCTCCAAATTGATATCAGCCAGCCCAATGTTATTTGGTGACCTGTGACACGAATTCAAACCATATTGTTTTCAAGCAATTTAATTGATTCTTTCTCTACTTTGCCAGGCTTGTAAACAACGAAACAGTATCAAAATGAATACTTTATCATCAGCAAAAAAGGTAAGACCTTAGCAGTGGTTGTAGCAAAGGTAAAGCCTCAGTTCTTTCACCGCTTGCTTCATTATACCAATTGTATCAGAAAAAATATAGAGATTTGCTTTGATTTGATCATTTCTTAATGATTTGGATGTCAAGGATGTGTCTGGCATAACATTAGAGTAAATAACGTAAGATAGAGATCCTAGAACTGAACTTAACATCCTTAGCTATCTGACCTTTTGGGACTCCCGTTAATGTATACAGCCTTTGATTTGAAATGCAAATATCTGTTAACTGCTTTCAGAAGATATCCAAATAAACATCCCCTTAATGAACATACTTGAATAGATTTTAAAGCTTATAACCATATAACTTAAAGATTCTTGATCTCTAGGACGTTTACTGTTAATTGTATTTTGAGCTACAATTTTTTTGATGAATAGTTGGTGCAAGGATGTCAAAAAGAGATCAAGAAGACAGCAGTTAAATCTCAAAGAATTTCCAAAGATTTTGCTCCAAGAGCTAAACGAATGACCAAAGAAGTAAGTTTTATTTAGCATCTTTTTTTTCTCTTATCAAGTTGGGAAGAAATCCAATTACTACATGCAATACAATCCATGCTCGAATAATGTTAACATTAATTCCTAAGGCATGGTCCAACACAGGTAATTGAATTATACTGGAGCAGTATACTACAATTGAAATATGCTACCACCAGGTATTGAACCAGGGCTGTTGCAGACACAGGTGAGCATGTTAACCCCTGTCCTAATTTACTTATATGAAGGATAGTGAGGTAGACAGTGCAAAGTCATCACTACAGACAATAGAGATTGTCCACTATAGTAGTTATTACAAGTATTCTAGGGTGTCTTTTACCAAGTTTGGCTTTCTATACCAAAACCTTTTATCCAGTACTGGCCATGAGAATTTTAGTAGGTGGGCAGTGAATCACTCTCGTCACTGCTATCAGGTGGGTATCTCTTAGTAAAAGTGAACATAGAGATGGGCCATTCCCTTAAAACTTCAATAGATGGGGAGGGAAACTCATCCCCTGAGTCAAGTGTTATGAAACTAGACAAAAACCTAACTATAGAATAAGAAAATCTAATATGAGTTGGGGGTGATTACACTGTTCAAAATTCAGGGGCTTGCTTATGGAACAATCTAAAGACAACTCTAAAATCAATATCAAACAAAAAAATATTCAACCGCAGAGTGAAGGAAAACTTCATTGCAGCCTATTTCATATAAGTTGATATTAAAAATAGCTGAACCATCTTATCATTTTACTAGTTAATAAACTTTTACATATTTTCAAAATTTGTACTTCTGTATTCTTGTTAGAGTTAAACTTAATTTCTTTTATTTTTAGTTTAACGGCCTAAGCATCATAAGCATTGCTTTTCTTGGGTCGTTTAGTATACAACATTTTGAAACCTTGTATTTGGGTTGTATGCTATGAATAGAATTGAATTGAATTGAATTGAAGTGTCTGAAGAGAGCATTTCGGTGGAGCAAGACCATTGCCCACCTGAAATGGCCAGGTATGCTATATCTGACTGCATCTGTTAACAAGTCATTGATGTATGCTAAACTGGTCTAGTCATTTTTAGGCTTGCGTTTAAACCGCTCTCATTGACAAAACAACGAATGATTTTTGTGTTTAATTCAACTAATGTTTTTCAGATGTTGCTCTATTGGAAGAAGTTTGACAAAGTAGAAAAAGAACATCGGAAAAAGGCTGAAAAGGAAGCAATGGAACAGAGACGTCAAGATGAAGAAATGCGGGAGGTTTGTAAAGCTAATTTTGTTGATACAGAATTACAAACATTTTAAAAGATTTCTCCCTATTCATGGCTCTAGCAAAAATATATTATCTTCTTTTTAAGAAAAAAAGCTCTTTTAATAGAAATAACTCTTCTAAGATAAGTGGCAATCATTGACACAATAAACTTTTTACTAAGGGACTGGCACACACTGCCAATCCTTAAGAATTTTTCTTAGAAAGCTTTTAAATAAAAGGATTCAATAGAAGAAAAGAAAGAGCTGCACTTTGCTTGAAATTCCCAACTTTTACAATTTTATTGACATAGTCTGAACGTAATTGTTTACCGAATTTTTTTGTTTTAAAGATGCGAAGACAACAGAGGAAATTGAACTTTCTCATCACTCAAACTGAGCTCTATGCTCATTTCATGAGCCGCAAAATGAGGAGTAAAGGCAAGTATTATGGTCTTTATTGATCATAAACATTAATTCATAAAGCATGGTCTAACCGAGGTAATTGAATTTTACCAGGGCATGTTACTGCAATTGACACATGCTACCACTGAGTCTGGTCTTGAACCCGGGTTATTGCAACCAGTGTCCAGGTTTAGGACAGTGGTTAGTACGCTGGACTATGGCCGCAACAACCTGGGTTCCAGGCCGTGTGGTGGCATAGATGAATCCCAGTAGCCTGCTCTGGTATAATTTAATTACCCTTGTTCGACCGTGTATTGTGAATCAATGTTAATACAATATGGCTCTGAAGAAGGAATTATTCCCGAACACAAATTAATGCCCCACTGTGGATAAGCCTTGGGTTGTGAAAACATCAATGTTACTGTGCTAACTTATTGTCCTAGTTTAGGGCAATTGTTTGTACAAAGTATGATAACTACCTTTGGTTTGATTTTTAGGAGGGTTGCAAGACACAAGGACACAAGATGATATTTTGAACAAGCTTGATGAGCCTTCGATGGCCAGCAATACGAAGAACGTCCATGGAGGTTTTGTTGTCAGTAATGAAGATGATGATTATGGTATGTTACACTTCTTTTCTCATGATATCATACAATTCTCAGGTCATTCAGCATTTTCTTTAGTGAGTAGGTATGAAACGGTCTTCAGTGGTGTAATCGTAAGGCATTGGACTCACAACCAATAGGTAGTGGGTTTAAAACCAAGTCTTTGCGATATGAGAATAACATCTCTTTGATAATGATCGTTCGATTGTACGATCGAAAATTTAGACAAAAGTAATCAAAATGAAGCTTCTGGTTATTTTATTTATAACATTACACCTTTACTTTTAAGGTGTCCTTTTTCTAAGTTCACTTTTAACTTATGTGTAGATATTTAACCATTGTTAAATTTTGACCACACCCTAAAACATCTGTGATTTATTGTGACCACAACTTTTTTGTTGGCAAATTCGAAGTTTGTAACACTAAACCAATTTTCTAGTTTCGCCCCAACAGCCCCTCGTAACCTTATTCCTGTTTGTTTTCATATCATATTTTTGTTATGCTTAGTAGAGCTGAACCTGTTTTGTTTTTAGATCCTGAGGCAATGAAAGCCCAAGCACTGATAATTGCACAGAATGCCGTCATGATGCAACAAGCCAAGGTATATATTTTCTAACGCAATTGCAGTGAAGTGTCTTCAATGGCAAGAAGAGTGCTCTATACCTTGGAAGGAAGAGCAAGATACAATAGAAATAAAAAAAAGAATGTTGTTACCCGGAGTTTCACGCAATTGTGATCATCAGACAACAATTTTCTAAAATAAAGCTCAAGTTTGATACTAATGTCGTGTCCTAGAAAAAATAAGTGATCAGCCAAGAATAAATATTTGTCTTACAAAAAAAAACACACTTCTCACACCAAAGATCTATGATATTCCAGAAAAGAGGTTAATGATTATTTACCTCTGGTTGTCTTCCTTTTGGTTGGTGTCATCTATTTTTACTTGTGTTTGTTTTCTAGACCAGTGAGTTTGACGGTGGAGGTGAAATAGTGGAACTGTGCCAAGAAAGCTGTACGTTTTTACTGAATTACCCTTTTTGCACTTTTTGTATCATTGCCAAAATAAGTAGAATAAAAAAAGGGTTACCGTGCCATCGAGAGTAGGAAAAGACACAAGTTGAATGTGAACACTCCCCTTATACCCTTCGAAATACAGAGAGTAATCTACGGCTACCCCGTAAAAAAACAATAGGTGGCCAGAATTGTTTCTCTTACAGAGAAGCCAAGATCTAGAATAGCCTCTTAGCCGAGTCAAAGCAGCTCTCAGTCTTTTCAAAAAGACTTTGAAAAAAACTTTTAGTTTTTTGTTATTACTATTGTAAGTAAGTTTTTAATTTAGTTTATTTTGCATCGTTTTAAGGGAGGGCCTCTTGTAAATCAGCACCTATGTGTTGAATATGCTACCCTTCCAGTAGTAAATATATTAAATGAAATGAAATGAAAGGTCATCTGGTACCTACCTTTGATAAAACTTGTTTTCATTATACCTTTTGACAAAAAAGTGCCGTGTAAGGTAGCCTAAATGAATTGGGAAACAATCTGGATCATGAATTTATATCGCGATAATTGATTTTACTAATTAGAACCCTTTCTACCTGCTTAAAGATAAGTTGTTCTTCTCTCACCTCCTGAAATCTGTTTGAGACTTTCATTATAGTCGCAATCACTTGTGATGTTAGTATTAGCTCGTATGGATTAAAAATCATCAATTGATCTTTAAATTTGATGAGAGAATTTTCTAATGTTTCGTTTCATTTTCACAGTCGACCAGGATTTCAGCCTTGCCAACCCGACCCTTGGTGTCAACAAACTTCCTCAGCCAGAACTGTTTTCTGGCAAACTCAAATCTTACCAGCTCAAAGGAATGAACTGGCTTGCCAACTTATACGAACAGGTAATAGTCTAGCAGGTGTTTTCAGGTGGCAGTTTGAAGATTGCAGCATACTTATGCGGCTTCAAGGCTGTTTTAAAAGTTGTGCCGAACCATGCCGTACCGAGACCACCCTCAGTATGGTTAGCCAGAGCTTGTGCGTGACTTAGGCCCTGTTATGTTTGCAGTAGGGGGACAGTAGCATGTGTTACTTCACTGAATTTAATAGTGTAAGGCCCTAGTTTGTTCATTACAACTATTTGTGCTGCAGAAATCTTCAAATTAGAAATAACTGCCCACTAGACAACCTTTCAATTTCAAGTGTGACGCATGGTGGTTCAAAGCCGACGTTATCCAGAATATCTACCACCAAGAAGCTGGGTTGTACATAACTGTAAAATATATTTTTCTTTCCGGAAACCTAAGAACCCAGAGGAATATCGTTCACCAAAGTAAAAGTTATATGTGTAACACTTGTGTTCCTTGAAGCTACGTTGCTATGGCATAGAAGAAGGCTTAGAGAAATTTCACAGTGTTTGACCAACAATTTTCCAAGGGGAGATTTTCCAATTTGATGTGATCAGATTGCTAAAAACTGCACAAAATCATATTTTAGCATAGAAATATTTTGTATTTGCACCTTTCAATTGAAAATTATGCAAATTTCCATCCAAATCCAATTGCAAATTTTCTACTAGCTCAAAATGACTCCTAGAAGCCTTATTCCCAAGTTCCAATACTTTTTGCAGCTCTGGGTTTATAAGTGCTAAAACTATAAAGGCTATTTGCATTAATTTCCATTCCTGTTCAGTTATATACTATTTATTCTTCAGGGAATCAACGGGATCCTGGCTGATGAAATGGGGCTCGGCAAAACAGTGCAAAGCATCGCCTTCTTCTCTTACCTGGCTGAAGTGAGTCGATCACACATGATATGTCTTACGATATTACGTATATTTTTGACAAATTACTGGTTTGCAAACTTGTTTCAAAAATCCATGAGATACAAGTATTTGAAATGATTTCACAAAGGCCAGAAAGATTTGAATAGTTTCACTTTCACTTCAAAAACGTTTGGAATCGTTGCAAACTGTTCTCTATCGTTGCCAATCGTTACACGATACCTTGTTTATCCGTTTGGTAAGTTCCCGTTGTGATTTTAAGTCCTTCCACTCGTAATTGCTCCTAGCTTGTTTATGAATGTTTTATTTCTTTCAGGCGCATGAAATCTGGGGTCCCTTTCTTGTCGTTGCTCCAGCATCAACTCTACACAACTGGCAGCAAGAAGTGACTCGATTCGTACCCGAGTTTAAGGTAATTACAGCGAGATGAAGTTTGCTGCAAAATATCAGCTTCTTTTTGCAGTTTCGATAAGAAAATTCGATTATTAGCTTTCAAATCAATCTTTGATTCCATTGCTTCGATATATCTTGAGCCACTTCCATCCATTTTTAACGAAGTGTAAATGTGTTTGATAATGCTTGAAAGAATAGATATTGACTTTATGAGAACACTAAGGCTCAATATCCAAAAGAAATTAGAATTAACGTTTAGAAAGTTTAGCCCCGGGTGGGAAATCAAACAAGAAAATATTCATAATTTTTTAAGTGTTCGCATTATCAAAACAAAGCCATTCAATTGCTAAACAAGTGTCGTTCATAAATTAGCAACATATTTTGCTGTAATATGATTGTAAATGCATTGGTGTTAAAAGGTATACTGCACAACAATGTATCTTGATTATATGCAGTTTCCAGTGAAATCTGGGGAGGAATTACTCTTGAAATAAGAGCACTTTCAAGAATATTCTCAAATTAGGGGAAAATTAGGAAAAAAGTAGCAACATTGAGTCTTTGTGAAACTTATCTGTTTCCTGTAAAAAAGGGTCTAGGAGGATTGCATCGTTTTTATTAAGTCTAGTTCATATTAGCGTGAAAATAGACTGACGGAGATCTCCACTAGGCCTGTAACCATATTTGCCTACCTACTTATCAAATCACTCATTACTTCTTGTTAATAGGTTCTGCCATATTGGGGGAATCCGAGTGACCGCAAGAGCCTGCGAAAGTTTTGGAATCAGAATCAGACGTTTATAAATACCAAAGAGAACGCTCCATTCCATGTCCTCATTACTAGCTACCAACTTGTAAGTATAGTATGAAAGATTCTTTTTATATCATTGAATCTCTATATTTCTACTATTTATAGGTAACCTAAAAGATGTGAAACATAAAGTTTGATTTCAGAATTTTTCTCTCTAATAAGGTCGTTCAAGACGTGAGATATTTTCAACGAATAAAGTGGCAGTACCTTGTGTTGGACGAGGCTCAAGCAATCAAAAGCAGCACCAGGTATTTTCATATTCCATCAAAGCTTTTTAAAAGGGCTATACTCTAAACTAACATGTTCTTTAAAACCCTTTACCAACTGACGGGACTTTTGAGTCCCACGCCAAGATCTTAGGCTCCCTGATTCCCGAGTCTGCAAAATAGCCAAAATCAAAGCTTCACCAGAACGAGGATTTCAAGATGGCTTCGCTGGAAGGTCTAATTTCTCTTGCAGTCTGACTTTCGCAAAGGTTTCAAACATTTTTCAGTGCCTGGTCGGCCATTTTTCTTTTCCGGAAATATTTTAGGCCTGGTAGTAAGTTTATTTGTAATATTTTCCTTAGTTAGGATATTTAGAACGGGAAGGGAAATGGTAATCTAGGTCAGTTTTTGCTGTAATTTCTTTAGGCCATGTTGACATGTTAGTTTAAAATACAAGGCAGCTGGTGGGGGGAGCATTTACTTTTAGGGAATGTGGTTATAAAATCGGCCTGCCCCCCTGGGAAAAATTTTTTTGTTGTTTTTATTCTAGTAAGAGCCATACCTCACTAGATTACCAATCTGAATGTTTCTTTAAGAGATATTTCTTGTGATGGTTGAAAAAGGGTTTTAAGGAGTCTATCAAAAGCACTGGTAGTAGTTGCCGTCTGTTAGAAAGGCAACTACTACCAAGGCTTTTGATAAACTCCTTAAAGAATTTTTTGAATGTTGATTTTAAACACACGCAACAATACTTAAATTAATTTGTTAACTCTTTTACATACTTGATATTATCTTTTTACCAGTGCTTTTATATTTAGATTTTAATTTTTTTTCTTTTTGACTTTTGTTTTTAAACAGGTTGAACATTTATAACAGCTGTAAATATTTTTTTACGTAGCTGAAGTTTTTAACCTGTATTTAAAATTCTTTATTATTATTGTTATTATTTTGTTATTTGTTCATGTCAATAGGAAAATTTGGCCATTGGGATCCTAGGCCATTAGATCCGTAAAGAAATTAATTTCAGACGTTTCCTTGACCCTGCTATCTAAAAGTATATATTATAATGAATAGAAAGAGACTCGAGAAACTCTGCATCTGGAAAAGCCTGTTTCATGGTTGCTCACTCATCAGGAGGTGGGGCAGATGAATATATTCCCATTTCCAATTATTCCTTTTCCTGATATTTCTATCAATAAAAGTATATCTTATTAATTTTTAGTGTTCGTTGGAAAATTCTTCTTGGTTTCAACTGCAGAAACAGATTGTTGCTCACTGGAACACCAATCCAGAACACAATGGCCGAGGTAGCCATGTCATCTTTCTATATTATTTCTATAACATAAACAGTTGCGTGCTATTATTCAACACCAGATATCCTTGAATAACCCCCCTCTCTCAAATAGGCCCTGGAATAAAATCCAGCCTCAATATAGACCCCCAGCTCTTGAAATAAGCCCCCACCCTCAAATAACCCCTTTGAAAAAGCCCCCATCTAGGATTAATCATATTTTCCAGGGGGCTTTACTCGATTGAAGCATAGTTGCAAAATTCTTGTTTGGAAATGTCACCCAGAAGATTGTTCCTCAGCATAGCAGAATTTCTTTTTCGCAATATTCTGAAATATGACGTTCAAGTTAGGCATTATAACTTCACCTGGTTGAAACATGTGTTTTCAGTTGTGGGCGTTGCTGCATTTCATTATGCCAACTTTGTTCGATGACCACGAGGAGTTCAACGAATGGTTTTCTAAAGATATCGAGAGTCATGCTGAGAACAAGTCACACATTGATAAAAGTAAGTTGCAATCGGAATTAATTTCCTCTTTATCTTTCAACGTTGAAATAGCAAGGTTAGTTGTCTGTTCTGGCGCATTACGTACGATGTAGTATAGGTTGAGTTAAGCAATTTCCTTTTTGCATTTATCAGAGGAAGGCTAAATTCACCACGAGACAACTTATCCACTATACCTGAAGTGAGATATCAGCTGTGAAAAAGTTATCATATATTTGAAATTTTTTCATCCTCATGCATTAAGAATTACTCTAGTTTTCCATAGCATGCCAGGGATTTATCCTCTATAGCAAAGGCTAGTGAGGATTTATCATGAAAAAGGAAGTACAGATAGATTTTATAAAATCTGTTGTTGTTGTTTTTATGATTTTGTTAACTGTTTTTTTTCAATAACTGCATAATTGTTTATGATTTTTAGATCAACTTTCAAGGCTGCACATGATCCTGAAACCGTTCATGTTAAGAAGAATTAAAAAGGATGTCGAGAACGAACTATCTGATAAGGTATGCTCTTTAGACCCTCAAAATAATAATGATGATAATTATAGGCCACCAATTCTCGTTGGATTCTTTGAACAAGTGAGTTTAGTAATACGGGTTTCCGATTCAAATTATTTTTGTTTCAGAAATGAATTGATCAAAATTGTTCCACGCTTGTGTTTATTTTATAAAGTAGCTTTGGAATATTCCTTTGCATGCTATTTAATTTTGGTGAATAGTTATTTTGAATATAGGACCATTCCCACAAGTGTTCTAAGTACTCATCATGTTTCCACACCTTCTACATAATGTATTATCATGTTTTCCTTTTTTAATTTGCCTTTAACTCAGTCATGTTTGATTTTAGTCTTCATTGCAGGTGCTTTTTACCAAGCTATTTTAATTGCAGGGACATGAGCAAAGTTCTTGATCCTAATCTTGAAATATTTCTATTCATTCCACTTATGAATCCAACACCTTTTGTAGGGCTCCCCACTATAATGTATTTTAGCTAGTAAAGGTTTGGGTAAGCAAAATTAGCTAACGAGTTATCTGATAGATAAGTTATTGAAAAATATGTTCAAACATTTCTACCATTTTTCTTCAAGATTGAGATCAAGTTGGTCTGTGACTTGTCGATTCGCCAAAAATTGCTGTACCAAGCTGTCAAGAACAAGATCTCGATTGAGGATTTGGTCTCGCAATCAGCTTCTTCTTCAGTCACTAATCAGTACACTAATACACTCATGAATTTGGTCATGCAGTTCAGAAAGGTAAAGTTTTTTAACTGGAATCGTTTTGTTTATATTCATTTTAAGTTGGTATTTACATAGTTTTCCATCATAATGATTTAAACTAATTTACACCAACTACCTACACTAAAATGAATCCTAAGTTACAAATGAAATCATCAGATTACTATTTACAAATTAAGGAATTTGTTCTGTTCCATGTCTTAATTTTCGTTTCAAAAGCCTCTACAAGTTTGCATTCATGATATTTTGCCCTCTACCACCTTTTGTAACGGTTGAAGTTGATACCTATTTGATATGCTAGGGATTTCAGTGGATTTAAGTTCTATAACTCAAGGAAGAAGGCGAGTAGGGATTACGCTCTGTATTGAAAGAGTGATCCCCCAATCAAGACTGAGCCACAAATCAAGAATTAGAAAGAAAAAGAAATGGAAACCTGTGAATCTAACCTCTGCATGCTTTGTGAAAGATTTATCAGCATCTGTCTTTGATCGGTACAGAACTAGCGTGAAAAATCGGAAACATAGCAAAATATCATAACTACTAAAGCTTTGCATCTGGCACTCATCAGAGTAGTACTTCAGGAAGAGAAAGAGACCTGACGAATTATTTTTCATATTTCTTTTCATGTAGATCTCTCGGTAAACCGCTCCAGAGTTAGTTGTTTTAATCCTTGATTTTAAGGTCTGCAACCATCCTGAAATATTCGAAAGAAGGGACATCAAATCACCTCTGTACTTCAAGCTGTCAACGTTTTGCCTACCAAGGCTGATCCACCATCAAGGTATTCCGAATCACTTATTACTGTCGTACGAAACTTAAGCTGTGACAAAGAATGCATTCACCAAAAATTGATTTTCTGAACTTTTTGAAATGATACTCATCAAAGATCGTTTGATATTAATTACAAGTGGTTCCTCATAATTGTTGTAAATTGTTTTGTATTCATTATGAATCCGTATCAAATCGTTTCCAATTCGCGGCTAATCGTTCTGCAATTGTTCCAGATCGTTCAGAAATTTATTAAACCATAGCAAGTCTTTCAAAGTCGTTGTGGAAATATCATATGAAAATAGTTGCAAAGTGGTTGCGAATTCGTCTCAATTCAAAACTTTAATTTACACATTGATGACTAGAACAGAAAGGCATAAGGACTTACTCCCTCGTGAAAGAATTTGTCTGCTTTGCTCTCTGAACGAGTGAACAATATTATCTTGAATTTATGACACGCCCAAATGAGAAGATAATGAATTCGTTTGCTATTCTCCTCACATGAGCTGCAAAAATTACAAAAGAAGCCCAAAACAACCATTTAAAGCCCCAGAATATACATATATACTTATTCTATTAACTTTGGTTTCTCTTTGGCTTAACTTTGGTAACTATGATTGTCGACGTTCCGTTAGATAGATGGCTATAACGAACAATCTGTTATTTATGTTATTTGAATCATAGACGTAATTACTGCCGAATTTTTTTATAGGTTTTATCGACAGGATGGATATATCTAGACAGAGGTGACAACTCTTCCAGTTCCCTTTACTTGTTTATATTTCTCGTTCGTCTTCTTGTCAATATCTCAATTTCGTCTCATTGTAAAATACCCTGGGAATATTTCCTTGAAAACTAATTGCAAATGTATTTTTCTCTAGCCTTCTGCAGATAAAATCAAGCATATGGAGTCCATCTTACATCAATGAGACTTTAAACAGCACAGAAGGTATTAAATATAGTTTATCTTTGTATTCTATAATCAATAAGTGAATGCTCGGGGCGGGTGAATTTTCAGTGGTATGGTATGGTATGGTATGTAAGGATGTTTTTCACAAAAAGGGCCTAGGATGAATCGATCGATAGAAAAAAAGCGTTAATGAATGAGAACTTAATATTTGCTGCTCAAACTCTGTTCAACTTTTTTTCTGCTAGATCTGTTCTATCACTCTCAGACACGGTTCCCTAAATATGTTTGATTTCAACTATAACACATGTGTATAAAGGAAGTTCCTCACCAGGATAATTTTTTTTGTAGCGGGGATGGCTGAGTGGTTAGATCACTCGACCCTTGTTCAAAGGGTCCCGGGTTCGAAAACATCTTCATACCTGCCTAAAAGTGTGAGGAGAGAATTAGCCAGCTCTCTGTAATTCCAGGCAAAATGGAATCTCTAGGTGTGGTCACATCGAGAGAAAGGAACAGGGTCACACTGTTGTTAATTGGGTATTTAATTAGGTAAAAAGCATGGAACTCCGAGTAACACAACTTGTCATTTATATTGAATAGACTCTCTTCAACTACTTTCTATAACAGCTGAGAATTTTCTTCAAAAAGATTTTTAATGGGATATCCAAACCTTCCTAAAAAGCAAAGCCTCCATCCGGCTCACAGTCGTAGAACCGTCATGTTTTCCAGACTCTGATATTTTTCTTTTCCATCAGATGGTCGATGCACAAGTTGTTTTTCAATCACGAGATTCATCAACCTCAGTCCGTCAGAACTTCAGAGGATCTTTTGCGGTGCTGTGTTTCGGTGAGAATCGTCACATTTTCAGATAACTTGAGAGGAGATTGCCTATCCTGGCAGTGCTCGATATACTTAAGTATAGAGCAATTATAGATTAGAATGAACTGAGTCAAGTATTTTTTGGAAGACTTTTAAGATGGTGATGATAAAGGCCAAAGTCACAAATTGCATCAACTTGTCGCTAAAAAGAGATCCGAAAATCAAGAGAGAACTCGCAACTAGTTTTTGGTTTGTTGGTACTAAAGTTACTTCGAAGCTTTGGAAACCCCGACATGAGTAATAATTTTTTTGATTTCTGATTACTCCTGGTATTTCCATTACAGGATATTGGCAGTGTTCTTAGCCTTAGAAGAAGCCAGGAAGAGTCGACATTCAAGAGAATGGAACAAACGGCGATCAAACTCAAGGTGGGTTTACCGAGCAGTTACTGTTTATAGATCAAGAGGTAGAAGTGGCCTCTTAGGCAGAGCACTCTACCCAAGAGAGTACCCCAATATATAGTGGACATGCTGCTCTCATGGTTGGGTTTGTAACCGAAATGGCTGAAGCAAGGTTAATTAGTTTCCAACACTACGTGCGAGAAGATAACTTTTATAAGTATTCAGTTATTTCCTACGGTGTCATGATTAATTTTAATTTTCTTTAGTCTTTGAAAAGCTATTTAGAAATCAGTACTTTAGCTGTGATTTTTGATGCTATGACATATTGTATTTGAAAGAAACGAATTGAAATTTTAAAACAAGATATTTTTCCCCAAGGTCAACATGCTTGAGTCGAGATGATCTCCTTCTTCGCCATGATTCTCCGACAAGCTATCAATCAGTGCAGCAGGGAAGTGAACTCTGCAACCTCGTATTCACGTCAACAACAACAACCTTTGCCTCTCATTTGACTCATCGCATCTCTCGGATACCTGAGTTGATCGAGCGCAGACGTGCACAGCTGAACGAGCTGAAAAGGTCGAAGAAGCCAGCGATGAAATCTCCGCCAACTTCACCAAGAAAGAAGTCACTTCATAAGCACAATGAACATTTCATGCATGAAAATGCACTTTCCCTGGAGAGGTAAGTGTAACAGTCTTTGATCGGTGTAGAGCTTCAGAATAGCAAGGAGAATCAGAGGACACAGCGAAACATGATAGTTTGTATGTAACTGAGTAAGTAGGTATATTTTGCCACAATAAAAACCTATTCAAAATTGATAAAAGAGATGAATTAAAGTAATGTTGATAAAAATTCAAAACGTATTTAAAAGTCTTAGGTTAAAAATTTCTAATTACAAAAATTATAAAACACCTCTTACTACTGTGGCAGGGATAGTATTAAAAGATCGGCGTGACCTTATTTCCATAATGGTCCCTCAAAGGGTAGGAAGCCAGGAACTCCAGGAAACCATAAACTTCAAAATATATTTGTGTACTACATTCATCGGAGTAGTAAAAGTGTGACAAATATAAATTCAGCTGAAAATCAATTAAGATTGTCAATTTGATACAAATAATGCCATGGAAAGATCAAACTAAATATGTTTGGCCACACCCTCTGTCAGTAGACCAAAGACGTTTTATCAATGGTAATATTTTATTCATCTTTATGAAGTATAACACTGTACCACTCCGACCAATAACTGTGGTATTCAGAGGCAGAGTTTTTGGGTGTAAAAATCCTTTTCCTATAGTTGGTCTTCTTTTATTGACTGTTTTCTGTCAAAAGACGGCACAACCACCCTTAAGAATAATGAGAAATATTAGAAACATATCGTATACCCTTTGATATGCTATTTAGTCGAACATTCAAGGATGTTCTTAGTAAATCGATTCTTCAAACAATTTTACAACGATTTATTTGTGGACAACTGCTTATTTCTTTACATTCTAAACTATCTTTTATCAGTCATTTGAATTCAAGTTTTCATTTCAGGCTTTCTTCAGAGGCCATTGAACCGGAGACAAGATACAATGTGCCGACGTCGTACCCATCGTTTCTAATTGCATACGAAGAAACAGTGAGTACTTTACATTTTTACAGGTTTTTTACTTTCATATTTGTCATGAAGATAGATAGGTGAATTTTTCATATTTAATCCATTCAGTTAAGTTTCAGCTTCATGTAATTTGAATTCACTTCATACAATATACGAGATAAACGGAAATAAATATTTATGCTACGTAGAAGATTAATCAAGTTACAGCAGAGAATTACTAAGGTTGAGCTCTCTCAATAGGTTAACTAATCGAGAAGAGAGCCCCCTCCCTCACATCCCCACATCCCTCGGGAAAATTCATAAATTCTACTTGTATATATAGCTGTAACTCATTGGGTCTGATTTGCTTTAATCAATAGATGAAACTTCAAACTCTTTTAAGAAAATAATTTTGATGGACTATTTCGCAGGTCTACAGGTTACATATTCCAAAGTTTAGCAACAAGATATCGAATTGACCTTAGACCATAATGAAGGGAATTTCCACGAGACATATATGGATTGCCATGACAGGCGTGTCTTGTGGAATATTGATGAACAGATGAGTTGAATAAGAAAGTCATGAAAGCAACTAGGTGAAGTAGATGAATCGGTCATCTGTTGACTCTCTGACGAACCACTGACTTAATCTTCACAGGTAGTTGCTCCTCCACAGCGTTTCTACATAGAAGATCGCGATGCTGCGTATAAGTCACATGACATGCAATTCGGTTCTGAAGAACTCAGGAATGTAATCTCTCACGGAGATACCAGGCCTGTTTCTGCAAAGGAGAAGAATTCTCAATTCTTCCCAGCACCACTAAAGGGATTGGCTGCTGCTACCCCCGTCAATGGATGGTCGCATGTCAAGTGCCCAGGTATGGAAACTGTTTTGTGCTTCAAATAATGGGGGTCATGTAAGGGGGGATGGATCATTTCTATAGATTTTCATATGGTGGAGAGGTCATAATAGAATGAACCACGGGAATTGTGTGAAATAAACTCTTGAAATAGATGGGTGAAAATAAATGGAGTGGTTGATATTTTTTCACAGCCAGAGCAAAATTTGCAAGTGTTGTGCTTCAGAAGTGAAAGAATTGCGCATTACCGCACATCACCGAAAACCTTCCACATTACTGTAACCGTCCACATACCTGCACATACCTACACATTACCGTACATTACTGAACACCCTCCAAACATACTATTGCACATTACTGCATACCCCTCATACTATTGAACCCACGTTAGAAAAGGTTATCCTCAGATATGTCGTAAATGGAATGTATAACATGTGCCCTTTGTACGGCTTATGTTGTTATTAATCATAAGTCTTCTTCATTCATTCATCTTGTGTCTTCCTCGTAGACCGGAATGCGTTGATAACAGACAGCGGCAAACTGAAAGTCTTGGATGGATTACTGAAGAAATTAAAAGATGAAGGTCACAGAGTTCTTATTTATTCACAAATGACAAAAATGATCGATATTTTAGAGGTATGTAGATACGTGTTAATTTCCATCCAGCTTATTTCACCAGGCTGATTGTTGAAAGGATAAGTCTGGGGCTAGGGAAATTGTTGATGATTTCAATGAAGATGTCCCCGTCTATAGCTTAGAGGTTATCTTGGTTTTTTCCCGCCAATCATCACCTATCATCACGGTCTGAACTCGTTCTGAACCATGCTTGAGTTAACTGAACCAACCCAATTCTACTATATGTACAGCACCCCTTAACACTTTAGGTAAGTGACCCTGAGTGGAGATGGCGTAAGCAGTTTGCTATGTGCAACTGAATGCACGCTTTGCCATGTTTGGTTTTTCACCACATCTGGATGGTTAATCTCTAGATATTGACTTAACTCAATCTGATGCTCTTCGAGAATAATGTCAAGCTAGGAATCCAATGCCTCAAAGATCTTTAGCTCTTAAGAAAAGTCAACATATTTCAATCAAAATAATATTTGTGCATGAAAATGACCCGGGAACCCTACAACTTGAGACATCTTCATTCACACAAATTTCGATTTATTTACAAATCTTCCTTCTTCTCATATCAAAATATTTTCAGTGAAATTCATATTTAGGTGTAAGTTTGTGAAATTTCTTTTGCAGATATTTATGAATTACAAGAAATACCGATATAAGCGATTGGATGGATCTTCAAAAATCTCTGATCGGCGCGACATGGTAGCTGACTTCCAATCAAAGTATGTTGTTTGAGCTTTTATCTTAGAGGTCCTTTTCATGAGCAATCTTGACTCATGCTAGGTTTAACACGGACTGAGAATTGACTTGGTTGCCTTGGTAAGATCTCATTGCAATTACATGAAGAAGACCCAGTTGAATCTCAGCATGGGATGAACTCAACTCGGCATTTTGACCTGTACCGTGATTTCAACACCGACTGAATTTCTCACAAGCTCTCATGTAAACGCAAAATTTTTTAACACTAGGCGTGTTGAAAATAGTACTAGTATGCAAAAGAAGAAATAAATTCTATTTTGGCAAAAATATTTTACAGGCTCGATATCTTTTTTCTACTGCCTCCCGCTGTTTACACGTCACCTAATCCCCACCCCATCCTCCCCACCTAACCCCCAGCCCATACAATGTTTTTGTGCCACTAGATATTTATTAAATCTTTATTAAATCTTATTAAATTGAATTATTTGATGTTATCTTTCTCCATTTTAGATCTGATATTTTCGTGTTTCTGCTGAGCACACGAGCTGGAGGACTGGGAATCAATCTGACGGCTGCTGACACTGTAAGTCGCTCATCCTCCTTAAAATCTTAATATCAAAATAAGAAGAGAAACAAGAAACGAGACTAGCTCCCTATTACTTAAAATTTCATGCTCACGCAATCATCTGACATACCATTATTTATTAACATTAAGTAACAGAGAGCCAGTCTCCTTTCTTGTTTCTCTTCTATATTGCTCTGTACTTTCGTACATCGAACACTGTGATGCAACGTTGACAACGCAATCGCTATAGAGACAATATCAAAATTAAAGATTTAAAACTGTTAGAATAATTAACTGATGAAAATTATATCGAAATGTTTATTTTTGAATTAGTTTCCTGATGTTTTATAAACTTATGATATTGGGCTCTCGTATTATTAGAAATTAAACTTAGCTGACATAAAATACAAATGAATTTACCGACGGTGAAACTAAGAATTTTTTTAGCGATTTTTCGATATTTCTGGTATTCTTATTTCTCTGCTGTTTTCCAGGTAATCTTCTATGACAGTGATTGGAATCCCACGGTCGATCAACAGGTCAGTATTTTATATTACAAAAGGAAACAAAAAAAACAGAAATATTTTGTCCATAGTCATTATCTTACGCAATGTTTCTAAACTTTCTTGTCATCCCGAAGCTCTGTACTGATCCTTATCTGTTGTGTTACACAAACCAATAAACTCATCATTGACTATCTAGATAAGTAATTTCTTGCTGTGCCTAACTAACACTGCATTCGCACTCCTTGGTCATTCATTTTGGTTGTGGGAAATGAAGCGTATAACGCTTCATAGTTTTACTTTTGACAAAGCTGTAAATAAAGGTTCGAGATACAACCAGAGGGCCACTTAAGTTTCTAAGTCTTATAGTTATACTTTTAATGTAATATTCTTATTCATATTGAGAGAAGAAATAAAGTAAGAGAAGAAATAGTTTTTAGGACCCATATTATATATAAGTCTATCTTTTGCGAGTGATTTTTATGTAAAACTAACCATTGATAACCTTTCATAACATTTCAGGCAATGGACAGAGCCCATCGTTTGGGTCAGACAAAACAAGTCATGGTATATAGACTGGTTACCAGAGGTTCAATCGAAGAAAGAATTCTCCAAAGGGCGAAGGAAAAGAGTGAGGTATGTACGGACATTCAAAACTGAAAATGACTGTGAAGTGCTGGAAATTTTAGTGAGTGGCACGGCATGAAAGAAAATGATTCTTCCAGTGACCGAAAAATCACCTGAATGCCAGTGGTTCATGAAATACCATAACATTACTAAATAAAAACACAGAATATAATGCTTTCCTTGTTGCTTTGAAAAAAGTAAGAAATTTCAAAACATTTTCTGCAGGAATTCCAATTCAAAACATTTTCTACAGGAAGTCCAAGTCAAAACATTTTCTGCAGGAATTTCAAGTTTTGACGATTCCTGCGACCAGCGGTCACACGGTGAAGTGCTTTTATGCATCAGCATACAAAATATCTTTAATTGCAAGATATCTTATGATGGTCACATTATTATTCTTCAGATTCAAAAGATCGTCATTTCCGGTGGCCATTTCCGTCCAGATGCGTTGAAGCCGAAAGAAGTTGTGTCACTATTACTGGATGACGATGAAATGCAGAACAAATGTAAGTCGTTGAATTCAGGCTAATTTCAATCTGCACAGTGACACCAGGAAGACTTCAGTTCCAGGGGATGACTTGGCATGGTCAATGGTTGCAGGGAAGCTTCTGTTGTAACAACCGATAGCTCGGCTAAAATGTTATCTAATGTTGCAATTAGGATTGAGGAAAATATCAAACGATGTGAAATCCACATACAATTTTTCATGAGAAGGGATCCTTTAACCCCACAACTATCCCATCCCCCTGGGAAAGGCTAGGAGAGGTTATTGTACCCCAGGGCCCTTCACCGCCTTTTTCATGGTCCCTTTACTTTCCCAGAACACCTTGACATTTGAGCATGGTTCTCCATTTATAAGGAAGTAAGAAAATATTAATTCACATAAAATTCAAAATCTAAATTCATGGGAAATATTTTATCTAGCCAATATGAAAAAGAATAGAAATATATAGGCGATGCAAACCGCATAGAATTTTAAGAATACAAAACTTAGTTGGGATTACTTTAAATACAGGCCAAAGTGGGCCTAGTTTTCAATTACGGAAAAATGGTGAACCTCTGGGATTCTTAATGAAAAAGTGATGCACCAGATTCACAGATGTTGATGGATTTATCTTGTTTTTAGTTCGTCAGCGTGAAGCAGAAAGGAGAGCGAACGAAGAATTACCAAGAAAAGGAGGAAGGAAAAGAAAGATTCTTAACGGACAAGCCCAGGTACGGTTGATTACAAATGCCAATTACGGATGAAGGTTGTAGATGATATACGATAACAAAACATAGCCATACACCAAATTAAAAAAATTGTCATGATAGATCGAAACTAAAGTTATTAATGTCAACCTGGGGATGCAAAGGTTAAGTCAATTTGAAGTCAAACATTGATAAAACCAACCATCTTTACTGTGTACCAGTTCTCATTCTTTTTGGTTTGCTTATGAGTGCCATAGATGCTTGTGTAGGTCAACTTGAAGACGGCTTCGTTGCCGAGGCTTGTGTTTCACGGAATCATCATCTCGTTGTACCAAGTATTGGCACGGACGTTGAAATGGTAGTTGTGCAATTTTGCCGTGCCTGCATTTTCATTGCCTTTCTGGTTAAACGTAATGTACATGGCTGCGTTGCTATTGTCGTGGTTATGAAAATGGCAATACACCGAAATTATTACCGCTCTTGTTGCCTTTGTCAGTAGAGATGCTGGTATTTGTTCGTCGTAGGTCACGCTCTTATGGCCAAGATTTAACTGGACCTTTGCCAAACTCGGGAAAACATAGTCAATGCGCTTGAACTCCCATGACCGACACTGCATGAAGGAATTCCTTGTTGCCAGAAGTTCGGCTTTTATGTTGAGATTAGTTTCTTCTAGCTTTGTGTTTTTTGCTTCGAGGTCATTTAACTTTGCTTTGATGTCGTTAAACTTCCCTGTGAGACTTTGCAATGTAGCATCCATCTTTGTGAGGCGAAGCTCGCGGTTGAACTTTTCGTCAGAAAGACATTGCGAAGATGCAGTAGCGGTCAAGAAGACTGATGCTGCAAAAAAAGATAACATAAGGAAGCTTGCCATGCTTTAACAAGTTCCAAATTACTTCTGATGAATGCTTTTTCACTGTGCAACTGATAGGTGATCTGCAGTAATAAATCCAAGTTTTTGTAAGTTTTTGTCAGTTGTTCTCAGTCACTGAAGGGTCGTCGGTTTTATCGAGTTATCTGCCTTTGCACATCAGAGAACTAGTGGATTGTTATTAAGCTCGTCACAATAGAAGCACAGGTTTTCAAGTGAAAAACTTTCAGGGTTTCTGCCTTTGCCCGTGGCTCATCAGACTCTGCATGTGTTCTAGCCTCAAGTTGTCATGCAAAGTGATGTTTCAATTGAAAATTATAGAAAATGTTGACCACTTTAACAATTCCCCTGTTATTTCTGATTAGTAATAAGTTTTCGCTGTATTTTGATGATAAGTTGTTATCAAACTATCAGAATACACCTGATGATTGTGAAAACATGAAACTCAGAGTTGTGTGAAATAGTCTTTCTTTCTCCTTAGTTTCTGATGCTAAAAGCTCTGCAAGTTGAGCACTATGAAAAGCATAGGCAATATCGTTATCTTTACGATAGTTAATCATCAAACTAGGTTTTTATCATCTGTTATTTGTCACTGGAAATCTTAGATGTCTCTGTCTGTTAGATGACTAACCGCGTTTTCTGCCTCTACCCACTAGATAACCAGTAAATTGTTATTCAGCCATGTCACAATACAAGCAAAGGTTTCAAGAGCATCACATTCACGGTTTTTGCCTTTGCCCGTGGCTCTGTAAACTCTGCATGTGTCCGAGCCTCGAGTTGATATACAGTAGAATCCCGTTAACTCGAACAAGCAAGGGACGATCAAAATAGTTCGAGTTATCGAATGTTCGAGTTATCGAGGCTCTCCATAAATGAATAAGGCTCAAGGGGAATGCCAAATCTGTTCGAGTTAGCGAGAGTTCGAGTTATCGTATGTTCGAGTTATCCGGATTCTACTGTACATAATGATGATGTTATAATCAAAATTATCAAAATTGCGCCAGGCTTAAAATTTATAATAACACAACAAGAACATTAAAAATCTATAATAACATAACAATAACATGAATCATGAAAATTAAGCTTTTAATATCTAATAAAAAAACATAAAAATTTCACCATTCTCAATAATACTTTTCGCTAAATTCAGGGGCGTACTGGGAGCAAAAAAGGGCCTGGGGGAAAATTAAGTCTAGGGCCCAAATAGTGGCGGTGTCATCAGGATAGAAGGGCCTAAAACAAGTAGTTTTTAAGGGCCCACTGGGAAATTTCCGGGTATCCCGTTGGGCCAGCACGCCCCTGATTATGGAGGCCCCCAATATTTGTACGTGAAGCGTTATTCGGCATATTTTCGCGCGTGATTTCGTGATTTAGATATTTTCGGTTCGTGAATTCGTGATCAAAGAATCCCTCGTGCAGCGTGATTTGTTGAAAATGTGGTCGTTATTCCGTGAAAAAGAGTTTTCAAGTGCGTGATTGCGTGACGCGTCCTGGTCGTTAAAATTTTCTTGCATAATTTTGGTCCTTACAAAATTCTACTGTTCAATATTTCTTCTTGCAACTTTGAAGCTAAAGATCGAAAAGGTCGTGAAAATTCTGTTTTAAGGTCCATGATGGCGTGATAAACACAAAATTGACGCGTGAATCCGTTATCCAGGTGTACTATGGGGGCCTCACTATGATTGTGATAGATATCATTTATTCCCTTAAAGCTGGCATTGAAAATGTTTCTCGAATATTTTGTTTCAGAGCTCGCCAAAGTCGACTGGAAAGCGGGGAAAAATGAAAACTAACTCGGCGAGAAATTCACCAATTAGCAATGAGATAATTAATGTTACTGAACCTTACGACGGAGAAGTGTCGCTCGGTGCTGACGATATTAGCATTGGAAGTGCTGATGCAAGTAAGTTTTGATATACTTCCAGACTTGAGAAGAAGCATGATTTTGAAAATCAATCGACACACTTTGTGAGGGTGAAAATAACCCGACTCGGACTCGAACCCACAAACTCTAAAGTGGTACTCGCAGTGGACAAGTGTGATAGAGTACCAATCAAGAGGTCGTGGGTTCGAGTCCTACTCGGATCATTTTCATTCTCACAAGTTATCTCGATTGATATATTTTTAGTGATTCGCCTCTCGAGTATTAAGGCAAACAAACGATTCTATATAAAACGGTCTTTGATCAGTGCAAAACTTCAATATAGCAAGAAAAATCAGAAGCCTATCGAAATGAAAACATAGGTTACTGAAGCTTTTCGTCTGACACTCAACCCAGTAATAGCTACATCATAAAGAGACAAAACTAAAACCTAACCATTCCATATAGGATAGCGGATGTATTCACACGCAATGCATTACATGGGTGTGCCCCTAAGAAGCACATAGCTTCCAACGTTGCAGCAGCTTGAATCTTTGGTAGTTGTGGTCAAAATGAAGTCGTCGATTTTGGTAGCTTTGCATAGCCAAAGGACATTTTCTTTTCCCATAATGCATGTGGAGCTTTACTTTGAAATCTTATCCTGTTGTTTTGTTATCTGTACGTGCAATAGGAGACTTGGGCTAGTTTTAGGATATGAATGTTTTATATCTATAGTATTTTTAGCTTAATTGACTGCCTCGTGAAGCAAAAAAGGAAAAATTACTTTTGGGAAACACTAGATTTATCTTAATTATCTTTAGCACGAAGCAGAATTAATTCCGAAATGATTTTTTGGCCAGCCTTTCAAATTTTCTCGAGAATTTTGGAGGTTTTGGAGGATTTTTGAAGACTTTAAGTCAAAGTTTACGATATTTTTCGTTATTTTCTCCACCCCTAATGTAATCACCAAAATTAATGATTATCATTCTTGCTTTCCAGCCTCCTTTTCAATCAACGACGATTTCAACTTATCCTTACCATCTCGTCCAGCATCTTCCATTGGATTCCCGGCAGAGTCTCCCTCGCCGCAAAACTCATCCGAGCGGGGCCAAGGCAGAGGTAAACGGGGAGGCAGGGGGTCATCGAGAGGGGCGTCTCCGAGGACTAGAGGAGCAAAGTCAGGTACTTCATCCAGAGGTCGAGGATCTAAATCAAGAGGTGGGTCATTGGCTGTCGCAGCCGCTGCTGCTGCTGCGGGGGCTGCGGCTGCCTCCGCTGCGGCGTATGCGGCACATGGTTTCAGCTTCCAGGCCGCAGGTCCTTCTCAATACGGAACGAATTCTAACTCAAGTAAATAGATGTGAATGTGTTATTCAGTGTGAATGTGTTTTCTAGATATCCAAATTTGAACAGTCTCTGATCAGTGTAGAATTTCAGGATGGAGAGGTAAATTGGAAACATATCTACAAAGCGTTTCGTCTGACACTCATTAGAGTTGTACATAAGAAATAGAACGAAAATTGAGCCTAATTTTTATTCCTAGAGCTAGAACGAAATCGGCCTGTCTAAAACTCATTTGGTTAGTACGTTAGAAAGAGAACGAACGTATTACTCGAATTAGGGAGTTGGGAAATGATGTTAAAACCGAGAGTCTTGCTTTAGCTCTCTGTCGTTCTGGTTATATTGACAGTCACACATTTTTCAAATCTGAGTTTTGTTATCTATCTGACATACTACTCTGACGAGTGGCAGATTAAAAACTCTGGTAGATATTATGTTTGTCTATGCTATGCTTCCAATTTATTCTCACAATCCTGGTAATCACTTCTGAGATTTTGTCTGACTGTCCACTGGCGTATTCGAACTGCACTAATTTTTTTAAGGGACGCACTTCATGTGGAAAAATGCGACTTTTAAGAGGTTTTAAATGAGCTCTCTATGTTCTGGTTCATGCCAAAATATCTGAGCAGTATGCCTTGCTTTTTTATTTTCTCCAAAGATATTGAAGAAATTTCCCCAATTATTTCAAAACTTATCTGGTTCTTCCCTGTAAAAATTTTGTGGTTTCGTAATATTTTTTCGAAAAATTAGGAACGTCAATTTCACATCCTCCTAGGGTCCCGTTTCTCATGGATAAATCGTAGAACGCTCTAAAGAACAGCACCAGGCTAGTCAGAGATCACACAATGGGAATATTGCTGCCACCACGTTGCAAACTTGTCTTTGTAATTCCTTCTGCTTGTGGCCGGTGAAAATTTAATTTTAGGCCATCCAGTTCGTCCTTAGAACCAGTAGACCGCAGTCAAATTTGAAAGTTGATCATTAAGAAATGTTGTGTGTGATGATTAATTCTATAAATCACGATTTTTAAAATGTTTGCTCGAGTAGAAATATTTATGCTATATTTTGCAATCATGTAATTTTCTACACAACTCATCACTTTCTTGTCGTGTTGTCTTTATGATTGAAAGTTGTTGCCTCCACGTTGTTTAAGACGTCCAGAGGAGGTGTTAGCTTAGGATGGGAATGGATAGAACTAGCCAGTTTTTTATAATAAAAATTTTATAAGAACACGAGCCTCAGATTTTGCCAAATCTTAAGAACAATTTAAGAACAAACCGAGGCTGACCATTTCAAGGTCAATACAAGAATTATACGATATAACTACGAGATTGACAAATAATTACAAAACAACCAGATTGACAGCACACATATATCAGATGGTCAAGAGAGTTCACATTTGAACCAATTAACACAACTGATAGCGAAATCAGGCTTCCAAATCATTATAAAGTAAGAACAATTTAAGAACATTTCAGGCTGAAAATAGAGTAATATTTAAGAAAAGCCAGGTTCAATTCAAATTTACTGTTTCTTATAAAAAAAAGAGAGTGTAACCCTTGTATGTTACCGAAAGAGTCTTAGTAAGAAAATGAAATCTTTCTACATCTGTTTACTCTAAGCTATGTGATCATCTTAAACCCAACCATTGTTACAAGTGCTCTATGCTAATAAAGCAGAGCTTTTACAGAATATAAAGCAATAAGCAAGCTTTCATGCTGAAACTATTAGTTGCTGTAACTTTTCATTGCTGCCTGGAGATTGCTTAAAGCATGAAACGAATAATTGAAGCATACAAACTAGCTATTTTGCTCGATACACCCGAAAATCATAAACATCAAATTGTTATGATGAGGAGAATAGATATTGTGACAGGTGTGATTGCACTTCCAAATTGTTTTGTTAGGGTTTTTGCCAAACATCTACTTTACTTTTACTTGTTGGCTTATTGGTTAAATTTTAGGCACAGCCTATTGAATACCCATGTTCATCTCTCTTCCACTGCTTACCAAGTTCTATCTTAAAGTTGAGTACCGTTTTGGTGGTAATGGACTGAGTTAAGCCGGAACAATCTAAAACACAACAGGGAAGTCATCTCTGACGTCACCCTCATTCCCAACTCCCCAATTCGATCTTCGATATTTCATGCAGTGCTACTTGACGGACTCGAAGAGAAAATGCAATATACACGTGTTTGAGTTTGACTTAAAAATTCCCTCCGCCTATCGAATTCAAAATGGCTTCCAACATGCCAGTAGGCCGTGGCAGAGGGAGAGGTCGAGCAATAATTTCCTCGCAGCTACAGAGACCAGGAGGTGAACCTGCAGCTCAGAAATCTACGAAAGAGCACATAAAGGATCTAAACCCGAAAACACTCGAGTCAACAATTGAGTATTTGACTCGAAGAACGGTTTCTCAAGAAGTTTTGAACGAAGCAACTACGGAACTTTGTACTCGTGTTCTGAATGACGTCGATTTCGTAAAACAAGCAGTGGAACTGATCGATAAGCTCTGGAATTCTAACGAGCCAGATAATGTATCCATTCGAAAACCCTTACTTTCCAGATTACAAGAGTTCTACAAGACAAGGGACAACTTGCTGGAAGGAGAACTTCAGGCCTACGCAACTCTCCTCGCTGAACTTTTCAGCATTTTGAGGTTATCCGATCAACCGTTAAAAGCCTTCGTTGCGCCTGTCTACAATATCCTGAAAGACCTGATCGACCGGGAAGACAGAGACCAGAACAATATTTTGACATTTCATGACATCATTCTCAGACATGGTTTCCTATTGGACAAGCAAGATCAGGTAAAAAATTGTTGGTTGGTTGGTTGGAGGGCTCTATTTCAGGGCTTGGTTTATGTGCTATAAAAAAGGGCCCACTGAATAGAGGCCGAGCAGTTTGACCCTGATCCATCCTCTCGATGTGACCACACCTTGGGATTCCTTTTTGCCTGGAATTACAGAGAGCTGGCAAATTCTCTTCTCTCACTTTATATGTGACAGGTTTGAAGGTGGTTTTGAACCTGGGACCCTTTGAAGAAGAGTTAAGTGGTTCTAACCACTCGGCCATCCTTGCCACTGATGAGCAAATTACTTTCGTTTTCTCCCTACTTCGAACTATTGCTGGTAAAGGCTACATAATGGATTTGCTTGGATGGTGCAATCCATAATTATAGTAGCATCAACCAGGTAAATCCTGGGTAGGTAGAAAACGAGAGGAATCTGCTCTTTTTTGCCCAACCAGCCCTACTTAATGGATTTTTTTTCTGGTGCCCAAACACGGGAATCATCCTTGACAAGAGTGTATAGTGTGGCACTTGCATTTGCCAGTTTAACAGTATAGAAAACGATAGAACAGTAGAAATTAACACACACCAAGATGTCATTGAGAAGTGCAATCTCTTCTAAGGATGCTTTGCCTGGGTTGGTCTACACCATTCCATCAGTCGCACAAAACCTACAGGCATAATAACTAATCAATAATATCTTATTTTCTCATTGATTTCTTTGGGCCGTCAATTAAGCTTAACCCAAGGTTTTAAAGCAAGCTAAAAGGATTATATTCAGACACTACAAGTCTCAAATTCTGTTTACTGGCCAGAACATTTTTCCTGAAAAGCCAACACAAAACATAGAGAAAAATGTTGACTATTCCAATTGTCAAGAAATTTGATTCCCAAGAAGGACTTCAAAAATGCTTTTCTTGATCTCCCATCTTTGTACCAAATCTGCCAAAACAGTCTATTAGAAATGTTTTCATAGTCTATATTGAGCACCATTCTGTAATCTATGATGTAAGAGAAAAATAATTAAGAAGGCAGGAGGAAAGCCATAAGGCTTTCATAATCTGATACTTTTTTGTTTTTTACAGGCATTTTTTGATTTTGTCTCTGCCATGTTTTTTCAATTAGCAGCTTAATCTGTAAAAGGTCAATGTTAATCAATCGAGATAATTTGTGAGAATGAAAATGACCCGAGTAGGACTCAAACCCAGGCCATTTCATTCTCACAAATTATCTCGATTGATTTTCCAAATCCTGCTTCTCTTCAAGTCAATGTTAATGCTTCATTCTGGTTTTTTTATTTTGCAGGTGAAGATGTCTGATTTGATGGAGAAAATAAGGAATGCTGCTGTCACGGAAACAAAAAACAAAGTACGGCAGTGTATTTTCCTTGAAGTCATTGAGCTCTATGCAGGTAGTTGGCAGATGGAAAAGGATGTTAAAATCTTCTATTCCGATAGCTTAGCGGAACAAATGGAAAAGATTCTTGATTCGTGAATTTTTTAGTTCTGCTCAAATATCTGGATCTTAAGGTCTTTCATTACACCTAATGGATTTTATCTTTAAGTTTGTTATGTTTTTTAAAGTTGGTATTTAAAAGTAAATTAATTTTTGCACTGTTTTTTCAAACTAGCTTGATCAGGGTTTATATAAGGAAGTTTAAAATCCTCAATATTTTTTGAATTACTTTTTAAGAAAAAGTTGCATAATCATGAAATTCATGGGAGGGGGAAAACCCTGATGAAATGGACACAGCTAAGTTGCAAAGATGGAATGTTGAGGAAGTGGATACGGTAAAGGCGTGCAGCCCCCAGGGGTTTCATAGCGCAATTTGCTGGCGGATTTGGTGCTTGCTCGGATAGGTGGGTTTTCATCGAGAAAACTCTAAACATTATTGCGATTTTTTTAAATGGGTAAAGAAATAGTTTTTTTTTCAAAAATAAGGGCTTCCACTTTGCCGTGATTTTGAAATATCATCTTATTACAATGGGGGTTTCTTTGAACTGTTTTATCCATAATTGAATTTGATGGTGTTCTTGTGAACATATTTGATTCAATATTTGGTAAAGTTTCGGAAAACTCAAAAGTTGATATCAAGTAATCTTACAAGTATTCTTACAAAAGCTTATTGGCTCACCTCTGCCCAAGTGCATATCATATACCTCCTCCCCGCAGCTTGTAGTGCTCTTTGGCAGATACTTTTAGAATGTGTTATCCTTCACGAGAAATACTATTGTTTCCAGTTACAGTTTACTGTTTTGGTACAAAAAACATGCAATTCAGTAAAATACGTAAGTATTATTGTGTTTCTGTCAGTGTTCATTAGTGTTCCATTGGTGTCATCATCATGTTCCCAATGCTGGTGTTCTTTTTAGCATACACGTATTTTTTGAAATGTAATTTCAGCTTGAGCTCAGTACTCCAAATTGCTTAGCAGTTGCTTAGCTTTTTATACTTGAAGATTTATTTCTTAGGACACTATCTCAGAAGTTTCTGTACAACAAATGTCAATAGTATCTTGCATACAAAAGTGTGCAGGAGTACTAATATCCACTACAACCTACTTCTCAATAGCTGCTTCACTATTCTCATTGCCAATTGGAACAGAACTAAAATTTTCAATTGCTTAGCATTCATCTATCCAGTAATGGAATTGCTTAAGTTTTTGTCATTTCGAGTACTGACTTGCTAAAGCAGTTGCTTATAAAAAAATGCGTGTAGACCGCATTGGACGAGCATAGCTCCTTACGGTAAAACTTTTGTTGGAAAGAACTTTCTGGAGTTCAAAGTTTTGCATGTTTTGTAAATTTCCTTTCTTTGGCAAATTTCCTTTCTTTGATTCTAAGGAGCTTCGCAGACCAAGCGCGATTAATCGCGTGAGTTCCTTCTACGAAAGTAGAAAATTCTCGGAATTTCTAGTAACTCCGGGGATGTCTTTTGAAATTCATATGAATAACTGCTATGGAACAAAGAAATCTGGTTGTGAAGGACAAAGTAAATGACAAACCTTTCAATTGCTGAATGTAATCGTGGCAATTCATAATTATTTATTATAAAACGCGCGAGATTGAACGAATTTCCTCTTTGGTCTTTGGGTTTTCCTAGCAGACGGATGTCAAAACGAGCTGGTATATCTCCGACATGATAAGGTTTGTTTTAATAGTTATTTTGTTCACTTCAATTTATATTTTAAAGCGGTCTTTGGTCGGGCTAGGGGGAACTTCCGAAAAGCTGGAAATAGGCAGGGCCATGGATCTAAAAATCTGATTTCAAGCCTAACCGAGAAGTTTTCAATGGTTCCCTACACTTTCGAGCATGGAGATTCAGAATCAAAGATGGGACCAAAAATACACGTATTTTTTTTTATAAGAAACTCGTTATAAGAAACCCAGACTCTCGAATGGCCAAAAATTTAAGAAACTCCAGTACTGGAAAAAAAATTACTAAGAAACTTTTATATTTTTGTTGAAATATAAGAGCTGATATTTCTGTGTTCTGTTTTGTTTTAGTGTGGTGTAGAAATAGTTTTGGAGAGGGGCACTCGTTTTTAGCGTTTTTGTCATCTCATTCAGCCTTTTTGCTTAACCTTCTAGACTTTAAACACAAAAATATGATCAGCATTTTTTAGATGGTCTAAACCCATTTTCAAATTTAAGAAACTCTTAAGAAACTTTCAGTACTCAAAACCTCAAAAATTTAAGAAACTTTCAGTACTGGGGAAATTTTTTAGTTTCTTATAAAAAAAATACGTGTATTTGGTCTGGTTGTTACGTGATTGATGACGTTATCAAAAGAGGCCAACATTGCAATAAATCCATTATAACTTCCAGTATAGCTGCGTGATTTCGCTGTTGTTAAGCTAATGTTAAAGCTCATTTCCTAAGCTTTCGAATGATGTATTCAATCATCATTTTTGCTGACGTCTTAATTGTTGCTGACGTCAGCGTTTTATGTGACATACTAGGACACTCAAAGCAGACATCAAAGATGGTTTTTCACATGAATTTAGCTTTTTACAACGTAGTCCTTCTGAGCAAGACTACAATTAAGTCATGATTTATATGACTTCAATAGTATTAAATATATATAAAACGAACAAACAAATCAAAATGCATCACCGAACACAAGTTGAGGGATCCAGTCAAGCCCACAATCGTCTTCATCACGTCCTTACTGCTAATATCTAGCTCCTGGTTGGTATCAAAGCAATACATTCAGCTCCAGTATCTACTTCATCACTTTCCCTAATTTCGCTGTCCTTATCCCATCTCCTTCTCTCCTTGGCTTCTTACTTTCAGTTGGGGTAGTTTTTGTTTTCTACTCCTACGCTTTGAATAAAACGATTGTGGCAATTGTTCACCTTGAAAATTAAGTAATGAATTGCCATGGAAATCAAAATAACAATATTGGTTTCATTAAGAATTTCCAATGTTAGATTCTGATAGGGCTATGATCAACAATTTTGAAACATGACATGCATTTATTTACAGTTTCTAAGCTTAATGCAAAAAAGAATTGGCAGGAAAGTTGCTCCAAAATAACGATATTTTCCTGTCTTTCGAACAAGCTAAGCAGCACAGTGTTTGAATTGAGAAGCATTCACGCTATTTTTGACATTATGGAGATTATCTGTTTTTAGAGCATCATCTAAGTAGTAAAGAAATATCTACAATTCAAAGCCCTTTATCATTCTTATAAAATATATTCTTATAAAAAAAAGTGTATAACTACAGCAATGCCGACATAACAGATATTAAAACATATGTATCCCGGAAAATTAACAAACCCCCTAAAATGAATTATAATATAATATAAGGGATGAAATCTTTTTTTTATTGAGTAATTAATCAGCCTTCATTAAGTGAATGACTAAATCTAACTAGTAAAAAAGGCAGGAAAAACTGGGCGTGCGATGCATTGGCCCAGTTTTGCCTGCGACTACACTACAGCTTGTTACGGTCGGCGATTGAATCCGAAATAGCCAAATTTCTGGCCAATGCACCTGTCCGACAGAAAGACTGCCAGAAAATATTTTTAACCTACGAGAAACGCGTTGAATGAATGTCTGAAAATCCTAGACATAAACCTTAATTATGCGACAACTGTAGTGTGGTAAAGGGAGCTCCGTGGCAAAAGGAGCTTCAGGAATGTGTCTAACCTAGCAGCCAATGAAAGCAGTCAATTGCTATGACGCGCCTTGACGTAAATTACTTAGAATTTTGACCAGGGGGTCGCCATTGCTAAAGCGCCGTTGCGGAGCAGAGTTAGAAAAAAAAGATAATGTCGGAAATTAGAGTGGCGCGCTACTCGCAGATAAATCTTAGTTGTCGAAGAGATCATCGAAAACAGCCAAAGAACATACAAAATGACCAAAGGTAAGTTGAGCATTTTATATTAGATCTTTGTGATTAAAGCTCGTCACAAAATCAAAATCAGAAGAATTGCGTCTTATTTTTAGAAGGGCCTTGGCGGCCTAATTTAGGCCTAAATCAAGATTTGTCCTATGAAACACTAACTACAGGTATTATCGTTGTTCCAATTAGAATGGTTTTGTCATCATATGGTACAACTAAGGGGAGAAGTCTAGGTGTCTCATTAGATGGTGTTACTCTTGAATATTGATTCATGTTTAGTATGTTGTATAGCTTTGCTGAATTGGCTCTGAATATTGGAGAGGTTGTAACCCCTCCGGAGAGGGTTATTCCTCAGTCTGTTTAGTTCTTCTGTCAGTTTTTCAATGTTTGTGATGATTCTCCTATACCTCTATTCTCTCCTTGTAGCTTTCAGGGTGAAAGGAATCATTGTGAGAGAGTGCATATGTAATTCGGTTTAACATACAAGGTACTCTCCAGAAGACCTTGATCATTGAAATAAATTGTGGTATCAAAAACATTTACATTAGATAATGCCCCTCGGCAGTGAATTTTATGGTGGGAAAGCATCGGTTCAGGAAATAAAAAAATTCATTGACGGCAACATCACCGTGTCTCCAAACTACAAATATATCATCAATGAATGTTTCTAAATGAATGGTAATTTATTGTTTGATGCGTGGTTGAATATGTATTTCTCATAATAGTGCATGAATATATTTGCAAAGTTTAGAGCAAATAGGGAACCCATTGTGGTACCATGGATTTGTCGGTAGTATTTATTATCAAACTCGTAATTGGTCATGGTAATACTCCTTAAGTGTATGTTAGTGTAAAAGGATTTTACATCAAGGGGGCAAAGTAGTCTGCTGGATTGGTTTCTTGAGCAAGGGTAAATATTATTTCTAGAAAGTGGTTGGTATCTTTAATTTAGGATGGTATCTCTTTGACAATGGGCTTAGGATAAATATCTAGGTATGGAGATAGGGCCCGTGTTGTTGACTGGCAGCCAGAAATGATTGGTGGGCCATGAAAATTTGGTTTGTGAGTTTCTGGTAGCATATAAAAAGTAGAAGTACTGTATTGGAAGAAGGAGAGAGGAACTTATGACAGTCACTGTCAATAAAGCCTCTTGTCTCAAGGTGTGTTAACAATTTTTCAATTTGCATTGGCAGCCCAGGAGTGGGATTAGTCTCTATCTGTTCATAGCGGAGTTGATTACCTGATTTGATACAGGCTTCCACTACAAAGGATTGAGTTGGCAAGAGAGAACTATTTTGCCCCCCTTGTCAGCAGGTTTGATAAGGAACACTTTAATGTTCTTGAGGGAGGGCAGAGCTGTTTGTCCCTCTTGGCTAAGGTTTCTTAAATTCTCCCTTTGGGTCGGCATTGTCGCAAGAATGCCTTTCTTGATTACTGACAAGAAATTCTGTATATACTTGATTTTGATCGAGTGGTTGCCAGTTGGATTTCTTACGGAATTTCTCAGGATGATAGTTGGTTGGGTTGATATAAAAGTGATAGTGGAGTAGCATACGCCTTTTGTAGTCAGAATAGGCCTTTGAAATATCTGAAACTGGAAATTTTCTTTATAAAGCTAGGTTCATGATTGTAGATATCAATTTCATGGTCAGATAGAAAAAAATTACCCATGTTGTATATTTTGTCAGCAACACCCTTTTGTTTGAGGCATTCTTCCATTTTTGCACATCTATCTTCTGTTTTTAAGACGATTCGTCATTTTATTGCAAAGTCGTGATAATTTTGTTTCAAAGACACAACATATTTAGAAAGGGAAAACAAACATACATATGTAGAACATCTATACGTCTCCTGATGAGTGGGAAACCACGAAACAGGCTTGTCGAGATGTTATGTTAGTCTCTTGGCTCTTTCCTCCTTAGTATATATATGTAGAACAAGAAATGAAAGGATTCTTAACCATTTTGAGGACTCAGAAATTACAAAATCTAGGAAGCTTCCAGCGGCTTTGGCCTTAGCAGTTTTTGGCCTCTCTCTCTGCAGCCTTGCATTTTGTAAATGTTCCAGCTTCATAGCTCATTGCCGGAGCAAATGTTTAAATCCCTCTCTGTAAAACTAAGACTCAGGGCTACAAATCAATGGCTAGAAGCCCTTTTTGAGAAACCTAATCATTAAAGTTATTAACTTGATCTTGTTAGATTTTTTAACTGTTTGAAATTAATTGCACATTATCAATAGTTTTACTAATTTTTCAAATTTTCTTTGCAGGAAATACCCAAAATTTTGATATGGTTGTTTAACCTGCAAATACAGATATTCTGAAAGTGTTGGTGTGGCAAGACTTTTCTTGAATGTTTAGATGCATCTTTGTAAGTATTTGCTTATATTCATAAAAGCTTTGAAATATCTTTCATTATAGTATCCAAATTCATTTTCATCTCCTTTCTATTCACCTCAAATTTCATCCCATGAAATATTTTGCTGCTGGTGACTTAAATGGTCAGTCTCTTTTACACTTTCACATTTGACTTCAAATATATCAATCAGAGATGTTTTAATTGTTTTTTTGTTTTAAGGATTTCAATACACATTTTTGTTATTCTTTAGAGCATAGATAATGAATATTTAGAAACTAGTTTAAAATACCAGGCAGACAAAATGGCCTGAACAAAGCTTGGTCTATCTTATAGGACTGGTTTTAAGTGAAATATAACCAAAGTTCTACATACTTTTATTTCTAGTAAATGAACACAGAAAAGTTCTCTAATTCTGCGGCTGGCAGTTTCATGCCATGCTTGAAAAGAATTCTCTGGCAACTAAAAAGATATGTTTCATTACCATCTTGAAATTTAAACTATTTCAATGGTTCTCTTTCCAAAATTGATATCAATTTCTATTTTTCTGAGCAAAGCAGGAGTTGAAATCTTTGTTCATTCCAACATTATTATAGGCATTAAGGAGGAACAGAGTTTAATAGTTGTTTGTTGGAAGTAAGTGAATTGCATGTTGCTCACTATATATAAGAAAAAAGCTTTCATACATGATTAATTGAAATTCCTTTAATGGTGTTTGAAATAATTTAGAAGTCAACATAAGCTTTGCTGTCACTAGTCACATTGATAACTGCTGTGAAGAGGATTCCTGACAATAGGATTACCTAGTTGTTGATCCCTTTTGAAACCAGGTAAAATGAGATGGCGTCGAGTTTTGCCAAACTTCTAAGACAATTGAACAGTTCCATCTTTGTTGTTGTTTTTATTAGAGACAAATGGTTAAATTTGAATATCGAGCTGATTTCATTCTACATTCTTCACATTTTGTTTTTTTTATATTTGAAGTTTTCAGCATTCTCGTACTTACTTTAAATTGTGTATCTTCACATTTATCATATTCTTGATATGAATACTATTTTGTTATTCATGGCCTTGATAGGGATCTTATTTTAATCCTTTTCTTCAGTTATCTTAGATATGTTTTAATGATTTGTCTCCATTTTGACTCTTTCTTTTTTTTCTAGTTGAACAAGAAATTGCAATGTTGTGGGGTCTTTTGGTTGATGACTGGCTCACTCATTCTGATCTGGCTGGACTCTGCCTATTCAAGTTACATACAAAATTTAATATTCGGACCAAATTGAGTGAAATGGCTGAAGGAAGTCTGAAGATGAACCTTGGAATTCAGATATTTTCTGGCAATTGAAAAAACACTGTAAAGGCCAAACTATATTTTAAAACCCTTTTGATATTAAAATTAAATATACTTTTTTTATAGCAACTATTGACTTTTCAAGCATTTGCTCTTGGCTAAGAATGCCTCCAAGTATGTTGGATAGAATGTGGTTTTGTAAAAAAAAGATCTAGTTTTCGCGTAGTATTTTATGATCTAGGGGTAAGAAAAAACCATGCTTAACTTGCCCTTCGCTCACTAAAATCTATTGACTACAGCTAGAATTCTACGAAATAATGTCACTGAATACTCATTTTGGAAAAGTTTACATTCAAATATTCAGATATTACATTCAAAAACATTATGTTTGACAGTAAGGCGATGCAGCCATCTTCACATCGTCTTGCTTTACAACAATTCGATTCTTTGACTCTGTGGAGGCAAAACGTGCTTCTTTTCACTACTTTTTCAAGCTACTTGGCTATCTTTTTTAAGCATTCCTGTTTTTGATGAAGTTAACAAAGTCAAAATGCGTAAAAGGGAGTATTGAAAATTGGGTGCGGTTCATTTTACGAACATATCACCTTCCCCATATCATATTGATATTGATTATAAGTCGAGCTCCCTTGCCCAGATAAACGAAGACTCCTTCTCATAAGTCTGCGAAGCACTCAAACCGATCATAATATTCTATCGCCCATTTTTTTACACTGATTAGATTCCCAAATGAACTTTTTGCCAAAATCGTTAAATGCCTAATGATAAACCTGATACAAGAAGTATTAAGGTTAACAATTTGTAAAACTCATTTTTTGAACCCATCTCCTTATTCGAAATTAAGATTATTTGTTAGGTACTGAAAAGTTGTTATTTGTACGTTTTATTTTCGTTGAAGCATACGATATGGTATTAGATATAACACAATACATAAACGAAACAATTGTCTGTTACTTTCTCGTTATCTTTAAAATACTTTTCAGGGGCGGATCCAGAAGAAAAAGTTGACCGACTTACGGATGACGTCATATTATTTGCGCATGCGCTATACAGAGTCAATTGCAATGGCCTTGGCCATTGCCACTAACAGCTGGGGGTCTGGGGGGCGCTGTGAGCCCCCCAGCGGGTCCAGGGTGGAACCCTGGTGGGGGTTCAGGGGGCGAAGCCCCCGAAAGCTAAGGTAAACTGAAGGTTCAAGAGGCAAAATACGAGCATAAATTGAAGAAAATATACAAAGCCAATAGATTGAGAATAGGAATATGGTAAACACACCCCAATCGCTCACGAATTCAAAATACGATAAACTATGAAAATGTCAAATAGTCATTAGACTCACCATTTCGGTTATTAATGATACTGATTGGAAGTTAGCAGTCCTCACTTCATACGATATATAGAGACATAGCAACAGCATTTCCAGACTAGCAACTGATCATATTCTTTAACGATAAACAAGAGCCAAAATAACGAACAGAACGCCATAATAAACACCAATCTATCAAACCAAGAGATCCATCAGCTGATATCAGGTCACAGGGATTGCCATGAATTCACTTCATACTAGCTTCTCATCACCCAAATACTTAAATAAAATACAACTTAGGAACAACTATAGAACTGTCCTTTGAAGAACTGACAACTTGAACGGCAACTGGCTGGTAAGAGGAACATAACTTAAGAACAACTATAGAACTGTCCTTTGAAGAACTGACAACTTGAACGGCAACTGGCTTGTAAGAGGAACATAACTTAAGAACAACTATTGAACTGTCCTTTGAAGAACTGACAACTTGAACGGCAACTGGCTGGTAAGAGGAACATAACTTAGGAACAACTATTGAACTGTCCTTTGAAGAACTGACAACTTAAACGGCAACTGGCTGGTAAGAGGAACATAACTTAAGAACAACTATTGAACTGTCCTTTGAAGAACTGACAACTTGAACGGCAACTGGCTGGTAAGAGGAACATAACTTAAGAACAACTATTGAACTGTCCTTTGAAGAACTGACAACTTGAACGGCAACTGGCTGGTAAGAGGAACATAACTTAAGAACAACTATTGAACTGTCCTTTGAAGAACTGACAACTTGAACGGCAACTGGCTGGTAAGAAGAACATAACTTAAGAACAACTATTGAACTGTCCTTTGAAGAACTGACAACTTGAACGGCAACTGGCTGGTAAGAGGAACATAACTTAAGAACAACTATAGCACTGTCCTTTGAAGAACTGACAACTTGAACGGCAACTGGCTAGTAAGAGGAACATAACTTAAGAACAACTATTGAACTGTCCTTTGAAGAACTGACAACTTGAACGGCAACTGGCTTGTAAGAGGAACATAACTTAAGAACAACTATTGAACTGTCCTTTTAAGAACTGACAACTTGAACGGCAACTGGCTGGTAAGAGGAACATAACTTAAGAACAACTATTGAACTGTCCTTTGAAGAACTGACAACTTGAACGGCAACTGGCTTGTAAGAGGAACATAACTTAAGAACAACTATTGAACTGTCCTTTGAAGAACTGACAACTTGAACGGCAACTGGCTTGTAAGAGGAACATAACTTAAGAACAACTATTGAACTGTCCTTTTAAGAACTGACAACTTGAACGGCAACTGGCTGGTAAGGGGAACATAACTTAAGAACAACTATTGAACTGTCCTTTGAAGAACTGACAACTTGAACGGCAACTGGCTGGTAAGAGGAACATAACTTAAGAACAACTAAAGAACTGTCCTTTGAAGAACTGACAACTTGAACGGCAACTGGCTGGTAAGAGGAACATAACTTAAGAACAACTAAAGAACTATCCTTTTAAGAACTGACAACTTGAACGGCAACTGGCTGGTAAGAGGAACATAACTTAAGAACAACTATTGAACTGTCCTTTGAAGAACTGACAACTTGAACGGCAACTGGCTGGTAAGAGGAACATAACTTAAGAACAACTAAAGAACTATCCTTTGAAGAACTGACAACTTGAACGGCAACTGGCTGGTAAGAGGAACATAACTTAAGAACAACTATTGAACTGTCCTTTTAAGAACTGACAACTTGAACGGCAACTGGCTGGTAAGAGGAACATAACTTAAGAACAACTATTGAACTGTCCTTTTAAGAACTGACAACTTGAACGGCAACTGGCTGGTAAGAGGAACATAACTTAAGAACAACTAAAGAACTGTCCTTTTAAGAACTGACAACTTGAACGGCAACTGGCTGGTAAGAGGAACATAACTTAAGAACAACTAAAGAACTGTCCTTTGAAGAACTGACAACTTGAACGGCAACTGGCTGGTAAGAGGAACATAACTTAAGAACAACTAAAGAACTATCCTTTTAAGAACTGACAACTTGAACGGCAACTGGCTGGTAAGAGGAACATAACTTAAGAACAACTATTGAACTGTCCTTTGAAGAACTGACAACTTGAACGGCAACTGGCTGGTAAGAGGAACATAACTTAAGAACAACTAAAGAACTATCCTTTGAAGAACTGACAACTTGAACGGCAACTGGCTGGTAAGAGGAACATAACTTAAGAACAACTATTGAACTGTCCTTTTAAGAACTGACAACTTGAACGGCAACTGGCTGGTAAGAGGAACATAACTTAAGAACAACTATTGAACTGTCCTTTTAAGAACTGACAACTTGAACGGCAACTGGCTGGTAAGAGGAACATAACTTAAGAACAACTATTGAACTGTCCTTTGAAGAACTGACAACTTGAACGGCAACTGGCTGGTAAGAGGAACATAACTTAAGAACAACTATTGAACTGTCCTTTGAAGAACTGACAACTTGAACGGCAACTGGCTGGTAAGAGGAACATAACTTAGGAACAACTATTGAACTGTCCTTTGAAGAACTGACAACTTGAACGGCAACTGGCTGGTAAGAGGAACATAACTTAACAACAACTATAGCACTGTCCTTTGAAGAACTGACAACTTGAACGGCAACTGGCTGGTAAGAGGAACATAACTTAAGAACAACTATTGAACTGTCCTTTGAAGAACTGACAACTTGAACGGCAACTGGCTGGTAAGAGGAACATAACTTAAGAACAACTATTGAACTATCCTTTGAAGAACTGACAACTTGAACGGCAACTGGCTTGTAAGAGGAACATAACTTAAGAACAACTATTGAACTGTCCTTTGAAGAACTGACAACTTGAACGGCAACTGGCTGGTAAGAGGAACATAACTTAACAACAACTATAGCACTGTCCTTTGAAGAACTGACAACTTGAACGGCAACTGGCTGGTAAGAGGAACATAACTTAAGAACAACTATTGAACTGTCCTTTGAAGAACTGACAACTTGAACGGCAACTGGCTGGTAAGAGGAACATAACTTAAGAACAACTATAGCACTGTCCTTTGAAGAACTGACAACTTGAACGGCAACTGGCTGGTAAGAGGAACATAACTTAAGAACAACTATTGAACTGTCCTTTTAAGAACTGACAACTTGAACGGCAACTGGCTGGTAAGAGGAACATAACTTAAGAACAACTATTGAACTGTCCTTTGAAGAACTGACAACTTGAACGGCAACTGGCTGGTAAGAGGAACATAACTTAAGAACAACTATTGAACTGTCCTTTGAAGAACTGACAACTTGAACGGCAACTGGCTGGTAAGAGGAACATAACTTAAGAACAACTATTGAACTGTCCTTTGAAGAACTGACAACTTGAACGGCAACTGGCTGGTAAGAGGAACATAACTTAAGAACAACTATAGCACTGTCCTTTGAAGAACTGACAACTTGAACGGCAACTGGCTGGTAAGAGGAACATAACTTAAGAACAACTATAGCACTGTCCTTTGAAGAACTGACAACTTGAACGGCAACTGGCTGGTAAGAGGAACATAACTTAAGAACAACTAAAGAACTATCCTTTTAAGAACTGACAACTTGAACGGCAACTGGCTGGTAAGAGGAACATAACTTAAGAACAACTATAGCACTGTCCTTTGAAGAACTGACAACTTGAACGGCAACTGGCTGGTAAGAGGAACATAACTTAAGAACAACTAAAGAACTATCCTTTTAAGAACTGACAACTTGAACGGCAACTGGCTGGTAAGAGGAACATAACTTAAGAACAACTATAGCACTGTCCTTTGAAGAACTGACAACTTGAACGGCAACTGGCTGGTAAGAGGAACATAACTTAAGAACAACTATAGCACTGTCCTTTGAAGAACTGACAACTTGAACGGCAACTGGCTGGTAAGAGGAACATAACTTAAGAACAACTATAGCACTGACCTTTGAAGAACTGACAACTTGAACGGCAACTGGCTGGTAAGAGGAACATAACTTAAGAACAACTATAGCACTGTCCTTTGAAGAACTGACAACTTGAACGGCAACTGGCTGGTAAGAGGAACATAACTTAAGAACAACTAAAGAACTATCCTTTTAAGAACTGACAACTTGAACGGCAACTGGCTGGTAAGAGGAACATAACTTAAGAACAACTATAGCACTGTCCTTTGAAGAACTGACAACTTGAACGGCAACTGGCTGGTAAGAGGAACATAACTTAAGAACAACTATTGAACTGTCCTTTGAAGAACTGACAACTTGAACGGCAACTGGCTGGTAAGAGGAACATAACTTAGGAACAACTATTGAACTGTCCTTTGAAGAACTGACAACTTGAACGGCAACTGGCTGGTAAGAGGAACATAACTTAACAACAACTATAGCACTGTCCTTTGAAGAACTGACAACTTGAACGGCAACTGGCTGGTAAGAGGAACATAACTTAAGAACAACTATTGAACTGTCCTTTGAAGAACTGACAACTTGAACGGCAACTGGCTGGTAAGAGGAACATAACTTAAGAACAACTATTGAACTATCCTTTGAAGAACTGACAACTTGAACGGCAACTGGCTTGTAAGAGGAACATAACTTAAGAACAACTATTGAACTGTCCTTTGAAGAACTGACAACTTGAACGGCAACTGGCTGGTAAGAGGAACATAACTTAACAACAACTATAGCACTGTCCTTTGAAGAACTGACAACTTGAACGGCAACTGGCTGGTAAGAGGAACATAACTTAAGAACAACTATTGAACTGTCCTTTGAAGAACTGACAACTTGAACGGCAACTGGCTGGTAAGAGGAACATAACTTAAGAACAACTATAGCACTGTCCTTTGAAGAACTGACAACTTGAACGGCAACTGGCTTGTAAGAGGAACATAACTTAAGAACAACTATTGAACTGTCCTTTTAAGAACTGACAACTTGAACGGCAACTGGCTGGTAAGAGGAACATAACTTAAGAACAACTATTGAACTGTCCTTTGAAGAACTGACAACTTGAACGGCAACTGGCTGGTAAGAGGAACATAACTTAAGAACAACTATTGAACTGTCCTTTGAAGAACTGACAACTTGAACGGCAACTGGCTGGTAAGAGGAACATAACTTAAGAACAACTATTGAACTGTCCTTTGAAGAACTGACAACTTGAACGGCAACTGGCTGGTAAGAGGAACATAACTTAAGAACAACTATTGAACTGTCCTTTGAAGAACTGACAACTTGAACGGCAACTGGCTGGTAAGAGGAACATAACTTAAGAACAACTATTGAACTGTCCTTTGAAGAACTGACAACTTGAACGGCAACTGGCTGGTAAGAGGAACATAACTTAAGAACAACTATTGAACTGTCCTTTGAAGAACTGACAACTTGAACGGCAACTGGCTGGTAAGAGGAACATAACTTAAGAACAACTATTGAACTGTCCTTTGAAGAACTGACAACTTGAACGGCAACTGGCTGGTAAGAGGAACATAACTTAAGAACAACTATAGCACTGTCCTTTGAAGAACTGACAACTTGAACGGCAACTGGCTGGTAAGAGGAACATAACTTAAGAACAACTATAGCACTGTCCTTTGAAGAACTGACAACTTGAACGGCAACTGGCTGGTAAGAGGAACATAACTTAAGAACAACTAAAGAACTATCCTTTTAAGAACTGACAACTTGAACGGCAACTGGCTGGTAAGAGGAACATAACTTAAGAACAACTATAGCACTGTCCTTTGAAGAACTGACAACTTGAACGGCAACTGGCTGGTAAGAGGAACATAACTTAAGAACAACTAAAGAACTATCCTTTTAAGAACTGACAACTTGAACGGCAACTGGCTGGTAAGAGGAACATAACTTAAGAACAACTATAGCACTGTCCTTTGAAGAACTGACAACTTGAACGGCAACTGGCTGGTAAGAGGAACATAACTTAAGAACAACTATAGCACTGTCCTTTGAAGAACTGACAACTTGAACGGCAACTGGCTGGTAAGAGGAACATAACTTAAGAACAACTATAGCACTGACCTTTGAAGAACTGACAACTTGAACGGCAACTGGCTGGTAAGAGGAACATAACTTAAGAACAACTATAGCACTGTCCTTTGAAGAACTGACAACTTGAACGGCAACTGGCTGGTAAGAGGAACATAACTTAAGAACAACTAAAGAACTATCCTTTTAAGAACTGACAACTTGAACGGCAACTGGCTGGTAAGAGGAACATAACTTAAGAACAACTATAGCACTGTCCTTTGAAGAACTGACAACTTGAACGGCAACTGGCTGGTAAGAGGAACATAACTTAAGAACAACTATAGCACTGTCCTTTGAAGAACTGACAACTTGAACGGCAACTGGCTGGTAAGAGGAACATAACTTAAGAACAACTATAGCACTGTCCTTTGAAGAACTGACAACTTGAACGGCAACTGGCTGGTAAGAGGAACATAACTTAAGAACAACTATAGCACTGTCCTTTGAAGAACTGACAACTTGAACGGCAACTGGCTGGTAAGAGGAACATAACTTAAGAACAACTATAGCACTGTCCTTTGAAGAACTGACAACTTGAACGGCAACTGGCTGGTAAGAGGAACATAACTTAAGAACAACTAAAGAACTATCCTTTTAAGAACTGACAACTTGAACGGCAACTGGCTGGTAAGAGGAACATAACTTAAGAACAACTAAAGAACTATCCTTTTAAGAACTGACAACTTGAACGGCAACTGGCTGGTAAGAGGAACATAACTTAAGAACAACTAAAGAACTATCCTTTTAAGAACTGACAACTTGAACGGCAACTGGCTGGTAAGAGGAACATAACTTAAGAACAACTATAGCACTGTCCTTTGAAGAACTGACAACTTGAACGGCAACTGGCTGGTAAGAGGAACATAACTTAAGAACAACTATAGCACTGTCCTTTGAAGAACTGACAACTTGAACGGCAACTGGCTGGTAAGAGGAACATAACTTAAGAACAACTATAGCACTGTCCTTTGAAGAACTGACAACTTGAACGGCAACTGGCTGGTAAGAGGAACATAACTTAAGAACAACTATAGCACTGTCCTTTGAAGAACTGACAACTTGAACGGCAACTGGCTGGTAAGAGGAACATAACTTAAGAACAACTAAAGAACTATCCTTTTAAGAACTGACAACTTGAACGGCAACTGGCTGGTAAGAGGAACATAACTTAAGAACAACTAAAGAACTATCCTTTTAAGAACTGACAACTTGAACGGCAACTGGCTGGTAAGAGGAACATAACTTAAGAACAACTAAAGAACTATCCTTTTAAGAACTGACAACTTGAACGGCAACTGGCTGGTAAGAGGAACATAACTTAAGAACAACTATAGCACTGTCCTTTGAAGAACTGACAACTTGAACGGCAACTGGCTGGTAAGAGGAACATAACTTAAGAACAACTATAGCACTGTCCTTTGAAGAACTGACAACTTGAACGGCAACTGGCTGGTAAGAGGAACATAACTTAAGAACAACTATAGCACTGTCCTTTGAAGAACTGACAACTTGAACGGCAACTGGCTGGTAAGAGGAACATAACTTAAGAACAACTATAGCACTGTCCTTTGAAGAACTGACAACTTGAACGGCAACTGGCTGGTAAGAGGAACATAACTTAAGAACAACTATAGCACTGTCCTTTGAAGAACTGACAACTTGAACGGCAACTGGCTGGTAAGAGGAACATAACTTAAGAACAACTAAAGAACTATCCTTTTAAGAACTGACAACTTGAACGGCAACTGGCTGGTAAGAGGAACATAACTTAAGAACAACTATAGCACTGTCCTTTGAAGAACTGACAACTTGAACGGCAACTGGCTGGTAAGAGGAACATAACTTAAGAACAACTATAGCACTGTCCTTTGAAGAACTGACAACTTGAACGGCAACTGGCTGGTAAGAGGAACATAACTTAAGAACAACTATAGCACTGTCCTTTGAAGAACTGACAACTTGAACGGCAACTGGCTGGTAAGAGGAACATAACTTAAGAACAACTAAAGAACTATCCTTTTAAGAACTGACAACTTGAACGGCAACTGGCTGGTAAGAGGAACATAACTTAAGAACAACTATAGCACTGTCCTTTGAAGAACTGACAACTTGAACGGCAACTGGCTGGTAAGAGGAACATAACTTAAGAACAACTAAAGAACTATCCTTTTAAGAACTGACAACTTGAACGGCAACTGGCTGGTAAGAGGAACATAACTTAAGAACAACTATAGCACTGTCCTTTGAAGAACTGACAACTTGAACGGCAACTGGCTGGTAAGAGGAACATAACTTAAGAACAACTATTGAACTGTCCTTTGAAGAACTGACAACTTGAACGGCAACTGGCTGGTAAGAGGAACATAACTTAAGAACAACTATTGAACTGTCCTTTGAAGAACTGACAACTTGAACGGCAACTGGCTTGTAAGAGGAACATAACTTAAGAACAACTATTGAACTGTCCTTTGAAGAACTGACAACTTGAACGGCAACTGGCTTGTAAGAGGAACATAACTTAAGAACAACTATTGAACTGTCCTTTGAAGAACTGACAACTTGAACGGCAACTGGCTGGTAAGAGGAACATAACTTAAGAACAACTATTGAACTGTCCTTTGAAGAACTGACAACTTGAACGGCAACTGGCTTGTAAGAGGAACATAACTTAAGAACAACTATTGAACTGTCCTTTGAAGAACTGACAACTTGAACGGCAACTGGCTGGTAAGAGGAACATAACTTAAGAACAACTATTGAACTGTCCTTTGAAGAACTGACAACTTGAACGGCAACTGGCTGGTAAGAGGAACATAACTTAAGAACAACTATTGAACTGTCCTTTGAAGAACTGACAACTTGAACGGCAACTGGCTGGTAAGAGGAACATAACTTAAGAACAACTATTGAACTGTCCTTTGAAGAACTGACAACTTGAACGGCAACTGGCTTGTAAGAGGAACATAACTTAAGAACAACTATTGAACTGTCCTTTGAAGAACTGACAACTTGAACGGCAACTGGCTGGTAAGAGGAACATAACTTAAGAATAACTATTGAACTGTCCTTTGAAGAACTGACAACTTGAACGGCAACTGGCTTGTAAGAGGAACATAACTTAAGAACAACTATTGAACTGTCCTTTGAAGAAATGACAACTTGAACGGCAACTGGCTGGTAAGAGGAACATAACTTAAGAACAACTATTGAACTGTCCTTTGAAGAACTGACAACTTGAACGGCAACTGGCTGGTAAGAGGAACATAACTTAAGAACAACTAAAGAACTATCCTTTTAAGAACTGACAACTTGAACGGCAACTGGCTGGTAAGAGGAACATAACTTAAGAACAACTATTGAACTGTCCTTTGAAGAACTGACAACTTGAACGGCAACTGGCTGGTAAGAGGAACATAACTTAAGAACAACTATTGAACTGTCCTTTGAAGAACTGACAACTTGAACGGCAACTGGCTGGTAAGAGGAACATAACTTAAGAACAACTATTGAACTGTCCTTTGAAGAACTGACAACTTGAACGGCAACTGGCTGGTAAGAGGAACATAACTTAAGAACAACTATTGAACTGTCCTTTGAAGAACTGACAACTTGAACGGCAACTGGCTGGTAAGAGGAACATAACTTAAGAACAACTATTGAACTGTCCTTTGAAGAACTGACAACTTGAACGGCAACTGGCTGGTAAGAGGAACATAACTTAAGAACAACTAAAGAACTATCCTTTTAAGAACTGACAACTTGAACGGCAACTGGCTGGTAAGAGGAACATAACTTAAGAACAACTATTGAACTGTCCTTTGAAGAACTGACAACTTGAACGGCAACTGGCTGGTAAGGGGAACATAACTTAAGAACAACTATTGAACTGTCCTTTGAAGAACTGACAACTTGAACGGCAACTGGCTGGTAAGAGGAACATAACTTAAGAACAACTAAAGAACTATCCTTTTAAGAACTGACAACTTGAACGACAACTGGCTGGTAAGAGGAACATAACTTAAGAACAACTATTGAACTGTCCTTTGAAGAACTGACAACTTGAACGGCAACTGGCTGGTAAGAGGAACATAACTTAAGAACAACTAAAGAACTATTCTTTTAAGAACTTGAACGGCAACTGACAACTTGAACGACAACTGACACTTGTTAAACCTAGAAGATCTCTGATGTGAAGATTGAATCATCCATTGGAATTTCTTGATCTGAATTAAATATGTTGGTTACCATCATTCGACGTCTGTGCCTTCTACTATAAATATCTAATACTCTCTCGATATTGATATCACGGTCTTTATGAATATACAGTGTAGCCAGGCCATTTAATCTTTCTTGGGTCATTGTACTTCTCAAGTAGGTTTTGAGCAGTCGAATGGAAGAAGCTGATCTTTCACAAGTGCAGCTTGTCACAGGTAATATAGCTAATATCTTTAATGCTTGAAAAATATTGGGAAAGGATAACTTGCTAACTCTCTTCATTGTGTCAGAAATCGTTGTAGGAATAGCTTCTTTAGGTTGGTCTTTCCAAAATGACTCCCAATTGTCGACTTCATGTGAAATGGTGGATGGACTAGGCAGATCTTCCTTGTATTGCTTACAGAATTCTAGAAAATCTCTCTTCCACGGCTTGTCCAAACGATGTATCTGAATACCATCATCACTTTTCGAGGTTTCAAGCAAATCTGGAATCCATGACTCTTCTTTGTTAGGCTTCTTAGCATCACTATCATTGAGATCTTCGAAAGCTTGTGGGTGGCTTCTTTTACTTCCAGTTTGAACAACAGGGTCGTACTGTGCTTTAAATACTGAGGGGAGAAGTGATATTCCTTTAAAAGCGATTCGATTCTGGTCTGTAAAGCGAGAGGAACATTCTTGAAGAAGATGGTCTAGTAGTGGAACTGAGACGTTAACTTTATAATAACCTTTGGGCGTATCGGCTGGGTTGTTTGGGCGGTTGATTTGCTTACGGCAGATTCTAGGGGCTTTTACAACGGCATCCACTTGGTCAGCAATCTTGCAGGCATCCTGGAACCAAATGTCGTGGTACCCATCAACATTGTTGCGAGCGGTTTGAACGGATTTTATCATGGTCTCAACCTCTTCCAAGCCTTTCGTGATATCAATCTTTGCTCCCTGAAGTTGGACAGTAGCAGATCTTGTATATCCTAGGCAATTTCGGACCGTTACCAGATTCATTATGAAATCAAAATTGGTGCAAATGGAAGCAAGACCAAAGGCATCAGCTGCAGAGCCACTCCATGTTCCATCAACGTTGTCGCGAATCGCAAAAAGAGACTCAGCAATAGCTACATACATATCATAAAAACGATCTAGGCCGTCAAGTCGCAGAACCCATCTTGTGCGGCAAACATCAATTAGCTTATCATGCTTGTAATTTGGCAGGTGATCGCTTACCATTTTTTCAAGAAGCATCTGACGCTTTGGCGAATTATTGAAAAATTTAGAAATGACTTGGATGTTATCCATCATATTCTTGACACTTTGAATTCGGCAAGATGCAGCAACACAAAGATTTAATCGATGAGACGTGCAATGGGTGTAGAGAGCCAATTTGTTAATTTGTCTTATCCGTGCTGCAAGACCTGAGCATTTACCAGCCATATTGCCAGCACCATCGTAGCATTGACCGCGACAATCTTGAATGTCAAGGTTTAGCTCTTGCGTGAGGCAATGGAGGACTTTTTCTTTGAGCGCTTGTCCACTTATCCCAGTGTTGCAATGAATGAATTTGATGAAGCGCTCTTGTATCTCACAGTGCTGATCTATGTATCGAAGAACCAGAGGCATTTGCTCTTTGTTTGCACAATCAGTGACTTCATCGACAAGAATTGAATAGATTCCACACTCTTTAATTTCCTTGATCATGTCGTCATTGACCAAATCAGCACAGCACGTAATCATTTCATTCTGGGTGGTCTTTGAACGATAAGTGGCATTTCTTGGGGCAGATTCAAAATGCTCTTTAAGAGTGGCATCGCCGCTGTCTACTCGAAAATCAAGAAGTGCTTGAAAATTTCCGCATTCTACCGATCCATGATACTTTGAGTCGTCCCTGTGGCCACGGAAAGGGATATTATGCTGGGCAAGAAAAAGAACGGATTTAATAAAGGATGCGAGTTTTCTTCTGTTGGTAATGATCTTCTGGTCAATGGCACTGCTTTGGACTCTTATTATTGACTTCTTCTTTTGCTCCATTACATCCATAAAACTTTGCATTGTCAGCAAGGCAGTCTTGTGGACATCCGACTTCAAAGAATGCAGATTCAACTTATTCTTAGCTGAAGACCAATCTGTTACAGGACATTTCATCAATTTCTCCATTTTAGATGCATTGATACCAATACGTCTTCCAAAAAAAACACAGGGTATGCAAAATGCTCCATCCAGCTCTTTCGAATATGCCAGCCAATTATAAAGGTGCAGCCAATCTTTGTTGAATTTCCTACACTTTCCAAAAATGACTCTTGTCTTGTAAACAAAATTTTCATCTGGCTTCCAAACAGAGATTAAATGATGATACTTTTCTTCATCAGACAACTTATCAACCAATTTAGATATCTCTCCAATATCGTATGGATTTTTAGAGCAACTTGATTCCGGGACATTATTTGCACTAGCATCAACAGAAACTTGGTATTGGGTTGTTTTACGTCTCAACAAGAATTGGTTGCCTTGGGTTTCCTTTGGTCTTTGGAGAGTAAGGGGGCTACTTGACTTAGGATCATCTGCAACTGCTTTGGCTAAAGATTCTTTGGGGTCCTTGCTTGACTTTGGAGTGGAAGAGCTGTTTCCTTTAATTTTGGAATTTTCACGTACAGGGAAAGAAATGGTGGATTGTATAACGCATTTTGATGATGCAGTTAACTTCGATGATGGTTTTGAAGTTGAAATTTCTTTGGAATTTAGCATTAGCTCTTTTGTGTGAAAGGCAGAACCAGGCTGAGAAGATTTGTTATCGGAAGACTTCTGTGCTATAGCAATAGGCTGGTCTTCTTCAAAAAAAAGTAAGGGAACTATATGATTTGGCTTAAATACCATGCTGACTTCAAGATCATTTGCTACACACCATAAAAGATTAACTGACTTCCCTATATCTGAATTTTTTCTAGGATCTAAAACTGCATTCTTCAAATGAAAATAATATTTACTAGCTCCAACATTGTTGGTCTCAGGGTAAAAGGAATGAACTGGCAGATCAAGCACATTTGACAAAGCCATCAAACAAATAAATGGGCTCCACCTCCTATTTTCACAGTTAAGAAGTGCCTCAACCTTAACACACTTATTAGGACATAATGATTTCTCCAAGTGATCACTGGCAGCAAAGCTAAGTGAGTGCTCGAACATGGTCTTAAATAGGCTAATCTTACCTTTGGCAAGATTTTTGAGTAGATGGGGATGAGAAGCATAGTAATCGGAATAAAGATACAGCTCTGCAGAGACCAAAGCCCTCAGTAATTGAGCCAATCTTTCCTCACCGACCAAAGCCAATGAACAAGAATTATAGAGACAGTTTCCATCTGCACTGGCCCTACAGAAAGAGGCACAGAAATCACTTAAATATCTCATATGGGATGCATATAGAAATTTTTCGTCTTCATTGATTGGAATCATATTAGATGTACACTCTTTTTTTATAAGAACCACTAAAATTTAACCCTTTCGCGACCGCCAACACGTTTTCGTGTTTTTTATGTTGTTGCTGTGCGGACCGCCAACACTTTTTCGTGTTTTGAGGATTCCTTGAGAAATCTAAGAATTTTCTATATTTGGAAGAAGGCCACAGTCTGGCTATTGTTTTTATACAATAGTTCAGATGTTCAGCTATTCTATTGGTCAGTTATAACAATAGTGTTCTATAGTGACTTTGTCTATAAAACGTGTTTGAAAAGCGAACTCCCCCAACGCAAATCGAAGTCGCCATTTTTTAGCTTCGCGTGTTATCAAGATGGATGCTGTTGAATTTAAATGCAAGTTAAGTTGTAAAAAAAGGAATCATTCAGAAAGAAATTATAAGAATTCTTGATGGGAAAAGATAGAACTACAGTCCTATGTATTTATTGCAAATTATTTCGTGAATTAAAGGACGATAAACAAGAATTTATGGCAGCTAGGCCGAATCTAAGCAAGACAGCATTCGACAGTGGGCCTAAAAGCACAAAACTTTTTTGATGAAGAAAACTGAAAGGAATATAATGGATATTTATTCTACAATATATTAACTGTTGCAGCGGAGTTGTTTTTCAAGGGAACATGTGGAAGAAAGATAAATTTCGAGTAAATACATCGAAGGGGAAGGAAAGGAAGAACTTTGTCCCTACTCGCATTTTGCGATCTTGTGACTGGGATCGATGTTTTGAAGATATAAACACAGTTTTCTACCTCAAAACTTTTGAAGATCATCAAGAAGAAATTAGATACATATTAAATTAACTTTTTGGACAATATTTAAGAAGGAAAAAGTTCTTTAAAGTATGAAATACAACAGATTTGCATTTTGATACGGAAGCTAATTATCATTAGGCCCAGGTCGAACAAAGCACAATTCTCTTTTCTCGTTTTATTCTTGAAAAACATTCAAAACGAAAATTAAAACACATTTTTAGTTTGTTTATTATCTTATCTTTCATCCATCTTTTGAATCTTTTTTTATTAGATGTGCTTTTCGTGCAAAAATTTGTGTTTGAATTTCGGTACCCTCGACTCGAGAAATGTGCTCAGGACAGCGGTTCTCACAGCAATTTCCATACTGGAGAAGCGGTCGCGAAAGGGTTAATTGAAGCTGGCTGTTCTTAAAAATTCCTCTATTTTCAGCCTGATATGTTCTTAAATTGTTCTTACTTTTACAATGATTGGGAAGCCTTTTTTGCTACCAGTAGTGTTACTTGATTAAAAGTTTGACTCTCTTGACCATCTGACATTATCTGTGTGCTGCCAATCTGCTTGTTTTGTAATTATTTCTCAGTCTTATGGTTATTACATAAAATGTGCATATTGAGCAAAAAATAGTCAGCTTTGCCTTGTTCTTAAGTTCTTCAGTTTTTGCCTTTTTGCCAAATTTGAGGCATGTGTTCTTACAAAATTGTTCTTATAAAAAAAGGGTGTAACCTTATTTGTTGGCAACGGATGGGGTGAGGGGCGGGGTATTGGAGAGGTAGGAATAAAATAAAGATAGTAAATAAATTAATGGGAAAAAATAAACGAACAAAATTGTTCTTCCATTTTTCCCAGGAGAATTCAGTCTACCCCTCAAAATATTTCTATGAGTTGCTTAGGTTAACAAAACCCCAAAAATTTCATAATGGTTGCAATTATTTTCCACTAAGATTATACAATACGATCAGAAATTTTTGAATACCTTGAACCTTATTATTCTGACAAATCCTTCAAAAAGTACATAGCAAAGTACATACTCAAGAAGTGAATACAAAACAAGGCCTAGGAATATTGGAAAAGGCCTAAGACACTACTACTGACAGGCCTAAATTCAACGCCCCTATTCAACACAGCAAGTTCTTACGTTAATCATTTTATTAAATTGTTTTCATAGCTTTTAAAATTTAAAGATTTTGAGTACTTACTGTGCAGCAAAAACTGTCTCGTTTTCTGCCAAGGTTAGTCTTGGAAGGGAAGGAACGAAAGACTCTGCAAGGCCATCTCTTTTCAATTTCTTGATTTGGCGGCTATCAAGTTGAGTGCAAGCCTCTTCCTTCAGCATTCCTTTTCCGTCTTGTAAAAAGCCTTGAATTGCAACGACATCTTCAGACTCAATCAGTTTTCGGACGTTCTCGAGGATATCCATTTTCTAGCTTGAGTTGCTTCTCAAAACAAGACAACAACTTCGAACTTGAGAATTTCAGAAACAAGTGCAAAGCGCGCCAAATTCTGTTCTTTTGTTTGAGTACTAGATTGCGAGGTAAAGCTGGATGACTCTGCGATGGCGACCGACTTACGGATCGTTTCTGACCGACTTACAACGCAATAATGACCGACTTACCAATCAGATTTGAGCATTTTATTGTTTAAAAAACAATAGAAAACAATGGGATTTAGCTGTATTGCGCAAGAATCTCAAAAATACCCCCCGCGGACAGACTTACCAATAAGAATTGAGGATTTCAACTCAAAACAAAGGAATAAATTGCAGCGATTGTTCTACTTTCCTTATTTGGAAACTGGATAAGTTCTCAATGATAGATACGCATCAGAAAGAGGTCAAATGAAAATGGTTGCGTGAGATCGACTATTGAAGCGATAATGCAGACACAAAACGATTTAGCAATCAGTTCGAAGGGCATTGGAGCAGTTTTATGACTTATTTTTCATATTTGCAAGCAAGAGAATGAAACCGAGTAAAAATTAGGCAATGTAAATTTTTTTTTATTTCCAAAAAAGTTGACCGACTTCCGTAAGTCTCGTAAGTCGGTCTGGATCCGCCCCTGCTTTTTAGGTGAGGAACTGCAAACTGACTTTTTAATACCTGACTATTTCTTAATCGCCTTGTATTTTGGCCTTGTTTTTATACCAACTTTAGCAAGAGAGTAATTGCGACTTGCTTTTCTAACCTATCTGGCTGGTCTAATTCTCTTGCTTGATTTTTGCAAAAGATAATAGACTCATCTTTGCTCCTCTTCAGCTTGAAAAGATTTTTCCATGATTAAGTCTTTAGATTTATTTTGGATTTGAGGCTCCGCTACAAAGCAATTACTCTGACAAAGTTACACAGGGTGAACTTTACTACCCTTGAATCTCGGACATATTGGGACGTGTATGTGGAACTTTGTCATTCACCAAAATAATGTCGGTGAATAACGCCAAAGAATAAGGATTCAACCCTGAAGTAATATGATATTCGAAAATTCAGATAGTTGGTAACTTATAGAGGGAAGATGGCCATAGAGCTAGGGTTCATTTCCTGAAAATGTGCAAACCTCGCCATCTAATTTCAAGTATGAAAGGTAATGTAAATGCAAGAAAATTTCTATCATTGAAATTCATATTATGATTAAATAGGGCCAAATAATATATGATAAGTGTGGTAGGGAATATAAAGGTCACATAAAGATGGCTGATGTATTGGAAAATATTGAAATGTCTATGAACCACTCAAATGTCAAGATACTGGCTTACCACCATGGTTTCTCAGAGCATCCTGGGAAAATAATTGGGGTTATCTTGAAAATCTGCAAAAACTATAGCATCGGTAGAGAACTTTTAGATCTGTCGAAAAATAATGATCCCATGGTAACATGATCAAAATCAAGTTACTTTCTATATCCAACAGACTAGCAAATTATCCACTGATTATTACGCATAAAAATTGGTAAATTTTGAATAAGATAACGATTTAGAAATTTTTCGGTCACAAACAAGGGGTACTTGCAATGTACATAAGTGAGGGCTATATTTTGAAAAATGCGTAATGCTAATAGAATATTACCATAATAAGAAAATAGCATAGATAAAATAAAATGATGGTTATGTCTGAGCGTTCAGTTTGAAAAATTGGTTAATATTCAATATTCCGAGGATTTAGAAGTTTTCTGGTCACATACAAGGGGTACATGGATAACATAACTGAGGGCTACATTTGAGAAAATGCGTAAAGTCAATAAAATATTATTTACTTTGAAAATTACATAAATAAAAGAAAATAATGCTTAATTCTTGGGCATTACCCTTGAAAATTCGTAAATTTGGAATATTGCGAGGATTTAGAAGTTTTTCGGTTACATACAAGGGGTACATGCATGCCATAACTGAGGGCTATACTCGAGAAAATGTGTAAAGCTGAAAAAATATTATTTACTTAGAAAATTACATAAATAAAAAAAAATAATGCTTAATTCTTGGGCATTACCCTTGAAAATTCGTAAATTTGGAATATTGCGAGGATTTAGAAGTTTTTCGGTTACATACAAGGGGTACATGCATGCCATAACTGAGGGCTATACTCGAGAAAATGTGTAAAGCTGAAAAAATATTATTTACTTAGAAAATTACATAAATAAAAGAAAATAATGCTTAATTCTTGGGCATTACCCTTGAGAATTCGTAAATTTGGAATATTGCGAGGATTTAGAAGTTTTTCGGTTACATACAAGGGGTACATGCATGCCATAACTGAGGGCTATACTCGAGAAAATGTGTAAAGCTGAAAAAATATTATTTACTTAGAAAATTACATAAATAAAAGAAAATAATGCTTAATTCTTGGGCATTACCCTTGAGAATTCGTAAATTTGGAATATTGCGAGGATTTAGAAGTTTTTCGGTTACATACAAGGGGTACAACATGTATGACTTAACTGAGGGCTATATTTGAGAAAATGTGTAAAACCAGTATATTATCATTACCCTAAGAAAATAATACTAATACTAATGGAAAGAGTCTTTTATCATGTTTAACGCTTGAAAATTAGGAAATTTTGGAATATCCCTAGTATTTTGGGGCTTCATCCTCCCTTGAAAGTAACGTTGACGATCATAATTTGAATTGGCCTACTAAAACCTAGCCAGCAGCCTTGACCAGAACGGCTTATCCTCCACAGCAACACAAATCTATTCGCCAATGCTACCCCCCTGGCTAAAGAACAAAGGCTTTCAGACGTCACGGAAAACGGAGCCAGCCATTGGCCCTTTTGTACTGTTACGTAGGAGTAAAGCTGCCACGGGCAGCTTCCTTTGCCACGCTAGAGACAACCGTTATCCTAGACAACAACAGGGCTAGTTCTATATACTGGAACCGAGAATATTGGAATATGGAACTTGGAACCGTGAGAACCGGGGAACGTAAATCTCTAAAAAAGGGAACATCGCAATGGCACTTCCTATCGCAATGGCGTTTACACCAATGGAAAGGGCTGCCCTCCTACAACCCCCACACCAACCTCTTAGGTTCCCTGAGTGTGCAAAATAGCCCTAATCAAAGTTTCATCAGAACGTGGATTTCTCCTGCAGTCTGACTTTTGCAAAAGTCTCAAACATTTTGCAGTGGGATTTTTTTAGGCCTTTTAGTAAGTTTATTTGTAGTACACGCATTTTTTTTATAAGCAATTTCAGCTTGAGCTCAGTACTGAAAATTGCTTAGCTAGAGGGCGAATTTGAGTACTAAAAATTGCTTAGCAATTGCTTAGCTTTTCATACTTGAAGATTTGTTTCTTAGAATACTATCTCACAAGTTTTTGTACGACAAATGTAAATGGTATCTTGCATAAAAAAGTGTACCAGGGTACTAATATCCACTAAACCTGCTTTTCTAAAGCTTGCTGCACGATTTTCATTGCCAATAGGATCTTAACAATAATTTTCAAATTGCTTAGCATTCCTCGATCCAGTACTGGAATTGCTTAAATTTTTGTCTTGTCGAGTACTGACTTGCATATAAAGCTATTGCTTATAAAAGAAATGTGTTTATTTTCCTTAGTTAGGCTATTTAGAACAGAATGGTCATTCAGGTCGGTTTTGGTAACATCGGCTAGAGCTCAGTACTAAAATTGCTTAGCTGGAGGGCAGATTTGAGTACCCAAATTGCTTAGCAATTGCATAGCTTTTTTCACCTCAGAGTTTGTCCTTTAGAGTTCTGTATCACAAGATGGTGTACAACAGATGTCTTCGCTGCAAACCCAGGGTACTAATATCCACTGTAACCCACTTTCCTATAGCTACTGCAAGATTTTCTTTGCTAATTGGATCAGAACTAAAACATACATTGCCTTACAATCTGCTATCCAGTACTGGAATTGCTTAAGTTCTTAGTCTGGTCGAGTACTGCCTTGCACATAAAGCAATTGCTTATAGAAAAGAACGCGTTTGGGGCAGGTCACTTTCTTAAAATCGATTAACAAACGTTCTGCGTGGTAATCAAGACATATGTAAAATCCCCCTGACGTCCACAGCCAATAAAAAACTAATCAAGATGAAAAAGATTCAAAAAATTCAAAATATAAAACCCTGTTGACGCTCACAGCCAATAAAAAACTAATCAAGATGATTCAGTCTTAGGGCTGGGCGGGACAAGTTTCACCACTTCGCTGTGGAATTTAAAAATTCGCTTCGATACATTTCGACACATTGTTTTTGCAGAAAGCCGTTTATAAGAAACCGTAGGGCCAGATTTTCAAATCTTAAGAAACTTTGGTTGGACATTTCGTGTAAACCAAACAAGTTGAGAAACTTTCCAGATTCCTCTTAACGAGACTTTAGCCCGGAACGTGCTCGTCTATTTTCCTAGGTTCAGATTGATTACATTTTATAGGATATTTAGCTGTCTGTATGGAAAATTGCTTTCATCTTTGCTTCTCTATATCAAATTCATGTTTGGTAGCGAGGGTGTGCCTTTATAAAGAAAAATTAGGTTTTTATGTCTAAGAAACTTTTCGTATCCTAATCAGTGTTCAGCCAAAGAAACTCTGGTACGAAGATTTAGCATAGTTGTTGAACGTTGCAGTTGTTCAGTCCCAGCTCTTCTCTGGGAGCTAATTCACTGACAGCATCTCTTGTTGAACTGGGTGGTAGGGGGAGTACTATGGCCCACAAACGCCAGAAAAAACTGTTACTTTACTGGACAAACTGTTGCTTCAGTGGACAAAACTTTACTTCAGCGGATAAAACTTTTACTTCACTGGACAAAACTGTAATCAATCTGATCCTAGGAAAATAGACGAGTCTTTGGATGGTACAGAACTTCAAGATAGCCAGGAAAATCGGGAGCATAGCGAAACGAAAACATAGATTACTTAAGCTTTTCGTCTGACACTCAACAGAGTAATACGTCAGAAAGAGAACGAAACAGAAACCTAACTGATTATATACCCAGAGGTGGATCGAAATAGGCCAATCAGAAAAGAGGTGAATGATTGGTATGGTGTGGGAAAACCAATCAACACCCACGATACAGTGAGCTGACCAATAGGATTACTTTAAGAGTCCTAAGGCGAAAACGAACTCTTTCTGTCTACACAATAGGGGATCCCTGGTTTTTATGTAGACTGATTCCAAAATACCTAAGTGAAATGTGGATCTTGCTCTGCCGATAATTCGAAAGCAATTCTCACTGTAGGCTTTAGCACACTCTGGATTGTCGAGCAAATGTTGACCTATAGCAGAGTCATGTTTCAGTGATCTTTTAGTTTTTGAGGCGCGAGATGGTTGTTCTCGTTGCGGCACAGTGTTTTGGCGTATGCTAGACGGCACGTGTTGTTTTATTCTATCACATAACCGCTGAGATGTGCGACCTACGTACCTGGCATCACACCGGCACGAGTATTCATAAACTACTAGGCTGTTTTGTGTGGTAGGCACACTATCTTTGCGGATGGATGGAATCATCTTCTTAGAGGAAAAGACGAGACGGGGGCTGACCGTAGCGTAGCACTTAGTTATGGCTGTTTTAATTTGTCTTTCAAATCGCAAGGAGACGTTGCCAATGTAAGGCAGTTTTAGATAAACAGGGCACTTTTGTGGACCAATCTTTTTGTCAGCCGAGAAACCTGCGATTTTATTACGAAAGCAAGCCGAAATGAGGTCTTCTGGGTAACCATTGTTGATGAGGGTAGATTTTATTTCTTCCAATTCTAAATTGAGTTTTGGTTCGGAACAGATCATAAGTGCCCGGTGAACCAAGGTATTAATCAAATTAATTTTGATTTGTTTGGCACAAAAGGAATCCCAACGTGTATATAGGCCGCTAAAAGTTGGTTTCCTGTAAACACTGGTAAGAAAACCAGGTTCAGTTTTCTCTACAGAAACGTCAAGAAATGGTAAGGAGTTGTTCCATCCGCAAAGATAGTGTGCCTACCACACAAAACAGCCTAGTAGTTTATGAATACTCGTGCCGGTGTGATGCCAGGTACGTAGGTCGCACATCTCAGCGGTTATGTGATAGAATAAAACAACACGTGCCGTCTAGCATACGCCAAAACACTGTGCCGCAACGAGAACAACCATCTCGCGCCTCAAAAACTAAAAGATCACTGAAACATGACTCTGCTATAGGTCAACATTTGCTCGACAATCCAGAGTGTGCTAAAGCCTACAGTGAGAATTGCTTTCGAATTATCGGCAGAGCAAGATCCACATTTCACTTAGGTATTTTGGAATCAGTCTACATAAAAACCAGGGATCCCCTATTGTGTAGACAGAAAGAGTTCGTTTTCGCCTTAGGACTCTTAAAGTAATCCTATTGGTCAGCTCACTGTATCGTGGGTGTTGATTGGTTTTCCCACACCATACCAATCATTCACCTCTTTTCTGATTGGCCTATTTCGATCCACCTCTGGGTATATAATCAGTTAGGTTTCTGTTTCGTTCTCTTTCTGACGTATTACTCTGTTGAGTGTCAGACGAAAAGCTTAAGTAATCTATGTTTTCGTTTCGCTATGCTCCCGATTTTCCTGGCTATCTTGAAAATAGACGAGCACGTTCCGGGCTAAAGTCTCGTTAAGAGGAATCTGGAAAGTTTCTCAACTTGTTTGGTTTACACGAAATGTCCAACCAAAGTTTCTTAAGATTTGAAAATCTGGCCCTACGGTTTCTTATAAACGGCTTTCTGCAAAAACAATGTGTCGAAATGTATCGAAGCGAATTTTTAAATTCCACAGCGAAGTGGTGAAACTTGTCCCGCCCAGCCCTAAGACTGAATCATCTTGATTAGTTTTTTATTGGCTGTGAGCGTCAACAGGGTTTTATATTTTGAATTTTTTGAATCTTTTTCATCTTGATTAGTTTTTTATTGGCTGTGGACGTCAGGGGGATTTTACATATGTCTTGATTACCACGCAGAACGTTTGTTAATCGATTTTAAGAAAGTGACCTGCCCCAAACGCGTTCTTTTCTATAAGCAATTGCTTTATGTGCAAGGCAGTACTCGACAAGACTAAGAACTTAAGCAATTCCAGTACTGGATAGCAGATTGTAAGGCAATGTATGTTTTAGTTCTGATCCAATTAGCAAAGAAAATCTTGCAGTAGCTATAGGAAAGTGGGTTACAGTGGATATTAGTACCCTGGGTTTGCAGCGAAGACATCTGTTGTACACCATCTTGTGATACAGAACTCTAAAGGACAAACTCTGAGGTGAAAAAAGCTATGCAATTGCTAAGCAATTTGGGTACTCAAATCTGCCCTCCAGCTAAGCAATTTTAGTACTGAGCTCTAGCCGATGTTACCAAAACTGACCTGAATGACCATTCTGTTCTAAATAGCCTAACTAAGGAAAATAAACGCATTTCTTTTATAAGCAATAGCTTTATAAGCAAGTCAGTACTCGACAAGACAAAAATTTAAGCAATTCCAGTACTGGATCGAGGAATGCTAAGCAATTTGAAAATTATTGTTAAGATTCTATTGGCAATGAAAATCGTGCAGCAAGCTTTAGAAAAGCAGGTTTAGTGGATATTAGTACCCTGGTACACTTTTTTATGCAAGATACCATTTACATTTGTCGTACAAAAACTTGTGAGATAGTATTCTAAGAAACAAATCTTCAAGTATGAAAAGCTAAGCAATTGCTAAGCAATTTTTAGTACTCAAATTCGCCCTCTAGCTAAGCAATTTTCAGTACTGAGCTCAAGCTGAAATTGCTTATAAAAAAAATGCGTGTACTACAAATAAACTTACTAAAAGGCCTAAAAAATCCCACTGCAAAATGTTTGAGACTTTTGCAAAAGTCAGACTGCAGGAGAAATCCACGTTCTGATGAAACTTTGATTAGGGCTATTTTGCACACTCAGGGAACCTGAGAGGTTGGTGTGGGGGTTGTAGGAGGGCAGCCCTTTCCATTGGTGTAAACGCCATTGCGATAGGAAGTGCCATTGCGATGTTCCCTTTTTTAGAGATTTACGTTCCCCGGTTCTCACGGTTCCAAGTTCCATATTCCAATATTCTCGGTTCCAGTATATAGAACTAGCCACAACAACAGCAATGCCGACGTCACATAGGTAAACATAGACTTCGGTAGTGCCCAAAAAAGCAATCAGCCAAAACCATACAAATAGCCGCAATCGATCACGATCAACACAATAGCTAACAGAACATCCGATTTACAACAAATACCAATTAGCTAAAACCATAGAGATTGCCGCTATCAATCATCCAAAGAAATCAAGGATGCAAATAACGCCAACGCCCGGGCTAGTTTTTACATTTTTTAGTTTTTACACACTTTTTACATTAACACATACACGTTTTAATAAGGATAATTCTATAAGAACAGCAGCTTCAGATTTTGTCGACAAGCTAAGAACAAACTGACCATTTCAAGGCGAACGCGGGGATGCAGATTGGTTAGATCACTTGACCCTTGTTCAAAGGGTCCCGGGTTCGAAACCACGTTCAGACCTGTCTCAAAGTGTGAGGAGAGATTTAGCCAGCTCTCTGTAATTCCAGGCAAAAAGGCAAAAGGAATCACGAGGTGTGGTCACATCGAGAGGAAGGACCAGGGTCGCACTGGTCGATTAGTTTACCTATTCAGTGGGCCCTTTGTGCTTAGCACATAAACCCATACCTTACGAAGATAACTTACGAAGAATGTGCCTATCAACAAGGTCAATATAAGAATTGTACGTGATAACCCTGAGACTGAAAAATAATTACAAAACAAGTAGATTGATAGGAGACAGATCTATCAGATGGTCAAGAGAGTCCACATTTGAACCAATTAACAAAACTGATAGCAAAAACAGGCTTCCCAATCATTATACAGTAAGAAGAATTGAGAACATTTCAGGTTGAAAATAGAGGAACATCTAAGAAGAGCCAGTTTCAAATTATTCTACTGGTTCTTAGGAAAGAAAAAATAGTGTAACAGGGGGGTAGTAGGGGGGCGTGCGCCCACCCTATTTTGGTAGAAAAATAAGGCAATTAGCTTGATATTACCCTTATATTATCCTTTGATATGTGCCCCCCCCCCTTTCCATGGGTGCTGGAAATAAATTGTTCTTACTTTCAAAATGGTTGGGAAGCCTTTTTTTGCTATTAGCAGTCTTGATTGTTGCAAAGTTTGACTCTCTTGACCATCTGACATTACACTCTTTTTTCTTTATAAGAACACACTTTATAAGAACACTGAGCCTCGATTTCTATTAGAGAACAATAGAGAAAACAAAAGCCTATTGTTTAGAACAATAGAAAAAATAAGAACATCTGAGCCTTGGCCAAAATTTACTGGTTCTTATAAAAAAAAGAGTGTATCTGTGTGCTGCAAATCTGCTTGTTTTGTAATCATTTCTCACTCTTATGATTATTTCTTAAAATTTTCATATTGAGCCAAAATTGGTCAGCCTCCCGGTATGTTCTCAGCTTGTTCGTACGTTTTGGTAAAATTTGAGGCTTGTGTTCTTATAAAGATGTTCTTATGAAAAACAGTGTACACGTTTTTCAAAATAAAAAACCCTTACTGGGTATTTTTAGTAAAATATTTTGGGGCCAGAGGGCAATAGGGCCAGGGAGATTTACCAGTCCCCCTGGGATCACTTATTCATCAATGATTTGAGATAAATCAATAATTGGTAAGACCCGGATTTTGGCACAAGATTTGAAATAAAATCCATTTCCGATCGATTTCCGATCAGGAAATAATTCCACCAAGTTCTGATATCAAACTAACCACGTGACTCGAACACTCTAGATTCAAATTCCTTAACACATGAATGAGAAAAGGATTTTCTTGCCAGTTCTTCAACTGCACAAGAAGGCTTCAGTAATTGGGCTTGACGAACAAGTTTCTACTAAACCTTGTATCAATTAATGAAATGCAGCCTTCCAAGAAATTCTGTTATAGGGCGCCTCCAATGGTGAAGAAAACAAACTCCACGAAAGTGCGTGAGGATGGCAACAAGCTTTTCGAACTGGGAAACAACCAAGGTCTTTCGCCCATCCTTCGCAAGACCAGATACGAAGAAGCACTCGCGAAATACAACGAAGCATTGAATTTGGCGACAGAACCAAGCGACTTCACCTCTGCAACTAAAAACATTGGAGTTACAAGTGGGAAAATCGCAAACTTGGCCGTGGAGAGAGAAGAACCACTTTCCATCATAAGGGGTGGTAACGTGACGTTACATATAGGTGATGTTACATATAGGTGATGTTACATATAGGTGGTCATAGAAATACTACGGGTGTTGATTGTTTCTTTTGTTTAATACCGCGAATGGCTCCGTATTATCTGGATGGGCCTAAAGGGACTTATTTAACAATGCATTTTTCCAACTTATTTCTTAAGGTGGGAGACAGAGAGAGAAATATTTTTTTTAATTGCCTTGAAATGAAAAGTTCATGCGTTCATGAGATTCTTGTAGAGCGTTTATTCTCATTTGAGATTTAAAGAGACTTTCCAAGGCTTTATTATCTAGGGGATTTTACACCCATTTTTTATAAGAAACCGTTTATTAGAAACCGTTAGGCCAGATTTTCAAAACTTAAGAAACTTTGGTAAAAGATTTTGTGTGAACCAAAAAAGTAAAGGAACTTGTGATTTTTTTCTAATATAACAAGACAGGAACAGGTCAAGACGACACAAACAGAAAAGACTTTTATGGATTAAATATCATAAATGAGAATATTGTCAATATTTCGCCCTGGCATACAGGGCTTCTTCAGGACTGGCACAAAGGATCTGGAAAAAAGGATCCGGTACCAAGGCTAGTATTGTAAACTTCCTTCGTTTAAATTGTATTTTTCTAAACTAGAAATACAACTGCCACACTTAAGTCCCACAGAGATGAATGCATGCCTTCCCTAGTTGAATGCTTAGAGATTTATTGTGATGAGACCTCGGTTATTATGATCAGAGCTTGCAATGAAATTTGCACCTATTTTTGCTTCTCTATATCCAATTTGTGTTTGGCAGTTATAGAGAATAAAAAAGTGACAGTATAGGAAGGAAAATTGGGTTTTTATGATACGAAACATTTTAAAAACCTTTTGTACCATAATTGGGAAGCTAAGATAAGTCTGGTACAAGAATTAAGCACAGTGGCTTAGAACTAACTTAACTTAGAAAAATGAGTGTAGTGGTTTTCATTAAACCATTTCTAATAAACACTCTTTGCCCGGGAGAACTCCTTCTAATATACATTCAGTTTTTTATAAGAAACTATGCTAAATACCAGAGTCCAGAGTTTCCTAGCCTTCAACCCAATTATGGTACGAAAAGTTTCTCAGCAAGTTTCTTAACCACAAGAGATATTTTCCTTAACTTTGTGTTGATATGAAGAGTTCAAGAATCTCACCCCATACCAATTAATTGGAGAAAAAGTACCTGATGAGATGATATACGCTACAATCCTGTGTCAATGAAGAAAAAAATTAAAAATATAAATGAATGGAGCTGGTAGTAGTTTTTTTTCACATAACATTGGAACCAGGGAGTTCAAAATCAGATGAGCCCACTTTCATTTTGTTCAGCCCCTTTCTTTAGAATCTGGTAAATAAGGTGGCTTTCTGAGCAAAACCAATAATGCTGTTTGTTCATCATAAGCTTCAGAATGAAATTCTCTTGGAAAAATTATTCACTTAGAGCTGTTGATATATTTGGTTAATATCTGGGGCTATTTTTTTTTGATATGCAGGTTTCTAGGCCAAGATGGCCCTTAACCGCATACTAACAATGGCGGTATTACAATTTTTTCTAAAATATATACAAAAAGCGAATAATAACATTCTAAACAATTGAATACAAAAAAGCTATATAGTTAAAATCATGACACAACATCAGTGATTTGAGTATCTTTTGGATTATTAATGAAAGATTGTCTCCTTTAAAATGAAACTTTTACAAAAATTTTCTAAAGTTATTTACAGATTTGTCCTCCTGACTGATAAGCCATAGGAATAAGTCTTTGGGAACCAGAAATTTTAGAGATGGGACTTTTTGATAAATGCATGTCAACATTTTGTTTCGATCTTCTATGTACAAAGGACAAGATGTCAAGAAGTGGATTTCATCTTCAACCAAAAGTGTACCAGATTGTTTGCAGTAAAGACCAAAACGTTCATTTCTAGGTGTTTTATTTTTGTGATACCTGCCTGTCTCTATTTGAAGATTGTGGGCACTTAAACGGAGTTTTGCCAATGTGCTTGAATTTTGAAATCTGATATTATGTCAAGATAGAACTCACTTCCAAGGTTTAGGCTCTGCCCAATTGATTTAGCTTTGAATTCATTTCCTAAATAAAAGCTTAACATTTTTGAAGATTCACCCAATCACCTGAGATACAAGATGATATATAATTTTGATTTTAGGTAAGTAATGTTTTCTTTTTGCGCTGTTATGTTCAAGACATTACCTGATTTATTCAACTGCCTAGCTATTGTGATGCAAATTTTCGATCGTTGGAATGTCATCGTTTAGGAGGCATGATCCCCCAGCCCCCCCTTGAATCCGTGCCTGGTTGGTAAGTTGGTGAGTTGGGAAAACTATGACACTATCAAATTGGCTTCTTTTGAACATTATAGACACGAGTCTCACTGTAGGGCACTATTTCGGACGATAGTGTAGATTTTATGAGCTAAACATGAAACTGACGAATAAGTCTAGTCAAAACGCTCATAGCATCTATAAACTTTGGACACTGATAAAGTCGTTATACAGGCCCCAAGATAGTAATATTTTGAACTTAAACTAATTTTTGGGTACTTTTTATATACAATTCTTGCATCAAAAGTTTAGAAAGATCTACACGTTTTTTTAGTAAGAAAGTAGTCTATAAGAGAGTAGTGTTCAAAGTCTCAATAATGTAAGAAAGCTCAATACTGGATTTTTAAAATATTAACACTTAAAACAATTCTAAAATTATCTTATATGTGAAATTTTTTACAATACTTGTTCAAATACACGCTTTTTTTCTTATAAGGAACCGTTTATAAGAAACCTAGAACTAGAACTTCTTGTAAAATACAATGGATAATTGTGTTCTATTGTTTCCTGTAACAATTGAGAACAATCAAAAATTTAAGGCACTTTAGGTAGGTTCCTTGTAAAATAAAAAGCGTGTCATTTAAAATTCAAATATTTACTACAAAATGAAAAATTTCTAAGAAAGTTACAAGAAAGTTTTGTACTGAAAACATGAAATATCTAATAAAGTTTCAATACTGGGCCAAAAAAAATTTCTTATAAAAAACCTCTATTCCGAGATATCTAACAATAAATTTCCGTTTCATGGCACCGTTTAGAGATAATATGCTAGCTATGAACATCAATAGGTTTTAAAATAAGTAAATCTTGAAAGATAAGGCCAACAAAAAAAATAAGATTTCTTTGCCCTGTCTCCCACCTTAAGGAATAATCTGGAAAAATTTATTGTTAAATCAGTCCCTTTAGGTCCATTCAGATAATGCGCAGAGATTCGCGCTATTAAACAAAAGAGACAATCAACACCCGCGGTATTTCTATGACCACCTATATGTAACATCACCTATATGTAACATCACCTATATGTAACGTCACGTTACCACCCCCGCTCCTTTCCATAGTTAAGTTCTTCTTCAAACAGGCAGTGGAGAATTTTTCGAAGAGCTATCGATGCTTCCTCAAGCATTCATGCAAGTCATTGGAATGGAAGGCAATGTTGACGTTTCTGACTCAAAAATGTATCGAAGAGGCTTTCGATGCAACAGACCATTTGCCTTTTGGAGAGAAAATGTCGATCAAAGAAGAATACGTTTATCTCATCGAGCATTCTCGCCTTCGAGTGGAATATTTCTTGGAAATCGTGAGCATGTATCTCAGCGAAAGTGTTGTAAAACTCGCAGAAAAAAAGGACTTCAGGGGAAGCCTTCGCTATCTGCATGAATGTTACCGTCCAATAGAAGAGGCAGCAAAAGCTGGAAGAGATCTGGAAGGAGCGTTGGATGATGTTGAGGAAACGAGGGAAGATGTGAGATTATCTACATGCACAGCAGAATCATTGCAAGCTATTGCTATAGGTATGACTTTGTTTAACTTTACAGTTTTCAAATATGATGCGATGGTTAAATCACTTCGAGAAAGATATACGAGATTTTTAAAGATTTTCAGGGAGTTTTAGAGATTTCTAAAGAATAAGAACTTAACGAGATTTTTTGTTAGATTTTTAGGAATTCTGTAAAGATTTTGAAGATTTAAAGTGTACAAATTAATTTTTAAAATATATCCCGGACAATAACCAACCCTAACACAAATTAGATCCTAGGATAAAATCTTATTAATTATAGTGTAATTTATCAGTCTTAATTAAATAACTAAATATAACTAGTAAAATTGCAGGAAAAATTGGGCGTGTGATGCATTGGCCCGGTTTTGCCTGCGACTATACACTACAAGTTGTTACGGTCGGCGATTGAATCCGAAATAGCCAAATTTCCGGCCAATGCACCTGTCCGACAGAAAGACTGCCAGAAACAAGAAAATACTGAACAAATCATAAACTCAAACAACCAATAGAAAGAGGGACAGGGTTAGGGGAGAAAATATTTTAGCCTACGAGCAACGCTTGCAAAACTTGAATGACTAGAATCCTAGACATAAACCCTAGTTATACACAAACTGTTATCCTAGACAATAACAGCGATGCCAACATCACTTAGGTAAATACAGACATGCGAATTACCCAACAAGCAATAAGCCTAAGACCATGCAAATAGCTGCAATCCATCACGAACAACAGAATAGCAAACAGAACATCAGATTTTCTATAAATGCCAATGTGATAAACCAGATTGCCGCTATCAATCACCAAAAGAATTCAGGAATACAAATAACGCTGACGCCCGGGCTAGTTTTAACCCCACTAAAATACTTGATTTTACTGGCATTTAAATTATAATTTTATATTAACTTGAAAGTTGATCAAGATTTGTTTGAGTGAATGAAAAGGAGGTTCTTGACATATCACATGGCCATTACGTGATCTTTTATCTGATTGGCTGATATTGCATAAAGGCGGGAAAACACAAATATGGCGCACTGGTATTATAGTGTTATAGTGTGGTTTTATTGTTCACTATAGACAACAACAAAATCAAACTAAAGTGACCCAGTGGTTCTGAAAATGAATTGAAAATACAAAGCAAGATACATGTATTTTTGCTTTATAAGCCATGGGGGAACTTTGAGTACTCAAAATTGCTTAGCAATTGCTTAGCTTTTTTTACTAAAAAATTTGTTTCTTAAAACACTTTCTCATAACTTGTTATACAGCAAATGTCGAAGGTATCTTGCATACAAAAGTGTGCAGTGCAGGGTACTACTATTCACTGTAACCTACACATATTTTTTACAAGAAACTGCTTTATAAGCAAGTCAGTACTTGGAAAGACAAAACTTAACCAATTCTAGTGCTGGACGGCGGAATGCTAAGAAATTTGAAAATTTTAGTTCTGATCCAATTGGCCATGATAATTGTGCAGTACTTTTAGAGAAGTAGGTTACAGAAGATATTAGTACCCTGGCAAACCTTAGTATGTAAGATTCTATCAACATTTGTTGCCCGACAACTTTTAAAAAAGTATTGTAAGAAACAAATTGTAAAGTTAGGAAAGCTAAGCAATTTTTATTACTGAGCTCGAGCTGAAATTGCTTATAAAAAAAGATGCGTGTTTTTCTCTATACCTGCTCCACAATTTTCATTGCTAATTGGATCAGACTGTAAATTTTGAAATTGCTTAGCATTCCTCTATCCAATAATAGAATTGCGTAAGTTTTTTTTTCTCGAGTACTGACTTGCTTATAAAGTAATCGCTTATAAAAAAAATATGTGTAATAAAGATGTAAGAAACATTATATTTTCTAACCTACACTCTTTTTTTTATAAGAACAATTTTATAAGAACAGGAGCCTCAGATTTTGCCAAATCTTAAGAATAATTTAAGAAGAAACCAAGGCTGACCATTTCAAGGTCAATATAAGAATTACACGAAATAACCACAAATAATTACAAAACAAGCAAATAGACAGTATACAGATATATCAGATGGTCAAGAGAGTCCACATTTGTACCAATTCACTAATGCACACAACTAGTAGTGGAAACAGGCTTCCAAATCATTATAAAGTAAGAACAATTTAAGAACATTTCAGGCTGAAAATAGAGGAATATTTTAAGAACAGCCAGCTTCTAATCAAATTTACTGATTCTTATAAAAAAAGAGTGTATCCTAAACATTTAATTCAATAACAATGTCTTTATAATGAAGGATTTTATCAGCTATTAAATTTAGGCCTATTTGTCATAAGTGCCTGGTAAATTTCCAAATACTTTGCTTGATAGATTATTTTCTTACAGTGTTTTCTTTAACAATAGAAAACAAAAACCATTTAATAGGCCCCATGGAACCGGGCCCAGTTGGTGCAGCGTTAGCCTGACCGACTTTTGAGCCAAAACAATCCTTTTGTCATCTTAAAAACTTTCTGTTCTTCTTTATGTAAATTACTTTCTAAAAATGCACCAAATTGCATATCTGAGAACCTACATTCTCAGGTGGTACGCCCCAGGGCCTTACAAGTTTTGCCTTGAACAGGTCAACTATGGGTAGCTTCCCCTGGGCCAGTTTATGAAAGTTTTAGTACTGGGATCATTTGAGACTTTCTTTAATGTGTATTTCTTCCAGAGGGGCACTCTATGATATTACAGATCCAAATGTAATCCCCGCATATGAAATCGCATCGAAATACTTGGAAATTTGTATTTCATTTTTTTTCTGAAGGAGACAAAATATACGAAGACTACAACTTGAGCAAAAAAGGAAGCAAGGATGACTCAGCTGCAGAGGTGATGATCTGGGAAGTAATTGACTGGTACAAGCAAGCAGTTGTCCTCACAAGGGAAAGCGATATAGAAGTGGAAGCAATGGCTTTTAGCCGACTAGGCAGAGTTTATTACCATGCTCTAGACATGGAATCAAAAGCTAGAGAAAACTTCACAAAAGCCCTCCAACTTTCTCTTTCTCTTTTCCCAAGAACATTTACATCGGATGGTGAGCACAAGCACTTAAGTATCTTATTAAGATAAACTCTTTTTTTATAAGAACAATTTTATAAGAACACCAGCCTCAAAATTGGACAAAACTTAAGAACAAGCTAAGAACAAACGGAAGCTGACAATGTTTGGCTCAATATGAAAATTTTACGAAATGACCATAAAACTGAGAAGTAATTACAAAACAAGCAGACTTGCAGCACACAGATAATTTCAGATGGTCAAGGGAGTCAAACTTTGCAACAATTAACACTACTGATAGCAAAAAAGGCTTCCCAATCATTGTGAAAGAAAGAACAATTTAAGAACATTTCAGCCTGAAAATAGGGGATTAGTTAAGAACAGCCAGCTTCAAATCAATTTTACTGGTTCTTATAAAAAAAGGGTGTGGGTACAAACATTGGTGTTTGTGGTACTCTAATTTTTTTATAAGTAACTATGCTAAATCTTTGTACTAGAGTTTTTTAGCTTTCACCCAAATTATGGTACAAAAAGTTTCTTAACATATAAAATTTAAAATTCCTTTATATAGTGTCGTTTCTTCATCTTCCGCCAGTGCCAAACATGAATTGGATATGGAGATGCAAAAAATGCAAATTTCATTGCAAACAGCTAAAATATCTTATTTGATATAACCTAACTGAACTAGGAACAAAACCAAACACGATAGAAGCCAATGTCCTCTTACAATAAGTTGAAAAAAGTGTAAAAAGTTTCTAAACTTGTTTGGTTCACACACACAAAATATCCAACCAAAGTTCCCTAAGTGGGAAATCTGGTCCCAGGGTTTCTTGTAAACAGTCTCTTATAAAAATGAATGTATTGAAACTCATTTCATTTTTTGTTTCAGCTTGGTTCAAAGAATGCAATGAAACGCTTGAAAAGATACAGAAAGGCCAGGTCAGACAAGAGAATGAAAAATGGAATGAAGAGCGTCAACAATACCTTGTTGAACTTGAAGATGAACTCAAGGACTTGAACTCCAAGGACTCAGCATTAAGTGATATGAAGTTCCTGGAGTATTTGTACAAGACGTAAGTGAAATAAAAGTTTTTCATTAACTCAGTAAGCATTACTGTAAAAACTCTATTAAGCACCCCTCTACATACAAGAAAGACTACTAACAGATAAAGTCCATCGTAATATTAAAAATTTCTAACTTTACATGCTGAACAGTGTAGAATACCTTCTCCAAACGCTTTTAAAAAGTACCCACTATAACAAGCTCCCCACCTCTAGAGCTTCAAAAATGAATTAGCGTTTACGACTTAATTGAGCTTTTACCTTGGCCTGGGGCCAAACACCTAGATTTGACCAAATGTTATGTTTACTTACTGTAAGGTAGGGTTCTTCTTGCCTATGTGCAGCTTGGAGCATGTGGCCATGGCCCCCCTGAAACCGCCACTGTGTTAGTTGCCAAGATTTTCGAAGCTAAAAATCAGTGATCTGAGAAATCAGAGAATACGCTGCTTAAAATCCCGGAAAAGAGTGGATTGTCTTCAACTGATGATTCTTGATGTTGTATTTATGTTTGCCATCATGCACGGCACCATCATTAAAGTCCCTACTTATTGTTTCATGATGGTCATCACATGCATTCACTCTCTACAACGATTTTTTACACCTTCGCTCAAAGGAATTGAAAACTCCTTATGCTATCGATCAATGTCCCATACCAAATGATGATTCTCCTAATTTCATTACAGGTATCCCCCATTGGACGAACGCCACAAACTGATCGAGAAGGACCTCCCTACAACGAAAATGGGAGACCAGGAATACAAGAAAGCAAAGAATGCAGTTCTCCGAAAAGCAATTCTACATTATCACCCCGACCGTTGTGACGTGAAGGAGCATGGGGAGAAGCGAAAAGTCTTCAATGAAGAGATCACCAAAATGCTCACCAGCAAATACGAACATACAAAGTAATCTTAGCATGTAGGTTTGGCTTCTGCCAAGCATTTGACAGTACAGACGTAATTGCAACTTAAGATGCAATCTTCAGCTTTACTATAGAATATGGCTAATTTTGCAAATTAAATTTGGTATGTTAAGCAAGTGTTGCTAGTTTTGTTTACAAGTTATGTTTAACATTAAAAGGATTTCAGATTGGTGAATCATATGTTGCAGAAGAGACACTTAAAAACAGGGCACGGACACTTGTATATTTTCTATTGCAAATTAGATTTTGCATGTTAAACGAATGTTGCTAGTTTTTGTTTACAAAGTTATGTTTGACATTTAAAGGATTTCAGACTGGTGAATCATATGTTGCAGAAGAGACACTTAAAGACATGGTACGGACACTGAAATATCTGTAAGGGTAGGGCTTGCCACACATTACTCAGATAGTTAATTTCACTTGCCTCTCTGCTGAAAGAGAATGTCTGCTTCGATACGCCAAGAATACTGCTGCCAAGGTTGGCTTCCAAAAATTTGCCAGGTATCATTTCGAAAACAACAATTTTCTACCTGTCTGATGATGTCATTGATCGAGAAAAATCGAATTACCTTGTATGATAATAGCTCTCTCTGTGGATTCTAGAAGTATTCACTGATTTGTTTCTAATGTCCAAGTCTGGCATTTCAAGAACTCGGTCTTGATACAAATTTCATACCCTGCTCACCTCGATGCAAATGTTAAGTGATAAAAAGATCCATAGCCTGATATCATATGCATCTTACAGTATATGGAACAGAGAGAGCTCTGTTAAAAGAGATTTCGATGTGTTTTACAGTGGCCCTCTAATTCTAGACAAAAATTCGGAAAGTTTGAGTAAGAGAAAACTGCTAGAAGAAGAGAAATTATCAGTCAGAGTCATTTTTACTTTTGAGGTTCCTTTACCTGGATTCCCAATTTGTTTGCATGTGGTATTTCTGATTCTCTCATGACAACCTGTATTTCAGAGTTTTTTAACTAAAATTTGAATATATTCTAATTACAATCTTTACTATGAATAAGTGAAAATGTTATGTTGAAATGAAATGGAAAATCATTTTGTAATTTTTGAAAGGTTTTGCCCCTCGTCCTAGTGTCATTAATAAACTTGTACACAGAGTTATGGCCTAATCTAAAATATGTAGGTCGATATGGTACAATTGCTTTTCAATAAGCGACGCGTCAAGAAGCAACCAGGGTTGGAATAACAGAAACAATAAACAATAAGCAACTCAAGCGCTCGATGAAATAGATAAAGCAACTAAGCACTTTAAAGTAACGATGCTTAAAGAAAAATACATATTTGGTATTTAATAAAGACAGTTTTTCAGTTTCAGAGAATAGTCCTCAATACACATGATAGTAGAACGTAAATATACAAGCTAATTGGCAGAAAAGTTAAAAGAAACAACACGTTCATCTTGACAAGCCTGTTTGTAACGTGATTTCTCACTCACAGGAGACGTACTGGTATATTAACGCTCTACTATTATACATTGGGCACTATTTTTGAAATTGAAACACGAGCTTTACACTTGGTACTTTAAAAGGTTTTTGGGTCGGTAGGTAGCTAGCGAGCCAGCCTGTAACTTTTAGCAAAATGTGAAGCAGCAACGAGGAATGTCTGAAGTCTTGTTGCTTGTTAAAAAAGTGCAATTCTTAGAAATCCCATCTCTCAATGATCTTAGATTGAGGACTTTATCTTGAAATATTTGGATCAGTGATTTGAAATTGTTTTTGTGGTTTTATATTTTTTGATATTTGCATCGCAACTATTTTTACGCGCCAAATCTCGTTTTAACCCCAAGCCAGATCCTCGTTATCAAAAGGAGGCGAACACTTTAGGCCTGAGCAAATATCTTCCCTCATGCAGACATTTTTACAGAGAAAAGAAATAAAGTATCTAAAAGTCACATAATAAGATACTTTTCGTGGATTCAAACTCGTAGAAGATACTACTTATCAAAGAAGCAATAATGGAAGCACCAAAGAAACGATTTATTTTCAAACCAGGGAATAATAATGCAACAAAAACAGCATCAGCAACGGCAAATAATAGGCCTTCCACGGCTGCTTATCAAAACAACACGAGTAGGCCTACATCGGTGCCCAATCCCTACAAGGAAAAGCGGAATTCTGCGATGCCTGCGTTCAAGAATCAAAAGAGAGGTATTACAAATCTAGGTTCTAACAGTGCGAAAGAGTCACCTGCTAAAAGGACAAAGGTTGCAGAGAAGACTGGCGGGGATTTAGACATTGAGTTTGGGGATTTCGACGATGATATTGAAGATGATGACTTCTCTAAGGGGCTGACATCAGATGATTTGACAGTTCTCGAATTGCAGGCGTCTCAAACTGTTAGTGCTGCGGATACTGCTAAAGCAAGCAAAAATGGAAGTTTTTCAGTTCTGCACCAATTTGATCGATTCTTGTCAGAGCAAGCATCAAACTCTAGAATCATTCCAGAAAAAACCTTGGAATTATTTAGCACTGCCAGAACAGAATGTAGCACAATTGCTTCTGAATTTGGAGGTAAAAACAATAATGATAACTTTAACACTGAGCGCCTGAAGCAAATAGAGAACGAATTAGCAAAGTACTCAGCTACAGTAAAACAGTTGCAGGAAAATGCTTTTACAAAAGATGGAGAAATTAAGATACTAAGACAAAGTTTTCTCAAAGCTCAAGAAGAAAGGGATGAATATAAGTTGAAAATTCAGAATTTTCAAGGAAGTTTATTGTCCGAACAAAGTGACAATGAAATCAGATTGAAAAGGGAGATTGAAAAGTTAAAAACACAGCTGCAATTCAAGGACAAAGAGGTTAGAGAAGCAAAGGAAGCCAAAACAAGAAGTGAGCAGACAAAAAGTTCACCTATAATTTCCAACAGCAAGTCACCAACAAACAGACAAGTCTTAGTAAAGAAAAGATCTCCAAAAGCTAGTCCATTGAAAAAGATATCCTTTGAGGAAAAAAATCCATTTAATAGACCTTCTTCATCAAAAGATAGTGCTGATAAAATGGTTCCACCTGAGAGTATAATAAGCAAAGAAACAGGAAGTGATCTAAAAGATATTTCTGATGGCACAACAGATATTTTAAAGACTTTCCTTCGCATGAATAGATTTATGAGACATAGCCCATCGGCACAGAATCATTCACAGATTCAGAGAGATTTACTTGCGGATTTCGAAAAAGTCTTTGATCGTCTGCAATCATTGAACATAACCGCAGCAAAAGACGATAAAAGAAGCTCAAAAAATCAGCCAAACTATCACCCATTAACAAAAGAAGTTATTTCATTATGCAGGAAAACCATTCAAATTGAAGATGATGTGAATGTATTTTCAGTTCTTGAGATTATTGAGCCAAATATTGTCAGATTGTTATCCAAAGAACCCGCAAGATATGGTGGAGTAGACCTTATGTGTGATGAACTAGGGTTGCCGTCTTCATTACCACAGCATGTGGAAGCAAATGATGGAATGGGAAAATGTTTGAAAATTGATGATTTAGTCTCTGCTGAATTGGGAAGAATATCATTATCGATTCTTAATACGGTTGCAAGACATAGTATTGCTGTTCAAGAAAGCCTTCTGCTTGCACTCTTGGAGGACCAGAGTACTGGTATATCCACCCAAGCTATGGTAAGGCTTTCTTTTTTAATTACGGGGACTTAGGTAATACCTATTCCTTCTGTGCAGCGGTGGACGCAAAAAGTGGGGTCCTTATAGTTCTTATACTGAAATGTTCCAAACTCAACGCCACTCTACACCCCCTATGGACAAGATCTGTAATCACAAAAATGAAACTAAAGCAAACTAAATAAAACTTAAGTAAACAAAACAATTAACATGTAGTCAATTTCAAGTAAGTGGTACTGTTCATAGATTCAAGAATTGAACAAAATTCATTCAAATTCAGTTTCACTTTAATTTTTTCTGTGAACTCGTTGATAGGCAAGCTGCTTGCCAAATACACTTACTATCTTTGTAAGATATTGGTTTATGCCGAAAGCACAAGTATTTCAAAAATATTTGTAAACAAAAGCAAGGGCTTTTTTGATGCAGTGCCCCCAAATTCTAAATGCCCCTACACCTATGTATTGGTCCATATTTTGAATTATCACAGGCACATGTATTCTATGTCACCTGTAAGAGTTATTCTCCTCTTGTCATAGACCCACAACCCTTTTAACAAGAGCTGATTGATCTAACTCCTCGGCCATCCCTTCCACAAAAATGTTTATATTTTTAAGAAAATCCATATCTTTCCTGCATTGGAACACTGTTCCACTGTTCTTGTTCGTTTCTAGTACTGTTTCAGCATTCCGCTCAAACTTGAAAACTTTTTACCTTACAAATTACTGCCAGAATCATCGGAATTCACTGTAACTATCTAAGCACCTAATTAACCTTTGATTTTATACTTGACTTGTTCTAAATCGACCATGGAGACTCGAATAAGAGTTTGAAATTTTGTTGTTTTGACCTGAAGTACTAGTTTTGATGTCAATAACTGTCATTTTAAGAACTAATGTTGCAGTAACTTTCATGTGTAAATCTGACGTGTTTGAAATCAAGCCAATATGATTTCCTTGGCAGCCATATTGGGAGGGCATACGCAAGCCAAAGCAATTAGCTTCAAATATTTGGTTCCAGAAGCCACAGAATGCTTGATCCAGTCTTTATCTTCAGATGGGTGTATTTTGCCCCACGAATGGATTGAAAATGAATGTAAGATTACATACACTATTTTTTTTAAAAGAAAATTTTATAAGAACACAAGCCTCAAATTTTGCCAAATATTGAGAACCAGCTAAGAACAAACCAAGGCTGACAATTTCAAGGTCAATATAAGTATTATACAAAATGACCATGAGACTGAGGAATGGTTACAAAACAAGCAGATTGACAGCACACAGATACATCAGATATTTATGACATAATAAAATTTTTTTGCTATATCCGTGTTTTCTGCCGTAAGAATAATTTAAGATTATTCCGAGGCTCAAAACAGTAAAAAAATAAAAAATATTGAGGCTCAGAAAAAAATTAAGTATTCTTATAAAAAAAAGAGTGTAGTAAAGAGAGTCCACATTTAAAGTAATTAATACAACTGATAGGAAAAAGAGGGCTTCCAAATTATTGTAAAAGTAAGAATAATTTAAGAAAATATCAGGCTGAAATTAGAGGAATATTTAAGAACAGCCAGCTTCAAATAAAATTTTACCGGTTCTTATAAAAAAAGAGTGTATAAAGCTGATTTTTATGGAAACTAATACAATCTTCCACTCGGAAGGAAATCTTCTTGGAAGTTAATCTGAATCATTGGAAGAAAAAGGAAGGCAATTAAATTCGTAAGGAATTAGAAGGAAGTTAAATTCGTTTGGAAAAAGAAGGACGTTAGATTCGGAAGAAGAAATAGAGGTTGGTTTGGGAAAAATCAAACATTAAGAACAGTTTTGTTACAAATCTAGTAATATGAACATGATATTGGCTTTGTCTCTATAGCGATTGCGTTGTCTAACGCCGCATCAGCAAGCTGGTTTTAGCCCGTATTGGCTAGATAATTTCGTTTGCTTGTCAGGATTTGCAGGTTTTTCATGGGGTTAAAGCCTCCCTATGCCCCCCGTTATTTTCGTGCCTGGCACAAACAAGCAAACAATTAGTGCATTCTAAACAAAGGCACTGTTGCTTAGCAAGATTCTTTTTAACAACAACATGGTTGATAATTTAAATTTCATTGTTAAGCAATTTTAAGGAATTTCAGTTAGTTCAGAGTTTTCCGTACAAAAGGAACTGTAAGGAAACCACAAGGAAGTTTGCGGAAAGGAAGAAATTAGTGATCAGCTTTCGAGTTATTGTTCGCAAAAAGCGGAAGTTAAGATCTGGAGTAAGAGGTGCTGGATGATCTGAAGCAATTACTATTTGACGATTTATTCGCTCTTCGGGCATCGAGAAAGAAAGTATGGCCTTCCGACAGGTTGTGATAACGATTATTTGTGCTCTCATCAATACCCAAGCTTCCCATGGTTTGACTGGTGTTGTGAAAACAGTGGCTGGAGGCGGAGAGCATCACATAGGACGCCAACACGACTGCCCAGCTCACATACGCAGCAAAGATGGCTCTTCCCAACAGGCAAGATTCAGTTATCCTTGGGGCATTGCTTATGATCACAAACGTAACTTTGTTTACGTGGCAGATTGTGGCTGTCCTGACACTCTACATGCTAATGACAAAATCCGAAAGATAGATCTCGAAAAGGAAGAAGTGACAACGTTGGCTGGTGGGGGGAGAGGGTACAAAGATGGGGTTGGGGAAGCAGCACGATTCAGTTTGATAGCAGGGATGAGATTAGATGCAGAGGGAGAGACATTATACATAGCTGATAGTGCAAACAGGAGGATAAGAAGTTTGAACATTGACTCTGGAAGTGTAGAAACTGTGGCTGGCACAGGGGAACCAGGGCGCACGGATGGATCCGCAGACAAAGCAACATTTGACAGTCCACAGGATGTGGTGTTTTATGAAGGCGACCAGGAAAACATGCTGATTGTGGCCGACACTGACAACCATTGTATTCGAACGATCGGCCTCAGCAGTAAGACAGTGAAGACTCTAGCTGGTAAAGATAAAGGGTTTCAAGATGGGATAGGGACGACAGCAAAATTCTACCACCCAACTTCCATTACCATTGACAGAGGAAGACATGTTGTCTTTATTTCCGACCATTACAATCATGCTATCAGAAAACTCGATATGAAAACAAAACGTGTTACAACTCTCAGTGGAGGAAAAGTAGGATTCAAAAATGGACATATCTCTCAGTCACTTTTCCATTACCCCGAAGGAATTGCGTATGATAACAACCTGGACATATTGTACTTTGTTGAGTTTGAGAATAACGCAATCCGCGCCATAAGCCGACATGGTCATGTGACTCTGATAGCTGGGGGTTCCCCTGGTAAAAATGATGGCGTTGGAAAGCTTGCGAGGCTCTACCATCCAACAAGGGTAGCCTTTGATGAAGACAGCAAGACGTTATATGTGACGGATCAGTACAACCATCTCATTCGGAGCGTCAGCACTGTGGGTTCAAAAGCTGCCGACCCAGATGCCTCAATGATAAATCAAGTGCATAGACACATTGACTCCTATGGGCTGGTCTCAATACCGATATACGGCATCATTGCTTTGTTGATGGGGGCTTTCTTTATCCGTCCTGTTCTCAAGAAATGCTGTTTCATGCGAAACGTTAATGCAAAACATTCTTAGCCCTTTATTAAATCCACCAAGGCTTTGATATTTTAACATGCTAAATATTTCCCGACTTTGATATTTCAACTTTTTGATGCAAGGCTATAAAAGTTTTTGAAACTTCTCAAAGCTTTGATATTTCAACTAAAGCTTAAGCAATGGAAGGTTGCCAGTTTTTCAATCTTCACTAATGCAAAAATGCATAAAAGCATGATCATCAAGATTCCCAACAGATTAAGTTACAGGCCCCGCGGAATCTGTCCATAATTGGTCCGGTTCAAGCTTAACTTGCGGGGCCGGGGGCATACCCCTTGAAAATGTTGAAATTTAAGTTCTCAGAGATGCAATTTGGTACATTTTTAGAAAGTAATTTACATAAAAATGAACTGGAAGTTACAGTGAAAATCTAATGTTTTAAAGAGCAATGTTATTTTCTAACAAAAGGAGTGTTTTTATCCAGAAATTGGTCCAGCAAACGCCGCACCAACTGGCCCGCTTCTCCCAGGCCTCAGTTTTTGTTTTAAAATTTATTATGTGCATACAGGGTTTGGAGAAACACCTAAATTGCTTCCAAATCCCTTCAGACTTTGTAGGTTGTATTCACTTCCGAACAATTCATACTCCCTCTTTGAAGTTTTGTTATTTTTTGAAAAGGGGGATATATTTTTCCTGTTTCTATTGGTTGAGTAAAATCACACATAAGTTTATTTCACTAACTTAACAAATTGATATTTTTGTACAAGCTTCTTCGTATCTATTTTTGTAGGCTGGATAATGTTTGCTTCTCATGAATTGTATATAGAATATCAGTTTTTTACATCGTGTTTTTTTTATGAATGAATTTCATGTGAAAAGAGTTGAGTTTTCCTAGCAGCCTGGGCAAGGGTTGGCCAAGTGGTTACAGTTATTGACCCTTGTTCAAAGGGTCCCGGGTTCGAAAACATCTTCATACCTGCCTAAAAGTGTGAGGTGAGAATTAGCCAGCTCTCTGTAATTCCAGGCAAAAAGGCAAAAGGAATCTCGAGGTGTGGTCACATCGAGAGGAAGGACCAGGGTCGTACTGCTCGATTAGCTTACCTATCCAGTGGGCCCTTTGTGCTTAGCACATAAACCCATACCTTTCGAAGATAGTAAGCGTATTTTCCTAACAATCTCTCTTTCTATCATGTATTTTCTAGTTTCAATCATACTCAGAAAACCCGAATTTGTTTTACTTTATTATTACCAACCATGGGCTCCAGGGTTTGGTCTTGTGTTGCTCTACAAAGGACGTAGGAAGCTTATCAAACTTTTTCCATTAAGCAAAAGGAGCAACTTTTGAAAGTGAGTAAAATGTCACTTCTTTGTCTTTGCAAAATCTTTGACCCCTACGTTCCTCTACCCTAGCCTTCCTCAATCGAGATAATTGGAGCAATCCTTCGGCACTATTTTGCAGATATGATCTTCAATTCTATCTCGTCTGGAGGTGTGGTTGTTAGTCCTCTGCCCATCCTTTCCATATCAGAGTTGCAAAATGGATGGCCAGAAAAATCGGTGACATTTTTAGCATAATAAACAAAACTTTTTGTTTGACACTCATAGGAGTTGTAGGTCAGAAGGAGAGTGAAATTGAACCCTAATCGGTCTGTCTACAACAAAGCTAAATATTCTATATTGTGTTAACAAAAGAACTTCATTTCCCCAAATATAGCAAACGACGACCCAGCTCTCGGTATAATAATTCGGTAGGTTTCATTTTCGTTCTCTTTCTGGCGTACTACTCTGGCGAGTGTCAGACGAAAATGTCAGTAGTCCTAATGTTTCACTTTGTTTCCGAGTTTCCTCACCATTCATGATTAGTTACGTTCTATATTTTCTTGTTAGCCAAAACCTAATTTATCCACTCTTTGAATCACTCCTCGGAATATTGTCTCAATATCACATTGTTTATTTTCAGCAAAATCAAGCCAGAAAATCTCACTTGAAAGATTATCATCAATTATTTGGTGAATCGTCTTCTTCCATACTTCTCAAAGTGGTATGTATCAATTTCTTTGACTTGTTTTTCATATCGAGCAAGATGACATATTTTCATTATTTTAGACTTGCTTTGTAAGCTATCATTTATGTGTAAGACACCTCGAATTAATGGATTCTATGATTCAAACCCTTACCTTATTCCGTCTCGTCTTATGATGTTTACCCTGCTTTTGCTGGGTGGACCAGAAAAAGAATACGAGTTACTATACGAGTAAAAAGCAAAAACATCCAGAAATACCATAATTCTCTAATCTCAAGATGCGGTGATGCTCGAAATGCTAAGCTATCATTTGGTATTCGTTTCAAGGTTTTGCCAAAGCATGTATTTGTCCAAAATTAGAAATGGAAATATGAGGCTTTCAAAGTTTGTCAAAACCTTTTCACAGACCAAACACATTCCACGTCCGCTTTAGCGAGTTAGCTACTATTTCCTTATTATTATATCTACACATCATGGAGTCCATTAACATCCTGCAACGTAAAAATCTACGGCAGATCCTCGGCATACACTGGCCCAACGTCATTAATAACGAAGCCTTGTATGAAAGATGTCAAATGAGACCATTAACAGAAAGAGTCAACAAAGCGAGATGGAAAATGTTGGGGCACGTGTTACGGAGTGGGAACTGTAATCCAGCCTACCAGGCATTCAGATTCGCGGTAACAGGAACACACCAGATGAAAGGAGGCATCGGTCGTCACAGAACAAACTTGTTTGATGCAATTATGAACGATCTAAAATGTAGGAGCATTGAGGTCGGAAACGATGTTGAACTTAATGAACTTGCAGATATAGCCAACGATCGTAAATTGTGGAAGGAGTTTTTTTCGCGAGACAAATTAGATGGTTAATATTTTTATAGTGTTTTCCATTTAGAAAATGTTATTATATATTTCCTTATTAATGAGGTTCAAAGATCTATCATCTTGAGGATTAACCCTAAGGTGTCTACCCTTCAAAAGGGTCCAGTTTTTATCATGTTACCAAAGAGCTGCTATCAGTTTTTGCTAGTTAAGTTCAAAAAAAGTCAGTCATTCAATTAGTCAGAAGGAAAAAACCTGCAGAACTTGAACCTTTGAACTTTGAATTTATATGCATAAGTATCACAAGAAAACTATGGGGCTGCATCTCAAATCATAACGTGAACCATGCCGGGTCAAACAAGTCTTATTTTCTGTCAATTAAAATGTAAGAAAATTCTGTGAATATTGTTTTTAGGATGGCATCTCTAATCATCCAGGCAATACTGAAGAGTTGATGAAAGGACATCAACAGCGATCAAGGGTTTCCAGCTACTCTTCAGATGTTCTTGTCAAATGTATCTTTGATCTCTTCAGCCATGAAAAGGTGAATCATAATTTATCTTGAACTCAGTGGAATATTTGAAATTGTAACATTACTCAATTCCATACAAAACTCTCAGGGTTTTTGAAATCTGCAATATTGTTCCCAATATTTACCGTATCGAACAAATGTTTTCTTTTAAATCAGGAGAACTATTCCTGTGAAGGCCATGTGCCTTCTTTTGTGAAATTTGCACTTAAAATGTCCTCAGAAAACTTGTTGATAACTTACTGTAACATTACTCAATTCCATACAAAACTCTCAGGGTTTTTGAAATCTTGATTATCATTCCCAATATTTACCGTATCGAAAAAATATTTTCTTTTAAATCAGGAGAACTGTTCCTTTGAAGTCCATGTGCCTTCTTTTGTGAAATTTGCACTTAAAATTTCCTTAGAAAACTTGTTGTAACATTACTTAAATCTATTCAAAACTCTCAGGGTGTGATATCAGTTAGACGTTTCCATTAAGGTCCATGATATCAAGGTTATTAGATTTCCTGGTTTTCGACTTCTTCTATGAGATTTCTGCTTAGTGTTTCCTTGAGATTAATTGATATTTTTCTCATTCAAATTCTCAGGGAGAATTTTCTGGCCAAACCCACCACCTCAGACTTTTGCGTCAGATTGAGTTTTTCCCATCGCAATGAATTCTAGATTGATCTTTAAAAAAAGCCGTAAAATTTTTTGGATTATCTTTGATTTGGACCGAGTCTTGTGGTGAATTGCATATAGGATTTTTGATTTTTATCAAAGAACTGAATGTTTTATTTTCCAGGATAACGAAAACATCCGAAATCAAGTCTTTCAAATCATTGTTTCCCTGGCAACATCTTTAACATCAATTTCAAAAACTGGGTAAGCACTTTTTGAGATCCATATCACAGCCAGGTAGAGTAGCTTATAAAGAACACCTTATATCCTTGTTTGAATGATAGATAAGGCTGGTGTGGTAAAGTTGCATATCAAATCCAGCCTAATGCTATGGTTTGCTATGCATTGTCACCTGATTGTGGCCACACTGGTAAATATGAAGCTGGGCAACAGTGGCGGTTTTAGGAACTGCGAGGCCTGGGGCCGAAAAAATTTGCAGAGCCCGTACTCCCGATGAAATATTCGGTCCTAATATTATTTTTTGCGTTTTGTAACATGTGCTTAAAATGTTATAGAAAACCCTAATAAAGAGTTAAACAAACAGTACAGTATAGCTTATATATTTCATTATGAAGGAGATAATTTTTTTATTTTATGAAAGGTGCGGGGCCCCTTTTTTCTAGCAAAAGTGCGGGTCCTGGGGCCATCGCCCCCCTAGCCCCCCCTAAAACCGCCACTGCTGGACAATAAAATTTTGCGGGAAAATTTCATGCTTGTTTGTGTATCCTCCAGCAACATATTGTTCCTGGCGCTGCTGGCGGAAAAAGTGGTCCAAATGGCTAAAATTTGGGCCAAATAAAAATATATCCCAACAATGTTGACCAGTTTGCAATGTCTTTTAACTTCTTTTCCTATTTCAGGTTGGTGAAGAAACTGTGTGAGTGTCACATGCTAAATGAAATGTCCCAATATCCTGACCAAGGGAATATTTTGTCTGTGATGTCTGTCTTCAAAAGTCTTTCAAACTATCCTGGTATTGAGGAGTTGTTTTGCTGTAATAAAGGTTGGCTTTAAATATCATTTTCTTTTCATTAGAAAAAAGAGCAATCAGCAATAAGCTTCTATTACAACCTTTTTTGAAAGTTTCTGATTTACAGGCTTGCCTGAGAAAGGCAGGTTCTGCACACAATAGCTTGCACTGCATCATTACATATAGTAGCACAGGTTTAGTATGTTGGACTTCACCCATTTGTGCTGCTGAAGTTTTAAAGCAACTGCCCACTAGAAAACTCTTGATTTCAAATTCAACCAAATTGGTTAAGGAACATTTGTGGTCACAAATCTCTAGCTGTTAGTTTATTATTTATAGGTGGCCCAGGGAAAAGTCCTTTCTTTTGTAATCAAACAATGGACAATAAAAAATGGGGGAAGATAATTTGTATATTTAAGAATATTAGTAATAAGGGTTTTGATTGATTTTCAAGCCCTGCTTTTTCTCAAAGTTGATACTGTTAGATCAGTTTTTACAATCTTGAATTGATCAGAATTCTAGAATTACAGTTGAGATGAGAAACACCATCAACTTGGTAAACCAAAGAGCTTTTTTCTCACCTAATCAGAGTAGTGCATTTGAAAAGCAAACATTGGCATAGCTTCAACTTTGATTATTCGGTTTTTTTACCTTGCATTACCATTTGCTTTTGATTGAATAGAGTCATCTTAATTCGCTAATTGATATGTTGAAAATTTCAGGTATCTGCACCCTGCAAAATACTTATAGAACCCTCATCAGACTATCAGAAGGCTCTCACGACTCTGAATCAGAAGACCTGAAACTCGAGGTCTGTATTTCCTAAGAATTCTTTAACTTCATTTAAATTATTTGGTTGCCCCGGGGAAAGTAATTTGTTGAGTAAAGGGGAAGTTTTGGTTATGTTAGTTTACTTTTTTACTTTTATCTATTATCTTTTAGCTTCAACTTTGTTTGCTGTCATACCTTGTAATGTTAGGTAGTGCACTTCGCATTGATTGAAAAGTGTAGATTAAGTTTTGTTCAATTTCAAAGACAAATTACAGTCATTGTGATTCTATCAAATGTTACTTTTCATACACAAAACTATTTATTTACCTAAAGATATCGATGTGGGCAACTGATTTAATTATGATTGATATAACCAGAAGCTTAATTAAATGAAAAAAACGATTTGGATAATTCCCTATTGACTATTTCTTTAGTTGTACAAGCAAACAGAAATATTCAGAGTGAAGTTGATTTACAATTATTCTGATAAAAAATATAATGCATTCAATGATGGTAAGAGGGAAGGATTTTTAACAAGATTCTAAAAGAGGGTAGACTTTCAGGAGGTGATATTCCCTTGAAATTGGGGGTTTTCTCGTAGTTTACCGTGATGAGACTAAAATCTTACTTCATACAACAATTACTGCTCATTTTTACTATCATTTCAGATCAATTATTTCCTAGATCATCCAGACCCTATCAACATTAATAGCATCTCAAAGTGGAATGATGAAGTTCCTCCTAGAGTCAGAATGTGAATGTAGTAATCAGGTATGTCAATCTAATCTCTTAGACAGAGTCATCCAGCGATTGGCCAGGCCCCAGGGTTAGGCTAATTCAATAGGCCTACTTAACCCTGCAGAGAGCTTGTAATGAATAAAATGAATAAACATAGATAGCTAAGATTTAACCACCCTTCAGAGTTTCGGACCCCTTTTGGAACTATCCTTTATGACACTACTGCCTTTAGACGATATTGTCTTTAGGTTGACAATTATGTACAGCATCACGTTTTTCTTTGTTCTCATTCCCTATGTGATTGATAAGGTATTAAAAATGGGCAATAAATCACTATTTTAAATAAACAATTTGTGGGCATCCAAGCTCTTTCTCGTCTTAAAGATCTGATATGGTCCAGAATATTTGGAAAATATTGCCACAATAATGGGCTACAAAAACTGCGATACCTGTCAAAATAAGTGGTGTATGTATTTTACAATTAGTGCGTAAGCTTGATACTTTGAGTCACAGAGGGACATTTCTGTTTCTTAATGTGTTCATTCTGCTTTATTTGTATTTTTACAATTTTATAGATATGAAAAAAATATCGGAAATACAAGATATGATGGTAGATTATCAAATTCTTGCCTAGTTTGATTTTTGAGTTTTCTCATCGATCTTTGAAAGCGACTGGCAGTGTTGAGGTTTGCATTTAACCTGAATTTTTAATTTCTTCATGTCATAGGTCTTGAAATCGCTGGTGTTGACGCTTCTCAGTGAAATTAAGATTGTCAGAGAGACTTGTCTTGATCATATTGAAAAAAACACGTTGGATGAATGGTAAGCAAAAACATTTTCATTTCAAGGTCGCATTCTTTCCGCACCTTACCCTGCCTTCCCTCTTCCGCACATTTCGCAGACTGCAAAAACAACAGACTTCCTAAACCTTTTGGCTTTTCGTGTTGATAACCACTCCAGTTAAATAAGTACTGCAGTGCTTAAACGACAATTACATTAAGGGCCTATTTAATTGTTTTATTATTCTAAGATACTTTACCTCACCCTCACATAGAATACCATTGAATTCTCAGTTTGCGTTTATATGGAAAATAAACGTATTTGATGTTTCTAGACAGTTCACAAAAAAGTAACAGCAATGTAAGTGACATTTAACAAAAAGCCTTATTTGGTGATTGAATATAAAAGTGACGGTACGGCAGGGTACCAACTAAAGAGGCAGTGGTAAAAATCAGCTCTTACAATATAGGTTTTATACAGTTCAGGATTATTCTAAAAGACAATCTCAGCAATCTTTGAAAAAAGCACTGCAGTCAAATTAGCAGGCATGAAAACACTTTGATAAGCAGCGTAGGGCCTAATCGACCATTCATCGTAACCTTGGACATCCGGGGCTGTATTATCTATTTGGAAAATCTTTGCTCCCCATTGCTAATGGTGAAACTGTCCTTTGTTGTAGCAAACCGTTTCTGGTTTTACGACAAGGAATATCGCTGCTGTGTCACATATGTTTCAATGACCGTCTCTTTATGGACCACAGATTGGATGTGGAGCGACAATACATCAACCTCATAAATGGCACTATCCGCTTGTTCAGGAAAGTCCCTTCTATCAGTGAATTTGAAGGTAGGATAGTTTTGATGTTCTGTCTTCTTTAACTCGTGCGCATGTGCAAGTGAAGTCCATGCAGTGGTGTGGGAAAATGTCTTCGTAGTGTGTTCTGTTGAGACGAAGATCCTCCGCCAAGTTCTTCTGCTTCTGCTTTTGCTTGGTGCTCTTGTGAAAGTGAGGGGGAAGGTACCATTACTACATTGGGGAGCTCTTAGCACTGTGGGATATCATTGGTACATTGGTTGGTGTTTGATACTGTGGGGGGGGGATATCATCAGTGCTGTTGAGGGGGAGGGGGGAGGGCTAGCATTAGTACATTGGAGAGTGTTTTATACTACGGGAGATATCATCAGTAGGAGAGGGGTACCATTAGTACGTTAGAGAGTGTTTTATACTGTGGGGGATATCATTAGTACATTGGATTGAGTTTAAAACTGTTGGGAGATATCATCAGTAGGAGGGAGGTACCATTAGTACGTTGGAGAGTTTTTTATACTTTGGGGTATATCATTGGTACATTGGATGGTGTTTAACACTGTGGAGAGATATCATCAGTACGAGGGGAGGTACCATTAGAACGTTGGAGAGTGTTCATTACTATGGAGGGGTACCATCCAGTACTGTGGAGGTTCTTCAATTCTGTGGAGGGAAACCATCAGTTTATTATTCATTCGCTGTGCTGGCAATTAAACAAAGCGATAGACTTAATGCTCCATATTAAAAGGTACGATTGCCAAGACCAAAATGGCGAGTATGCCTTTGTTCAGAAATCTCAGCTTAGATATATTTCTTTTTACAGTAATTGCGCTACAAGATCTTTTGGACATGGAACAATACGAAGAGCTGGATGACGTAGATGAGAGCCCTGGTCTTGACATTTCGATGGAAACGAAATAAATCCCCGCTACCCATTGTCATCAGACCTTGTTAAGACCCGTTTGGATTCCTGGAATATCCAAAACACCCGGGACTGTATTTCCAAGCTAGAGATTCGACTTCTTGGTAAGAGATTTACGGGATTTCGTCATTCATACCATACGTATAGTTATAGTACTATGCCATATGCAATGGAAGTGACAAAGCATCTGAACTGTCAACTGCTGAAACAGTTGTATTTCTTGGATAGGAGGCCACTGCTATAATTGTTGGTTATAGATTCCTTTTCCTGGTAAAGAATTCAATTCAGTTTTCATTTTATGCCAATGCCATGATAGGATATGGAGGTGAAACAGAAAACAACTATCGATTTCTAAACGTCTCAATTCGATTCACCAATCAGTCGTCTCATTTCTTCAGTTGAATCCGGAAAATTCTTGACTTAACTCCTGACTTTTCTAAAATATTGCTAAATATTGTCAAATGTAAATGTTGAAATTAGTTTTTTATGTTCAGTACCGTGGAATTATTTCATTTGTCCAAGCCTCAAGTCTAAAAAACTTGCGGCTTTAACCTTGCTTGAATCAAAAGGTATGAAAACGAGGCAAGAATGCAAGCTCTTGTTTATTTCTGTAATTACCCCTGTTCCAGGGGTAAAAGGCCTTTTTTGCAGCTAGTTCTATTTTAATGTTTAGGATAAGACAGTGTTTGAAATGTGAATGTTTGCCTGTGAACACATTCTCATGAGCTCCTACTGCAAGATACTGAACAGTTTCCCAACTTGAAAATATGGATTTAGTGACGTTTTTTTCATAAACAAAACTTGGTATAGCAATGCGAGTAGAAATGGTTCCCTTTTACCAGTCAGTTTTACTAAGTGCCCCCCGGGCTATCTCGTAATCACATTACTCTGATTTCTGCACGAGACATATTACTCGTCAATCAACACGCAAAATCTCATTCTTGCACGCGAGCTTTTTGATTGAAAAATTTGCTGAAAACGCATATTTATTTCAAAGCATAAATCTTTTATTAATAGAATTGAAAAGAATAAATAGGAATTTTCATTTGATCATTGGAAAACTGTTAGTGTTTACCTAAAAGGCCTTCTCTCTGGTGATTGTTGTGAAAACAGTAAGGTGGTGTATTGTCGCCGTGCGGAGGTGGTTTTAGTTGATGGGGAATCTCTTAACATGTCTTTCTAAGAGTTTACTTGCAAAGTCACTCATTGTTTGCGAATGAGGAAGTTTTGATAGCAATGGCTAATTTATCACAATTTCATTCCACTCACGATATAATGGCCAGGGATCCTATCATCGTTTTAAAGGACAACGCCTAATGTATAAATGAGTAAGATAAATTCTGCCAAATAGAGTTGCACGATTGGTTTTGTTTCACAACTTTCTTCTAGCCTTCTTGCAGCCCTTACAGTTTGTACGGAGGAGGAAAGTGAGAAGAAAAAACAGGGAGCCCTTTCTGAAAAATTCACTTGTGTTTCCTCCTCCGCACAAGCTATAGAGGCTGCATGCAGGCTACTTTATTCCAGCAGATTGCTTTTTTGACGATGTAGAAGTCCGGAATGGGTAACTTAAGTACTTTGTGATAAGGGGTTGTGCCATTTTAAGGGTATCGTTTTCATCGGCAATTTCATTTTCCAGAGTTTTATGTTAAACACTCCAAACGATGCAATATTTTATCCAAAACTTGTTGCATGAAGCTGCATGTTTAAACTTTGGGTGGTGGCATCGCTTGGTTGAGGCTTCAAGTCTCGTAGGATTCATCACATGACTTACGAGCCCCATCACGTGACTTATGAGCCCTGTGCAACTGTTTGCTATTTAAAAATATAAACAATAGTGAACGAAAAACATTTCGCTGTTTCATTGAGTCAAACGTGACAGCTGCAAATATAGTTGTGAAATCGAGAATGTGCGTGAATGAATTTTCAGGCAGTTTATAAGACCTCGAGGCTTAGTATGGTTACCAAAGACTGATAGTAATTCATGTTTGCGTGTTGATGTTATTACCTTGAATATATGGATGGATTTATTTCCGAGCTCACTGGATACAAACTGTTTTCCCCTGGAGTTAAAAAGACGGAAGGAGATGATTATTCAAGGATAGCTATATAAGCTGCTTACGTAATATTCGTTAGTTAAGTTAAGCTGTGATTGCGTTTGCTAAAATGGCAAAGTCATCCATCATGAACCGGCTTCTGATTTGTTTGTTTTTTCTCAAGCTGATTTACCCCATGACCATCGATAATGGACGTCATAGTTTGGAGGCAACGAAGAATGGGGAGATTATTTTTCAAAATGGCCAAACCCGTTTCAAACTAAAATTTCTTTATTTGGCGGAGTTGACTTCTGACGATGTATTCATAAATGCTTCTAAAACCATGAAAAAAGTTGATCTGGCAAGAGAGGTGTTTTCGATTTCTAACGTCTCGGCTGCTGACAACCCCAGCTACAAGACATTTACAATGAGCATGTCTGTGCACAGTGGTAACATTAAGGCTGATTTGACGGTGTATCTGAATAATTTTGTCCAGCCTGGCACAGTCACTAATATCCCTTTTGGAACAACCGGAACGCAAATCGGAACGACTGAAATTAAAATCGACTTGGGAGGTTGGAAGTTTTGCAGACAAGAAGAGAAGAATTGTTTTGTTGGCAAAGATATCGTTGATGGAGCTTTCTTGGATCTAGCGATCCGTCTGGATGAGGTACAAGGAAAAATTGTTAATAATCATGATATTTTCGAATTCACCAATGGAAAGATAGGATATTCTACTTATGTAAGTACATTATGTTTTGTTTGTGATTTGATGAGGCCCAGTTACACTTTAAATAATATCATTTATTATATATTCATATGTTCATATTTCATAATTTAATAGACAATTCCAGTTACATCGTTACATTAAAGACAAATCCAATTGAGAAAATTAATACATTTTAAAGATAGGCCATTGTTAAAATGTATTATTAATTTTCTCAATTGGATTTGTCTTTAATGTAACGATGTAACTGGAATTGTCTATTAAATTATGAAGTGTCGCTTATCATGTTTATCGTCGCAGTCTTGGCTCTTCGTTTTCTTATCAAAATACGTTTTCCTGCCAACATACCTATATGTTCATATATTCATGAGTCTAGCGTGTTATTACTTAGCCTGCACACAGTACACTCCGGGAAGTGATTTGTTCTGCGCACAGGCTAGTTCTTCCTTCGTTTTCAACATTCTGAGGCCCCGTCCACACGTATACGGTTGTTTTTGGAAACGCATATTTATTTATCCGTTCTGGCCTTCCATCCACACTTAGCCGGAGTTTTCGGTGATGAAGACGGAGCTTTTCGAAAACGGTGCCCAGGGTGGAGATTTTTGAAAACTCCGTTTTAATGTTTTTTGTTGACGGCGAATACGTTTCTTTTCGAAAACGATGACGTCACCAGCTTAGTTTTGCACAGTCAATTTAACGAACAAAAAACTTTTTGTTAGTGATTCCTCCGTCTTCGTGTGGACACAGATTCTTTCGAAAACGCTCATCGTGTGGACGCAGATTTTTTCCTGAACGGATAAATAAACATTCGTTTTCTAAAATATCCGGATACGTGTGGACAAGGCCTGAGCAACAACAGTGGTTGGTGTAATTTACATGAAGTTTCCAATTTTTAATTTAAAATTTGGCCTATTTTTGTTATGGTGGATGTTGAGTGAGTGAGCAGAAAGCATATTAATTCGATATAATGTATTTGTTTTGTATTTTTGATAACCAGAGCTTTGAGAACTGTATGAATATGATGGGTGATATAAATGACTTACAGGGTTACCCTTCATGTTGTTTGTTATCTGTTAGTCATGGAAGAGGCCTAAAGCCTTTATTCCTTGAGCTTTGTTCTGCTTTGTTAATTCCGAATGACAAACATTTCCAACTGACCTGTCTTGCACCGAATTATTAAAAACGGAAACCAACTTTTACGATGATAACTTTTTCAGGTTAACGTCAACGCCCAACTTAAAACGATGACTGCAGGATACCCGAAGTTGACGAGAAGTGGGAAGCAAAATATCATAACCCTTCGCTTTCCCAAACCCGACGGTGCTGTCTCGTATCGGTATTCTCATTTCCTTTGTGACGCCTATGAAGTGGTCGGGCCCTCCAAAAGCAAGACGAAGCTTCCGTCTATTATTTTCTCAGGTATGAGTGACGGTCATCCCAAAAATATGCCTACATTGATTTCAAATCCTCACCTTGAAATCATGCCAACAATTTCAAACTCTTACAGTAGAGTTACGCAAACATCAATTTCGAATTCTCATCCTGTAATTGCACCAACACCAAATATGAAATCTCGACTCGAAGACGGTAGGCTGATGACGAGGTACCGAACCATTTGTTTTTCTGCAAGATCTGTTTCGGGGTCTGTCAAGATTTCACAAACTGGACAAGCCACGCCCGCTCTTAATGCTAACACGCAGCCATCGAATACCGACAACAACTCAAAACCGACTTCATCAACACAATTATTCACAACCCGGCCTTTACAAACTTTGAAAGACTCTAAGAGTATCGGCGCTCTGATCTCAATAACAACAATTAAAGAATCTAGCATTCTCTTGGAAGCAGAAGAATCAAGCGTTTTTGGGGGGTACGAAGCCTTTTCTTATCCGTATTCAGTTTCTACAGGCGATGTTAGCAGTAGTAAAGGATTTGAGTATTCTGCTCCTCAAACTCGAATCAGAGAAACAGCGAAACAAGCCAGCTCTTTAGCCGTGGATCTGCTCGAAACTGTTGAAGAAAATCACTCTTCTGCTATTCTGAATTCCGACGAAGCTAACTTTGTTGGCAGGGAAGGACCAATATCACTTATTTCTTCAACATCATACTCCGTTACTGCCTCACTGAAGCCAACTGTTTCGTTTGTCTCAGAAATGCTGTCTGCTGTCATGTCGGAAAGCATTGAGATGACAGTTTCGCAAGACCAAGAAGTTGCAACGTATGCTTACACAGAAACTGCAAACCCGGTGAACACGGTTGACATTGACTCGTCCGTATCTTCTTCAAAGACAGCAGACGATGGAGAATCAGTGAATGCCGGAGAGTCAGTGCAAACAATATCCCTTGAAGCAGATTCTTCTACATTACCTATTAACCTAATGTTGCACATAGAATCCGCCTCTCTTCAATCGCAACAGATCATGTCTTACAAAGGAGCAGCAAGTCCAACAATTTCTGCTCAACTAAATTTACTTAATTCTGTCAAGTTAGATGGCCAGCAAAGTATTCTTTCCTTGAGCACCGAAGTGAGACAAGAGAGACTTTCCAGGTTGGATACCTCTAAAACTGCAAATCAGGTATCGGTGATTCGGATGGAAAGTTCCAGCATAGAAATTACTGACGAGAAAACAGGACTGAGCACGAAAGCATTTGAAGAAAAGCAGAGATCTACTAGCCAGGAACCAGGCATCAACATAACCCCACCGCCATTTCCTCTCCCTTCGTTCACAACTACCAAGGCTCTTGGTCATTCATCTGTCGCTCTTCTCACATGTTATGTCATAGCTGAGCCATATACAGTATCACGTGAACTCTCCAGTGGCCTACATTCTATTGGAATTAGTTTTATCAAGGAGTATGCATCGCTCACCAATGCCACCACACAGCTCCCACATTTAAATAAAATAAACATGACCAAAAAATTCAATTTTACCAAACAAGAAGTGTCAACACACGTCACTGCTGCAGCAAAAACCTTAAACAGAACATCAAAAGGTGTCTCGCTGAAAAGAAGCCATCTTGCTGTTGCGTCATATTCAAGTAGAGTTTCATCAGTAGGCTTAAGTAATGCCAAACAAAAGCTAGCTCCATTCCCTCGACTGAGAACGTGCCATGGCACAAATAGTGCAGAAAGGCTCGTCTATGGTGCTGTATTGATATCAGCATGTTCTGTTGTGGTTATAATTTCATTATCGAGCTTTTCGTAATATACTCCACTCTCAGATTTCGAGTTCAGAAAACCCTTAAGGTTAGAAATAGGGATCCAGTATTTCGCAGTGCTTATGACGTAATATAAATATTTAGTGTAATGAAGATATAATTAAAACTTCGCATTCTATGATCACCTTATCGTAGCAATCTTAGCAATTAAACTTTTATCTTCTGATCATTATGTAAATAGAAAATGATTAAATAGAATCATTTGAAGGAAATTTTTTTGGTGATGTTATCGGTTTCTAGCACTTTTATAACTTGTTATTGATCCCTAAACAGTCCTGAAGGGATAAAAAGCTTATTTGGAACCATTTATTTTGTGCCAATTTTCACCAAAAACCATGGGCTAACCATCAGGCCTTTTTCCAAATTTTTGCTTGTTTTGAAGGAAACGTTTTTGGTGATGTCACCGTTTTTCTAGCACTTTTATAACTTGTTATTGATCTCTAAACAGTCCTGAAGGGATAGAAAGCCTATTTGGAACCATTATCTTGTGCCAATTTCTACCAAAAACCATGGGCTAACCGTTAGGCCTTTTCCCAATTTCGGGCTTCTTTTGATGGAAACGTTTTTGGTGATGTCGCCGTTTTTCTAGCACTTTTATAACTTGTTATTGATCCCTGAACAGTCTGAAGGGATGAAAAGCCTATTTGGAACCATTTATTTGGTGCCAATTTTCACCAAAAACCATGGGCTAACCATCAGGCCTTTTTCCAATTACGGACTGATTTTGAAGGAAACGTTTTTGTGATGTTACTGTTTTTCTAGCACTTTTATAACTTGTTATTGATCCCTAAACAGTCTGAAGGGATAAAAAGCCTATTTGGAATCATTTATTTTGTGCCAATATTCATCAAAATCCGTGTGCTAACCATCAGGCGTTTTTCAAATTTTTGGCTGATTATGAAGGAAACGTTTTTGGTGATGTTATTGTTTTTCTAGCACTTTTATAACTTGTTATTGATCCCTGAACATTCCTGAAGGGATAAAAAGCCTATTTGACACCATTTACTTTGTGCCAATTTTCATCAAAAACTGTGGGCTAACCATCAGGCCTTTTTCCAATTTTGGGGTGATTTTGAAGGAAACGTTTTTGGTGATGTTACTGTTTATCTAGCACTTTTATAACTTGTTATTGATCTCTAAACAGTCTGAAGGGATAAAAAGCCTATTTGGAACCATTTACTTTGTGCCAATTTTTACCAAAAACCATGGGCCAACCATCAGGCTTTTTCCCCATTTTGGACTGATTTTGAAGGAAACTATTTTGATGAAGTTACCGTTTTTCTAGCACCTTTTTAGCTTGATATTGTTCCCTGAACAGTCCTGACGGGATTGAAAGCCTATTTTGGAACCATTTATCTTGTGCCAATTTCTACCAAAAACCATGGGCTAACCATTAGGCCTTTTCTTAATTTCGGGCTTGTTTTGATGGAAACGTTTTTGGTGAAGTTACCGTTTTTCTAGCACTTTTATAACTTGTTATTGATCCCTGAACAGTCTGAAGGGATAGAAAGCCTATTTGGAACCATTTATTTGGTGCCAATTTTCACCAAAAACCATGGGTTAACCATCAGGCCTTTTTCCAATTTCGGGCTGATTTTGAAGGAAACGTTTTTGGTGATGTTACCGTTTTTCTAGCACCTTTTTAGCTTGATATTGTTCCCTGAACAGTCCTGACGGGATTGAAAGCCTATTTTGGAACAATGTATTTTGGGCCAATTTTCACCTAAAACCATTGGCTAACCATCAGGCTTTTCCCCCGATTTTGGACTGATTTTGAAGGAAACTTTTTTGATGAAGTTACCGTTTTTCTAGCACCTTTTTAGCTTGATATTGATCCCTGAACAGTCTGAAGGGATAAAAAGCCTATTTGGAACCATTTAATTGGTGCCAATTTTCACCAAAAACCATGGGTTAACCATCAGGCCTTTTTCCAATTTCGGGCTGATTTTGAAGGAAACGTTTTTGGTGATGTTACTGTTTATCTAGCACTTTTATAACTTGTTATTGATCTCTAAACAGTCCTGAAGGGATAGAAAGCCTATTTGGAACCATTATCTTGTGCCAATTTCTACCAAAAACCATGGGCTAACCGTTAGGCCTTTTCCCAATTTCGGGCTTCTTTTGATGGAAACGTTTTTGGTGATGTCGCCGTTTTTCTAGCACTTTTATAACTTGTTATTGTTCCCTGAACAGTCCTGACGGGATTGAAAGCCTATTTTGGAACCATTTATCTTGTGCCAATTTCTACCAAAAACCATGGGCTAACCATTAGGCCTTTTCTTAATTTCGGGCTTGTTTTGATGGAAACGTTTTTGGTGAAGTTATTGTTTTTCTAGCACTTTTATAACTTGTTATTGATCCCTGAACATTCCTGAAGGGATAAAAAGCCTATTTGACACCATTTACTTTGTGCCAATTTTCATCAAAAACTGTGGGCTAACCATCAGGCCTTTTTCCAATTTTGGGGTGATTTTGAAGGAAACGTTTTTGGTGATGTTACTGTTTATCTAGCACTTTTATAACTTGTTATTGAACCCTGAACAGTCTGAAGGGATACATAGCCTATTTTGAACCATTCATTTGGTTCCAATTTTCACCAAAAACCATGGGCTAACCATCAGGCCTTTTCTTAATTTCGGGCTTGTTTTGATGGAAACGTTTTTGGTGAAGTTACCGTTTTTCTAGCACTTTTATAACTTGTTATTGATCCCTGAACAGTCTGAAGGGATAGAAAGCCTATTTGGAACCATTTATTTGGTGCCAATTTTCACCAAAAACCATGGGTTAACCATCAGGCCTTTTTCCAATTTCGGGCTGATTTTGAAGGAAACGTTTTTGGTGATGTTACTGTTTATCTAGCACTTTTATAACTTGTTATTGATCTCTAAACAGTCTGAAGGGATAAAAAGCCTATTTGGAACCATTTACTTTGTGCCAATTTTTACCAAAAACCATGGGCCAACCATCAGGCTTTTTCCCCATTTTGGACTGATTTTGAAGGAAACTATTTTGATGAAGTTACCGTTTTTCTAGCACCTTTTTAGCTTGATATTGTTCCCTGAACAGTCCTGACGGGATTGAAAGCCTATTTTGGAACAATGTATTTTGGGCCAATTTTCACCTAAAACCATTGGCTAACCATCAGGCTTTTCCCCCGATTTTGGACTGATTTTGAAGGAAACTTTTTTGATGAAGTTACCGTTTTTCTAGCACCTTTTTAGCTTGATATTGATCCCTGAACAGTCTGAAGGGATAAAAAGCCTATTTGGAACCATTTAATTGGTGCCAATTTTCACCAAAAACCATGGGTTAACCATCAGGCCTTTTTCCAATTTCGGGCTGATTTTGAAGGAAACGTTTTTGGTGATGTTACTGTTTATCTAGCACTTTTATAACTTGTTATTGATCTCTAAACAGTCTGAAGGGATAAAAAGCCTATTTGACACCATTTACTTTGTGCCAATTTTCATCAAAAACCGTGGGCTAACCATCAGGCCTTTTTCCAACTTTTGGCTGATTTTGAAGGAAACTTTTTGGTGATGTTATTGTTTATCTAGCACTTTTATAACTTGTTATTGATCTCTAAACAGTCTGAAGGGATAAAAAGCCTATTTGACACCATTTATTTTGTGCCAATATTCATCAAAATCCGTGTGCTAACCATCAGGCCTTTTTCCAACTTTTGGCTGATTTTGAAGGAAACTTTTTGGTGATGTTATTGTTTTTCTAGCACCTTTTTAGCTTGATATTGTTCCCTGAACAGTCCTGACGGGATTGAAAGCCTATTTTGGAACAATGTATTTTGGGCCAATTTTCACCTAAAACCATTGGCTAACCATCAGGCTTTTCCCCCGATTTTTGACTGATTTTGAAGGAAACTTTTTTGATGAAGTTACCGTTTTTCTAGCACCTTTTTAGCTTGATATTGATCCCTGAACAGTCTGAAGGGATAAAAAGCCTATTTGGAACCATTTAATTGGTGCCAATTTTCACCAAAAACCATGGGTTAACCATCAGGCCTTTTTCCAATTTCGGGCTGATTTTGAAGGAAACGTTTTTGGTGATGTTACTGTTTATCTAGCACTTTTATAACTTGTTATTGATCTCTAAACAGTCTGAAGGGATAAAAAGCCTATTTGACACCATTTACTTTGTGCCAATTTTCATCAAAAACCGTGGGCTAACCATCAGGCCTTTTTCCAACTTTTGGCTGATTTTGAAGGAAACTTTTTGGTGATGTTATTGTTTATCTAGCACTTTTATAACTTGTTATTGATCTCTAAACAGTCTGAAGGGATAAAAAGCCTATTTGACACCATTTATTTTGTGCCAATATTCATCAAAATCCGTGTGCTAACCATCAGGCCTTTTTCCAACTTTTGGCTGATTTTGAAGGAAACTTTTTGGTGATGTTATTGTTTTTCTAGCATTTTTATAACTTGTTATTGATCCCTGAACATTCCTGAAGGGATAAAAAGCCTATTTGGAGCCATTTATTTTGTGCCAATTTTCACCAAAAACCGTGGGCTAACCATCAGGCCTTTTTTCCAATTTTGGGCTGATTTTGAAAGAAAGTGTTTTGATGATGTTACCGTTTTTCTAGCACGTTTTCAGCTTGATATTGTTCCCTGAACAGTCCTGACGGGATTGAAAGCCTATTTTGGAACAATGTATTTTGGGCCAATTTCTACCTAAAACCATGGGCTAACCATCAAGCTTTTTCCTGATTTTGAAGGAAATTTTTTTGATGAAGTTACCGTTTTTCTAGCACGTTTTCAGCTTGATATTGATCCCTGAACAGTCCTGACGGGATTGAAAGCCTATTTTGGACCAATGTATTTTGGGCCAATTTTCACCTAAAACCATGGGCTAACCATCAAGCCTTTTCCTGATTTTGGACTGATTTTGAAGGAAATTTTTTTGATGAAGTTACCGTTTTTCTAGCACGTTTTCAGCTTGATATTGATCCCTGAACAGTCCTGACGGGATTGAAAGCCTATTTTGGAACAATGTATTTTGGGCCAATTTTCACCTAAAACCATGGGCTTTTCTCGATTTTGGGCTGATTTTGAAGGAAATTTTTTTGTTGAAGTTACCGTTTTTCTAGCACCTTTTTAGCCTGACATTGTTCCCTGAACAGTCCTGACGGGATTGAAAGCCTATTTTGGAACAATGTATTTTGGGCCAATTTTCACCTAAAACCATGGGCTAACCATCAGGCTTTTTCCCGATTTTGGGCTGATTTTGAAGGAAATTTTTTGTTGAAGTTACCGTTTTTCTAGCACGTTTTCAGCTTGATATTGATCCCTGAACAGTCCTGACGGAATTGAAAGCCTATTTTGGAACAATGTATTTTGGGCCGATTTTCACCTAAAACCATGGGCCAACCATCAGGCTTTTTCCTGATTTTGGACTGATTTTGAAGGAAATTTTTTGTTGAAGTTACCGTTTTTCTAGCACGTTTTTAGCTTGATATTGTTCCCTGAACAGTCCTGACGGAATTGAAAGCCTATTTTGGAACAATGTATTTTGGGCCAATTTTCACCTAAAACCATGGGCTTTTCTCGATTTTGGGCTGATTTTGAAGGAAATTTTTTTGTTGAAGTTACCGTTTTTCTAGCACCTTTTTAGCCTGACATTGTTCCCTGAACAGTCCTGACGGGATTGAAAGCCTATTTTGGAACAATGTATTTTGGGCCAATTTTCACCTAAAACATGGGCTAACAAAGTTTGTCCATCAGGCTTTTTCCCGATTTTGGGCTGTTTTTGAAGGAAACTTTTTTGATGAAGTTACCGTTTTTCTATCACGTTTTTAGCTTGATATTGATCCCTGAACAGTCCTGACGGGATTGAAAGTCTATTTTGGAACAATGTATTTTGGGCCAATTTTCACCTAAAACCATGGGCTAACCATCAGGCTTTTTCCCGATTTTGGTCTAATTTGGAAGGAAATTTTTTTTGTTGAAGTTACCGTTTTTCTAGCACCTTTTTAGCTTGATATTGATCCCTGAACAGTGCTGACGGGATTGAAAGCCTATTTTGGAACAATGTATTTTGGGCCAATTTTCACCTAAAACCATGGGCTAACCATCAGGCATTTTCCCGATTTTTGGCTGATTTGGAAGGAAATTTTGTTGTTGAAGTTACCGTTTTTCTAGCACCTTTTTAGCTTGATATTGATCCCTGAACAGTGCTGACGGGATTGAAAGCCTATTTTGGAACAATGTATTTTGGGCCAATTTTCACCTAAAACCATGGGCTAACCATCAGGCATTTTCGTAATCTTGGGCTTTTTTTTGAAGAATTGTTTTTTCGTAATTTGAGAGTCTCTCAAGGACTTTTATGGCCTCACATTGATACTGTAATAGTCCTGAAGGGATCTAAAGCCTTTTTGGAACCATTTATTTTCGGCTAAATTTCACCTTAGACCATGGGCTAACCATCAGGATTGTTTCCAATTTTGCTCATAAGCTCACAGAACAGATATTAAATGATGTTAAACAAGGAAAGTCAAGAACAAAAACTTCAGGTTCGTAGAAAGTTGCAGATACTTTTGCGAATCCGTTGTGATGTTTGTGGCAGGGGAATCACAAAAATTTCTTGACTGTATATGCGGGGTATATGAAAGGAAACCCGTACCTTTCATGATCAAATAGTATTAATGAATTCCAATATTTCACTAGCTGCTCTATTACCAGAGTCAACAGCCGCTTGGACCGTAGAAGTGGCAGTCACATTGCTTGCCTCGCCAGCAAAGAAGAGTTTTTTCTCCACTGCCTTCGCCAGTTCGATCGACATAGCATGGGAACCAACGACAGGAGACGTGTAACCACCTCTTATGAATGGATGATCGTGCCAGTCATAGAAATAGAAGTCAACAAATGAATCACTTGCCGGTTGAGCATTCTCTCTCTTCCTAAAAAGATTGACAAATTTGAACCAGTCATGTTTATATATATTTGGTAATGAACTAAAGCATGATCTCAAGCTTTGATTGTGATCATAATCATCTGATCATAATCATAATCATTTGATTGTAATCAGGAATCATAATTGCTGGGAAGGATAGATTAACAAACCTGGACTAAAATATCTTTTGAAGGACAAATCTCATGTGAAAACGTTTTTGCCTTTGAATTCACGCTACTCAACCTCAGACTTTTGATAGAAAAGTTAAAATCGAAGCAGCTTGACCATGGTTCTTCCTCTTGATGTGACCACATCTCTTCATTCCTTTTGCCCTTTTCCTGAATTTTAAGACAGATGACAAATTCTTTCCTCACACTTTGTGACAGCTCTGCTTGCAACGACATTGCAAGTAATACTCAAGTGGTTTGACCAATATGGTGACAGGGATGACCAAATGGCTAGACTCCTAAAACTTAAATACAAGCGATTTTGTCACAAATGACAAGGATAAAGTCTTTCGGCTGTCTGTAAGGCAAAAGGAATCATGAGGTATGGTCACATCGAAATGAAGGACCAGGGCCACACTGCTCTATTGGTTTACCTACTCAGTAAGCCCTTTGTGTTTCATAAGCCAATACCTTACAAAAATCGTGGACGTATTTGCCTATCAATAACAATCAAAAACCACCTCACCAACAATCCCCGTCTGTTGCAGAAAGTTAAAGAGAGTTACTCACCCAAAAACTCTATCTAAACAATTTAGGAATCGGTCTTTCAACTCCTGCTTTGAAGATTTCGTGGCTTGATTCGCAAGCGAGGCTGTCGCAAACCCACATAACATATAAAAGCACTGGCCATCAGTTTCATACGAAGATTCAGTCCAGATCTGCTCAAACGGCGAAGGCTGCTCACAGTACAACACAGTCATATCTGATGGCCAAAATCTTTCATTAAAGCGACAAAACATCTTGACTGCGTTACTCATCTCCATTGATTCAATAGCTTTAGTTTTGGAGGGTGGAAGTTCTGGTCGAAATTCAATGTCTCTTTCTTTCAGAATATTCAATGGAACTGCAATAATAACATGGTTCACTTCGAAAAGGTCACCATTCTGGTTATAAACTTTGATTTGGTCATTTCTCCAGTCAATTCGCCTTGCTTGCCAGTTTAAGTTCACGTGGACGCCTTTGCATTTGTTGATGAGGTACTCCAAGTAAATGTGATATGTTTGATTCAGCCTATGAAATATAGAAATAACAAATCAATACAGTGCTAATATGACAGCTAGTTTACTTTTTAAGTTGATATGTGCACACTAAGAAAGAAAAGCAATGGGAAATTACAACAAATCTTGTAACTAATTTGCTAGCAGTGTGGAACAAGAGTGCACAATAATTAAAGAAAACAATGCAAAATTACAACAAGTCGTGCGACTGATTTGGTAGTAGAGCAGAACGAGAGTGCTCACTAACAAAAGGAGATGAAGAAAATTAGTGCGATTTAAGGAACAAAAAGACTCATTGAGTTCCTTGACTATCTCTTTCTCATGACCATGCTTACATGCCACAACAACTCTAAATACAAACCAAGTAGATACAGGCGGGGATTGCCGAGTGGTTAGATCACTTGACCCTTGTTCAAAGGTTCCCGGGTTCTAAACCACTTTCAGAGAGAATTAGCCAGCTCTCTGTAATTCCAGGCAAAAAGGCAAATGGAATCATGAGGTGTGGTCACATTGAGAGGAAGGACCAGGGTCGCACTGCTCGATTAGTTTACCTATTCAGTGGGCTCTTTGTGCTTAGCACATAAACCCATACCTTGCGAAGATAGTAAGCGTATGTGCCTATCAACTATCAACAACTTTACAAACCCCTTAATTATTACCTTCTAGGCCACTTAAGCTCTAGTTGATGGTGCTAAAAATACTGTTTATTACCTATAAGTTCCAGAGCCATACGGCCAAGAACTTTCAGCTCGACTTGATTCAAGAATTCCCATTCTGTTGATGTCGACCCCTTCTGATTGGCAATAGACTGCATTCACAAGGGAAACCACACCACTATCTGTCACTTTTGAATCAGAAAGAAACTCGGCCAAAGATATGTCTTTCTGTCTGAAAAAAATTGAATTACTTTAGCAAATTTATAGAAGTTGAAACCAACACCAATACCGAGTTCTGATATCTTTATCTTTATTTTAGGAGGTTCTTTTAAAAGGGGGCACTGTGAAAATATGAATTAAAGGAACAAACTGTTCTGGTAACAGGAGGGGGTGCATAAAACTGCTCTGTCTTTAAAGATATATGTCACCTCTTACTGTAGAAAGATTTCTGTGGGGTGCTCTATTTGGATAGGTAGTTCGAAATATTCATACTCTGTAAAGAACTATGATCTTACAGTTTTAAAGAACGAAGCTTTTTACACATGTCAAGCTTTTTACAGTTGTAAAATATCAACCACATATACCTCAGTTCATCTTTGGCATCATGTGAAACAGACTCAGAAAAATCTAATGCCGAGTCCTCGCTGCAAGCTGCTCCTTTTTGCAATTTCTGACCAGTATCAATAAATTCAAGAAACATCTTTTCAGCATTTTCCATATTTTTGTTTTCACCATGTTTCCGCAGTAAATATCCATTTGCATAGGTATAATAACAGTAGCCTTGTCCTTGTCCGTTATTCTCCTAACAAAAATTACAATAAAAGGAAGATATCACAAACAAAACACTTTAAAGCCGAATTGGTCATTTGATAACAAACTTGAAGCTTAAATGTAAGATGACCCTAATAACTTATACATCTGAACCACATTCATAAGACTAGCGATGGCCCATAAAACATTGGCCAGAGTGATCGCATTACCAGGGTATTTTTCATAAGATTTTGTATGTTTCTGACCAAAAAACTTTTCATATAGAACTCAGTGGCAATATTAAGGATGTGGCTGTAAGGTAGGTTCTTCTGTTCCTTTGTGTTTTCTTAATAGGCTAGCTGAAATAGATTGGTAGATAGGTTGATAGGCACATACGTTTACTATCTTTGCAAGGTATGGGTTTATTTGCTAAGCAGAAAGGGCCCACTGAATAGGTAAACTAATCGAGCAGTGCGACCCTGGTCCTTCCTCTCGATGTGACCACACCTCATGATTCTTTTTGCCTTTTTGCCTGAAATTACAGAGACCTGGCTAACTTTCTCCCCACCCTTTGAACAAGGGTCAAGTGATCTAACCACTCAGCCATCCCCGCAATATAGAAATAGTTCAGTTCATTTCATTTTGAAATTCCACACTATACAATAATCAGTATACAATATAAATTAAGATAAAGAAAATATAGTTAAATGATACAAACTACAAGTACATAACAAGAAAAAGGGTAAACTCAAATAGGTTTGCTAATTTGATTGATAGAAAAATTAAATGGAAACTACCTCAAAGTTTTTGCCATCATCAATCTGAAAAAATAATGAATAAAATGAGAAATCAACAGATTGAGCTTAGCTGTCTTAAATACCAAACTAGGAAGTTGCTTGTGCCTGATTGTCCAATTGCTAAGTGGAAAAGAGCATTAACCAACTAATTCAGAGGTCCTGGGGTTGAGTCCTACTTGCAACAATGATATTCAGATGGCCCTTGGAGACCCACATGATGAATAACTTTTAATAGTAAATCAGACTTGTTCTCTAGCAATGTTTTGTATGCTCAACTTACCTGTATTTCCCATCCAAGTTTATGCGCCAATTTGAAAGCTTCAGTATTATCTCCATGAATGAACTCTCCACCAATATCAAAGAGCGGAGAACCATTAAATGGATGCTCTTGTCTGACGCGACCACCTGTTAAAATATTGCAAAGGACGATAGGGATAACAAGAAAATTAGAAACATAGCAAAACAGCTTTTGGTATGACACTCTTTGAAGTCATACGGCCAGTAAAATGTGAAACCACCTATACCCGCATTGAAAAAAAAACTTTTAGGATCCTATCAAATTTTTGTACCAAGAGCCTAATTGAAATTGGCAAACCAGAAAAGAGGGGAGCGACTGATATAATGTGGAAAACTATTCTTCACTGTGAGCCATGGAGACAAACAATAGAAGACCTACAGGAAAAGGACTTTTCTGTCTACAAAACATGGGGTTCATAGTGCTGACAAAGAAAACTCTCAAATTCCCAAGTATAATTTTGACATCAATCTGATGATGATGCACAAACAACGCTAACTCTTTTTTTTGACTGTATCTCTTTAATTTTTCTCTGCATCATTTGCAAGAAATCTCTCTAAATAAAGTTCTGGAAATCGAAGCACCTGAAGAAAGATGCATTCACTGAAGGGCAGATCAGTAAAAATCAATAACGTCTGATATTGTTATTTTAAGGATCTGAAACCAAGTTTTGACTATGGGAAGGCTGCGGCTATATAGCCCAGTGCATCATCAGATAGATAGATGGTAGCCCCCTTCTACCCAAAGGCCAGAAGACCATAACCTTGAATAAAAATTGAATTTTCCCAAACCTAATCGATCTGAGGCTTCCACAAGAATAACGTCAACTCCCAAATGGCATTCTGAAATCCTTGAAGCAGCAGTTAGACCTGCACATCCACCTCCAACAACCAAAACTTTAATTGGAACTGCCATTCCATTATGAGAAATGGAAGCTGCAAATGTAGTCATATTTCATTTCAGTGGTTATCATATCATTCTTAATCCATAGGCTTGATTTGGTAAAAGGCTATTCTAAGTTTCACAGGGAGACTCAAAATAAGACTGCTAAGTTTGCTTGTTTGCTTCAAGCCAGCAATCAAGCATATTCATTTGTTAACGCAAGTCAGGATCAAGTAGTTTTACAGCTGATGTGGACCTGCAGCTTGCCCCTCCAGAATTAACATTCTACAACAAATATTGGGTACTTATTAGCCGCCCTCAGAAGGAGGGACAGCTGAGATGGCTTACAGCTTGTAGTTCATGATTCTGATCGTATGGGGATTCAAACCTATTCAAGGATTAGAAACCCAGCTACTACGTAACCACTAAGTAACACCAACGCTCAAGTCTATGAAGGGTCTCTTCGTATGGAGAAAGTTACCAGGGCCTTCTGAGTTATATGTTTTCCAAAGACAGCTTTTCAACACTCATACCTACATGGTCTCTCCATTCTCCAGTCCGCATGATGTATCATACCTGTACTCTTTTTTTTATAAGAACAATTTTATAAGAACACGAGCCTCAGATTTTGCCAAATCTTAAGAACAATTTAAGAACAAACCGAGGCTGACCATTTCAAAGTCTATATAAGAGTTATACGTAATAACCACGAGACTGACAAATAATTACAAAACAAGCAAATTGACAGCACAGAACATAGTCAAAAATTAACCCCTGTTTTGTGACATTTAGGGATGTCTTCATTAAAAGTACCAATGAACCAGTTTTTAGTGGTTACCTAAAAGAACTATAACTGTTTAACATGGATTATAGAATTCCAAAACTTTTCCAAAAAGAACCGTTTTAAATGGTTCCCTGAATCAAGAGTTATAAGTCTTTCTTTTGAGAGCACAAAAAAGTGGTTACCCTAGTAGTGGTTACCTTATCTCGCAACTTCAACAGCGTATAGCAGTTAACTTGAGTAGGTTAAGGTTACCAAATTTTGCAAAAAGCAGGGGATAAGGTTGTTATTTTAGATGTTGAGCATTTTTGGGGTTTCCAGGAATTTAAGAGCCCAAAACGTGGTTACTTTAAAAATGTCAGGTTCTTACTATTTTGATGAAAGTTATTTTGTATATTAACCTGTTTGAAAAAGATAATAAAGAGTGTGCCAAGGTGAAATATGTTTCTTAGAACCAAGAAGAGCATATTGAGTGGTTACTAAGATTGTCAAATTTAGTGTAATGTTTGATCACTTTTAGATTTGCTACCGTGATAAAAACATGTTATTTTGAATAAGTTCTGGGTGTACACTGAGTTTAAAAGATTTAAAGAGTTGCTATGAAATTGAGCTAGCAAAGGTGGCAGCATGAAAAATGTATGAACTGTGAGTCATTTTAGTGGTTACTTTATTTTTGAATATCATTTAATACATGAAAAATTATTGGTGGGGAATACAAAAATACATTGAAGGTCATTTCATTGAGCTGATGAATACATCTTCAAAGAGAAGATTCTACATACCAGCATCAAAGACAGTATTCTTTTTTGATAGTTGTGTAACCATTCGTTCAGCTATCAAATGTTTAAGGATAACTTTTCATGAATAGCAATGACTTCGCAGAAACCTTGTACTTTGTTGAACAAACGGGAATGACTTCACTGTTGTAAACGATTTTGGATTTTGATTTCATTTTAGTAACCACATGATTGCTCTTCTTGTTTCTTTATGTGTTATTATTTACTTATTAGATTCAGAGAAAAGTGTTATGATTAATTTGATTCTCAGAAATTGAAATTTGAACCAACTTTGAATTTATATTGCTGACACTACCTTGAGCTGCTAATGTGAGGTAACCACAATTTGGCTCTTTTATACCTTTCAACACTGTTCTGTTGATTTCAACAGATACTTTAATACAAAAAACCATGCATTATGTTGACTGCAAGATAAAGTTTCCTATAACAGCATGCTCTGCTAAAGAAATTAATCACGCACACAAAGTAACCGCAAAAGTCTGCTCAACGTAGGATTTTCGGGCTCTTTTTTGCATTATTATCATATACCAGCACCACTTGTTTATACTTCTACAGAATTTCAACGTAGACATCAGTTTTAGCTTAACTGCAGACATTAGCCAACCTTTGCCCATTTCAACATGGTAACCACATTCTGGGCTCTTTTTTGAAAAAGAAAAAATTCCATCTCTTAAATAGAATGGTTACCTCTGTAATGCTCAATTTTTTCTGTGTTTGCTTCATATATCGTAATATTATGGTGATTTTTGCTGAAAATGTGCTTTTTTCGATTCAATTTAATGTCACACAATTTTTGACCATGTTCCACACAGGATGTATCAGATAGTCAAGAGAGTTCACATTTGAACCAATTAACACAACTGATAGCAAAAACAGGCTTCAACATTACAAACTAAGAAAAATTTAAGGGCATTTCAGCCTCAAAATAGAGGAAAATTTAAGAACAGCCAGCTTCAAATCAAATTTACTGGTTCTTATAAAAAAAAGAGTGTACATGGTGTCTCTTCATTCTCCAATCCGCATGGGTAGATTAGATTAGTGCATCAAAATTTGCCAAATAATTCATATGGCATGTTATTGGATTCCTCTACGTGTAGAGTTTAAAACTATTTAGGACTAGCAATAAGTTCATAAGCATAAAGTAGGACGGCCTAAGCCAAAAAACAACGCACTTCACTCTCGAGATTTAACATCACCAATTGTGACTTCATCGAGTGAAATAAGTCCCATAAAGGATTTTCACCTTAAAGAATTCGAAACCATTTCATAAATAATAGCTTACCAAAGAGTGAACTAATTGTCGGAAGTTGTAGCAATGTTGTTAGCTGTTAAAGGCAGTATAATAGGCATAAAGGCAGATAAATTGCTACAAAAAAATGAATATCAAAATATGGAATCTGAAACTGAATCTCAAACCAAACGTAGCTTACGTGAAATAAGGTTGTTGTTGTTGCTGTATCATGTAGTTATTCAATGGTTTTAGATTGGGCTTTTAGAGCACGTTTCTTGCAAGAACATTCGTAAAGAAAAAGAAAACTAAACTACTATCATCATTTAACCATGGATGACTCAGATGAAGAAAAAAGCACTGATCAATCCAGTGAATCTGATTCTGGTTCTGAAACTGAAGAAGAACGGGAGGTGAGAGTTCAATTTAAATCTAAAAACAAGGAGAAAGGACTGTTTTTATTGTTGAAAGCCAGTCTGCAGAGTTGGGCAATTGCACACCCGAGATTACAATAGAACAATAGGATAGAACAATGGAAAGTTGTTAAAGCACACTCGAGATCTCGTTGAAAAAGGCCATGCTCTGCAGACTGGGTTGAAAGACTTATGAAAAAATGTGAGAAGTGAAATCAACCCACTTAAAAAGTCAGAAAAATAGATAAATAAAAATTTGGGTTGGTCAAATATTTTCAATGGGGAGGGGACAAACACCAAAAAGAAAGTGACCACATCCATTTTCACCACGCCCATTATGTTGCCTTTTGGGTATTATTAAGGGCTAAAGCCTCCCTATTCTCTATGGTTTTGTAGCCCCATAGCAAATTATTGCGACCCAGACTGCATCTTTTCCATGGAAAATAATTTATCAGTCTTTGGATGGTACAGAACTTCAGTATAGCCAGAAATATCGGAACCATAATGATACAGTGAGAATTGCTTTCGAATAATTGGCAGAGCAAGATATACCTTTCACTTAGCTATTTTGGAATCAGTCTACATAAAAACCAGGGATCCGGTATTGAGTAGACAGAAGGAGTTCGTTTTCACCTTAGGACTCTTGAATTAATCTTATTGGTCAGCTCACTGTATCGTGGGTGTTGATTGGTTTTCCTATACCATACCAATCATTCACCTCTTTTCTGATTGCCCTATTTCGATCCACATCTGGGTATATAAATCAGTTAAGTTTATGTTTCGTTCTCTTTCTGACGTATCACTCTGTTGAGTGTCAGACGAAAAGCTCAAAATCATTTATCTCGAGCAGCAAAATTTTATTCGGGCTATTGTAGGAAGAAATTGTCTGCTGCATGGGTGGTCAGTCAGTTAGTTTCAGGCAGTGAACTGGAAATTTAATCATCCCTCTTGTCACAATTTTCCAATTTGATTTCCGTTTGTGAAAATATCACTGAAAACTTTATCTTCCAGCATCTCCAATTCTGTATAATTGAATATTATTTCTCTTTTCAGACACTTTTGAGAAAAGGTATGTCAAAATTTCATACATACAGCACAATTATGCAATCAACATTCATACATGCCTAAATAGGGCATGAAAGCAGTTTTATTTCAAGATTTATTGCTCAAGAGTATTTAGAAATTTTCCAACTGAATAGGAATATAAACACCAAGTCAGATAAAGTTTATTATCTGTCATAAAGACAAAATAGGCTGAGTTGACTTCCCTGAGAACTTTGGACTTGCAGAATCTCTAAAGAGAAGAGAAAATTTTCATGAAAATTTATTTTGGTTGAGGTAATGTTTTGTCTGTAGGTATCATTGTGATATCATTTCTTTTTTTGACAGAACTTGCTGATATACCTTTTGAAGATTTGGAAAAACTTAAAGGGAAGGTGGGAACCTCAAGGTACGTATTATTTCAGAGAGAAAGCAATATCCATCCAGGAAGAGAAAGCTACCTCAGCTCCTTAATTCTAGTTAGATAGGGTCCCCAAGAAAATTCCATAAGGTACGTAATTGTCTAAAGTATTTATTCAAGAACTTTCTTCAAAGGCTCTTTGACTGCCCTTCAAAAAGTCCTGAAAAACTACCTTTTTTCAAGTGGTCATCAGCCTTACAATTCAAAGAAAATCAAGAAGTGGAAACCTATTTTTCAACGAGATGTTTTTATCTTTGCATTCATGAAGTGTTATATTTCGTAGATAACCTTTAAACTTACTAGCTTTTAAATCTCTAGGTACGAGGATGCAATTTTTGGTTCCAAAAAAGAAAAGGTTAAAAAAATAAAGTCAGAGCAAGAAAAAAGTGAAATGTTTGCGGAAAATCGAAAGAAGAAAGATAGCAGGTATTGATTTCTTTCATCAATGCCTTGTGTTCCTCTCTCTAAAGCTTGAATTCGAAAAAATGCGATGATTACTTAGTATCTTCTAGCAAGGGAGAAAATTGAGCTAAACCTCCTTTCAAGGTTCTTCAAATTTCCAAAAGAAAAATCCTGGCTTCTTATGCTTTGAGTTGATGATATATGATGCAAGCTATCCATGTTATTTATGCTTAGTAAAACTTTACGATACTTTGCTTTTGCTAACTATGTTACGCTATCCTTGCTATACAGTACAAGGTTGAAGAAGCTATATGCTTTGATATGCTATGCCTTAAAAATACTCAGCTGTAGCTCAGTTAAATATGCTAATACCTTTGCTTTCCAGACCAATGGAAATGTCTTCAAAGAGGCAGGTCTCGAGGTTCAGAAATGTTATTTTGCCCAAGAACAAGGTTTGTTTTTCCATCTCAAAATTTTTACAGTTATCCTCGTTGTTTGCATTACTGTGAAATGACAGTCTCAAATTTGAACTGAACCAAAATATTTTAATTCTAGTTGTGACATGTTAGTCACACCAAAGATATCGCTTACACAAAAACCTTCTGGTATTTCATTTCTTAGGTTGCAAGAGACCCACGTTTTGATGACCTATCAGGAAATCTGAATAAAGAACTATTTCAAAAATCATATGCTTTCTTAAACGATGTAAAGATGAAGGAGAAAAAGGTATTTGATTTTGCTCCAAAATATAAAACGGCTGTAGTTCTTTTACATCATCTACATACTCTTTTCTATAGTAAATAATTCGTTGAGCGTGTAGTACATTGATATAATGAGTAATTCAATAATTTTTTTTAAATAAATCAATAATTGTACTGAGAATCGGAAAAGAATCAACGTTTCAAGCATAGCTTTTCGTCAGGAATGAGAAGATAGAACCAGCAAGAAGTTAAACAAAGTACAGCCAAAGTACTGTTCTTCTATTCACAAGATCTGTCTCATTTGATTTATTTATGTTTTGATAGATAGAAATTTACGTTAATAATTATTTGGTTACTATATCATCTATTCATCAACGAATAACAAGAGATTATATTCTATACTCTTTTCTACTCTATTCATTGGAATATATTAATTCAATAAATAAATACATTCAAATAAAATTGATATTATTGTTATATTTCTACTCGATAGGAGGTAAAAAGACTTATAAAGAAAGAAAAGAATGCAGATAAAAAAGCAGCATTACACAAATTATTACAACGGATGGTGAGTCCAGGTGTATTTTGTCTACATAACAATAGTGAGAAATTGTTTGCGAGTATGATATGAATTTAACCAATATTGCAACACACTTGATTACTTCAATGATTTTTTTAAATAATTTGTTAAAGTTTCTAAAGCAAATCATAATTGTACAGCTATTTTTCCATGGGTTCACTAAAATCAATTTCCAATGAATTTTGTTTTCTAGACTGATTGATATTTAACCTTTTCATAATCAATCACCCATTTTTCTGCTACCAGGAGCAGCAAGAGACGATGGAGAAAGAGGAAGCGGAGCAAAGAACAAGAGAACGGGAAATTAAAAAGAAAGAACTTGAAGCAATCAAACAAGGGAAAAAACCATTCTACCTTTCAAAATGTAAGTCACACATCTATGATGCTCTAACAAACCTTATATAACAGATTATTCTAAACTCAAAGCGTAAGTCAATACCAAGCTTAGAATGAAATATAAATGGTCCTTTCTTCAATTTTGAGTGATTTAATGCATGGTTAGAATATCAGAAGTATACTCAACATGATATACCCAGGAATTATCAGCAATAAAACTTTGCATAAAAGATGCCGCGATGCAAAGCTATCGGACAGAGTTACCGTATATTGTTGGCACATGCTTGTGATCAGAAAACTGCAGCTCAAGTAGCACTGACATTTCCTGTTGAGGCCAACAAGCGATTTACTGGGCATGTTGGGAGACCCAGGAGCAATTTTTTCACTTGATAAAGAAAGATCAGATGCATAGAAATCTAAAACCAAACAATATTGAAGATCTGAATGATCTCAGGGATATATCCAGATGCAGAGAACTCCGTAAAAACCTATTTTAACTAATGCCTATTTTAACATTTTTAAGGAATCTAAATATAAGAACGTTTTAAATGTATGTTCCTGTACAATAATAATAATAATTAGAATATCTGGAGTTAACATGTGTACTCACCAAAAGTTTGCTGCTGCACGCTGGTCATCTAACAAGAAAGTCTTGTGCAAACTTTTCTCTGATCTAAAGAATTTGCTTCTCTTTGTTTTTAGCTCATAAAAAGAAACTTGAACTGGCAGATAAATACAAAACTTTAAAGGAAACTGGAAAATTGGATAAATATTTGAGCAAGAAACGAAAAAGAAATGCAGCCAAGGATAGGAAACACTTACCACACAAAAGACTACGGGATACTTGATCCACCATTCCTTTATATACCTTTTACTTATTTTATGTGTAACTATTTCAGTTTTGTACAAATTACATATTTTTGGGAAAATGATGAAGCATTTGTTGATGAGGTCATTGTTTGAGATGAAAACCTTTCGAACTTAGTTTTGTCCAGTGGCATAGAACTGACAAAGAAACCAGGGAAAAGGAGGCTGTGAGCATTGATATATACACCAATGATACGACACCTACTGTTTTACTGCTACCCACTACAGCTTTCCTTAGCCAGAGGAACAGCAAAGAGGGAGTATTATATACAAGACAGAGGAGCCATAATAGGAAACCCAAAAGCAAAGATAACGGCATGGGACAGTATTGAAAAATCACAAAACACAAGGGTTGCAGCAATTGACGTGTTTAAATCATTACAATCTACTACCTGAAGACCTAAATGGTTACAAAAGATGTGAGTATGGCCCTTGTCATGTTTTACTGAAAATGCGCTCTGAAGCTGGTAAGAAGTCGTTTGCGTACCAGGAAGCCCGTACTTTCAACCAACTTGAAAAAATAACCTGTGAAGAATTATCCATCTTGCTATTCAAAGGGAATTAAATCTATCGAAGTTTCTTTAGATGTCCAGAAAACTGTTTTACTTAATATACGAGTTCTTATCTCTAATTATACCATTAATCTATATTCGTTTTATTCTGCTTTAACCTTGATTTTAACCGCAAATATTGTCAATAGGTAGGACAACAGTTCCTTCAATGAAAACAGATGTTTTACGTCTGAATAAGTCAATTATAGTTATCACGTTGCATGGACAAGCATCTTGCTTGGAGGAAAGGGAAAGGTTCTTCAATCTGTTCTCAAAAATTAATCCTAAATCCTAAGTCTGAGTAGGTAGAAGTGATAACTTAATTATTTCTTGTCGAACAAAATCGAGCTAAATCTCAGAAAAGATATTTTGAGTATATATTGGTGGATTGAAAATATGAAAATAGCAATTACATGGATTTATACAAATTACATAGTCAAAATAGGGCTAGAATGAACATGTTCTAAAAATATATTACTTACAATACGAAATTGGAATAGTTTATATCTATTCATTTGAATTTTATCATATTTATTTATGATACATAATATTTATAGCAATATTCAGACTGGCCTTAATGGAACTTGTTCACTAGGATAGATATCACTCGGTATTTTGATGGAAGGCTGCTAGCTCTAAATACATTATAAAGTGCTCAAGAAGCTTCAACAACGAAAAGCTTTATAAACTATGTAATGAAAAGACCTATTGCTACACTGGCTTTGAAGCAACTCGTAAACTTGGGCATACGATGTGCGGTTATACATTGGTGTAATTGCTCTTGTAGGAAATTCAAAAGTGTTTGGTTCTTGAGCAACAATCTGTAACTGGTATGCCTCGAGTTTGCTATTGTTACACAGCCTGTGGGGAGGGCAGATCGAGTTTCTCTATCTCATACATATATATAATGCTCACTGTTCTTGTAACTTTTTAAGCACTCTTTGTGTACTTGAGCCGTATTCACCGATTTTTCCTTTTATCATTCATGAATACAGATCTTTATATTGAATTGACATGTCTTACGAGCATCTTATTCCACTTTTCTTTTCGCTAACCTATGAATAACGTTTCATTAGAGAACCCCTTTTAAACCAGCACCCACTAAAGAGCTTTCCTTCTAAAAGAAATCGAGCCAAATACAAACAGGATGTTCCAGCTAGTGGGCAGATGATATTGTCTTACCATTATATCTGAGTGTCATTGAGGACATTTTCCAGTGGTTGTTTCACTCAGACAATGCCAAATCCTTCGGAGCCTTCGTTTAGGGCTATCAGCAGAAGACGTCTAAGTTCTTCTTTGTTCGTATAGTTCGGCAGGCAAAGCATATTGAAACTGAAAACAGAAGGATTCAATATATTCAATACGTTAAGATAGATATTTACAAGAACTGTACAGTTTAAAAAGTTTTCGATAATATACCTTCATCAGTCTAAGCAAAATTTACAACAACCTAGTATGTATACTAAGATGATTAATCTACAAAATAAAAAGAACTATTTACGTGATAAGACAGATACTCAGTAAAACCACGCCCTATTTACAATTAACATCCCTAAATGTGTTAAAAGTCATAGTTCTCTTGTGGTTTCAAATATTTCTCTTGTGCCTATGCTCGAATAATCAGAAGAGAAAATAACGTACCATGTGTGAGCAGACGGAAGTGCGTTCGTGCCGTGGTAGGCCATAATTTGAAAAGGTGGAGACAGATCTCTAAAACCTCCTGGTGGAAGCTGAGAACAGCCAGTTGTAAACTGAACCAGACGAGATAGCTCTTCTTGGTTGAATGCCGAAAGGGTCTCCCAGAACCACGAAAGTACCTAGTGATAAATTCACACAAAAGTATCATAACATTAACAAAGAGTGTTTGCTGCTTGTTGTACTCTGTACATAGATGATAATACGATGAAATAAAACAGCTTAGTACCGAAAATAGCATGGATGAAATTTCCACGTTTCCAGATAATATCTGTTATCAAGTCTAAAAACCTCAAGCTAGTTGACTTGATAACGTGTATAATGTCAAAACGTTGCGAAAGTTAAATCTGTGCTATTTTCATTACTAAACTGTTCATTTCATCGTATTATCGTATATTTTAGCATTACTTTTGCATAGTCTATCATAGCATTACCCTAGCATAGTCCTTCATAGCATTACCCTAGCATAGTCTATCATAGCATTACCTTAGCATAGTCTATCTTAGCATTATCTTAGCACAGCATAGTCTATCATAGCATTACATAAGTCTTTTGCATCGAGCTAGAAGTTTTCAAGAAATAACGATAACGTGTCATTAGCTTATCACTTATTCTATAATTATATAATTCGTTGTTGCTGTTGCTTCTACTAATAACAGTAGGCTTAAGATAACCTCGATCCCAGGGCTTCATTTGATATCCGAAACAGCTGTCTGAGCTAGAGCCTCACAGTATAAGATCGTAAGAAGCCCTGTGATCGAGGTTGGGCAGTAGTATGATTTTATATTGTTGATAGGCTAATTTTGCCATACTCTGTACCAGACCTCGTCATGAGAATCTCAGTAGGCAAGCAGTAAACTACCCTCCTCGCTACGGTCAGCTGGGCTAATCTTTGGTAAAAGTGAGTGGTGTCAAGGGCGACTTCCTTTGAAATTCGACAAAAAAGGAAGGGAACTCATACTTACCCACCTGGGGTGGCTGAGGGGGGCATTGAGGTGGAATAGGCTGGTCTCATAAGGCTAGGTCTGCTTTGCACGGTGGCTCCAGTCATAGGACCTCTAGTTTAAAGTCCCTCCGTCTTAAAGCTAGTTTGACTGCTACATGTGCATATTAAGACCTGCTTCAAAAACTGTGCCCGCGTCGTGCCGTACTTGCAACTTTCTGGCAGGAAAAGCATGGTATGGCACACTTATTCAATTCAGACATCGTGCCAGAAAACAATTCTGATTTGGCACGGCCTTACCGCTTTCCATGCCCTGCTGTGCCTGAGACGTTATTGAGCCTTACAGTGCCAAAATCCAGCACGGTAGAAAAAGTGCCTTTACTTCAGACGTGAAGATTGCGCTAAAATAAATATCTTGGCACAACACTGCGCTGGCATGACATCTGAAGCAGGCCTATGGGCCTGAGACGTTGTTAAGACTTGTCATGCTGAGATTCTAGCAGAGTATAAAATCACATTCACTTCAGACGTTGTGCCAATGCTGTTTCGGAGCGGAATATCTCGGCATGGCACGACGTCTGTAGTAGGCATTAGAGTATGTAGGCTCCTTTAAATGAAATGTAAACAAATCTGAACAGTACCTTGTCAAAATTTGGTCCCCCTCCATATAATTTCGTAAAGTTTTGCTGAAGGTCTTGAATGCTGATATTTTCAGTTCCACAAATAAGTAACTAAAAGAAGGAAAGAAATAGTGTTTGAAAGTAAAAGAAATGGTGAACTGAAATACGAAGATTGATAGAGACGTAACATAGATAGAAAGAAAATGATCTACCAACCTCGAGCTCGTTTTCGTCAAACATCGATAAGAGGCTATCTGGCACCAGACTGTTAAGCCCTGCAATAAGTTATTCATTAAAAGTAATGTCAAATGTAAAGGTAGATGAAATGGAACCTAATTCAAAACCAATTATTTTTCTAAGTCAACCGGAATAGAATTCTTGCAATCAATGGAACACTTTACCATTTATTCTCCCATTTTGAATTTAAGCAAAATTGCCTCCTACCGCAAAGGAATTTGTGGATAATGGTTGAGTTCTGCATCAATTTGCTACGTGCAGTTGAAGCTAAGCTCGGTCGTATGAGGTCAACTTTTGGAGGGGTGACCTTCGAGGAGTTTTGACTAAACAACTCACTCTACCGTCCCTTGGAAGGGGCGTTTAATTAGGGGTCCCAGAGTGCCCCTACTGAAAATATGGCCCTTGGCCTTTCACAGGCTAACACGTTCAACGTATACTTACTTACTTAAATAATCCCAGGATCCTTTGCAAATTCAAAACAACGCAATGCATTATGGCATACTCAGGGGCAGAATTGCATCAATTCAAATGGTAGAATTAATTGGACAGTGGTTCATTGCATACCTTTGAGAAATGCAGAAATCTCATCTTTAACACTGTTGACTAATCGATATTCTGCAACTAGTTGAAGATAATTCATCTTGTTTTTATCTGTTACAGCTATTTGACTTCCATTCGGTTTCAAATCAACTACCTACAAAAGAAATAAGAGATTTAGATATATCCAATACAATGAAATAAACTGAACCACAAATTTTCCTTCAAAGGATAAAATTCAGTTTACCCTGTATACCATTGAGAAGTGAATCAATATTTTCATTCCCTTTGGAGGAAGTGATTTCTGAAATTTCAGAATAAGATGAGGAATCAAAAACATAGCAAAGCAAACTAAACTACAACAGCTTTTCGTTGGACACTTGTAAGAGTAAAACGTTTCATTAGACCACCAATAATGAATTGAGTTTCACTGCCATCAACATTACGAATCATTTGACTTTTCTTTAAAAGACCCATTTTAACACGTCTCTTGGCAAATGAATGCGAAACTATTCTATTGTTGGTCTCTTTCTAAGGTACTGACCTTGTTAGACGAAAAGCTGTAGTAGTTTATTTTGTTTCGCTATAATGCTGATGTGTTTCTACCCTGAGTTAATACTGTTATTTATGAAATTGAAAGATAATTTTCAACCTACTTTCATCAAAGTTTGATTTTCATCATAAACTTCTTCAGAAAACGTCAAATCTAGATCTTCGACATCGTTTTTAAGAATGTACTTAATTTTTGTTTTGTAGAAATCTTTATCGTCGGTTTCAAAATGCTAGAAGAAAAAGAGCGAAAAAGGAAGTTTTTAGTATTATGGGGAAACAAAGATATGAGGTGACCTGAAATATCGAAACCTCGATAAAGGAACCATCATTGATTGAAAGACCAATCAGTGCATGGAGCAATAAAGGAAAAAACAATTGTTGGAGTCAGTTGAGACTAGTTGAGTAACCTATCAGTTTAGGGAGCAATAACTACAGAATCGCGAAGTGGGATTAGTAAGGGACAGTTGAACAACCAATGAGCAAGAGGAGCAATAACTACAGAGTCACGTGGTGGGGTTAGTTGAACAACCGATTAGTAGGAGGAGCAACAACTACAGAATCACAAATTAGAATTAGTAGGGGATAGTTGAGTAACCAATGAGCAAGAGGAGCAAAAACTGCAGAATCAAGTAGTGAGTGGATACCTACCCTCCAGCTGACACCAAGTCCCATAATCTGAGCCAGAAAGGACCGAGAGAATCTGGCCCTGATGTATTGCTGACGATCATGCGCACAATCTATCAGAATTTTACCAACAATTTTGCCAGCAAACTCGAAGTATTTCAGCTTTTTTAATTCATCAGGTCTGTGAGGGTTCGGATGGACCTGAAATTGATATAAAAATCTAAATAATAATTCAATTCTTTTTGAAACAAAGAGTTTCAGGAAAAAGCGTTTTAGAAAGCGATTTCGTTGAATAGTATTTCTATCTGAAAGATCTTTCAATCAGTTTGCATGATTTAGGGATTTTCAAAAATCACAATTATTAATTTGCATAAAGCTTTTTTGAAATAAACAAATTCAAAACTTTGTAATATCCGAAACCGTCACTGATCGTTATAGAACTTGAGGATGGTGGAATTAGAAACATAGCGCAACATAACAACTACAGGTAGTAAAACGTTGACCTTGCTCTGTCTTACAGTGAAAGGAAAAGAATTACAGAGCACAAAGATGGTTGTTCTCGTTAAAGAAGACCGTCTTGACGTATTTTTAAGGGGTAGAGAGTATCCAACAAGCTTACCATGGACTGGGCATCATCTTTACCAACCTTTTGAAACAGTCTGGCTTTTGGTTTGAATAAGGAGTCACAGAGCATCTGAAAGAACTCTCTTCTCAATCCACCATAATCTAACCCTATTCGAAAAATGAAATTCGAAAATCATGATGAATAAGTATTTGAAAAAGTATGAGACTGACTCTATGCACCCTGGCTAGATAGGCAGTGATTGAAATTGAAACACCAGGCAAGAGGAATGTTGGAAGACCACCTTCCACCTTGGATAAAGCAAATCGAGAGGTCCGAAATTGAACATGAAATTGGACAGTGGCATGGCACTAAAACATCAACAGATTTTTGTTGGTGACAGATTGGAATGGACAGAGAAAAGAAATAACATTATGCTGCAAATGGTGTGAACATATAATTATGATGATGATGATGAATATCTTGAACGCTTGTTCAATATCTAAATTATTTCTCATGATGGTCTTGTAATCATAAAGTTGAATATTTAGACATCACATTCAAAACGAGGCTTCGAGTTGTCAGTGTCCAATCAACATAATATAATATTTTTATTTTGATAAAGAGCTCTTGAAAGGCTTGTTCCAAACGTCAATGCAGAAATCATTTCATATCACATTATTCGACATGGAAGGAAGTACGACATCAAAAGAATAGTTGGAAAAATAAAAATTTGCAGGAAGGTTTTGTATAGCGAGACAGGAACAACGCAAGACGACACACACAGAAAAAACGTAGATAGATCAAATATTATATATATATAAAAATGTTGTCAATATTTCGCCCTGGCATACAGGGCTTCTTCAGGACAGCTTCTTCAGGGTCCTGAAGAAGCCCTGTATACCAGGGCGAAATATTGACAACATTTTTATACATATATAATATTTAATCTATCTACGTTTTTTCTGTGTGTGTCGTCTTGCGTTGTTCCTGTCTCGCTATATTTCACTTACTTCGCCGCAAGCATCGAAAGATCCGGCACAAAGCCTAGTATTGTGGACTTTCTTCGTTTAAATTAAGGTTTTGTATGCAGGGTTCTAAGTTGTTCAACCCTGTAGTCATTACCTAAACACCCAAGAGACTTGGAGTATCGCTAGATAAATTCAAGAAAGGCTTGGATAACTTTTTTATCTCTAACTCTTGACGATCCTCGGCTTAATGAATACACAAACTCATAGCAACTTTTTAATTTACATGATCAAATTCGGATCCTTTTCATGGGGTAGACATAGTGTTTTTAAGATAATGAATGCTTGAATCTCATATAAACAACGACAATAATAATTCTTATAAGATACAAATCGAAAGATAGCACGAACCAGCTTCTCCAATGAACTCTATCGAAAACGATTTTCCCCAGTCCCCATCTGAGAAGTTTTTCGTCAGCTTCATGGCCTAAGAAAACAAACAAATATTCTGCCAGTTAAAAAACCTCATGGTTTGATAAAAATAATGCGATATCCTTGCCTAGGAAAGAGAAAGCATGATAAATTAGTAATTAGAAACACTCACGTCGTGAAGTAAAGTTTCTCTGTGTACTGACATGTTACTCTTCAGTTTCGATTTCTTCGAATAAATTTTTCGTAATTCTGTGTAGAGATGGTTGCGTTTGTTTTCGAAAGAGTCGAACCCACCTTCAAAATCAAACGAGAGAGCTTTTAGTAAACATAAATATTAATAGAACAATCTGTAATTAAGTGAGTATCTGTAGTATGTGCTCGCATGAATAAGGCTAAGCTTTGTTTCCGGCAACCACAGCCCCTTGTCTTAGGTTCAGATTCAACATCTATCGCCTAGAATCTATATTGAATCGTGGAGAATTGAGGGTTGAACTCAATGAAAAGGTAAAATCAAATTTTTTTCAGTTTGAAAGTCTTACCGAGATTGCCAATCAACATTTGTGTGAACGTGGCTGCGAACAAATCCCTCTCCTTACAGGCAAGTAGAATAGAATTTCCAGAACTTTCTTCGATTCTCATTACCATATAACCAGATTCCGAGTGCTTCCTCTGCAGCAGTGATAGCTTTAAAAACAAATTGATAAAAAACTTAAGCAAAAGCAGGATTAGAAAATAGTTTATGAAATAAGAAAATTACAGTCGAATAATAAAGCCCGATCGATAATTAAGCCTCCGATCCTATCAGTTGATGGTTGGAACACACCAGTGTTCGATATACAGTAACATATGGGGATGCTCAATACTCAAGAGCCTAAGCAGCTCCACATATACATCATGATACCTCCCTGAGATACCTCCCTCCCCGTGATACCTCCCTCCCCATGATACCTTCGCGCGGTACTCAAGATGCCTCCGTGCGGTACTCAAGATGCCTCCCTGAGATACTTAAGATACGTGCGGTACTAAAGATGCCTCCCTACAGTACCCAGAATATACTCAAAATTCATTCCTATGGTACTCAAGGATGCTTCCCTGCGGAACTGATAATCCGGCATGTTACTGGACATACCGCCCCAAGTTTTTTAGATCCCCTACGGTACCAGTCATACACCCCACGATACTGCAATCCCACACAGTACCCAAAGATGCCTTCCTACACCTGATGTGTATCCCCATCGTACTCAAGGATGCTTCCCTACGGTACTGAATATCCAGCATGGTACTCAATACACCACTTCAAGTTTTTGCAGATCTCCTACGATGCCAGTCATACATCCCACGATACTGTAATTCCACACAGTACCCAAAGATGCCTTCCTACACCTAATGTGTATCCTCATCATACTCAAGGATGCTTCCCTACGGTACTAAAAATACCTCCCGGCAGTACTGAATATCCAGCGAGATATTCAACATACCACCTCAAGTTTTGAAGATCCCTGCGGTACTAGTCCTACCCCCAGATACTGTAATAAGTTTAATCCCACTGTAATCCCACACCAAACCAAAAGATGCCTTCCCGCACATACTTTGCATCCCTATGGTACTCAATAAGGATGCTTTCTAAAATGCACTGAATATTACTCCCCTGCTAAATAAGCTTTTTATTTGGTTTGCACTTTATTATTTCTAATGTATTACTTTTACCATATATCTAAGAAGTATGAGTAAATATCATGAAGTTAGTCAAACCTTTGTGGACGGTCTCATTCGGAGCGTATGCAGTCTCTTAGGGAAGATTTTCAAGTAGTATTCTTTTATTGTTAGAACCTGTGATATGAAATTTCAAGTTGAATTCATGCGAAATTATATACCAAGTAGCTATCGTTATAACACGAACCTAGAATAACAAGAAGTATTTTGAGAAAGAAAACAACGTTTTTCAAGAACATGTTTCGATTATAGCAATAATCATCTTCAGCTGTTTCAAAATCTTATCAAGTTTATTGCTGCTAAGATCATTTGGTAACAAGAAGTATGCTTCAAAGATTGTATGTCATTTGTATTAAAGAAATCATCTGCTATTTATTTGTATTGTATTGCATACATTATTCATTGTTCGTTTGAAACTTAGTAAGCATTAACTAATTTAAACTAACACAAACAACTGGCAATGTTGCATTAACAGACATCATCAGCTACAAAATGAACAAGCACATTCGTTTTCAAGAGCCACATTCCGACTAAATGCCTAGAACGTTCAGTATTATGTCACGAACTTGAATGAAATAAAACTGAAGAAACAAGAGAATCTACCTTTGACGTGATATAGCAATATACTTTTCGCCTGCTCTGCTTACTATCATCATCATCATCTGGTATCAAATAAGCCTCATACCACAAATTCCAAGATTGTCTTTTAACGTCACTCTTTATCTTGTTCCATTTTTCTTCTGAAAAGATAGAAATGAAAATGAGAAGCTAAAATCATGACTTGCTAATAACTATAGTCAAGTGGCTTAAGTCTATGGAATTTCAATTAAATTTGATAATTGGGCAGTTGTATTTGCACTGCCAGAAGACCTTATGACGTCATTTATTGGAAATAACAATTAACTGACTCATCGATGCAAAATCGATACTTCTGACCTGTTGAATAGCATCTCATGATTTACAGTTGCTTTATACTTTATATATATGCTAGTACCATGTGACTCTATTGCATTTCATTAAAAGAGTAATTTTTCACAAAAGATAGGTAGTAGATGAAGCAACTATAAAGCAGAATCAACCCATTAAGAAACAGACATACCTTTCTGTGACTCTAAGTTTCGCGCTTACGCACTCAGTCCTCAAACAGACAGATTGGTACGTTCTATATGACGAGTGCGCTAGCACGAAACTCAGAGTAACAGAAGGACATGTCTGTTTTTTAATGTGTTAATTCTGCTTTATAATTGCTCTATACTCAAGTAAATCTAGCACTATAGCCAGGATTGGCACTCTCTACTTGAGTTAGGTATTAGATATAAACTTAAAGTCGACTAATTCTGAACAGGGTTGGGGTTATACTGTAACCTTAATTGAACGAGAAGGCTTGATGGAAAAGCACCCCTATATTGTAGGGAATCTTTTTACCACAAAAACCAGTGGGGAAAACTCCGACTAGGCCCTTAACATTCCCTACCAGCTTGCCAAAGTTTCCACATCTGTAAAGTGCTGTTTTAGGTCAAAAGAATACAAAGAGCTCAATAGTGTATTTTTGTCATATCTCATAAAAAACTCAAAAGTAAACAGAACGATAAATATCAATACCAGGCTGCATTCATTTACACAATTAGGCCTAAACCCGTTTCTATTATGCATTTTGCATCAATAATTTAACCTCTGCTGCGTAATACCAAGGACTTAGTAATAAAATTTAGCGAGTTTGCAAGCATGTTATAGAGATTATAAATCCTGGGAGAAAAACAGTCGGTAACAATCAAAAACGTCTTATGATGATAGAAAGCAAAACGTTGGCTATAGTAAGCCGTGAATGGAGTGCATGTCAAGCGTGTAAGAATAAGACAGTTGTAAACTGGGTCATATACACGCTTTTTATTTCATAAGGAACTACCTCAATACCTAGTACTAAGAGTTCCTTAAATTTACAATTGTTCTCTATTGTTATAGGAAACAATAGAACAAGAGAATCTAAGCGTGTAAACATACCACATAGGACAATAGCTGTAATGACGTTTTTCAGGATAGGCTTCCCATCATAAGATATGGTGATCTGGTAGCAGTCAGGATCAGAGAAGAGCATGCTGATTGCCAATCTACTCGGTTGTTGAGCTACTCTTATATCAGGCGTTACTGGTGTCAAATCCTCTCTCATCTGAAATGAAACACAAGTCACACAGATAAGCAACAAATAACGTAATTGTTCGATCAAACACCGAGGGAATTCAACAAATCTTTTGGTACTTTAAGCTTGTGTCTATTCGAGAGGGTATTTGAAAGAATGAGGCATAGAATAAATTTCCTTCATCCGCTTTGAGCAATTTATTTGAAAACATAATTTTCTGCATCCTTGCCAAACCTTTACACAATACCCTTGGGATCAAGAATCCTTCCCTGCATTTCCTCAACATTTACTATGATTTATAAAACAGAGAATTCGCTCCTTAGTTCTATAATGCTAGGATAAGGTATAATTTTCCTTACGGTTAGTTTAGTTTTACAAACCATATCCATAAATCAATAGTATATTTCACTTATTGCCATAATTCTTATATATATTTAATGAAACGGCTTGAAAAATAACATCATTCAGGAAACGCCAATTTCAGCTCCCTCAAAATAACAATGCCATCAAAACAAGAGTAGCAAACTTACATACCTGTTTGACATCAAATCGATACTTGCTCAGTGATACGTCGTCTGCCACATTACACTGATTGCCATACTTGTCTCTTTCATCCAATACCATTTCAGATACCTCATCTGCTCTCATCACTATGGTTGATCTGGCAACTCTTAAGCTTGTTTTTGCTGGGTCCATCACACCTAGCAGAATAAATTCAAAACTATTTGGAATCAAATTGTTTTCAACAATTTACAGTTTCCTACACTAGTATTCGGCAGAGTTCCATTAGAATAAGATCGTGTAAAAACCTCTTGAGAATTCCTAAACTTACCAAAACATCTTTTCTCATCAGTCCTTGCAAGACAAGGGAGATCATGACATTCCACAATTTACTGCATGCTGATGGTAAGTAATACCCAAAGTGCTTCTGGCTTGCCTCCATTGTACTGAATATCCTCCCGAGTACTGATGGTATCCTTCCACAGTACTGAATATCCACAATAGTTGTGAATGGTATCCTCCACAGTACTGAACATCTTCCACATTACTGAACATCTTCCAAAGTTCTGAATAGTAGCCCTCCACAGTACTGGATATCTTCCATATTACTGAACATCCTCTACAGTACTGAATATCCTCTCCAATACTGAAAGGTATCCCTCCACAGTACTGAACATCCTCTACAATACTGAATATCCTCCTCAGTACTGATGGTATCCCTCTACAGTACTAAACATCTTCCATATTACTGAACATCATCTCATAGCACTAAACATCTTCAAACAGTAATGAACATCCTCTCATAGCCCTAAACATCTTCAAACAGTAATGAACATCCTCTCATAGCACTAAACATCTTCAAACAGTACTGAACATCCTCTCATAGCACTAAACATCTTCAAACAGTAATGAACATCCTCTCATAGCACTAAACATCTTCAAACAGTACTGCACATCTTCCTTCCACAGTACAGAAGTTCCCCAAGGTGGCTATGGTTCCCTAGAATACCTTACAAAACTGGCCCTTTAGTTCACTCTTATTAGAAATCACGTCATGGTACTAAAATAATAAAAAGCAGTCAATAAAATATATAGAAACTGTCTAACCTGGCAGGAATGTCTTGTGGTGTGTATCAATAAGTTTCCCAGCTGCTGTAAAACATATCTTGTAAGAGCCAGATATGAGGGGTGTGAACTTGACAATAAATTTGTTTGAGTCATCCATCTCAACTGTACATGGAATTTCTTCATTATTTACTGTGATCCTAGCTCTTGCGTTAGGAACATCTCTTGCCCGGCAGACAAAAAAGAAATTCTTGTAAAACTAAGAAAGAGAGGAAAGATCTTTAAAACCAATGACCGTAAATTATTAACAAATAATTATCCGTATTTTGCATACTACAACATTGTTAGGATGATAATAAATATAATGTTCTGTAATTTCACAGCTTTTTCATACTATCACCTATTCCATTTCTTTTCTGCTTTCTCCAATCTTATTTTTTGTTAAATTCATGGCACTGTGTCTCGTCAGTAAATCTTACGAGGTACACGATAAAATCATAAAACGTAGCAAACCAGATAAGATAATGGAAATTAAAAATTAGTAATAAACAGCATGTTGGCTAGTGATTCCCCACAAGAGATCTCTAAAAATGAATCAACAAAAAAGCATTGGAATTTAAAAATCAGCTATCAATGTCCAGCCAAGACTGAGATTAATTCAAAGAGCTTATTTCCTAACCCTGACCCCAGCCCGCATCTTAATCCACACCAGCGAGTAATTCAAGTTAAAACTTACAGTCACACTGAAACTTCTCATTTCACCAACAACAGCATTATTTTCTTCCCACATAAACTTGAACTTAGTTTGTCTTGCAGAGAATGGCAAGGGAGTTTCAGCGGCTCCATTTCGAAAAAATGCATTGAAAATATTTCCAAAAATACCAAATCCAGGTTCAGGTTGTGGCAGAGGAATTCGGGGTTGCGGAAGGCGAAATGGGTTTGGCCGCGCTGGTCTCTGAGTTGGTTCAAGAAGGTTTTGAAGAGTAGGGGAAAGTCGGCCGTTGGAATTTTCTCTGATGAAATTGAAGATTCCTGTCACTAGCCAACGAAGTAGGAACGACAAAATGCTGATCAGCACAAATCCAAGCATGGACATGTATACATATATTTTTGCTGAGAAACAAAATGAATGAATTTTTAACATAAAAGTCGGAAATTTATAGGTTCCTGTGGGCTGGCTCTATAGGTTGACCATATATATTATCTTACACTAGGGTGAGACAATAGGTGGTTAATCATCTTATATGAGATATGGCTTGCAAGGAGGTGCTATCTGCTTGGTTTTTCAGCCTCTCTAACTGTTTGATAATATAATAATACTTTACTAACATAGAATCTCCAAACAGAGTTATTCAACCAAAGCTTACTTCCTTGAAGCCAGGTTTCTAATTACTAAAGGTCATTGATTTAGCAGAATCATAGATACCCTACCTGATGAGCTGGGATCCTAAGCATACCTGTGCATCAGAATCATCTGAGGAAAAGTAAGGGGCCTAGACAGGAGCCTTGCAACCCATCAACTTCAATATCCCTCCGTTCAGAAAGCCCTTCCAAATAGTTTACAAGGTGCAATAAAAACTAAGAGAGCTCTTGCCATATAGTTTCAATTTTTGAATGAAATGTCATGGTCGAAAACAGTAAGCTTTTACAATATTCGACATGATAGTCACCACTTATCATGACAAGCCTTTGATATTTAGCGGGGCAACGTTTCGGGAGAGATCCGTCTCCCATCATCGGGCAATGAGAAATGTGGTTTCATCCCTATTTAAGCAAAGGTCGGATCGAGAGGTGTGAACACTGAGTATATATAGGACAGTCGAAAAGAGAAACAGGAACCAGGCTCAAAGAACACAAGGCAAATGTGACCCGTGGCCGCTATGACAAAAGTGATCTTGCCCATCATTGTTGGACGGAAAATCACCAGATGGATTGGGATAATATCTCAGTAATTGATAAAGATAAGAACTGGAAGAACAGACTAGTGAAAGAGTGCATGCATTCCGTTCTATCAACTCCGTGTATCAATCAGATATCATACACAATCCCAGAAATCTGGTTAAACAATGTCAAGAGCACCGAACGCAACTTTGGCGCCACTAATGATAGAAATTAAGCGCCAATTTCTCAGAAACCTCCTTTGAGGTTCACTCAGTGTTCACACCTCTCGATCCGACCTTTGCTTAAATAGGGATGAAACCACATTTCTCATTGCCCGATGATGGGAGACGGATCTCTCCCGAAACGTTGCCCCGCTAAATATCAAAGGCTTGTCATGATAAGTGGTGACTATCATGTCGAATATTGTGTCAGAAACAGCCTTGATAAGACCAAATGTATTTACTCAGTAAGCTTTTAGGTCGACGGTAACAGGAAAAGCAGACCAAGGGCAAATCCACAATGGCAAGTATCTCCATCTTTAAGCTAGCACACATGTTATAAATAATATCTTAATTGGAACTGATAATTAATCAAATCTATAATATGGCGGTACAATAGCTCTTTCCATCCCTTGTCCCCTTGGATTGGTAAAGAAAATTTATACTTACCAACTATCACAACCAATTCCCAGAAAAACCACAGGATCTTCTTCAAAACAGACACTTCTACTCCCACTGGATAATCATCAAAGCCTTGATGCTTACTGGCTTTCAAAATTTTAACAGCACTCCAAAATTGTCTCAACTTTCCCATTTCATTTCCAAAAACTATTGATGCAGTGTTAAAATTCAGATTATTTGATAATTTTTCCAGGGTATTGATTCCATGACTTGAAAGAGTTAAATATAGATCTTCCATCTCAAATCTTTTTAACCAATTTTTGAAAACCAATACCATTTTTAATTCATGAAGGGCTGATTTCAGGCTTAGAGTGTCTGCAGATGACCAGTAATGACTTTTGCTAAGAAACATAAATTCATCTGTGCTCAGAAGGGAAAGATGTCCCAGGTTCAGAATTCCTAAAAGAAAAATTTACTTTTAACACCAACAGCTAACTACAACAACTTGCAACTAACTCTATATGATTGACCCTTAAAAATACCAGCTGGTAGGAACAGAGTAATATGGTTGGTTGGTTGCAAGGGAGGCAATAAGAGAGCCAATGAGTTGTTCAACATTTTTCAGAGCTACCCCCCTCAAAGTTCTGCAAAAGTCTGACAACGCCCTTTCTTATTTCTGCTCTTTTCATCTTAGCAAAGGACTGTAAATCTGCTTCCATCATTTTTTACTCAAATTACAATTTAAATTTTCTCTAAGAAAGTAAGGCTCCTTTCAAATTATACCAAAAATCCTTACAAGTGGGTGAAGCTTTGAAGCTTTAAAAGTCATAAGGAATTTTGTCTTTGTAAAGTAGTAAGTCTCTATGAAGGATATTTTGTGCCATGCAAAAAAATCAAAAACAAATTAAATGAGCTTGTAGTAACAACTTTCATTTACGACGAAGCTCTTTGTTCACAATAAGCCTTGAAGTGAAATTATCTTGGAAAAATTAATCATTAAGAGCTGATGATATATTTGGTTAATTTTCGGGGCTATATTTTTAGGTTTAGGTTTTGTCTAATTGATTTATCTTCGAATTAATTTCCTAAATCAATCGAGATAATTTGTGAGAATGAAAATGACCCGAGTAGGACTCGAACCCACGACCTCTAGATTTGATCTCTAGAACGCTACCACTGCGCCACCGGGGCTACGAGAAACCCAGGCTATTTCATTCACACAAATTGTTGCACCACCACTCACCAAAATGCAGAGACGAACCTATCCGGGCTCTTTGACACTACACTGGACCTGCCGAAGGGCGACGACTTTCTCACACCAGGGAGACCATCGCAGTCCCATCACTGGATAGAGTTGCAGGAAGTAAACTGTCCAAATCCTGCTTCTCCTCAAATTTACTAAATACATATGTAATATGCTTAAAACTTCAAATTTTTGGAGATTCACCCAACCACCTAAATTTTCAATCATAGAAATTTATCGTTTGGCATTTGCCCCTGTCTGTCACTTAACCATGGGTGTAGGAGGCAGGGGGGTTTGGGAAGTTAGCCCCCTGACTTTGAAAGTCTCATTGAATATGAGGCCCATTCAGGCTAAATTTTGCTCTCAGTCAGGCAAAAAGCTTAGTAAACAAAGGGTTTTTGGCAGGGCAGCCCCTCCAGATTTTCTTTTGAATCAGCCAATCAAGCCCTTAACAAACCAACATAGGTCAAGACTGATTTTCGTTTACTATTTTAATTCCTTTGGAAAGAGAAATCATCAAAATTTCCCCTCCTGTTGGAGGCAACAAGGGAAAGTAGTGAGCAGCAGCATTTTCAGGAAAGCTAGGAAAACGAATGGACTCAGTTTGGGTCGTTTTGCGGTTTTGCTGGTCGTTTAGGGTCATTAAGGGTCATCCTGCTTGGTTCATTTCATCCTCTGACATCAGGGTAGCAAAAGATAGCAGGGAGGAAAGACCCCAGGCTAAGGCCTTTATTTCAAAGGATTACACGAGTCATCAAGCAAAGAATAGCTCATTTCTTTATACCTGCGTTCAAGAAAGCATCTTTGGGTTTCTCTGACCCCGGGAAGTTTATCTTCAGCCATTGCTGCACTTTTTCGAACTCCAGCTCTCTCTTTCGTTTTGAAGATGGGGATTCTCTCGATCGAAGGACAATGAGCAACGCAACAAACCAAATCAAAACAAAATATCTATTTTCCATTTTTCTTCCGTCTGAGTTTAGCAAACATGTAATACTACTGATATTTTTCTTGAGTGGAGGACGGTCATTTTTTCATTGCAAGTCTTCTCCCATCCGCCATGATAAAAAAAATACAAATGCCAAAATAACCAATAACAGGCATGAGCTATATGAAGGCTGCTTTTCAGATTCCGATTCCAGGTTTTCATTTAGGTCAGTGCCACGATGCACTTACTTCTACATAGTCGTTTTTTGTTGTTTAGACTTTTTGAAATTCATTTAACAGGTTTAAGAAAAGTGACATGCTTTTACATTTTCAGCACTATCTCATTTTTAGAACAGTCTTTGATCGGTACAAACTTTTAGTTTTCTTTCACTTTCTGACGTAACTCCCTTTAGGTGTGTCAGACACAAAGCTTTGAAGTATTTTTGTTATTATTATCTATGGTTTTACAATTAAAATCGAACGGTGGTAGACTAGCATCATCTACCGTTATAAACATCAAAAATGGTTTAGTTTATTTTCAAAGTTGATGTTTCTTGTATGTCCTTGAAGATCCAGCAAACTGTTAGATAATCCAGATGTCTGAAGACCTGGAGAAGCGGGTTCGTCTGGGACAGTGGCGGAAACTGGGCACTTTGAGTGGAGGGGCAAGCATGGAGAATTTTCCGAGTCAGTTTTTTTCGCCTAGCAAGGCGGAAGCTGCGTGCCACGGACACGCACGCAGTGGCAAAGTCATTGACCAGACATGCAGCCTGGGGTCTAGGGGTCGCTGTAAGCCCACTTGCAGATCCAGGGCAGAGCCCTGGCAGGGGTCGAGGGCAGTGGTTATTCTAAGGAAAATTTATAGGTTTGAGAGTAGAGGTTTGAGGTTCAGCGTAAAAGAAAATACATAGGAAGTTCTGTGCCCATTTCGACCAGAAAATCTTGAAATATAATCGTCCTAGACTGGCTAAGAATGTGATTTCTGTAATAGATGAATTTCATTACATTCCATTAAATTCTGAAAAAATCTATTCAGATTCATTTCGTCAAGAAAAAGATGTTTAGTTTTTAATTTCAAGTGGGGCTATATCATCAAAGATACGGACACATGCCTCGCTTTTTTAGATTTCTAACACCTTTTGAAAATTGCAAATCTAGCGTCTAACGTAAACATCTTGACAATCAAAGAGTGAAAGAATCTTTTCAAATCCACAAATTTCAATTTACGAATCCACTATACTTTTTACCACGCCAGGAAATACCATGTAATCCACCTTAGAATAATCACTGAGCCCCCGGAAGCTGTTGAGATTGTGCCTTTTCTGAGGGTTCGAGCTGGCTTAGAATCCTCCATATGTTAGACCTATAGTCGACTCCTACTATCTCGAACACCGTTATCGTCGTACTCCCCTCTATCTCGAACAAAACCTATTTCCCCTCGTTTTCCTATACAGTTAGGTATGCAAATAAAACCCGTTCTTGAACACTGTCATCTCGAACTTTTCGCTATCTCGAACAAAATTTCTCTCCCATGAACAAAAAACCCGTTAACTCTAACATTAATACACAAAAGTTTAAATTTTGTACAATCATACGCCAGGTATGGTTTTTTTTTTAACTGACACGAGACCTCTAAAACTTCTTTTATTAACAACATCAATGACATATCTTTTCTCAAAACTTTAAATAAATATTTTCCAACAAGAAGTATTTTACAAGAAGCTTGGATCCCTTGACCAACTCCAAGGTTTAATTGGTTGCTTTAAACTACTGCCGTGCGGGAACTAAACTAGCCTCCCCGGAGAAAGAAGAAGATGGTTTTTGCGAATCTGCCATTGGGCCCTTTAGGTAGATGTTCTATGATTGTGTTATTTTTCTTCACGCAAAAAGCATACTTGTCGATGCCGGCTATTCAGTTCCATCATGACTTCCAGTACTTTCCAGTTTTTGATAAACATGGTGCCCTTTGATAAACTTTTATTAGCTAAAACTTATAACTGTTAGTGGTTTTTAAATTTTTAGAATTGATTTTTAGAAGCAAACAATCTTTTCATGGTTTATACACTATTTCTACGTATGAAGAACCCCTTTTGGCCGAGGGAAATCTCGACTCCCGTTATCTGAAAACCTCGTTATGAGGATCAATTTTTAATTTCCCGTGACAATCTGAGGTAGCGAGAGTCGACTGTATATTAATACAAACAATAAAGAAACAGTACGAATCAGACCATGAATAGTAAATGAATAAGATACTATATTTGATATTGACTAACAATATAGACTCAAAAAGTCAAGTGTTCAAGAAATTAATTTGGCTCTTTCAAAATAAATTGTTAGATCACAGGTATCAAAATTTTCGAGTTGGATACCCAATTCAACTTTCAAGTACCTAAATTTCCGACTTTTGAGAGAAATTTCCGACTCATTATGAATTGGGGGGGCAATTGCCCCCCCAGCCCCCCCCATAATTTCCGCCACTGGTCTGGGACCAATCTTAGAAATCTATCTAGATTCGATTTGAATTTTGGAAGATCACAGTTGCTAAGGTTACGTTAAAACTTAGGAAGACAGTTGAGCAAACGTGGACCACTGACACTGTTAGATTTTCTGTTTCGCTGTCTTTGATTTTCCTAACCATCCTCTTTTGTTATGGTGCATATTATTCTTATTTACATTAGTATTCTTCGATTTCTCTTGTAAATCTAGCCTAGCTAGTAGCTACTTCAATCAAAGCCGTATTGTCTCTGCTTATTGTAAACGTCTAAACTTTGTCAAGCATTTGATAGTCAAACTTATTCCAGATACTCGGTGTACTCGGACTAGAAATGATGAGTTGTCTTTTTGTACTTACTTACATCACTTCTAATTACTTTTAACCTTAGAATTATCTCTATAATTGTATTTTGCTTTCGTTGCGAAAACTTGAAACTTTGCATCTCATTCCTTATTTAGTTTCAATGTCTATAATACAGTTGGTATAAAGTCTTGAACATGAATCCCTAAAAGGAGCTGTAGTATTTTTAACCAAGCAAACATGACGTCGACAGTGACGTTGCAGTGACGTTGCAAGGGAACAACATTAGGAAGGTGTTGTGTTTCGACAAGAAATCGTTTAAAGACGTTGATGTCTTTTCTAAAACGAGTTATACCTCTTTATCATTCTCTTTACAATTTAATTTGCAGCAGTCTTCTCTTTAACAAGTAAGAAACACTTCATTAAACACAATCTTTGCAAAATGCCTTTGGAAGGTAAATTAATGGCAAATAATATTTCATACACATCAATTAGTTACTGAAAATAAAAGCAAGTTTTTAAAATCATAACAGACAGAAATAAAAGCAAATATCATAAGAGTTTAACGGGGTAAGATAAGTAACTAGGGGTAGGATAGGAAATGACATCATAAACCAAACAGGGTGCAAAGAATGGAACCAACAAGATGAGCTGATACTAAAGGTGGTATGAAGTCAATTTAGGTTGTTTCTCAAATAACACCAACCGTTCTGTTTTAATACCTGTTTACGCTAGTCCAGGCTCGTCAATAGTTAGCTTTGTGCATTAAAACCAATGATCTCAAAATAAAGACTGGATCGAGAATATGTCGTTCTGAAATGAAGTAATTGGCGGCCATATTGCAAGGTCTAATTCAATACAATTAAATTCCACCGGGGCGTGATTTTTTTCCTTGATGATTGTTGGAATGCTATGAATGATCAGCACAAGACTTAATAATCGTGCAGCTATTGTTAACAAAGAACCAAGTAAACGAAATTTCTTTTGCAGCCATATTGGGAGGGCGAATTGAAGATGGAGCAATTGGCTTCAAATATTTGGCTCCATGAACAATAGAATGCTCGATCCAGTCTTAATTTTGAGGTCAGTAGTTAAAACTCAGGTTTGGTATGTCAAACTTGAAGCAAACTCAAAATGTTGTTCGAAGGAAGGGGGCTCATTGGAGGATTGACGAGACAAAGTTAAAAATCTATACTACTAAATGCCATCCGAAAGGCTGTGAAGACTAAAGGGGTACAACCCCAACTTACTAAATACACCCACTTTAGAATCGATTCTGATATGCATTTGAAAGTGACTGTAATCTAGGATTCCTTCAACGAATAAGTCGACTATTTAAAACATTGTCTGAAATATACTAAAACTATTTTGTTCGTGTGTATTTTGTGGATAAAAGAGTTTAACCCTCATTTTTTGAATTTCTAATTCAATTTCAGACCGTCAGCAGATATCAATTTAGTGTAAAACTATTTTTATTGAAAAAAGGAGAATTCTAGTTGGCAAATGTTAAAAACTAGTAGATTAGTATACAATAGTTTTACTCTACTGTCAGTGACAACCTATACGATTATTAGTATCTTTTTGATACATATAAAAGTGCCCTTTTTAAATGCCCCACCAGTGACAAATCCTTAAAAATGCCCTGTACCAACCTGACTATACTAATCTAGATATAATTAGTTTTTAGAGCCCAGGCATGCAAGGGAACATTTAGTGAATACCAAAGTAATATAAATCACATGTTGGTTTACTTAGATGTATTCTATGTCCAGAAAGCTATGTCTGAAATGGATATTCCTAGCTATCTTGTGGCAGAAAATTAATCGAAAACTTGCCATATCTAAATTAGCCTACTTGGCACCGACATAGGCTACTATCGTGGTTTTCAAGGCAATATTCAATTTATGGTTAGTTATCGAGCGTGCGTACGTTTTTCTGACGCATACTATACAATACAGGCAAATGACAGTAATAACAAGATAGGCAATCTATGCCAGAGGAGAATTGAACTAGCAATGTCAAATTTTCTGGTCAAAGCTGAATACTGGGTGCCACTCTCTTTACTATTGTTTTCTTACTAAGACAGTCACTAGTAGCCAAACCTGGAATCAAACCGGGAGTCAAACACAATGAACCTATGCTCTTACCCAGGAAAGAACTTTCCAATGCATATCAGAATGTCTATCCAGACAAAATATATCGTCCGTTAGGGATGTACCCCTTTGGATCAATCCTTTAACGAAATACAGATTCATCTAAATTTACGAAAATAGGAAAATAAAACCTATTTTGTATAACGGTTACACCGCACGGCAGTTTTGAATGTCCGCGCGTTGCAACAATCCAATTAAACGGTATATTTACAACAATTGCGGGAAATTATGAAATTCAACACATAAACCTGATATTCATAGCAATAAAATAGTTTTCTAATTGCTAAAAATATTATTTGTTACTTATTTAGTACGTATATAATTCACAGTACGAGCTCGATTCTTATCGTAAGAACGTCTAAGGGGTTACAACTAGGGCCTATTTAAGACATTTTCAATACTGCACATTTTTGTTTGCATTGCTAAAGGAGTTTAAAATCAAAACAAAACAAAACCTTGCACATACAAATTAAGCTCAACACAGCAACAAAGCAACTAGTGGACTAGGAGCTTAAAAGGGAGGCTGCAGAGTATCTTTGGCCCCGTGCCCCCAGTAGCTATGTGGGTGCATCACAGAAGAAACGGCTCATTTTGAAATCAAAGAAATGCGTTGGTTTGATAAAGTTAAGCCAGGCTCAAAGCTCAGCTCAGTGTGTACTGATTTGTTGAAACATGAAATGGAGAAATCATCAGCTGCTTTTACGAAAGGCTTGCAGCTTGTAATTCTACGACAATGTTGATAGTGAGGCTGCTTGTCTAAGTGATAGTGAGGCTATATTGACCGTTGCTCTATCTGTTCTAAAAAGTTACTCTGTGAAACGTGCAACTAAGAGTCTACAAAAATCAACCATTCCATCCACAACTTAGGCTCATCCACAGCTTGAGAAGGACCACAAAGCACATAAGCTTCAAAGGCCTTTCAGAATAATGGATATTATATGTTCATCCCTGGAATTCTGAATTTTCATTTGATTCTAGCCTAAGGCAAAGCAAGCCCAGATGTCGTAGGACGTCTCCAATATACTCGTGGGAAAATTCCAATATGGCTGACTATATTCAAAACTCGCAGCCAAAACGAAGTGGATTAAATTGCCTGAAAACTCAAGCAGTCGTATTGACCATTCTTTTGCAAACACCCTCACACTTACAATGACTAGTAATTGAAGCAAAAACGATGTGATTGGTTTGCTGCGAAATCAAGTCCTTTGATTGGTAAAAATAAGTTCCACTCTTTTCTAAATTCTGGATTTTGGCCCAATTATCTTAGTGCTCATTATAACGTTTGAAATATAAAATTGACGTGAGAGTAGATTTTGTAAAATTTGTAAATTTCGTAAGCTATCGTTTGCAAGCAGGCTAAGTCCACATACGTAACATTCATGCAAAAGTTGCAATATCTTTGGCCAGTCAAGATTTTTGAATTCGCCAATAAACAAATAAGCTTAGGTGCATATTTCAACGTTGCCTGATAAAACCCTGTATTGGCTCCTATTGGCCTAGCTCCACCCCATTTCCCTATGATACGGGCTCAGACGTTCTTAAGAAACAAATATAAATCTACAATCAAATAAAAACACAACTGTTCTTAATATAAAACTTTCGATATAATATTCTATATCGAAAAGTTTGTTTTAAGAACAGATGTGTTTTACATCTACAATCAATTAATACCTACGCTAGAGAAAAGTCAATTCACCAGGAATATCGTGTAGCCTGTCGCCTCCTTTCAGGTTCTCAATAAGAGGCATAGGCAGTCTCTGTGAGTCACTGTCGTCCATGTCGAGTAGCGTCAGCTTCCTGCCAGGTGGTGGCTGGATAGTTTTCGGCGATGGCGTCGACGCGGGACTCTGCGAGGAAGAGCTCGTGCTGGAATTCGGAAACGCAGAACTGTTCACTAGATTTGATATTTTCGGCGCGATGCCGAATTTCCGATTCTTTCGGTAATTATATTCATTCGTCTGATTCAGATTCAGGGTGCTAGGTCGCTCCGGCCTATCGTAAAGTCCGTGTGATGGCGAAACAATCCCAGAATGCAACGAGCCTTTCGATACGTTACGATTTATCGAGTCCAGTTCAGGATCGGAGTAGCGAAAAGTTCTTTCAGTGCTGCTACTGCGACTGTCTTGGTACGGGCTGGCGAAAGGATCGTAATCGTCACTGTCGCATATCACGTCGTAAGAGCGAAGAGGCGATGAAATGTCGTCTAAATCAATAAGATTCGGGTGGGACGATAGCACCATGCGTCTACCTGAGTCACTGTCTTTGTTCTTTCGGTACGTCCCGTAAACCAATGAGCTAGCATCGCCGAGGGATATTTTATGTTTATCGCTACTTGAGCCTTTTCGCGACCGGCTATTGAACGTCAAGGATGAGAAGGACGAATCGCGACTTCGGCTCTTGCTGAGCTTGCGAAGATTGACTTCAGCGTTCTCGTTCATGCTCTGAGTTATGTCGATTCCGATCGCAGCAGCGGCGATCACCCCGGCCATTGAGATAGCGCGGTATCTGTGTTTCGACGATTTCGCAGAGTGGGGCGACGAGCTTGACTGATCGTGCAGAGAGTAATCCGAAGAGAGGCTGTCCACTGTAATAGATAAAACAAAGCGAATAGACAAATAGTTCATAACAGCCACTGCAATTAGTGACCACCTTCAAGCAATGACTATTGGTCTTCAAACATCACAAACAAACTTCCACGGGTGAATTATAAAGATAGCTATGTTTGAATCTACGAGGAGAATCTTTTACGAGCACGTCGTCATATTAACACAACAAATATGTTTGAGTGAGGATTTGTGAATCTTTTGTAAACCTCCTTTGATGTCAATTTACCTCGTATTTGAACGAGGCTGCCATTAAGCAGGGTGCTTCTTCAGAATATTTTTCAAGATGGAATTTGGCCTAATTCACGAATCACACTAAGTAAACTTACATTTGGCAGTTGGCACAGACCAAATAATTGCGAAAACTTATAAACTCCAACTTGTCCCTTAACTTTTATTTACTTCCCACAACATAATTTCTAGGTTATTTATTCTAATCGAGATAATTTGTGAGAATGAAAATGACCCGATTAGGACTCGAACCCACGACCTCTAGAGTTCTAGAACTCTCAAGTTTATTCATTTCACTCAGTCCTATGATAGACTTACTGACTATTTCAGAGTTCTGATTGGTATAACTATAATGAATAATTTATTGTTATTGTTTACATAGTACAGGTGACTAATTTAAACCAACATAAGTAACATGACAAGCAGTTTCATCAAGTCTGGCCACTCCTAATTACAGCAATCGGTCTTTACATGAAACCAGCTGCTCTCTACAATAATCAAAAATGTTTAACACATATCTTGTAAATACATAAGTCCTTAATTGGGAAGGTCTTATAAATGACTTTTATTCCCTCACAGCTGTTCCTAATCTTTTACAATTCATATAATCGCTAAATTGTTGTTGTCTAATTAGGTTTCACTTCTTACAATATATTCATGTAATAAAGGCCTACATTAATATCATGAAGTCATTACTGATTAGTTCTTTTGTAAACTATTGAATGAGTGTTTTCTTTTCAAATCTATTCTCAATCTAAATCATTGGGTTGAATGAGCTCTCCAGAGAACACATGTTTCGTAATAAAACTCTCTATAAGAAACATAGACTGTTTATGTCAAGAAACTCCAGTTCTGGTTAAACATTTAATTGATAAAATGTAATTTGAGAGTGAGAAAGTGTAAATTGAGAGAAAAATCTATCTAGGTTCACCAGTAACTATATCAGACCTGCCCGAAGGGTGACAACTTTCCTATACCAGAAAGATAAAGTAAAAAACTTCTCGTATAAAATATCTACAAGGCATAAACAATCAAAATAGACTTACTCAGATCACCGGCACTCGTAGAATCAATCAAATTTCGATCCAGAATTCCCAAATTTGGAAAAGATGATGCCCGGCCATTATTATCTGAATATATTCTTGTCCGGTTACTTCTGCGTGACCGCTTTTGATGAACCGAGCTCGGTCCCCAAGTTCGTCCTTTCTTGTCAGCATTGGCTTTCATTGCTTGCTCGTTGGCAGCATTCACTGTGGAAAAATATAAAAACGACTATATGGTCATCTATCGGTCCTAAGTTAAGCTTTCACCTAGTTTTATTAATAGACAAATTACATATCAAGTTGAGGTTTGGAGCCTCAAGAGCCAAAAGATCTACCAGTCATTTATAACGCATTCCTTTTGCAGTTGAAAAATCAAGATTTAACCAGAGCAAGGTTTAGCAAAATTCACACATTTATCAAGCATTATTTGGCCTTGGCTTCGCTGATACTGTTATCAAGGAAATCGATTTAGATTTTACTGGCATTCTGCTATCGAAGGGCGGATTATATGAGGTGTGCTGGCCCCAAAAACTGGCTGGCTTCTCTTGAGGTCAATATCAGATGGGATGTCAATTGATATTCAATGAAATGAAACGAGCAAGCTCGCCTGTTTCTGTCGAGACGGGCTGGCTCATTAAACAGGCTGTCTCGGCAAATGGGCTGGCGCAGCTTCACTGTCAATCTAACATAAAATAACAATTGTTTTTGCATGGAGAGGACAAACAGCCCACCTAACAGGCTGAAAATACAAAAAACTGTAAGTTTTGAACAAAGAAGCAGGCCCATTTGCCGAGACAAATTTCCCACATGTAATACCGATCAAAATTCCATCTCGTCAAACGAGTCAGCCCGTTTGCTAAGCCAGCTCACTCCCATAAAATGAGGCCCTTAATCTACAATCAACATAAATGCAATACTCACGGGACAAAAGTCTGAGCCGATTAGTCCCAGGGGATTTCGGGGGAACGTGATTCCCACCACCAGCAGGTTTGGATACTTTTTCATTGCTTTCTTCAGTAGGAGTGCTTGTAACAGTGTATCGGTGCTTGAAACCTTGAAAAGAATATCATTTCACGTCAAATTAAGAAATTAATTAGATTAGTAAACTTTTAAATCAGTCATCTTGTTGAATGATGAAAAATGAGTTTGAAAAGTGAACAGAAATGAATAAAAATGCTTTTGAATTGAAACCAACCAGTTGGTCCACTGATGCTTGTTTTGCTGTACTTGAATATTCTTCTCCTCTTCTTGGGAACTGGTTTTTTCTGTTCCTGTTGACAGAAATGTTTATAATTAAGAGCCACTATGCTGCATGGGAAATCAAGAGTGGATTACAAAATTTTCAGTTATTGTTCCTCAAGCAAGCAGAAGCTTTCATATAAAGAGAATTTTCAATCGATAGTCTTAAATGTTTACCAAGTGTACTCATACTTGTACTCATGTACTCAAAATTTTGGATTTAACGTCTTAAGTCCAAAATTTGGAAAATGCGATGTTTTTCTCAATTTCTGTGAATTTTTCTCTGATTCATGCTTAATATTTTCATCAAACTTAGCATTTTCTATGGCCACTCCAGACTGTTTGCATTTTATGATTAAAGCTAAACCTCTAGTAGAGGCTACCAGCCTATAGTGGCCCCCAACCTATTATCAACCACCTATTAAATGATAACCAATGATCTCTAGTCCTTTATGCTTTTGTCCAGAAACATCTAAGTAACAACCACTTCTAGTTAAACAACTTGAATCAAGAATCAAAAAGTCTTGGCTGGAGGTCTGAGTGTGCTTCTAAACATATTTCACCCAATAATTTCAAGTAACATCAAATGCAATGCTTTCCTACCTGCACAACCATAAGAATTTCCCGCTCGAGCAACATCCTTTCTCTTTGATTCAGCTCCTCTTCGCGCTTCAGCAGCGTTTCAAATTTCTTCTTCTGGTCGGTTTCAATACGAACCAACTCTTCTTCTCGATTTGTGAGCTCCTGATGGAAAACAATTGAGTACAAAATTAATAGAGTTAATTAAACTTCATAATGCATGACAGGTGCCAACTATAGTGAGTCAACCAGATAAAGGACAATTGTAAATGAACCCGATACTTATTAAACCAAGATTCTTAGCCTAACAGTTACAGGGCACTGGTCAAATGTCACGCGAGTCAGTTCAGTCTCTTCTCTCCCACGCTGCCATCTTAACCTCACTTCTGTTTGCTCCTCTCGCTTTGGTGCTGCGCCTCCGCATGCTGATCCGGTCATCACACCAACTTATGAGAAGCAATTGATATGTAGTTGAGGAAAGGTAGAGTTCATACGTATTGGAACCTCAATATAACAGGCACAAGTGCAACGATGATATTGCCCAAGGGTGAATTTTGTACATCATGGTAAATGCAAGGTACTGTGGATATGTTAGAGGGAATTAAGAGGCTAGCCCTGTTATTTGTAGACTATCAAGTGATCAGCACTAAAAACGCATGTTTCAATCTATCTTCATAATAAATTGAATTGAATTGAATATTTCTGGCAGAAACACAACTTGAGAGCACTTGAGAACATGAAAGCTTCCGATAAATTCCTCCACTTCAATTGTTGCATTCAATGTTGCCTAAATTCACAAATCTGTTTTAAAGTCTACCATGGTAGAAATCACTGCCAAGGCTGGTTCGTAAGAAGGAAACCATTCATGCAATAAAGACAGGCTTTCCTGATAATCCCTTGGATCTTGGCAAGTTATCCTAAGTGACATCTAGGGGTAACGAGCCAAATAGAAAAGAAAAGAAGGCTTAAATTAATCCTCATTCAATTAAATTTTGAAAAGACTGCGAAAATTCCAAACATTCTTCATCAGATTTTTGGATTATTAAGACATTGAGTGAATTTTTCAAATTTCCCGAGGATATTTATAGTTGTAAGCCGATAAACCTTATCATAGTAAAATAAATTACAGACGCCCCTCTTTCAATTGAAGTGATCTCCTAGAGATAAAAATGTTTACAATTAACTGTTTTTGAGAGTTAATACTTTCACAGTGGGTTACAGTTTAACACAATTGCTGTCATTTTTGTGTGGCCAGTAAGGTTGTAATGCTCTTGATTGGAGAACCACTTATGCCCATACATTCTGCTTTTTGTGCCATGTGCTTATTAAAAAGATAGACTAGGTTGTGGGAATATGATAATGAACTCTGCTCATTCAAACGAGGGCCTGTTAAGGGTTCAAGAATAATACTGGATTGAAATTATTATGAAACGATCCATAACAATTTTGGAAAAGTTTTTGAAGTATTTTGCAACAATATCAATATTTCCAAGACGATTCAGCGCAATCAATGAACTATAAGCAATGATTTTGAAATTATTTGAAATGATTGGCAGCGATATTGCAACTCTTTGAGTTCTGTTATCTAAACATTTTTCTAAAAAAATTTCGCTCAATGTAAATTACACTAAAAACCAGGCGTGCTTCAAGGGGGATTTTGGGAGTGCAAGTCCTACGAGCCCAAAGTAAATCAGAGAGTCAAGGGGGCCCCCAGCCATACCTTCCACTGCAGGTAGGAAGCAAACCACCAGAAAATTCTCCAAGTGGCCCCTATTTTCCTTGAGCCCCACCTGCTCAAAACTAAAAACTTGTCTTTTGGAAATATCTTTACAGGAGTTTAAGCCATACAGCCCCTGCCTTTGTTGTTGTTTAGTGTTGTTCAAGGAAATTAAAAAAGATGCCCGGCAACTGAATTTTTTCTTACCTGTTCCCTTTCTTTGAGCTCCTCAAAAATGCGTTCAATTTCTGTCTTCCAAGATTCTTGCATAGAGCGGAAAGAGTCGGCTGCTGTCATCGCAAAACCTGAAGAAGCTATTTTCTGCAAACTCTTTAAAATATGCGGCAGCAATGGACGTTCGTGGGCATCTGATTTCCAACAATCTGAAAGATAGATATGTCAGACTTTAGTTTTAAAACCTATACCTGAGAATAGGGTTACCTGAGAAATTGTAGGGCAAGGGAGGTGAATAGAATTAGACGGCCAAGAATAATCGCTGGCAAAATGACTCAAAAACTGGGAGGTCTAAAACCTAATGGATTAAACTTGAGAAGAAGCAGGATTTGGAAAATAAAATGAGATAATTTGTGAGAATGAAGATGACCCGGGTAGGTGGTTTTTGGTGCAATATGTGTGTGTAAAATGGTCTGAGTTTCTTGAAGCCCCAATGGCGCAGTGGTTAACAAAATAACGCATTAGAGTAACATTCTAGAGGTTGCGGATTCAAGTCCTACTTGGGCCATTCTCATTCTCAAAAATTACCTTGTAAGTAATGATTGAAAATAGTTACTACACAATTCATATTGCATAAGGGCATCTTCCAAAATTATTGCTTGATAAATCTTTGAAAAAAACTGTCAATTGCAATCCTAATTTTCCTGACAAGTTTATCAATTTGTTTGAAAAACTATAATTTTTCCCTAACATCATTGATGCCCTAACATACTATCACTTTCTATCACGAATCATGATTTCCTCTATCAAAACATCATTTCCAACTGGTACCCCATTGCCTCATTCATCTTCTTTTGCATCTATAAGATTGAGAGTTGTGGAAAACATGTTAAACATTTAAAATGAATAGAAAACATACCTTCCATGATGATGGCAAATCCATGCGGACAAGTGCTAGGAATGGGCAGTGTTAGTTTATTCATGCCAACGCCATATGCAATGGCCAGATTCTCAATACCATGGTAAGGTATTTGACCAGTTAACAACTCCCATAACACCACTCCATAACTACAATAAAATGAAAGTGTTATCCAATCAGATGTAGATTATCTAATCAACTTTGTATTACATCAATAATTGCAAAAGAATTCAAATTCTAATTTAGTTTTTTCCCTTTACACTCCATTACATCTCTTAAGTCTCGAGGCTATCAATATGGATACACAAGACATCCAAAATTAATCGTTGCTAATTGGAACGATTTGTAACCATTTTTCTGACTAAATAATTCACAATAAACTTAAACGGATGCTGAAACGAATCAAAACATTTGCATCAGGCCTCCTTTTCGCTAGACTAGATTTAGCGGAAGAGGTTTCATAGCCTAACAAGTTGAAGCAAAGGGGGTGCGATTTCCCCAAAAAAGGAAACATACAAAATCAAGTAATCTAAAACATGCAAGGGAGTGGTTTTTTCTGTGAGTATGATATTTTTCAGTTTTTTCGGAGACATCTTTCAACTGGTTTTTTATTCAAAATTCAATATAATTTCTATTTCATGATAAAACAATGTCCACTAAGTTACAGGTGTTCTCTCATATTCCAAAGTTTTATTAAGATAAAAAAGAAATAACTTAAATCAACTTTATATAACAATCTACAAAATCCATATCTGTTTTTAGTTGTCACCCTTACATCATTCTGAAGAGCAGACGGCAATAAAGTATATTTTTGGACAAGCCTGTCTGCACTTTTGGCCTGGAAATTTTGAAATTGTTTAGTGTCCATGTAGTGAAAACAATCATAACCAGTAAACAACAAGAATAAAAACAAATATCAACAATATGATAAAAAATATAAGATTAAAAAGCAAAAAGTCTTGCAGGTTAGCAAGTCAAGTTAAGTAGACAACAATAATAAAGATTATCAGCAAAACAAAAAACAAAACAACAAGGTTTCTTCATGAGTGGTTCAAGTGTAAACAAGTAAACAAATTAAGCTTTTCAAATGAAAACCGTAACAAGCTCCTTTTGGGAGGCTCTTAGCTGAGATTTCCTCTTACTTAAGAAAGCGGTTGTTGTCCTGAATGGATGAAAATCGATTAAGACCGTTGCACATTGAATTCTTTACCAAAGTATCCACCGAAGTTACATAAAACAACGCATACATTCTCAATGGATAGAGGGAGTACAAAGCTGAAGGATGAGAGGGCTTATCAACTTTCACCAGACACCTGAACGGCTATTGTTTATCTCTGCCTCAGGGCTATTATGGTTTAATCTAATGGATAAGCGTAATTGAGACGTTGGCAAAGTTCCAAGTCAATGTTCTATTGTTCTTGTGGTAAACAGTTGTTTATGCAAAACACTGGATCCTGTGTAGGAGGATACCTGCTCTAGTACACTTAAAAAGTAGTTTTAGTTGAACTAAATTTTCTTGCCAGTTGTTTTTTCCATTTCAAACTAAACTTAAACTAGCTGCAGCACTTGATAAATCTAATTGAGTGTAATTAGCAATAAGCTATCCTAGAGGAGGGAGTGGGTACTAGCTTTCATTAATTGTAAACACAAACTATGTAATTAAATCATGGTAAATGATAGAGATAAAAGTGGTTTATGTAATTCAAGCTGTTAGGAGGATGTAACATCAAAGTATTTCCAACCCGACATCAAATATGAACATTAAAACCCTTTCAGTCTGCCAGTAAATCCTGCTAAAGTTTAAAATGTCGAGTTTTAACAGCAAAATTGCGGGGCTGGATATCAATAGCTTAGAAGAGTTCTAGGACTACTGCCTGATGATACTCTTAGTTTTACAACGACATGTATTTTCATTTCAATGCACTTTGGTTGATCAGGAGTGGCCCCAGAGGGGGGAGGGGTAGGGGGCTGCAGTCCCATGTTACATTGTCTCAGAGCAAAATTTGGTATTTTCATGGGAAATAGCCCCTCTTGCAGAGCTTCTAGCCCCCCTCCTGGAGGAAGCCTGACGCCACCACTGTAGTTCAGTCATCGCAAAAACTTTAATATCAATTGCAAAATTGACAAGAAAATGAATGAGCATTTAAAAACAGCAGAATGTTACTCACCTCCAGACATCACTTCCCTGAGAAAACAAAGAGGCGCGAATAACTTCTGGGGCCATCCAGGGATACGTCCCAGCAGTGCTCATTTTCGTTGTGTGGTCAGATTCCCTGGCCAGGCCAAAATCAGTGATTTTCAAAATATTGCCACCGTAATGGCCTTCTTCTACAACTTTGCTCAGCAAAACTAAAAAAAAGTTACATGTTTTAGTAAGAAATAAAAAAATAAAGTAAAGTTGCTTTTCTTTACAGGCCAAGCAATGGCACGCACCTGTATGCAGGTTTGCTGGTTGGGAGAGAAAAGTGTATGAATTTCTATAAATTTCTAGAGACTTTCTAAGATTCCCAAGATTTCAAGAGATTTTTAAAGATTTTCCATAAGAAATTGTATAGATTTTTGAAACAGTAATAGAGTTTTTGAATGATCTGCCCCTCAACTTTAGGCATGATTGCTTAACTGTCATGTTGCTTACACGCATTTGTTTTTATAAGCAATTGCTTTATAAGCAAGTCAGTACTCGTTAAGACAAAAAGTTAAGCAATTCCAGTACTGGATAGAAGAATGCTAAGCAATTTAAAAAGTTTAATTCTGATCCAACTGGCAATGAAAATCGTGAAGCAGCTATAGGGAAGTAGGTTATAGTGGATATTAGTAGCCCGGGTACACTTTTGTATGCAAGATAGCACGGGCATTCGTTGTACAACAACTTGTGAGATAGTACCCTGAGAAACGGATTTTTAAGTAAAAAAAGCTAAGCAATTGCTAAGCAATTTTGAGTACTCAAATGTGCCATCTAGCTAAGCAATTTTCAGTACTGAGCTCGAGCTGAAATTGCTTATAAAAAAATGCGTGTACTCCATCTTCACCAGTTTTTAAGCATTTGTCAATGGTAGGACATTTGAAAAAGGGCACTTCTACCCAAATAAAAGACATGCAAATAAACCTCTCTATAGTTTGCCAAAGACAGTAGAGCAAAACAAAGTCATACTAATTCTCTGAAAAACTTTGTCGTACCCTAAATTTATGTCTGCTGACGGTTTGAAATTGAATTAGCAAACCAAAACAGAGAAAAAAGACAATACAAAAGTTTCAGAAAAGTCAAAAGAAAAAGCCCTTCTTCTATTGACAATGGTTTCACTAAATGAGAAGGGAACCAAAGAGGTGAGGCAAAAAGGGTTCCACTTGTGAGGCAACTGGAGAGGCCAGTGGGGAATTGCCCACCAGTTTGAATGTTACAAAATGCCCTGATCTCAACATGGATCGAATTTTTGAGTTCCTTTTCTGTAGTCAAATGTTCCTTCCCCTTGCTCTAATTCTTAGTTACATTTGCTTCACGGCAAACAGCCGTTATTGTTTCTAGTTTCGAAAATTAAATCGAGCTGGTTCAAGGACTCAAAAGAAATTAATTGAAACAATAAAAGGCTTTAAGGCTAAGTTTGAAATAATCGACACAGTGAAATGGAGTAAACGACAGAGAATTCACAGCAGATTCATTGATATCAATGGAGCTCAAAACCACCAGCCCACTCGTATTCAATGCGCCCACTCAGCGCCCACTCAATCCACAAACCACACCAATGGCATTACCCTAAAGCATGTTTTTACTCGAGTCTTGTTTGTTGCATTATTGACCTCCTCGAGGCTAGACGATATCATTATTATCATGATTACCGTATTATTACAATCACCACGATGATGATTATGACGATTTTGATATGGATTTCGTTTACGGATAGAACATACTTTTTGAAAGAGTGATATTTTGTAACCAGTAGTGGAAAGGCCAAAATAAGAAGCAACTCGGGGGACCGATTCAAATGGCTTTCAAGCATTTCTAAAAGAAACTAAAAAATTACTCAGCACCGATATTTTCTTAAAGTTTTCTAGTTTTGAGTATTGTATGTTCCTTGAGTGTTTTTTTTAGATTCGCCAAATGAATAAAACGATCTGAATCATTGTGATCACATTTTTGATTTAGACTAAAAAGAATCAAGCGCAAACCATTTCAGCTTATTATTTCAACTATAGATTTCAACTACAACGTATAAAACACTAGAAGAGAAGAGACACAGAATAGCAGCATGATAAGAAAAAGGTAGGTTGAAAACAAAGCTTGGCGTTTCTATAAAAAAGCGTGCGGGTTTCTAGTTTCTTGTTTACCAATTTCTTTTCAACAATAAAATCATGGGATTCATGCAACTAAATTATCAGATACTTCAATAATATCACATAGGTGCCTTACACTGGGGCTCTATTACCTCCCATTTCACTTCGAAGCACCCTCCATCCAACCTACGTAGGCGTGGTCAGGGGCGGAGCCAGTGAGGGATTGTAAGCTCTCAGTTAGCTCAATTTCTTCCATGTTCATCTTAAGCAAAGTGCTCCTCATCCTTTAACTTTGCTCCACCCACTTTAGAGGTAGCCTTGCTTATCTCTTTCTGGGCAATAATGAGCAATATACAACTTGATGATACTTCATACATTTTCCATAAATCTTTGGTTTCCAATGCGATTATATTTGCAACAAATTAAAGTTTGACGTAGGAGAAATCCCGCAATTTGAAACAAATCCTGTGGCTAATGGTAACAGAGGAAACCCACAGGAAATTATCGATAGAAAATCCAGAGAATAGAAACGACCAATATAATTTTATTCAATCGTTGCTTACGTTCAAGTTTTGTCTCAGTTTCAAGCCGGTACTAGAAAGCGAATCTTAGAGCATCCCTGAACTTTTTTGGAAGGAAACTTTATCCTTACTGTTTCTAATAGAAGAGTTGAATAAGCAACGAGACGATAAGCAACAAGAGCTGGATTCTTAACGATAAGCAACTCCAGGGGTCGCTAGAATAAACAATTAAAACAGATTGTCAGGCAACTAAGTATGCTAAACGTTTCAGAGCTTAATTTCATAGTTATATCCAAAAGAGATTATTTAGTATTTCTAAAGTTTTCCAAAATTTCGTTCATGAATCAGAGAAGGTTATGACACAGGGATATCTTGTATCCTTTGTTTTCTTTCCAAAACTTAATCAACTAATAAGCAACGTAGTAGGCTGAAAATCCAAATTGTTTAACAATTTTGAGGACTGTGGCTGGAGTTCTGATGCCTATAAAAAGTGCAGCAAATATCATGGTGCGTATGCAGTGGCGGCGGCAGGGGGGGGGGAATGGGGGGGACTAGTCCCCTCCACTTTTTCAGAAAGATGGTATATGAGATCCATGCAAATCCGATGAGAAAATGAGGGGGGGGGGTAGGCCTACGTCCTGTGTGTCACAAGATTATTTCAATGTTATAGCTACCCAGTTTTGTTTTGTATAAATTCTTATCAATTTCTATACATTCATGACTTCTGAGATTTGGACAGCCTCGTTCGATCGTTGATTTTGACAGGCAATTGATGAAAGGAAATTTCCTAATGTAAATAGAGCTTTTTGTGAAAGGACGTTTCCAGAATATAAAAAGGCATTCCCTAGCGTTGAAAAGGGTGTTCCCCTAGTTTTGAAAGGGCGTGGCCCTATAAAAAAATTTTCCGCTCCCCCGTCTTTCACATGTCCCCCCCACTTCTTGGCGGCGTATGCCAGGAGAACAAAAATAAAAAAACTAGAAGCTATCCACATCAAACCCTTCTTTTGACGATAAAATAAAGTTCAGTCAAGCTTATTTCCAAGGGGGAACACTTGACATAGTTTTGGATAGGGGCATGCCACCCTTGAACAAAGTGTATACCCATTTTTATACAAATTTTCAAAAATTTAGCCCCTATGATCAAAATCATGAAAAAAGATAGGCATACTTAAACCAAAATCTTCAATAAGTTTACCCATCTAGGCAGAATCAGAATGTCACCAGTACCCAATATATACCACGTAAACCCCCTGCACAAATTTCAGCACTTTGAGCAGGGTTAAGGTCGCTTATTCAGCTCAAGCCCTTCATTGGATTGTTAGGCCTATCCTATCCATTCCAATTCTAGCAAGGTTGCTTTTTCATTTATTGGTTGCTTATTGAAAATGAAGTGTACATATTGTGTGGGCCTTGCCTGTTGGGTCATTATCCCATAATCAAGTAATCTGATATCCAGGCTTTAAAAAATCTAACTGGACAAGCGCCAACACCTGACTTCAGATGGAATCTTTGTTGTAAATTGAATCATGCTGGTATTATGTCTAACACAGTAAACAGCTCAAAATGAACTTTGGACAACAAAGTCTCACACAATCTTTGCAAAATTGTGGGTTTTACCTCAAATAAAACAATCTTATTTGACTAGATTAGATAGGCACTGGTCCAGGGAGGGATGCAATAGCTGGGGGCAGGTAGGAGGTCACATTAAACCTGATGATTTTCTTTTATATTTTTCCTGAAAACTGGAAGGAGCATGCCATTGGGGGAAAGGCTCCTAAATTTTGATGATACCTTTGTGTCTTACTTCAATAGCCCATGCTCTATCGTTTTGATTATAATAGAAGATGTGTCAACCCTCAATGTCACTACTGTTCAATTGTCATTTCTACTCTTCTACTTGCCCACTGCCACCCAGGGTGGAGAACTTGCTCTGGCTCGCAACAATTCTCATACTATTTCTAATTTTCATATTTATTTTGTTGCACCTTTCTATTGTTTTATGAGGAAGCCTATTGCTCTGATGATGTTGTGTGCTACTGAGCAATGCGTCTTAAAGGGGAAGTTCGGTCAAAAAAAATATTCTCCAATATCGTTGTAAATGTGTTCTAAAGTCGTTATAGGATACAATTTTAACTCTTACCTTCCTCTCGGTGTCGATAATCCACTAATATCCGTTGCGAAAAGTCGCATGATTTTAGGCCGCCATTCTCGAAAATCTGAGCAAGAATGTTGTTGCTGTTTTTGACGTCATCACGGTCAAAAGAAAAAATCATGGGGTGAAACGCGTATTGCGGACAACACTTCTTTTAATAATTCTGAATCTTTCTTTGTATTTTCAACATAATGAAATGTGTGGTAAATGGCTGGAACAAAGTAGTGAAACTTCGAACGAATTTGAACAAAATAATAGCAACTTAGAAAGTGGCGATGAAGAATAATTAGAAGTTCTTAATTTGATTCGTTTGAAACCTTTTGATATGGAACTAGTGAGAAAACTAAAGGAAAATGTGCTTAAAGAGCTGGATAGTGATGACTCCGTGAATTCTGACGAAGAAGAAGAGCTTGAGAACGAAGGGATAGGTAATGATGAATGGTGTCTTTGTGGTAAAAATTCGAAGCAATGGAGACATATACCGAGAGTCTTTGTTGCCAAGAAACCAACAAAATTCAAGAAACGTGTCTTCAAGGTAGAAGCATTTTACATTATTATTTATCTAATTGCCTTACATAAATATATAAGAAACTTTTTACTAAGCCTCTTTCTTAGAGATACCTCGAAGTAGAAATATATAGAAATGACAATGTTTTGATCTGGACTGAGAAAAATGATAGGGGTAAAAGTAAAGTAACCCCTGGTTAAAGTAAAGGGAAACGATGTGGGGTAAATATTGAGCCACGCCCCTAACCACACCTATTACGAAAATAACTGATTATTCGACAATGTTCTTTACTATATGTAGAATCCCGGCGTTTATTGTCTGAAAAAGGGGGCTTGCTATGTATTCTTGACTAAGCCCCATATTCTCCACTGTGAGAGATTTGATTCTAGCCTTATTTTACAGACAACACAGTGCTTTCATCGTAGGAAAATTTTAGATTGGTTCCATGACAAGACCAGTCCCTGAAACGGCGTTATCAGCGATGAACAATCTTAGGGGAGATGGAATGACCACTGGTAACAAATATATTGATTACAAACATTTTCCTATACAGTTCCCTGTTTTCGAACTGGAAAAGTTATCCACTAATTTCCATGAGATATATCAAAGTCGTTTTGTATTATATTTTTTCAACCAACAAAGTTTATTATAAATTTCTAATAATCACTTTACAGAACTCTATGATTTGCAGCATACAAACAATATACTTGGTGGATACACAATCTTCTTGGAAAGGAGTACGTAGAGTCATTCCATTGAGTCATTCCATTGTGTCATTTCATTCCATTCCATATGTCCAATTTTCCACACTTTTCTATCTGAAGATAGTGTATATGTAACTTTATGGAGAGACAACACAGTGGCGGAAATTAGGGTTTTTGATTGAAGGGGTTAAGCAAAGTGAATTATCCGAGTGATTTTTTTCGTCTAGGGGTCTAGGGAGCACTGCAAACCCCCCAGCAGGTCCAGAGGGCAAAGCTCTGGTAGGGGTCTAGGGGGCACAGCCCCTGGAAGCTCTTGAGATTGCGCCTTTTCTGATTTTAAAATAAATTGCTAAATCACAGGTATCAAAATTTTTGAGTTGGATACCTAATTCAACTTCAAGGACCAAAATTTCCGACTTATTTGAATTGGGGGAGGGGGGATTGCCCCCAAACCTCTTAATCCACCATTATTTCTGCCACTGAGGCAACATGAGGATGAAGGCAACGGAACGATGATAAAGAACGATTGGAAATAATTAATAATATCTATCTATTTAAGAATTAAAAACATATCTACATAGATAAAATTTTGAAAATTATTATATTCAAAAGCTTTTCGGAATATCTCAATCTTCAGTGCTATATACAAGTGTCCATCTATCTATTTATTTTGTATTAGTAAGGTGTGCGGCTAAAAACGAAATTCTATCAAAGGGACATCACTTCCTGAATCCTGCAGTAAATGTATTGCTAGTATTCAGTGTTGCAGCAGACCATTCGAGGTTTCCAATAGACATTCTCTGTAATTAAGAACTTCTAATTATTCTTGATTGCCATTTTCTTAGTCCCTACTAATTTGTTCAAATTCGTTCGAAGTTTCACTCTTTTCTTCAGCCATTTTTTGTTCAAGTTTCAGTAATTTCTATTGCTATTGCAGTTTTTAATCTATTTCTAGTAATGAAAGAAATTGTTTACACATTTCATTATGTTGAAAATACAAAGAAAGATTCAGAATTATTAAAAGAAGTGTTGTCCGCAATACGCGTTTCACCCCATGATTTTTTTTTTTGACCGTGATGACGTCAAAAACAGCAACAACATTCTTGCTCAGATTTTCGAGAATGGCGGCCTAAAATCATGCGACTTTTCGCAACGGATATTAGTGGATTATCGACACCGAGAGGAAGGTAAGAGTTAAAATTGTATTCTATAACGACTTTAGAACACATTTACAACGATATTGGAGAATATTTTTTTTGACCGAACTTCCCCTTTAAGTAATAAGATAAGAAAGCAGAACCCAGGTAAAATTAATCAAAACCAAAAAGTTCTCTTATTTCATTTCAGATATTGTATTACACTAAGTTTTCATAAGGAACTGCCTAAATTTTATTTAGTTCACATTTCTATTATATGAAACTGGTGTATAAGCCTCTTCAAGTGTGAGTGTACAGAGTGCGGCATTTGCACAAGTTTAAAAACATAATAATAAAGTGAGGAGAGAATAATCTGCTCTCTGTATTTCCAGGCAAATAAGCAAAAGGAATCATGAGGTGTGGTCACATCGAGAGGAAGGACCAGGGTCGCACTGCTCGATTAGTCTACCTATTCAGTGGGCCCTTTGCGCTTTGCACATAAACCACCTTACGAAGATAGTAAGTGTATTTGCCAATCAAACTACTATCAACATCACTTGGGTAAAAGTCAAATTCATGGACCAGTCAACCCCTGAAGGCAGAAAAAATAGCCAGAATAAAAATCCAGTTTGAATGTGTCTGACTGAAAATTGCTCTGGCAAAAAAGTGGGGTGGGCAAAAACAAGGGAGCATCGAAAAGGCTCAGGAGATTTCATCATCCCCAGGGCCCTTTGACAATAAACAATAAGAAAAGGGTAAATAAGGAAGAAAAGGGAAAATAGGGTACAAAAGGGGAGGTACTCACTATTACTAGACTTCAAGTCCCTGTGAATAATCTGCATCAATGCCTCGCTGTGCAAATGATTCAGCCCCCTGGCTATCTGCTGGGCCCAGTCCAAAACACAACTAGGAGGGAGATTTTTGTGAGTGGCAAGAACCTTGCTCAGGGCACCTCCACGGGCATACTCCATCACCAAACACATGTTCGGTTCCTCCCTCGACACTGCGAGAAGAGCAACAATATTTGGATGAGACACCAGAGAAAATATGCCAGCTTCACTTTCCATGCAGTTACGAACATTGTCTGGATCGTCAGCTGAATCAATGCGAGCAACCTTCACGGCGACTTCTTTATTTCGCCAAATCGAGCTGTAAACACGACCAAAGGCCCCAACACCGATCACCTTTTGCAGGGTTAACTCCTCGAAGGGAATTTCTTCGATTTCGTCCACTCGGTTGGTAATGTTTTGATCGAAAACGACGTAATTGGCTGGGAAGACACCGACGGTGCCGTGATGAATACGGCCTACCCACCAACCCTCATCACCGCTGATCTCACGGTCTTTGGAAATCACTTCCACAACCTCCCCAACTTCTAGATTCAGTTCATCTTCTTCTTTAGCTTCGTAGTCGTAAACTACTGTATACAGTTGGCGTGGGGTCCTGATGCTGGACATTTTATCTCACGATGTAGACGCTAACTCAATCACCGCATTTTCAAGCACTAAATGAATTTCAGGAATAGCTTGCCCTCGAAAAGGAGGAAATAATCGAAATAATTTGATCACAACGCTGTGAAATGGCATTCTGCGACAGAGTAAACTAATATCCAAAGCATAACGGAGCTGCTTCCATCACTCGTGAATTCAGGTAGCCAGGATCGCTTCTTGTTTTGGTTTGAAGATGGAATCAAAAACCGAATTGAAAATCCACGACGGAACAACACAGTTGCTTCCGGAAAATTTACAGCGTGCTAAATTGCAACATCCAATCTATATATCAGCACAAACTTCCTGTCAGCAATCCCAGATCAGACTCAATAATAACAAATCAGCAAGATAACTTGACTTATTTCGGTTTATAAACAATATTTCTGGGTCTAAACATGTCGCCTCTGTACGCCTTCCACAACGAAAAACAATTTGGGAATCGACAATTTTGTTTTGCATATAAAGGCAGTCTCGCTAATGAATAAAAGGCCTGGGCACGACTTAGTCCAATCACGTGTATGCTCACGCAGAACGTCAGACAGGTAGAAAATACCACGTTTACTTTCTAGGTTCCTGTTCCAGCATATACTATAAGCTCAACCTTGAGGGTCTAATTTAATGTTTGGTTTAAATTGGAAGGACTTGGACATGCTCTCGTGGCTGTTTTTTGAACAGAAATTTGATTTTAAGTTGAACAGTACATTGATAATGGGGTTATTACCTTTAAAAGCTACCCTGAAATATTTGATATAAAACCTTGAGCTAGAAAATAAAATAGAATCATGATACTTTTCTGACGTTCGTCTTCTCCATGGCAAGAAAATAAACAACGGAGAAGAAGAAAATTAATGGAATTATTAATGTAAGAGCAAGGTAATTCCGTATCCCTATTAATTTGGCTCTTATCTCACAAGCTGCACAGTTTCGAAACTATTTTTTAAAGCAGCTGGCTCGTCCCTGCTGTTCAGAAAGTTAAGGGAGGAGATAATTTCTCAAATTTATGTTTTGAAATTCAGGCAAAGAAAATTGGGCAAAACAGGTTTTTCTTTATTTTTGCCAAATTGAAGGAAGTTCAACAAAGAGAGTGCGAAGGCCACCATGATTATTTAAACTATTTCTTATTGCATACAAGAAAAAGTTTCACCAGAATATCCAGGCTCAAAATTCAGCAAAACTAATGGAAATTCAGAAATAAACAGAAGAAATAAAAAGGTCTCAAAACACAACATAACAAAAAACATTTCTACCCTGAACTAGAACCTAAAATTAAAGAGCATAAAAGGCAGCTCTTATATTTCACAAACACTTTTTCTCTTTTTTCAATACACGTATTTTTATATGTAATTTCAGCACGGGCTCGGTACTAAAATTGCTTAGCTGGAAGGCAAATTTGAGTATTAAAAATTGCTTATGACTTAGCTTTTTTACTTAAACATTTTTTTCTTAGAATACTATCTCATAAGTTGTTGTAAACGCTTTTTATTTTATAGCCTTTGAAATTGCTGAATAGTTACTGGAGTGTTAAGAAGAGAACAAAGCATAGACCATTGCTCTGCATCCAAAACTGCTTACATGCAATGAAGCACTTATGAAATCTTTTACACCCAATGTTTCATTATGTATTCGCAAAAAGTTAATTTACGAAAGAGTGTAACACATCAACAATTTGCAATGCTCTCCTCAAATAATTTGTTTTCAGGGACATTCGAAACTTAATTAATTAAAACGTGGGGGTGAGGGGGTGTATTGTTAATATTAATCTTGATCTGCTTCCAGGGAATCTTGGAAAGTCGTTCTTTTGCCTACCAGAACAAGCAATAAATGAAACTGACCTCAAAACAACAATAACTTTATATATACGCTGTCCTAAATATAACCCAGGCCAAGAATGCGGAACTTTCTTGCTATTCAAAACCTGATTGGTTGGAGATGGAGAGAATCGGTTTTTCAAAACGTATACGAGGCTGATATGTGTTGTCAGGCTAAAATCATTTTATGGAAACATTATTTTATCAAATTTGCCAAATCCACTAAGAGATACTTTTATAAGCTTCAGCTAGGTGTAATAATGTGCATGTGAAGTTCTTGGACCTCGAGCCTAAATTGGCTTATATTTACAAGTATTCCTTAACAGTTTTTCCAGTTTTTTTCAAGACATAGCTTGAAACTTTTCTCAATTAGGTTTAGAAAGCACACAAAGCAACACCATATAGCTGAAAACTGCACCGTATCCCTAACTCCTTTGATTGATGGTCCACATGTAAAAAACCCCCAAGGAGTACACTCTTTCGTGGAAGAACTAGTAAAATTGGTATGAAGCTGGCTGTTCTGGAATATTCCTCCATTTTCAGTCTGTACACGCTTTTATTATAAAGAACCTAGCTCAGGGCCTAGTTCCTATTCTTAAGAGACCTCTTATGACCACTTTGTAGTTCTAAAAGTTCCTTAACAGGTCCTCAATTTCAAATGCTCATTTGGTGGATAGGAATTTGTACCAACGCAAGAAAATCGTTGAAATTCAATATTTTGTAATAAAATCTTATAATAAACATGTAACAACACAAAGAAGCTTAGGCCAGGCCTATTATAACATTGAAGTTAAATGAGAGTCATTAAAGAAGTTGCATATCTACACCATTGATTATGATATTTTGATTATAAGGTTCCTTAGTTATTAGACCTTTAGTAGTAGAAGTTCTTCAAGTTTTTCGACATTCTACATGTAAGTTCCTTATAAAAAAAGCGTGTAATGTTCCTCCATTAATCTATATACTTTTATAATGATTTGGAAGCCTGCTTTTGCTGTTTATTTATTCAAAATTAGACTCTCTTGACCGTCTGACACATTATCTACTTTTTTGTAATCATTTCCCAGTCTTATGGCTACACTCTTTTTTTGTAAGAACAATTTTATAAGAACACGAGCCTCAGACTTTGCCAAATCGTAAGAACAATTTAAGAACCAAACCGAGGCTGACCATTTCAAGGTCAATATAAGAATTATACGAAATAACCACGAGACTGACAAATAATTACAAAACAAGCATATTGACAGCACACAGATATATCAGATGATTAAGAGAGTCCACATTTGAACCAATCAACACAACTGATAGCGAAAACAGGCTTCCAAATCATTATGAAGTAAGAACAATTTAAGAACATTTCAGGCTGAAAATAGAGGAATATTTAAGAACAGCCAGCTTCAAATAATATTTGCTGGTTCTTATAAAAAAGAGTGTATCTAGTAAACTTCTTCTATTGAGCTAAACGATATCAACCTCGGTTTGTTCTTAGGTAGTTCTTAAGTCTTGGCAAAATTTGAAGCTCGTGTTCTATTAAAATAAAAGTGCGTATTTCACTCCCTCCCTATTTCCATGCGTACTGGATATTTTCATGAACATACACGCTTTTTTTATAAAGAGCCTTTTATAAGGAACCTACATGTCGATGGTCGAAAACTTTTACTACTAAAGGTCAGATCATTAAGGAACTTAATAATTTTGCACATATTCATTTGGTGTAGATATGCAACTTCTCAAATGATTATGTAACTAACTTTTACGTTTTATAGGCCTAGCTTCTTTGAGTTATAATATGCTTCATGTTTCCTCATCGCGAGTTTATTGCAAAATGTTGAATTTGAATGCTTTTCTTGCGGCGATACTTATTCCTATCTACTAAGTAAACACTTAAAACTAAGGAACTTTTATAAGGAACTTTTAGAACTAAAAAGTGGGAAAATAGGCCTCAAAATAAGGAACTTAAAGAACTAGGCCCTGAGCTAGGTTCTTTTAGAAAAAAGCGTGTAAGGACTTAAAGATATTTCAAAGAGAATTTTTGTAAGAACAACTGAGGCTGGGGCTGCCTTTTCCACCTCAACAAAATAAGTGTGCGGCCCTGCTGACATGTTGCTTATTGAGAAAGTGTATCGGTATGACGTAACTGGGATGGAGTAGAACCACGCATGTTCAACCAATACACTGAAGTTATTCAAGCCTGGCCATTCTGAAAATAGCATGTTTACTGAGTCAAAAATAGATCCAGGACAAAAAGAGACAATCCATGAGAAACATTCAGCATTCTATAATTCTTCCATTTTCCACTATCCCCTAAAGCATTATACAGGCTGCTACAAGCGTACAACTGCGCATGCCCCGCTCTTTGAAGTGGTTATTTATAACCATACCAGGCTGAAAATAGAATTCTTACTGATATCGAAATAGATTCGAGATAAAAATAGTTAATCCATGTGAAAACGAGATGACACATATCACTCTCCAATCATATATATTAGCTTTCATTGGGCTATAATTGTTTATTGTTGATAATTGTCAATTGTTCCTTAATCCTGATTTGGAGATCCTCCAGCAAACACGTGGTTTCTGAAGATTAAGGTATTTCTTAACAAAAGATGCAGAACAATTACCAAGCTTGAGATTAGCACACAATGCCTTCTCAACACATTCACATTGGAGGCCCAAGGCAAACACCTTTTCAATAAGTGAATGATTTCTGATGCAGTTTTAAAGCCTTTTCATTCTAGAGGCCGAGTTTTAAGAAATGTTCACTTGCAGGGTTTGGTCTAAAATTCCCTATCAACAGCTTTTATGTAACTAAAAAAGAGGTACACAACATATTAAGCATTTTGATAGTGTAAATAGATTTGAAAATAGGTAACATTTTTCCACAAATTTTTCTCAAATTATAACTTGAAGACCAGGGACGCCAGGGAGAGCGATAAGGGTGGACAACTTTCTCTCAAATCGGGAGCTAAATATTCTAAATGGGCATTCCAATCTTAAATGAGCCTGTCGTTGTTTTTCTTCACTGTTTGTGACAAGACACAAACAATTGTAAAAAAATCAAGCTGCAGTAGCTTTCCTCACCATCCCCAAGTTCTGTACCAATCAGAGACTGCTTTCAGATAGCTCTACACGCTTTTTTTATGAAGAACCTTTTATAAGGAACCTAGATGTCGAAGGTCGAAAAAGTTAAGGAACTTTTACTATTCGAGGTCTTATCACTAAGGAACTTTATGATTCTGCATATATTTATTTGGTGTAGAAATGCAACTTATCTAATGACCATGTAACTAACTTTTACGTTTTATAGACCTACCCTATGCTTCTTTGTGTTATAATATGTTTCATGGTTCCTTATCACGAGTTTATTGCAAAATGTTGAATTTTAATGCTTTTCTTATGTCGATACTTATTCCTATCTACTAAGTAAACACTTAAAATTAAGGAACTGCTAAGGAACTTTTAGAACTACAAAGTGGTCAAAAGAGGTGTCAAAATAAGGAACTTAAAGAACTAAGCCCTGAGCTAGGTTCTTTATAAAAAATCATGTATGTACATCTTGTTCATCTTTACATATCAAAAACTAGGCATCGCTTCCTATTTATTTGAATTATTACTGGTTGGTGTTATTCAAAAATTGAATGAAAGGAAAAGTTTAGACATTCATCATGAGACAGTCTTAAGTTGCACCCTTTTCTTCGACTTCCCCAGCGTTCCCAGCCTATTCAATGCCAAAAACAATGCTACAATAAAAACGAACAAATTACAACATAACATGGCATTTAGTTGCATGAATAGCAACGTCACAAGACAAGGCAAGGGTCACAACTTGAACAAATACGTCATAAAGTGGGAGCTACTTTACAGCAAGGTCGAGTTCCTGGAGTCTTTGCTCGAAATACATGGAGAAGCGAGACCCAGTTCTAGCTGTGGCTGATCGGGGCGGGTTATACGCCTCGCAGTTGAGGAATATCAATCTCACGTCAGCGATGAATTTGTCCAGGCTGTCGTACACTCCATTGTTCAAATTGCGTTTGATTGTGCTAAGGTCCATGGGACTGTCGATGAAGTCCAAGTAGTCTTTCACCTAAAACAGATAAAATTCAAATCAAAACTTTGCTAAGTTTGAAAACTCAATTCACCTAGTATCAGTTTACTGGTCCAAAGAACATTTTCATCTTGTCGTCTAGAATTTAGTTTACATTCACATGGAGTACAGGAGAAAATGGGTTGTTTCTCAGTAGCTTGAAAACGAAGAACTATCTTCGATATCATAACTTGCTGAGCATAATTGCACCCTTGTGCATTACCATAAATGGCAAATATGCAATACCATGGGCGTAGCAACGTAGGTGGTGAGTACACTATCCTCGCAAAAGTTTGAAAACCTTTTGAATTTTAGGCCTAGCTGGAAGTTCTTTTATATCAAAACAAAATTTAATTTTGTCCTCCTCTTCTGCACTGCTTTAACAATTTGAGCGTTATTGAATATGAGTAAAAGAAGTGCAGAAGAGGAGGGCAAAATTAAATTTTGCAAAATATTACAAACTCACTTGGAAAATGAAACTGCAACTTTTATCTAAATTGAAACAACGAAACGAAAGTTGTTTTTCAAATTTTATTAGGTGGTAAAAATGCAACAAAATATTTTGGGAGGACAGAGTGGCTAGCGAAACATTATAATAAATGTGGAATATCTTTAGTGAAAATCGCAAAAAAGTATTTCTAAGTCAAGTCAATAACCAATAGAATATTCAAAAACTATCAGCTGTCTGATTCTGTTTCATTTCGCAAAGCGGCATAACGACAAAAAACTTTTTATCAATATTATCAAAGTTTTGGGGGTGAATTCTTAATTGAAAATTAGAACACGTTATGGGCAATTTGACCATGAAAACTCCTTTTCAATAGGAATTTCTTCAAAATACCTTCTTTTATCGAAATGATTGATATCGAGCTGTTGTTAGATGCCCAAGATAGGGGCAAAATTATGAATTTTGCCCTAAAATTCTGCTTTACAAAAAATATTTCAGGATGTTCCTTCTATAAAACTCTGGCTTGGCCTAGCTTGATAAGACGATGTTAAATTCTGTATAAATGTTTACCTTTCGACAAAACAATATCTCGATAAACCAAACCAACAATCTTTGGAAGAATAATTGAAGAATGGATAATGATATAAAAAAGGCTCGTCAACAAACTTCAGCAGTAATTTTGATGATTCTACAATCTGTTGTTTGCTTTCGTAGTCACCAGACAAAACATGAAAGTTTTGAATCAACCGGGAAAGTTTTCAAACGATAAGAGTATAGAAAAGTTGTGGGCTGTAAATCAGGCCATGAGATTTCTAGCTTTTAAATAACTACTTAACAAGATTGCATGCATTGAGCAATCACCCACAATTCATCATTGCGAATTGAAGCGAATTGCAGCGATTGGGAACGACTAGCAACGATTTTCTATACGATTTTCAAAGATCTCTGCAATTTCCTTACATAATTCATTGAGTAAGCGAATGGAAAATGAAAAAACCTACCACTCTGACATCAACAGGCATTAAAAACGGTTCGGCATCATCTGAAGCAAGTAGTTCTTCTAATACTTTAGAACAAATTCTTCTCTCATATCGTCCAAACGCATCCGATTGTCTCCGACTATTGTGGGCGGTTGGATCTCCGATCGATTTTCTGTCTGATTTCGTTGGTTGCTTTTTAGGCTTGTTCTCTGAAGAAAGAAACATGCATAATATTGAATGAATCCCTCAGTCGGAGTTCATAGCAATGGGCAGCTTGTTAACAGGTGCAAGGAAGTGAGTAAGTAAGTGAGTAAGTAAGTGAGTAAGTAAGTAAGTAAGTAAGTAAGTAAGTACGTAAGTAAGTAGGTAAGTAAGTAAGTAAGTAAGTAAGTAAGTAAGTAAGTAAGTAAGTAGGTAAGTAAGTAGGTAAGTAAGTAGGTAAGTAAGTAGGTAAGTAAGTACGTAAGTACGTAAGTAAGTAGGTAAGTAAGTAAGTAAGTAAGTAAGTAAGTAAGTAAGTAAGTAAGTAAGTAAGTAAGTAAGTAGGTAAGTAAGTAAGTAAGTAAGTAAGTAAGTAAGTAAGTAGGTAAGTACGTAAGTAAGTAGGTAAGTACGTAAGTAAGTAGGTAAGTAAGTAAGTAAGTAAGTAAGTAAGTAAGTAAGTAAGTAAGTAAGTAAGTAAGTAAGTAAGTAAGTAAGTAAGTAGGTAAGTAAGTAGGTAAGTAAGTAGGTAAGTAAGTAGGTAAGTAAGTAGGTAAGTACGTAAGTAAGTAAGTAAGTAAGTAAGTAAGTAAGTACGTAAGTAAGTAGGTAAGTAAGTAAGTAAGTAAGTACGTAAGTAAGTAAGTAAGTAAGTAAAAAAGTAGGCAAGTAAGTTAGTAAGTAAGTACGTAAGTAAGCGAATAAGTAAGTAAGTAGTATATTTTGTCCAACTTAAAAACCTTTTCTGGATCAAACTCATACTAAGTAGAGACATCCTTAGAACTGGGAACTAACCTGAATTTTTAACGTCCGACTTGAGTTTTTTTGGTGGTCGTCCAGATCTCACTGGCCCAGGTGAAGAGTAGCCTCTCTTTTTGTCCTTTTTTGGTCGTCCTGGGCCACGTGTGGAACCATTTTTATCATTCTTCTGAGAAACACTGGCTTTACTGGCTGCAGCAGTTTTGCTTTCTTTTCGAGATAATTCTTTAGCAAGAGCAGTTTGTTCTTTTTCTGAAAAAAAAAGCCACAATAAAGCAACGGGTACATGAGGATATTTATAAAATACGAAATCCTAAGAAATGGTGCGCTGCCATACCATTTTATTTTTTTAAGCAAAAATATTTGAAGGAAATTTAACTAAATGGTTTTTTCTTGGGTAATGGTAAAAAACCTTTAATTACTGAGTTGTTTCCAGAGTAAACATGTCTAAAACTAGAAACATTGTTTGAATCTAATATGTTTCAATTATACATTTAGTTTGTCTGTTAATTTGATTCAAAATTGATTTTTCAACACGAATATCTAAAAACTATTGTCATCACAGGGAGATCTATAACGACTAACCTCGCTGGCGCTCCAGTGTGGAGACCCTTCTGGCTTTCGGTAAATCTGAATCGGCTCCTGAGCACACCTGACACGACCAATCACCTTTCGGGGCCTTTCTGATAGGTGGATATGTGCAGTTGATATGATATGCCCTTGAGCACGAGTCACAACAAAGTAGATCACCTCCCATGTCACAGACAGCGCAGAAGTCACTGTGTTGATCCACGGGTTCTTCGTCTACGGAAAACCAAATTTCAAGTTAAGAATGCAAACACAATTTTGGAAAGCCAAAATCTTTGAAATAATCTTTGACTGGTATTTCCAGTCTTGTGAAAAGACACAGAAATCAGATTCAAAAGGATATTCTAGGGGCCTAGGAAAGACTATCTTGCGAGAAACGTATGTTAAGCCACAGTAGGCGTAAAAGGTTGGGTGCTAAAATTCACAGATGGAGGGAGGAGTCTAAAGTCACAATAAGACTGCCCGAGCACATCTAGAGAATGACTGACAAGCCGCCAAATTATTTCACCTACACTATTTTAGTGTCCGCATAAGATCTAAGCAGACACCCATTGAGAAGAAACTGTTTCAACTATCAGTGAACAGACTTTGAATTATCCCAGACAGTAGTAGAGGAGAGTAAAAAGGAGGAAAGCAATTTTGACAGTAAACAAGTAAATAAGGAGAGTAATTGGTAAGTCTTTTAAGGTGTCTGAACTACATCAGCAGATGTAAAGGGATAGGCGAGACGAAAAATTATCAAGTACAGCTGAAAGTTTGGATACTTTTAAAAGTATGATAAAAAATTGGAATGGCCCAAACTGCAAATGTAGCCTGTGTTCTTTTTCTTTTAGTTAAATTTGGATATTACTTTATCATCAATCTGGATTAGTTTAATTCAAACTATTAGACGTATCGATGCAAAATAAATGACATACATACATCCATACAAGTAGTTTCATTCCGCACGGGATGGGAAAGCTTTCAGGCAAAACATAAACAAATTAATAAATTGCCAACCTGAGCTTTCGTCCTCGTCACTTTCTTCATCATCTTCGCTGTCTGCATCTTCATCTTCATCATCATCATCTTCTTCTTCGCTCGGTTCTTCGTTTACAAACTCTTCCAATTTTGGGGGTCGTTTTCTCATCCGGGCGGTGCGCCGCTGCTCCTTGGGACGACAGTCTACGCAGAACCAATCGCCCTGCGGAATCCTCTTCACTGGTGGCTTCAAACAATACATGTGGAAGCCTCGATCGCATCCGTCACATAGCAACATTTTCTCAGCATCACCTAGAAAGTTTAACAAATAACTTACAACTTGGCACAAGAGCCTTGTGTGCTGTTGATAACCAAATCATAAATCCCTTGAGATGATATCAGGAAGGATAAAAGTTTTTCCTACCTACACAAGGCTTAAAGTAGCCATTATCTGCTCATTTGCAATCACAGCAGAAAATGTAGCTTCGTGGAAAATCCTTGATCTCCAAGGTTTACTTAGTGGATTTGTATCCATTAGTTGATTGTAAAATTGAAGACTTAACTTCGTTAACAGTTATTACAAAGAGTTTCCTTTAAAAAGCGAAGGGCCACAAATGTCAACCTAAAAATAGTTCATTTATGAAATAAATTACATCGCAAAAATCTTGAATATATACTTGAGATTACTGAAATTTTAAGGGTAAATATCGATCTTTGTAATCAACTAAGTTAAGGACATGTTACTGTATTCCTTGAGAAGGAGCGAACATATTAAAGAAAGCAATTAAAATGTTACCTTTCTTACGGCAAAGCCTGCATCTTGCATTGAGCACAGACTTGTCCCACATTATGGAGCGGTCCAACGTGTTTAAATGAATGAAAATCTGTGAAAAGTTCGTTGCAGTCTGAAGAGAGGTTTCCCATCGTTCCAGGCAAGTTCGCTCTTTCTTCAAATCCTCAGATGACGTCACGCTCTCGTTATCATCATTTCTACCAGCCTCGGTTTCACTCTTAAGATCAGCTGAAGCCTCCTTTTTGGAAGATCTTCTCTGTTCGGATTTAGTATTGTTTGATGAGCCGTTGAAATCAGCCCGGGCAGCTTCGATCATCTCTCGTATTCTTTCCTTCTTCGTGTCTTCGTCTTCTCCGAGAGGGGGCTTCAAATACTTCTTTTCTATTCCACTTTGAATCTATCAAATCAATTAGAATAAACATTGAACTACAGAACAACCAAAACATAAGATGACTTCCGAGGCGTAAAAAGGTACAATCAAACATACAAGGACGTCTTACTGCCACATGTAGTGATGTAGTGCAAGTTATAAGGCTCTGCTGAAAAAAAGGCCTTTTCATTATTTGGTTCCATAAATATGGGACATAATGTTTGTCTCTGTCTTGGCTTAAACACGATCGAATTCAAAGTCTTCCAATCTAAACAAGAAGAAGATGATGGGCACTGGAAGCCTGAAGAAACAATGAGAAACATGATAGAGGTTTAAGGTCGAGGTTGCTGGAAGAAGTTTTGGAATAACTTTTATGACCATAAGAAACTGCTGTTTTGAGAATCGCGATAAGCCTTGCAAATAAGAAACATATCAAATGTATCAAAGAAGAAAGAGTTAAATCTCAAACCTGCAGCAAAAGTTTCGCCATTACTTTCACCTGTGAGTTGACCATTGGAATGGATACATTAACGGGTGTGGTACAACGGGAGCCACTATCACCATCTAGACCATTTTGCTCCAGAAATTTCAAGGGTAACGTCTTCAAAGGTCCGGTAGGTACCTCAATCCCATTTTCTGATACATCCATTTTCATGTCTTCATCAGTGCAGATATTTCCATTAATTCTAGGTTTTGTTGAATGATCATTGGTAGGACTAATATCAATGCCACCTTTCACACTCACGCCACCAATATTCCCACATTTTTCTTCATCTTGAGCCATTTTGACACTGTTACCATTAAAACTGTTATCAGCTCCATTAGCAGTCACTTTACCAGGCTCGTCTTCCATGTGACCAATCAACAGCAAATTGATACGATCGCCTAAATCCTCCCTCCATTTCTCCCGATTTTCTGCCTTCAGAACCCCAAGACCAGCCTGCCAGACCCTGTCCTCCAACTCCAACAACTGATCGCAGAGATTCGCCTCCAGGTAATCGTCCATGTTTTTAAACAACGTCTTATCAACATAATCGTCTCCTTTCGTCGATTTCGATCTCACTGGTTTAGGCTCCGGTACCCACTGCTGTAATAACGAGCAGCTACCAATGGAAGTCCGGAGCTTTTCTGTCATTTTCTCTAGTCTCGTCTTAAACTTATCCTCGCGTATACCACGAGTATTCAGCGCTGCCATCAATTCGTCAAGCTCTGTACTTTTAGTATATACTGACCATTGATCCATAGATGAATTGGTAACATGCACTGGATCCACTCCGTTTGCAACATTATCCACTATGAGGCTCAGTGGCTTGCAGTCTGTTAAAAGCGTGGAACGCTCTTCGTTAAATTCGCATTTGTATCTCGTGAAGAGAGATTGGCTCAACCGCTCCCTGGAATGGCGAGAGTTTTTTATGTCATTTAGCGAAACTTGTGGGAAATCCATTTTAGTCTCGGTATCAACGTTTCCTCCATTATTTTCAGTGTCCGCCTGTAGAGAAACAGTAGCGAATTATAATCGACTTGGATTAAGGCCAAATTGGGACACCGTCACATTCATTTACTGTTACCCGGGTTCTTGTTCTTATACCAAAACTTTATTAAGTTTCCAGCCTGAAGAAAGGTATAACTGTACCCTATCTCCTCTCAATCATACGGGAGGGTGATAGTTGACCGCTGGCTATCTTATCAACATTGGGGGCCTGAGGGTCTTACAGCTTGCTGAAGTCTGTGGATAGGACTCATTACAGCTACCCTGAGTTGTTGATATTACATTGCTAATGACCCATATTAGCATGCCATACACAACAGTCGATCACAAAATATGACCCCAATAGCTACAAAATGAGTGTATTCTTCGAAGGAAGCATCGACATCGGTATCAAGACTCCATTACCATTCAAATCTCAATATGCACGAGAAAACACGTTTGAAGTTTGATAGTTCATTGCTTGCTGGAAAATTACTGCTGCCGAATGATCTTAGAAAAGAAACAGGAAAATAGCCTGTTTGCCAAATATTAGTGATCTAAAGAAAAATGGATGTGATCCATGGTAGCAGTACAATCAGGAAATGGGTCTGACAGCCACGGTTAAGCAAGTGATTTTCTAGAAGACGAACTTTGATCCATCCTCACCTTTGAAAATCCATCTTCATAAAAATCAATATCCTCTTCTTCAACAATGCCAGCTAACTTTCGTCCCTCTTCATCGTTCTCCACAAGTAATCCATCAACATGTTTCAATGCCCAGTACTTGGTGTAAGTCCTATCCAATCCCAGTGGAACTTCCGAGCACACAACAGCATAGTTAGAGATTTCATCAATAAGAGCTTTTTCTTCAGTCAGGTATTCATCACGGATTCTCTGCTCCTCCGCTTTCTCCTCCTCCGTTTGCTCCTCCTTTTTACTGGCTGATTTCGATGCATCCTCAATTGCAGGTTCGGTCTTAGATTCTTGTGACACCGATTGTTCCGTGTTTTCGTCTTGTAAGGATTCGTTTGGATTTTTCTTCAGGTTCTTCGGTCGATTTTTCTTGTTTTTTTTCGCATCTTCAGCAGCACTAAATGAATTTCATTCAAAAGTATTTGATAATATTGATAAGAATAATAATATATCTATCTATAGTTGGCTACGGTAAGGAAAAGATTTAAAACTAACAAAGGCCAACTGCTGCTCGATCATGTTTGTTTTATCTACTTTTTACACATTTACATTTTGATTCCGTCCAGTATTCAATATTGCTTTTAAACCCTAGAAAATTGTAATGCGCAAACACATATCTGTTTGGTCTGCAGCATAACGTGCCATATATCCAATGTTAATCTACCTCAATAATGCGATTCTAGCTCTTAAATTTGGAAAATTAATAATAATCAAGTAAAAACGAAAGCATAGTGAAGGGAAAACATGGATTACTTAAGCTTACTTCAGCATACCATCTCTCAATCTTCTGGCTATCTTGAAGTTTTGTACTGATCAAAGGCTGTTAGAATTAATTATAATCAAGAAAAAGATCAAGGGAAGAATTACTTACGGAGAACCGTTTGATTTTCCCTCCTCTTCTTTCGCTTCCTTTTCCTTTTTCCGCTTCTCAATTTCTTCGCGTCTCTTCACACATTCTTCCATTCGCTTCTTCCATCTTTCAGCCGATTGAAATTTTCTCCGTTTCTGCTCTTTGTTTTGCAACTCTCTCAGTTTTCGCTTCAGTTCTTTTACCCTGATGAGTATCAGTTAAGCCAAATTACCTTATGCATACGCTTATAGTAAATAGGGGGAGGGGTGGTAAAATTGATCAACACATATGGAGGGTGAATGAGGGCAGTATTCCTCAAAAATGAAATACGTGGCTTTAAGTGGAGAGTAACAACAATTAGTCATATTCTTTCTTTTATTCAAATCTTGATGTCACAGGTTTTATAACTTCGTACAAGTCCTGCAACTTTTGTCATCAAGTGGTGCAAAACAGATATTTATTCATCAATTTTCAGTACTGTCAACTCTTCCTAAGAGGACACCTATATGAAACGGACACATTGTTTAGACGGACACAGGTAGTAGTCTCTGTTAAACCATACAAAGTCCTAAAGTGTGACGTCATAAAATATATATATTTAGAATTTCCTGAATTAAATTCCCTAATCTCAAAGACCGTCTAAAATAACATATTATGAATGTAAAATCACCCCTTTGACTCCAATATTGAATAATAAATGACCATTTGCAAAATTGACTTCCAATATATAGCTATCACTGTATTTTTGGCCAATTTGAATCATTATGAACCAGTCAAAAAATTCAGGGATCTGACTGGCAACTTCTGATATTCAAATTTTCATATCTCAGTCAATATTCAACATAAAGATGAGCTTTTACCTTCATACGATGTTATCTTTGACTGTCTTTCAGACTATGGGATTTTATCCCTGAAATTCTAAAAATCGATTTTTGTGACGTCATCACTTTAGGACTCTATCGAGAATGCTGTCAGTTGGTGCTCTATAAGCAAACATCTTGTTAAGACGAAGGCTTTTAGGCTTATAAAAGAAGATTTGGCCAAAAGGGTGCCACATTATACCGCATCCTATACAGCTACAGTCCTGCACATAGCGGATTTAATACACAAGATATGCCATAAATGATATGGAATGACGGTCAAAGGAGAAAAGAAAAACTACTCACTTGTAAACAGAATCTTCTATGTAGTCTCTTGTCGTTGTCAGGGTTAAGATTTGGTTGCAGAGAACACAGAGGACTTTGAGTTTATCCTGGGTAGTTAAGTCGTAAACGCAGCTCGTGTGTAAGGACATCATCACGGACTTTTCTGTGTGACGGAAATCCACGCACGGGTCGTCAGTGAACTGGAACCCACCCCTCTTCTGCCATAAATTGCGGGCACCACCTACAAAACCGAAGGAAGCTTTTAGAAATAATTGCATGTGTTTGATGTTAGGAGCATCTGTAACTTATCTTTGCAAATGTATGAGATTCGCAACAACTTTGACACAATTTTTCAACGATTTTAAAACGAAATTTGCACTGATTTCAGAAATTATTGGGTGATGTGCAAGAATTTAGGAACGATTTATAGCAATTTTCAATGAATCGAAAGGATCTAAAACTAATTTTAAAGGTATAAAAAAGTTTGAAACGAACTTGCCACGGTAATTTGTGACAAAAAGTGCAATGATAGCAATGAAAATCTACACAAGAGCTTTTATATAATTATACTACTAGATGCAGCGATGTAGTTCATACTAATCTTTTCCTTACTGGGAGCAAGGTCCTATTCTAGTCAAGATGGCACATAAAAAAGAAACCTGCTCATAAAATATCAAATTGCGCCACTCACCAATCTTTACACCAGACGATAAAACATGCAGCCTTAAAATTTCAGACAAAGAGAAGGGGTCAATGGTCAATTCCTCTAGTGCCATTCCCTGATGCAGCATCGGCCACGCGGCAGCAGCAGTGGCATTTGAAGAAAGAGTGCCGGATTTAACCTCCTCCTCCTCCTGCACAGTTTCAACCTCTTCTTGCTCCTCCGGAGAGTTCGTACCATGAGTTGATTCGTCATCTCGGTTGTCTTCTTCGTTTTCTTCTTTCAAGGTGCTCAGAAACGTCTGGATGAGGAACTTCAAGATTTCGTAATAAACACCCTCTGCATCGTGTTCCAACACTGCCTTTTCAACGAAATCTATCAATTCAAAAATACAACAAATTTGGAGTGGCAAAACTTTTATGACACGACAATAAACTACTTATGATTTCATCAAGGGCCTGTTTATATGGAACCGAGCTAGCAAAGCCAGTTGCCCGATTTTACAAATAAAATCTTTTATGTATTTGAATTGAGGCGAGCTAGTTTATTTGCAGATTTACAGATAATCCATTTAAATTTTGGTATCAAACTACACATGTTAAGCTCATACAGTGCTTCATCCCTTTTTTCTCAACCTACCAAGAAAACTGCTTATCAGCAACAAAATCTCAAACTCTGATATTTCTCTTTCCATTTCAATTCGCACAAGATTCTGAGCAAAGGAAATTTTTATGATATCTTTCTGGCAAAGCTTCCTGGCTTGGCTGACCAGTTCATATGGAAAAATTCACCTCACTTTGTCGCCAACCCGTCAGTTTCAATTCAGATCTCCGCAAAGCAAGGCTGGCCCAGTGATCATATTAAGAAGATCAGGGGGTACCAGAGAAGAGGTTTGACCAAAAATCAAGATCTCAGGAAAACATGCTAGCCTCATTTGCCTGGCCATCCCGCTTCATATCAACAGGCCCTACAGAAGATTTGTTTCATTTAAAGACCCTGTCAAACCAACATTCAATATCGAATCTTGTCTAAACAATCTACAACAATTGAAAACAGAAAGTTATCAAGAAGTCACAACAATCCAAAATACGAAAACTCACCATATGTTATTTCTTGGGTAATGGTGTCTTTTATGTCGTAAAACCTCCCAAATATATTCAAAAACTCCACAACCATCAAGACATCACCAAACATATCTCCCTGGATTCTTGTTTTGATCTTTGATGTATGAGGTAGCTCCTGAGGAAATAAAGAAAAATTTGATCTAGAAATAAATCTCTTTCAAGCTAAATTATGATTAGAACTGAGCTGGAGTAAGAGCAATGCTTTCATTTGCCAAAATATTATGTTGAAGCTGTGATGTCCATTAGGTGTCTAAAAGTCTTTCAACAGAAAAAATTTTTTCAAATGCATGTATAATAAACTTCTAAATTCATATCTAATGATGATCAAACAAACCTTGTCTTGCGAATATAATTCAAGGGCGCTCTAGCCTTACTATGTTATTATTAGAAGGTCCGTAAGTTACTGACCTTAAGATCTTCAAGAATCAAATCATCTTTTTGTTTACTCCACTCCTTCATGAAATCAGACTCCATCTTTCTCATAATCGAAGTTTTTTCTTTTTCCTGGAACACATGTAAAAGTTTATGTGAATGTCTTGGCAAAACATTTCAACATATAAGAATTATATACCAAATGAAAACGTTGAGTGCAACCAAATTGGTTTCCTTGAATAGTTGAAATTGATTCAGGAAAGGATTTTCCATAGCCAGTTGAACATAAACTTTTTTGGGACTTGATATTGTACTCTCTTACTACTTGCATGGACATCACTTTCTTGGATTCTGATAAGTTTTGGACTAAACTGTGGCTAGCTCTTCTACAAACCAGCTGCTAGAGATTAAGTCTTAAGTCTTAAGTCAAATTGAAAATTTCTGCAGTACGAATAGGTGCAATCAAACTCACTAGGTCCTTGTAAAATACTATAACATGTACAGTGCAGTGTTACAAACAAAAATGCAACTGCTGGAAAAAAGACTTGACCATAAGTCAGGCTAGCGAGTAAACAATAAACTCACTCACTAAAGGTTTAAATATTTGTAAGAGAAAAGTAGCAATAAAAATTTACCCTTTCTCTTTCAATCTTCTTTCTTTGTTTCTCATCTTCTTTATCTTTTTTCATTTGAATTCTTTCTTTTTCTTTTTGTAAAACCTTCTTCTTTTTCTGTCTTTCCTTCTCAGCTAGCTCTTTGACTTTTGAGTTTTCAAACAGATTTGTTTTCTGGCCTGCTTTCCACTCTTTTTGTTTCTGTGCTAATGTTTTATTCTTGCCGGCTGAAATAGATGAAATTCAAATATCTAATAAACCCTTCACATCTAAATAAACAAATATGTGATGGTTATGAAATAACAAATTATACAGTTGGCCAATTAAAGAGATTTTAAAGAATTGCGTATATCGGCAGATTAGTCTAATTTGAAATTATAACCCAGTTCTTATTAAGATATCAGCCTATAATTGACTAAATGGTATTTCAAGGAGGGTCTGAGCTAAGAAGACAATAAGCCCAAGTTCCTGCACCTTCTTTTCACTTTAAAAGACCCCTGCAAAGGACAAATTATGATAAATATTGCACAATGTCTAAAATATTGCAAATATTGTTTTAAGCAATAGGAAGCAAAAGCTATAAAGCAACAAAATCTATAGTACAGTACCGCAATAAGGAAGCCTAAAATCGCGTTGCGCGACGGGCTCGTTCCTTGATGCTATCGCGTGGGCAAAAATTCAGTTTTTTGATCGCGAAAGATCGCGGGCATCGAGATCGAGCGCGAACGAGTGAGGAGTCCACCATCCGCAATCCACGATTGTCCGCGATGTATTGATTTAATGCGCACTCCTTTTGAAGCTCTAATAAATTTCATGGTCAAGGTGGACTGGGTAAAAATTATTCATATAATTATCAGTTTCGCTGGTGACCAAGTCATATGTTTTAGGCAATAACAAAAAATGTGTCCGTATTTATCAGACAACTAAAGGTAACGAATCATCAATCTAAACCCTCAAATAGCCGAAATTTAAGAAAGTTCAGAAACATTGCGGGCTGAAAACCCTGAATATTTAGGCAACTTTGAGGGCTATGATAAGGGTCCAGTTACTTACCCTTTTGAAATGAAAGTGTACTAATAGTGGAATCGGTTCAAGGGACATTCTATAAAATCCACCCCGTCAGAAAAAAACATAAAAAGTAATTAATTTGAAAAAATTAAAAACCCATATAAAACATATATTCCTAAGCTCAGTAAACGTTTTTACAATGAAACTAGATAAGACCCTAAAGCTTCCAGTTCCTTATTTTGAGGTCTTTTTTGCCATTCCGTAGTCTTGACCGTTTTATCATCATAACAGATTTTTATTTGAAATAGGTTTATTAGATAGTTGTGGCAATTATCAGTGTTTAGATCAAGACACAAGAACAGTTCCCAAGAGGCAAATTAAGAAAAGAAGGAGTGTAAAATACTTCTTGGAAATCAGATGAGCTGTGAGGAAGGATGATAGTCTTTTGTTCTTGGGAATGTTATTTTCAATTCTCTTATGACCTTCAACACACCAGCCTCGAACCCAAGGGATCTCTCCTTTCATTTCAGCAAATTGTCCGCAAGACGTACACGTTTTTGTAGCTAAGAAACCAGTTTATGAGAAACCTAGTACTAGAGCACAAAAAATTTAAGTTACACTATTTTCCTTTCATAAGAACGATTTAATAAGAACACGAGCCTAAAATTATGCCTAATGCCTAATTTATAAGAATTATTAGAAGCAAATAGCAAAATCAGGCTTACAAGGGATTAATGGTAAGAGCTTTTCTGGCTGAAAATAGAGGAATATTTAAGAAAAGCTCGCGTCAAATTAAATTAACGTGTTCTGATCGAAAAGAGCGTTGGTACTCTAAGAATTAAACTAATATAGTTGAGAAACTTGAAATTCAGAAGCATTACTAAGCTAAAAGATAGTAAATCAGAAACCAAGTTTTGCCTGATTTTAACTTGCTGACACATTTTCAACATCCATTTCTATTTTCGATAACTTATGAATATCCACTTTGTTGGAAAAATTGACCATAAAGTTTCGCGATTAGATCGGGGGTCTGCGATACGAAACAATAGCCCGCGTTCGCTCGCGTATGGTCGCGATCCGTCACGTAAGGTCGCTTTTCATCACAATCTGTGTATCGCGGGGTCCGCACCACATATGCGATCCGTGAAATTAGGCTTCCTTATTGCGGTACTGTATTAACAAAAACCAGAAAATAATTTTTAATGAAAAAATCTGGCCTTGTGATGGTATTTTGTGAAGACCTTACTCTGGTGTTTTGTTTTACCTAATCAATTAATCATGCAAAAGACTTGGAACTTACGGCTTTTTGAATCTTGTTTGGCTTTAGTCTTCTTAACCTCATCACTTTTCCTTTTCCCTTTAACCTTTCCCTCTTTGGCCTTCTCTTTATCATTATTTGATTTTGGACTTTTCTTTGAATTGTCTGTTTTCTTTTTCTTGCTTGGAGATCTGCCATCGTCTGTTCTGTCAGGCTGGCTTGAGGAACGCTTTCTTTTTTGCTTGAATTTCAAAGGAGTTTCTAGTGACAAAGCTCCAATGGCTACACGGGATTCTTCCAATGCATATTTTGTGATGTTATGAGGCTACAACGAAATAAGATAGACAAATTAACAATTGATCTCCATTTGATTAAAAACATTTTGTTTCAACAGTATAAGAAGATGAGAGAAGTTATTTTTCTTCAAAATAGGATTGCCTACAGTTTCATGACTCTTCAAGAGCATAATGAAAATGATTAGGGTTAGGGTTAGGGTAAGTGTTAAGGTAAGGGTTAGGGTGAAGGTTAGGGTAGGGCTCAGGGTTAGGGTCAGGGCAAGGGATAGGATAAGATAAAAAGTTGGGGTTAGGGTAAAATTTAAACGAAGAAAGTCCACAATACTAGGCTTTGTGCCGGATCCTTTGGATGCTTGCGGCGAAGTAGGTAAAATAGAGTGAGACAGGAACAACGCAAGACGACACACACAGAAAAAACGTAGATGGATTAAATATTTTATATATATAAATGTTGTCAAAGTTAGGGTAAAAGTTAGAATTAGGGTTAGGGTTTGGGTTAGCGTTAGGGTTTTGGTTAGGTTTAGGGTTAGGGTCACAGTCTAGTTCATGGTTAAAGAGACGTAAGCTTTTTTGTGCGTCTGTAGCAAATAGGCTTGCAATACCTGAATGTTGATTGTGGGAAACTATGTCTGTGCATGCTCAATGACAAAACATATCAAAAAGTGGCTGCAAGAAACTTATGTGCCCGCAACTGCTGGTCCTGACTTTGTCAACCCCTGCTGAACGAGATGGGCTCTAAACCATTATGAAATCAAAGTTAAAATTAAGGGAAGATTTGTTTGGTAATAGTTTTGAAATTGATGATTTCTGCAGCAAGGACCTTGTGTAATGAACTATGTAGTGCTTGCTACTGGACACTTACTGGAAAGAAGGCTTTGCATAGTCAGGCTGGCAAATCTGAACTGTAACTCACTCATACAAACTAAGTATCTATTTCTGAGTATTGCTTCTCTTTGTATCTTTTAAGTCGTTATCAACATAAGTCAAGTTGTTGTATTAGAATAGATTTAGATTTCTGTATACAGAGGTTGCTGCACACTATATTTTATTTTGCATTCACTGCAATGGAGACACCCCAAACAAGATAGTGGAAGTTCAATAAGATAGTTCAACAGTAAAGGTTATACCTCTACGACCCAATATCCATCATCCGACGAAGGAGTTGTCCTCTTACAAGTCTGTCTCAGCAATAACCGCACCAAGTCTCTAGTCAAGCTTCCTTTCTTCCGCCTTGAAAGAAATTGAACAAATTTAAACATGACATAACCAAATGAATAGACACTAGAGGGTCAACTCAATTAGAATATCATTTTCTATGTAAAGCTAGTTTTATAAATAGCATACAATTTGCATGCTTGTTCTTATCAAAATTTATTGGATTTCGATTGGATGTTATTGCCCCAATCAACTTTGTCTTTCATTAACACACACAACGGTTAAATCACATCCATGGGACTGCAAGGTTTCAAAGAGGGTGTTTATCTAGTAGGCAATTTTTGTCAGCATTGCAAATTATTTCAGATTATGACAGAATGTACTCCTAGAAAAATAGATGACAATTACTGCATTTTTTCAATAACAAACCTCAGCTCTATTTCTAGCAAGCATTTTGCCGTATCTAACAAATGGTACATTACAGTACATTATTTGCAACAACAACATGTCAAGCTAACAAAACCTATTGATTTACTGTACTAAAGGGGACAAACAGCATAAGGGATGACCAAGTGGCAGGTATAGTCAAGTGAATATATCAATTAACCCTTGTTCAAAGAATCATGGGTTTGAATCCACCTTTAGTCCTGTCACGTATAGTGTGAGGAGAGAATTTGCCAGCTCTTTATGACTCCAAGTGAAAAGGCAAAAGGAGTCACAAATAGTGGTCACATCAAGAGGAAGAACCAGGGTCATGTTACTCCATTATTTTATTCAGTGTGCCCTTTGTCTTTTGCAAATAAACCAATACCTTACGAAGATAGTAAGCATATTTACCCATCATCTATCAATAACAGTTATTTGTTCTGCGCTTATTGAGTGTCTCTCCATTCACTTAGGGCAGTTTGATGCAACATATATCCAAGCAAGGCTTATAGTAGATGATGACATTTGCCAGAGGGTGGCTTTTGTTAGAGGAAGAATACAGTAAGTAAAAACTTGAATACCTTAGTTTTTTCCCCTTCACTTTGGTTGAGCTTGTAGAGACATCAGATTGCAACACCTTGATTTCATATTCAACATCGGATGGAGACGTCCAGAATGAGCTGTCTTCGTCAATTGGAGAGACTGGGCTTTTTTGGCCTTTGCTAGGGGTACCTTTCTTTCCACTTGATTTTGGTGACTTTGGAGTGGTTGGTGAGCGATTAATTCTGAATCCTTTTTTCACAAGACACTTTTTCCTATAAATAAACAAAAATTCAATGAAATTTATGAGGATGGTTTTGATGGCAAATGTTTGTAAAAGCCAAACCTTCCATGAGTTAAAACTTTCAAACCTTCCTTGAGGCAACACTTTCATTCTTTGGCTCTAGTGATAGAAGTTTTAAAGAAACAATTTTATGCCAAGCCAAAACCTTTCAAAGGTTTATCTAGGCTATGAAAATTATTCTTACGGTAAGGAAAAGTTTTTGGTCCTGAAACAATAGCTCAATTTTTTACATGGCGCTCTTTCTCAGGGCAAAAATCATTTTTAAAGCCCTAGCAGTAAACTTTTACCTTCAAAAAAAAAAACATATTTTATCTCAAGTTGATTTTTTCAATACATTTTGACTTTTCAATTCATTTTTTTATTTTTTTAAGTTACTCAATATTTGTAACTAGACATGCATCACTTCCTATTTCTTTGGAGAAGTTTTTCCTTTCAAAAGACAAAAATTTCAGGTTCGTTTTCATGAATTTTGAGAAATATAAACCAGTATAGATGGCATGGTACTTTGGCTAGTTTATTGGGTGTGAATTGTTAATTTTAAGCATACCGGTGGCATACTTTTCATTCTGGTTTATTACCATACTTCTCATATGCATTCAAGGAATTGCCAATCATCTTTTGTGTCCTGGTGATTGCTTGGCTGAATTAAAAACTGTGAGGAATGAAAAATCTTAAAGTGGGAATTTTCTTGAGGCACTAAAAGTGGCATTGCCATTGTACCCCAAAAAAATAACAATTTCTCTAAAAACTTGAGAAGCCTGGGTATAGAAGAAACCTAAAGTCCTTTTTTCCATCAGCGTGGACAGCTCATGGTCAGCCATCTTTATTTTGTCTAGAAGTGACAGTCCAGTATTTCTGACTGCACCTATCTAGTTTTTTTATGCATCCTTACCATTCATCTCCAATTTTGAGTTCCACTATTTCCCCATCTTGGAACCTACACTTCAAGTAATCAACGATTTCTTCAGAGATATCTGCAATCCTGCTTCGTTTCGTTTGATGCACGAGCTCTAAGACGGCTCTCTTTGTCGGGTCGGGTATGGCTTTCAACGCTTCCCGGACGTTATCCTCAGACTCTCGGGCCTCTTTGTATGTCAGCCCATTTCGACCAGTGCACTCACAGGTCCACAACAGACTGTTGCAAAGAATCACTCTTTCGAAAAATTCACTAGAAAATAAAGAACACTTTTAATGCCTATCGAGTCAGAAAAGTATATGAATCAGGATTTTGTTTGCAACTTAAAGTTAGGCCAATGCATTCAGGCACCTCTTACCCTTTTAGGTGTCCTAAAGGTTTACTTTATACCTAAAGGCCTACAAATAAACAAATATTCAAGCAATGCTCACTCATAATCTGTGAAAACTTCACCAGTCAGCTCATTAAAGAATACTTCGTCTTCACTTGTGAGGTTTTCTGGGGGCTTTATCGGTGTGAAAGGCTTCCTTCGCAGTAGTGGCATCGCACCAGCAACACAAACCAAATCACTACTTTCGTCTGCAACATGCACCCCCACAACTTCACTTAGGCCTTTTTATTTCGCGCACTTTCAGTTTCTGCTTTCACCCTTCATAAGTCACCTAACAAATTTGCAATTTCTAAGATGAATTCATGGAAACTATTTTCTTAAAAACAATCCTAAAAATACTCAAAGTTGTACATGCAGTAAGGCAAACAAAATTTGAATTTCGAGAATTTCAGCATTTCAGAAGCGCGCGTTTCTCTCTTGAAACTCTTTTATAAACTTTCGTTTCCGGTTGTTCATTACTCAACTCTGATTGGCTAGATTATATAATCGATTGTTTCCAAATATTGAATTGCATGAAGGTACAAATCATTGTAGTTGAAGTGAATGACTGGGTCTTCGAAATCAGATTTAGGTGTCGTTCACAAGTGCCAACATTATTACGAACACTCGTGAAAATGTATACAATTGTGAACCACCCCTTAGCATTTGAATCCATTTTCGTTCAGTGATAATTAGGTGATTGCAAAGGGGAGGGGTAATAAAACATGTTTTTGATACCTTGTAAACTGTGTTATGCAATGTGCGAGAAGATGTGACCGCCAATGACTTCATGATGATTCTAGTGCCCGATTCTCAGTGGATTAGAACGCTGAAGTAGGAGGTCGGGGTTCGAGTTCTGCTCAGGACTTATTTATTAAAACAAATTATCTCGATGGATTTCCCAAATCCTGCTTCTGCTTCCCTTGAAAAACATAGATGTAAAAGGTAAACACATGTTATCAAAGTTTGATAAAGTCAATACATAATATCTACAAACCCTTAAAAAGAATAGCAAACAACACGTTTCAACAAGCATTCTGCTAGATATAAAAGTGTTGGTCTTGGTATAATGATAATAAAGAAATTAGAAAAACTAATCTTAATCTGGCCAATCACCGTGCTACTGCAACGTTCTACGCTCTTGAATCTGGGTCAGTACAGTGTAAAGCCCCTGTCTGTGTGAAACATAAAAAAGAATCTCGATCCATACCTGGGTATAAAAAATAATTCTTGCATTTTGGCCTGGTCTTTAACACAACCATATGAGTACCAGAGCCTTGAGAAAAGGAAAGGAGGGAGAAAACGAGAGTGAAGTCGAAATGAAAGCGAGAAAGATACCCTGATCTTACTTTTGCTCTCATTTTGCCCCTCCTTTCTTTGCTGGAGGGTCTAGTTACCAGGGTAACACGACTGAACGCAGCGTTCCACTTTCAAGGGAATTTCCTTTAAATTGAGAAAAATTTTGAACTCAAAAGGAAATTTTAAGGATAAGAAAAATTTAAGGAAATCTGAGGAAATCTTGATATTTTGAAAACAGAGTGCCATTTCAAGGGTAAGTCCCATTTTTGTTGATTTCTGAAGAATGTCTACTTTTCTATCACCAAGCTATGACACTGAAGGTCATCTGCGCAATGAATGTTCATTCTGTTTTACGCTTTCGACCGAGTTTTGGGTCCTTTTGGATCTTCTAACATCTTCAGAACTACCATTCTAAATCATTCATTCCCCAAAATACACCAAAAATGTAGATAAGGAAATCTTGAAACTCCTCCAATAGGATTTAGGGAGATCTGGGGAAATTTTAGGTCAGGAAAAGGGAAATTTCATTTTGAGCTGTTGTCGTTCAAATTGTCGTTTGGTTTGAGGGTTTGATTGGTGGTGTCCCTAGGACCTCAGCAGTTAACAAGCAGCTATATCTAGATTCCTTAATATAAAATTCCAGGTCACTTAATGAAATACAACTTTGCCCTAGGGCATTCTAGCAGAACTTTAATAACAAGCTTCAGGTCATAAAACTCCTAAGGCAATTGTAGACATGAAAGTCATAATCTTCTTCTTTGATAACGTACAGATGCTGTTGTTGTGATATTGAAATAGCTGAGAGAATTGAGATTAACCCAGTGCACAGTTAGATCTTTTGTTCTACATTTTTCAATATGTTGTTTTGGTAATATGTAAGCCCTATTTTTTCCTCTTTATCTAGAGTTCCCAGTTGCTGTGCAGGATCGCCATTGTTGCAGAAAACATATTGAATGAGTTATTAAATATATGCAAAGCGGGCGAGAGTGATTCCTGGCTCAGATTTGATGGTCTTAGGCCTGTTTTCTCAACCTAAACAACCTTCCATATCAATAAGCCGTTGCATTGGACCAGTTTCCAAAGAAGTTGTTAAATCTTTGAAACGCTCATGTATCTACGCATGCGTTAACCATCTTGGGCACACATTTTGACTGATTTAAAAACTTAGTGTGTAAATCTAGGTTGAATGCTGTATTAAATCAGAGATCCACTCGCTAGGAGGGTGGTAGGGTAGGTTACTAATAGCATGACTTATTTTAATTTCTATCTTCATTTACAAATGAATTATCCTTCTTACGCGCGTGAGCTTTTCAAAGATCTAGCAATATGTGTTTCCAATTTAGTCTACCATCTTCGATTTATGTAACTTTTCCTTCTAGCCTCTCTGCGCAAAGGTATCTGAGAAATATAATCCCAGGCTCCTTTGTAAATTCTTATAAGACAATTAGATAAAAGAACAGTCTTTGGATGGTACAGAACTTCAAAATAGCCAGGAAAATCGGGAGCATAGCGAAACGAAAACATAGATTACTTACGCTTTTCGTCTGACACTCAACAGAGTAATACGTCAGAAAGAGAACGAAACAGAAACCTAACTGATTATATACCCAGAGGTGGATCGAAATAGGCCAATCGGAAAAGAGGTGAATGATTGGTATAGTGTAGGAAAACCAATCAACACCCACGATACAGAGTGAGCTGACCAATATGATTACTTTAAGAGTTCTAAGGCGAAAACGAACTCTTTCTGTCTACACAATAGGGGATCCCTGGTTTTTATGTATACTGATTCCAAAATACCTAAGTGAAATGTGGATCTTGCTCTGCCAATAATTCGAAAGCAATTCTCACTTTAGGCTTTAGCACACTCTGGATTGTCGAGCAAATTTTGACCTATAGCAGAGTCATGTTTGAATGATCTTTTAGTTTTTGAGGTGCGAGATGGTTGTTCTCGTTGCGGCACAGTGTTTTGGCGTATGCTAGACGGCACGTGTTGTTTTATTCTATAACATAACCGCTGGGATGTGCGACCTACGTACCTGGTATCACACCGGCACGAGTATTCATAAACTACTAGGCTGTTTTGTGTGGTAGGCACACTATCTTTGCAGATAGATGGAATTATCTTCTTAGAGGAAAAAACGAGACGGGGGCTGACCGTAGCGTAGCACTTAGTTATGGCTGTTTTAATTGGTCTTTCGCTATGCTCCCGATTTTCCTGGCAATTAGATAATAATAGAACTCAATACATAAAATCAATTGCGTAGTGGTGAATCCAGAAAACTTTGAAACAGGCATGCATTATTGCTGAAACCTTTCGAAACCCAACGCTGCACAACGCTCATGCTATAAAACAGCAATAAATGCTATGTTGTGCTGTTAAGAAATTCCCTTACATTAATGCCCGAGTTTCACCATTTTGATGGGTTAATAGTAGTTTGTTCATGATGAGGAATCTGAATTTATTGCTTTCTTTATATTCCTCTCAATTCGAAATCAAGCCTCAGAGCTTTAAAACTTGTTTTCCCTTTTAGAGAAGTCAAAGGATGAATTGTCAAAAGCTAATCCTTGCGACCTATTTTTCATTGGTAGACATTTTATGTCTTTGAGATTGGGTCATTCTACTTTTTGGCTTCGGGTCATTTTACTTTTTGGATTTCAAGTTCAGGTCATTCTATTTTTGGATTGACCTAACCTTGAAATTATGACATTCTATTCTTGTATTCCTTTAGAATTGAACAGATTTAAGCTCTTTATTTGGAAGGATGCTGAGATATCTAAAGCTTCCGTTCCTCACTGGAACTGACTAGTCGTCTTTCTGCTTCTTTTGGCCAAAAAGTTCTTGCTACAACGTAGTGCTTGAACAAAAGTGGTTGAAGATTCAGAGTTCCCCACTTGCTTTAAGTCTTACATCTTGAAATCCTGATTCTTTATGCTGCTGTTATAAAGCTGTCATTTATTAGCATCCTCATATTAGCCTTGCCCCCTTCTTTTGGATCCACCCCTGGTGGGAGGATCTTTTAAGATTGGTAGGAATCTAGATGGATATCAAAATTATGGATATTCCCTAAACTGTTTCTCTGCATGCCGATCTTGTAGAGCTACTCCTGTACAAGTCACCATCAGCTAACTGCTTTCGTCCGTCAAGGATGGAACCATACCCCCTAGTTGTCGAGTTTTTCTAGTTTACTATCCCTTGCCACTGTTAGTTGCTTGCAATGGAAAGGAAATACAAACCCCTACTTTTCCTTCACAGATTATATCTGTTCGACTTCGTGTACAGGTTACTGTTCTCGATCCGCTTCAGTTTTGATACCAAAGTATCCTTTCCAGGCAGTTCCATGTTTTATACCGAATTTTGAACTTGAATAATCATTACTTGCCTAAGAAGGAAGCAATAACGCATTGATAAACTACTCTTAAGATTCTTTTGAATGCAGTTTCCTATACTATTAGGCCCATATTGGTACAACAAAGACAAATAGATGACACTAAAAGATTCGGATAAGCCAAAAAGTCGAGATAGATGTAAAGAATTTCTTTATTTCTTTCTTAAAAAATATATGGAATTTAAGCACACTAAGGCCTTTCTAGCTAATGCTATCATCAGAGTGTTCTTAAATTGTACATATTTTTTAAGAAAGAAATAAAGAAATTCTTTACATCTATCTCGACTTTTTAACTTATTCGAATATGTTAATATCATCTAAGCCCATATAGTTGATAAATCTCAAAGCTCTATTCCTATATCACTTAGAATAAGTGTACGATTGAATTGATTGGTGTAATACCTGGAACTGGTAATTCTGGAGCCTGGAAACTAGCAGCTAGCCTAGTTTTAGCATGCCACAAATACTTATATAATATGTTATTTCGCAACCAACAACAAGTTCTGATTTATAACGTAGCACAGAAAAAATCTGATTCCACTGGTTATTTGAGCGAGTGGTTTCGAGAAGCGCAGTCGAAATGTTATATTTAGACCGATGTTTATTTACAATAACAGAGCTTTAGTAAGCGCGACGGATGTGAGTATAATACACACAAGAAAGAATTGTAGCTGAATACATTTTGAAAACATCACAACGAAGAGAATGGACACAGTTTTTGACACACAAAGAATTTCCACAGTGCTGTATTTCATTCATCAAGTAGCACAATGAAAACCCCTTCTTCCAGAATGAGGGCCCCTTTCTTAGAGGTGTGGTTAGAAGATGGGGGGAGACATTGGACACTTTAAGCATTAATTTATTGATAATAACTCATAACAAATTGATAACAACATACAATATGAATATACTTTCCTTCTAAAGGGGGCTAATGGTTCCCATGGATCCCTCTGGTTACAATGCTACCCCTGCTTGAACAATAAGACCCCCTCTCTCGGAGGCGTATTCAGAAGCTCAAAAGAGACAACATAATTTGAGCACTGACTTCTTGGTAGTAACCCATAAAAATAGATAAGTCCAGATGCAACAATAGCTAGGCCAATAAAAGCAGTTTTGTTTGCGCAAGTCTTTCTCAACAGCGTGGGGCAATATCTTGAAATATTTTGATTTTTTCCCTCCAAATGTTTGATGAGCAAGGATTCCCGGGACTTCATTCATTGAAAAAACTTTAAGGCGGTTCCAAATAAATCTCGTTTCCATCCGTTAAAGCAAGCACAGGTTAAACAAGTTTCTTTTTGGTTTATATTTTTATGTCAATTTTCTCAGGCAGAATCAACAGTTGCTTGTTCAGTTGGCAAGGTAGCAAGCAGAAGGAAAGACTGTTGTTACAGGCACCTGTGTATGTGTGTGTGTTAATATTTTGTTATAACTTGTCGTTCTTCAATACTTTCTTGGGAGTACCCAATAGGTCTCTTGCTTCCCGACTTCCTACCTCGTTTTGGCCCTCTTCTATTCACTAACATTGTTTTGAGTGAAATCGTGTAGTGATGTATGTATTACCCTAAATCCATAACTTTAGCAGTTTTTAGAGTAGGCCAGAGAAGTACCCCAACGCTCTGTTCATGAGTCGAATGACACGTGCTTCTAAATTGGGTTTTTAAAGCCTTCTACCGACTTTAGTCTGTGGCAATGGGACAATGCAATAGGATTTTGAGAAATTAAGGATCACCATTTCACTTTGTATTCTTTCACTCTTTAGTACTGAAAAGTTGTAAGTGAAATGGAGATCTGTACGCTGGGTAGAATATTTTTCAAACTGGGAGTCTGGTAACCATGGTAAGGGATTCGTAAGGTTCAATAGCGTTTTCAATTCTGTCTCCTAGCCCCAGGGGGCCTTAATGGTGCCCTCAACTTACACAATCGTTACCTATACTCATTGGAAGTTTTACAGACTGAAGGACTCCAAAGTCAAACGCCTCGATTTGACCGAATTTGCCTTTTTCTATACGGTATTTTGCATTTTTCGTTATCATACAGGACTCTTTTCGTCTATATGAAGTGTGGGGCCCAGAGCCAAGGCCCCCTGGTCCTAAATAAAACCACCACTACCTATAGCCGTTGACTTATGTAACTTGTTGGTTGGGGCAACCAGTTCTCCTCAAAGGGCCTGGTTGAGCTTGAGTGCAAAGCTACCCCCTCGCCCCCTCCCAGCCTTTGCCTCCTTTGCTTTCTTTGAATATGTGAGCTCGAGATTCCGCCGTTTTTTCACGACGTGTTTTTCCCGCCAATATTGACTGGACCACTCGACCCCCCTACGATTCGCGGCTGGCGCGACTGGTTAGGGCAAATATTCTACGTAAGCCCCTTTCATCGTTCTTGGAATTCTTATTTCACAACGTATAAAATCATTGTTTTGACCTATATCAACAAAATAACGTAGAGGCTTGATAGCTTGAATAAAAAATATTTGCCAGAGCACTTTGTTCAAAAAGTGCTTTTATTTCTTCATGTGGATTACAGCAAACTTATCAAGACAATGTCCATTTTATTGCCGACACTCACAGACCTTGGATTTCAGTTCTCTTTCAAACGGATAACAATGCCTAATTAAAATAAAAATTCGATCCGTCATGCCGTTTTCTTATTGAATACGACAGCTCGGTGGAAAGCAAATTTACTCTGCTACGCGAGTCTTACAGCTAACACACCTCTACAGCACAGGAGTGAGAGCATCGAATAAATTACGAGTAAGTTTTCTTTGTTCAATCAACGACGATGAAGATGTTACAATTATTGCCAAGCAAGCTTGTTTATGGCAGGTAACACATCAAACAAAAAACTAATAACCTCTTGCTTGTTTCATTATTATCTCGCAATTGGCCCATATATCCCAAAATCGCAAATTTACGCTATGTTTTTTAGTGCTCTGTGAGCCAAGCATCTTCGCAGCAGTTGTAAGGGATTTCATAATTGTTGCAGTGAGGCTATCGTGGTGAAGGCTGGTGTTGGCAAATTAAGAATATTTGTTCGCTTATCGAATATTTCTTGAAAGGCAGCAGCTTTCCAAGAACGGTCACACTTTCATTCGTTTCGATTCATTCAAGGAATGATTTATCTTTTGCTGCTCCACAAAGACAGTGACTTCAACAGGTTTTGGTTCAAAAACTGCGAGATAATCTCAAGTATTTCTAGCAACATAGTCGATTCATGTTCTCATTCTTGAGATTTTCCGTTTCCAATGCGACCCCAAACATTAGCTTGCGAAGAGCTCAGCTGAAGACCTAAAGTGGGCAAGAGGTGCTAACTAGAAGAGTGAAACTGCAGTTGGAGTCATTGCGAAAACTGAAGAAATATGAGGGAGGATACGCTGCAGCTACTTATTCTCACAGTTTTCCTTCTCCTGTACATGACCATCGGAGCCGGCATATTCAGTGCTCTGGAAATGAGCAACGAGGAGAAGTTGAAGATTCGTTATCATGGAATCTTCCAATCCTTTGCTAAAGATAACAATCTTTCAGACAGTGCAGTAACACGTTTATTAGCTTCGCACGAGGAGGCTTGCCTTCTCGGAGTGGGGATGGACAAGATGAACAGATGGGATTTCATTGGGTCGTTCTATTTCACTGGCACTGTGCTTTCAACCATAGGTAAGTGGGGTTCAATTCTAAATTTTCTTTAAAATCATGCCAACGTTCAAATCCTTATTCATGGTTCTTATACTATCCCTCTTTTTACAACGGGATTTCACCCTTACTCAGCTACATATCAACCATGCTTTGTGTCACATTTATTTACAATTAGCTACAATATCGACATTACAGGGGCGCAAAATAATCGATAGAAATGAAATTCTCAATAACTTTGAATTCTGTTTCAGTGCAAAGTTTTCATAACCATTATCTGAAAAAGTTCCCTACGATTTCCGAAGTGAAATAAGCAGACGACCTTCCCGTCTATGGTTTGGTATTGAATATCACAAATTTTCATATTGAAAGGATTAAAGTTATCTGGATGTCAGTTCAGACAATTTCAATCTGTAGAAAGGAAATGGACCGAATGGGGCTCGAACCCACGACCCCTAGATCAATACTATAGTCCACTATAGTAAAATCGAGGTTTAGATGGCAAATCTATATACGTAGCCTAGGTGCCTTTAAAAAATCCTAACGAGTATTTTCAACTTTCATTTATTAACTCCTATCATAAAATGATGTCATTCAAAAAAATTGTGACATATAAGGATATAAAATTGTGTTTCCTGGTGTTGTGACAGTTTTTTCCTAACCAGTATATTTTCAAGGTATTACATGCCAATAGCATTGAGTCAAAAGGAGGCTGCCTTGAACATGTTTTCCCTTTCCATTTTGAATATAGTCGTCCCACTGAAAAACAATACTGAAACATAAAAACTGCAAGCATAAGAACTAAATTAATACTATTAGCACTAGTTGGAATGACTCCGGGATTGTAAGCTCAACTAAAAGTCTTGTCAGTCAAGTCTGAAGTAGGTACACAACAAAATTCAACAAATAGAAATAAAAAGGATAGAAGTGTAAAGATGTCCCTAATATATTTGTAAGACGCTTCGAACGCCCCTAGAAAAGTTGATTTTGGGAAAAGAGAGCGACGGATAGTGATTTGCCCTTCGCAATTGAGATCATATGCTGTGTTATTAAGGGGCATTTAAGAAGATCATAGTTACTTCAGAATATCTATTCTAGAGAACTTCCAAACGATAACTTTCACTAAGATCGCACACTGCTCATTCAAGCCACAGGTCGAGTTAATCAAGACGAACAGTTGGACCTTCCACGTTATTTCATAAGATTCTATTCAAAAGAACTCAAAGCTTCAATTCTGCGTTGCTGCATTATCACCCCTGAAGTGTTTCTTTGACTGTCAAATTACTGTGTAGGTTTTCAACTCTGTCTAAAGCATGAATTAGCTTCGGTAAATAAAATCTAACGTGCTGAATTTTCACGGGACACCCGATAAATTGGACATGACCCCGAGACCTTGCCGCTCCACAATCAGCTCTAAACTGAACATTTTTGATTTTATTAGAATCGATTTTATGAGAATCTAGAAATTTAAAGAATAGCAACCGAAAATTTTGAGGCAACATGAATTTAAGGAATTCGGATAAAGGAAAGTATATGTTCCTCATTGAGTATCTTGTGCGAGTAAATCTCATTTATTGAAGTGAATGGTTCAGCTGGAAGATCTCAAAGTTCCCATACCTTTTTTATAAGTAACTTGGCTTCGATTTAAGCCCATCTCTAGGCAGGCCTTCGCGTTGATGAAATTTTCCTATGTCGATCTCAAATAGTGTTTATTTTGTTTCTTATCATGATAATGTAATAACAACAATAATAAAGCTGATAAGGGGCAAAAAGGCTATATTAGCCTATAAAACCCTGTCTATAATGGTTGTTCTTATAAAAAAACGTGCACCGAACCTCTCAATCAAAGAATAAAAATCGTCATCTTTGTTGATTGCTCATCCAATAAATCTATCTTCAATCTGAACGAAATATAATAACTTAATACTGTTTAGATTATCCAAATCAAACGCATGAATATAAAGATCGCTATAACTTTCATTTATTGTTTTTTCAACTGTTGATTTTCGGATCAATGGGTGTGCTGGCGAAAATCGCGCGAACAAATAAATGCGCGGCAGAATTGTAATGATTATTGTCCGACTGACAGCGCTTCATTCGTACGATGAAACAACTAGATTGTTTATAAACAACCAAACAAACTCCGTGAGAATAAGGGGCCTAGTCAGACACACCCGGTTGACTGGACTAGTCCGCATTGCCGGGAATCTCACTATCATTCTCACTATCAATGTCTGACCGACTGCAAACATTTTGTGATGCGACCTGGTCCGGCTTACCGATATCTCTTTTTATCAAGGGGGCCTATAATATGGGGTCTTGAAACCGCGAAGCCGTACAAAAATCTGGCAAAAGTCGCAACCCGCCATGAAACAAAGTGAAGAAAAAACGGTAAACGCAAAGCCGCTGCCGCAAAAAGCCATGATAAAACTCGTAAACCACACGTAAAAATAGGGCTGAAGCCAAAAGCCGTAGAACCTCTAATAGGCCCCCATCAAGCAGAATTCCCGTCAAACGGGTTGATATTTTTCCACGTGGTGTGGTAAGTCTTGCCTAGTAAAATGAGCTGAAAAGAACAATAGGATGAAAATATGTTGCAAAGTAGTGTGGGTGACTGTTTTCCGGCTGCGAGAGCCTCATGTGAGAGCAGGCTGATTCTGGTAGCGTGGCTAACTGAGCTGGTCAAGCAAAAGAGCTCATGTGACTCGGCACTGCGTTACAATATACCCCTTTCACAGCCTAGTTCAATAAGCGGCAAGAGATATGATTCCCCTACTCTGCAAGATATCTCCATCGCATCACTGTGTTGCAAAAGCAAGTACAAAACAATGTCGCTGAGATCAATGCATGATTTTGAGATTAGGCTCTACATGATATCGAGGATGGCGATGTTCCTAGCAATATTTCAAAATGTTGGCGTCACTGTAAGAGTTGTCTATTCAGAACAGTAGCACTGACAACAGTGACAGTGAAGTGAGGTTTCCTTGAAAGACTGCCCTTGGTGCCCGCTTAAAGGTGAGGGAGGCTGGAAGAGCTTTTTCAAGGGATGTGCTCAATCAAAGAGTATAATGTTTACTGCAGCCTTTAGAGGCTAGCTCGTCAAACGCAACAATTTTCCTTCACTCACTTATTCTAGCACAGCTTACTGTTTAAACAGATAAACGGTACAGCATAAGTCACAGATAAGCAGTTGATATGAAATGGTGAACAGTATTTAGACTGTAGCAGTGTGAAAAAACGAGGATAGTCAATTGTTACTCCCTCCCTACACATCGAGGCACGTATTGGCTTAGGCTAACGAAGCAAATGCCTGCCTATCTAGTGTTGCCTGACAAGGAGAAATCGCTGGATTTTCGAGAAGTTTTCTGAAATAAATACCAATAAATTTTTCTATTACTTCGTGAAAGACAATTCCATATCAGTGTTTAGTGCGGAGTTTAATGTTTCGGCTCAGACCGCCCCGTTATGCAACTCCCAACTCACTCTGCTTGTCTTCTGGTAAACGAAACTGTTAATTTTTCGGACAGCGCAAAGAGGACACGTTTCATTATTAGCCAAAGAGGTTGGGCAAGCAAAAGCATCACATCAGAGAAGGCGTTGAATGGGAAAGGAAAATATTAGCACGTCATGTTTGCGCTGATGGCAGCTGAACCACGCGCACATCTCCTGGTAAAAGTTTCCAACGCCAACATCGCGAAAGATTCAACAATTAAACTGTTATAATTTTCTTATGGCAAACGGAAGGTGGAGGAAATTGTAGGAGGATTGGGAAAATTTACGTTTATTCAGAGTGTGTTTGCTTTCTTGTGTTTGTGAGTTAGCAGTTGATGGGAAAACTGAGGAAAAACTCATTAATTTTACAAGTTTGAGATGTTATATTGAATTCGCGCATACTGACGAATGACGTCATTAATCAGAGGGTCGAAGCAATTCTTGTTGTGCTGAAGTTGACTCAGTGGAATGTCACAAGTCATGTTGTGTCTTCTAAAACATTGAGAATGAAAATTTGTACGTAATAAAGTTGATTTGCGCAAGGGGTAAACTATCCAAATAGCATATGGAACTTAATATTCATTAACACCCTGGGAAACTTCCGTGCAGTACTGCGAAGGGTGTTCAATACGATGGAGGATGTTCAGTACTATGGAGGATTACCATGAGTACTGTGAGGGATATTCAGTACTATGAGGATGCCAAGAGTACCGTGGAGGACATTCAATACTGTGGTAAGAGACTATCAGTACTGTGGAGGATATTCAGTACTGTAGTGGGAAAGTATCAGTACTGTGGAGGATGTTGAGTACTATGGGGATATCATCAGTACAGTGGAGGATATTCAGTACTGTGGGGACACCATCATTCCTGCAGGGGATATTCAGTACTGTGGGTATACCATCAGGTTTTGGGCTGGCTGGTTAGCTAATTAACCCAGTTTCTTAAGAAACAAATAAGCAAAGTTCGAGCCACAAAATTGACGAGGTCTTGAAGTTTTTGAATCGACTAAAATTAGCCGTTGGAAAAGTTTGACCCAGTCTCGAAATAAAGTTTTCACAGGTGTGGATTAATGTGATTTAAAAATGATATTATAAAATTTACATCGAGTAAACTTCAAACGATGGAAAAAATTGACAAGAGGGTCTCAAATTTTGCCTTGAATTACACCGCAGGTTACGCAAACGTCACGACCACTTACTTCTCAAGCGTAGATTTCCACCTTTCCCTTTCAACCAGGCTAATGCACTAGTTTCCAAGTCTACCGTCTTTAAACCGATCAAGCTCGCATTAGGGGGACCGGTTCGAGTTCTGGGATGTAGAAAGCTCTTTTTCTGCAGTTTACAACCAAGGAAGAAGCAATATCGAACTTTTTATTAATGATAATGATAATAATATGAATTATTTAGTGTTAGTATTTACATAGTACAAGGATGACTAATTTAAACCAACATAAAGCAACAAAACGTAAAGAGTTGCATCAAGTCTGACCACTCCTATGACAGATCATTCCTGACAAAAAGAGCAGCAGCATACGTTGTCGAAAAACCAGGTTTTCGCTAGCATTTTAAAATTATTGGCGGACGATGCCATCTTTTGGAGGCTTTGTGCAAGCAGCTATTGAATATCATATTTTTGCTCAAATTTATCAAAAGTATTGCAATTCACTACTTTTCATTAGCCTTTTAATGTTTTTATTCGTTTTAAGGATAAAAATCGCTTTTGCTTCATTTCTGGTTCGACCAGACCCTTCAATAGGTGTTCTCAAACATGATCAATGGTAATTCAGCCTTCTTAGATTGTAGAAAGAGTCAATATTGGCTGAGAAGTTTCAAAAACTAGCTTTTTACCCCCCAGAGCTCGATCCTGTCCTCCAAATGTGCTGTTAGTCGAAGTGACGTATCAATTCAAATTTGCCCCATAGCACAAAGGAGTGTGGGAAATGCTATCCCAGGATTCTTTGTTAATTGATAACGCCAGGCATCAAGGGATGCTCAGGGGCAGAATTGCATTAATTCAAAATGGTAGAATTAATTAGAAAGGTCCATTGTTGCGATAAGTTTTTTTCGGAAATCTTAACTGTGATTTCAGTCTACCTGTTGCTTTTTCTCTAAGTGATTTTTACTTTTGATTTACAGCTACAGAAAAACCAGCCAGTAAAATCGCGAAGGATAAAAAGCCTTACTCCCACCGTCTAATAGGCGTAATTAAAGACAAAACACGAGGGCTTCTATTAAAATGTCACAAATTAATCGAATGTCAAAGCAGGCTTCAGTAAAAGGAAGCAAATATTTGCTGTGATACCTAAGCTATAAAGAAATCCCCGTATTTTGCTTTGTTTTTGTTTGTATAATAGCTTGAATTATTGATGAGGAACAACAAACGCCGGCTTCTGAAGCATTTTGTAGTGACACAAAACTTCTTATAACCAGTGCATTATGCAAACTCTGCGAATCTCATACACTCCAAAGCTACCCATTGTTTCGCCTGGCTAGGCCACCGTAGTTGTAAAGCTTTATGATCTATTCCTTTAACATTAATGCGCATACACCGTAAGCTTTTGATTGAATAAAAGCAGCGACTGATGTTGTTAAGTTGTTATGAAGATATGATATGTATTTGCGGAACCAAGACGGTCACACCCATTAGTATGTGATTTCATGTGATTCAAACAAGCTTGTTTGCAACCCTGAACAATATGCAGACATATTACATGATGCTGAGTTCATCGCTACTGACTAAATGCTGGACGCTAAAAACTATATTAGAGCAATTCCTTAGTAGTGATAGTCTCGTTTTCATATTTTTGGAGTGAATTGATTGGATTGAATTGTGCGAATGGGGATAGTCTAAAAGACTGAACGATAAGTAAGTTGGTTGAGAGCTCGAGTGCAGGGGTACATCAGCTCTAAGGGTAGCACATACCTCTAGAAGAATCATTGGAGGGTCCTCCACCAACTATAACAGGGCAGAAAGTGTTTGTTACTTTGAACAGTCAAATATCGAGAAAGTAGGCTACTTGTTTAGGGGCTAGGAACTGACTAATCATGAGTAAGCTAAACATACAATATACTGGTACGAAAGCTACGTTGACGAATAATTAGCATAATTACATGAATTAAGGAGAATTGTTCTGCTACAGGAGGAAGGCAAGGGGAACAATAGTTTGAGAACAATGCAGATACTAGGCACTAGGTTGAGAACAATTGACTCTGGGAGCCATTGGGCACCCCCCAACTCTCCTGCTTTCTATAGGCCCTATTAAAAAGTTACACAAATTATCTGGAATCAAACTGAAGATATTTACTTCGAAAATTCCTATAACCAAGATGTATCGAGCACAAAAATTACGCTTAATCTGGCCTCTGCTATGTTACGAAATTGCAGGGATCCTCTCTTACGAATTTCCTCCGCTGTTGACTTTTCATTTTCAGTAATCGCATAGAATGACAAATATTCGAATATAGGTGTTTTCAAGTCAAACAAATCGGGCTCACTTCTGAGATACACCGTTGATTATTGTACACAAAAGTCACTGCTTTTCTTTTGCATTGAATAATTCCATGAAATCCCTAAGCTGATTATATGTAGTGACAGCTTTGGCTGTTTGCCTTTGTTGGCTTATATCAGTGCAGTTCATTTTGACGTTATCATTAGCCTTGTGAGAAGGGAGCGTGTTTGTATGGTCAGTAGGATGTCTTTAGTCCATAGGTAATAAAAAATGCACCACTTCTAGTATTAATTTATCAGAGACCTGTAGTTTGAGAACGAGGATGAAAACGAAGACGAGAATAGGGTATACAGGGATCCAAGAAACTTGGTAGTTGGTCTCTGTGTCTAGATTGTTTAGATCTCCCAACGATAGCGAAAGAGTCTGCACTATGGCAACATGCATTTTGGAACTAAAAAACCACGAAATAGATTTTTTTAAAGAAAAATGGCTGACAAGGACTTCTTGCTGCAGCTGTGAATGACAATTTAGAGGACAAAGAGAAGAGGTTTTTCTCCCACTGGTAAAAAATATGCTTCAAATCATCATCCAGAAGGACGTCTGTGCTGTACCCTGTCCAGTTCTGTGGGGGATACAATCATTACTGTGGGGGATATTGATTTATGCTGAAGGAAACCACAAATACTGTTAGTATTACCTCCACTGTGTTGATGTTATCCTATCGCCCAGTACTGATAGTATCCCTCTACAGTATAGAACACTCTCAGTACAGAACTGATGGTATTCCCCTCGTGGGTTAGCGGGCTACTACATATCTCTGAATTGTTCCACAGTATTAGCTATAAACAAAAATAAATTCAAAATCAACAGAAATATAAAAAAAGAGCAAATGGAGATATTTTGTTAGTAGACACGACTCGAACCAACGATCTCTACCTTTCAACGTCGGAAATTGTGACTCAAACCTACGACCTCTACCTTTCAACGTCAGAAATTGTGACTCGAACCTACGACCTCTACCTTTCAACGTCAGAAATTGTGACTCGAACCTACGAACCTAACCCTTTCAACGTCAGAAATTGTGACTCGAACCTACGACCTAACCCTTTCAACGTCAGAAATTGTGACTCGAACCTACGACCTAACCCTTTCAACGTCAGAAATTGTAAAAAAGAAATTAAATTCGACATGTTTTAAAAAACTCATAAAATTGTTTTGATCAGCGAGAACACCTAATCAAACATGACATGTACAGTGGTAAGAAAAAGCTTTGCGAAAACAAACCTGTGCTTAAACAGCTGTATAAAGGAAGAAATCGAAAGGAAAATATATATTTTGAAACCGCTTGGATGAGAGGGTCAGATAATATCAGTAATAAATAATCAGAAAGCATGAAAGTAGTGTATTCATAATAAAGACCGGATGACAAAGCCAAGGTAGCCTTTCTACAAGAGGTCTCGTTCCCCTGTGCTCGCCTCGTCAATCATAACGCCAGGGTGACGTTTGTTTATCAGAAACCATAGGGTAGCAATGTATACAACTACTGCTGCATATGATATAGGGTTTATGCCAGATTTAGGCCGTTCCAGTTTATCATGAAATCTCTACGAAATTCAGAACGAACGCAATGATTTTGGTTTATGCCACTAATAAATGTATAACTAACAAAACTAACTACTGCTGCATATGATATAGGGATTATCGATAAGACAGATTTAGGCCGTTGCAGTTTAATTATGAAATCTCTACGAAATTCAAAACGAACGCAATGATTTTGGTTTAGAGAATTGGTTTTGGTTATCCTTAATTCTTCTTTAGCAAAGTAAAATACGATTAACATAATTTAAGCTCATAAGCATGTTAAAAAACATGGTGTTATTATCCGGAGAGTGGTAAAATTTAATTACAATCTTGGAGGAATCGATAAAAGTGAAAGAAATAAAAGAAAAACCCATACGCATACTAATAGTTCTCTAAAAACGTTTGCGATAGAAAGCTCTTTTTCGGTAAGCTATAGTGACAAATAGTCTTCTTGTGAAAAATCGAATTAAAGTAAAATGGAATTATTCAACTTACCTAAACGAATCAACAAGGCTTGATAATGCTTTTTACACCATGTTTGGTGTATAAAATAAACCTGGAACTGTTTTAAGCTATGACAAGTAAACGACTGTACCAATAAAAGCCAAGACTCATTAGTTATTATCAGTATAACGCACGATGGCATTGCATTGGCCTAAATATTTCGTAGGGAAGGTCATGGCTTTATACTGTAGTAATTACACAGTGATCTGGAGGTGATATCCTGCCCTTTACACAGTTATCTGGAGGTGATATCCTGCCCCAGGAAGTATGTCCCAATTCACGTTCCCCTTCGGCAGTTTGATAAGCCTTGGTTAACAATAATTTAGCTGTATCAATTTTGTACCTTTTTAGCTTGCTATGAATAATGATTATATTGATGATCAGTTCTGGTGTAGTTTTTAAAGGAATGTAATGGTTTGCCACGTTAAACAAGCTGTGGTCGCTGTGTATTGCAGCAAAGAATAACCAAGTCTCGTTCAATTCCAGGATTCGGTCTGACCGCACCATCGACCGTGGAAGGGCAGATATTCTTCATATTCTACGCATTCATCGGCATACCAATCAACATCATGTACCTGAACATGGCACTTCAGCGCATCGTCACCAGCCTGTCCCAGCTCGTACGGAAGGGTTACGACTACATGCCCAAAAACAAGCTATTGACTCCCCCTGGGCCTAAAGAGCTACCCCTCGGTGAAATCATAATAGTGGCGTTTGTGATCTTCTCCATTATAACTATTATTCTGGCACTGATATTCTCTCCCATCGAGGGCTGGACGTTTATGGAGGCCGTTTATTTCATCATCGTGGCTTGCTCCACGGTCGGCTTCGGTGATTATGTCCCGGGTAAAGTACAGACCAGCGCAGGCCATAATTCTAATGACGCGTACAGAATGCTGAATTGGTTTCTGGTCTCGATTGGAGTCGTGATAATTTACGTGGTTCTGAACCTCATGGCGAATTTTTTTAAGAATATCCTCACATACTGTGTCACTTCTTGCAAGCAATACGCATGTCCGTGCGTCAACATACAAGTTGAACCACTGGACATTGCGACTACCAAGACGAAGGGATCGGCAAGACCGCGCGGCGGTAGAGTGAGCCGTCTCAGCATTGGCAGTGACGGAGAAGGCCAAGATCTTGGATCGTTCGCAGCTATACAGCTGGCATTGGACAGATTGAAGTCACGGGCCGAGTCAAACGCAGTTGAAGGTAGCACGGAGCTTACGGCACTTACGAACATTGAAAAGTTGCTCAAGTCGGAATATTTCAAGGTGCAAGCCATGCAGGGAAATACCAATAAAGCGAAATGGAAACGCGCGGCAAATAAGGCACGGATACTGTCGCCGCAAACAAGGCAGGGAATCAGCGCGGTACAGCGTGAAAAAACACTCTCTAACATTCTGTCGAAGTCGTCGAGCCTGAGGAAGAATGTAGATTCTTACGAAGATCTGCCAGGAGCAGTTATGGGTAATGAGTAAATGAGGGTTTCTATTTGAACTCAGTGACACACCTTTGTCACTTTGAAAGACCTTTCCAGTGTTAAAGACTTTTCCGCTTTTAACTAGAATTATAACTTGTAACTAGGAAAATCTCAACGTCTATGAAATAGTCAGGCGTATCAGCGCGACGGCCTAACCATGAGGTAGGTCAGCCCAGTGGGCAAAGATGGCCTTCTATTTTCAGGTCCTACTATGATCAGAATTCTCCTTGAAGTTAGGGTGTGCATTCATACAAGGAGGGGGTAAGACAAATTTTCATAGATACCAAGAAAATACTTAGTAGAGGGCAGGAATATACAAATGCCTAAGTTTTTGTAAATCTCCTGATGAGTGGTTTACCACGATACAGGCTTGTCGAGATGCTGAGTGTTTTTGACTAGTTTCTTCTTAATATATACCAAGCTCTGCATTTATGTATTGAGCACTCTCTTGCAGGAATCCAAAACACAGACTTGGCATTTCTATGTTTTACATACTCAGAAATATAGTGAAATTGAGCATGTTTATAACATCTAACGCAGTGTGCCATTCATTTATGACGTACTGATGCCTTCGTTTATCAAGTTAAGAGAGGGCCTAAGTTTTAGTATTGTAATGTTATTTTGAGAAGAAATTAAAACAAGCAAACCTATACGTTCACCAAACTGGATATTCCACAAGGGGCTGGTAAATAACTTGAGGTCGAAATTGAAAAGTATATCATTTTACAGGCTGTTAATATATGAGCACAGTTTTCTCAGTTTAACAAATAGCAAGAGACTAATTCAAAAATAAATCATTCTTTAAACTTTTCGATAGAATCTTCATCAGTAAATCATCTTGATATCTTCGATAGTTTGCAGAAGAAGATTTCATCGAAACGTTTAAAGAATGGTTCTGAATAAGTCTCATCTTACAGGCAATATGTTTATTTCAGAGGATAGGTATGTCATATTGCACGAAGTGGTTATCATCCTATATATGCAGTGGATACCTGATGCAAGATAATACAAGGTATCCAGCACATGTAAGATGACATATCAATAAATACAAGATGGTATATTGCCTTCTTTAAGCGTGTCCTTCCCTTGTAAGTTGATATACCCATCCCTTGCAAGATGATAAAACCCTCCCCTTGTAAGATGATATACCCACCAATGGTAAGATGTAAGATGGTATACCATTTACCAACCCCTTACAGCCTCAACCTAGCCGCATCAGCGGGACAAGCATATTAGTTTTAGTTTGCAAACATGAAGTAACAACTGTTTTGAAATTTTCGAAAATCTACTAACCATTGAATAAACTCAGGTATAAGTTTTAGTATTTGTAAACTACTAATTAGGGTCCTCAGTGGCCAATTTTGAATTAATTTGCTATTCAATATTTTCCAATTAATTTTTTGTAGTAAACTTGCACTTGTAATTAGTATGAGGTATTTGATAAGTTGTAAGTATGTAAAATCTGAATCTACTTATTCAATATTTATTTAATCAATTTAATGATCAAGTATTTTTCTGAATTGAATCATGACTTGGCAACATTCATGGAAGAATTAGGAAATTCCAGCATTTTCCAGTTTCGCTCATTGCTATGACAAATCTGGCAAGTTTTCACAAACACTGATCTAAAAACTCCAGAAAAGCCTTCCAAAAATCTAAAAATTCTTCTAAGATATACATATATTCTTGAAGCTCCAGTGAAAATCTTATTTCAAGTGTTATTGGGAACAAATTTTCAATCCCCTCGATATTTCATCTCTTTTCAACATTTCGGACCATCTTGTAAATCATCTTGGTTTGAAGATATCACATTTCCTAAGAAGAATGAACGCGTTAAAAAACAGACATGTCCTTCTGTTACTCCGAGTTTCGTGCTTACGCCTCGGAGTAACAGAAGGACATGTCTGTTTTTAACGCGTTCATTCTTCTTTATAATTGCTTTATACTAATGTATATCGAGCACTATAGCCGGGATAGGCACTCTCTTCTCGAGTTAGATGTATCACATTTCCTATATTTCCTAGATAGTTTGCGCCTCAAATGCTCTAACAACTGAGCTACTCCATTTCGGCCTAAATCTTCCCAATTTGTGCCTAGCCGGGTTATGAAATCTCATTTCTTTCAATCCGTTTTTGTCCCTGTTTGCTAGTTGGTTTAAATCAGCCCTTATTAAACATTAAGACAATTGTTATAGAAAGTCTTTGGATGGTACAGAACTTCAGTACAGCCAGAAATATCGGAAAATTAGCGAAATGAACACATAGATTACTTAAGCTCTTCCTCTGGCACTCAACAAGTCGAGTTGAGTGTTAGATGAAAAGCTTAAGTAATCTATGTGTTCGTTTCGCGATGTTTCCGATATTTCTGGCTATACAATTGTTATACAAATTTGATGTATGATAGGTGGGACAAAAGCAGCTGAAGACTACGGAAAAGGATGTTTCAAATCTGATATATATATTGTGATATTTGAAAGAATAACAGACATTCCACTTTAAAAGAATTTACGGTCAAACCAAAAATAGTATGAAAGGAGATCATATAGGTAAAAGTCGAACCTGAAGTCAATAGTTAAAAAAAGAGGCCTAAAGCAGAGGGAAAATGTAAAATTTAAAATTTCTTACAGCTTGGGTCTTTGTAAAATTATGCCGTCGATTGTGGTCTGGACATAATAGCTTAAAATCCATTTTCGTCGCTATCTTTGGTATGTTGTGAGAGATTAAGCTGACGGCAGTGAGCCATACGCATCGTAATCAGGAAGACCTAGATAAAAAATAGACCATCAGAGGCCATCCAAGTAGATAGCTAAATTTAAGTCGAGTAAAACTATGCACAATATACCCCAAACTCCGAAAAAAAACTACAAAAATTTTTTCCATCGATTCCATAAGGAAATGAGGCACTTTTTAATATGCTAAAATTGAACAAAACTTGACGACTAGAAAAGTGGTTTTTCAATATGGCGTTCAATATGGCGTCAAAAGAAGATGCCCAAAACCTGAAAATGGCCCGAACTCTGAAACAATTAGCTTAATTGCGTTGCTCTTGGTGTCTATACCTAGGCTCCAGTGGGACATGGAAGACATAAAGCTATCAAAAGTAACATTGGACAAATACGTGCACCAAAATTCATATCGCAGCAAACAATAATGCCGCATTCTGTATTTTGTCTTCAACTAAAGCGGGGTACCAAAACTCTGATATGCCTCCACTAGTTCTCCAGCCCGGACCTTACCAATCAAAGACGAGCGTGCTAAAAAACCTGACCTAAATCAGGACAATAAGTTAAGAATAAACAAAAAAAAAGTTGGTGCAGTATCCTTCAGGTGAACCCAGCTTCAAGCTTGACCACAGTAGAGGCAATGATATAATAATACGAGAGCCCAATAACCTAAGTTGATAAAATTCTAATAGAGTAATTAGAAAACTATGCTTCCTAAACGTTTCGATTTAATCTTCATTATTTAATCTTCATCATCATTTTCATTACTCTTCATGAATATAAGAGCCATATCACATGAACCCAGTTAACTGGGCTTGCTGGCAAAGGGGCTTGTGTGATAAGCTTCAAAGTGTATGAATTTTAGAGGGCATCATCCGAATTTTTTTCATTTAGGCTGAGAGCGGAGAATTATCATTACACACTGCTTTCAAAAGTATGCATGTTTTTTGGCGTATACCAAAATCTCCATCATATATTTCAAGTAGACCAGTGTAAACAAAAGGCTTAAACGGATAGGTCTTGCTGCACTTTTTATTCAAATACGGTACAGTGGGAGCCAGGCCCGAATTTGCGAAAAAACATACCAGCATTGTGACATCATGGTGGCATTGGAATACCTCTGGGATCATTAGTTGTTGGCGTTTCTTGTAGATTCTTCATTAACTGGGTCATCCACCGCTTTGTTGATGTGTCATCCTTCAGACATAAAGCGAAAGTCGTGTCTTTCAGTTGGTCTGGTAAACATTGGCGCAGTGCTTCCCGTGCTCTAAAAATACAACAAATTCATGGAATATAAACGCTGGAATTACTTTGAATGCATTGTACACTGTGGCACGCAACTTTACACCAGTTACTTATTTCTTAAGATTCTGGTCAGTGGGGGTTCAAAAATCACAGCGCACCAACACGATATGGTGTATGCTGCCGCTTCTCAAGCTCTCTTTGTGCATCTTGAGCCATTTTATACCATTCTCTATTGAAACACAGGATATGAATATTCACTCTCACCTTGCATTGTCTGAGAGACGGAGGTAGCACCGAACAACATGCTTTAGTAATCTTGGTGAGGGCTCCTTGGCCAGGTCTAAAACCATTTTACCCTGAAAAGAATATAAAGCTTTAAAATGAATTTGGCTGGCACAATCATAAGCAAGGACTTAAACATCAATATAGCCAGAAATATCGGAAACATAGCAAGGCAAAAGCATATATTACTCAAGCCTTTTGTCAGACACTCAACAGAGTAATACATCAGAAAGAGTATGAGAAAAAAAACTAACAAATTATTATACTCAGATGTGGATTGAAATAGGCCAATCAGAAAAGAGGTGAATGATTGGTGTGGTGTTGGAAGACCAATCAACACCAGCGATACAGTGAGCTGACCAATGAGATTACTTCAGAGTTTTAAGGCAAAAACAAACTTTTTCTGTCTACACAATAGAGGATCCCTGGTTTTAATGTAGACTGATTCTAAAGTATTTAAATGAAATGTTGACATTGCTCTGCTAATTATACGTAAACAAAACATAGATATTAACTGTATAACTTAGAATATATAGTGCGCATAACTAAATGTCTATAACTTAACTCAATTAATTTATGGACATTAACATAAACTCAACCATCCATACTGCAAATCTGCAGCAAAAGAAATTAATTTGATATTCATTCTAGATACATCTAACTTTATCAAAAAAGCAATTTTAAATGCGGCAAATCATCACATTCAAGTCCTGGATTCTCCCATCTTTCAAATTGCATCTCCTGGCAACACTCCAGCACTTACAATTAACGAACCCAAATATGCAGATTTTCTCAGATAGGAAAGAAAGTCAGAATGATATTAGATGAATTTTGGCTTGAGCAACTCACCAGAATCATAGCAACGTGTGAAAATCTTTCATATGTTTGACAGATGTACCCAAGTCCTGTTTCGTCCAGCAAGATCTTTTGCAGTATGAATGTTGCTACCTAATAAAAGAAGATAGCCATTTAAGGGACTGCACAAATTGAATGCAAACTATCTAAGCAATTTTTCAACAATGGTTATTACAGTTGTTGATAGTTGCCTCAACATAAATGCAGCCTTATTTACAGTCTAATCAATCAATACTCACAGTTTTAGACAATTCACTCCCAGATTCCATTATTCGTAGACAAAGAGGGATGATTTCCGTGGAAAGTAGGAAATTAATAACTTCCGTATCATCAGTCTAAAGTAGGATAAAATTCAGAAATTTTTCAAAAATATTTAGTTCAATTAATATATTAATTGTCAAGGGGACAGAATCACAAGTTTAATAAGGGACAGAGTTACATTTTTCACATGGCTGTAAGTCTCTCTCTGTCAAAATAACCAGACTATGCAGACTATTTCCCATGCATTCTAAAGAGGTTTACACTTTTCTTCAAGATAGCATCAAGGTCCTTGCAGCCCTTAGTCTTGACAGAACAGACCATGATGTAACAATCTGCCCTAAAGATTAGACGAGTACTTTCTAGAGTGACTTCAAAGAGCCACTATAGAGTGGCAGTCATGCAAAAATTTTCTGCAGACTAAGTTGGTTGATACAATCATAGAGACTGTTCCTGCTCTCTGCCTCGGCCTCTTGCTGTCATCTAGATGGTTATTTATGGCTTTTTCAGTCTTTTTTATTCTGTCATTAACAGCAGATCTCTAGAACTGAGGGCGTTCGGTGGTGTAATCCCAAACATTTTTGTCAATGTTGGCAAGCTCATGTCCCGCTTATCAGCAGGCTTGAAACAGGTATAACACTTCAAGATGCCGTACTAGGGGATGATGAAGGAAAATGAATTCTTTCATAGTGGTCTATTTGGCCATCTTCTTGATTTATCACCCCCTTGAAAAGGCTGCCTATGGGCAGTGAAATATTTGAGCAATGGTTAGTTTTTTATATGTTTTTAACATAAAGCTACATAAATTTCTAAAATATGGTTAAAAAAATGAAATTATCGCAATACAATTCATCGTACAAGACAAGGGGGATAAATTATAGGTTCTGCCCATGGCAAGTTTAAAATATAGAAGAGCAGAGAGTAAAAATTTCAATAGAAAAAAAAAATTACCTTGACCAAGGCTCCAACGACACCCAAGCTCGTCAATCGAAGGTACTCAAAGGATCTCGTCTTACTAACAGTGTGAAGAAACGGGTAGAGGAAGAGAGGTATTTGTGCTGCAAAAAATAATTACTGTCATGAGGAGTTTAGGGGACCATCAAAGTTGTCTGCAAAAATTGCTTATTTACCATCACTTTTCTAAAGATTTGAGATCAAAATAAGAAATTCTATCAACCGTAGATTGAAATGCTTTTTCTTTAAAAAAGGAATAAGAAGAATTTCCAATGACTTGAAGTACATTAATGCATTGATGATGGTGAATGAAATTAACAAAGAAGCGTTTCTGGAGATACTCTTTGCAAGAGTCTTGACCGGAAAGATATTCATCTCCACGGAAACCATTGGGAAAGATTTGGGAAGCATAACATCTTTTTAGAACACTGTAGAGAAAGATATCAAATTTTGTAGGTGAGGAAAGTTAAAATTTGGTCCTTGATTCTGTCATACATTACACCATCAAAGCTGGACATAGTAGAACCTGCAGTGTTTCTATGGCCAAGATAACAGCAACTGCAAGGGTACAGGCACTTATCCACAATACAGTGTCTGTGGTCCACATTTGTTAAACTGTCTCCCTTAGTCCTTTTGAAACCTTACCAACTGTGATCTTGGACTTTAATTCGATAAATTCAAATCAAATAGAGACAAATTTCTAAGATTTGTTCCAGACAAACGCACTTCTCAAGTTCTCAAGATATCTGGATTATCTAATGGCGGATGATATCAGTCTACCGCTGCTCAATTTTAGTTGTAAAACATTAATAATAACAACAATGATAATAAATTACCTTGTAAGAATGGTGATCTTGTTTCTGAGTGGGAGGCAACACACTGAAGTAGCGCTAAAGCATTGCAAACTCGATTCGACTGTTGCACCTGTTTATAAAAACAAAACACATAACATTTTATCAAAACTTTTACAAGCATGGTTTATTTTTAAATTAATCTATTAGAACTTTATAAACTTAGATAATCAGGCTCTCGTATTATATTATATTTGCTGGAAAAGGAATGGAAGGAAACATTGATTTGGGACTTACGCTAATTATTAACCAATTCATCAAATTAATTAAACTGGAGCACCACAAGGCGTTCGTCAAGTTTTGCCGATTTATCTCCTTGTAACCCTGTGCTTTGTAAATTAGGTTTTAAGTAAGTCCCCAAATCATTGTAAGAATAGTTACTGATGAAGATTTCCTCGAAACTTTTACAAGCATGGTTTATTTTGAACTAACCTGTTTAAAAGGTATAGTATACCAGATGTTTAAAAGTACTACAGTTTGATGTGCACCTGACATCATAAGGGAGAGGTTTTGTCTCACAGAATTGGTGTATATTGAAGATGTAATAATATTATGGAAAAGCAATATCAATTAACAATGTATACATACATTCAAATTTGGCGGATTGATCATGGGATAAATATTCACTATTTCTTGAAGCAATGCAGCAATTGTACCTAGATAGATCAAAATAAATACATGAAAGTCTAAATGCAAACCAAGAACTAGAACAGCAACTATAGTAAGTTAATGAGATAAGAAAGCGAAATTCATACAAATAAAACATACCGAATGAGTGCCATAGCATTGGAGCCAAATCTGACACAACCTCTCTCTTTTTGCTGGGAAAATGAGATGAACATCAAATTACCATATTTACTGGCCAGATCGCTTATCTTAAAGAAAATGTTGTGAAATGAGTGTCTTTGGATGATACAGAACTTCAGTATAGCCAGAAATTATGGTTCCGATATTTTTGGCTATACTGAAATGAGTGTGTTCCTGAAAAGAGCAGCTATAAAATAAGAATGCTTTGAACTGATGAACGTACTCTGTTACAATTCCAAATTCAACTCCTTATAACCATGTTACATAGGAATTTGCAAAAGTCAGAAACTGTAAGAAAATCAGAGAAAATATCTTGTCTTGATATTTAATTAATTAAGAATATGGGAGCGATTCTGCACTTGCATTTTACAGCTCCCATAAGTTGCACCCACAAATGGTGCAAGTGAAACCCTGATATCCAATAAATTAATCCAAAAAAAGTTTACCCTGTTGAATATAACATTCCAGTAGCATCAGGTCAAGTATTGAAATACCCCCCAAGGAGACACACAAAGAAGGTCAGGAGGAGGGTCAGGAGGAGTAGAATGTATCTGGGATACAAAATAAAAACCCTACCTCAGTTCGACAAGAGCATGCTCCCTTGTTTTCATGCTTGATAGTTCCAAGATCCAGTTGTACACTTTTTCTCTTTCTGCCGGGGAGAGTTGTGTTGAGGGTTGGGCAACTTGCTGAGGCTGGCCAAACCTCTGAAATTTAACAGCATCAGAACTAACTGAACGATATTTGCACAGGAGAGGTTTATGTTATAATTCTCTGATAAACAATTAACAACAAGAATAAACAAAGGTAATACAATTTGCATGCTTACCTGAGGAGCTAGTGGATGCATCATTTGGAAAATGTTACGTTGAGTCCAACTTTATAAACAACTTTGTATATGATGACGTCATAAAGTTACCTAATAGCTTCACAAAGAGGGCAGCGTGGCCTAAGCGAAAGTTATCATTCTTTAAATATATTTTTCTTCCTGAAGCCTTCTTCACTCCCTGGCGAGAACTTATTTGTACGATAGTAAATGTCTTAAGTTTTATCTTCAAATATTCACATGCCAAATTCTAGGTCAATTCTGAAGACAATTTATATTTTCCTCGCCACTTCCCGACCTTTCGCTTTGTCGAAATCACAATCTGAAGCTCGTCGAGTTAACGACAGCAATGCTCACGGCTTTTGATTGGACAATAAGAATAGTCCTATTTTGAACAATGCCGGAGGGCTGAAAAGTGGCAACAATGGAGAACTTTGCATGTCAAAGCGTGCAATGCAAATACCACATTTTTTTTATGTGAATTCAAAAATAGTTACAAATACAATCTTCTAGCAATAACAACAGAAATATAGAAAGATGTGATGAAGCTATACAGGCCACGGATATACACGCTTTTTTTCTTGTATGGAAATTTTTATAAGGAACCTAGAACTAGAATTTCTTATAAAATACAATGGATTCTTTTGTTCTATCGTTTTCCTGTAACGATAGAAAATTTAAGGGACTTTTAGTACTAGGCCTTGAGGTAGGTTCCTTATAAAGTAAAAAGTGTGTAAGGTCTTCCTGACCTTTCTAAGGCAGCAATCAGGCCCGTCGGAAGCGGGGGGGGGCTGGGGGGGCTTTAGCCCCCCCAATAATTCTCCCAAGTAAGATATTTGATATGGCAAAAAACCTTTAAATCTTTTGTTTCTCCCCAATAGCCCCCCAAATCGAGAAATGCTTCCGACGGCCCTGTAGCAATTGAGGAGTATTTCAATCCCTTTCAATTTGTACAAGGTTTTTCCAAAGACAGAAGGATTTCCAGAGATTTTCATGGGGTTTTCATCAAAAAATAGGATTCAAAGGATGAAGTGATTTGCTCCTTGGCAGTCATAGCAGGGGCGCATCTAAGGGGGGGGTTGTGGGGGTTGTAACCCCTGTCCTTTTTATCAAGGAAGCTAATTTGCCCTATTTTCGTCAGGCTAAACATTCTGAATTCCCCATTTTAAAGAGAAATTGAAGGATTCTAAGCCATTTTAAAGCCTCGGAAATGTCAAAATCTCAGGACTTTCCAGGGGCTCTGCCCCCTTGACCCCTACTAGAGTCCTTCCCTGCCCTTTTTTGCAGCTAAAACCCCTGCCCTCCAAAATTCCTAGTTGCGCCCCTGCATAGGCGTAGGAGGCAGGGGGCCTGGGGGTTGGGGCGTCATTCTCCTTTGAAAGTTTCTTTGAAAATGAGGCCCATTCGCAAAATTTTGCCCTCGGTCTGGCAAAAAGCATCGTAAACAGAGGGTTTTTGTCGGGCAACCCTTCTAAATTTCGGGAGCCCATATGCTGATGTTGGTCGCAATAAACAGAAAATTATCAGAATCATTGCTGTACATTCTGGCATGTGATAAAATGAACTTAACAAAAAAAGAAAAAGTATGCAACACATTGAAAATATACACACATCATCTGTAAATTTATTTAATTTGATTTCATTTAATTAGGTAATATTCTTGTTGATTTTTCTGATTTACATTTTGCATTGTCATTCATAATAAGCATCAACAGAAAAAATCATAAATATATTTTATGCCTCCTGCCATTTCCAATAAAGTGAGTCCCTGGAAATAAGTTTTCATTGATTTATCAGGTGGAAGGATGTTGGGGATAATTTCTCAGTATGGTAAAGGAATACTAGGAGAATCGGGCAGAGAAATCTATAATAACTTCTTCCTAGTGGCAAAGAGCTCTAAAGAGTTACACCCCCTCCTCAAAATAAAGATGGTTCCTCATCCCTATGTTCTTAGAATGCTTATGTATTTATCACTGGACAATAGGAGAGCCCAAAATCTAAAGTTTATAAAATAATAAGAGACTATTCAAAAATAAACCATTATTTTCTAAAAAATGGTTTATTGCTGATTTTTTATTTATTATTGGAAGGTTTCATACATAATAAAAATGTTTAAGTAAAGAGAAATGATCAAGGATCCCAATCAGCGCTGTCGGTAGTATCCGATCTTTGCTTTGGTGGAGGTATCATAGCGGAGATGCGATCCATGGCAGACACATCACCACTACTGCTACTTGATGCTGCTTCTGACTTCTGGCCAGAGATTCCCTTTCTCCTCATGCTCAATTTAGAGAACAAATCGGACATCAGATCACCCCCTCCTGATTCAGAAGCTGTGCTCTTCTCTTTCTCTTTTTTCCTCTCTTGTTTCCTACTCTTCGCATCTTTGAGTTTTACTTTCCCTTGGCCGCCGGCGCTCCTGATAGCGGCCATCAGATCAGAACGGCCATCTGAGGCTACTTCCGCAGGAACTGCCGGGCTTTTGGATGCACTTGTCCCTGAAAACAAACACAAAATGTTCATAATTCAACCCACTCCGATATTTTACTGAATCTGCCAAAAAAGCATAATCTTTACCAGGCTATGCAAAATCTTACTTCATGTTGAGTGCAAAGATTTACATCTGTTTAATTCTGAAAAGCTGAATAATTGCAAACTTATCTTTTTAGATTTCTTTTGATTCAATGAGTTGAAAAAAAGGGTTTGTTGACATTCAATATTGCGCCAGGCAGCAGGCAGTAAAGTTTCGAGACATTACAGTACAAAGAACTTAAGTGATATGATATGTCACAAAGCCTAATCAATTCGGAAGTTTTGAAGACAGATACTAACATGGGTTATTCAAGGCAATAAGATGGTTTCCATTCAGGTTTCCTTTGACAACTGAAAATGCATGTTTTAAACTGTTGGCCAGTCTTCAGTCTGGTGTTGAAATCGCTCAACGTTTTGCTCATGAAATTGCACAAATGCTCATGAAAAAAGGAGTGTTAAATCTAAGGCCAAACATACCTGTGTCCAAATTTTCTGTTGGAATACTGGGTGGTGGGGGTGGTGGCGGCATTGCTCCTGGGGGCGGCGGTGGTGGTGGAGGAGGTGGTGGAGGAGCTTCAGCTGCAGGAGGGGGTGGTGGGGGAGGTGCTGGACCATCACCAGGAGGAGGTGGGGGTGGGGGCATTGCAGAATCTGTTGTTGAAGGCATTTCTGGCACACCAGTGTCTACACTTGGCAGATCAGGAATCGTAAGACCAGGAATCAAGGATGGCGCAATTGATGGTCCAAGATCAGCACTGTAAGAAAAGTAAACCAATTTCTTATCATTGTGGAAGTTCTCTGTAAAGATTTTTATAACATTGTTATAGCTTTGAAAAGAGGCTCTTTTCAGGGGACAATTAGGGGTTAACTGATCCAGGAGAAACAGGGGGGAAGACAAAGGCTTTTGGGGTGCTATGAAAAGTTCTGAAACTTGGAAATGTATTAATCATTATTTATCATACATTTCCCACCCTCAACATCTCATTGAAGGTCGATTCATGTTCTAAGATGGTTTCCAAAGAATTCCAATATGCATGATATATTCAAAGGGGCCGTATTCAAAACTACTTAAAAGAGGGCAATAGCTAAATCAGCTATAATTATAGATTTTGGGATAAATTTGGGAAATCTTTTAAATGGCTATCGTGTAGGTCTTAATTTCAGTGGTACCACCATAGGGGGTAGGGGGACTAGAACTCCCTGTTGGAAGAGGCTAGATATAGCCCCAATGCCCTTGTGAAATAGGCTATGCACTTGTGCCAACCTACAAATATACTTGCCTATATGACAGATCATCAGCAACCCCTGGTAAGTCGGGCAGGTATGCTGGGACATCAATCTCAGGAACTTCACCAAGTCCGGGCATGTACAAATAATTATCTGCATTCCCTCTCTCAATCTGCTCCCTGTTGGTAATGGTACTTGGCGCTGCCCCAAGATTGCTGTCTTCTTCCTCCATGGCCGTTCTGACCTTCGTGATTGCCCCAGATAGGGGGTCCAGCATAACATACTTCTTATATGGGTTCTCGGCCGTGTTGAAGAGCAACAAAGAGCTGACTGATTCAACATTATTTGGGAGTTTCCCAAGCCCCTCACCCCTATCAGAATCATCTTTATCTTTACTAGAAGTGTTTATATGATGATACGGCAACCTCTCCTTCAAAATTCTACTGTCGATCACTCTGTGCCTTGACTTGATACCCGGATTGGATCTCCTGATTTCTGACAATCTATTTTCCCCACTGAATAAGGACCTGTAAGGCTCCAACTCATCAGATGCAGGATATTTTGCACTTGAGAAAACCTGGATCGCTTTCTTGCTACCTTTCAGCTTGTCTATTTTAGCTTGTGCAAGCTCTGTGCGTTTGTTGATGGCATTTATCTTGTCCCTGTATTCCTGGGTCCTAGCTGTGATTCTCCCAAAAATGTCTTCTGAAATTTTTTCTAAATAAAGCAGTGTGTCCGCTACACCGACCATGAACTCCTCATGTCGAAGCTTTGGAGAAAGAATGGAAACGTTGTATGCTTTCTCAGGCATTCTTGATTTTTCGTCTGTGTTCTCAACTCGTTAGCTACGCTGGAAATGTTGTAAAGCAAACGAAAACAGAGTTGAAGTCGAAGAGGAACTGAACTTTCAACTGGCCTAATTCGTGGTTGAGTTCTCCGTATGACGTCATAGGTCACAGGATCCCAATGTGATGAAGAAAGCTAGAACGAGGCTACATACATTTTGCTCACTTGGCTATTTCTACTTTGCCTTTTCTTTGGCTTCCACTTAGGGGTAGCAAAGAGTTAAATGAGCCATTGCTTCGTTCAAGATATCTAATTCCCATTTCAAGTCAACGGGTCAATATTTTGGATATCAAAATTTAGAATTCTAACAACTCCATCTCGTCTTAAGAGAGAATAGCCATTTTAATGCGAAATTGTTATAAAAACTATTTAGGTGATCTCGTCAACCATACACAATTTCACCATAACATCAAATATCATCCTTCTGTTTGTTTTTCTCAATATGGAACAGTCCCTCTTTAGAAAAGTAAGATAATTCGTAAGCATAGCGATCAGGCAAGAAGCTTTTTAGAGGCTATAAATGTTTACATATATTTCCGATTTTTCTCCCTTTCCTTTGTCGAAGTAAGAACAAATGAAGGAAAAAACCGAGTGAAATTTCAATAGATATCAAAATTTTGTCACAATTGACGTAATAATGCTAAGAAACTGAGTTTAATACATTTATAGATACAAATACCCTTTTCGATTTCTTTTAGCAAATAACAACTAGTAAACAAAAAACTTGGGATAGGCTGAGGATATAATCAAATGTGATGACATTTTTGGTGAGCTTTCCAGCTTCTACTTGTAATGAGCATCTAAATAATGGGGTTTTTGGGGTAGCTTTACCCTTCAAAAATCGTTCAAGCTGCAAGTGTAACAGGAGATTCGTAAAGATACAGGCTTTTTGGTAGATCGTTTAATACCTCCTATACTTTTCTTCTGGGTCACCCAGTCAATATATACTTCTTTAGTGTTCTAATGGCAAGGTGCAGATATGCAAAAACTACACCACGCAAGAAGAAAAGAGGCAAATACAACAGGGTCTTGTATTATAAATTATCAAACATCGACAAAAAACTCGTATGTTCTTGATTTTATATCACACTTTGCAGTAATAAGACTTTGAAAGATTTGTGATGTTTTCCTATCAACAAAGCAATGTGGCCTGAACTGAATGGAAAACGACTATACCACGCCAGTTTTTGAAAACAACAAAACTGTAACTGTTGATGAAAATAATGCCAAATGAAGCCAATAACAATGTCAACAACATTGCTGCCCAACTAGGCCAAGGGTAAATGAATCGGATGGCAGACACAGTGGCCAAACTGAGCAGCCTTTGAGCAAAAAAAGATTTTAAAGTTGCTAGACAATGTTAACTAGCTTGCCTGTATGGGGTTTAATCACCATCCTAAAGATTGGTCAGCACAGGCAACTGTATCTTTTTCCTGAATAATTAAAGACCCAGAGAGTCCATTCAGGAAGATATTTGAAGAATACAAGAGCCTGAAAATACAAAACCAATCATTCAGGCCTTGAAAATATTCTTGAAGCACTAAATAAATTAAGGCAGTTGCAGGCGCACACTACGGGTAAAATCCAATAAAAATAGAACGCGTGTGGTACATTGATTGTGTTCATATAAAATTATGGTACTTAAAGTTATTATACGTCATTTTTTATTATGCAAACTACGGGTGCTGGTCCAGCGGTAACAGTAAGGATTGGTGCAATGTGATTGGCTAGAATTATCCTCAATAAACCAATCAAAATCTTTCGACTTCACATCAAACAATTAATCTGACGTCACATGAAATAACTCCTCAAATGTTGCAAAAAACTATCAAAATCAATTAATCACAAACATTCATCAAAACATTCGATATTTTTATAATATCAGCTGCTGTATCAAGATGGGAAACTTTTTGACGAAATCCAACCGAGTTGTACCCTTTCAGCCGGAAAGGGAGATTAATGAACCAACATTGTCTTTACGCCAGAGGCTACTTTGCCTCAACAGTCGTGTGGAGCCAGTTCTTCAAGATCGTGCGGCAGAACAAGGCCAGGCAAACCAAGTCGTGCTCCTTCCTCAGAGACAGGAGGTAGCTCAGCCACCATTGAAATTGTGGCAAAGGCTTCTGTGCATTGACAACAGAGTGGCACCAGTACTTCTGGTCGCAGAGCATGACCCGGAGGCACACCGTGCTCCACTGGAAGCAGGCCCGGCAAAAGTAGGCGTCAGGGCAGATTCCAACCTGAACCTCGTCGTTGAGGATGTGTCAGATCTATCGATGCGAGAGGTCTATGGGCGTGAATGGAACCCAATCGTATCGGCGCCTTTGCGCAGTGAGCAATACAAGGAAGCCCAAGCGAACGTGGGTGACGGAAAAGTGAGAAAATATCCGAAACCAGTTGCGTTTCATATCGATCTTAATAATCCGCTCGATCCTTTCATGACCGTTTATTCATTTTCATTCTACGACCTTCCTGATCGATTGCCAAAGAGATTGGAACAGTTGCCTTCGCTCAATAGAAAACGCGTCTGGCACAGGTAAAATTCACACCATTTCATATTTTGTTTGTTTGTTTGTTTTTCCTTCCTTTGCTTAGTCTTGTCTTATTATTTTCGTTTCTTTTTGCCACGGTTAGGGTAAATATTAACTATTCCAGTTCATAATTAAAGAAATAGCCAAATAAAATTCACACCATTTTATTCCATTTCATTCAAGGCCCTATTCCATTTCATGAATAAAGAAATAGCTACATTTTTTGGAAGAATATGAATTGACAGGCATCTGACAGGAGGGTTTAATCTTAGTAGTCTTAGTTTAGTTAGTCTCAGTGAGTCTTAGTAATCTTAGACTTAATCTTGAACTGAAACATTTTCTTTTAGAAGGGACACTTTCCGTATCCTCCACATCTTTTATGAATGCTATGAAATTTAACACATTAAACATCTTGCACAAGGTATCCACCGCATTTAAGATGGTATAACACTTCTTTGTAAGTATGTACGTTTGCTAAAGTGTATTCGTGTAGGGTTTCTATAGGGTCATAGGCAAATTCTACGAATATTTTTTTGAAAATCATGAACATTTCCTAGATGGGTAGACGCTGAGCAATCAAAAGCAGACCTGAAGCCAAAAGTTATCAGTGAAGATATTCTAGAAAAACTGGAGGCAGAAAAGCGGAGAGAAATCGCCAAACATTTAAAAGAGAAGGAACAAAAAGCGGAGCTCAGAAGACTACGCTTGCTCGAGAAGAAAAGCCTCAAAGCAGAGAGGGCGAAGAGAAGACGTGACAGGGCGAGGCAAAGGCTTCTGAGGTTGTCAGAGAATGCTTCCGTGGAAGCAAGAGAGAGCCTGGAGACCAAAATGCGGCGTGCTGAAGACAAGAAGGCTTCCCTCAGACTGAAGAAAGAAGACAAGCTGGAGCTTGCACGCCTACGACGTCTCAGAGCCACCCTCAAGTCACGGGCTGCCAAGGCCCAGGATATGGAGATGGTCAGCGATGCTGATGACGCAGTGCCTCAGCAAGATAACGAGGCAGAAGTAGCCAATGAGGTACTGACAGAATACAACGACGTGACAGCCAGTTGCTCGTACAATAAAGGACCTGAAACCGTCAAGGTATAACCTTTCGTATCCACTGACAATTGCAACAGTGAATATCATTAGAAACTAACTTCTTTTTATTTACAAGTTTTTTCCACAAAAAGTGGGGGAGGGGGTACAATTTTTAAGGGACCTATATTCATAGATTGAGAAGTAATTTCTGCAATCCATCGATTATTTTGCAAAGATTCTGAAGTAGAAATGCAAAAAGGTTCAATTTGAGCATTCCTTCGAAGGAGTGTTTGACATTGGGATATTCTTCAAAAAATGTTCACTCTTTGACATCATTGCAGAGTGAGATAAGGAGCAGATGAAATTGAGGTTGACAGAACCTCACAAAACATTAGAATTTACCAACTAGAATTCACACAAACAGGCTTTACTCACCTATGCCTCAGGGAGGGGGGGGGGACATTTCGTTGTTGACTAGGGAGACTAAAAATAGGGCTGGAAGTAGTAGCATAAAGCCCTTCAGACCCCCTAGCTGGAGGGGCCAAGGCCCACCTGGGCATTATGCTAAAAAAGGACTGCAGAAAGAAATGGCAAGTTCATAGATTGATTCCCTAAAACCTCAGGACTGATGACTTTATTCGACTTCCTTAGGATTCTGGCAACGAATTGGTGGGAGACTCGTCTAGCTTCAACTTTGAAGATGATGGCAAACAGGACCTGGCTGAGATCGAGACATATGAAAGTGATGGAGAAGAAGGCGTATTTGACTATGTACAAAACAGAGGGAAAAGCAGTGATACTGATTCCTTTTGGGACTTGCCTATATAAGTAATATGGGTATGTAAAAAATATAAAAACACAAAAAAATAAAAAAAAAACTTAAAAAACACAAAAAAATTAAAAAAATCTTAAAAAACACAAAAAAATAAAAAATTCTGAAAAAAACACAAAAAAATAAAAAATCCTGAAAAAAACACAAAAAATATAAAAAATGCTGAAAAAACACAAAAAAATAAAAAAATTCTGAAAAATAGCACAAAAAATAAAAAATCCTGAAAAAAACACAAAAAAAATAAAAAATCCTGAAAAAAACACAAAAAAAATAAAAAATGCTGAAAAAACACAAAAAAAATAAAAAAATTCTGAAAAATAGCACAAAAAAAACAAAGAACAAACTCTGGATGAATTCAAGAGCACCAGCCTCTCTCCTTGACTTGAAGTCAAAAATATTTGTAAAAATTAAGCTGCAGTTGCTTCTTGATATTAAGTCATACAGGCCTGGTAATAGGCTGTCGGAGTTCAAACATCTGGCAATTCAACAATGGAGAACCGTTCATGAAACATCAGTGGAAGTGCCAAAGAGACCTGATTTTGGCCAATAGCATGGAAGATTATGAAACACAAAGACCTTTTGAAGTAGTATTTTTATTGTGAAGTATTTAAATTGTATGTATCTGGTATTACAACAGTGAATTCTTTTAATATTTATCAGTTATGATCTACTTTTATTGAGAGTCTCTCTTTTGTATTATCTTCTTGGCTGGGGTATCAGATTCCCGCATACAAGAAACCCCTCTTAAATCAAGTCCTCTGGATGTTTCTCAGACCTTTTCAAGAAGAACATTTCACCACAGTTGTGGTTAGACGCTCTACTCATCTGGTTTACAAGCTCTATGCACTGTTGAAAGCCAACAGTGTTCGCTCTGGTCACAAGAAAACATTTTGATTCTTTTCATGTAATGGTACTTTTTATGATAAATTTCAAGGTTTCTTGTAAATGTGCATATCAATTTTTTTCAAAAAGTAGCTAGCGTTTTAACAGTCAGTGCAAAAAGCAATCCCATTCTTCATGTTGCCACCCAAAAAAATATTCTGTTCTAGTTCTTATGCTAAATGTTCCCTAACATCTATGACATGTGTAGAGGAATGTTTGAGCAATGTAGAGCAATTATGCTTATACTTCTGCAGTTAGCTAAACAACAACATTTCTGATTGCTTCACTCCAGTATAATTGCTCTACAGTAAAAGAAAAAATCCAGAATATTTGTAACAATAATAGTTTTCCTCGAGTAAATACATTTGGTCTTATCAAGGCTGTTTCTGACACAATATTCGACATGATAGTCACCACTTATCATGACAAGCCTTTGATATTTAGTGGGGCAGCGTTTCGGGAGACGGACCTCTACCCAAACGTTGCCCCACTAAATATCAAAGGCTTGTCATGATAAGGGGTGACTATCATGTCGAATATTGTAATAGTTTTCCTTCTCTAATAATGTCTTACCCACAATTCTCCAAATAGGAATTCACAAAGAATTCATAACTTTGTGCTTTCGAAACATTTCAATGTTTTAAGACAAATTGTCAAATCTCAAGAATCTTCTAAAGGTGCTTACCATTAATGCACTGATCAGTATCAAATACATTTGCTGCATTCGCAGGGGTCCTTTCCAATGAACACAAATCATCCCATCCACTCCGAAGTTCCAGATGAACAAGGCCATTGTCATGTAGTCCATTGCAATGTTGTACAACTTGAACAGCTCTCTAAATGTAAAACATATGACAATCAAAGCTGGGGTTCAGTTGGTAGAGTAGTTGGGACGCAAATCAAGAGGTTGCTGGTTTGAATCCTACCCCGATTGTTCCCAAATTGTTTAATTGAAATTCAGAAACTGTGAAAATTACTTTTCTTTATGACTGTCATTGCAGGGATGCCAAGCCTCATTTCTCAAGATATTTTTAAGAAAAATATAACACACAGAAGCTAATAATCAAAACAATGCTGCTAAATGAAACTTTCTACTTACAAATATGTCCTCTCAATATTTTTAGAGTAATATGTAACAGATGAAATGGTTGCAACGACTTAAAATTATCTTTTTTTAGATTTATCGTGATTTCATTAGTTGCCAAAAACAGTTTGTTTACATTCAATATCAAACAAGGCTGCAAGCAGTAAAATTTCAAGACATTAAAAGGTACTTAGGTGATATCATATGTCACAAGGCTAGATCAACTTGAAAGTTGATAAGTATCAAAGACATTATTAAAGTAATAAATGACAAATAATGCTAATATTGCATGGGTTATTCCAGGTAATAAGATGGTTTCCATTCAAGTTTTCTTCAATAACTGGAAATGTATGTTTCAAATTGTTTGGCAGTTTTCAGTGCGGTGTTGAAATTAATCAACGTTTTGCTCATGAAATTGCGCAAATGCTCATGTAAAAAAGGAGTGTGAAATCGAAGGCCAAACATACCTGTGTCCGTATTTTCTGTTGGAATACTGGGTGGTGGAGGTGGTAGAAAGGTCTCGAAGTTAAAAATGAAGGAAAAAACCGAGTGACATTTCAAAAGATATCAAAATTTTATTATGATTCACGTAATAATCTTAAGAAAGCTGAGTTTTACACATTTATAGATACAAATACCCTTTTCAATTTCTGATAACAAATAGAAACTAGTAAACATAGAACTTGCGCTAGGATGAGGATATAATCAAATGTGATTACATTTTGGTGAGCTATCCAGTTTCTACTTGTAATGAGCATCTAAATAATGGGGTTTTTGGAGTAGCATTACCCTTCAAAGAGTTTTCAAGCTGCAAGTGCAACAGGAGATTCGTAAAGATACAGGCTTCTTGGTAAATCGTTTGATTCCTCCTATACTTTTGTTCTAGGTCATCCAGTCAATATATACGTCTTTATTGTACTAGGCACCCAGGCTGGTCAGTTCCTTACCAATTTTCATAGATTATTTACTTAATTCATTTTGAAATCAAACTCTTTTCTCGTAGGAGACTCGATCCCAGTAAAGTCTAGCTCCTAACAGAAAGGATGGTCTTAATCACCGTCCTTAAAGATTGGTCTGCACAGGTAAGTATCAACTGTATGATTTTCCTGAATGTTTAAAGACCCAGAGAGTCCATTCAGGAAGATATTTGATGAATACAAGAGCCTGAAAATACAAAAGCAATCATTCAGGCCTTGAGAATATTCTTGAAGCACTGGATAAATCAAACCAGTTGTAGGCGCGCACTACGGGTACTTGTCCAGCGGTAACAGTGTGAAATGGTGCAACGTGATTGGCTAGAATTAGCCTGAATCAACCAATCAAAATCTTTCGACTTCACATCAAATGATTAATCTGACGTCACATGAAATAACTCCTCAAATGTTGCAAAAAACTATCAAAATCAATCAATCAGAAAAAATTCATCAAAACATTCGATATTTTTGTAATATCAGCTGTTGTAACAAGATGGGAAACTTTTTGACGAAATCCAACCGAGTTGTACCCTTTCAGCCGGAAAGGGAGGTAAATGAACCAACATTGTCTTTACGCCAGAGGCTGCTTTGCCTCAACAGTCGTGTGGAGCCAGTTCTACAACATCGTGCCCCAGAACAAGGCCAGGCAAACCAAGTCGTGCTCCTTCCTCAGAGACAGGAGGTAGCTCAGCCACCATTGAAATTGTGGCAAAGGCTTCTGTGCATTGACAACAGAGTGGCACCAGTCCTTCTGGTCGCAGAGCGAGACCCGGAGGCACACCGTGCTCCACTGGAAGCAGGCCCGGCAAAAGTAGGCGTCAGGAAAGATTCAAACAAGAACCTCGTCGTCGAGGATGTGTCAGATCTGTCGATGCGAGAGGTCTATGGGCGTGAATGGAACCCAATCGTATCGGCGCCTTTGCGCAGTGAGCAATACAAGGAAGCCCAAGCGAACGTGGGTGACGGAAAAGTGAGAAAATATCCGAAACCAGTTGCGTTTCATATCGATCTTAATAATCCGCTCGATCCATTCATGACCGTTTATTCCTTTTCATTCTACGACCTTCCTGATCGCTTGCCAAAGAGATTGGAACAGTTGCCTTCACTTAATAGAAAACGCGTCTGGCACAGGTAAAATTCACACCATTTAATGTTTTGTTTGTTTGTTTGTTTTTCCTTGCTTTACTTAGTCTTGTCTTGTTATTTTTGTTTCTTTGTGTCAGAAAACATTCAAACCTTTCAGGGGCTATTCCATTTCATGAATAAAGAAATAGCCAAATGTTTTGGAAGAATATGAATTGACAGGCATCTGACAGGAGGGTTTAATCTTAGTAGTCTTAGTTTAGTTAGTCTCAGTGAGTCTTAGTAATCTTAGACTTAATCTTGAACTGAAACATTTTCTTTTAGAAGGGACACTTTCCGTATCCTCCACATCTTTTATGAATGCTATGAAATTTAACACATGAAACATCTTGCACAAGGTATCCACCGCATTTAAGATGGTATTACACTTCTTTGTAAGTATGTACGTTTGCTAAAGTGTATTCGTGTAGGGTTTCTATAGGGTCATAGGCAAATTCTACGAGTATTTCTTTAAAAATCATGAACATTTCATAGATGGGTAGACGCTGAGCAATCGAAAGCAAACCTAAAGCCAAAAGTGATCAGTGAAGACATTCTAGAAAAACTGGAGGCAGAAAAGCGGAGAGAAATCGCCAAACATTTCAAAGAGAAGGAACAAAAAGCGGAGCTCAGAAGACTACGCTTGCTCGAGAAGAAAAGCCTCAAAGCAGAGAGGGCGAAGAGAAGACGTGACAGGGCGAGGCAAAGGCTTCTGAGGTTGTCAGAGAATGCTTCAATGGAAGCAAGAGAGAACCTGGAGACCAAAATGCGGCGTGCTGAAGACAAGAAGGCTTCCCTAAGACTGAAGAAAGAAGACAAGCTGGAGCTTGCACGTCTACGACGTCTCAGAGCCACCCTCAAGTCACGGGCTGCCAAGGCCCAGGATATGGAGATGGTTAGCGATGCTGATGACGCGGTGCCTCAGCAAGATAACGAGGCAGAAGTAGCCAATGAGGTACTGACAGAATACAACGACGTGACAGCCAGTTGCTCGTACAACAAAGGACCTGCAACCGTCAAGGTATAACCTTTCCTGTCCACTGACAATTGCAACAGTGAATATCATTAGAAACTAACTTCTTTTTATTTACAAGTTTTTTCCACAAAAAGTGGGGGAGGGGGCACAATTTTTAAGGGACCTATATTCATAGATTGAGGAGTAATTTCTGAATTCCATCGATTATTTTGCAAAGATTCTGAAGTAGAAATGTAAAAATGTTCAATTTGAACCCTTCCTTTGAAGGAGTGTTTGACATTGGGATATTCTTCAAAAAATGTTCACTCTTTGACATCATTGCAGAGTGAGATTAGGAGCAGATGAAATTGAGGTTGACAGAACCTCAAAACATTAGAATTTACCAACTAGAATTCACACGAACAGGCTTTACTCACTTATGCCTCAGGGGGGGGGGAATTTTGTTGTTGACTAGGGAGACTAAAAATAGGGCTGGAAGCAGTAACATAAAGCTCTTCAGACCCCCTAGCTGGAGGGGCCAAGGCCCACCTAGGCATTATGCTAAAAAAGGACTGCAGAAAGAAATGGCAAGTTCATAGATTGATTCCCTAAAACCTCAGGACTGATGACTTTATTCGACTTCCTTAGGATTCTGGCAACGAATTGGTGGGAGACTCGTCTAGCTTCAACTTTGAAGATGATGGCAAACAGGACCTGGCTGAGATCGAGACATATGAAAGTGATGGAGAAGAAGGCGTATTTGACTATGTACAAAACAGAGGGAAAAGCAGTGATACTGATTCCTTTTGGGACTTGCCTATATAAGTAATATGGGTATGTATAAAATATAAAAACACAAAAAAATAAAAAAAAACTTAAAAAACACAAAAAAATTAAAAAAATCTTAAAAAACACAAAAAAATAAAAAATTCTGAAAAAAACACAAAAAAATAAAAAATCCGGAAAAAAACACAAAAAAATTAAAAAATGCTGAAAAAACACAAAAAAATAAAAAAATTCTGAAAAATAGCACAAAAAAACAAGGAACAAACTCTGGATGAATTCAAGAGCACCAGCCTCTCTCCTTGACTTGAAGTCAAAAATATTTGTAAAAATTAAGATGCAGTTGCTTCTTGATATTAAGTCATACAGGCCTGGTGATAGGCTGTTAGAGTTCAAACATCTGGCAATTCAACAATGAAGAACAGTTCATGAACATCAGTGCAAGTGACAAAGAGACTGATTATGGCCGATAGCAAGGAAGATTATGAAACACAAGGACCTTTTGAAGTAGCATTTTTATTGTGAAGTATTTAAATTGTATGTATCTGGTATTACAACAGTAAATTCTTGTAATATTTGTCAGTTATGATCCACTTATATTGACAGTCTCTTATTTGTAGTTTCTTCTTGCCTAGGGCATCAGGCTCCCACATACAAGAAACCCCTCTTAAATAAATCCTCTGGATGTTTCTCAGGCCTTTTCAAGAAGAACATTTCACCACAGTTGTGGTTAGACGCTCTACTCATCTGGTTTACTAGCTCTATGCACTGGTGAAAGCCAACAGTGTTCGCTCTGGTCACACGAAAAGGCCTTCAATCTTTACATGGCACTTTTTATGATAAAGTTTAAATTTTTTCAAAAACAACTACACTTTAAGCTTCAAGCGTTTAACGGTCAGTGCAAAATGCACATGATGCCACAAACAGAGATATTCTGTTCTAGTTCTTAGGCTAAATGTTCCCCCTAACCTTTTTGACGTGTGTAGAGCAACATTTTTCTCATGCTTCTGCAGTTAGCTAAACAACAACATTTTGAATTGCTTTACTCCAGTATAATTGCCCTACAGTTAAAGAACAAAACAAGAATATTTGTAACGATAATAGTTTTCCTCCTTGGAAAATGTCTGATCTCTATAACCCACAATACTCAAAATAGGAATACACAAAGAATTCATAACCTTGTGCTTTCAAACATTTCCATGTTTTAAGAAAAATTTTCAAATCTCAAGAATCTTCAAAAGGTGCTTACCATTAATGCACTGATCAGTATCAAATACATCTGCTGCATTCGCAGGGGTCCTTTCCAATGAACGCAAATCATCCCAACCACTCCGAAGTTCCAGATGAACAAGGCCATTGTCATGTAGTCTATTGCTATGTTGTACAGTTTGAACAACTCTCTAAATGTAAAACATATGACAATCAAAGCTGGGGTTCAGTTGGTAGAGTAGTTGGGACGCAAATGATTAGTCTGATTCTGTTGGAATTTTGTACAAAAAGGCAGTATCATATTATCAAACTAAATGAAGCAGACTTGCAGTAGGAATGGGTGTGGTGTATATGGTACAGCTCAATCCAATGAGATGATTGAGTCTTGTCCTAAACAACAAATGGGCAGTTTTCAATCAAGTCTCTCATATCAATGATATAGTCTGGGAAGTGCTTCCTTTTAGTTTGCAGATATTTTGTAATATATAAATGAGGCGAGAGGCGTCAAGGTATATAATGATACTAAACATAAAGTAATACACTGTGCTTGTACCTTGCATGACAATCTTTTATTTATCTTTGCTTTGTAGTTCTTGGTAGGAAATCTCTGGAGCTGGAGCAGGATGATAAAGTGAATTTTGCATTCACATAGACCACCCCTAAGTTTCCATTGATTGGCCAACTTGTAACTGAAACATTTGCCTAACTGAAGCCCTCAAGAGCTCCCACTGGGCAAATATACACATTTCAGAAGAAGAACTATTGAACATAAATAAGCAATCTCTCCTGTTACAACTAAAAAGTGCATAATTTTAGGTTCATGACTGTCTATGATCCTGTATCTTTATTTCAATGGTTCGAAATTTGACGATATTTTGACATTTTTCAAAAGCTAACCGTTTTTGTCTCCTAGAGAGGCTATTGGGTTCCTTGCTGTTTTTGGGTACTTTAAAGCAAGCTCTTTCACATGGTATGTAGTGAGCCTCTGTTTCTGGTCGGAGACATTAAAAGTTTTTGGCATAAAGGCAAGCAGTCGCAAAATGTCTTGAAACCATGTTAGGATTTTATTGACTAAAAGAAGGAATACCCTACCATTTTAAAGCATTTTAAGTATGATTTTCAGACTCTTCATAGCCGAAAGGTATAGATCACCAAGTTTCAAGACAATATCATGTAATTTATGGGTTTTATGCTTATTTGAAGTTAGTTGACTTTCGCGAAGCCAAAATTCGGGCGGGCCACGCCCTAAAATCCTGAAATTTCTGACGGGCCGCCAATCGAAGACGGGTTGAGATATGAAGTTGAAATTTTGTATGTGCTATGTTCTCAATGGTGTCAACACATATTATGAAAATCAGCTAAATCTGAGGGGCTGGGTTACAAAATGCTAAAAAAATCCGATGATTTCATTTGGAATGACCCAAAATGGTTATAAAAATTGTGTATGATTTCGTCAAACAAACACAATTTCACCATAACATGTAAAGTTATCCTTCTCTACATTTTTCTCCATATAGAACAGTCCCTCTTTAGAGAATTTCTCGACGTAAGAAAAAATTAAGGAAAATACCGCGTGAAATTTCAAAAGATATCAAAATTTTGTTACAAGTGACGTAATAATGCTACGACAGCTGAGTTTTACACATTAATAGATAAAAAAACCCATTCATTGTGAAATCAAACTCGTTTCTCTTAAGAGACTCGATCCCACAAAATTCTGGCTCCTAATGGCAAGGTGCAGATATGCTAAAAACTACGCCATCCGAGAAGACAAGAGGCAAATACAACAGGGTCTTGTATTATAGATTATCAAAGATCAAGAAAAAACTCGTATGTTCTTGATTTTATATTACACTATGCAGCAATAAGACTTTGAAACATTTGTGATGTTTTCAATCGGCAAAGCAATGTGGCCTGAACTTAATGGAAAACGACTATACCACGCCAGTTTTTAAAAACAAAAAAACTGTAACCGTTGATGAAAATAATGCCAAATTAAGCCAATAACAATATCAACAACATTGCTGCCCAATTAGGCCAACGGTGAACGAATTTGTTGGCAGACACGGTGTTCAAACTGGGCAGCCTTTGAGCAATAAAAGGTTTTGAATGTTACTAGACAATGTTAGCCAGCTTGCCAGCCAGCTTGCCTGTATGGGGTTTTAATCACCGTCCTTAAAGATTGGTCTGCACAGGTAAGTATCGACTGTCTGGTTTTCCTGAATATTTAAATACCCGAGACCCAATTACTCAAACAAATACCTGTTCACTGGCTAAAGTGTCAGTGAACGGCTTAACTACCGATCTAGTTGCGAAATGAAATATGAGTCCAAATGTGATGGAGATGGGCAGAGCAGGCAGTGCTTTTCTGTAGATTGCCAGCAGCAGAAGAGTGAGGCACAGACCCTGGAAACATAAACAAAATATCAGGTTATTGCATCATCTACTACTGAGGATGGGTTTTAAACATACTAGCTATAACCCATATTCAATATATGGGGCACTTTCCGTTTTGTAAGGCCTAAATGGCAGTGTTAAAGCCAATGACGTTGGACATTCCTTACACCGGGTACCTTCTTTTATAAAGCTCTCAAAATTAAGTCCTACTGAGTATCTTTCTCAGTCTAGTATTCCCCCCTGTCTCTCCCATCTTTAATCGAGCCCTGGTGTAATACTTCAATCGGTTCTTATTATCCTTCATTCATTCTTTTCCGTTTTTTGAAGGGCACTGGGCTCGAAAACCTCAGGGTTTATCTAAAGGACCTCGACAACGTTAAATAGACATTTTGACTTTACATAACATGCTCTTATTATTGTGTTTAAATATCTTCTACTTGCAAACTATATTTTGTTGTTGAATGAAAAATTGATTTGAAAAAGTGAAATAATCTAACAGAAAAGCTTACGCTGATTTTATTGAATATCTCAAGGTAGAAGATCTAGGCATATTCTCGTGAGTGGACTAACACAAATGTCATGTGCCTCAACTAGGTGAATGAATATACAACAACAACTTTTTGAAATCTGGTGAAATAACCTCTAAATGGATCGAACATTACGCTAAATAGAATGATGTGTCCACAATTTCCAACTCAGGGGGTATATCATTTCATTTTTTTTCCTTTTATTTTCTTTATATGCAATAACCTTCAGCTGGTTGAAGTTTGGATTAATTGGTAGGTAGATAGATGAATAGATGGATAGATGATCATAGGTCAATAGATAGATAGATAGATAGATAGATAGATAGATAGATAGATAGATAGATAGATAGGTTGAGCCTAGAGCCTCCCCTCAAAAGGCAAGCTTACGAATAACCTAATTGGAGCAAAGCATTTTAGGTTTCGTGTGTATCCAGCCATAGAATTACCCACATCCGAGGCATTTATACAGTTCGGATTGATTCACTACTTCACTACTTGTGGAGACATCTAGATACTTATCCCGCAAGCATTTTGAAATTTGTGTTTTTGAGATTGATTTAACAGGAGTTTATCCAATTTCAAATTTAAACAAAATACTGTAAGTTAGTTTACATTATGTATTGACTTATTCAAACTATCATACAATAACTTACTTACGATGAGAATAGCAACGAAGCATGCGATGGTTGTATTCCAATCCCCATACGAAGAAGCTTTCCCAACAAGAACACTGTAAAAAATGAAGTCTCCTAGTCCAAGTTTTACACCACCTGAAAATTCAAAAATATAGCTTAATTAGAAAAAGAGGATGAACAAATATCCCATCACTCAGAATCACATTCTGCAGAGAATCAGGTTCCACTTAATAGTTTAAACATCAAGAATCTTGTGATCTAGAATCTAGTGATTCTAACTGATTTAACAACAAAGGATGCAGTGAAACTTTCCAAGAACTTCATTCCTCTACAATCAAGATTAGACTGTTACAAATTTTCCTTTTATACAAGAACAGATGTGCTATTCTGAAGAGTGTGCCAGACGTAAAGCTTCAGTTGTTATTATGTTTCGCTATGTTTCAAATTTTTCTCCCCATCCTCAGGAAATGGTTTCCAACCAATGCAATGATATTTTTCTCAACAATTTTACATGAAAAGAAGCAAAAACTGTAAAAATCTATGAAGATCTGGCCCCAGGTGCGAAGAAGTTGTTTGACCATGTGAGTTCTCAACGTAGATTTTTAAATGTAGAGAGTGTGTGGACTATTGAGGGACGCATTACAGGTTAATCGATAATCCCCGCATAAATGAGATCAGGTCATACACTGATTTCAATGATTTAATCAACACCCAACAATAGGACTTTGGCCGAGATGGGTATATCATTTCTCGAAAAGATAGAAATTTACCACCAATAAATTGCACCGTATCGAAAACTCTTAATGTTTGTGCATGGAACATGAACGGGCTCAAGAGTTCAACAGCTCAGAATATCAAAGCCTCAGGTTGTGAGCTTTTCCATAGGATTTTGGAGTGTAATGATTTAGTTTGTTTTTCTGAAACTTGGTGGGACCCGAAGGAAAACTTTGCTCTGGATTTTAATGATGAGTTTATTGAATTTCATGAACCAGGTTATAGAAATCATCTAGGAGGCAGGGCGTCAGGGGGGATGTCTCTTCTTGTAAAGAAATCTGTTGCTAGAAGTTTTTCAATTGTTTTATCAGATAGTTATCATTTTTGGTGCAAACTAAACAAAAAATCATTTGGCTGGGATCTTGACCTATTCTTATGCTTCATTTATTTACCACCATGTACGTCATCACTTTTTAAAACAGGCATTTCTCTTTCATTTGAAACTTTGCAATCAGAATGTGCCCTTTTTGAAAGAAATGGGTGGATCCTATTGTGTGATGACTTTAACGCTCGGACAAATGACGTCAACGATTCTATTGCAAATGACGAAATTGATGAATTCCTCCCAGTTGATGTAAACTATCAACCTGATTGTCAACTTGATAAAAGAATTAACAAAGATACCAGCCCTGTCAGTGGAAATGGGACAGCTTTCATAGAGTTTTGTAAAAGCTCTGGCTATCGAATTCTTAACGGTAGACTTTCCAAAGTTTTTTCAAGTAACTTTACCTGTTTTACGTCCAATGGTTCGAGTGTAGTTGATTACGTATTGTTATATCAGAATTTTTTTAGTCTGGTTGACAAAATTGCTGTAAGAGATCTTTGAGAGCTCTCAGATCATAGCCCTTTAGAGATATCCCTAAAATGCTTCGAAAATATTAGAGCAAATAATATCTCAGATGGTTCTAGGTACAGTAATAATTCCACAATACCTCTTTCAAGAGAAGGTCAACTGAAACTAAATTATAAAAAACAATTTTACGTTGGTGATGAATGGACCCTGAGTAATTTAACCAATGCTATGAACAGTGATAAAGTCACAAGTTTCCTTGATCATATATCCGAGCAACTTGAAGACAAAAATATTCCAGTGGAAGATGTTATAGCCAACCTACGAGCTAAACTGATTGACTTATCTGACTCTCATCTTCACTCGAGAAAACTTTTCAAGGAAAAACAATCAAATTCTAATTATAAGAAAAGAAACCCTTGGTTTGATAATGACTGCGTACAAAATAAAACGTTACTAAATCAAGTCAGAAAATCATATCAGTCTGCCCTCAAATCCACACAGAATATTTCAAGGATGAGATTAAATGAATTGAAGCAGGCCTATTTTAAACAACGTAGGGTCTACAAAAAGATTTTGAAAAATAAAAAAATCAGCTATCTTGAAAATGAAAAAAGTAAGCTTTGGAACCTAAAAGGAGAGGATCCTAAAAAAAATTGGAAAAAGCTTCAAAGTAGCAAACCAAAGACCAATTTAGCTTTCTCTAATAATGAATTGCATGATTATTTTCGCAAATTATTGAACTCAAACACAGATAACAAGCATGCAGAAGACATTGATCTTGCTAGCTCCGACTCATGTCGTGATATTGACTCAGAGACTATTAGCCTTATCGATGAATCGTTAAACTGTGTTATCTCCATTGAAGAGGTCAAACAAATGTCAAAAAAATTAAAAAATGGAAAAGCTTCTGGACTAGATATGCTGAGTGCTGAACTCCTGAAAAATGCTAATGATAAATTCCTGCATATTTTCACAAAACTTTTTAACACTTTATTACAGTCTAGAAATTTTCCTGAAGAGTGGTCTGTGGGCATAATTACTGTTATTTTTAAGGGTGGAGATAAACTGATTTGAACAACTGTAGAGGTATAACTCTTTTGAGCATTTTTGGCAAGTTGTTCCTGGGGGTTTTATTAGACAGATTGAATAAACTATTACAAACTTTGAAATTCTTGAGGAAAACCAAGTAGGATTAAGGAAAGGTTATCAGACATCTGACCATATTTTCACTCTCCAAAGTATTATTGAAAATGTATTTCAAACTTCAAAAGGTTCTTTAAATTTCTGTTTCGTCGATTACAAAAAAGCCTTCGATTCAATTAATCACAAGCTTTTATTGCATAAACTCGTAACCTATGGGATTAATGGAAACTTCCTAAAAGTTATATCATCGCTTTATGCTAAAGTCAAATCATGCGTCAGGGGTAATAATGGTTAAACTGAAACCTTTCCCTGTGATAAAGGTGTTCGTCAAGGGTGTGTTTTAAGTCCTGTTCTCCTTGCTCTATATCTAAATGACCTTAACTCTCACATAAAAGCAGCTTCTCCAGGGGTCGTTGTAAATGATATTCGTATTCACACTCTGTTGTATGCTGATGACCTTGTATTGATAGCAAAGGACCCAGATGACCTTCAAGCTCAATTAAATACCCTGCATTCATTTTCTAAGGCAGTGAAAATGGAAGTAAACTTTGACAAAACTAAGGTCATAGTCTTACGGAAAAATAAGCAGCAATCACGTGCGAAAAATGGAAACAAAAACTCTGGAAAGTAGGTAATAAGGATATTAAAGAATGCGACACGTATAAATACCTAGGGGTTACGCTAAAATCGAATGGTTCGTTTTCTGAGCATATAGATATTGTTAAAGAAAACGCACAAAAAGCTTTCTATTCTTTGATTTCTAAAAGTAAAGAATGGGGCAGCTTTCAACCTCGTCTTTTTCTGTATCTTTTGGACCATACTATTTTACCAATTTTAAACTACGCTTCCGAGGTATGGGGTTTCGATGAATGGCCTCATTAGAAACATTGCATCTTAAAGCATGTAAACACGCATTAGGGGTACGGACAAACACAACTACTGATGGTGTGTATGCTGAATTAGGCAGAATGAGTTTGCAATGTCACAGACATATAAGAATTTTAAAATTGTACTCTAAACTTTCCAAATTGGAACCGGAACGGTATGCTAGTCAGGCCTTGTTAATGCTGGTTAATGATGCAGACGCAGATCGATCAAATTGGATATCTAAAACACGTAATCTTCGGACACGTTACGAAATTTCTAGTTTGGATAACAATGAAACAATAAAAATGAAAGTTAGAAACACGTTTGCGTCTGAACTAAAAAATAAAATTCATGATCATATCATTCAGGATAAGAAACTAAAACTATATGCTTCCTTTAAATCATCCTTTAAATTTGAGTCTTATCTTGACGTAATTTCAAACTACAGTACTCGAAGCATCTTGGCAAAATTACGGCTTAGTGCTTACAATTTACAAATAGAAGCTGGCAGATTTGGCATTAAAAAAACTCCTCGAAATGAAAGATTTTGTTTATATTGTAAGAAATTCAATGACTTTAAGGTTGAAGATGAAACTCATTTTACCACTTATTGTCCTTTATATAGAGAAGAGAGAAAAAGAATGCTGGATGTCATTCATAATAAATTTCCGAGCACAGAAAAATAAAATGGTCAAAGTTTACTTATCTGGTTGATGAGTCAGGAAGAACCTAATATTATTTTGTTACTGGGAAAATTTTGTAAAATCTCAATAGAATCTAGAATGAAATTTATAAATTCTCGAGATGCAACATCAAATACCCAAAATAGAACCTTTAATCTGCCCCAAACGTGATTCTGTTGATTCTGATAAAATTGTTCCGTTTACAGTATTTAATAACCTTTATCTGCTTCTTGTAGCTGCTTTAATTTGGTTTTGCTATTTTTGATTTACCTAAAGCTTTGTATCTAGTAAGACATTGTAGCAGTTAATTATTTTCTTAAAATTTGTATTTAGCCACGTATGCATTGTAGACGGTTAAGGGCCATCTCGGCCTACATGCATGTGAAAAAAAAAGAAAAAAAACATGATGAAATTTCAAAGAGATCATGTTTCTAATTTGCCTGATGTTTCTAATCATGTTTCTAATTTTCATAATGTGTCTCATTCGCCTCGCTCCCCAAAGTTCAGTACACGCATCAAAGACTTATACTTTTCAACAATTTCCATACTTTTAGTCTTTTACTCTGGGATGATTCTTGTGTTTTTTTGGTCAAACAATAAATTGACATGATAGTTTTTGCCAAAACGGCCAAAAGTTAGCCTGCGTCACAGAAACTGTACTTTGAAAAACCGTATAATACTAAACTGTACTGAACACTTCTGAAAGTGGTTTTGTGTGCACAGGCTACGGAAGTAAAAAACAGGGAAACAAAGCTTACGTTCTTCCTGTGCTTGATACTGCTCGTGGGGAGGGTGCTGCTGATTCTGGTGTCCGTTAAGCGCCCTCGCAGCTTGGTTGTGTGCTTCGTTATTTGCTCCATGCGCATGCGTAACATCCGCATTGGAGACCCCTTGGTTTCTTTCCGGATCTCTCGTCGTCTCGCCTCCGTCTGCCATACCAACAGTCCATAACATTGTTGCTGTAAAGGTGAAATAATATAAGCCTCACTACACACTTGCAATACACTTTTCAATACAAAAAAAGTAGGATTCAGAAAATAGTGAGCTAGAGCCCTGCTTACATCATGTTATTTCAAAAATATTATCTAACCAAACTTTAGGGTGTCAAAACTCTCCATCTGCATTTTACAACAGGGTGTAGTCCAACAAACTAACGGTTAATTACTTTTTTCGTGGAACTTCATTGAATATCATATTTGTACTCTAACTTATTCATAATAATAATGATAAAACCCTACAGACTGACTGAGCCCCATGGTAATTACAGATGCAGGGGCCTAATTTCCACATAGAGCAATGTCATACTTTAAGAGCCCCAGGCCTCCTCGTAGCTACCCTGGCTATCCCCGTCTCGACAATGCTGCCTATTCATAATTTGCTATTTTAGACCAGCTAATTAAAGGACTAAGTAAAAGCCCCCTAGTTTACCCGTTTGGCCTTACTTCAGGAAGCAGCCAATAGGGCTGAAAAATTTTAAGAGAAAAAGTTTTTCTATCAAAAAAGCGCCCCATTCTCTAGACTGCACGGTAAGTCGAAAAGGTGCAATCCTTCATCTTCCTCCACATGCATTTATTTCCTTATCCAAAAAGTGAAAATAAATAAATGAAATGAAACCGTATAGCCATCCGGGTACATCTTCTGATGAGTGTTACACCGTGGGGCATGCTGGTCGAGGTGAAGAGTCTAGTTTACAGAGTTAGTCTCCAGAGTCTTGCCTTCTTAGCGCATACTCTCATATATACCGTATACTGTTTATTGCAGATGAGACCTTAGCTAACATTGTAAAAGTCAAAAGGATATAGAATAAGGAAATATAAAAATTGGATTCTTAAACGAATAAATGAGTGCTACGAAACGTGGTTCTTGAGAATTGGTCAATGTTAAAAAACGGTTAAGAAATAAGAGACATAAAACATGGGTTTGGCTTACATGAATAAATGAGTGCTGGGAACAATGGCTCCTCCCTTTCTTGAGCAAGTGAGACAAGCATGTTCAAAGGTCCCATAGGACATAAAACTGCCAGGAAGTCTAGAATAAAACATTTCATGAAAATATGAATAAATTAAGTAAATTAAGGCTGGAAAATGCATAATATTTGTGTCATGTTTCTTTTCTTATCATTTATATGTGAATGTGTCATGTCTCTAAAAAGTAAGGATGAGAAAATTGACAGTTTAAGCAAAGTGTATCGAAAAAGATGGTGGGGAAACCTATTGCTGTATCTTTTTGCGCAACTTTTTCAAAATTGAGAGTGCACAGTCTTTTGTTTTGCTATTGTTTTAGCCAACAAGGTCATGGTTGAGCGAATAGATTAAAATGCTTCTTTTGGTTCTCTAGCCAGAAATATTCGTTATTTAGAAAAGATTTTATGATATTCAGCATCATATTTATGTAGGCAATATTTAAATGTAAATTTTAACAGTTAAGAGAGAGGATAAGACATTCGTTGTGCACATTCAAGTACTGCTCAACATCGACTGTGAAACAAAGACGTACAACAATAGGTTTCTAAACCATCTTTTTCGATAAACTATGGTTTAAGTTCCAATTGCAACGTCTTACGAAAGGACTCAAAATGCATATCTACCTATTATCAACTAAACATTTCTAAAATAATGGGTTCACTTGAAATGAAACAATTGCACAATAGCATGTCTTCAGACAATACCTACAGGATTAAAAGCAACTGATTGCAGTAAAATTGCAACCTCGTTTAAGGGGACTCCAAATGTATGCTAAGGTATCACCTACCGGAAATTTCTGCCATAGGGCGTAGTCATATTATATTTACATGTGACATGTAAGGAACTAAACAGGCTGTCTTGAAAACTGGGGTTTTGTAGGCTCTTTGCGTTCGAGCACTATTCACAAAATTAATCTTGAAGCATGAAGGTAACTCACCGTAAAGTGAAATAGCTCCAAGAATAAACCAGAGAGTCCATTCAGGAAGATATTTGATGAATACAAGAGCCTGAAAATACAAAAGCAATCATTCAGGCCTTGAGAATATTCTTGAAGCACTGGATAAATCAAACCAGTTGTAGGCGCGCACTACGGGTACTTGTCCAGCGGTAACAGTGTGAAATGGTGCAACGTGATTGGCTAGAATTATCCTGAATCAACCAATCAAAATCTTTCGACTTCACATCAAATGATTAATCTGACGTCACATGAAATAAGTCCTCAAGTGTTGCAAAAAACTATCAAAATCAATCAATCAGAAAAATTCATCAAAACATTCGATATTTTTATAATATCAGCTGCTGTAACAAGATGGGAAACTTTTTGACGAAATCCAACCGAGTTGTACCCTTTCAGCCGGAAAGGGAGGCAAATGAACCAACATTGTCTTTACGCCAGAGGCTACTTTGCCTAAACAGTCGTGTGGAGCCAGTTCTTCAAGATCGTGCCGCAGAACAAGGCAAGGCCAACCAAGTCGTGCTCCTTCCTCAGAGACAGGAGGTAGCTCAGCCACCATTGAAATTGTGGCAAAGGCTTCTGTGCATTGACAACAGAGTGGCACCAGTCCTTCTGGTCGCAGAGCAAGACCCGGAGGCAGGCCCGGCAGAAGTAGGCGTCAGGAAAGATTCCAACCAGAACCTCGTCGTTGAGGATGTGTCAGAGCTGTCGATGCGAGAGATCTATGGGCGTGAATGGAACCCAATCTTATCGGCGCCTTTGCGCAGTGAGCGATACGAGGAAGCCCAAGCGAACGTGGATGACGGAGAAGTGAGAAAATATCCGAAACCAGTTGCGTTCCATATTGATCTTAATAATCCGCTCGATCCATTCATGACAGTTTATTCCTTTTCATTCTACGACCTTCCTGATCGATTACCAAAGAGATTGGAACAGTTGCCTTCGCTCAATAGAAAACGCGTCTGGCACAGGTAAAATTCACACCATTTCATGTTTTGTTTGATCGTTTGTTTTTCCTTGCTTTGCTTAGTCTTGTCATGTTATTTTTGTTTCTTTGTGTCAGAAAACATTCAAACCTTTCAGGGGCTATTCCATTTCATAAATAAAGAAATAGCAACATTTTTTGGAAGAATATGAATTGGCAGGCATCTGACAGGAGGGTTTAATCTTAGTAGTCTTAGTTTAGTTAGTCTCAGTGAGTCTTAGTAATCTTAGACTTAATCTTGAACTGAAACATTTTCTTTTAGAAGGGACACTTTCCGTATCCTCCACATCTTTTATGAATGCTATGAAATTTAACACATTAAACATCTTCCACAAGGTATCCACCGCATTAAAGATGATGTAACACTTCTTTGTAAGTATATACATTTGCTAAAGTGTATTCGTGTAGGGTTTCTATAGGGTCATAGGCAAATTCTACGAATATTTCTTTAAAAATCATGAACATTTCATAGATGGGTAGACGCTGAGCAATCGAAAGCAAACCTAAAGCCTAAAGTGGTCAGTGAAGACATTCTAGAAAAACTGGAGGCAGAAAAGCGGAGAGAAATCGCCAAACATTTGAAAGAGAAGGAACAAAAAGCGGAGCTCAGAAGACTACGCTTGCTCGAGAAGAAAAGCCTCAAAGCAGAAAGGGCGAAGAGAAGACGTGACAGGGCGAGGCAAAGGCTTCTGAGGTTGTCAGAGAATGCTTCAATGGAAGCAAGAGAGAACCTGGAGACCAAGATGCGTCGTGCTGAAGACAAGAAGGCTTCCCTCAGACTGAAGAAAGAAGACAAGCTGGAGCTTGCACGTCTACGACGTCTCAGAGCCACCCTCAAGTCACGGGCTGCCAAGGCCCAGGATATGGAGATGGTCAGCGATGCTGATGACGCAGTGCCTCAGCAAGAAAACGAGGCAGAGGTACCCAATGAGATGCTGACAGAATGCAATGACGTGACAGCCAGTTGCTCGTACAACAAAGGACCTGCAACCGTCAAGGTATAACCTTTTGTATCCACTGACAATTGCAACAGTGAATATCATTAGAAACTAACTTCTTTTTATTTACAAGTTTTTTCCACAATAAGTGGGGGAGGGGGCACAATTTTTAAGGGACCTATATTGATAGATTGAGGAGTAATTTCTGAATTCCATCGATTATTTTGCAAAGATTCTGAAGTAGAAATGCAAAAAGGTTCAATTTGAACCCTTCCTTTGAAGGAGTGTTTGACATTGGGATATTCTTCAAAAAATGTTCACTCTTTGACATCATTGCAGAGTGAGATAAGGAGCAGATGAAATTGAGGTTGACAGAACCTCAAAACATTAGAATTTACCAACTAGAATTCACACGAACAGGCTTTACTCACTTATGCCTCAGGGGGGGGGGGGATTTTGTTGTTGAGGGGCAAAGGCCAAACTGGGTATTATGCTAAAAACAGGCCTGCAGAAAGACATGGCATGTTCATAGAGTGATTTTCTGAAACCTCAGGACTGATGACTTTATTCGACTTCCTTAGGATTCTGGCAACGAATTGGTGGGAGACTCGTCTAGCTTCAACTTTGAAGAGGATGGCAAACAGGGCCTGGCTGAGATTGAGACATATGAAAGTGACGGAGAAGAAGGAGTATTTGACTATGAACAAAACAAAGGGAAAAGCAGTGATACTGATTCCTTTTGGGACTTGCCTATTTAAATAATATAGGTATGTAAAAAATATAAAAACACAAAAAAAATTTTAAAAAAAACTAAAAAAAAACACAAAAAAATAAAAAATCTGAAAAAAATACAAAAGAATGAAAAATATCCTAAAAACACAAAAAAATAAAAAAATTCTGAAAAAAACACACAAAAAAATAAAAAATGCTGAAAAAACACAAAAAAAAATTAAAAAACCCTGAATAACAAAAAAAAAGAATAAAAAAATCCTGAAAAAAACAAAAAAAATAAAAAAATCAGAAAAATAGCAGAAAAAAAAACAAAAAACAAACTCTGGACAAATTCAAGAGCACCAACCTCTGTCCTTTACTTGAAGTAAACAAACATTTGTAAAATTTGATATGCAGTTGCTTCTTGATATTAAGTCATACAGGCCTGGTAATAGGCTCTTAGACTTCAACCATCTGGCAATTCAACAATAAAGAACAATTCATGAAACACCAGTGGAAGTGCCAAAGATACCTGATTATGGCTGATAGCATGGAACACAAGGACCTTTTGAAGTAGTATTTTTATTTCGAAGTATTTAAATTGTATGTATCTGGTATTACAACAGTGAATTCTTTTAATATTTATCAGTTATGATCCACTTATATTGAGAGTCTCTCTTTAGTAGTTGCTTCTTGGCTTGGGCATCAGGCTTCCACATACAAGAAACCCCTCTTAAATCAAGTACTCTGGATGTTTCTCAAGAAGAACATTTCACCACAGTTGTGGTTAGACGCTCCACTCATCTGATTTACAAGCTCTATGCACTGGTGAAAGCCAAGAGTGTCCGCTCTGGTCACACGAAAAGGCCTTGACTTCTAACATGGTACTTTTTATGACAAAGTTCAAGGTTTCTTGTAAATATGCATATCAAATTTTTTCCAAAAACAACTACACTTTAAGCTTCAATTGTTTAACGGTCAGTGCAAAATGCAATCCCATTCTTCATGATGCCACACACAGAAATTTTCTGTTCTAGTTCTTTTGCTAAATGTTCTCCTAACATCTATGACGTGTGTAGAGCTACATTATTCGCATACTTCTGCAGTTAGCTAGACAGCAAAATTTTGAATTGCTTAACTCTACTATAATTGCCCTACAGTTAAAGAACAAAACAAGAATATTTGTAACGATAATAGTTTTCCTCCTTGGAAAATGTCTGATCTCTTAATAACCCACAATTCTCAAAATAGGAATTCACAAAGAATTCACGACTTTGTGCTTTCGAAACATTTCAATGTTTTAAGAATAATTGTCAAATCTCAAGAATCTTCAAAAGGTGCTTACCATTAATGCACTGATCAGTATCAAATACGTCTGCTGCATTCGCAGGGGTCCTTTCCAATGAACGCAAATCATCCCAACCACTCCGAAGTTCCAGATGAACAAGGCCATTGTCATGTAGTCCATTGCTATGTTGTACAGCTTGAACAGCTCTCTAAATGTAAAACATATGAAGATCAAAGCTGGGGGTCAGTTGGTAGAGTAATTGAGACGCAAATCAAGAGGTTGTGGGTTTGAATCCCACCCCCTGCTGATTGGTCACAAATTATTCCATTGAAAGTCATAGTCTAGGTGGATTGGGAATAGTTTGAATAGCTGGAGGGTCGGACAGCCTTGTGTCTTTTTAGGCTTCTTTGCTCAGACAGATCGCCTGCATTGCATTACTTTATTTGCAAGGCTTAGCACTTTGCTAACTTTTGCCTCTTATCAATTTAGTTTGATGCTTCTTATCATGCATGCAAATTACGTCGCATCGATTTTGAGGAATAACCATATTTTAAAAAGATTACTTGTAGATACTTCGATAACTCTCTAGCTATTTAGTTGTTCTGTTTGAACACACATAAAGTAAAAGCAATGATAAAGGGGGCCCAGAGGCGTAAATAGCCTTGTTCTAGTAAGCAAAAGTTAGCAAAGCGATAAACCTGAGAAAACAGATCCAACTTATTTTTCGTTTTTCGCTACATGAATGACTAAATAGTTTATTTCAAAAAGAAGACTATAAACATGAAAACGAGGTTGGAGATCATACCTTAAGTTTGCGTGTCTTCGGTTCAATAGTTCACAAACCTAAGGTAATTGCCCCTTTTGTCAAGGATTGTCATGTTTTTGCTTTCACAATGTTGAAAATTCTGGTCGTAGAAATTCCGGTTTTTGTCTATTTGATGTTTAAAGTCTAGATTGGCTGTATATATTCTCTTTTATCTTGGCTTCTTGTGATTTTATACTTTTTGCATACATCAAAGGAATTTTACTGAAAACGAGACATTAAAACGTGGAAAAGAGGCTGAAGGCCCCGCGATTTTTGAACTCAGCACCCCTAAATTGACCAAGTTCACTGGTACCCATAAATTTCCCCGTCGGGGGACCCTACCCCCTCTCTCCGCCTGGTCTACAAGGGATTATTTCGAAAATAATTGAATACTTTTTTATTCTGATTTGCTTTCTTACTACCTTTCAGCTTGTCTATTTTAGCTTGTGCAAGCTCTGTGCGTTTGTTGATGGCATTTATCTTGTCCCTGTATTCCTGGGTCCTAGCTGTGATTCTCCCGAAAATGTCTTCTGAAATTTTTTCTAAATAAAGCAGTGTGTCCGCTACACCGACCATGAACTCCTCATGTCGAAGCTTTGGAGAGAGAATGGAACGTTGTATGCTTTCTCAGGCATTCTTGATGTTTCTTCTGTGTTCTCAACTCGTTAGCTACGCTGCAAATGTTGTAATATTCATCATTATCTAAAGAGACAAAGACAAAGTCAAAATACAAAGATAGCTATAGACATCCTAATTTGTAATCAAATATGTTAGAAAAGAGGTTTTTTCGCATCCAACTCCAGACTCCAGAACCCATCCAACTCCAGAATGCAAGAGCTATGAAAATAATTGAACAACAGAACATGTTCTTACCTGAGCAAGTAGTACCGTTTCCAGTGTACCCAGTATTGCAAACGCATGAAAATGAACCATCAATATTTGTACAAGTAGCATTTGCGTGACAATTGTGAGTGTTTAGAGTACATTCATTGTTTTCTGAATAGGAGAAAGAATAATAAATTACACAATTGTACAGTTTAACCGATTAGTTAAGCAAAAACATAAGCTATCAAGTAAAATTAAAGTGATTAGCAATAAAAAGTGCATTTATTTCAAAGAATAGCTAATACCACAACTATTCTTACCTGAACAGGTGGAACCGTTTCCAGTGTATCCAGTGTTGCAAGCACGTGTGAATGACCCAGCAGTATTTGTGCAAGTAGCATTGCAGTCACAATTGTGAGTGAATGAGTTCTCCGTATGACGTCATAGGTCACAGGATCCCAATGTGATGAAGAAAGCTAGAACGAGGCTACATACATTTCGCTTATTTCTTTATTTCTACTTTGCTTTTTCTTTGGCTTTTACTTAAGGGTAAAGAGCCAACTCAGCCATTGCATCGTGTTTAAGTAAAAATTGCCACGTCATGGGAAATTGTTATAAAAACTATTTAGGTGATCTCATCAACCATACACAATTTCACCATGAAATATCATCCTTCTGTATATTTTTCTCCATATGGAACAGTCCCTCTTTAGAAAAGCTAGAAAATCCGGTAACATAGCAATTAGGCAAGAAGCTTCTTTGAGGCTGTAATGTTTAAATATATTTCCGATTTTTTTCCCTTTCCTTTCTCGAAGTAAGAACAAATGAAGGAAAAAATCGAGTGAAATTTCAAAAGATATCAAAATTTTGATACAAGTGACGTAATAATGCTAAGAAAGCTGAGTTTTATACATTAATAGATAAAAAAGGTAAGAATCGACTGAATGATTTTCCTGAATATTTAAGGACCCGAGACCCAATTACTCAAACAAATACCTGTTCACTGGCTAAAGTGTCAGTGAACGGCTTAACTACCGATCTAGTTGCGAAATGAAATATGAGTCCAAATGTGATGGAGATGGGCAGTGCAGGCAGGGCTTTTCTGTAGATTGCCAGCAGCAGTAGAGTGAGGCACAGACCCTGAAAACATAAACAAAAGATCAGGTTATTGCATCATCTACGACTGAGGATGGCTTTTAAATATACATACTACGACATGAATTCAATATACGAGGTCCTTTCCATTATTAAGGCCTAAATGACAGTGCTAATGCCAAGGACGTGTGCATTCCTTACACCGGCTATCTTCTTTTATAAAGCCCTTCAAATAAAGTCCTACTGAGTATCTTTCTCAGCCTAGTATTCCTCCCCTGTCTCTTGCATCCTTATTCGAGCCCTGGTGTAAAACTTCAATCGGTTCTTATTATCCTTCATTCATTCTTTTCTGTTTTTGAAGGTCACTGGGCTCGAAAACCTAAGGGTTTCTCTCAGTGTCCTCGACAACATTAAATAGACTTTTTGGCTTTACATAACATGCTCTTATTATTGTGTTTAGATATCTTATACTTGTAAACTATATTTTGTGATTGGATGAAAAATTAATTTGAAAAAAAGTGAAACAATTTAACAGAAAAGCTTTTTCTGATTTCATTGAATATCTCAAGGTAGCAGATCTAGGCATATTTTCATGAGTGGACTAACATAAATGTTATATGCCTCAACTAGGTGAATGAATATACAACAACAACCTTTTGAAATCTAGTGAATAACCTCTAAATAAATCGACCAAACATTATTGGAAATATAGCCAGAAGACTGAAACATAGTGAAACGAACACATGGATTACTTAAGCTGTGTTCGTTTCACTATGTTTCCGATATTTCTGGCTATATTGAAGTTCAGACATTCATTGGAAATCCTCGCTAAATAGAAAGGGAAATTCTGTATCCTTGTCAACAACTTACTATTCTGATTGGTATATCGTTTCAATTTATTTTCCTTTTATTTTCGTTATATGCAATAACCTCCAGCTGGTTGAAGTTTGGATTAATTGGAAGATAGATAGATAGATAGATAGGTCGCACTTCCTAAAGGATGTTTTGAAAAGTATATAGAAAGATAGATAGGTTGAGCCTGGAACCTTCCCCAAATAGGCTAGCCTACGAATAATCTTATAGGAGCAAAGAATTAAAGGTTTCGTGTGTATCCAGCCATAGAATTACCAACATCTGAGGCATTTACACATTTAGGATCTAAATCTCACGTCAAAACCTTGAGTAATAACATGAATTCATCAGACATGTTTTAAGTTGCCTAAGATTATATACAGCTTGTAGGCAAAATTGAATTCTATGGCCAAGAAAAAACAACTCCGTCTCTTAACTACTTGTAAAGAATTTTAGATACTTATTCCGTTAGTATTTTGGAATTTGTGTTTTTGCAATTGACATAACAGGAGTTTATCAATATTTCACATTTCAACAAAATACTGTAAGGGAGTTTACATTATGTGTTGACTCATTCAAAACTATCATACAATGAGTTACTTACGATGAGAATAGCAACAAAGCATGCGATGGTTGTATTCCAATCCCCATACGAGGAGGCTTTCCCAACAAGAACACTGTAAAATATGAAGTCTCCCAGTCCAAGTTTTACACCACCTGAACATTCAAAGACATAGCTTCATTAGAAAGAGAGGATGAACAAATATCCCATCAATCAGAATCACATTCTGCAGAGAATCAGGTTCCACTTGTTAGTTTAAGCATCAAGAATCTTGTGATCTAGAATCTAGTGATTCTAACTGATTTACCAGTCATCCACCTCATTGCTAATTAGCCCATTCAGAATCACATTTTGGAATCAAAATACGTTAGGTTTCATTTTCGTTCTTTTTCAGATGTCCTACTCTGATGAATGTACCAGACATAAAGCTTTAGTTGTTATTATGTTTCACTATGTTTCCAATATTTTCTCGCCATCCTCAGGAAATGATTTCAAACCAATGCAATTATGTCTTTCGCAACAATTTTAGATATGATAAAAATTTTAAAGAGATCATGTTTCATAATGTTTCTAATTTGCCTCGCTCCCTCAAATTCAGTAAGGATTAAAAACTTATAATTTTCAATATGTAGTACAAATTATTATCCTAATAAAATAGCAAATTTTACTGGAAAATGAATTTTTGAATATTTAAAGATGTCTTTCATTCTGAAGTGATTCTTTTGTTTTTGGTCCAATAATAAATTGACATGATAGCTTTTGCCAAAACGGCCAAAAGTTAGCCTGTGTCACAGACACGTGCTTTAAAAAACTGTATAATACTAAACTGTATTGTACACTTCTGAAAGTTGTATATTGTGTGCACAGGCTACCAATATTAAAAAAACAGGGAAACAAAGCTTACGTTCTTCCTGTGCTTGATACTGCTCGTGGGGAGGGTGCTGCTGATTCTGGTGTCCGTTAAGCGCCCTCGCAGCTTGGTTATGTGCTTCGTTATTTGCTCCATGCGCATGCGTAACATCCTCATTGGATCCCCTTTGGTTTCTTTCTGGATCTCTCGTCGTCTCGCCTCTGTCTGCCATACCAACAGTCCATAACATTGTTGCTGTAAAGGTGAAATAATATAAGCCTCACTACACACTTGCAATACACTTTTCAATACAAACAGAAGCAGAATTCAGTAAAACAATCAGAAAATGTCTGAAGACCCAATGGATAGTAACAAATAGTGAGCTCGAGATCTGCTTACGTCATGTTATTTCAAAAATATCATCTAACCAAACTTTAGGCTGTTAAAACTCTTCATCTGGATTTTACAACAAGGTGTAGTCCAACAAACTAACGGTTAATTACTTTTATCGTGGAACTCCATTGAATATCATATTTGTACTCTAACTTATTCATAATAAAAATGATAAAACCCTACAGACTGACTGAGCCCCGCGGCAACTACAGATAAAGAGGCCTAATTTCCACATAGAGCAACGTCATACTTTAAGAGCCCCAGGCCTCCTCGTAGCTTCCCCCGCCAATCCCCGTCTCGACAATGCTGCATATTTCGTAATTTGTTACTTTAGACCAGCTAATTAAAGGACTAAGTAAAAGCCCCCTAGTTTACCCGTTTGGTTCACTAGGCCTATCCAGCATTGTTAACAGACATAGAAGATAGAAGTAATTTTGCCTTATTTCAGAAAGTAGACAATAGGGCTGAAAAATCATACCAGAAGAAGTTTTACATCGAAAAATTGCCCCAGTCCGTAGACTGGATGGTAAGTTGAAAATGTGCATTCCTCCGTACTCCTCCACATTCCTTTATTTCTTAATCCCACAGTGTATTTTTAACATACTGACTACTGGGTAATTTGCCCAAGTGGGCCCTTCTGCTTGCCCCAGTAGTGAAGGAAAAATCAGTACTTTTGCCCCAGTGGCCTTAGTCAAAATGGGGGCCTTTTTCATATGATTTTACACTCGTAAATAAAGCGATGTTATTGATTATGAAGCTGCGGCATATTAAAGAAACTATCAGCTTATTTCCTTGCAATAACACCACATAGTATTGCAACTGAGAGAGTGGTATCTCACAATAACAATATTAAAACATCACAGAGGTCCAGGTTAAAAGAATCTACCATCAAACCATCAACACAATTATGCATATATCATTGATGGGAAAGGAACTGCCCAGCATGACCCAAGACCAGCTGTTTTGGCTTTCATAACAAAGAAAAACAAGCGCAATAAAGAGCTAGACAAAGAGCCCTACAAAGAACGTGAATTTGTTGGAAAATATTTCAGGAATGAACCTTGTTGTTTGTAGATTATTGTAGACTTTGATTTGGTAAATTCATCCTTCTAGAACTGGCTAGATTCTATATAAGCATTTGAAGTTTGCTGTCCTGGTAAGTGAATTCCATACAAGGTCCACCAAATTGCTGAAGTTGCCCCCCCCCCCCAATGGAATCAATAAGATCTTCCCCTCCTATGCAGCTATGGATCTCATCCATCCGTCTGTATCCACTTATCAAGACGGTAAATTGTGTATTTTTAGGTAACAGTTTCCTTTTATACAGCTTTATGCTTGTATCAAAAAAACACATTATTAATGATACAGGTTTGAAAATAGGGACCTAACTTTGTCAGTGATATGCGATTCGCTTTTGTATTTATGGTAAAGTCGTACCGAAAAAATATGGGGCCCTTTTGGCTGTTTGCCCCACTAGTGGCAAATCCTTAAAAAATACCCTGTAATCCCATAAACGAAAATTAATAAATTGAATAAAACCGTATAGCCATCAGGGTACGTCTTCCGATGATTGTTAAAACACGAAACAGGCTCGTTGAGATGAAGAGTTAATTTTTCTGAGTCTTGCCTTCTTAGTACATACTTTCACATACATACAGTATACTGTATATTGCGCATGAGACCTTAGCTAACATTGTAAAAGTCAAAAGGATATAGAAAAAGCACAGATGAAAATTGGATTCTTAAACGAATAAATGAGAGCTAAGAAACATGGTTCTTGAGGTTGGGTCAATGTTAAAAAAGGGTTAAGAAATAAGATAAGAGACATAAAAAATGGGTTTGGCTTACATGAATAAATGAGTGCTGGGAACAATGGCTCCTCCCTTTCTTGAGCAAGTGAGACAAGCATGTTCAAAGGTCCCATAGGACATAAAACTGCCAGGAAGTCTAGAATAAAACATTTCATGAAAATATGAATAAGTTAAGTAAGTTAAGACTGGACAATGTATAATATTTGTGTCATGTTTCTTCTCTTATCATTTCTATGTGAATGTGTCATGTCTCTAAAAAGTAAGGATGAGAAAATTGACAGTTTAAGCAAAGTGTATCGAAAAAGATGGTGTGGAAACCTATTGTTGTATCTTTCTGCGCAACTTTTTCAAAATTGAGAGTGCACAGTCTTTTGTTTTGCTATTGTTTTAGCCAACAAGGTCATGGTTGAGCAAATAGACCAAAACGCTTCTTTTCGTTCTCCAGCCAGAAATATTCGTTATTTAGAAAAGATTTTATAATATTCAGAATCATATCTATGTAGGCAATATTTACATGTAAATTTTAACAGTTAAGAGAGAGGATAAGACATTCGTTGTGCACATTCAAGTACTGCTCAACATCGACTGTGAAACAAAGACGTACAACAATAGGTTTCTAAACCATCTTTTTCGATAAACTATGGTTTAAGTTCCAATTGCAACGTCTTACAAAAGGACTCAAAATGCATATCTACCTATTATCAACTAAACATTTCTAAAATAATAGGTTCATTTGAAATGTAAACAATTGCACAATAGCATGTTTTAAGACAATACCTATAGGATAAAAAGCAGTTTATTGCAGTAAAATTGCAACCTCGTTAAAGGGGACTCCAAATTTATGCTTAGGTATCACCTACCGGAAACTTCTACCATAGGGTGTAGTCATATTATATTTACATGTGACATGTAAGGAACTAAACAGACCTTCTTGAAAACTGGAGTTTTGTAGGCTCTTCGTGTTCGAGGACTATTCACAAAATAAATCTTGAAGCATAAACGTTACTCACCGTAAAGTGAAATAGCTCCAAGAATAAACCAGAGAGTCCATTCAGGAAGATATTTGATGAATACAAGAGCCTGAAAATAGAAAGGCAATCATTCAGGCCTTGAGAACATTCTTGTAGCACTGGATAAATCAAGGCAATTGCAGGCGCACACTACGGGTACTTGTCCAGCGGTAATAGTGTGAAATGGTTCAACGTGATTGGCTAGAATTATCCTGAATCAACCAATCAAAATCTTTCGACTTCACATGAAATGATTAATCTGACGTCACATGAAATAACTCCATAAATGTTGCAAAAAACTATCAAAATCAATCAATCAGAAACATTCATCAAAACATTCGATATTTTTGTAATATCAGCTGTTGTAACAAGATGGGAAACTTTTTGACGAAATCCAACCGAGTTGTACCCTTTCAGCCGGAAAGGGAGGTAAATGAACCAACATTGTCTTTACGCCAGAGGCTGCTTTGCCTCAACAGTCGCGTGGAGCCAGTTCTTCAAGATCGTGCCGCAGAACAAGGCCAGGCAAACCAAGTCGTGCTCCTTCCTCAGAGACAGGAGGTAGCTCAGCCACCATTGAAATTGTGGCAAAGGCTTCTGTGCATTGACAACAGAGTGGCACCAGTCCTTCTGGTCGCAGAGCGTGACCCGGAGGCACACCGTGCTCCACTAGAGGCAGGCCCGGCAGAAGTAGGCGTCAGGAAAGATTCCAACCAGAGCCTCGTTGTTGAGGATGTGTCAGAGCTGTCGATGCGAGAGGTCTATGGGCGTGAATGGAATCCAATCGTATCGGCGCCTTTGCGCAGTGAGCGATACAAGGAAGCCCAAACGAACGTGGATGACGGAGAAGTGAGAAAATATCCGAAACCAGTTGCGTTTCATATTGATCTTAATAATCCGCTCGATCCATTCATGACCGTTTATTCCTTTTCATTCTACGACCTTCCTGACCGATTGCCAAAGAAATTGGAACAGTTGCCTTCGCTCAATAGAAAACGCGTCTGGCACAGGTAAAATTCACACCATTTCATGTTTTGTTTGATCGTTTGTTTTTCCTTGCTTTGCTTAATCTAGTCTTGTTATTTTTGTTTCTTTGTGTCAGAAAATATTCAAACCTTTCAGGGGCTATTCCATTTCACAAATAAAGAAATAGCTAAATTTTTTGGAAGAATATGAATTGACAGGCATCTGACAGGAAGGTTTAATCTTAGTAGTCTTAGTTTAGTTAGTCTCAGTGAGTCGTACTAATCTTAGACTTAATCTTGAACTGAAATAGTATGTTTTTGAAGGGAAACTTTCCGTATCCTCCTCATCTTTTATGAATGCTTTAAGATTTAACACATTAAACATCTTGCACAAGGTATCCACCGCATTTAAGATGGTATAACACTTCTTTGCAAGTATATACATTTGCTAAAGTGTATTCGCGTAGGGTTTCTATAGGGTCATAGGCAAATTCTACGAATATTTCTTTAAAAATCATGAACATTTCATAGATGGGTAGACGCTGAGCAATCGAAAGCAGAACTGAAGCCAAAAGTGATCAGTGAAGACATTCTAGAAAAACTGGAGGCAGAAAAGCGGAGAGAAATTGCCAAACATTTAAAAGAGAAGGAACAAAAAGCGGAGCTCAGAAGACTACGCTTGCTTGAGAAGAAAAGCCTCAAAGCAGAAAGGGCGAAGAGAAGACGTGACAGGGCGAGGCAAAGGCTTCTGAGGTTGTCAGAGAATGCTTCAATGGAAGCAAGAGAGAACCTGGAGACCAAAATGCGGCGTGCTGAAGACAAGAAGGCTTCCCTCAGACTGAAAAAAGAAGACAAGCTGGAGCTTGCACGTCTACGACGTCTCAGAGCCACCCTCAAGTCACGGGCTGCCAAGGCCCAGGATATGGAGATGGTCAGTGATGCTGATGACGCAGTGCCTCAGCAAGATAACGAGGCAGAGATAGCCAATGAGGTGCTGACGGAATGCAACGATGTTACAGCCAGTTGCTCGTACAACAAAGGATCTGCAACCGTCAAGGTATAACCTTTCGAATCCACTGACAATTTTAACATTGAATATCATAAGAAACTAATTTATTTTTTATTTTCTAGTTTTTTCAACAAAAAGTGGGGAAGGTTGCACAATTTTAAAGGGACCTATATTCATAGAGTGAGAAGTAATTTCTGCAATGCATCGATTATTTTGCAAAGATTCTGAATTAGAAATGCAAAAATATTCGATTTGAAACCCTGCTTTGAAGGAGTGTTTGACATAAGGATATTCTTCGAAAAATGATCACTCTTTGACATCATTGCAGAGGGAGATTAGGAGCAGATGAAATTGAGCTTGACAGAACCTCAGAAAACATTAGAAGTTACCAACTAGAATTCAAATGAACAGGCTTTACTCACCTATGCCTCAGGGGGGGGGGGGGGGGGGAGGGGGCATTTCGTTGTTGACTGGGTAGACTACAAAGAGGGCTGGAAGCAGTAGCATAAAGCCCTTTAGACTCCCTAGCTTGAGGGGCCAAGGCCCACCTGGGTATTATGCTAAAAAGGGACTGCAGAAAGAAATGGCATGTTCATAGAGTGATTTTCTGAAACCTCAGGACTGATGACTTTATTTGACTTCCTTAGGATTCTGGCAACGAATTGGTGGGAGACTCGTCTAGCTTCAACTTTGAAGATGATGGCAAACAGGGCCTGGCTGAGATTGAGACATATGAAAGTGATGGAGAAGAAGGCGTATTTGACTATGAGCAAAACAGAGGGAAAAGCAGTGATACTGATTCCTTTTGGGACTTGCCTATATAAGTAATATATGTTTTAAAAAAATATAAAAACACAAAAAAAATTAAAAAAAACTTAAAAAACACAAAAAAATAAAAAAAGCTTATAAAAACACAAAAAAATAAAAAAAACCGGAAAAAACACAAAAAAATAAAAAAACCAGAAAAAACACAAAAAAATAAAAAATTTTGAAAAATAGCAAGAAAAACAAAGAAAAACAAACCATTTTCTGAGGGTTTGCAAAAAAACAGATATTACGGCAAAAAACAAACATATACATAGATACGTGTATCATTTCAGTAGATATTACTCCAAACAGACTAATGTCTCTCATGTCACATTAACATATATCTGGTCAGATCAGCTCTGGACGAATTCAAGAGGATAAGGTTCTCTCCTTCAACAAACATTTTTAAAAGTACGGGCCTGGTCTTACAGTTCAAACATCTGGCAATTCAACAATAAAGAACAGTTCATGAAACACCAGTGGAAGTGCCAAAGAGACCTGATTATGGCCAATAGCATGGAAGATTATGAAACACAAGGACCTTTTGAAGTAGTATTTTTATTGTGAACTATTTAAATTGTATGTATCTGGTATTACAACAGTGAATTCTTTTAATATTTATCAGTTTTGATCCACTTATATTGAGAGTCTCTCTTGTGTAGTTTCTTCTTGGCTTGGGCATCAGGCTCCCACATACAAGAAACCCCTCTTCAATCAAGTCCTCTGGATGTTTCTCAGGCCTTTTCAAGAAGAACATTTCACCACAGTTGTGCTTAGACACTCCACTCATCTGGTTTACAAGCTCTGTGCACTGGTGAAAGGAACGGGTGTTTGCTCTGGTCTGGTCCGACGAAAAGGCCTTCAATCTTTACATGGTACTTTTTTACTATAAAGCTCAAAGTTTCTTGTAAATATGCATATATCAAATTTTTTCAAAAAACAACTACACGATAGGCTTTGAGCATTTAACGGTCAGTGCAAAATGCAATCCCATTCTTCATGATGCCATACACATAAATATTCTTTTCTAGTTCTTATGCTAAATGTTCCCCTAACATTTATGACGTGTGTAGAGCTACATTGTTACCAAACTTCTGCAGTTAGCTAAACAACAACATTTCTGATTGTTTCGCTCCAGTATAATTTATCCTACAATTAAAGAACAAATCCAGAATATTGGTCAGCGTAATGACACCCGTGCCGTGCGGGGAAGCTTCAGAAACAAGGCTTTTATGAGTGCAACTTTAATTTAAACATTTTTGTAATTTACGTTGTATTGATAAACATCTTATTAGAAGACCTCATTATAGAAACGTACAAAGCTGGTGTTTAAGTCTGAATTATCTATTTTTTTCATTTTGCCGCACGGCACGGGCGTCATTACGCTGACTTAACCGCATCAGAAAGATCAATAGAAAACGTCACAAAAGTTAACGTCGCATTTTTCTCAAACTTCCGCCGGAGAAACCCCCAAATTTTTTTACAGGAATCTCCGTTTCTTGATGCGTAGAACCCAAATATCGCGTCAAAATAGCGGCCCGGTTCCTGGAAATCCAAGAAATCGACGTTTTAGCCCGTTTTGGCTTCAAAATGTTCAAGAAAATAATTTTTTTATTAGCCAAAATGGGCTAAAATTAGCCAGAACGAGCTAATTTAAAAAAAATTAGCCCGTTCTAGCTTAGTATCCCTAGCTGTTGGTAACAGTAATAGTTTTCCTTGAGTAAATACATTTGGTCTTATCAAGGCTGTTTCCGACACAACATTTGACATAATAGTCACCACTTATCTTGACAAGTCTTTGATATGCAGTAGGGTAACGTTTCGGGATACGGATCTCTCCCGAAACGTTGCCACCACTAAATATCAAAGGCTTGTCACGATAAGTGGTGACTACCATGTCGAATATTGTAATAGTTTTCCTTCACTAATAATGTCTTACGCACAATTCGCAAAATAGGAATTCACAAAGAATTCATAACTTTTTACATCGAAACATTTCAATGTTTCAAGACGAATTGTCAAATCTCAAGAATCTTCAAAAGGTACTTACCATTAATGCACTGATCAGTATCAAGTACATCTGCTGCATTCGCAGGGGTCCTTTCCAATGAACACAAATCATCCCAACCACTCCGAAGTTCCAGACGAACAAGGCCATCGTCATGTTGTCCATTGCTATGTTGTACAGCTTGAACAGCTCTCTAAATGTAAAACATATGAAAATCAAAGCTGGGGTTCAGTTGGTAGAGAAGTTGGGACGCAAATAATTACAGTCTGATTCTGTTGGAATTTTGAACAAAAATGGAGTATCATGTTATCAAACTAAATGAAGCAGACTTGCAGTAAGAATGGGTGTGGTGTATATGGTACAGCTCGATGCAATGAAATTAATGAATCTAATCCTAAACAACAAATGGGCAGTTTTCAACCAAGTCTCTCATATCAATGATATAGTCTGGGAAGTCTTTGCAATATACAAATTAGGCATGAGGCGTGAAGGCATATAATGATACTAAACATAAAGCAATAAATTAATTACTGTGCTTGTACCTTGCATGAAAATCTTTTATTTATCTTTGCTTTGCAGTTTTTGGTAGGAAATCTCTGGAGCTGGAGCAGGATCTCAAAGTGACTGTTGTATACAAATTGACCACCTTAAAGTTTCCATTGATTGGCCAACTTGTAACTGAAATAATTTGCCTAATTGAAGCCATCAGGAGCTCCCACTGGGCAAATATACACATTTCAGAAGCAGAACTATTGAACATAAATAGCAATTTCTCATGTTAGAACAAAAAGTGCATGATTTTAGGTTCATGACTATCTATGATCCTGTATCTTTATTTTAAAGATTCGAATTTTGACGAAATTTTGACATTTTTCAAAAGCTAACCGTTTTGTCTCCTAGAGAGGCAATTGGGTTCCTTGCTGTTTTGGGTACTTTGAAGCAAGTTCTTTAACATGGTATACAGTGAGCCTCTATATCTGGTCGGAGACATTGAAAATGTTTGGCATAAAGGCAAGCAGTCGCAAAATGTCTTGAAACCATGTTAGCATTCAATTTACTAAGAACAGGTTTCCCCTACCTTTTATAAGCATTTTAGGTGTGATTTTCAGACTTCTCATAGCCCAAAGGCATAGGTCACAAAGTTTCAAGACAATATCATGTAATTTATTGGTTTTATGCTTATTTGAAGTGAGCTGACTTTTGCAAAGCCAAAAAATGGGTGGGCCACGCCCTCAAATCCTGAAATATTTGACGGGCCGCCAATCAAAGACGGGTTGAGATAGGAAGTTGAAATTTTGTATGTGCTATGTTCTCAATGGTGTCAACACATATTGTGAAAATCAGCTCAATCTGAGGGGGTGGGTTACCAAATGCTGAAAAAATCTGATGATCTCATTTGGAATGACCCAAAATAGTTATATAAAACTATGTAAATGATTTCATCAACCATACACAATTTCACCATAACATGAAATATCATCCTTCTGTATATTTTTCTTCACATAGAACAGTCCCTCTTTTGAGAATTTCTCGACGTAAGAAAAAATTAAGGAAAATACTGCGTGAAATTTCAAAAGATATCAAAATTTTGTTACAAGTGACGTAATAATGCTAAGAAAGCTGAGTTTTATACATTAATAGATAAAAAACCCATTCATTGTGAAATCAAACTCGTTTCTCTTAGCAGACTCGATCCCACTAAAGTCTGGCTCCTAATGGCAAGGTGCAGATATGCAAAAACTACGCCATGCGAGAAGACAAGAGGCGAATACAAAAGGGTCTTGTATTATAAATTATCAAAGATAATTCATGGTTTCTTGATTACACTATGCAGTAATAAGACTTGGAGACATTTGTGATGTTTTCTATCGGTGAAGCAATGTGGCCTTAACTGAATGGAAAACAATTATACCACGCCAGTTTTCGAAAACAAAAACACTGTAACTGTTGATGAAAATAATGCCAAATTAAGCCAATAACAATGTCAACAACATTTCTGCCCAATTAGGCCAACGATCAACGAATTGGTTGGCGGACACAGTGGCCAAACTGGGCAGCCTTTGAGCAACAAAAGATTTTGAACGTTGCAAGACAATGTTAACCAGCTTGCCTGTATGAGGTTTTAATCACCGTCCTTAAAGATTGGTCAGCACAGGTAACTGTATGATTTTCCTGAATATTTAAATACCCGAGACCCAATAACTCAAACAAATACCTGTTCACTGGCTAAAGTGTCAGTGAACGGCTTAACTACCGATCTAGTTGCGAAATGAAATATGAGTCCAAATGTGATGGAGATGGGCAGAGCAGGCAGGGCTTTTCTGTAGATTGCCAGCAGCAGAAGAGTGAGACACAGACCCTGAAAACATAAACAAAATATCAGGTTATTGCATCATCTACGACTGAGGATGGGTCTTAAATATACATACTACGACATATATTCAATATATGAGGTCCTTTCCATTATCAAGGCCAAAATGACAGTGCTAATGCCAATGACGTGTGCATTCCTTACACCGGGTACCTTCTTTTATAAAGCTCTCAAAATTAAGTCCTACTGAGTATCTTTCTCAGCCTAGAATTCCTCCCCTGTCTCTCGCATCTTTAATCGAGCCTTGATGTATAACTTCAAACGGTTGTTATTATCCTTCATTTATTCTGTTCTGTTTTTTGAAGGCACTGAGCTCGAAAACTTCATGGTTTATCTCAGTGTCCTCGACAACATTCAATAGACTTTTTGGCTTTACATAACATGCTCTTATTATTGTGTTCAAACATCTTATATTTGAAAACTATATTTTGTTGTTGAAAGAAAATTTTAATGATTTTATTGAATAACTCAAAGTAGAAGATCTAGGCGTATTCTCGTGGAATAACGCAAATGTTATATGACTCAACGTGGACTAACGCAAATGTTATATGCCTCAACTGGGCGAATGAATATACAACAACAACAACTTTTTGAAATCTGGTGAATAATCTCTAAATGGATCGACCAAACATTATTGCAAATCCACGCTAAATAGAAACGGAAATCCTGTATCCTGTCAACAACTTCCAACTCAGAGGGATAAATCATTTCATTTTATTTTCCCTTTTTTCAATGTACAGTACATCCTCGATCATCCGAACAGGTTGAACTCAAATTTTTGTTGGGCCGTTCGGATACGCAAAAAATTCGGATAATCGAGGGAGAACATTTTACCAACTAAACTTGCTATAAACAAAATTTGGCTTAATGTCAACACGAACGTGCAAATAAATGTGTTATTTTTGTGCTTCCGTTGGATATGACTTTTATATTGGGCAACAGTTTGAGCAGACAACGGATATTTTGATTGATTTCTCAAGAACTAGTTTGCAAAGAAAAATTTTTAATGAAAACTTTTGGCGTTCGGGTAATCGAGGTTCGGATAATCGAGGATGTGCTGTATGCAATAACCTTCAAATGGTTGAAGTTTGGATTAATTGGTATATAGATAGAAAGATAGATATATAGATGTATAGATGGATGGGTAGATAGGTAGAGCCTGGAACCTTCCCCGACATAGGCTAGACAACGAATAACGTAATAAGAGCCAAGCATTTTAGGTTTCGTGTGTATCCAGCCATAGAATTACCAACATCTCAGGCATTTATACATTTCGGATATAAATCTCACGTCAGAGCCTTTTCTAATAACATTCATTCATCAGATATGTTTGAAGTTGCCTAAGACGATATACATTGAATTCTATGGCCAAGAAGAGCAACTCTCTCTCTTAACTACTGTGGAGAAATGTAGATACTTATTCCGTGAGTATTTTGGAATTTGTGTTTTTGCAATTGACTTAACAGGAGTTTATTAAATATCACATTTTAACAAAAAAACTGTATATTAGTTTACATTATGCGTTGACTCATTCAAACTATCATACAAAGAGGTACTTACGATGAGAATAGCAACAAAGCATGCGATGGTTGTATTCCAATCCCCATACGAAGAGGCTTTCCCAACAAGAACACTGTAAAATATGAAGTCTCCCAGTCCAAGTTTTACACCACCTAAACATTCAAAGATATAGCTTCATTAGAAAGAAACGGTGAACAAAGATTAGTAGGAGAGAAGATGAACAAATATCCCATCAATCATTACAGGTTTAACCATTGTGGGTTTTACTGATTATAAAGATAGACAGATAGATAGAAAGATAATGTGAAGAAGAATAAAACAGCTAACTCTACCAGTCATTCTCCTCATTGCTAATTGGTCCATTCAGAATGACCATTATGGAATAAAGATTCTTTAGGTTTCATTTTCGTTCTCTTTCAGATGTCCTACTCTGATGAATGTGCCAGACATAAAGCATTAGTTGTTAAAGCTTTATGTTTTACTATGTTTCCAATTTTTCTCGCCATCCTCAGGAAATGATTTCAAACTAATACAATTATGTCTTTCTCAACAATTTTACATGTGATAAATATTTAAACGATATCATATTTCATAATGTTTCTAATTTGCTTCGCTCCCTCAAGTTCAGTACGGATCAAAGACTGTTATACTCTTCAATATGTTGTACAAATGATTATTCTATCAAAACAAGAAATTTTAATGGAAAAAATTAATTTTTGAATTTTAAAGATGTCTTTCACTTTGAAGTGATTCTTGTGTTTTTTGGTCCAACAATAAATTGACATGATAGTTTTTGGCAAAACGGCCAAGAGTTAGCCTGCGTCACATACACTGTGCTTTAAAAAACTGTATAATACTAAACTGTACTGTACATTACTGAAAGCTGTATATTGTGTGCACAGGCTACCAAAAGTAAAAAAAACACAGGGAAACAAAGCTTACGTTCTTCCTGTGCTTGATACTGCTCGTGGGGAGGGTGCTGCTGATTCTGGTGTCCGTTAAGCGCCCTCGCAGCTTGGTTATGTGCTTCGTTATTTGCTCCATGCGCATGCGTAACATCCGCATTGGAGACCCCTTGGTTTCTTTCCGGGTCTCTCGTCGTCTCGCCTCTGTCTGCCATACCAACAGTCCATAACATTGTTGCTGGAAAGGTGAAATAATATGAGAGCCTCACTACACACTTGCAATACACTTCTCAATACAAAAGAAGCAGGATTCAGTAAAACAATCAGAAAATGTCTGAAGACCAAATGGATAGTAACAAATGGTGAGCTCGAGATCTGCTTAGATCATGTTGTTTCAAACCAAATTCTTAGGGTGTCCAAACTCTCCATCTGCATTTTAAAACAGGGTGTAGTCCAACAAACTAATGGTTAACTACTTTTATCATGTAATTTGTCATTGAATATCATATTTGTATTCTAACTTTTTCATAATAAAAATGATAAAACCCTACAGACTGACTGAGCCCCATGGTAATTACAGATGCAGAGGCCTTATTTCTACTGAGAACAACGTCATACTTAAAGAGCCCCAGGCCTCCTCGTAGCTACCCTAGCTATCCCCGTCTCGACAATGCTGCATATTTCGTAATTTGTTACTTTAGACCAGCTGATTAAAGGACTAAGTAAAAGCCCCCTAGTTTACCCGTTTGGTTCACTAGGCCTATCCAGCATTGTTAACAGACATAGAAGATAGAAGTAATTTTGCCTTATTTCAGAAAGTAGACAATAGGGCTGAAAAATCATACCAGAAGAAGTTTTACATCGAAAAATTGCCCCAGTCCGTAGACTGGATGGTAAGTTGAAATTGTGCATTCCTCCGTACTCCTCCACATTCCTTTATTTCTTAATCCCACAGTGTATTTTTAACATACTGACTACTGGGTAATTTGCCCCAGTGGGCCCTTCTGCTTGCCCCAGTAGTGAAGGAAAAATCAGTACTTTTGCCCCAGTGGCCTAAGTCAAAATGGGGGCCTTTTTCATATGATTTTACCCTCGTAAATAAAGCGATGTTATTGATTATGAAGCTGCGGCATATTAAAGAAACTATTAGCTTATTTCCTTGCAATAACACCACATAGTATTGCCACTGAGAGAGTGGTATCTCACAATAGCAATATTAAAACATCACAGAGGTCCAGGTTAAAAGAATCTACCATCAAACCATCAACACAATTATGCATATATCATTGAATGGGAAAGGAACTGCCCAGTATGACCCAAGATCAGCTGTTTTTGCTTTCATAACAAAGAAAAACAAGCGCAATAAAGAGCTAGACAAAGAGCCCTACAAAGAACGTGAATTTGTTGGAAAATATTTCAGGAATGAGCCTGGTTGTTTGTAGATTATTTTGTGGACTTTGATTTGGTAAATTCATCCTTCTAGAACTGGCTAGATTGTATATAAGCATTTGAAGTTTGCTGTCCTGGTAAGTGAATTCCATACAAGGTCCACCAAATTGCTGAAGTTGCCCCCCCCCCCCAATGGAATCAATAAGATCTTCCCCTCCTATGCAGCTATGGATCTCATCCATCCGTCTGTATCCACTTATCAAGACGGTAAATTGTGTATTTTTAGGTAACAGTTTCCTTTTATACAGCTTTATGCTTGTATCAAAAAAACACATTATTAATGATACAGGTTTGAAAATAGGGACCTAACTTTGTCAGTGATATGCGATTCGCTTTTGTATTTATGGTAAAGTCGTACCGAAAAAATATGGGGCCCTTTTGGCTGTTTGCCCCACTAGTGGCAAATCCTTAAAAAATACCCTGTAATCCCATAAACGAAAATTAATAAATTGAATAAAACCGTATAGCCATCAGGGTACGTCTTCCGATGATTGTTAAAACACGAAACAGGCTCGTTGAGATGAAGAGTTAATTTTTCAGAGTCTTGCCTTCTTAGTACATACTTTCACATACATACAGTATACTGTATATTGCGCATGAGACCTTAGCTAACATTGTAAAAGTCAAAAGGATATAGAAAAAGCACAGATGAAAATTGGATTCTTAAACGAATAAATGAGAGCTAAGAAACATGGTTCTTGAGGTTGGGTCAATGTTAAAAAAGGGTTAAGAAATAAGATAAGAGACATAAAAAATGGGTTTGGCTTACATGAATAAATGAGTGCTGGGAACAATGGCTCCTCCCTTTCTTGAGCAAGTGAGACAAGCATGTTCAAAGGTCCCATAGGACATAAAACTGCCAGGAAGTCTAGAATAAAACATTTCATGAAAATATGAATAAGTTAAGTAAGTTAAGACTGGAAAATGTATAATATTTGTGTCATGTTTCTTCTCTTATCATTTCTATGTGAATGTGTCATGGCTTTAAAAAGTAAGGATGAGAAAATTGACAGTTTAAGCAAAGTGTATCGAAAAAGATGGTGTGGAAACCTATTGTTGTATCTTTCTACGCAACTTTTTCAAAATTGAGAGTGCACAGTCTTTTGTTTTGCTATTGTTTTAGCCAACAAGGTCATGGTTGAGCAAATAGACCAAAACGCTTCTTTTCGTTCTCCAGCCAGAAATATTCGTTATTTAGAAAAGATTTTATGATATTCAGAATCATATCTATGTAGGCAATATTTACATGTAAATTTTAACAGTTAAGAGAGAGGATAAGACATTCGTTGTGCACATTCAAGTACTGCTCAACATCGACTGTGAAACAAAGACGTACAACAATAGGTTTCTAAACCATCTTTTTCGATAAACTATGGTTTAAGTTCCAATTGCAACGTCTTACAAAAGGACTCAAAATGCATATCTACCTATTATCAACTAAACATTTCTAAAATAATAGGTTCATTTGAAATGTAAACAATTGCACAATAGCATGTTTTAAGACAATACCTATAGGATAAAAAGCAGTTTATTGCAGTAAAATTGCAACCTCGTTAAAGGGGACTCCAAATTTATGCTTAGGTATCACCTACCGGAAACTTCTACCATAGGGTGTAGTCATATTATATTTACATGTGACATGTAAGGAACTAAACAGACCTTCTTGAAAACTAGAGTTTTGTAGGCTCTTCGTGTTCGAGGACTATTCACAAAATAAATCTTGAAGCATAAACGTTACTCACCGTAAAGTGAAATAGCTCCAAGAATAAACCAGAGAGTCCATTCAGGAAGATATTTGATGAAAACAAGAGCCTGTAAATATAAAACCAATCATTCAGGTCTTGAGAATATTCTTGTAGCACTGGATAAATCAAGGCAATTGCAGGCGCACACTACGGGTACTTGTCCAGCGGTAACAGTGTGAGATGGTGCAACGTGATTGGCTAGAATTATCCTGAATCAACCAATCAAAATCTTTCGACTTCACATCAAATGATTAATCGGACGTCACATGAAATAACTCCATAAATGTTGCAAAAAAATATCAAAATCAATCAATCATAAAAAATTCATCAAAACATTCGATATTTTTGCAATATTAGCTGTTGTAACAAGATGGGAAACTTTTTGACGAAATCCAACCGAGTTGTACCCTTTCAGCCGGAAAGGGAATTGAATGAACCAACATTGCCTTTACGCCAGAGGCTGCTTTGCCTCAACAGTCGTGTGGAGCCTGTTCTTCGAGATCGTGCCGCAGAACAAGGCCAGGCAATTCAAGTCGTGCTCCTTCCTCAGAGACAGGAGGTAGCTCAGCCAACATTGAAATTGTGGCAAAGGCTTCTGTGTATAGACAGCAGAGTGGCACCAGTCCTTCTGGTCGCAGAGCGTGACCCGGAGGCAGACCGTGCTCCACTAGAGGCAGGCCCGGCAGAAGTAGGCGTCAGGAAAGATTCAAACCAGAACCTCGTCGTTGAGGATGTGTCAGAGCTGTCGATGCGAGAGGTCTATGGGCTTGAATGGAACCCAATCGTATCGGCGCCTTTGCGCAGTGAGCAATACAAGGAAGCCCAAGCAAACGTGGGTGACGAAGAAGTGAGAAAATATCCGAAACCAGTTGCGTTTCATATTGATCTTAATAATCCGCTCGATCCTTTCATGACCGTTTATTCCTTTTCATTCTACGACCTTCCTGATCGATTGCCAAAGAGATTGGAACAGTTGCCTTCGCTAAATAGAAAACACGTCTGGCACAGGTAAAATTCACACCATTTCATGTTTGTTTGTTTGTTTGTTTTTTCTTGCTTTACTTAGTCTTGTCTTGCTATTTTTGTTTCTTTGTGTCAGAAAACATTCAAACCTTTCAGGGGCTATTCCATTTCACAAATAAAGAAATAGCTAAATGTTTTGGAAGAATATGAATTGGCAGGCATCTGACAGGAGGATTTAATCTTAGTAGTCTTAGTTTAGTTAGTATCAGTGAGTCTTAGTAATCTTAGACTTAATCTTGAACTGAAAGAGTTTGTTTTTGAAGGGACACTTTCCGTATCCTCCACATCTTTCATAAATGCTGTAAGATTTAACACATTAAACATCTTGCACAAGGTATCCACCGCATTAAAGATGATATAATACTTCTTTGTAAGTATATACGTCTGCTAAAGTGTATTCGTGTAGGGTTTCTATAGGGTCATGGGCAAATTCTAGTAATATTTCTTTAAAAATCATGAACATTTCATAGATGGGTAGACGCTGAGCAGTCGAAAGCAAACCTGAAGCCAAAATTGATCAGTGAAGACATTCTAGAAAAACTGGAGGCAGAAAAGCGGAGAGAAATCGCCAAACATTTAAAAGAGAAGGAACAAAAAGCGGAGCTCAGAAGACTACGCTTGCTCGAGAAAAAAAGCCTCAAAGCAGAGAGGGCGAAGAGAAGACGTGACAGGGCGAGGCAAAGGCTTCTGAGGTTGTCAGAGAATGCCTCAATGGAAGCAAGAGAGAGCCTGGAAAACAAGATGCGTCGTGCTGAAGACAAGAAGTCTTCCCTGAGACTGAAGAAAGAAGACAAGCTGGAGCTTGCACGCCTACGACGTCTCAGGGCCACCCTCAAGTCACGTGCTGCCAAGGCCCAGGATATGGAGATGGTCAGCGATGCTGATGACGCAGTGCCTCAGCAAGATAACGAGGCAGAGGTAGCCAATGAGGTGCTGACAGAATGCAACGACGTGATAGCCAGTTGCTCGTACAACAAAGGACCTGCAACTGTCAAGGTAAAACCTTTCGTATCCACTGACAATTGCAACAGTGAATATCATAAGAAACTAACTTCTTTTTATTTACTAGTTTTTTCCACAACAAGTGGGGAAGGTTGCACAATTATAAAGGGACCTATATTCATAGATTGAGAAGTAATTTCTGCAATCCATCGATTATTTTGCAAAGATTCTGAAGTAGAAATGCAAAAAGGTTCAATTTGAACCCTTCCTTTGAAGGAGTGTTTGACATTGGGATATTCTTCGAAAAATGTTCACTCTTTGACATCATTGCAGAGTGAGATTAGGAGCAGATGAAATTGAGGTTTACAGAACCTCACAAAACATTAGAGGTTACCTACTAGAATTCACACGAACAGGCTTTACTCACTTATGCCTCAGAGGGAGGGGGACATTTCGTTGTTGACTGGGGAGACTACAAAGAGGGCTGGAAGCAGTAGCATAAAGCCCTTTAGACTCCCTAACTGGAGGGACCAAGGCCCACCTGGGTATTATGCTAAAAAGGGGCTGCAGAAAGAAATTGCATATTCATAGAGTGATTACCTAAAACCTCAGGACTGATGACTTTATTCGACTTCCTTAGGATTCTGGCAACGAATTGGTGGGAGACTCGTCTAGCTTCAACTTTGAAGATGATGGCAAACAGGGCCTGGCTGAGATTGAGACATATGAAAGTGATGGAAAAGAAGGCGTATTTGACTATGAACAAAACAGAGGGAAAAGCAGTGATACTGATTCCTTCTGGGATTTGCCTGTATAACTAATATACTTAGGTAAAAAATAAAAAAACACACAAAAAAAATAAAAGAAAATTAAAAAAATACAAAAAAATAAAAAAATCCTAAAAAAAGACAAAAAAAATAAAAAATTCTGAAAAACACAAAAAAATAAAAAAAATCTCGAAAAAACACCAAAAAACAAAAAAACCCAGAAAAAACACAAAAAATAAAAAATTCTGAAAAATAGCAAAAAAAACAAAGAAGAACAACCTCTTGATGAATTCAAGAGCACCAGCCTCTCTCCTTTACTTGAAGTAAACAGACATTTGTAAAATTTAAGTTGCAGTTGCTTCTTGATATCAAGTCATACATGCCTGGTAATAATAGAGTTCAACCATCTGGCAATTCAACAATAAAGAACAGTTCATGAAACACCAGTGGAAGTGCCAAAGAGACCTGATTATAGCCGATAGCATGGAAGATTATGAAACACAAGGACCTTTTGAAGTAGTATTTTTATTGTGAAGTATTTAAATTGTATTGGAATTACAACAGTGAATTCTTTTAATATTTGTCAGTTATGATCTACTTATATTGAGAGTCTCTCTTTTGTAGTTTCTTCTTGGCTGGGGCATCAGGCTCCCACATACAAGAAACCCCTCCTTAAATCAAATCCTCTGGATGTTTCTCAGGCCTTCTCAAGAAGAACATCTCACCACAGTTGTGGTTAGACGCTTCACTCATCTGGTTTACAAGCTCTGTGCACTGGTGAAAGCCAACAGTGTTTGCTCTGGTCACACGAAAAAGCCTTGACTCTTAACATGGTCCTTTTTATGATAAAGCTCAAGGTTTCTTGTAAATATGCGTATCAAATTTTTTCAAAAAACAACTACACTTCAAGCTTCAAGCGTTTAACGGTCAGTGCAAAATGCACATGATGCCATACACAGAAATATTCTATCATATCATAAATATCTATTAATATAAGGTGCTTACCATTAATGCACTGATCAGTATCAAATACATCTGCTGCATTCGCAGGGGTCCTTTCCAATGAACACAAATCATCCCAACCACTCCAAAGTTCCAGATGAACAAGGCCATTGTCATGTAGTCCATTGCTATGTTGTACAGCTTGAACAGCTCTCTAAATTTAAAACATATCACAATCAAAGCTGGGGCTCAGTTGGAAGAGTAATTTGGACGCAAATCAAGAGGTTGTGGGTTTGAATCATACCTCCATTGTTTTCATTCTCACAAATTCATTAAAATTCATAGCCAGGTGGATTGACAATAGTTTGAATAGCTGAAGGGCTGAACAGCCTTGTGCCTATTTAAGCTTCTTGCTCGGACAGATTGCCTGCATTGCATTGCTTGGCAAATATTGCCAAGGGCAGATTGCGTGAGTTTACCTAGATGTCAGTTTCTTGGCTTGTTATTTTCCAACTACCAATCATATATTCTGAGCCTTGTCTCCTGGTTAGATTTAAATGACAGGTATGTGTTCTGTATATTATTGGTTTTATCCAAATCTTCTCATTCACTCTTCATGCATTGGAATCAGCTGCTTCTTAGTTTTTTACTCCCACCCTCAACTCTTCCAACTAAATTGAACTTATCCTATCAAGGGAAATCAATTTATCTCTACATTAAGGTATTATTCCAAAAATAATTGAATAATTGTATCATGTATTTCTAATGTTCAGTAGTGTAGTTATCAGTGTTTTGTTAAGAGTATTCAAACTAATTTGAAACTCTGATTTTGATGAACATGGTGAGGGAAAACAGAAACATAAGGAATGAAAACAAAACCTGACGAATTAGCTTCAATAGTTATTATGCTTTGCTATGTTTTTAGATTTTTTTGTGTTCTTTACCAATCAAAGACTTTTTGTGAATACGTACTGGAAGTAGACATAATTGAAGAAGAACAACAACATTAGAGATGATAGTATAAGCCAGCCACTGATAATCTGTAGAGAAAGACAAGAAAATCAGGAAATAAATATAAAATAACTAAGGGGGTATCCACAAAATGTTTTTGCAAATTTGAAGGATTTCTCAGGAACTTTGAGATGTAGTTTGACGATTCTCATTTATTGGGGAAAGGATCTGCCATTTTAAAAACTTTTTCCATCTTGCTGGCCTCTATTTTTATTTCTCTAGGTGTCAAAAATATTATGAAATAAAGATAATTTGTGAGAATGAAAATGAACTTAAATGTGAAGATGAAAATGAATGTGAAAATAAATGAGAAGATGAATACGAAAAAAAATGTGAAGATGAAAACAAATGTAAATGTAAAAATGAAAACAGTCCATGACCTCTTAATATTCTAGAGCGCTACAACTGCATGACCATCCGGGACCCTCAAAAATCATTTATATCAATTCTAGCACACCTTAAATATTCAAAATATTTGTACAAGTGATATTAATGTGAAAATAAACTTTTCTAACAAAAAGAACTCCGAGCAGTAGAATTTCGGATCATGAATTTGTTTAAATATCTGTAAAATTTTTGGGGACTCTTGTGGTTCTCAATTCTTCCACATTACAGACCCATAGGAAGCAGGGGGGTATTTACCCCCAAAAATCCTAAAATTCCATAGTTCAGAGCATGGTCCCTAGTCTTCCTATTGTTCTCGAACGATGGTTGCCACCCAATAATTTTCCCAAGCTCTCACAATTGACAATAGGATAATTGACAATACCTTATAACATCTGTATTTATACAAGAGAACCAGGAAGATGGTCATCACTAGTACCACACCAATTACAATTAATGCATTGAGAAGAGCAAAACCAGCACGCTCCCCTGCCGTCTTTGTGCTCTCCTCCCTAAATGGGGTGTAGATCCTGAAAAAAAATATCAAAAGTCAGAAATTGTGGAGATTATCACAAAAAGAAAATATTCTGACCCTGCGTGTGAATTCCGACTAGTAGTCAACATACTAGTGCAGAAAAAAAGCAGGATAATTGTTATGTATTATCATATAACATATCATGCTTCTCCAAAACACTAATTTCCTTCAGCCAAAAACCTGTGAAAAACAGTCCAACACACTCAGAATCAAAGCTCACGAAACAGACTATCGCAGTTCAGAACAGCTATACCTGATTTGGCTTTTCTTTATGACTGTCATTGCAGAGATGCCGAGCCCCATTTCTCAAGGTATTTTTGACAAGAATTTAACACACAGAAGCTAAAATTAAAACAATGTTGCTAAATGAAACTTTCTACTTACAAATACGTCCTCTCAATATTCTTAGAGTAATATGTAACAGATGAAATGGTTGCGACGACAACAAGCAGACAAACTGATACGGGTGTTATTAACATGAGGACACTTTTTGCACCATACTGGAGCTCTTCCTCATCGTTTTGTCTCTCTTGCTCCTCATTATTGTCAGGAGGGGGAGGTTCCTGTCTCTGTGGAGGAGGGTCTTGAAGAATGGTGACCTCGTCATCATCTCTCTTCTTTTGTCTTCTGAACAAGTTTTTTAATCTCTCCCCTCTACTTCTGTTTCCCTAAATAGACAATCTTTAGATCAGTGGGTACATCATAATAGATCATTGAATTGTTTAAACTTTATGATAAACATGATTTCTTATTGCGTATAATGGAGCACCATCAATTACAGCCCTTATAAAGTTATCAGTTCAGCATGGTGCAACGACTACGGCACATAAATGACTTGATGCTTATTTCAAAGATTGCTCAGAGCATTAACTATGGGTGAAACAAATGTTAGCATAAAAAGAGTTTAATTCCTCTTGTCCAACTGAATTTCTGGTTAAGGAAATACTGACTTACAACAGGTAGCCTATATGTGCCTACTTTAGTGGTTGCGTACACTGGAGGTGTGGCATTATGCTTTGGAGGTGTGGCACTATGCTTCAAGTTTGTATACACCACTTGAAGCATTATATCCCATCTTGGAAGCTTAATTCCCCACCTCCAGCTTTTGCTTCATCCGCAGTAGCATATTGTTTCACCTCGCTAAGCATAATGCCCCATCTCCAGTGTTCTTGTCAACCACTTGTAACATGCACCACCCCGGAAGCATAATGCCCAACGGCCATCATTTGCTTCAACCAATTGTACCATATTGTCCCACCTTGGAAGCGTAAATATTACGTCAATATCCATCATAATAAGCACTATCCTATCCTACATTTAAGAAAATTGCTCAGATTTTTCACCAAAAAGACATCACTTACTATTTCCCCATTGGGAAAGAAAGATGAAGTTGTCTAGAATGAAGGGCCTATCTTATCTGAATTTTGCTGTTGGATCTAAGACACTTCAGCCTTCATGTGAATTCTAAATTTCGGATACCTCGGGGATCTACTAGATCGGGTACAGTGAATAGATCGAAACGAAACATTCGAATTGATTGACTATGTTCCTATCAGCAAATCAAAACAACTCACCTCCGAACTTGCCCCGCTTTGATCCGGATCTGCAGGGGGATCAGCCATTCTGTTGGTATGTTCTAGTAGTCCAGTGCCTTCATTGACTGTAGATTCATCAGTGTCGGAAGAAGACTTCATTTACTGAGGCGTAAAGTAAGGGCAAATCCGAAAAATTAAAGGTCCTATTTATCTGTATTTCCACTGAATTACCCGGCAATGACGTCACGTTGTGTCACAGCTTGAGACTGAGGCGCATGAGCAGTTATTCAAAAACCGCTGACTCTTTGGATTGTGGTCTTATTGAGACACCATTTACACTCTTTTTTTATAAAAACAATTTGATAAGAACACAAACCTCAAATTTTACCAAAATTGAAGAACGAGCTAAGAAAAACCAAGGCTTACAATCTTAAGCTTAATATAAGAACTTAATACAAAATAATTACGAGTTTGACCAATAGTTAGAAAACGGGCAGATTGCAGGTTGACACCACACAGATGTATCAGATGGCAAAGAGAGTCAAAATTTACAACAATTAACACAAACCACTAAATAGCAACAACAGGCTTGCAAATAATTATAAAAGTAAGAACAATTTAAGAACACTTCACCCTGTAAAAAGAGGAACAGCCAGCTTCAAACCAATTTTACCACTTCTTATAAATAAAAAGAGTACGAAGTCCCGTTGTTCTTTCTTATGTTTTAATGGTACTTTATGACTCAAATTTACATATGTTTATCAGCAAATAAAGTGAATCTGAGGAATGAAATGGCAAAATTTTTTTATAAGAACCAGTAAATTTGATTTGAAGCTGGCTGTTCTTGAATATTCCTCTATTTTCAGGCTGAAATGTTCATATATTGTTCTTACTTTATAATGATTTGGAAGACTGTTTTTCGCTATCAGTTGTTTTAATTGGTTCAAATGTGGGCTCTTTTTACCATCTGATATATCTGTGTGCTGTCAATCTGCTTGTTTTGTAATTATTAATCAGTCTTATGGTTATTTCGTATAAATCTTATATGGACCTTGAAATTGTCAGCCTCGATTCGTTCTTAAATTGTTCTTAAGATTTGGCAAAATCTGAGGCTCGTGTTCTTATAAAATTATTCTTAAAAAAAAGGAGTGTAAGTGGCTTGAGCTTTGAGACATTGAACTCTTTTTTATAAGAAAATATTTTACAAGAATAAGGAGGCTTAAAATCGGTGAAATTTAAGAATATTCTAAGAATATTGCAAGGCTCAGATCTTAAAGTAAACAATTTTAGTGAAGGTTTTTTTTACTTCTGAATCGGTGTGTTTTTACAGGAAATGGTTTTAATCAAACTCAGCTCAAATTTTATGCAAGTGTCGTGTCGATGAGCTCTGTTTTACAGGAAATAAGGATACAAGTATGTTACTGATTATATTACAATTATGTTTTATATATTTTATTATTGTTTTATGTCAATTATGAGATACAATTATGTTATGTGTGTTACTGATTGAAGAATGTTTTGCATTTTTCGCATTTATTACCATAATAAAAATCGTTGCTTTATCCATATTTTCTGCTATAATAATAGTCTAAGAATATTCCAAGGCTTAAAATAGCAAAAATATAGAATATTGAGGGTCAGAAAAATAAAGTATTCTTATAAAAAAGAGTGTACCGAGTACTCGCTATGAATCCAAATTTCCATGACACCAAAAACAAAACAACAACAACATTTTCAAAAATTCATTCTGAAATCTGAAACTCAGCTTTTCAAAATGGCGGAAGAAAATATCATAGAAGTGCTGCCGAAACAAGGACTTTTGTACACAGAACAAACACCAATGCCCGTCCTCTGCAAGCCAAAAATATTGCCAATGAAATCAGTAACCCTCGAAAAGTTAGAGCAGATGCAGAAAGAAGCACAGGAGGTTGTAAAAAGGCAAGAACAAGAAGAAAAAATGCGAGAAAGATTGCTCGAGCAGCAGCGAGAAATGATGCGACAAACCCAACCTGAAGATGAATGAAATGAAGAGAATGAACCGACAAACATTTATATTTACTGCTGCAATTATAATTTAAGAATCTTAATCAGCAGATGTAACAATTGAAGATACTGTAAATAGGTTAAAGTTGTTCAATTAACGAAGGGCTCAAAAGGAAACAAAATAGGCCTTACTTCTGAAAGTCTTAAACCAAGGATCTTCCGACTACTACCTTACCTGTTATTAGCCCAACTGCAACACTGACTGGTCAACCCTGTCAACTCTACAACGATATGGAAACTTGTCCTTAGTATGAAGCCCAGCATTGCATTCCGACTGAAAATGTGTACTAATCTAATCATGTATCGAAACAGCAGAGCATCAATTTTATATTTATAAAGGGTTGCTGTTCTGTACGCAAAAAACTAAACCTCTCGGGAGCCCTTTTCCAGTTTTGAGCTAAAACATTCAACTCTGTATATGTTTTGAAATGAAGATTAAAGCCATGCAATTCAAAGAAAACTAATTTGTTACCTTCAGGCAACAATCTAATAGAAATAATTGCTTCATTCTTAAATCACAACATAAAAAAGTTTATAAAAGTTGAACATTTAGCATAGTATCCAGAGCTGCAAAGGACTTCCGGTTGGTACAGTTGTACTGCCTGGCTGGGATGGCGAATAGGTTAGATCACTCGGCCCTTGCTTGAAGGATTCCGGGTTCGAAACAACCTTCAGATCTCTATAGAAATTCATCTTGAGACAACCTTGACCTCGACATGATGCATACCTTATTCCCAAAGCGTGCATTGCTCCTAGCAACAAATGGCATTGCTTTGTGAATTTGAGAGCAATGCATGCTTTGGGAGTTTGCTACGCATCATGTCGAGGCTAAGGTTGTTTCAAGATGAATTTCTATAGAGATGACGTAATTGGGAGAGTGATATATTTGCCAACTCTCTGTAATTCCAGGCTAAAAGAAAAAGGAATCACAAGGTGTGGTCATATAAAGAGGAAGGACCAGGGTCGCACTGCTCGATTAGTCTAACTATTCAATGGGTCATTCGTGCTTTGCACATGAAACAATACCTTACGAAGATATCAAGTGTGTTTGCCTATCAACCCTACAGTTTAACTCTTTGCCCTCAGTATCACACATAGCAATAGATTCAAGCGAAAAAAAGATTCAAAGATCAACATCTACATTTATGCAAAATTCTAATCATAAATTGGCAAATTACAATTGCTTTTGATAGTTATTAAAATGACTTTCTGTAATACGATAATGATTATTTTGTTTTGCTATCCTAACATATTGGTAAATTCCGACAATGCTAACACAAAATTATAAATCACAATCTACAAAAATAGCTCAGAGAAACAGATCGACCTAAATTTCAACAAACAATTTTCTTGTGCCTGGTTTTTCTATTTCGTAAGGGATAGGGACAAACCCATTCATGCCATTGGGTATGTGAACATCTACCCATGTTGCTTTGTAGCATTGCATCAAATACCCCCATGATATTCATATTCAAAGCAAAGATGGACGGTGGAACATGTTAACACTTCTAGCACTGCTTGAAACAAACAACCTTTACATGAAAATTTAAATCTTCAGTCCTTACATCATTTTAACTTATTAATCTCTTAGACAATATAGAAACAAGAATTGAAAAATATAATGTGAGTACTCAAACTCAGAAAGCTAGGATAGCCAAACAAATGCTTACTATAATAAGGCATACATCCACAAAATTGACAATGACTAACCCCCACTGAAACAAAATGAGGATGAAAATAAACAACCAGTTTTCTCGTCAGCTTTTGCTCAGCACCAAATCAAATAGCTTAAAAATCAACAACATATGTATGCTACAATGTTTTCAATGGAAAGATTTGAGCTCTCTTCTAAGGGATAACTCAAAATAATTGTTGTATCTTCTCCTTGAGAACTGACGGAAAACTGATTGCTTATCTAAGCCTTGAGTCAGTACAACCATTGCCCATTTCCTCAGCCTAACAGGAGGTCTCAATTTTCTACAATGAAGCCAAAATTATATTCCTAGCCCAAATCCCTGAAACCAAAAGAGGAAAACATTGAAACATTTGTGCATCAGCATTAAATATTCACCATGATCACAAAAATTGTTTGTGTAACTTGTTAAATTTACAGAGAATATTTTTAGAGAAAGATTAATTGGAAGGAAAGGGCAGATTCTCAATAATAATTGAGTAGCCCCAGTGGGTTTTTAAGACAGGTTCCACTTATACAGCATTTTAGTTTAATCAGAGAACTACAAGGCAAAACGTGGCTCTGGAATCAAAAATCAGACAGAGGATTGTTAAATACAGCACATAGTACGATTCATTAATATTTATCATTTTCAGGATTGAGAAATGTTCAAATGCAAGGATTATGAGCAACAAATATTTCCTTAATATCGATTTTGACCATGAATAACTTCCACTTACTTTGTCTTACAGAGTGCGCTAAATAGCAAGGCAGTACAAGATTTGATAGAGATTAGCAATAGAAATTTAGGGAGAACCTTCCAACCAAACAATAGAAATAACGAGATTCTAATTAACAACAGCCACCACTTTGTTTATTCACTGCACTACCCGAGTTAATGTTGACCTTCTTCTGCGTGTCTACCGCGGTTTGTGGGGGACCCATCCTGCTTTTAATTTCTGCTGCCATTGTCATGAAAGCTTGTTCAACGTTGGTTGCATTCTTTGCACTTGTTTCTAAAAATGGAATTCCCAGTGAATCGGCAAATTCCTGCAAAAAGATGAAAAAAATATTTATCTCAGTAAACTTCGGCAGTTTAAGGTAGATGGCCCCTGATACAAAAAAATTAGATGGCACTAACAGCCTCAATTCATGGATTCTTTTGATGGTTTCACGGAGGATTAATTTTCTTTTGGAAATCAAATCGAAATTAGGTAAATTTAAATCAAAATGGTGGCAACTTCATGAAAAATATGCACAACATTATTCCTTCAAAAACATTTCCTAAAACTTTGCACTGATCATCATTCCAATTAAAAGATGGACAGAAGAATTTCACCCAAAACAAATTCAATGGACTGCCAAATCGTCAAGCTTTTAATTTGAATAGGAATATTTTGATTTTTACCTTGGCAGTTGTATAATCCACAACTTTCTTAGTGGTGAGATCGCATTTGTTTCCAACTAGCAGCTTGTTGACATTTTCACATGCGTATCTGTCAATTTCTTGTAGCCACTGCTTGACATTTTGGAATGATTCCTACAAACATTCAGCAGTAGATTAGCATTAGATTCAATGAGATAAGAGTTTTCATCATTTTGAGAGAGAGAGGTATTTATTCATACTTTACTCTTGTGAAAACAAGCAGTGTTCTGTCAACCCGACCAGTTTTATTCTGCGAATGGGAGGCCATAGCATGTTTTGCCCCCCCCCCCTAATGTTTCTGCCCTCTTCAACTGCAAAACTGAATCTTAATTTATCTATTTTCACCACAAGTTTACATATTCAATATTTCTTATAACTTGCTACCTTACCTTCCTTCTAGACCTAGCAATTTGGAGCACGACTGCCTTCATCTCAATGAAGGTCATATAGGGGTTCTAGGGGACAGGGGACCATGCTCAAAATTAAAAAGAGAACAAGGCAACATGAGACAAATTAAACAGGGAGCCAGGGAACATTGACAGCAAGCAGGGATCAGGGAAAACAAAAGTAATTTCTTCTTAGAAGAATTAGGGAACATTTGCAATTTCTATAAGGGAACAGGGGAACAAGACCCCTCTATATGACCCGTGCACATTGATATTAACTTTGCCTCCTCCATGCACATTGATATTAACTTTGACATGGAAATGTGACAAGGAAAAGTTTAACACAAGGAAAAGATTAGGATCAAGATAAGCCTAAAGTGGTTTGAGCATTCACCTGGTCTGTGACGTCATATACAATTATAATTCCATGAGCTCCTCTGTAATAACTTGATGTGATTGTCCTAAATCGTTCCTGGCCTGCTGTGTCCCACTAAAACAAAATCAAGTAAGTTATCTGATATTGATGGTGTTGGCAGGAAGCCGAAGCTTCAGAATGATTTTGAAGATTTGAACGGTGAGGATAATGCTAAATTTTTTGTATTACTTGTATAATAACAAGAAGAAAAAGAAACACAAGCTGGCCATTAGTCATGGATTTATATAGCTCATGTCTCTCTTTCTCTAAATCTATTTTTAAATACAAAGAAAGGCTAGGTTACAATAATAACAGACTTAAAAACTGCAGGCTTGAAGTTCATAACTGGTTTGTTTTGGCATTTGATGAGTAGTGGGTGGTGTAGTATGTGAGATTGAAATCGCTTGGGGCTATGATCTCAACAGAGCTGCTAATTTCCTTGGTAAAGTAACTGGGAGATTCTTTTATCTTTGCCGCCTTCTCTTGTTTTTCATCAGTAAAGCCTCTGATCTTTAAAGGGAAAACCGTGAGTCTCCCAGTGAAATCGGGAGAGTTGGAAGGTCTGATTGAAAGTATGCCCCAATATTCCAGTGGTGAGAGAAATGACCCATAAAGTCAGAAGAGGTTTTGGGTTTAACTCGTTCTTGCGTCTTGTTATTTCTCACAAAATCTACTAGATTTAAACATCTCTGTTGAATTCTTTATAATAAGTGATTTTGGTTCATATTTGCATACTTGAAATTGGTTTGGTGCATGCAAATGTCAGGATAAATACAAAATTCAAAGAATCTGCAATTCATTTAATTTTTCATCAATTTGAGCAACATTAAACAAATCAGCTGTGGACAAGTGCTAAATATAAGAAAACATATGTACTTACGATTTGTAGCTTTATTGTTTTTCCATCTAGGTCGATTGTTCGGATTTTCTATAGATCAAACAGAAGTAAATCATATGTCTCAAACAAAGTTTCAAAATCTAAAATTCACTTTATTGCATTAGGTCATTCAAGTCAAATTACAACTTAATTTGTGTGTTAGAAAATTGATATGTAAGTTTGAAGTGGCTAGGGTGCATTCCGGGTATGTAGGCTCAAATATCTCTGGTCTTGGCTCAAAAAATCTTAGGCTCTGTGTAAAAATTCTATTCTTTTGCGTATATCTGACTCTTTGACATGTAGTGGCATTGTTGCCCCACGGCTGCTACAAATTTACAGTAACTAGTAGTTCAGTCCATCAAAGTTGAGAAAAGACCAGGCAATTAACACATTATTATCTCAGGATACTGCCTATAACTTGTGTGGTTGGCATACTTGCTTGACAAGCTATTTTTTTAAGAAAGCTTTGTATCATAATACAGTACATCCTCGATTATCCGAACAGGTTGAACTAAAATTTTTGTTGGGCCGTTCGGATACGCAAAAAATTCGGATAATCGAGGAAGAACATTTTACCTACTAAACTTGCTCTTAAGGATATTATCATCGTCCTGAACAGTCACAGGTTGCTCAAACTGAATGCAAATTGAAAAGCTTGGCAAACGGAAAGACCAACAACAAAACTAAGGCAACAGTTTTTTGTAAATTTCAACAACGATTTGTAATAATAACAACGATAACAACAAATAAATGTATCATTTTTGTGCTTCCATTGGATATGACTTTTATATTGGGCAACAGCTTGAGCAGACAACGGATATTTCGATTGGTTTCTCAAGAACTGGTTTGCAAAAAAAATTTTTTGATGAAAACTTTTGGCGTTTGGATAATCGAGGTTCGGATAATCGAGGTTCGGATAATCGAGGATGTACTGTACTAGCAGATTATGGGAAAAGAATTCTACAGAGAAATTGACATTAAATGCACCCTTGGGCAGTCGCTTAGTTGGGTACTCTAAGAAAACCCAAATTGGGAAATTTGTCCCGCATGGAACAGATCTTGCAGGGCTTTGCCAATTCATGAATTAAAGCAACTTGCCCATACAAGACTAAAGCTTCCAGTCTTGAATCATAACAGCATTGAATTTGGCATAAAAAATGAAAAACAAACAATCCCAAAAAAAGATTTAAATCATGGGACAAAAGAATAAGAAGGGTATTGGGCCAATCCCACCCTCCTATTTACTCTGTATCTTTTAGTATATTAAAGAAAATGTAATTACATCAAAGAAGGAAGTAGGAATTTGACTGCTTTCATGAGCAAAAAAAGATGCAATGAAAACAAACCAGTATAGCCTGCTCACTTTTCAGCTCAGGTAAATAACTGTTTATCATCATAGTTAGGATTATGCATATGAAACGGATGAATTCCACTGATCACATGACGCAACTTTGACCAAAAAAAGGTAGGCCTAGATTGTTCGCATCGAAAATAAATCTTTATTAAGAAGGAAGAAAAATCTGTTAATACTTACGAAATCGACTCCAATCGTGCTTATGTAGCTTTCAGTATAGGTATCGTCCTAAAAATGAGGTTTATATGTTAGAAATAAGTAAAATTCTGGGTTTTTAGACGTCGAAGTTGGCCTAGAATTGGAAATTCAGGAAGAAACACCTTTTTACTGGTTGAACTTCAAGGAAAAGGAATTAGTTAAATGAAACTCACCGCGAATCTCAGTAAAAGACAAGACTTTCCAACACCAGAGTCGCCGATAAGAAGAAGTTTAAAAAGATAGTCGCTGAAATAAACGGAAACCCATTTTAGATTTTGCAAGGACTAAGCTGGAAATTCGTCGCTCTCCAGTAGAATTTTCTTGTTTTTCTTAGTGTTCTCAACACATTCTAACTGTTATTTGATTGAATTCAGATAATTCAGACAGTACGTTATTAATTAGTAGTCTAAATCTTGTAAATTTGAGTTGAAATGATATGATAACTATCTAGGATATCGATTTAGGACAGGCCCGGAGGTGCGGCAGTTGAAAATAGGTAAACTTTGATGCTTGCGAATGAAGAAATATCAGGACAAACTACTTACTATTCTGGATTCATATCGTAGCTGCTTGAACAGTCTCTGGATGTCAATCCTTCAAAGTATGAGCCTTTCAACTGTTAAGGAAATAATCGCCGGAGTAATGTCCAACCCTGATTTATTTCGTTGAAGTCAAATCGTATTGAATCAACATGTCCTCCTTGGGGTGAATTTGGCAAAGGAACTTTCCCAATGTCGTCTCTACTACAAAGGATCATGGGATATATGATGACTACATCGAAACTCCCGTATGTTTACGTGGCATTTGAAACCTGTCTTTCCCTCTTTCGTGTAGTTTGTAATGCTACAATCCCCGCCAAAAGTCTTGGAACACTTGCACTATTTTTACAGTTTTCTACATTCTGCCCCTTCCCCTCACCCCTTTAAAATGTTGTTTCTGATAACAAAAATCAGCCCAATAACATTCAGCTAGTGTTTGGTGTGGTCTCATAAAGTTCCTTTTGTATACTACTTTTGGCGGGGATTGTCTTTTTAGCTTTTCTTTGATGGAGGTATAGTGAGTTTTAGAAACCTGGTACATAAGGGTTTTCGGGGTCGCTGATTTCATTGGTGCAGTCAGATTTTCGATTGAATAAGTATTTGACGTCATAATTGCATATGGGGGCATTTTTAGGCCCAACTTTAAGGTATTATAAAGAAATTCATGATAGAATAGTCTTTTAAATGAATTATATTAGAGAGATGCCATTTAGTATGTTAAAATAATGTCTAAGTATCATTCCCTCACATATATATGCAATATGTGAAGGGATTCTGTTTCTCCAGTGTCCATATGACGTGCTACGATTTTCTAAAATTTATTTCTTAGACCCTCTATGTACAGTTATCAATCTCATAATAACATAATTTTCCGTGCACTAGTCATGCACATAGGAACAACACATTTGCAGGCCGATTGTTTAATCTTTCAAGCTTTAAAATCGAAAAATCTCAACGTGCTACACTGAATTCAAAGTAGTAATATATTAGTGTATACTTAGAATAAAATAGGACCGTAGCACGTTGGAAAATTGTGAAAAACTGTCTGAAAGTGGTATACAGTAAACACCCGCGTATAAGAACCTGTGGATTAAGAACCTGCAGGCTGAAATTATGAAATTGGTTCCCTGTTTGATAAGAAATTATCTAGCCTGAGATCTAAAATAGGTTCTTATATGTAGAGAATAGCCAACTTAGATTAGTCTTTGAAATTGAATAAGTATAAGTATACAAAAACATTTATAGACAATTTTTTAGTTTTGTTTCTTTAAACAGTATGTCAAAGATTTCCTTTTGGCATATTAAAAAGTTCTTGTTCCACAAGAGATTCTCTGTTATGCACAAGACTTGCTAACTTGTTAATATCCGACAGTAAATGATATAGGCTTTAAGGTTGGATTGGACCAATAAAATCGGTCGAAGCCCTGAATAAACTAAGAACCTATTTAAGAACCTAAAGAGCCTAATTTTCTACTAAACACCAAATATATAAGAACCTTATTCAGGCTGACTCTCAAAATGGAAGGTTCTTATACGCGGGTGTTTACTGTACTCTGTGCACAGGCTATACCGTCCTTAAATGCATCAAATCAAATCAAACGGTTGTAATCTCGATTGATTGGAAAACTAAATATTAGAATGACTTTTCAAATATCAATTTCAGTGCGGTGTGAGGCTTCAAAAGAGTTAAGACGCTCGCTGGCATTAACAGAAAATCTTTGTTTTGTAATGCTAATCATTCTAGTCCTACCACCTGCCATTGGTTTGTAATTTCTTATATATTAGAGATGTTTACAGTGGGAATGAGAGCAGCTATGATGAATTTGGTATTACTCGAATGTATGGTCGTCGCAATTTACGCAGAACATGTATTTGATTCTGGTCAATATTTCAAAAAGCTGAGTGATGATAAGGGAACCATTCCTAGTGATTCTGCATTATTAAATGAAGATTTCTTCAAGTGCCAGCAAAGTTCTTCATGTGCCGATGCTAAAAGACAAGCTAAAAAGACGGAAATATGGGAGAAATTATCGGCAGAGCATTGTAAGTCTTCTTTCTATCGATTTAATTTGTGTCTATGAAATGTGCACCACTCGAGCTAATAACCCAGGACGACTTGAAAAGAAGCAAGATTATTTTCCTATTTTCCTGTTTCTGTAGTGTAGACATCAACCCAATACAATGATGTCTTCCTGCAATGGTCCCCTATAGTGGGAAGGTAGTCATCCAGTGTAGCTGTTAAAGAACACAGACAGCTGCTTATCTCTCCATAAGTTATTTATATCTACATATGTTAAAATTCATGTATGTCAACTTCCTTTTTTTGCCTCGAAGCAATAAAGGAATAAACTGATGATGCAATTTGCTTCATTGTGTGTTCATCATACTTTTCATGTGCGCAGCTCTTCGTTGCCATAACCACTTGCATTCGATATTATATCTAAAGCTACAAGCTCGACGGCGCGCACTATCACAACACATTATCTAAATGAAACAGCCTCTCGATACGACCAGTTTTTCAAAAGTGAGGGGTACTCATTCCTTCATAAATGGTTAGAGTCCTTTAAGCTTCATTTTTGACATAAGGGCTGAAATATTTTCGGTTTTCGTATGTTTTCTCTGAAGGATGAACTAAATATCAATTTTGGCATCAGCTCTAAGAGTTACACAGCGCTTTTTTCAAGTATCTTTTACTTTCACAGACAGTTTTTTCTGCTTTATCGAAAATTTCATACTTCAAACGAGTCTATGACAATGAAAATCAGTCGTCCTAGGCTCAATGTTTCCTGTGGTCAATTTTTCAGTCTCACAAATTATGCCAATTAATTTTCAAATCCTGCTTCTTCTCTTAATCTTTTTATATTCAGTAGCCCACGAAAACACATCTACTTTAATATCGTCATATTTGATAGAGTTCTGAATTTCTCTATTCCACTTGGCTTCTTTAAAAACCATGTTTGTCAACTTCTTCTCGGTTTTGCCTCGTCTCAATTAAGGAACAAACTTACTAAAGTTACAACTAGTATGAGTTGATTACAACTACTGTAAATCTGACAAAAAGTGTCAAATTTCATTAATAGCATCCTAACGTTATCCTGCTTTAAAACAGTAAGTTCCTCCTTTTTTCAGACACAAATCTTGCGAGAGGTACAGTAACAGATCAGTCCTCGACTACTAATGGAAAGAACAGTACATTGGCCGTCGACGGAAGCATGTTGGGTGAGGAGGTTGGTTTGTGCAGTGTCACTGGAAAGGGCATAGGCCAGTGGTGGATGGCTGATTTCCGGACTAAGGCGTACATCAAGAGTGTGTCGATCACACCAAAACTTGGTTGCTGTTCTGATCGCTTACAAAACTTTGACATCAGAATCGGGGATACAAAAAATGCAAAGGCCAACGACATCTGCAGAAAGAGCGCTAATATAACAGTTGAAGAAGCTGTGAAATTCAATTGCAATCAAGGACTAGTTGGAAGATACCTTTACATAATAACAAATATAGATAAAAGACTTTCTTTATGTGAAGTTGAGGCGTACGGATTCTATGTTTAACTGAGTTTTCACCTTGCAAGTTGATTATTAACCTGTACATTAGTAATCCCGTGAGTTATTACTATGCCCACTACCAAAACACAATTCATCTTATACTGTGCAGCCCCCTTACGTTATTGAGATACAGGCTGTTTATAAAAGCATCTGGATTTAATATTGACCTTCTAGTTTTAATTTTGAGATGATATCTCTTCAAATCATCTCCAACCTTGTCTAAACCTCAAAAAATGTGGTTAAAATGCGTCTCTTGGTGGGGATGTGGTTAGTGAGCTGTACAATTTCATATCTAATCATTTAATTGTTCCATTAGTTAGCTTTCGTTGGGTGTTTACGTTTGTTCTATAATAATATGTTAATCCTTATGTAATTGTTTTTGTTTAGTTGTATTGAAAATGGTGTTAGCGTTTCTTGTATTTGAATTCAAGTTGTTAAAAATGTTAGAGTAGTTTTAGTTTATTTCATTGTAAAATATTAAGGGCTATTTCGACCTCTGTATCTGTTTTCTAAAGGAAAAAACATTCTTTGTTGGTTAGCACAAGGTAAGCTCATTCCTCGACTGATCTTTCAAGAAATTTTTCCAGCCTTCAAAATCCTCGAGCTTTGCTAGAGTTTAGGAAAGCGAGCCAATTTAATTCCATCTCAATTATTGATGCATAGAAACAACTATATGCGGTGGCATCAATCGGTACAAACATTTGACTACAAACAAGACTTTCCATTGTGTCAGTAACTGTCTTTGCAAATAGGAGGAAAGGCATCCTCAATGAAGTCAAAGTTAAAAGTTGGAAGCAATCTATTCTGAACTTCAGCTTGATCAATTGATAAGAAGCTCCCAAGATTGGCTCTGTTAAGCAATGGGAATAGGGAAAAGTCTCATTAAAGGCTGGTACTCACTTGGCGATGATCATGATTATCACCATAACGATAACTACGATTGAATTTTTCAAATAGCTTGGTCATTAGCGTTATCATATACTTACTCATTTTCAATCGCTTTTATCGCAACTTGGGTACTTACACAAGTAAAAATGGTTCCTCAATCAAGGAAAATACTTCTTGCAATAATAAGCGGTGTTCATATACTACGAAGACGAGCAAAGAGAAGAAGGAAGACAAAGACCCGGTAGAAGAGAAAAAAAGGTTCTGGGTGAGGGAAATTTTTAAGTATAAAACGTCTAGCGAATATAATGAGTTGCTTCAAGAGCTGATAATGAATGACTGTGAGTTTCACTAACGCTATTTTCATCGAGTTGGATGTTTTTAGTTTCTTTTATCTTATTTGTTTAATCGCTGTTAAGATTTAAAGCAAAATGTCATCCAAAATGTACTCCGAATACCTAAAATCAATACGATCCAAAGTTTCTATGGCTATTTCCGCCATTTCAGATTTTACAAGAATAATAGTTAGAAGAATAGTTAACGATCAGCTCATTGAATACTCCACAGCTGGTAAGGATCTAACAACGAAGCAATCTGCTTCTCGAATGCTATATTCTACAATAACGTCCTTAATAGATAGCACTGACTTTCGTATTATGATATGGACCAAAAAATAAGTCTAGCCTTATCTCTAGGTCTTAAAAAGATTTTTGATACAGTAGATCACAATGCTCAAACCGACGTTATAATAATAATGTATTCCCTTTTATCTTCAAACAGTCCACTACACATTGAATAAAACAATGTGTATAAGTTCAATAATTTAGATGTAAAACAAAACACGAAATCCTTAAGTTATCAAGATCATACAAATCTATTACAGAATCGACATATCGTTTGACTATTCTAGATACAGAGTGCCTGGTGCCATTGGCAGGAGCGATATACACAAATACTCAAACACTCTGCGCATTACAGAATTGGTTGATTTATGAAATATTATGTTAAGTAAAAAAACCCAAAAATATTAGAAAGAAAAACAAAATTTCAGTTGTTTAGATACAAAAAATTATAGGTAAAAGCTATTATCTGATATCCAGTCTATTGAAGAGTTGGCTGTTAATGTAAGGTTGATGTAAGAGTAGAAGTTATTAACTAAAGTTTTTTTCAAACTCGTTTAGCAAAATATGGGAGCAAGGCTAAAACCTCTGTAATGTATTTTACATTTATATGGCTTAGGAAGCATGATTAGTGGATAAGTGCCCACTAGTGATGCTTAACTATCTAAATTCTAATACCACCCTCCCCCTCTCTCTCCTCTTGAAGCTGCTGCTTAGTCTAGACAGTGTATAACAACGGTTCTGAAGGAGGGTTCTAACCCTATTTTCCAGTCTATTTTCCATCAAAATCAAATGTTTGACTACATTTTAACTAACATAATACAAGAGAGCCTGACTATGATAGCAAAATGTTACATAAGGTAAAAGCATTACATTACTATGCATTCATACAACGATTGATTCCTTAAAATTATCAAATTTGTCCATCCTTATCAAGAAAGAGGAGACATTTCAAGACATTTTCATTCTCTAGGACACTTACAATAACCACAAATAAAACTCCATCCTTCTGTCCATTATCGATGTATCCAGAAACCCTACAAAAACCCTTTTTTACATGTTTCCGATGGAAAACTCGTCGAAAAATCTTTCTTTATCTTTTCCTGATTGAGTGCTAAAACTCCCTGAAGAGAAGCTATACCCCCTGCCCCCTTCTTAGTGACACCCCTGACAATAACAAACTATATTCTAGCTAAAACACTCTTTAGTAAATTCAAAAATTAGGCAATTACATCATAATTCAAACCTCATTTTCTATATAATTTTTGAATGACGAAAAGTGAATCCCGTCTAGTATTCTAATATCCCATTTGCAAAAAAACATAATCCTAGTTAAGTATATCGAATCCTATTTTCCTAAGTCCAAAATCAAACCAATTGCATTCGCATTCTATCCCTTGAATACCCTCTATTTTTGATAGTGATAAAAATATTTTGTCACGACTTGCAAAATCATCCTTATCTTAATTTTGCTTTGTCAACTATATCTACCTACGAAACGGTCAGCAATATAATCAGACCACGAAGACTATATAAACAAATCTTCTGTATCGTATTGTTTGGTTTCTAAACTCTTCTGGAAGAGCTTCTCTCATCTTGGTTTTCTTGACCTAAGCTCGATAATATTGCAACTGCCTTTTTTCGATACAGCAAACTAAAAGGCAAAGCTCAGTTAGAGGCAAGTCATTCCATGTTGCAGTAAAAATAGGAGTTAATATGGACTTTAGATCTAGTCTGGGTGAGAAACACTGCGCTGAGAAAAATAGCTGAGACCAGAGGGATCTGTTGTTTCAAATTTACATCTTTATTAATAAATTTCCTCTCCTGATTATTGGGAAACCACAAGACAGGCTTGTCGAGATGCTGAGTTTAGTTCCTTGACTCTTTTCTTCTCAACATAAATCACGCTCTGCGTTTATGCATTGAGTACTCTATTAGGGAATCCCAAACACAGACTTCCTTCATTAAATCATATACATGAATATATTTTGCTTACATCAGAACATTACACAGTTTTTAACTTGTTAGTGATTGGAGGTCCTTCCGCTTGTCTCTTATCACTTTCGCTACCAACTTCATCTCTGAAAGATTTTCTTTTTGCCATTCGCTGATTTACTCTGTTTTCTTGGTCCATTAGAGCATGCCCCTAGTCCTAAGAATATCACTTTATTCCTTCTACCACTGGTTTCAAGGCTTGATTCTTCTCTTTTCATTTCATTAACGGCATTTGAAAGCCTGAAACACAAAGTTTTTCGTATCCTTGTTGAAAGTGAGCATTATAATTGCATTGAATGAAGAATTGGCAGAGACAAAACAAAATGCAACATATTCCAGGAACATATTCAGCTCATCTTCGTCCTTTGGTAGTCGATATCTCTTTATTGAAAATATCAGGTACGGGGTGTAACAAATGACCAATGCGCATAATATCACCAGAACAGCCCTGGAGAACTCTCGACCTGCATTTCTTCTTTGGATTGTTGCTTGTGATAAACCATCATCCAATTTCATCTGATCTGTGCGACTTTTAATTGCTTTGAATGCCATGATATAAAGAATGAAGACTATGACGATCCAACAAGCAACTGTTAGATTGATAACCAACTGGACTTCCAAAGCAAAGCCAAATACTCGTCCGCATATTATAAGCACATCAAAACAGGCAGAAAGGAAAGCAGTAGTCGCCACCATAATGATTCCTCGGCGATTTGTCATGAAAGTGCTGTACTTGGTCAAATGTCTCATGTGAATATAACGATCAATTGATATTACAGAAATCATGCCAAATGAAAAGAAGCAAAACAAGTAAATAGAGGTGTACATGGATATCACAGCTGCGAATGTAAAGTGCCTTGGGAATAATATTTGAAATGAAGAAGCGCAGATTGAAGTGATTGAAATACATGTGTCAGAAATACTGAGCACTAAGACAAACTTGAACGATATCGTCTCTATTTTTTTCAGCCTTCTCAAGACGTGGATCAAAATAGAATTTAGTAGCAGACATAACAGATCTAGCAGTAGAATAGGAGCTTTAAACAACTCAAGAGCTGTTATCTCTAACCCGACATTCACCATAATTCAACATCGATGTTGCTTCTGCTTTCTACATCTGGAAATGAAAGCAAGTGAAGTAGGCATACGTTTTTCTGATTAGAAACCTAAATGCTAAACACTACATCACATATTTACATCGCATATTTGCACCACAAACTTTTACCGCAGATTTACACCACATAGCTATATCATGTAATTACACCACTGCACTGACGCTACTTGTCAAAGATATTAGAAATTAATGTAGAAGCAAACATATTTCCTAACTAGTAAGAAGACCAAAATTGTAAATCAACATTTTCGCTTATAAAGCGACGGATTTTTGTTGCGGTGTTTGCATTTGGTTAATGAATAACCGAGAGCCATCTGTCTTTGCATATTTCTTTAAACGATTATTGTGAACCGCGAAGCATGCACAGTATTAGAACTAATGTACAAAAATACACAAAGATAGACTAAGGAAAGAGAAAATATATTTGATGAACTCATAATTTCACGATCATTAGGCAACTGATTCTACTTCATAAACTATTTACAACTGATGAATTTATATTCTTTAGATTTAAGTGCTAGGGGGATATCAATCACTGTTCTTTGGAGTTGGTAATCGTTCTTTTGTTACATAGATAGTGAGTACTAGGGTAGTAACAAGCCTCTTAACAAGTAAATTTAATCAAGATAATTTTTCAGTGTAATGATCAGTTGTCTGATTATCGCATGAATGGGTTAAACCCACTGATCTCAAAATAAAAACTGGATCGAGCATTCTTTCGTTTCTGGAGCCAAATGTTTGAAGCAAATTGCTTTGGCTTGAACTTGGCCTCCCAATATGGCTGCCAAAGAAATTATATTGACCTGATTCTCTGTTAAGAAAAGCTGTACGATTATTCAGTCTCGTGCTGATTATTCATAACATTCTAACAATCATTTAGGAGAAAAGCACTCCCCTGTGAAATCTCAATGTATTGAATTGAATTCAAAAATAGGAAATCTTAAAGGGCTCTCATTACGAAAGCTGCTTTTATCCAAGGGACTCTTATTCGTTAGGGGTAGTTTTTTGGCAAGAGATGCTAATTTCACCATCTACAATAAAATTTAAGCACTTTTTTCCTCCACTTTCAATTGTTGATAGTTGATGATAGTTGCTGATACTAGCTTACGAGAACATTCAGATGTGTTTTGAATCGAAGAATTGTCAAGAGAACGAATGCTACCTGCATTACTGACTGTTGTGGCTAGATAAAACTGATAAAGAATTGATCAATCATTTCCAAATTAAATAAGAATGTTTTTTTCGGTTGTCTTTCGAGGAATTGAAACACTGATATTGTTTATCAATATTTAAAGGAGCAGACTGCGCTGCCAAACCAATTGAATACTATTCATGTAACTTGGGTTGTCATGGCTATTCAAAGACCAAAGCCGTCTATATCAAACATTTTTATAGGGTACATATTTGCAAGGTTACTGCAACCTACATTATGGCTTATTTATCCAAGCAATTCTCAATAGTTAGATATGTACAACTGAAGTCAAGTGTTTTCTTGTAAGGTCAAAATTTTGAAGGCTGACTTTTAAACTATCAACTGGACATCTCATCTTATCTGCCTCAAAAGGGACGTTCAACCAAGGGTTTCACACTCAATTCTTGCTCCACAATAGGCCTAAATTAGCTGCCTAGCAAGATGTAAAAGCTTAATACAAGTACAAACATCGGCAATTGACCAAAAATTGAACAAGATATCATGATACAGGATAGGAAAATTACTAATTTTTGAGTCATTAGTTTATCCAGGGTTGTGGGCTCATCTATGTCCCACAGCTATTTTCTTCACAAATAAGCTACGCTTTGGAATAGCGCATTTCAGTAATGAAGCACCTTTATTTAAAAACAGCCAAACCCTGGAATTCGTACCAAACGTTGCCCTTAATGAAAACTTTTTAAATATTTCTCAAATATTTCTTAGCCTCTTCTCAACCAACGCATATATCTTTTTTATCATCCTAACAAAGATAGCTAAACAAAATGAAATAACAAGCATACTCAATGCCTGGAAGGAAACATGATTTTGTTGCCCCTACCTGCCTTAAAGCGATTAATTAGAGGAATTTTTCAGTTAATTGTAAGATGCTTCCTTAAGATATTGTGCTTTCAAGCCCCTTTATACACTTAACCAAACCTGGGGGTGAAAAGCTCTTCTTTTATCCTTTTGCTAAGCCTGTATACAATATGACAATATGGGCCACTTAATACTTTCATATAGTCTGAACGGAAATATTCTAGCAAAAAAGAAGCTGGTCTGCAATGAAAAGAATGTTTCATTATTATCGGCTCAATTATCAATCCGGTATTCTTTGCCACTGCAATAACCTAAAATACGTCTTCTACTAATCGTAGTAGTAATATGGTGTAATGATGTGGTTTGATGAGGCTTCTTATAAAATATTCATGCTCTGAAACCCTACCGTCATTACCAGACGCGCAAAACACAAGCTAACTGCATAATAGCAACATGAACGTCGAGTTAGAGAAAACAACTTATAATTCGATCGGAGCTCCGATTCTTTTGTTAGGCTTGCTGTGCTTGCTGCTGAATTCTGTTTTGATCCACGTCTTGAGAAAGCTGAAAAAACTGGAGACGATATCTTTCAAGTTTGTTTTGGTGCTCAGTATTTCAGACATATGCATCGCAGTCACATCTATTTGTGCTTTTTTGTTTCAAAAACGTTTCCCAAGGCACTTTGAATTCGCAGCTGTAATATCCATGTATACTCTTATTTACTTTTTTTGCCTTTTTTCATTTGGCATGATTTCTGTAATATCAATTGATCGTTATATTCACATGAGACATCTAACCGAGTACAGCACTTTCATGACAAATCGCCGAGGAATCATTATGGTGGCGACTACTGCTTTCCTTTCTGCCTGTTTTGATGTGCTTATAATATGCGGACGAGTATTTGGCTTTGCCTTGGAAGTCCAGTTGGTTATCAATCTAACAGTTGCTTGTTGGATCGTCATAGCCTTCATTCTTTATATCATGGCATTCAAAGCAATTAAAAGTCGCACAGATCAGATGAAATTGGACGATGGTTTATCACAAGCAACAATCCAAAGAAGAAATGCAAGTCGAGAGTTCTCCAGGGCTGTCTTGGTGATATTATGCGCATTGGTCATTTGTTACACCCCATACCTGATATTTTCAATAAAGAAGTATCGATTCCCAAAGGATGAAGACAAGCTGAATATATTCCTGGAATATGTTTCATTTTGTTTTGTCTCGGCCAACTCCTCATTCAATGCAATTATAATGCTCACTTTCAACAAGGATATGAAAAACTTTGTGTTTCAGGCTTTCAAATGTCGTGAATGAACACCCATTCAGTTTTAAGAGAAACCACTAAGTCATATAGCGTGTTTTGTCTTTTAAACTGGTATTCTGTTTTATTCAATTATTACTTATCACTTATCCTATTTCGATCCACATCTGGGTGTATAAATCGGTTAGGTTTCTGTTTCGTTCTCTTTCTGACGTATTACTCTGTTGAGTGAAAAGCTTAAGTAATCTATGTGTTCGTTTCGCTATGTTTCCGATATTTCTGGCTATCACTTCCGATATCACTTAATTAGATCATACCAGACTTTCGAACAAAGAAAAAACTTATTTCATGTTATTTGAAAATTCGCCTCCTAAAAAGTGAAAAGCTATTATCACAATCTGTCGAGGCACATGGCACTATTGGATTTAAAAGCCAGTCGCTATATTCACGTCACAAGTAGACCATCTATAGCAATCTTGTTGGCTCAGAAAGTAATCCTGCATATTGACAGTAGTGATTATCCCGTCGAAAACTGAGCCTCTACTGGCAAGGAGATAAAAAAACTCAGATAAAAGCATTACTGTTTCTTTGATTTTGCTGCAGCAGTAGAACACTTCCAAATGTTGTTGATGAAACTAATCATGCACTAGGGGGAAATTTATCTCTCTCGGAGTTGGTATCTTATAGATCACAATAATATCGCCTTAAATTAAGTATGCATGCAAAAATTAGGCATGCAAATATTAGGTATGCATGCAAAATAAGGTACGCATGTAAAAAAAGGTACGCATGCAAAATTAGGTATGCATGCAAAAATTAGGTATGCATCTTTCCAATCGGGGTAACTGTTCTGTAAACCATCCTTTCCTGCCGCTACGAGAAACCCAAGTCAGAGTAGTGGCTCTTCATCGCATTCATTTGAGAGGGAGGATGCCTGTAATCCAGAGGCACCTGGAGGTTCGTGTGGCGCTGTTAGATAAGTTGCTGATTAGGGATTTCGGTATTCCCATCTTTGCCTTAAATTAGACAAAGCTTGATCTAACCTACTCAAAGGAATCAACTGATAGCTTACCTTGGAAAACAAGTAGGTAACTGAAAAACGATGTTTGGCCCTTTGTGTTTAACCCACCACCACCAAGAATATGGGATTTTTTTAAGCTCCAGGGTTGTTGCACTTGTTTATTTTATGAAGAAATAGAGCAGAACAATAAAGATTATTTGATAGAGTACTACAGCTAATTCTTTATTTTGTTATTCTGTCAGCTACAAACGATAACAAAATAAACAATGAATGAAGAACAAATTTTTTCTTTTTGCTTTGTTTGCTGCAGTTGCACGGGCTGCACAGCCTTTTGCATTTAATATTGCTCCTCCTCGCGGTGGTTCTATGAATTAGAACAAGGCAAAACCCTCCAAACCATTTATCTGTCGAAGAAATTACATAATATCCTATACAATTATAAACAATGTAAGGCTTCTTTACCCTTACTAACCCTCACCTACCATACCTGCCTTTAACTACCCTAGCTCACCCTTTCCCACGCTCACTTACCCTCGATTAATCTTACACACCCTCACTAACCCTTGCCTTACCTCAATCACCTGTCCCTACCCTCGCTAAAAAAAACTACAATCTAAACTACTCAAATCTACGTTCAAACTGCATGCAGTACATATCTAATTTGGTATGATGTAAGTCCTCGAATCATACTTATATGATCGTTTCAAACATTCTCAAGGCCGTTGGATTTGCATCTGAAAGATTTTCTTGTTATTGACAAAGTGATTTATTAGGCTTTTTGATTAAGAGAGAAATTTGACATGAAAGTAGAAATCTTTCATTCTTCAATTTATGATAGATAAGACTTGTTGATAAGGAGAATTTATCAAAGCAATAGTAATTACAAAGATATTTTCAATTGAATTCTAAAGTCGAATCTTGATAGTTTCTTTCCCAGAGTGCTATATTAGAGGAAAAATGTTACGCTTACCGAAAGCTTCAAAGATAACAGCTCTTTATGTAAAAGATAACAAGATCCTTTACACGATCATTTTTGTAATGTCAATAATAGAATACCACACGCCCTATGATTGGACACTTATCTCCATCGACATTAACCTTGGCAACATCATTCACAAAGGAACCAAAAGAAGAAGGAGCAATTTGTGGACTCATGTTCATTATCATGAATGATACAAAATGCTAAACAACAGCTGCAATCAAAGCAGGAGAGTTTTGTCCACAGCTATTTTTGATACGCTTTTTAATTCAATTTAGATAAATATGAAAGTTTTCCATACTTTATTTGATTCGATTATAATATGAATTAAATTTTAGACTCAAATTCTTTCCTGCAACTATCCTATAGCAAAAGCAGAGTAATCTTTGGAAATACATATTTCATTTAAAGGAGTCCCGTTCCGTAAAGCATTTCAAAAACGACATCAAATATTTGAATCTGAAGTGCAACCATATATCATGAAAAACTTTTGCTGTAAATTTAGGGTACATTTAGTATAGCTTTTGAATTTAAATTGTATTTTGCTTTTATTACTCATTATGTTATTAATTATGGCTGACTTTGATTAGCCTAGTGCAATTTGCTATGCAAACCTCAAACAAATAATTAATTATTATCATATCATTATCATTATCATTAATCAGCGTCCACTTCGGTTTTCAAGTGCGCCGTCTGCGCCATGTTTGTCTACGACACCATCTTTTACGATACCGCCTTCTGTGAGTCCAGCAAGTCTTTGCCACAGCCGTTGGTGATTGGTCCTGGTCAGCTAAGGAATAGAAAACCCTCATTTCATCTGTTTGTCATCAATTTCGAGTCATAAGACATGATTTTGTCAATTTTCTCAATTTCACCAGTATTAGATTATCAAATAGCTTGCTTTGCATATTGTTGCTAAATTAACAAGTTATCCATAATAAAGTAAGATTCATTTCGAAAATACGTAAGATGAATTCAAAAGTGATTTCATAAATTTTAAATCAATATATCAATAAATTCATCGCTGTGAAAATCGGAAAGAAATATTCGTATCATGAATCGGAACATATATATCTTATGCCTCATTAAAGTTTACTTCGCCTAAATCGTTTAGCCAATTATGAACTCAAAACGCTTTGTAGCCCACAAGAAGGATGGATAATATTTTGTGATATATAGCGGTTACAAGCAGCCACAGAAAGGCGCAGAACCACTTCTTTACTTTGAAGGTCCACCTAAAACAATTTTATACCGTGGACGAAAACTGATCATCTTGCCAGTATGGCTTGACAATAACATCAGAGAAGCAGCGAAATGCCATCGTCATTTGCAATTAAGATAGTTAAAGCAATAGAGCATCTTAGAACCAGGTAAACACTACAGTAAAACTGGCTTATAAGAACCTGGGTTTTAAGAACGTTCATAAGAATGTTCATTGTTATCAGACAGCTTTTTCAAAGGTTTTTCAATATAGAAATACGAATCCGTTAGAACACTCTGGAGTAAGTTTCATCTCAATAAGATCTTGTTTAGGCTTAGTGGATGGAAAAATCTAGGCTCTTATTCGCAGGATTTAATAAAGTCGGATTAGCCTTCCGTGTACATTAAAACATTTTCCTAAACAGAATGAAATGAAAAAGATTTCCAAAGTGCAAGAGTTTTTCAAAACAGAATAAATCTATAATGTTTCACCCGTTCAACCCGAGAGAGCTCATATCGTTTTCAAATCAAACCGTTTTTGAAATCATTTTCATTTCATTCAGGAAAATGTTTTAATGAAAAATGGCAGGTCAATCCGGTATGACTTTGTACCTTATCCGTTTAGAAATGGTATATTATAGACGGGACTTCAAGATGCCTCGCGAACAATCGTAATGAATGGAACACCTGTAGTAACTTAATTTTCATTGTTGCACAAGGCGAAGGATGGTGCAGTTTTAAGCAGAATGCGCAGCAAGGAAGTGAAACAGAAGCCTTGGGGAGTGAAACCGACCAGCTGGGGAAAAACAGTCCTTTTGAAATATTAAAAGTTATTCAAACCTTCTTGCATTTCTGTGGGTTCATAAAGTTCTTTTTCCAGGTCTTCCAAACTTAATTCATCTTCTTCTTTGCCTACATCTTCATCTTGATCACTTGAACTATCGTTTTCGAATTCGTCCTGCTTCTGTTCGGTAATGGCAGCTTCATCCTGTCTTGGGTGTTCAGCTTCGTAAGATGGTTCCGTCACCTCGGCATCGCAAACACCATTTTCTTCATTTGAGATATTTGAATATTTTTTGCTTGCTAAGAAAGAAGGACGGAACTATTGGTGTAATCGTAAATTGCACTCGTATGTCTCAGTACACGTGCTGTCTGATTCTATAACGCATATTTTGGGAAGTACAACCTATGTACCTTGAATCACACCAGCACTGCCTTGCAAGGACTTCTGTGTGGTAGGAGCACTACTCTCTGTGGATAAAGGTAAGATTACTCTTCCATTGAACACAAAATGCGCGTCTAGTGCAGCATAGTCCTAGCTCATGGCCGTTTAAGCAGAATTCACAAATTACAAGGTATCAGCCTGTGTTAAGAACAGTGAGATTGACTCACAAAATTGCTCACTAATAGCTTGCTAAGTGTTTGATATATGCGTACATTGGCACACTTTTATGTGGCTTGTGGAGGGCAATTTCTGCATTGAAAGTTTAAAAACAATTGGAGTTGAGAAGAATCTTACAGGCAATGCCTAAAGCCAGCCCAATCAGGACAGAACATATCAACGTAGACTTCATCAGCTTCTGTAAGGAAAATAAAAACATTAGAAACAGCGAGAGTTCTTTATTCTGATATACTGTAGCCCCTGTAGCCAATGAGTTTTCTTTTGATGATGTTGGACGGATGATAACAAACATTCTGCTATTCAAGATAAGCTGAGTCATCTGCATCCCATCATCGTGCATGATCATCCAAAGCTCATAAAGAGTTTTAAAAAACTCAAATTTGTTCACATATTCAAGGAGCACTAATCTTTGGGTCTGAATATTTCACAAATAGCTAACTTCTGTCTATCTTATTTGCACAGAATTGAAGAAACTCTGGGTGCTTCATCCCAAATATCTAGCAAACATTATTGTGCCTTTTGATTTCACAGAACAAAATCTTTTACAATATATTTATTGAGCAGATGTTAATCTTACCTCCTCAATCATTGCAAATAAAGAGCACCAATAATAGTGCTGAAATTCGTAGAAAGCTAAATCTTCTGCTTTCATAAATGCAGGATGTGCTAATGGATTGCAACCAATCACAAAAGTGCAGAGCTAAGTTACATGTTTGTCTTAAACCCACTTTGATCGTAATCTTTTGTGATCTACGACGTCTGAAATTATGATTTAGATATGAATTGTGCCCTGGGGATAAAACAGAAGCTAAACCAAGCGTTTTCTAGCCAGTACCATAACGATAGATTACCGAACCTGAATCCATTATGACCTCTTAAATCTTGAGATATTTCCCTATAAGAGGATATAATCATGCTCCTAAGCAAAACATAAAACTTCTGATACTAACGACTGCAGCTATGCAAGAGTTAAAACATTGCAATTTTACAAACCAATGCGCGTTTTTTTGCAAATATCTGATTTTTAAGGATTGAATTAAAGATAAGATAACAATCCCCTTGGAAACATCTTTGAAACACACATTGAATCGACGAAAAAAGCTTAAATTGCATTGGATAACATAAGCTTCTCGTAAACTAAACTTAAGTTGTGATTATTTATGTAACGAAAGTGGGGATACTAACAGGACTACTACTCGAATTTCGAAGCAAAGATGAATATTTCACGAACTGCTCCTTAGGCCTTGTATTATTACCCAAAGTGATCGGTATATTAGGAAACAACTAATCAAAAATAACTGTACATAGACTTATATATATTTAAGCCTATATAACATGACAAAGACTTACCGAGCCAACTGAGATGCTTCGAGAAGCTGTCTTGGAAAGCAATCTGTGAGAAACTCTTCAAATAGGCAGTATTTCCCACCTATCTCACTGTTTTGGTGCGACTTTCTTTTCTTGGAAAACATCGAAAAGCTTAGCTTCAATTGGGCTTCTTTTGTAAGAATGCTTTGCCACCTGTTAAGAATAAGGGCAGATTTTGTAATGAACCAAACAGCGCATTTCTCTACATGTTTCACCAATCAGATTTTGTTATTTCACATCACGTGACTCAACACAAAATTCTCGGAAGCAGAAGATGTGGAGAAATCAATAGGAGAACTTCCTTCCTAAGAATAAAAAGCTGCAAGTGGGTTTGTAATTTTTTTCAACTTTTTTTAGATTCTCTGTTACAGTAATAACTGAACTAAAATTCTGTTGCTTTGCCTAAATCAAAAAATATTTCCATGTAAATTTCGACCTGATTTGGCTCTGCTCTCACTTTGGCCTAAAGCTCGAACTCCCTATACCTCGCCTCCTCCCCCCTAAATCCGAGCCTTCGGCAAGAGCCTCGAGCTGCAGAGGGAAACCAAAATGGAGTCAAGACAAGGATATGAATATTGCTGTGATATTTTTTTACCAAGGTTGGCTTTGAAGTGCGCAGAGAGCAGTAGCAGTGGATGACCAATGATTTCCTTATAAAAAGCAGTATTCCACGTCTGGTCTGATTACATACTTTGTTTGCTTCGTCTTCCAAATAATCAAAAACCAAAATTACCCAAGCTGAGTCAGCCTTCAAACGACCTAAATTTCTTATTCTACTGAATTATGAAGAGCGAAAAATACAAAGTTGCTGATAACTTTGATTCATTTTTTTATTTCTCAAGATGTAGTAGATTAGGCCAGCATTCATAAATCGATAACTCGATGGTGGGGCCATTGTATTGCTGAAAAAGGAATCTAGTTGTCTTTTTGTAAAAAGGAATAAAGAGCAATTATGAAAATCTGGCTGTTTTAGTGGTGGCACCAGATTTATGAGGAGCCATTCCCGCCAAAATCCTTGTTTTGCATTATTATACAAATTTTGTCATCATTATACAGCTTTTCTTCATTATTATAAGTAAATCGTTATACTTATTGATAAATCGTCATTCTTCTAGGTGAACTGTCATTCGTGTCGGTAAATAGTCATTCTTTTATGTGAACTGTCATTCTTATAGGTAAATCGTCATTCTTATAGGTAAATAGTCATTCTTATAGGTGAACTGTCATTCTTATAGGTAAATCGTCTTTCTTGTCGGTAAATCCTCATTCTTATAGGTAAATCCTCATTCTTATAGGTGAACTGTCATTCTTGTCCGTAAATCCTAATTCTTATAGGTAAATCCTTATTCTTATAGGTGAACCATCATTCTTATAAGTATCTCGTCATTCTAGTCGGTAAATCCTCATTCATATAGGTAAATCGTCATTCTTATAGGTAAATCGTCATTCTTGTCGGTAAATCCTCATTCTTATAGGTAAATCGTCATTCTTATAGGTAAATCGTCATTCTTATAGGTAAATCGTCATTCTTATAGGTAAATCGTCATTCTTGTCGGTAAATCCTCATTCTTATAGGTAAATTCTCATTCTTATACGTGCACTTACATTCTGATAGGTAAATAGACATTCTTATAGGTAAATCGTCATTCCTATAGGTAAATAGTCATTCTTATAGGTAAATCATCATTCTTATAGGTGAACTGTCATTCTTGTCGGTAAATAGTCATTCTTATAGGTAAATCGTCATTTTTAGGTAAATCGTCATTCTAATAGGTGAATCGTCATTTTTAGGTAAATCGTCATTCTTATAGGTAAATCGTCATTCTTATAGGTAGATCGTCATTCTTATAAGTGAACGGTCATTGTTTTAGGTAAATCGTCATTCTTGTAGATAATCGTCATTTTTAGGTAAATTGTCATTCTGTTATCATTTTCGTATTGTTATAAGCTTGATGTTCTGGTGGTAGCTGATCGGTTACTATCCGTTTGCGCCTGTTCGATCCGTGATAACGTGCAGGGTGCGGGGTCGGAGGTGACGTGGGAGGAGGGTAAAATTGTAAAGATTTTATCGATTAGGGAAAAAGAGCAAAAGAAACGGGGTAAAACACATCAAATCGTAAACAAAGTTAAGGTGGATATCCGTTTTCGCCTGTTTGATCCTCGGTCAATGTACGGAGTGTTGAATTAAACCTGGCGACGTGGGGTGACATAGGGTGACGTGCGGGAAGTAAAGGTAAATTGCAAATTTCAAATAACAAATAAGGTTGAATTAGAATAAAATGAAACTTGAATAGATATGAACTGAAAAAAGGGAGAGCCTCTGCGTTAGAGAATCGTGGGTACAAAGCAGTCAATACACAAACATAATTAAGATCGGTGCTGCTAAAGATCTATAAGCAAATAGTGCAGCGGCGTGACACTTCATCATTTGCAAATTTGTATTTACAATGATTCAAAAGATAACTGACAGAAAATTAATGAATTTCACTCTTAAAAGGCCAGTATAATCCAATGGCACCTTTGCTAGCTTGTTCCTTTTTCAGAGGAACAACTATAGAAATACAAGATGTCTGCTAGGTCAAACAAACTAGCAATCAGTTCAAGAACAAAGAAATTACTTGAGATTAGTAAGAACATTGCAAAGGACGAACTGACAACTTTGAAGAATCTTTGCAGCAAGCACATCCCCGACGGTGAACAGGAAAACTGGAAAACAGGTCCTTGATTTGCTAATTTTGCAAGAATAGAATAAAGGCATCCCAACCAGAAATTATTTTCTAGGCTTTAGATACCATGTCTCCACCTCTGGAGGTAAAACTTTAGTCGGAGATTTCAGCAGTCTGATTATTCAAGATGGGGTTGGTAGATAAATAGGAATGTTTGTCCCCCTAAATGACCCTCCATTTTCATCAGGTGCAGAAATGATCTCCAAAGTTAACTTTCTTTCAACTATTCTTCCTACTATACTTGTGGCAGCAACAAAATATCGCCTAGGCCCTGAAAATATTGGTTCCTAGCACAAAGTTAAATAACATTACTTTGCAGTTGTTTTTGATTCAATTAACTACTTTTACTTTTCTTCCTACACTCATCGTTAGGAAAAAAACGATAATGAAACCTAGGAAATTTTTGCTTCCAGAGACTATTGGCCTATCAAAAAATAAGGTGAATCATTAGTATCGTCCAAAACAACGAAAGGCTCATGGAGATACGAGGCGCACCTTGAAACATGAACTGGAACACACTGGGCGAAGGTCTTAACCAATGGCTTCTTTTAAGGCCTTCCCTTAATAATCATTTAGGGGTGACGAAAACTAGATTTCAGACGCTACAAGGGACCAAATATGGTTTACTAAATAAGGACTGTAAAAATCATACATTTTCGATCCAATAATATATATGTATTTTAAGTGAATAATTCTTTAGCCTAGCTCTAAAATCAGACCAATCCCTTTAAAATTTGTTTGCAAACAACTTTTGGATTTTGAAATTAAGAAATCAGAATTCAAGAAAGGAAAAAAAGAGAATTATTAATTTGCAACTTGTTTGCGAATGATTTAGAAATTATCTTCGATTGTCTCAAATAGTTGTTATCTCAAATCTTATCAAAATAATTTCATTTGTATTTATATTCATTTTCAATAATTCATATCAAACATTTTTGTATAAAATTTGTTTTGCATCTTCCCCTTTCGATTGTTGTAAACTCTTCAATGAAAACTACTTTTGTAATAGTTTGTATGCGACTGTGTGGTGTTCGATTAGTAAGATTCTGTAGGCGTTACCGTGGGAGATGGAAGATAAGAGAAAAATATCGTAAGGATATAGAATAATCAGTTAATCGGATAGGTTGCAGACGAAAAAATTATGTTGGTTATTGAGCTACTTTCCTATCTGTTTCCGACTTCTCTGCTGTTAGGAAAAATTGTAGGCGAATAGATTAAAACATATGGTAATACAAATTACCCAAGTAGAAAACACAAGTTTGCAAATTTTCCTTCATTAAAAAACTCTACTTTAAGGCATTAAATTAGAAAATTTTACGAAAATATCTTTATACAATTTACGTTCTTTACACAGACTACGGTGAAAAACTCAAATGTGTATTTTGTATTCATGAATTTCAAATTGCCGCTCTTTCCAAACTCTTAAATTCTATGACTGCTAACAGAATAAATCGAAAGTTGAGTATAGACATTTGCACGAAAATTCCGAAAGCTTTTGATGATTTCATTGCTTTTACTATTGCTTAAATGTTTGCTATGTATATAGTATGGCATATTATCATCTTGAAATAGAGCAGAGGAATGGTCGTAAAATCCAACTCACAACCGCCAGCAGTTGAAAGTTTCCCGAGAATTTACTCCACCCTGAATGAGCTATAAAACACAAGCCATAAAATCTATGCTTGGACTTCATTTGATTTTCTATATATCAAGTCAATATATAATCGAAAATCCCCAAAACATAAACTTTCTAAAAGCCACTTAAGTTTCAACTTAGCATTTAGCTCTCCAAGAGAAATGGGGTCCCCTCGGGCAGAAAACATCTGCATGAAGACTCCTGCTTAAGTGTAATCAGTTGGAGCACAACTTCAAAAGCTTTACGATGTGACTTGACCCTTTTCATTTCAAGTCGTAAGCTCTCGGGCTACTTATAGATGCAACGCATTTCTCACACTATGGGAGGTACTTTACTTCGAACAAGTCCCAAAAAAAAGCCTGGCTACCTTACCTTAAACCCCATTTTGGTGCACTTTATTACAAGGGGGACATGTTGCCTTTCCAAACTACGACTTTAACCCCTGATTTTATCATCGCCTAACTGACTTCTGAGCAAAAAAATCCTTTTTTCTCTGACAATATTTTACTTAATTCTTCTTATGGCTGAAAACTTCTTATCTACATTCATTATGTTGTTAAGATATGCTCTTCAAGCAGCTTATATTACTTTCGTGTCTGAAAAGACTCTGCTATGCTCTCCCTTGTGTTTAATAGTTGAATTACGTTGTAAAGTAGATGTATTTGCTAAAACCGACTCCTCATTTTTATTTTTACTTCTACAATTTCACTTTTTACACATTTTTTCCAACGTAGTTGATTTTAGAATGACCGCCTGAATCTTTTAATCATATTAATTGAGTGGTTAATCATAACTGTTTTTCTGTTGTATAATTTTCACGTTTCCCGAACCATTTGCAAGACATTAGCCACCATTTAATTTTGAAGGTAACTACAAAATACAACTCACTTCCCTTTTAAACAAAAGAAAGCCTCTTCAGTCACAGAGGTAAACAGACAGCTTATAATCCTATGTACAGCGGGTCACAGAAGTGAATTATGCGAGTAATAGATACTATATTGAATATGTCTATTATACTGGCATTCTGTGCTAAGCAGGCTCAGCATTTAGCATTTAGAAGTAATGGCTTACAATTTCAAAGCCTCCTCTCCATGTCATTCATGTCTTAATGAGGCCTTTTACTACAAAGTCAACTTAATCTCAATTACTTTCAACTACTTTAAGATATTCAATCAGGAATAGCAATAGAACCCTTCAAATATAATCTCTCCAATTCAGTGGAAATGTAAGACACCTTGTTACGTAATCACAGGAAGAAACGTGGGCTTAACTTGCAGCTCTTTCTTCGTCCATAAACTAACTCTCCCTTGACCGTCACAGGAGAACAGATGATCTGGATCCCACTGAGAGTAGGCCAAGCTGAAAAAGTACAGTTAAAACACTAATCAAAAGAAGCCGAGGCGGTGGGGCAGCCCATTTCTAGTAGCCTATCATCCACAGAAAGTTGGTGTTTTGAAGGAAACGAAAACAACAGAACTAAAGGTACCGTAAGGAAATGAGAAATTTTGGACAAAAATGAATGAGGAATAAAAACGTAGTAGTAGTTACTAACCTCACAATCGTACAAGGGCGTGAAAGAGGCACTATGTCCCGGATGCACATCAGGGTCCACGTGCTCCATAATCTAGAAAAATTGAGAAATTCAATTTCAGCATTATATTCATATATTGGGGAGATTGATGCAAAATACCAGGATTCCGAAGGTAAAGAAATGAATTAAGTGGTACGATTCCTAGCAACATGCAAAGAGACAGAGGTATATTAGAAAGATAAACTACAAAACATATTCAATACGATTTTTGAGAACAAAGCTAATTCCACATGGAAGCAATGAAAAGCCCCCATTTAATTCCCACGCCCCCTAGAATTGTTTACATAAACCAGCTGGTTTACATAGACACGCTGCTTCAATTGCTTTGGAAAGCTAGTAACATGAAGGTAACATCAGAATGTTCCATGGCTTCCACGCATCTGATAACATTAAGTGGATAGATACCTGATGACTCCGTTCTGGAGACCAGCAGCGACCACATTAACCGAAACTCCTTCGGGTGCGCATGAGAAATCCACGCAGCAGATCTCAGAGTCGGTTGATGTGCTCCATACCCTTTTCGCATTCACCGTCCACAAATTCAACAAGCTACCGTCTTCCTCTGCTAGAATCAACAGTGAAATCTAAGATCAATACTTGAAGTACTTGACATGTTATGAAATTTCAGTTTAGAATACCGAATGTCAATTTCCATTCTAAAAAACCAATTACTCATAAATCATCGATGGAAAGCCCCAGAATACTAAATCGAAATAGAATTACCTCGTTTATTAGCAGTTGCGATATTTCCAGATGTCCGACTAACCGCCACACAGGAAATGGGCGACTGGTGTTTCGGAAGACTTCGGACATAGGACAACCTGAAACAATCAAAGGGCTGTATGTTAGCAACTTATTATCTGGAAAGTCAGAACTAAAAGTTTCATTGGATCGAAATAAAGCAATGAGCATATTCTAGATTCGGATAGAAATTTCATGCAATTATGCGCACCTATTGAGATCCCAGACAACAGCAGTGCAGTCGGATGAGCCACTTACAACAATACTGAATGGCCTGCACACAACTATATTCGAAATAGTGCTCGAGTGTGCAAGGAGATCTTGTTTCGCTCCGGTGATATCAAGACTGATCTAAATGAAAAATATATAAAACATCAATTACTCCATCTAATAACATGAATTACAGTTTGATGTTTGCAATATCAGCACTTTCACTATCAACAACTACAATAGCATCAAACGGTTTTGACTGAGGTCTCGAGCAATACCAATCTCCTGAATAAGGTTCAGAAGAGGGGACATCACATCACAACATTGTTTAAACTATATAGAGCAAATGATATAGGGAAGAATAAAGGCTTCTCCTGAAGCCACTAGTTAACAGTTAAGATGTGTATTTATCTCCCACACTACAAAATTCTAAGTATTTCTCCACTACAAACACATGCTGTAAGGTAGATGATAATCAAATCAACTATAAATTCAACAAAGTGGAGGGGACCAGATGACCCTGTGTCTTTCGCCATCATGAATGTCACATTCAAACATTACTTTATCATATATATTATGTTTTGTTGTTATATGAGAAAGATAATCAACTAACCGAATCAGTATTGAAGTGTACAGGCCAGACACTTATGATTCCCGATTCCCCTCCGATGAAAAGTAGCTCAGCATCTGGCACGAACTCACAGCAAGTTATCTATAAAAATTAATTCTTAATATCAAGTATGCTGTGAGAAGGGTGGGGTACTTTTTGAAACATATAAGGGACACGCGAAGAGCTAATCAAAACACCGTTTATTCTGAACAAAGCGCATTAAGAGCATACCTTGTCTGGCCTCGAGGCATCAAACATGACTTCTGAATTTGAAGCAAATTGCTTGACAGCAAGAAAGTTATCTGCGTTCCCCCAGGAAATACTGGCAGTCCTCCTCTCGTCTTTCAAGCTTTCGTCCAGAAGCAACAAGCAAGATTCAGGCTTTAGAACCCAGGCCACCAGAGACTTGCACGAGGGAACGATTTTGCTAGGACTGAAGTCGAACGATTCCACCCATTGCATTGTGGGCTTGGACTGGCTTGGTGAGCCGCAATATCGTCCCCACACTAACCCATTAACTGTTGGAAGGGGTGGCATACCTGGAAGAAATCAAATAGATAAACAATACTGAGCAAATGATAAAAAATACAATGCAATATCAAATCCTGTCACATGCGATAATGCAAGAAATGATTCATGGGTTTCTTTCAAACACAACTATCCTCAGGTTGAGTTGTGAAGCAAAAGTAAACATTTTGATGACATAGGATTGGCAGAAGCTTTCTGTCAACCGAAAAATTCACCCAGTGCAGGAAATATAAACGTTAAAAGCCTAAAATTACGAATGTTCAAAGATTACGGGGTTTCAAACTGTTTTCCTGAAAGATTTTCGTCATCTCAGTTCTTTAAACCATTTCAAGGAATATTGCCTTTAAAGCATTGCCAGTCTCTATAGAAGTAATCAAACAACCGATGAAATTAAAAAAAAAATACAAAGTAAATCATTAATATTGCAAAAAACATGGTAAATAACGAACAACAAATAACGAACAACATAGATATTTACCTGAGAGTTCATTTGCTTCCCGTGAAGAACCGTAATTCTTATCCCTGCTGCTGCTGCTGGAAGGCGAAATGAGGTGCTCGACCGCGGTGGGGAAGGAGGGCATCATATCAGTCAGTGGTGACATTGAAGACCTGGTGAACCGCTGCACATGGGGAGTGGAGAATAACTGGCATGGAGTTTGGCCATACGTCTCTATCATGGTCTGCACTGCTCTCCTCTTCACCGGGTCTTTTGCAGCATTCACATCAACTCCAAAATAGGTCTAGAAATAATTAATTAACCTACAATGCTCAATAAACGGCATTGTGAGATGCAGTCTTGAAACAAAGGTATGGACGTCAGAAAAACGTAACGTGGCGTAGACTCATCAGCTTTATGTTACAAACCAAAACAAGAAGATTGTTATCATTATCACTTTCAAGTCTTTCTCAGTTCTTTTTCTATAAGCACGACAAAATGACATCTTTAACCATTGTACATATCATTAAAACTTCCTGGATGCAAAAGCAACACTTTAACACGTGGTTTTAAGTTTCCCTAGAAATGCTGCTGGTGTCAAAGTCGTATTAAAGCCTCTTTCAGGTTCTACAGCAAGGGTGTTGAGACGAGGCTAGATAGGGATGTCTCCCAACCAGACACAAATTTCAGAAATGAAATGAATAGAACAATCATACTTACTGCAGGATGAAAGACATTGATTGCCGCCCTCGCAGCGGCACCATCTTGTTGATAACCAAATACAAGATCAATCCAGTGATGTAGCGACGAAGACACACATTGCGATTCAAGCGCCTAAAACGCAAGTTTTGTTATTTAAACAATCCACTCTTTCTCGATCATTCAAGAAACGCCATTGACATGGCAGAAAAGAGATAATATCAGGAAATATGCAGCTAGATCGTAACTCCAAGTAAGATCAGAGAGCGATGTGACGTCAGATCAGAGAGCGATGTGACGTCAGATCAGCCATTTAGCGCTGGCCGACTCATTTAAATGCATGAAATGAAAGAACGTACCTGTCGGTGTATATTCACGAATAGCCTGGCGTTGTTCTGTGGAGTCCATGGAGGCAGCATGACTTCGTCAACACGCTGCCCATTTTGACGGCATCCAAAATTATAACCTAAAAGTTGCAATCATTCCAGAATTTGTTAGAGAAGTTAAACACCATAATTGGCACAAAGGAAATTGACCTTGTTATTCGGCTAGTCAGCTCAGCGTTGGATTTCATAATTACTTGTAAAACTGAATTGCAATATTAATACAGGCTAACTTATCAGGTGCAAAAATTCAATCATCAACAAACAATTTCAGTCTTTATTCTAATACTTATTCCTTTACCAAATGCTGGTATAGAATTCCTTTCTAAATTTCATGAAAATTAAATATTCCATAAACAATTACTCAGAAGGGGTTCGATAGAGCAAAAACGAAAGACAGCCTTAGACAAAAACAGCATTTTCAAAATCTGAGTTGGAAAATACCTTCGCCATTTTCCAAGAATTCTGGCAGGAAGAAGAACTCTGGGATCAATTCTTTCACATCGCTGCTGCTGGCGAAGGAGGAGAGATGCCACGAGGTGTGCACAGAATGGAACGTTCGGTCAGGAATGTCAAATTGGTTATCTAGTGAAGCATAATAAGATATGTAATGAAATGATGAATCAAAAGGTGAAAAAAAAGCTCTCTAAAATTCTTTCTTCAGCAACACTCCAATTTCAAAAGGGAAAGAAGAAGCTTAAAGAGACCAAATGATATCTACTGAATTACTGAATGTGTAGAGGCTTCTCTCAGATAGTGTTGGAGAAAGGAGACCGAGATCAAAACGTTATGAAACCAATACGCAATATTTCTTCACGCAACCAGCACTAATTTCATGCCTTAAGAAATCCGGAATATTGGGCTATGTCTTGTCGAGTTTCGCCCAAGTTCAGATGGACTCTGAGTTGGCTTATTGAGTTTGCTACCGAGATGAAATCAGACATTTCAACAGGAGGTATAGCAGTACTCCTTGCCCCCCAATAGCCTGACACTGAAGTCCCATTATGAATGCTAGCAATAGTAAACGAGGAGAAGTACGCATACATAGACTCCTAAGCAGTAAATAATAATAGACATGCCATTCATTAGGCGAGTAGAGAAGTCCACATTGATAAATTTTATTTTCTTATTATTTTGTTATGTCTTATTTTCTATATGTTTTAAAGTTAAAACAAAATAAATTCATCATAAGATAGACTTTAAAGGCGGCCAGGCATGCTACCATCAAAGCATAGGTGATACGTACCTTGGTAGATAAGGAACATTTTGGTGAAAGGAGGGAGGCGGACAAGGAAATGCAAGACAGTGCCACTATTCGAGTAGTGCGACCCGTAATGATAAGGAGGGGTGGCTTCTTCTACATCTTCCTTCAGTTTCCTTTTATAATCTTCCTCCAGCCACTGCAATGAATAAGCGTAAATAATGTTGTCAACAGCGAGAAGGATTGAAGACATAAAATACCTAAGCTTTTCGTTACCTAAGCTTACGTGGACTCTAACCAAAATGCTAGGAAAAAGCTTGATGGGACATACACATGAAGAGCTATGTTAAATAAATCGTGGGAACATCATCCAACTAAGACGGAACTATACGGAAATATACCAACTATATCAACACTGGTTAGACAAAGGCAGTTGCGTTTTGCTGGGCACAGTCTGAGCTTGCTGGTGAAGTAATCCTCTGGCAACCAAGAAATGGCTACAAGTCTGTGGGCTGACCTCGCATAACTTATCTAGACCAGATTGCAAACGATGTTAATCTCCATGTTGATGACCTTGCAAATGCTATGTCGGATAGAGATGATTGGATAAAAAGAGTGGAATTGTCCCGGGCAATCCGCCCGATCTGATGATGATGATGATGATGATGATTTCGTTACAAACATGAGTTAATATTTCGTTAACTTATAATTTTACACCCAAAAATGGATGAGATGGAACTAATCAGAAAAGGGCAAGTGAAGCAAAAAGACGGGTGTTAACCACTTTTATTGATTTCTATCAAGTTCTGCACAATTATTTACAGCTTGAGATAGCAGGAAGATGATAATTGCATAGAGCAAAAAGTAGAGCAGAAAAATAAATGATAAAAAAATCTTGACAAATCGAAATAATAAAATTCAATTCAAATTTTAAGAACTGGCAAATTTATGGTGAAAGTTAAGTGTATGAAGGGAGAGAAATATAATCAGAGTACAGCAGGAAACTTACATGGTACATTTCCAAATATTTTTCCTCTTTCGACTCATGTTGAACAGCAATAGGTTTTGAAAGATCTCTAGGTGAGGAATTAAATTAACCATTTAACATTTCTACGCATATTATTTATCCAATATCAATCGTATAGATGTTCCTTATTCCTGAGTTGAGTTCATAGTTTTTGTTTTGGGATTTGGTGACAGAAATCCTGACGTTGTAATATGCCCTACTGATCTTCGTCTCGAGTAAATTGTAGAACTTTCAGGAGGAGGGGAACAAAGCTTGCAGGTTCGTGCCCTCCTCATTAAATCATACCACATTCATACCACACAAAAAATCCCAATATGACAGCTAGACAACCACAATACTCCACTGGTGTTAATTGAAATTGAAATTATCAAAACTTATTTCCAACCGCTCAAAACTTCTGAACAATGCTGCAAAGACAGTGTAACAGCCGTTTCAACAGAAGACCGAAACTCACTAAATGAATGTTAAGTTTATTTTGCTAGGTTGGGTATCTTACCTGAACGATGACTGGTCAGTAAGGTCCAAAAATTCCCCTTCATAGTTGGAGAGAATGAATGGGAAAACAGGGTACTGCATCAAGTCATTGAACGAGCGGCCGGCTTTCTTATTCAACTCGGTCAAGTACTCAAAGTTCGTTACTTGACCATCCCTCCACCTGAAAAACGAGAATTGAGATTGTTCATGGGGCTGGGCATTTCATCAGCTTAACAACAAACAAACAAACATCCACTCATCAATATAACTACAAAGTTGACACCAAAGTTCAGAATGAAAAGTTGCAATGACGATTTCAGACTACGAGTCTCTGCTCTCTTCTGAGGCAGAAGATACCGAATTTGATCAATGGGCTAATCAGAACTGAAATGAATCGAGAACCATAATCATAGCAAGTATACTTACAGCCCCTCGTATTATGAAAAGAGATCTTAACAGCAGTTACATCTTAAAAGCAGTTGCTAATATAAACCTTATGTTGAAAATAATTCAGTAATGAACCGTATTCAAGTCGCTGTATTTTGCATTGATATAAGATGTTTCAAGTGTGTTTAAGATTGAGTAGAGTCACTTCGCCATGAACGGAACGATTTCAAAATAAATGATTTTTCACAGTCCATTCGTGCATGAATAAGAAAGCAAACTATGATAGATATGTTCGTTATTGCATGATCTTTACTCACATAAAATTCCACTTCAATGAGTTCTTTCGTCTTTTCACTAGAACGTCATAACTGAGTACTACTTTCGTCTGTGAAAACTTAGGCCGTTCGCCATGAACGGAACGACCGAAAAGTTGGTGAAATAATGTTAGATAATGATAACCAAACCAACTCCTTCCTACCCCTGACCTAATTTTTTAAAATATTACGAAATTTCGTCATTATCATTATCACAAACAAATTCAGTAGGTAGCTATTTTGAGTTTCTGAAATGTCTTTTCTTTCCCCCTGATTTGCTATCGATTGTTTTCCTTGAATGAATTGCGTCAAACGTGACCCATTCTCATTCAGCTCTGCCTTCGAACGAGGACGAAAGGCAGTCGTTCCACTCAACAAGAAAATAGGCCAATCACATAGCTTCCGGAAAATAGCCCCCGGGATGAAAGCTGCGCACCAAATCTGTCAATTTTCTTTATAAACTAACTTTTAAAAGGAGAAGAAACATGTTGTGGAGTTTTGATTTGTTTTCATTAACGGGAGACAGAAAAAAAGACCATAGAAGTTAGAGTGGTTAAAAAAAGAAATTTCATTTTGAAGGTACTTACATTTCGTTGAAAACTCCTAACTTTGAAAATGGTTATTACAAGGTAATTGGTAATAATTCAGACATAAAAAACAGGTGGAGAAACAAGATATGGCGTCAGCGAAATATTTTCACGCGTTTTTCTTAAATATTCAAACCCAAACTCCTTCAAATTTGAACGTAACTTTGCTCAGTCAAATGTCAGACAAATGCGAATCGTTCCGTTCATGGCGAAGGGACTCTACCACAATTTATCGATCCATCAAATATTTGGCTCTTAAAGGACTTGCAATGATTGGCATTCTAGTTTCAATGAAAAGCTAAAAACAATCAGATACTGTGAACTTTTATTGGCAGAAGTAGGATTTAGAAATCAATCAAGACCATTTATATGAATGAAAAGATCACGGGTCTGTATCCTGCTTTGCTCCAGTTTGTATGCGGCTTGGGCAATTTCCATTTCAGCAATTCACAGAATAGAGTACTGACCTTGCTGTTAGGGTGCTTAAATCAACTGAGTTGATCACTAGGTTGGGTAATTCCCTTGACATAAGCTGCTCAAACACTTCATTTCTACTCTGAAAATGGGAAAAATAAACCAACTCATCAATGAAGGAGGGTGTAGAAGAAGGAAAAAATCATAAACAACCAATCATTCACAATCACAACAATCATTCACAATCACAACAATCATTCACAATCAATCATACCAATCGCACTCCATTAAATAAAAATCACACATCATTACAAACTGTCAAAGATTGTGTTTGTGCACTAGGTACGTCAATAACAAGAATAATTGGGAAAAAGAGGTTATACTTACTATTGTGTCCTCGAAGGCTAACAAAAAAGTTCTTCCCGAAGTGAGAAAGATTTCAACGGCATTGTCCTAGATAAATTAGAGGAAATGTAAGCACACGAATTTAGATTTGGAATACGATGACAACACAAATACTAGAAGGTCAGAGAACAGGGATGCCTACTAACAGTTGGCTGCACAAATTGAATTCAATATTCCCTGAAAAAAGGTATAATTTCCACACCAAATAAGGGAAGAAATGATGTTGCAAGAAAAAGGCCTGTTTCATAACTTGTGTTGACCCAATAATGCAAAACCTTTGTCAAACTCTCATCAACCCTATTCTGTGACTGAGTTGAACTATGCTGAAATTTGCATAGAGCATCCATGGTCTTGGAGAACCTCGAGCGTTGTAACCTGCGCATGCGCTCTGTTGTGGAATTGCTTTGCATGCATCTTATTTAGATACTAGGAAATTTTACCTTGATTGGCAAGACTTTGGTTTGAATCTATTGAAACTAAGGTCTTTGAAGTCACTCCAAATAAGACTTAAAAATCGCTCCAGCATTACAGACAGAACATGTATTATCACTCGAAATGTAAAAGCAGTCAAAATTATAAAAACCTGTAATGAATAACGCCTCTTCAAAATCTCTTTTATCTCTTCATATCTCCAAGATATTGATATCACATCTTTGTCGCCAAATACCTTCAATAAAAAGTTTCGTAATAACAGTCTCCCCACAGCACAGATGGTACCCCTTCACATACTGAATACTCTCCAATCGGCTGATGGTATCTCCCATATAGTACTATTGATATTCCCTCACAGTACTGAACACTCTTCAATATACTTAGTATCCCTCCTCAGTAGTCAGTACTGATGGTATCCCTCCACAGTTCTGTTGATATCTCCCAACAGTACTAAATACTCCCCAATGTACTAAGGCATTCCCCACTTACAGTACTGAGGGTAGCCTTCCTCAGCACTGATGGTATCCCTCCACATTACTGATGGTGTCCCTCCGCAGCAGTGATGGTATCCCTCCACAGTACTGATAGTATCCCTCTGCAGTACTAATGGTATCCCTCAAGAGTATACTGATGGTATCCCTCCGCAGTGCTGATTGGTATCCCACCACAGTACTGATTGGTTCCTTCCTCAGTACTTGATATCCTCCATAGTTCTGATGGTATCCCTCCAAAACACTGAACATCCTTAAATTAACTGATAGTATGTATCCCTCCACAGTACTAGATATAGTCCAATATACTTGGCACCCCTCCACAGTAACGAGCATATCCCTCCACAGTACTGAAAAACACTCCAATGTACTTACGGTATCTCTCCAAATTTATGATGGTATCCCTCAACAGTACAAATGGTATCCCCCCCCTCCATAGTGCCACTGTCTAATGAACTGATGATATCCTCCCACAGTACTGATGGTTGCCATAGTACTGAAAATCCGCCACAGTACTGCATGGACTTTCCCAGGGTGACAATTTGGCCATCAGATCCCAAAGAAAAGAAACCGGATTATCATTTACCAGAGCTTACTCTTACGTATTTTTAACATTATAGACTAGTTTATAGACTTTTACGTATTTTCAACATTTGTAGTATTGTATTCTTGTTACTGTTATACTCAATTTCATTTATCTTTAATTTAACGGCCCAAGCATGATAAGCATTGCTTTTCTTGGGTCGTTTAATATACAATATTTTGTAACCTTGTATTAGGGTTGTATGCTATGAATAAAATTGAATTGAATTGAATTGAATTGAATTATGATAAAAGTCATGAACACAATAAAACTATAAAATGTTGTAACTCAGAGTTTAAGGCGGTGGCATACAATCATCAGAACGTTTCCTGGCCTTGCAGTTGGTCATAACATGGCAGGTACCGATATTTGTGTTTTCTTTTTTTGAACTCACTGCCACAACCTGACATCTTTCTTCAAATCTTCATGTGGGATCACTTAAGGGTGTGGGTGGGGCTGTGAAATAACTAAAACTAGCCGCCATATTTGATTGTTATTGCACAGGGGGGCCTATTTTTGGTGTTAACCTTTAACTATTCATTCTTCAACCAAAAATGTTAAGCTTGTATAGAGTCTCCTTATATCATCATATTAATCTTGTCAATGAGAGTATCGAGTGATAAGAGAAACTGTACATACCTTCAGCAAACAACTTTTCCGTTCGGTCACTTCATTTTCATTCTAATCTTACACCATTTATTCCTGATTTATTCAGGCCTAATTAACATACAACACAGTTCACACCGCTGCTTCCTTCGTCACAGAGACCACAACTATTGAACTAAACAAACCAACTCTCATCAACGCAACCCCAACTTAAACATTAATAAACACCAACAACAGTACACCTTCGGCACATTCCATTGACACATCCAATCCAAAACAGCTTCTTCCTCACCTTCTGCACTCTCTATGTGTTTCCACCTGTTTGGGCCTAATTTTCCAGCCTCCATTTGAGTTTTGGAGCCTCCCTGTACTGTTAAGGTGGACACACACTCAAACACTTAACATTGGGTGTCGAAAACAAATGAGTAAGAGGAAACTAACAACATTAGTCAATGCAATGTGATATTTCTTACCTGTGAAACATTTGGATCAATAAGAAATTCCTCTCCCACAAAATACATGTGCGTCTCTCCTGAAAGCAAAGAACAAATATTAAGAATGAAACTTTGATGTAACCATTCATAACCACTGCTCAGTTAGAGAGAATATCATTGCTGAGCATAGGGACTCTTACTCCCTGCATAGGATGAGCAGGAAAAAACATTGATCCAGAAAAAACAATGATTTCTGGGATTAGCCAAACAACAAACAACCCACGTTTTTAGGTAGAGAAGCACGAAAAGCTTGGAAAACAGTAACCATTAAAAGTCTCTGGATACATCCTGGCTAACTTATAAAAGGACTCCTTATTGATGCAGCAGTCTTTGGAAAAAAGCGAATAAACAAATTGTTCAAAACATATTTACCTTATCCACAGCTAACCCTAAACCTAACCCTAACCGCAGCCGTGAACCTAACTATAACGATAACCATAAAAGTATCCCTGACCCTAAGCATAACCCTTGTTAATGCAGCTGACTTTGGAAAATAATGAATACAACTAAGCGTCAGAACCATGTTTACCTAATCCATAGCTAAATGATGTCAAGATATTTAAATGGTTAGGGTCAAGTGAAAATTCAACAACTAACATTGTTAATATTTGTTAATGGTACTTCTTGTATTAAATGCAATATTGCATATCAAGTTAGAAATAGAAGCCCTTTCCTAAAAATGGAGCTTACCAATCAGTACGTCTCCTTCTGTCTTCGCATCTGGTGTCACTCGATAACAATGATAATGGAATCTAAAAAACAAATTGATCTTACAAAATCGGTTGGAAGGTAAACCATTGTTTTACAAGCCAAACAAATAGTATTTATACATTTTGGCCAATTCATTTTGTAAAAAGAGAAATTTGCAATACAGCGCCAACTAACACAACCTTCCCTTGAAACTCAGTACTTTTGACTTTCATAGCTTTAAACTATAACCGCCCTGTGGAAAACACCCCCTATTTTTCAATCTTAATATGAAGTAATTTCTAAGAAAAGAGAATTCGATTGCTATGCAAACACATCCACAAATTTTTTAGTTCTTACTTGGACTAGTTTAAAGTGTACACATCCATTTGAACCAATTGTACAAAGTCTACATTTCTGGTTTATCTGTAAAACTTCATGTCATTCTCGTTTCTCCATTTTATGTTCATCCCCCGATTCGTAGGGTTTACTTGAAAATCATCTAGCTCAGGCACACTATGCACCACTACGCCACTGGGGTCCTTGAGCGTCCAAAGCAGTTTAAAGCAAACCAACTGCACCAATTACAATTTCAATCACGCAGATCAAACCAACAGTCACCGAATTTAGAGAAGGACCTATCCGGGTTCTCCAATTACCACACAGTTGACCTTTCATCAATATTTACAAACGAAGGAGAATAAACAGAGAGACACGGATAAACTAGAAGAAGTGCGTTCTAACACATGATGAAGAGTGCACAGTTTATGGAACGAGTCCCTCCCTACCTGATGGTGTCATTCGTCTTAAACGTGTAATAAGTTGGTTCATCTTCATTGTCAGTCTCAGCAAACAAATAACCAAGCACTTGTTCTGAGTGCTGCACCTCTATCAAATGGAAGACATCAAGAAATCATCTCATTTTCAATAACAAACAATATCAACAAGTATTCCAGTTCAAACCACAGCGTTCCCCTCAGTTCCCTGTAAAAACTTTACGAAACACAAGCTCAATAAAAAATTGAGTTTTTTGCTGAATGGCTTTAGAGAAATATCAATGATGTGTAGTTTTTCTGAGCCATTAACCCTGTACCTATCCCAAGAAGATTTCATATGCTGGTCTTTTCATTGCCTGACCAATCTATTGCGTAAAGACGGTGATCAGTGAAATAAATGCAAGCTTTAGGAATATAGGATACAATGGTGTCTTAATCAATTCATTTTCAGTACTGTTGTGGGGGATGTTGAATCGTTAAGCCGGTGTTCATCATCTGAGGACAATTTTACCAGAATAATGTATTCTTTAGCATCGTTAAAATGGCGAAGATTAAGCTCTGATCTAAATACTCATATTGCAGAGGTTATTCAGTGAAAAGTAAGAATAGTCGATAATATCTTACGTCCGATACTCGATCCAGGGAGATAAAACTTTCTAGCAATGTCGGTGTGACATCTTTGCAAACGCGTCCTAACCCTGCAAGGTCCTTCGGTCGGATCTAGCTGCCATGATGGGGAACAGTTGGAGGGGCATTCAGACCAGGGTGCTCTGAAACAAGAAACATGTTTTAATTCACGGTTGCAAAGAAGATTGGACAACAGTTGTTTGGTTCTGTTGACATTATTTTGCATAAAACAGTCATGGCATATTTCCTTACAAAAACAAAACTAAAAATGATAAAATGCCTCAGCCATTATGCTACACAACATGGTGTTATCAAGTTTGTGTGATAAATCATTTTTCCTTTCTTAACTAATATACAATAAATGCAGCTCTGTTGAACACAGGAACACCTGGTATCAGCACTCGTATGTTGTTGTTTAAGTCGAAACTCTCAGGAGAGTTGGACAGAGATTGAATTTAAAGATAGGAGAAGAGTTACCTATCCTGAGTTAAATGATGAATCAATTTTCTCCATAATTTCCTAACTTCAACTTTCTTTGAGACGGCTCCACGCACCAACTGCAACAACCTTTGTCTTTGTCTATCTTGCTCCTCCACAGCCACCTTGGTAACTTCGAGGCCAAAAGACTCAATTGCTTTTGATAGGTCAGCTGAGCTGTCTGTTTTTCTTAAACATAAGAAATACATCAGAAACAAATCTGCAGATCAGGTCGTATATAGGAAGATATCATCATAATCACCATAATCATAAGCCCTCATAATCAAAATAATCATCATAATCATAATAATCATCATCATCATAATCATCATAATCATCATAATCATCATAATAATAAGCCCTGCAGACCACTGCTTGCCTCTCCATCAGCCATTTTGGCATTTTTGATGTTTTTGACATCAAAATCAAACTAGTAGCTTTTATATTTATATTTCAACCTAGACCCTTATTTCTAGATTGTCTGTATCTTCTCAATCCAATGCAAGTGTTTACTCTTTTCTCAAAGCAGTCCCCTAGATTAAGAATGGACAAGGGAAAAATTATCACTATAGAGGTTTATCAACTAAACTGAGTGTAATGCTACCGGAAATGCATGCATGGATGAACAACCAATGTAACAAGGACAAAACACAACAAAACAATAGCCTGATTCATTTTGACTGGTATCGATCTTGATTCCGCAAAAATTGCATCAATCTTTAAGTCTACTTTTTCAAGATATTCAATTATCGCTGTCACAACCGTATTAAACACATATCAGGCTTTGAAGGCGAGCTTATTCGAATAGCTGTAAGAAGATCTTAAATTTTGAAATAATAAATTCATCTTTGCATACATTGCGCATGCGTTTTTTTCTTTTGTTGATCGCTTATGACGTGGAAGCCTATGTCAAATTTCAACAAAATCATGATGGTTTATACCTCTTGTAAGTTTCTTTTCTGCGATTGAGGACTTGCTTCTGTCTTCTTACTTTGATCTGACAAAGTAAAAAAAAGGTCGCAAACTAAACACAATAAATCACCCCTTTCCTCCGATGAGGCATATGCAAGTAAGCATGTATAAATTGCCTGTAATTTAGTCTCTAGATTCATTTGAAAATTCACATTATGCAAGTTCCAGTTTAGAAAATATTGAAAACAAGAATACAGATCAAAAACAACAAAAACTCCAAAATCAATCTAAAGTAGAGGATATGTGTGAACTGTATGGAACATTTCTTGAAGAAGGAGCTCTCGCAGCAAATAAACCAGTTTGGGAGAGAGCAGCCCCTATTAATATTTCAATTGATGAAATGATTCCAAGAATTGCGTTGAGTTAAGAGACCTTGAGTTAACGAGGGACCTTAAACCCACTGAGCTCATTCCAGGTAAAATCCAAATTCGACAGCTAACGCCAAAGAAGGGTTGCTAACCGGGTAGGCCCAGGAAGCAAGAGCCTGCCAAAGCCACTGCAAGGGTCAGGTTACTTTAGAGCATTGCGAGATTTACAATGCTGAATGAAAAGAGCTACCAGAATCATGAAATCAAATACAAATACTTATATAACTTTTGTTGAGAAAAAATAGGCCTCGTGGACTTGGTTATAAGAGATTCCACATGTTGAGAAAAGCAAAGTTACCTCTCTGATTTCTTGATACAGTTGTTGTTCAGGCACTTCAATCATTTCCAGTTTTAAGGCTTTGATGAGGTTTTTCATGGCCTCGCAAGCTCTCAATTGCTGATCGCTGATTGGTTCTTTCGTATACCTCAAACAGCTTTCAACGCACGACAAGAGCCTCTCCCGATTCTGAATAGAAAGGAAATTATTTTGACTAACCGACAAAGCAATCAATTCATTGTGAACCCGAAGGAAATAAACATGGATGTTAAAAGCTTGACAACCATCCAATCACTACTGGATCTTTTCCGGGGGAGGGGGTAATTCCTAGGCGAAGTTTTATACATGTACCTGTAAGATGACAAGCTAGAATGGATCAAAAATAAAAGAATGAACAAAAATAATAGACTGGAACAGAAAACAACAAATGAAATAATCCAGCAAATTACCTTTATACCAGATATTCCCTGGAGTAATGTCTGCAAAATTCGTTTCCCTTCAGTTCGTTCTGTGAGTTGGCGAATTGCATTGAGCCTGACATCTAAGGGTCGCAGAGGTGCCAATAAATAGGTAAAGAGTCTGCCAGTCTATGAAAAATGCAGTTTTGAAATCAGGAAAACATTTAACACATTTGGATGGATTGGGCCTGTTAACATATATCGGTTTCACCTTGGAATTAAATCCAACTTCAACTAAAACAAGTTTTCAAATGGAAGAGTCTGATTGATCAATTCAATAATTCGAATGTTTCTGATTGGCTGTAGAGCCTTCAGTAAATAAAGCTGGTTTGACTATATCAGTGTGAATGCAGTTATAGAAGTTGAGCAGATAAACGCTTGCCGATTCCCTTAAAAATTCACTAGGGTAGCTTGTTAAACGGACATTTAAGGCCAAGGTATAGGGATGATGTATACATGTACCAGTGAAATACACGCATGAATACCAGCCTCACTTAAGCCCACAGACATGAAAGTATAACTGTTACAGAGAGATCTTTTCACGTACAGACCAATTTTCAATTTCAAATATTCAAAAAATCTAACTGTAATCACCTGTACAACAAGTTCTTCTTTGGTAGCTCTGAGTAGAACAGTCAAATTCATCTTTTCGGCTTTCATGTCCTAGAGAATAAGAAAAAGCTTTTGAACCATAAATTTGAATCATTGGTTAATACTTTTGTTGTTGACATGGCGTACAGTCCATTCTTCGTCGTTTGTATTTCCACGACCAGGGTTATCGAATTCTGCTTGATTCTTTTGCTAAATTCAACTCAACTCATGCTGACCATGATAAATCTTAAATATCCCAACTGAAATAACATCAACATCATGAAACATTACAGATTTGTTTTTAAGATACTTACGTTACAGGCTCCTACCCCCCTTAAGGGACCATAATGAAAATAAGGACTATTTAGACCTGCATTTTGCCATCCTTGCCATTGTCAATTAGTTTTTTAGATATCTTTTTATTATCCTGATTTTATACTGATTATATCTAACTTTTTTAGTAATTTCAAGATTTCATTTCTGTGAAATGTTTGTTTTGGCACTTTGATACTTTGATACTTAGGTATTTGAAAAGAGACCTTACGAGCATTCTTCTGATAATTGGTATATACCTTTCCAAAGACGAGTGAAAACCACTTTCACATAATACAACCACATTTGGTCCGTGGTCGAGTCCTTAATTATAGGGGTTTGACCTTTCAATGTTATCCTACAAATGAAATCAGAAGTATCGTTTTTTTCAGCTGAATTTGCTATTTTTAAAAGTATTTCTAATATCTTTTGATTGTTAAGCCTAAATTATTGTTTTTCATAATACATCCGTTCTGATCCTATCTATTCTAGCTTGAACAGAAACATACGGCAATAACATACATACCTGTCTGTAGAAATACCTAAATCTACTTTCACCAGTAACCGACAGTAACTATCAATACGCACCGTTGCAACTGAGACGGAGTCAAGCATGAAATGGAGCAGCCTGGCACAGAAAACATGGTCCGCATCTTGAAACGAAGACTCATCGCCTGGAGCATACTCCTCCACTCCATGTTGTTTTTCGCAAAAGTCTTTCAACTCAAGGCCGTAGATGACACTTTCACACGCCCAAGCCCCCTTGTTGAATATGGTGGCCAAATAGATGGCCTCCGCAATGACAAACAAGAATCGTTCCTGGATTTCCACAGGCGATGCAACAGAAGGGGAGGTAGTGACATGCATACTGGATCTTAGTCTGTTGATGAAAGCTCTCGCCATCGAAGGCCTCCGCGTGACACTCGGTGAGTTATCAGCATTGTCTGAACCGCTAAAAAAGATCCGGCATAGTTCATGTGCTGAATTGAATTGCATGCACTGGAAAGAATACAATTTTTCAGTTTACCATTTCTCTATTTTACAAATGTCAATATTTGATCCCTTTAAGTATAAAAAACACTGCCAAAGTATTGATCTTGAGAAAGATTCAATTTTTAAAATTTTTTCATATGGTTTGCTAAAATCGAAAAAGGAAGAACGTCCTCATAGATAGGTTTGAATTGCATTTACACGACAAGTATCGAACAATCAGCAGAACGTACGAAAGAGAACTATCGGATTTCATACAAACCAGCAGAGAGTACGATAGAAAACTATCAAAATAATTACCTGCGAACCGTCCGTGGTCCTGAAGAGGATGGGTAAAGACCAGTTGACTTGAAAAGCTCCAACGCAGACTGAATCACATGGTATTGAGTGAAACGTGCGCATTTCACGATGGCATTGCTTGTTGGGCCTACAAAACGAAAGCAGTAAGTTAATAATTCGGGTCGTGTTTTAGCCTCCAGCAACCCGTCTAGTCTAGATACTAAGATTTCCAATTATCAAAAATTTAAGCTTCTATCATACATTCAAAAATCATTGTTTCTGGGTGTCAACTATAACGTGGTCTATATCTTCGTATAACCTGGTTAGGAACTTAAGCATAACCTGGTTATACTGATAAATAAGGTATAACCTGGTTATATAACTATATAAGAATAACCTTGTATAAATACTATTAATACCAGTACATACTGGTTATATTAGTATAACCTGGTTATAAATACTATAAATACTAGTATATACTGGTTAAAGTACAATTTCGTTATTTACTGCATGATTAAATCATATTTTGAATGTAAGCAACACCCTGCTAATAATCCATCTTTTATCATAGTTTTTATAGCTTTCAAGCCACTCGATTTTCAAAATACCATCGAAATTAGTTGAGGAAAATGATATAGGGTCGTTGTTTCCAGACTCCCAGCATCTCGAACAAACATTAAATTTCTCAATACAAGGTTTTACTCTGTGTTGTGGTTGATTGTGTGAGCTGGTCTTCCTCAATAAACCACACCAAGCTGCTTCTCAACATGCAAATACAGAAGTAACAAGCAGCGAGCAAGAATGTGACAGAATCTAATTAATCGAGCTCAGTAACTTGCACCGACCCTGCCACACGTGCTACAATCTGCTCTTGTTCAGCTTCAGTCCTGAACATAATCTTAACAATAAGAAGCCTAAATTGGAGCATATGAGAAGAACAGCCAGCTTGAGCCAATTATGCTAAATACGCTCAGCTCTATTGCAGTTGACTGAAATAAACTGGATGAGAATTTTACCTTTCTTCTCGCGTTCTCTCGACTCTAGCATCTGAATAGCAAGAAACATGTCTTTGAATACCTGGAAGTATTCTGTCTCACATGTCCTGATAAATACAGAAAAATTCCATTAGAATTTCATTTGTAATAGCAACATATGTTGAAGGATTACAGCCTCCTCCTCGCAATTCAAACTTAATGCTAACTGATGACATCAAACACATTTCAACCAACACGGCAAAAAGGAGTTGTTGTACGAAACACAAACGAATCTTATGGAATTTAAAACTTTACAGATTTTCCTCTTCATCGGGTGTGGCTAATAAATTTTTTCTATTAATCTATTTTAAAGAAAGACTAGCCCCATCATCTCTAATCATACAGATGGAGCAGTCCTAGTCATTACAATGGAGAATCCAACGCACCTGCAAGCCTTCTCCATGATCCAGCAAATAAGATTCTGCATGTCTTTGAATACTTCCTGCTTCCACTTCGACCTAGAAAAATAGCATACTTCAAAACATTAGTACAAATCAACACGTGACATCCGCAAAATCAATCTCACAACATCCTGCATACATTTTGCATTATAAGGAGATGGCACCGACAGTTTGGATCGATTATCGGGGCATGGAAACAGCAAAGGGGTTTGTTTCTGAAATTAAGAGACTTCTGCAAAAACATCGGTATCTTTCAGACAAAATAAAAAAGAAGCGATGCAACTGAAGGGGGAGCATCAATCAAACGTGTAGATTCTGTAAGGATTGTTAAGCATCCAGGCGTGCGTAAGAAACTTCATTAATATATGCAGAGCACAACTAAACTCATAAATTCAAATAATCTCTTATCTCTAAGCAAATATATTTGAATAATCGATCGAGGATTGCTTCACGGGAGAGCCACGGACCGTGTTCTTGTCTAACAATGTTGCTTGCCAAGAGGTGAGATATTTGTAACTTTTCAAAATAGATAATATATTCAATATAAAAGTCAGGGAGAAGGGCGCTGTACTCAAGATGTGAAATCTTAATCAAATGATCAGTGAAAGGCGGTAGTTTCGATAGCTACAGGCTAAGAAGAGTATGATTTGGACTTGAAGAGCCGCCCCTGGGATGACAATGCTTGTCGAAATATCTTGCAACACCCCACAAGTATTAACTTAAAGTATATCATATATTACAACAATGCGAGCCTTGAGACTTCAGAATATAACGAAAAACTTGACCGAAATTCCAAATGCGCAGAGGCGTGAATAAAAGTGGATTCTAAACATTGAGTTGATTAAATAAGGCCTGCAGGCGTCGAGCAAGGTGCTTACAGCCACATCAAAATGTTGGGTTGACTAATATCAAAGGTTCTTACGTGAGTGAAGCGTTGTCAGACGTGGCAAGCCGAGAAATCATGTTGCATATTATCTCAGCTAGACCCTGGTTGAACACCAGCAGTACCAAATCTTCAGCAGACTTCAAGGCCTGGAATTACAAACATTGAGTTTACTAATATTAATAAGTTATGCCCCCCCCCCCTCTAATCAGCCATTGTTGGCAATGTATTGGCTTATCGAGGTTGAAACTGTCAGGGGGTCGTGCTGCTGGTGACGTCAGCCAACAGCTGCAGAAATTCCTTAGAAAAGCTACCTCATTCAAGCACGTTATATTCATTGGTTCTAGCATTGGTTATCGTGAAAAAAGTCCTTTGTGGTTTATCGTAATATATCGTAGATATCTTCAATTCACTCAAGATACTGTTCTCAAATATCATCATCATATCATATCATAACCAAATAGTGAATGTTATCAAGAAACCCCAATGTTCTTTCCAGTCATCATTACCCCGAATAACAGGTCAAGAATATTGCATCAATTCATAATTCTAATCTTAAGATGGTTCCAATATATTTGGTTGAAATTCTCAGGTGAATAACAGCATTGTCAAGGTATCAAACCACTTAAGTTAACCACTTCTAATTAAAGGTACACATACACTCTTTTTAAATAAGAACTCACTTTATGAGAACACAGAGGCTAAATTTCAAATTAACAACAATAGATAAAACAATAACCTATTGTTTAGAACAACAGAAAAAATAAGAAAATTTGAACCTCAACTAAAATTTACTGGTTCTCATTACAAAACAAGAGTGTGATCGACGTGTTAGATTAAGCCCTCCTCAGAAGTGATGGGTATACCTGAATAAGGCCATGAATCAACAAATGACAGAGTTGAGGTTGATGAACCGCGTCTTCAAGAAGTGCGATGTACGCAACCATTGCAGCGGGGCATTGGGCTTTCAGTTTCTCCATCCAATCTCTGCAAAGGCAATTCAGAATACATATACATATTCAATTCAATTTAATTTCCATTCATTCAATCCAATTCAGTTTTATCAAATTCCATTCAGTTTTACTTTTATCCATTTGTATCACAATCAATTCAATTCAATTCAGTTTTATTTCATCCAGTTGAATTACAATCAATTCAATTCAATTCAGTTTTATTTTATCCAGTTGAATCACAATCGATTCAATTCAATTCAGTTTTACTTTTGTCCGGCTGAATCACAATCAATTCAATTCAATTCGGTTTTACTTTTATCCAATTGAATCACAATCGATTCAATTCAATTCAGTTTTACTTTTGTCCAGTTGAATCACAATCAATTCAATTCAATTCAGTTTTACTTTTGTCCAGTTGAATCATATTCAATTCAATTTTATCATACAGTCATAATTCACGCGATTTGCTTTCAAATCACGTAATCCAATGGAAAAATCTAAAACTTGAGCAAAGTAAGCTTCATCTTGAGTGAGTCCTTAGACAATCAATGAGTCTCATCAAATACTCAAGCACAAATCTCATGCCAAACTTAGGAGTTGCTAATCAGCCTTGATTATGATGACAGGGAGGGTAAATTGATCATCTTTTACTTACAATTACAACCTATTTAAAGATCCATAGGAAAGCGCATGTAAAATACTAGTATTTATGTATAACAAGTGTGATGGGAAACTAAACATAATTTCCATCTAACTTACCCCTGTTCTTGAAGTAGAATTGATTTTCCAGCAAACAAGCTTAAACAAGAGCCTCCCAACTTTAATGTAGACCGATACAGATGAAGCTGTGGAAAAAGTAAAAGTTGATAAAAGCAGAATTCATTGTAATGGGTGTATCGAATCACAAAATAGGTATAACTGACCTACTTACCAACTCAAATAAAGTAAAAGTATGTTATATTTATTTTTATATTAATTATTAGCTTATTCCCTTCCTGCTTAGTTAGAAGCAAAGATCTCAAATGAATCTGATCAGGAATCATCATTCCATATATCAACACATTTATGAACATGTACATTATCACAAGTGGGTTACCATATGCTGTTATGCTTCCATCAGGTATTGAACCCGGGACCTTACACACCCAATGCAAGCGTGCTAACCACTGTCCTAAACCACAACAATAAGTTAGCATTGTAGGCTCTAGGTACACCAAGCTCGAGGCTTATCTACCGTGAGGCATTAATTCGTATTTTGGACAAAATCCTTCATCAATATATAATTGACAGGGAAATACGAATTCTTACAAGTGGGCCAACACGATGCTCATATGCCTTCACCAGGAGGCTTTATGTTAACATATGTAATCAGTACAATCAATGTACTCCACCCATTCTAATCAGTAACTCATGGGTATATTCTGACAAGCTGGGCGTTTACTGACAAGCAGGGGGGGGGGTATATCTCAACATAAGACGCAGTAGGGTACAAACCTGATTTGCCAATAAATGAAATCCCATAAATCTTTTGAAGTTATCGATGCAAACTCTTCCGCCTCTCTGTAAATACAGCACGAGATTCTGAAAACAATAACAAGAAGAATGAGTGGTAGAAAAAACTGAATCTTCTAATATGATATGATTTGGGTATACAACTCGAATGGAAGAAGAAAAAGCCAGTTTTGAAATAGTTCCTTGATCTTTAAAAAGTTCAACTAAGTAGTCCTAACAATAATAAACAGCAAATATCGTTGGCTTCAGCTTTTTCTGGCATAACATCATCTAGAAAGAACACATGTGATCTGTTAAAGCCTTCTAGAATGAACACATGTGATCATTTCAAGCGCTCTAGAGTTAAAACATGTGATCAGTACAAGCAATCTAGGATGAAGACATGTGATCAGTTCAAGCTATCAAGAATGAATACATGTGATCAGTTTAAGCCATCTAGAATGAACACATATGATCAGTACCAATCTTTAAAGGCCAAATGCTTGCCATCGCACATGATGAACTAATCTTGTCTTCAAAATAAACAATGAAAGAGAAGTCTTGGCATCAGACGGCCCGAAAACCAACCTGGACTGCAATCTCTCTTAATTTGTCGTTCTGCTGACTGACCAACACGAGAAGGTGTTCGACCTTTAGAACACTCCCAAACAACCGTGTTACCAGATTATCAGGCAACTCCACCAAAACATCCTGCAATATCTGGAACAACCCCAATCTTAGGTGATACATCACATCCTGCTCCTTGTTCTTCTCTGCGGAGGCGGAAGGCGTGAAGCTGCCCACTTTCTGGCTAATGAAGCCATCCACAACAAGGTACTCGTCGCTACAGCGGTCCAACGAAGACGGAAGCTCAGAGTCGGAGATGATGTCGTACTCTTGGGAGTCAAGATTTGCTGTTAGTGTGCTTGGGAATTTCAGGTTCACATCCAGGGACCGGTTTCTTCGATGGCCTGGTATTGCGATTTCCCTCGATTTCATAGTGGAATGACTGCGGGGCACAGTTGCTAACCGCGGCTTGTCAATATTCGACAGTTGTTGGGTGTTGCAGATTATTTCATTCACCGATTCCGCTACCAAATCGCTCAGCTGCAGCTTTTTACGCGCCTCTTTTACGCATTCAGGCGTAGCTATCTCCGGCAAGCTATACAAGTCCGTCTCGTCAATCATAGCCTTGCTTGATTCTTTAATTGGAGTGGACTGTTTAGCGCTACTCTGGTTGGCTCTGACGAGGTCCTCATTCGACTGAACGTTGGCTGAGATGAACCCGTCAATTCTCTCGCTCGACGCTCTCTTCGAGTGTTCCTTCCGGAATAAAACTTCCGTCTTTGGATAGGTGAATTCTCCCTTGTCTCGTGGACTGTTCTCAGCGGATGACATCATACTGGAGTAAAGGCTGACTACTGAATCACCTGCCAATGATGCATTGAAAGAGTTGTTTTTCAGCAGCAGCCCCTCCGTGAAAGATTGTGTTCTCCTTGCAACTGCACGCGAGCCAAGGGAGCCTCTAGCATTTACGTGCTTCAAGTATTTCACAGCTGTATAAGATATAAAATAACAACTTGTAGAGACAACATTGCTATGGTTATGACATATACAGGATAAGACTTTGCTGAGCTCATTGAATTGAATCAATGCCAGGAAGGTCAGCAAATAGTTCTTACTTGCCTTTTGTATTCTTATAACATTTATTTACTTGGCATAAGGCCACGCATCCTGTCTGGCTTCATAATAATAAAAATAACAAATTCCTAACACATTACACATGTATTCTTATGATTGGGAATTTGCCTCCACCAGGTCTCGAACTTGGAACCTTGCAATCAACAAATGCAAGAATATTGTCACAACTTGAAGGCCTTCAGCTAGATACGCCAGAAAATTATCGCTACTTCCTTTACCAGGCAAGGGCATTCAGTTAGGATGCTGGGCAACATGGGCAAGTTCCCTGGTTCCCTGATTGGGGCACATTTCAATGGTAGTAGGATCGTTTGTTACTAAACATTTCACTCAATGGTAAAGATGATAACATGGCATTTTTGGCAATAAGTGGAAGTTGCTATTAGAATGCAGCTAGGGCATCGTTTGTTACTAAACATTTCACTCAATTGTAAAGATACTCACATGGCATTTTTGGCAATAAGTAGAAGTTGCTTCTAGAATGCAACGTGAGGGTGTCGACGGTTGGGTGAACAGCAATCAAGAAGCAGCAAATAGCTTTGAGAATTGGCATATCTGGAGGCTGACCAACTAAGCTCATTATCACATTTATGTAAAGTCCACTCAGGCTGGATGGAATCAGTTTGTTGTGATGTTGTTGCCTCTCCTGGATATCAATCAAATTATTAGCAAGAGATGAGAAATATTTTGATGCAAAATCATGGCCTTGTATGAATGATTTCAGCCCTGTGCACCGAGATCGATATAATTAAAAGAGAATGATCTGTAGCTGATGTTGATCATAACATGATGCTCATGGGAGTAATACTTAAGAAAGACAAAATGAACATCTATACAGCTAGAGGAAGATGTATGCAATTTTGCGCTCTTAACGGTGCACACAAAATAGTATCATGCAACCCAAATACAGCTAGGGTACGTTTTTTAACCTGCAACTATAAAAGACCCAACACGAACGTGGGCGCGGCAATTGATATGTTGGCGCGGATTAAGTAAGAAGAAACTGCACCAAATCATGTGGACCTACCTGACATCCAATAAGTAACTGCTCCACCACTCGGACCCTCTTGAATTGGAGCACATTGAAGGCGACGTATGGGTGGTCTCGTCGAACCAGCGACTGCAGAGCCAGCCAGAGTAGCTCCTGTACTGACAATGGTGCCTTGTCCCATAACTTCCAATCCATGATAATAGTCTGAAGAATGCTAATATTCTTCACTACTGCTGCAGACGATGGAAGAACCTGAAGGAATCCTCCACTGGAGTTTTGAGGTTCGAGAAAGACCTCTCCGTCACACATCGATGCAATGAGAGCCTAGAAAGAGGAATATTCATTCACACGAAATACCAGAACAATGAGTCTTGCTTTTCTTTTATCTCATTTCAATCAAAGAGCGCATGATGAGGCCAGTTGAGAATAATTTTCAAATCAAGCCTTCAAGTGAGAAGTTATCGATTCACGAATACTGCGATATTTTTTCAGGCATGTGACAAATAGTTATTAGTAAGGGTGCATTAAAAATAGTAAGGAGGTCCTAGAGAACTCAAGATATTTAGTTTTATCATCTCTATAGCATTGCTTAGTCTACAACTGCATTTTAGTTCTCGATATTCAGAAGTACAGCGCGATAACGTCTGTCTAATGATTGTTAAAACATGAAACTTTGAGTAACAGAGAGCCAGTCTCCTTTCTTCTTTCTAATCTAATTAGTTTCATTATGAATAAGATGTATGGCATAATGTTCAAGCACATGTTACCAATAGTGTATTGTCTAATGGAAATCAGGCATTAAATAAGACTCTTGAAAGGAGAATACATCCATATAGTTCATTCACTACCCTTTAAAATGGAGATATTACACGGAGACAAGCTGACCTTGACCATATGAAACCCCAATTGACAGGGTGATGATTCCAATACTCTGTGGATGAGAATATACCCAGCCAGGTCATTCATTTCGCGTAGTAAATATGTGGATTTTTCAACTACCATGAACAAGGCACGCAATATCGTAGACTGGGCCTGATGAAGATCTTTACGCTCACTGATCTGAAAGAGCAAAGAAAATTAAACGATCTAGCAATGACTTGAGATAGATACAGTCAACTCAATTTCTGACAGCCTGGAATATTTACCAGATCATACAAGCCAAATGGTTGCAGGTTGCAAATAGCTTCTTGCCAAATAAACTCAAATTTGCTCATGTGACAGCAATATTCAAACAGGGGTTCTCCCACTGAAATAAGCTTCAGGGTTTTAAGTGTACAGTCAGCATCGTCTGCAAATAATACGCACAAATAATTGGCCGAAATGGATGCTTCAAATCTCTTTCTGTAGAAAATCCATCATCTATGTGGATATTAAAGGAAATACATAAAATACGAATGAGGAACTAAGAATATGTTGCAATTGCTCTCTGGAACACCCCACTTAATACTATGAAAAGTTCAAGCTGAGAGATATTTAAAACCAAGATCAAAGAAAGAAGGCATAGTAGGTAAGGCACCTTGCCAAAGAGAAGAAGCAGACTAGCCATTCCTCCAGTATCATGCACTGCTCTTTGCAAAGTCAGTCTCTCTTTAGGCTGCAAATTAGCAGTAATCTCGGACTTTTTACGGCAAATTTCAACCTGCGTTGATGACTTCATAGAGGACGATGATATTGATCTTTTTCGACGCACGATATATTGGAGGAATTCTTCAGGGTGCTTAGAAGAATATTTCAAAAGCAAGCAGGTCTGCAAAAAGAATGCAGAATATGTAATCTAGCTCAATAATGTATTTAACAAGTCCATTAATTACATTGTAAAACAAAACATGAAGCATTTAATAAAGGCTCAGATCATCAGGAAGTTTTAAATGATGGTCTTTGAAAAGAAAATTTGAATTGTGAATAACTGCTGGCAGTTGAATTTCATTTTAAAAACGTTAAAAGCTTCTATTTACGCGAGCGTGATTGAACCAATTCGATTGGGGGTAGGGGTTCTTACAGCAGGGTCCCTCATTTGAAATTTGAGGAGCAAGCCTCTACTTTTCCAATTTATTTATAAGCCATATTATCTATGATTTAAAATGAATTTGATAAGAGAAACGTTCTAGCTAGGCTATGTAACGACTCATAGACATAAATACGAATATAGATACTTAGGGCCTGATTATATGGGGCGGGCTGGCTCGGCAAACGAGCTGGCTCGGCAAACAAGCAAGCTCACGTCCATGGTTTGTTGCACGTGAAAAGTGAGTTGCTATTACATGGAAGTGGGCCAGCCCTTGGTGGAAGTGGGCTGGTTCAATAAATGGGCTGTCTTGTCAGAGTCCATAGAACTGCACAAGCACTAAGTGCTACAACGGCAATAATACTCAAAGAGTATTATGGCGATGATAGTAGTGGCACAGCTGAATTTTGTCATCGAATGGACAGGTTTTTTGACATACTAAACATCAGAAGTACAAAAGAACATTTGTTAAAGCGAAAGGAATCCATTAAGCCATTTGTGAGTTGTGATGATGAAAGGTTTTCCTGGCTCGAAAACGATTTCCTTGGATATTTAAAAGACTGGAAGGAAAGTATTGATATCCAAGATGCAACAGCCAGTGCAAAAGAGAAGATGTTTATATCCAGACCGACCCATGAAGGGTTGCAAATCACCACGTATTCAATGATCGAGGCAACAAAATATCTCCTCAACAATGGGTTAGATTTTGTCTTGACCAATAGGTTCAATCAAGATGTGGTCGAAGAATACTTTGGACGGCAGCGAAGTTTAGGACGCAGAAGTGACAACCCTACCATATGGCAATTTGGATATCAAGACAACACAATTCGGATGCAACGATCTGTTGTTCCTGTAACTGGTAACACGAAAGGTGGCCACAAGCAAAAACGTAAAGTATCTTGGTACAAAGTTGATGACACACCCTTAAACAAAAGGGTAATTCCATATCAGTTCAAACAGCCTTGACACCATTGTCTCAGATTTGTCTAAATTATTGTTTAAACTGTTCACCATGTCTTAGAAACACTGCAAAAAAAATTTCAGCCTGATATCTCATTTCGTTCTGGAAATATCGCTTTTTAAATTATGACCATTTGCGCCCTTAACAATGGCGGCCAACGCCCATTTTTGATGCGTTCTACTTTTTAAAGTTTGCCCCCAATTTCTAAATGAAACCATATTTTTGGCTGAAAATTCCCAGTCTGGGGTAGTTTCATGTGTAGATTTCGAATATTTCATTGAAATCACCATCCTAGCTACCATTCATGTTCTATTCATTGAAATAAACTCAAATAAATCATATGCGGAAATTGAAAAAATGCATATCTTTTGTTCTCAAGTCGTTTTGGATGCGGTCATCTTACAATTTAGAAAATTTGCAGAACTGTTGTCCATAGGTACAGGTATGCACTGAAGAAGTTATGAGATGGTAAGTTGTCTTGTTCAAGAGAAAGAAGCTCTTAAAGTTATGATATATTTCTATGTACACGGAACAACTTGTAGTTACAACTTTAATACACTGCGGCATCTACATTATGTTGTAATAGCAAGAGAATCATATTTAAATCAGCACAGATAACTTGCAGTGAAATTATATGTGGTTAATTCCTCTTTTTGAGAAATGGTATAGGAAGTCTCACAAGCAAGATGAAGGGTGTTCTGAATAAAATCAGGGGCAATAATTCATTAAAGAAGTATATTGCTCATGGGGAGCATAAATCTAAGAAAGATATAATCATATTTAGATTTGCTAATAAGGTATGAATATACAAACAATGGTTAGTTTCTACAAATTTGGGCTTTCTTTCTCAAAAAGAGGAATTAACCACATATAATTTCACTGCAAGTTATCTGTGCTGATTTAAATCTGATTCTCTTGCTATTACAACATAATGTAGATGCCGCAGTGTATTAAAGGCGCACACGGATGGGTTGGCAGTTTGGTATTTTGCATGTTGCGTGGTAATTCAGCTCAATTAGAAATTTTTATCATCTTGCTGTGGACAGACATGAGACGTTGAATCTTTGCGAATAAGATTGGTTTAAAAAACATCCTCACTAGTGCGAAAGGGAAAGCAATTGAAGTATTTCTAATCTTCTTGGCCTTTTTTAGAAGTTTTGAGGAAGTAACTAACGATTTTTACTGGTGAGCAGAGATTTAGGCCCAGCGAGCCCCACATAAAATATTTGTGCTCGCCAAGAATATTCAAGGTTGGTTGAATTGGATTTTAGCATATCACATGACCTATCCGTGTGCGCCTTTAAAGTTGTAACTACAAGTTGTTCCGTGTACATAGAAATATATCATAACTTTAAGAGCTTCTTTCTCTTGAACAAGACAACTTACCATCTCATAACTTCTTCAGTGCATACCTGTACCTATGGACAACAGTTCTGCAAATTTTCTAAATTGTAAGATGACCGCATCCAAAACGACTTGAGAACAAAAGATATGCATTTTTTCAATTTCCGCATATGATTTATTTGAGTTTATTTCAATGAATAGAACATGAATGGTAGCTAGGATGGTGATTTCAATGAGATATTCAAAATCTACACATGAAACTACCCCAGACTGGAAATTTTCAGCCGAAAATATGGTTTCGTTAAGAAATTAGAGGCAAAACTTAAAAAGTGGAACGCATCGAAAATGGGCGTTGGCCGCCATTTTTAAGGGCGAAAATGGCCATATTTGAAAAAGCGATATCTCCACAACGAAATGAGATATCAGGCTGAAAATTTTTTACAGTGGTTGTAAGACATGGTGAACAGTTTAAACAACAAATTAGAAAAATCTGAGACATTGGTGTCCAATCCAACTTTTTTGTGTCAAGTTGATATGGAATTACCCAAAAGGAAATCGAAATAAACAGTAAACTTTCAGCTGAAATTACTCAATACTAAGAAAGAGTTTTACAATTTTTAGTTTTCAAGTTTAACAATGTTTAAGTCTCTGGGTGAGTTGAAATAGATTGATGTTTGCTGATTTTTATTAGGTAATATAAGCCAGTGTTGCAACAAATAGTCATTTTCAAGAAGTCGAATACGAATAATATTCATTGAAACAGTTTTGGAAGAATACGAATAATATTTGGTTTTTAAAAAAAATATTCGAATATATTCAAATAATGAAAATTATTCGAATATTCGGATATATTTGAATATTCTAAAAGGGTTAAAAACTACAAATTTCTGATTTTACCCTAGAATTGTTTTGTAAATAATAAAAATTGTGAAATTTTCTTTGATAAGAGGAAAGGGCGCAACCACCAGGTCACCAGTCCAAGAGGTGTGGTCAGTGTCCATCAAGACAGCTTGAGTCTTCTATAAATTATGAATGAGACCTATTTCACTAAATTCTTTGTAATTGTGGAGAAGAATGTGGTAAATTTACAAAATAACTTTTTCTTTGTGCTTTTTCTACAAAGCCAATGAAAGTTGCAAAACTTATGTCCCTGTAAATCTTCAGCAAATGTCTAATTTATTTTTACTCACCCTATATATCAAAGTTCTTAAAATAATGTACTAACTTTAGATGTTTAGTGTTTTTGAGTTATTTTGATTTTTGGTAAAATCTCATTTTGATGTGTTCTTAAGTCCACTACGCAGTCCTTTTGACATTTTTTTGTTAAGTTCGTATGTCTTGTCCTTTGCATATGAAAATGATCTCACCCTAAGATAAAGAGCAATCAATTTTTCCAGAAGGCAGAAGCATTTCTCTTTGCTGAGGTTATGTGTTATGTTTTCTAACACAGTATTAAACATGCTGACAATTGCTACATTTCCCAATAAATTTGTTACAACGTGTGGCAAATTGATATTGGTCTTGCAGATGTCAGTTTCCTTTCTAAACTCTTCTTCCACTTGTTTAAAAATTTGGACCCATTCTGGTTTGACTTCCCATAAACCACCTCTTGTTAAGGATTTGATTAGTTTGTGAGATGGCGGCTGTTGGGTCCTTGCAGAATTCAAAATCAGCAGTACCTGACTGACATCCTCCATTGATTTTTGTTTATGCATTTTCCTTGACATAGCATGAAGAACATATCCTGCTAGGTATTGAAGGCCATCCATTTCTTTGCATGTTATTGGTTTTACGTTTGAAACTTGCTTTTGATCAGGTTTCGAATAATAGGCAAGGACTTTGTCACCAAGCGTAGTGGCCAGAATCGTACAAGCGGGTCTTGTAAGCGGTGGAAAATAAAATTCTGCATTAACTACAACTGATGCATAATATGAGGAATAGAACTTCTCAGCATCTGAATTCTGGCACAGCGAATCATATAATTTTACCAAGGTTTTCAGGAGAGCATCATTTTGGTCAGTAAAAGAAAACTGTTGAAATAAACTTCTGATATTATTTGGGTAGCATTCATCATTGGAAATTATGCTTACTGCGTCCCTGACAAAGGTCTTGAGTACCGCCAAGTAAAAGGGTTTCTTTGCTTGAACTTGATTCACTGGAGTAGAATGTTTTGCCTTTTTGTGCCTCTCTAAACCAGATTTAGTTTTGTACTGCTTCCCACATCCATTTACGTCACAACTTTGAAGCTTATTATCTGTTAGCTAAAAAAAGAAATCAAATAAAAAACTTCAGGAAAATAAAAATGACATCATGACATTGTGAGTTTGTCAGCCTGAAAGTGGCGCCTGTAAAAACTCAACACAGACCATGTTCATGTTGACAGGCTGTTATGGACTATTAGATGAAAAACATACAGTAGGATAAGAAAAGAAGTAAGATTTTGGGGAGGCCTAGGCCTAATTGGAATTGTTGGCCTAATTACTTGCTTTTTTACAGACAGACGGACGCTGGTCTAAAAAGATATTTTATGTCTCTAAAAGGCCATAATATCACCCTGTTAGACATATATATATATTGTTATATTTTTATATCTCAACATTTTGAAACAATGCGACGTTTCATATATCATCATGCTGATGTTGATGTATTGGTCCCGCTTGCTTGAGCCCGGAGCCCCGCTAAGTAGGCCTAGATTTACATTTAGTTATCATTTTGTCATCGCATGGATATAAATTTAGTAATATTGGATTTACCTCATCAACTGCTAAGTTTAAATGAGCATCAAGCATGTCATCACATTCATCTTCTTCCATGAATTCGAAGAAAAAATCAAGCATTTCTCCTTGGACGTAGTCTTCTGCGCTATTCGCCGCCATGTTTTCAAAATTTTGACTGCCTTGATTTCAGTTGCGGATTCCAGTTACGGATTCAGAATCCGTAACCAATCCGTAACTGGGCTGTCTGGTGAGTTGAATTTGGTTGCGGATACTAGACATGATAAAACGAGAACTATCTACTATTTAAAGGGCCGATAAAGGTTTGTAATAATAATCAGCTTATTTTTCATGCAATTACCTATCGTTTGATGTGATTCTTATTTTTCTAGAATAAGAATACATCTTATAAAGTTCGCTGAAAAATTGCTAAGAATTGGCCTAAGAACCAACTGGCCTAAGAACCAACTGACAAACATGGACGACGGATATTCGTTTAAAATTCGAGTTTAAGGAATATTGCCTACAAATTTGTTCTAAACAGTACCTTTCAGGTAGTACTACCACCTTTTTTTGGTTTCAAAATGAATTTTCAACCAAAAGAGAATCTAAAACAGGGGGTAACTACCCCCAGAAACGACAAACATGGACGACGGATATTCGTTTAAAACTCGAGTTTTTGGAATAAAGTCTTCAAATTTGCTTCAGACAGTACCTTTCAGGTAGTTCTACCACCTTTTTTTGGTTTCGAAAAAAATTCTTAAGTGCAAGAGTATTTAAACCTGGGGGCTACTACCCCCAAAATGACAAAGATTAACGACGGATATTTGTTGAAAATTCGAGTTTTTGGAATATGATCTTCAAATTTGTTGTCAACAGTACCATTTAGGTAGTACTACCACCTAATTTTGGTTTCAAAATGAATTTTTGAAAACAAGAGAATCTGAAACTGGGGGTAACTACCCCCAGAAACGACAAACATGGACGACGGATATTCGTTTAAAACTCGAGTTTTTGGAATAAAGTCTTCAAATTTGCTTCAGACAGTACCTTTCAGGTAGTTCTACCACCTTTTTTTGGTTTCAAAAAAAATTCTTAAGTGCAAGAGTATTTAAACCTGAGGGCTACTACCCCCAAAATGACAAAGATTAACGACGGATATTTGTTTAAAATTCGAGTTTTTGGAATATGGTCTTCAAATTTGATGTAAACAGTACCTTTCAGGTAGTACTACCACCTTTTTTTGGTTTCAAAATGAATTTTTGAAAACAAGAGAATCTGAAACTGGGGGTCACTACCCCCAGAAACGACAAACATGGACGACGGATTATCGTTTAAAATTCGAGTTTTTGGAATATTGCCTTCAAATTTGTTCTAAACAGTACCTTTCAGGTAGTACTACCACCTTTTTTTGGTTTCAAAAAAAATTCTTAAGTGCAAGAGTATTTAAACCTGGGGGCTACTACCCCCAAAATGACAAAGATTAACGACGGATATTTGTTTAAAATTCGAGTTTTTGGAATATGGTCTTCAAATTTGTTGTAAACAGTACCTTTCAGGTAGTACTACCACCTTTTTTTGGTTTCAAAATGAATTTTTGAAAACAAGAGAATCTGAAACTGGGGGTAACTACCCCCAGAAACGACAAACATGGACGACGGATATTCGTTTAAAACTCGAGTTTTTGGAATAAAGTCTTCAAATTTGCTTCAGACAGTACCTTTCAGGTAGTTCTACCACCTTTTTTTGGTTTCAAAAAAAATTCTTAAGTGCAAGAGTATTTAAACCTGGGGGCTACTACCCCCAAAATGACAAAGATTAACGACGGATATTTGTTTAAAATTCGAGTTTTTGGAATATGGTCTTCAAATTTGTTGTAAACAGTACCTTTCAGGTAGTACTACCACCTTTTTTTGGTTTCAAAATGAATTTTTGAAAACAAGAGAATCTGAAACTGGGGGTCACTACCCCCAGAAACGACAAACATGGACGACGGATTATCGTTTAAAATTCGAGTTTTTGGAATATTGCCTTCAAATTTGTTCTAAACAGTACCTTTCAGGTAGTACTACCACCTTTTTTTGGTTTCAAAAAAAATTCTTAAGTGCAAGAGTATTTAAACCTGGGGGCTACTACCCCCAAAATGACAAAGATTAACGACGGATATGTGTTTAAAATTCGAGTTTTTGGAATATGGTCTTCAAATTTGTTGTAAACAGTACCTTTCAGGTAGTACTACCACCTTTTTTTGGTTTCAAAATGAATTTTTGAAAACAAGAGAATCTGAAACTGGGGGTCACTACCCCCAGAAACGACAAACATGGACGACGGATTATCGTTTAAAATTCGAGTTTTTGGAATATTGCCTTCAAATTTGTTTTAAACAGTACCTTTCAGGTAGTACTACCACCTAATTTTGGTTTCAAAAGAAATTGTCAACCACAAGAGAATCTCAAAGTGGGGACTGTTACTCCTAAAATGACAAACAAAGACGACGGATATTCATTTACAAGACGAGTTTTTGGAATATTTTTTTTAAAATTTTTTCCAAAAAGTTTTTGGGATTGTCTTCAATTATTTTACTGTTCAAGGGTCTTTGTCTGCCAGACGTCATGCATATTTGATTTTCTATTTTTGCTCTTATTGATTGTGAAGACTGAAGGATTTGTTATCGGTAACAGGAAGCCCTTTCTCAGCTTTGTTTTTTCTGGGACGCTTTTATAAGATATTTTGGGGTTTGGCGACGCATATTGGGTCAAGCGAGTGAGCACATTTAGACAATTAGTTATAATTTGTACGTGAAAAGAATAGTTGCGAACGGTTGAAATACTACATGCCTTCCTACTATGGCGGCTGCCATAGGAAGAAAGGTTTGCAACTTTGATCCCTAAGATCGTTGGATACCTCAGACCTCTCGATATCAAAATTGTTCCCAATTGTTTTTTTGCAGAAAAGGGCCATTAGTATTTTTTGGAATTAATTGTTCATTAAACAAAATTCAAAAAACCCGTGATTGATATCGAATTGTTCTTTTCAAACTTTCGGACCGATTTTAGGAAAACTTTTGGACCGACAGCAACATTATTGGGGGCACTTTCCCATTCCAAACCCCCATGTTATGGGTACACCTTTATTTGCTCAGCTTTTTCTATTTGATGCAGCTACTCTCTTTCAATTTTTGGCTACACCATCTTCAAGTTCTTGTTCGAAAGTGTTCACACTGTTTTCGAGATGCTGTAAGCTTCTAATACGTGCATTACTGGCCAACTCAGATGTCATGATATTCAACAATTTTTGCAGGGATTTTTAGAATAAGGAAAAAAATTTTTTAATAAACTATTGTAGCCAGGCGCGGATCCAAGGAGGGGGGCGGGTGGCCATGGCCCCCCAAAGTGATTAACTCTCAACGATCAAAAATTTGCGAGAAAAGTAGTTGAATAAATAAGGTTACGCCTTGGTTCATAAGAGCGTAACAAGAAAATATTGCATACTGTAAGTACCGAACATCAAAATTATATATCATGAACGAACAACATATTTGCTTTTTCTCAGAAAGACACTTAAAAGAACAGAATCTCGAGAAAGGTGCTTTTTTAACTACTTAAGTTTCAAAAATGCACCCACTCGTATGGATTCATGGTATAATTCGAAATGAGGCTTACTTTCTTGGAGCAAATTGAAATGGCGATTCGTTTAAAAAATGAAACGAACTGTTTGGATTGGGATGCATAGAGCGAAAATAAAAAACGGCGTTGGCAACGTTCTACAGGGATTTGAGGGGCATGGCTCAAAAAATATTTCGGGGACTTCGCCCCCGGACCCTTGCACTTTTCTCTCTAATTGGCCCTCCTCACACTACAACGCTGAATCCGTGCCTGATTGTAGCTACATCAAAATTCGAATTTTTAGATCATTCAACGGTCTTAAAAAGTTTCCAATATTGAAATTTTCTTTAAAATTAAACAGCACAGTTCTCGAAATTCTTATACTGTAAAAAGTTTCCTATAAAAAGAATGAGTGTTCAAAACATAGCTTAATTCTACGCCTGTTTTTGGTACTAATGTGGCTTTTTAAAAGCTTCTAAATTTTGTATAAGCAATTGATAAAAAACTTTGGTGAGAATATGATCCAAGCAAAAATGAAAACCGTTATGATTCGATTAAACGCTCCCCTGTATTAAACAACCCTATTCAATGATTTTATTATAGAAACGCCCTCTCTATTTAACGTACCCTCTAATAGATACCCCCTTCTGAAGGGGCCTGTATTCGATACACATAAAACAGTTGTTAAACAATACACTACCATGAATATTTGAACTATTTATTTCGATGTTTCTCTCAGAATGATACCTCTGGAAAAAAAACTTATTCAGTTGTTGCTCGGAGTTTTACCTTAAGTACGATCATCATTAGATGTTTTTCATACATCGAAAAGATGAAAAAATTTCAACAAACACCCCTTTTTTTAAACGCCCCCTTCAATGACACCCCTACAAAAACAACAATCTCAATAAACGCCTATGGCGTTTAATCGAAGCTCTCTTTTTTTTATAAATCTTTGAAAACAAGAAACTTGGTACCAGACTCTCAGTTTCAAATAAATTCTTGGTAATAAAATTCATTATTGGGGTAAATTTTTACTGGGCTACTGGTACCGAGGATATAAAAACTGGAAAAAATGTTAAAGATAAGTTTAAATCTCTTTTAAATCAGGCAAAGATGTGCTTCAATGTCCAATTTCCAGCTTCAGTTACAATATCTCATGTTACTTTATCTCTTTTTATACTTGTTTCTCACAGACGTTATCCTACTTATTAATTCTTAGAAAGCTTTTCACCAATCACCCCGCCTATTTCCATGCTCCAGCCCCCCACCTATTACTAGGAAGGTAGTCAATAATCGTTCAAAACTATCTGCACAACTCTCCTCTCAACGCTGTCTCCCTCCATTATCTTCTCTCAAGATTGAATATCTTACTTTCCTATTTTCGTTACTTCGTTAATGCGCTAGTTCAAAATTTCGTCACCTCACTATTTCTCAATTTCGTTACCTCCCCTATGTCGCCATTTCCTTTTTTCGTCAAATACAGTTAGCGACCAAAATCATGCGTTACTACAACCTAAAATGTACTGTTTAGAATAAAATAAGGTGGTAGTACTACCAGAAAGGTACTGTTTACAACAAATTTGAAGGCAATATTCTCAAAACTCGAGTTTTAAACGAATATCCGTCGTCCATGTTTGTCGTTTCTGGGGGTAGTGACCCCCAGTTTCAGATTCTCTTGTTTTCAAAAATTCATTTTGAAACCAAAAAAAGGTGGTAGTACTACCTGAAAGGTACTGTTTACAACAAATTTGAAGGCAATATTCCAAAAACTCGAATTTTAAACGATAATCCGTCGTCCATGTTTGTCGTTTCTGGGGGTAGTGACCCCCAGTTTCAGATTCTCTTGTTTTCAAAAATTCATTTTGAAACCAAAAAAAGGTGGTAGTACTACCTGAAAGATACTGTTTACAACAAATTTGAAGACCATATTCCAAAAACTCGAATTTTAAACGATAATCCGTCGTCCATGTTTGTCGTTTCTGGGGGTAGTTACCCCCTATTTTAGATTCTCTTTTGGTTGAAAATTCATTTTGAAACCAAAAAAAGGTGGTAGTACTACCTGAAAGGTACTGTTTAGAACAAATTTGAAGGCAATATTCCAAAAACTCGAATTTTAAACGATAATCCGTCGTCCATGTTTGTCGTTTCTGGGGGTAGTTACCCCCTATTTTAGATTCTCTTTTGGTTGAAAATTCATTTTGAAACCAAAAAAAGGTGGTAGTACTACCTGAAAGGTACTGTTTAGAACAAATTTGAAGGCAATATTCCAAAAACTCGAATTTTAAACGATAATCCGTCGTCCATGTTTGTCGTTTCTGGGGGTAGTTACCCCCTATTTTAGATTCTCTTTTGGTTGAAAATTCATTTTGAAACCAAAAAAAGGTGGTAGTACTACCTGAAAGGTACTGTTTAGAACAAATTTGAAGGCAATATTCCAAAAACTCGAATTTTAAACGATAATCCGTCGTCCATGTTTGTCGTTTCTGGGGGTAGTTACCCCCTATTTTAGATTCTCTTTTGGTTGAAAATTCATTTTGAAACCAAAAAAAGGTGGTAGTACTACCTGAAAGGTACTGTTTAGAACAAATTTGAAGGCAATATTCCAAAAACTCGAATTTTAAACGATAATCCGTCGTCCATGTTTGTCGTTTCTGGGGGTAGTTACCCCCTATTTTAGATTCTCTTTTGGTTGAAAATTCATTTTGAAACCAAAAAAAGGTGGTAGTACTACCTGAAAGGTACTGTTTAGAACAAATTTGAAGGCAATATTCCAAAAACTCGAATTTTAAACGATAATCCGTCGTCCATGTTTGTCGTTTCTGGGGGTAGTTACCCCCTATTTTAGATTCTCTTTTGGTTGAAAATTCATTTTGAAACCAAAAAAAGGTGGTAGTACTACCTGAAAGGTACTGTTTAGAACAAATTTGAAGGCAATATTCCAAAAACTCGAATTTTAAACGATAATCCGTCGTCCATGTTTGTCGTTTCTGGGGGTAGTTACCCCCTATTTTAGATTCTCTTTTGGTTGAAAATTCATTTTGAAACCAAAAAAAGGTGGTAGTACTACCTGAAAGGTACTGTTTAGAACAAATTTGAAGGCAATATTCCAAAAACTCGAATTTTAAACGATAATCCGTCGTCCATGTTTGTCGTTTCTGGGGGTAGTGACCCCCAGTTTCAGATTCTCTTGTTTTCAAAAATTCATTTTGAAACCAAAAAAAGGTGGTAGTACTACCTGAAAGGTACTGTTTACATCAAATTTGAAGACCATATTCCAAAAACTCGAATTTTAAACAAATATCCGTCGTTAATCTTTGTCATTTTGGGGGTAGTAGCCCTCAGGTTTAAATACTCTTGCACTTAAGAATTTTTTTGAAACCAAAAAAAGGTGGTAGAACTACCTGAAAGGTACTGTCTGAAGCAAATTTGAAGACTTTATTCCAAAAACTCGAGTTTTAAACGAATATCCGTCGTCCATGTTTGTCGTTTCTGGGGGTAGTTACCCCCAGTTTCAGATTCTCTTGTTTTCAAAAATTCATTTTGAAACCAAAATTAGGTGGTAGTACTACCTAAATGGTACTGTTGACAACAAATTTGAAGATCATATTCCAAAAACTCGAATTTTCAACAAATATCCGTCGTTAATCTTTGTCATTTTGGGGGTAGTAGCCCCCAGGTTTAAATACTCTTGCACTTAAGAATTTTTTTCGAAACCAAAAAAAGGTGGTAGAACTACCTGAAAGGTACTGTCTGAAGCAAATTTGAAGACTTTATTCCAAAAACTCGAGTTTTAAACGAATATCCGTCGTCCATGTTTGTCGTTTCTGGGGGTAGTTACCCCCTGTTTTAGATTCTCTTTTGGTTGAAAATTCATTTTGAAACCAAAAAAAGGTGGTAGTACTACCTGAAAGGTACTGTTTAGAACAAATTTGTAGGCAATATTCCTTAAACTCGAATTTTAAACGAATATCCGTCGTCCATGTTTGTCAGTTGGTTCTTAGGCCAGTTGGTTCTTAGGCCAATTCTTAGCAATTTTTCAGCGAACTTTATAAGATGTATTCTTATTCTAGAAAAATAAGAATCACATCAAACGATAGGTAATTGCATGAAAAGTAAGCTGATTATTATTACAAACCTTTATCGGCCCTTTAAATAGTAGATAGTTCTCGTTTTATCATGTCTAGTATCCGCAACCAAATTCAACTCACCAGACAGCCCAGTTACGGATTGGTTACGGATTCTGAATCCGTAACTGGAATCCGCAACTGAAATCAAGGCAGTAAAATTTTGTCCCCTCAGTTACGTCACGTGACCAAAATTTTGAGCGCGTCCAAGTTGTGTTGATGAAAACAAAAGAACAATAGAATTGAAGACAATAGGCTTCTAGACCAGTCCTCACTTCTATGGACTCTGATCAAGCCATTCAATTGAAGGGCTAAAGCAAACTAAAGGCTAAATATCTTGGAAATATTCAAGATGAGCATATTTTTACTTCCTCCACGATGATATCACGCCATTTTACTTTTATATTTCCTGCCTTTTCATATGCAATGCGCAGAACTGTAATGCGCAGGCAAATACAGCCGAGCTAGCCCGCTTGCCGGTACAGCTCTTTTCACATATAATACCAACGTAAATTCCATCTCGGCAAACGAGCCAGCCCACTTCCATATAATCAGGCCTTAGTGTGCTTCGTACTTTTGATGATTGCCAATAAAAACAACTGGAGAATTGATTTCAGTCATCTTTCCATCAAATTTCACTCAGTTATTTGAGTTTGAGGAACAAAAAACAACCAAAAAGATCAAATTCAAATGATTACTAAAACCAAATAAACCAGAAGGTAGTGAATACCTGTAAGTAACTTTCGATGGCAGGAACGACTCTTTTGGTGTCAATGAGCAGCTCTGTTGGGATGCCGGAGGCAACGAGCCGTTTAGTAATCACACTCATCGCAAACGACATCTCTTTGAAATGTAAGCTGTCCCAGTTCAAAGAAGAATCCATGTGGCTAAAATAAAAGAAGAAATTACGAAAAGTAAATAAAGGTTGAAAAATATCTCTTTGAAAATACAAAATGTTATATTGATCAAAGCAAAGTGCAAACTACAGCATATTCTTGGCAGTAAAGAGATAGATAGCAAGAAGACAAATTTATTCAGAAAGAGAGGTGAGAGAAACTAAAGTTTTTGGATGGTAAGATCGAATTTCGTTGCAATCGTCAAGCAGCAGTTCCATTTCAGAATACGAGACCTGGGAAACCGAACTGAATTGACAGCAAAGCACATAAACGAGTTAGCCTCAGGCTGTAACTCAGAAGGCACTGCACTTGGCAAGGGCCAGAAATCTCATGCAGAGGACCTCCGTGAAACTATAACTTGTAATTTCCATCATCATTAAACTCTCGGTGGAAAAATTCATTCAGGCCTAACTAGAATTACAACAAGATAATGTTGTTGTGATTAAAAAATTCAAAATCCAGTTGCAATGAGTAATTTGATTTCGCGACAAACATCTTTCTGGAGGTAAAGTTTTGAATTAAAAGAGAAGCAAAAGATATTTGAAGGGAAAGAAGGTAAATTTGTACTCTTTTTCAGTATGATCTAGAATGGTAAAAGGCTACCTGGAAAATGGCACTGAAAAGTGACCGTGAGAAGTAGTAGCACGAAGAGAAGAGTCCGGGCCTACAGCAAACAGGTAAACGGCTTCCAGTTTACCAAGCAATCTCTCAGACTTCCCAGGTTCCCTGAATGACTTCTGTTGTGAAGTGAATGATTCGTTGCCTACGAATACAACAATGCTCATGTTCATTGACAACTAATCCTCAACGGGACGCCAGTGCTTATTGCGGAGAAAATTAAATCAAATACTACAATTATGGCTGAATTAAGTTCTTATAAGAATAAACTTGAGAAGAAGTATGATTTTGAAAATTGAGTTCTCAAAAATCATCTCTTATAGGAATGTCAGTAAGGTTACTTTGCAGTGGTCATATGAACAAATAATATCAGCACTAGATCTTAATGCTGCTATACCCTGTGCTATAAGTGGTTTATATCAATAGGGTTGTCACAGCATCCAATATGACCAACTCTTGCAATAAAGTAACCATACTTTTATTTTATTATGATAAGTCTATATATTATAATAATACTATTTCGCTTGTCTATTCTGGATTAATACAGTGCTCTATGCCTAAGGTAGAGCCGAATACACAGAAGTAGACTTCAGAGCTGTCTGATGATCGCATGATTTCGTGAAACTCAGAGTTACAACAAAGATATGTGTTTTTCTGGAGTCTACCTCTGTTTATATCATAATAATATTCATAAGACTTGGCATTTCATGCATATTCAGTGGCTGTCCTGCTAAATGTATCTAAAATTCTTCAACTATTTCTTGTCAACCTATTTGCAACCAGGCAGCCTGGCTTTAAAACATTCAGTTTCTTATTGGTTGGTTCGTACTTTAGCTGTTCTGATCGATAAACTCACCCTGAAATATCATGAGGTTTCCGATATGCAACTTCACATTCAGTTCTGAAGCAGGACTAGTGAGCAATTTGTTTCTCTTGACACCGTGGCCAATCATTGCGGTTAGTTGGCAGTTTGATTTTATCGTGCGAGTGGGAAACTTCATATTCACAGTTGGTTGTTGACATCCATTCACAAACGTGTTCACCTTCAAATCAAAACGAGTTGTCAGAATTTCAAAAAATAAGAGCTCTTCTGAGAAACGGCTTCAAAATCATGTTAACAAGTTATCCTATTTGGTAATATCTAATCAAACAGGCTAACACCAGCTTTGTGTGCTGTGCCATTCATTTAACTATATCTCGTTTTGTATTCTTTCAAATCGTCTCTCTGTCAGTCAACATAAAGATCTGAAGTCAGAATCACAATCGGATGCAATAAACTTAATAAGTCAACAAGTATTTAATCACATATAGTGTCTAATAGGATATGAGGTGATAGTGTGAGATCGAACAAAGGCCCCAACACAAATCATCAGATAAACTATCCCCCTGTCACATATCCTGATAAAAATGATTGACGTTCAAAAATACAGAGCAATACCATAGCAGAATAAATAGAGTAGGATAAGGACTTGAAGTAGACGGGGTCACTGTTACTTCAGATTTCACGCACGGTGAGGTAGATGCTAAACTAATATCTTTATCCATTTGGATCTTTTAGAATGCAGTATTTCGAATTTCTGCACAAGGCCGAAATCTCCACCGTATTGGGATACTTTCGTCCCACATTGATACAGCTACAGCTGCCATTCACTTTCCAGACCAAAATTATGAATCAAATATGAACTACTTGCGAAAGCAAAACGAATACCTTTGCAGTGTGGGGCTTTTTTGAGTTTTGAGGTAGGGTGAGGGTCACAACAAGGTGGTTCCATTCATTTGATGCCATAGCAACAGGCAAGATGACTTGATCGAAATTCGACAACTTCCAGTCTTTCTCGTCCCATTGCGAAACAAGCCATCTAAAAAATAATTTCATTTCAACATTTCTCTCATTTTTATATCAGTAGAAATGGCTTCCTAATACAAAGGCGATGCTCTATCACGACATAGTTACAGATAAAAAAGTGACGTCACAAGAGGCAGGAGTATGCTGTGGTCGCAAGAATTATTCAAATTTGCATTTCTTTTGACAGAAATCCAGCAAAGGCAAAGAATGAATATGAAACATACCTATATTCCAAATTTCTCGGGTTCGTTCCAACCCAGACCTCAAAGAGAGCGTTCAAACTGCCAAACGAACACAAATTGAAAACCATAACATCCTCGAAATTTTCTGCATTATCCTCAGGAGATGGTGGCATTTTGGTATTCAGGTTCTTAGCAGGCATTTCAGCACTAGAACCCGGATCTTTGCAGGTAAAACTGAATAATCGATCATCATGAATCTGAAACCATATCGATATGCTGAAGCCTCTATCTGGCCATGTGAACTGCTCATCTAGCAGTAACTGCACAGGCGCAATCTCCATTGAAGGTGTTTGGCAGCGATATCCATAAGACTTAGGCCCTGATCCTGAAACTGGGCATCCACTGAGACTCCGTTGCCTTAAAATGCTACGGTTTCCGAGCTGAGCGTCTTTCTTTGGGACAAGGAATGTTTGAGACCGTTGAAAAAGCGGAACCTTGCCTCGCTTCTGGCCAGTCTCGTTTTCAATTTCCAGGGGAAATACCAGTGAGTTTGTTGCGCCAGCAGTTTCGTACCCAACAGAGGCAATTCTATGAAGAACGTCAGTGAGGAAGTCCTGTAGCAATAAAAATCTTCTCAATCTAACGGAACCTCTATGAATTATCATTGCTATCCCCCACTATATGAAATCTTAGAGATACCCCTATCCCTATTCATTCAACTCCCCTTGAAAATGCCATGATTAAAGCAGTGCAAAACTGTAGTGGAAAGGATAAGCAAGACCAACCTACCATTGGAGCGTTGCAATCCTTGAAAAACTCCAAAAAGTGCTTAAATTCATCAGCAGCTATACTGCATGAAGAGAGGAGAACCACCATCTGGGCGATGACTTCTCGGATTTCTAAAAACAGCCAATTTACACAAGTTAATCGAATGCTTTTAAAAGAATAGAGCAACGTGAGGATTGAAAGGTTTTGATATTTTCATATTCTTCATTTAGAATTGTTTTTAAATAAATATGAGATTCACTGATGTGTAAGTGAAATCACAAATTGACAACACTAAATGTAGAGAAAATTATCATATTCGAATGAGCGAATTTTAGATGAGAGAATGCATTTTTAAGCATGCCAATTCTAAATTCAGATGAAATAAGAAAAATCTGGCTGTCGATCCGCAGAATTTTTCAATCATTGCAGTTCTGAAATAAAAATAAGAAATAAATACAAACCTAATTCAAAATCATACATACAACATATTAAAATTAGTAAAAGGTTTTCGGTTTAAAAACCATCCTCAGTGCTAGATGTTAAAATGATAAAATATTTTAACATCTAGCACTGAGGATGGTTTTTAAAACGAAAAGCTTTTGCTAATTTTAATATGTTGTATGTATGCTTTTGAATTATTTTATAATGGCAAATTCTAATACAAATACAAACCTATATATTCAATATCGGCAGATCTGAAGAAACAGGCAAATTTCTCAAGCAGCAGTTTCAAAAGTCCCTAAAAATTAAAATTGATTCACAAAAATTTATTTTATCATACTTGGAAACTATTTGAAATGATTATACTTAGTTCGATTGTGGATGAAAATATGATTTCTCCGAAGCGTTTGTGCAATTGGGAGGTTATACAGTTGGCTTTCCAAATGTATGAAATTCAAAGAAAAATTACGAATGCCTTTCCTCATATTTCTCATATGCATGAAGCAGGAGATGAGAAATAACACATTTTTACTGAACAATGAAAACTTATCATACATCAATGGAGAAGAAAGGAATGAATTACAATATCAAATGTACCCTCTTGCTAGGCAATTTCAAATGGGCTGCTAAACTTTTATCAAAATATCAGCTATTCTTAACAAGATGGGTTGCAAATTCCAATCCATTAATCCGAGGCAAAGTAAAATATGAAATTTAGGAAAGCAAACCACAAGAACTAGATTAGGTCAATCCCCAGGTGTGAAGCTTGACGAATCAGATTACACATTTCCTGCACAGTGTTTGACTTCTATTTACGATATTCTTCAAAGAAACATGCAAGCATTTACCTTATCGGATAGTCTAGAGCAGTTCGTCCATAGAGCGTCCATGGATTGCCATACGCAACTCAGTGAGCAAGCCAAGGCCTCTTTGGATCTGAAAATAAGACTCGTTATCGCAATTCTTTACATTTTCATTATGAGGTTTTAACCGATGCAGTTGGAAAATGAGAGATGGAGGGAACATTGCACGCAGGGTGATTTAATTAAAAACAAGACTCGCTATTTAACTCTTTAGCTTTTTATTGGGAAGGTTTTTTTTAATGCAATTGAAAATTAAAAGATGGAGGGGATATGAGCGATGAGTGAGGAGGGCGTGGGTTGGAATGAATTCTATGATATGCTCAGAAACCCTGAAATCATCATAAGGTAATGACCAAAATGTTCTAATTTCAAACTACTTTATCAAGTAGATAGTATGAGAGAATACAGCATAGACTTTTAACTTACCTAAGTTGTCCATTGCCAGACATCGAAGAGAGCGAAATCCTTGCCAGAGTATCCAGGACAAAGACGCACACATCAGGGAACTGGATTTCTGACTTGTCCAGCGAACAAATCGGTCCAGTTGACCAATCAGAGGCACTGCTACTGGACATTTGTGTTCGCTTGGGGGATCTGGAAGGAGGCTCAGCTTGTTTGGTTGTACATTCAAACTCCGATTCTGTGTCAGCGTCGTAACCTTCAGCCTCCATGCTTGAGCCATCCACATCATGGCCTTCATCTTCATGAGGTGGGATTTCATCAGTCTTAAAAATAAAGTTCAATTCAGAAAATCTCTTTGCATCATTCGGCTTGGTAGTAAAACCCAAGTGTTTATTTCTTCAAGTCTGAGCCAGCGAGTTTCTGTTTAACGTTCTAGCCTACCTGATTAAGGCCCCAGGCCAGGTTCTGCAAGCATATCGTAGAATGCTTAATAGGATAAATATAGAAATTATGCGAATCCTCTGCTATTTCAATAACAACCTCAATGACAGGGACGCTGTGCATGGATTGGAAGCGTCTCATTGTTTGCATTGGTGTTGCTTTTTATACCAGTACAAACGGCCCTAAATCATGAGTAGGAATTCGGTAGGCAAAATGAAAGTATACCTGACGCAATGATAATCCTTCCATGTCGTTGTAATGAGGCCAAACAGTTCGACCGGATTGATTGAGAGAGCAATGTAGCACTGTTTTACAGATATCGTCTCCAATTTCACTATCAATCCACTTCTCGTGCAAGAACGAATTCAGCAACATGTGGAGAATATTTCTGATGCTTGGGATTTTCTGAAATTGAAGTATTTCGTTTGTGATTTCTAGAAGTATGGTTTGCTGAAAGTTGAAATTACATTCATTTCTAATATACATTAAAGTCAAATAACTAAAACATGGTGCATGATACCCAGTATTTGGGTCTTGCAAGCAAGCAGATTTATTTGTTAAGGTTCTGGGCGTGGTAGCGTGAGCCTGCAGATTGTGCCCCCAGAATCAATATTCTAGAGTTGTTATTCAAGTAGCAGGAAAAGGGGTAGACCAGCAAGAAGATGGACCGATAAGGAAGGGCTTACCTCTTCTCCTGACGAAAATCCAGTAAACTGGAAAGACAAAACAAGAAGTACTCTGAGCTCTTCCAGGTATGTCTTTATGACAGCAAGAATACAAGGACCGTCATCTTCAACAACACTCGCTGCATTCTCAACTAATTTCAGCAAATTCTTCAACCAGGCAAAGCATTTAAATGGCCACATTCCCTTGATAAATCCTTTTTTGAAACTTGAGCTGGTCAGCAAAAGCTCATTAAAAATTTTCAGCAGTGAAAGAGAACGCGACAACTCTTGCTGTTTTGCGAGCATGCTCTCTTTCGTATCTCCAATGGGACAGTTGATTTTGGCATCAAAGTACTTGGTTCCACATGCCAGAATAGCTTCTATGGCTTTAACTGAAGTCGTTTCACTACTCAAATCTTTCGGCTGCCTTGAAGGGCCTTTGCTTTTCGTAAGAACATCTTTGGAGATTTTCACACATTTTTCCTCCCCACTGAACAAGAGTTTCTGGGTATGTGAGGAGACAAGCGAATGCAACGCCTGCAGCGCCGATGGTCCTACCTTCGAATCTAGGGCAAGCTGCTCGAGGTACCAAATACCATTCTTCTGGACGAACAACTGGAGAAGTTCTTCACTTTCGAAAATCAGGGGACATGCAGCCACACTCGAGCTGACCAGCAAAACATTTGACGGGTCGATCACAACGTCACGATCTTTTCCAGGAAGCGGGCAGGAGTGGAGAAAAATCGGAATGACAATCTTTCGCAGCAGTTCAACTCGAAGCTGTCCTGTTGTTATCGGTAAAATTTTGTCCAAGTGCTGAGCAAATATATCTTTGATTCGCTTATTCGATGACCTGATTAAGTTTTTGTATTTCTGTATGAAATGGAAGCCTTCCACAGCTGAATCGACGACGTCACCGTCCTGTGATGACAAACTAGTATCCATTCTTCCAGTGTGTGGAGCCTCTCGCTTCCGCAAAGACGTTCGTGTTTTCGATGAAGACAGGCTTGTTCTTTGAAAGGTAGGCTGCATTTGAAGCAATACCCCATATACAACGTCCAGCGTCTTTGTTGCGATCGACTCGGATTGCTTTTCAACTCTACAATCGACAATTCAGAAATCAGATATTTAACCTCAATTTTAACGCAAAGACAAATAATGAATCAGCCCAGTGATTGGAGACACAGGGAAACAAACGATATGACCATTACTGTTGCAGTCTTAGTTTTTATAAACGGAAATCAAAGTTGAAAACTGCCAAAGTGATTTTATCACACGGTATCTCAATCCTGATGTTTATCCTATTCTTCATAATACGCTTCTTGTTTTGGTTGCAATAATGCAACACGTATCTGCAAACCAGCTGATTTGGTGCAAGAAATTCCGAACATTTCATGAATTATTTTGTGTTAGGATTAGGAAGTAAAACCATTTGTAGGTGTGACGAGAGACTAATCATGTCTAAGTGAGTGTGAATGATTAGGCCTATTCATGTTGAATTGATGAATGGATGAAGTATTCAGATTGTGCTAGGAATAGGAAATAAACACCATTTGCAGGGATGCGAAGAATCGAAGACCTCGACAGAAATGCAGCTTCATCTGAACACAGGAAAGAAAATGACGAGAATCAGTCAAGTTTAAAGCGAGAAGAAAAGACTCACCCAGCGAGAATATCCGAATTAAACTGATCAAGAATAACACAGGAACATACACCAGTCTCTGCTAATATATCAAGTATTTTCTCTTTAACTTCCCCACTCTGACTTTCTGTGTGTAGTTTCAGTAAAAGTGTTACCAATGAGCCAATAAAGCAAAGTTTCTCATCTGAAATGCAAACAATATGTTTTTAATTTATAGAATACCATGGAAAAAGAGCAGTCCATCAGTTTATCTAATTCTCCTAAAATACATGCTATATCATTGGGCTTGTTCCTATTTCACAACATGTATTAGGGAGGAATCCATCAATTAATGTTATACTCCTGTATAATATATGTTTGGTATTGTATCAGTGATAAACTGGGTGATCAAAACATTTTGCTCGGAAATTCTAGCTCAACATCTTAGAGCAATCTCAACTTAACTTTTTTCGTCCCAAAATAACGTGTTACAAAATCCACAAACGACCAAGACAAGCAAAACATTAGGGTTAAACATCAGAAGGTGATGAGAATTTCCTTTATTATTTTCTCAGCAAGGTTTGGGCTCGACTCAGATTTTGCTTTTTACAAACACTGTGCCTCATTCAACGATGAATACCTGGGATATTCCTATTAACATATCCCCTCCTATAATCATAAAGCATATTTCAAAAGAGTATGTTATTCTGCGTTGTGGGCCTCTGCCTTCCTCGAGTCATTTTGACACTCTGTCTACTTAACCAACAGCAAAAGATAGAAATTGGACCTGAGCCTGACTGAAAGATACCATGCTTGCCTACCTTTGCAAGACACATTACTGGAGTGCCTCTTGAGCTGTAATTTCACTGGCTGTCCATCATCAGAATCTGAGGTATGCAGGACATAATCAGACATATCTTGTGTACTGCTGCTACCATTAGAATCACATCCTCCAACACTGCTGACCTCACAGGTCTCCTTCTCGCTTTCACTACTGCTGTTACCACCTCTATTGGAAGAGCGCCTCAAACTCGCGGACAGCCTTTTTCTTGGCTTCTTAACAACTGTTGTCTTGCAGATAAGCCGGCAGCAATGATCATGTTTGATTCGCTTGATCTTCTTCACGATTTTGATTAACGGAGTGGTAAATGAAGCAATGCATTTCAAACACAATTGCCTGTCCTCATCACTTAGCCTATCCATGCTTTCACCGCGGTTTATATTGAATGGATCTGTCAAAAGTCTCATTGCAGTTTCCGTAAGGAGATAAACTTCTGACTCCGCAAGAATTCTACTAAGTTCACTCGCAGACTTAGACTCCACACTGGCTGACATGCCCCAAAAAAGAAGGGACCAGAATGCAGAGAGAAGACTAGAAATCTTCAATAAGATGTCAGTACAAGCTATGCTATACTCGTTGCCCTTTTTATGGCCTAAATAATCAAATAGATTTTGCCCGACCGTATTCAGTCGCTTGAAGGCAATACTGTCCATAAACCATGTGATACCTTCCAGGGATAGCCTCTCTGTGAACAGCACACATGGCAGATGAAGTATCATTGCAAATTGGAATGGATTGGCACCGGCAGTAGAGCTATCTGTTGACTCTAGCAATCTGATGGCCTCCATTGCAATTTCAAGTTTAAATGCAGCATTACTCTTCACAGTTTCACTGGTTAAAATCCCAAGTAAAGATGATAGTAGGCAAATCAGGATATCACTCTGCTTTAAAGTTTCTTCCTTCAGCATTTCGCAAACAGTGTGTACGTCGTGGAGAATAACCGGATCGGAGCTCACTTGCTTTTCCCATTCCATGTCGATGTTCATAGACCCAATCAGCAGCTGCTGTAGCAGATTCTTGAAGGTGACAACAGGCTGGGGGTTTAGGAGGATATTATCTGGGATGTCAATGTGAGGTCCTGAAAGATTCTGGCTCTTTTTGCTTGGATCTAGAATGGTAAAATCATTCTTACCATTCCTGGTAACAAGACTGAAAACTAATGTACATTGTGCAAATTGAAAAGAAGTATGAATTCGTAAAATGAAAATACAATTTGAGTGAAATAACATTGGCATGACCAACACAAAACAACATTCTTGATTGATGTGAGCTTGCATGATTGGGTACTAAACATTACTAACCTTCAAATGATAATGGAATGAGAGAAAGCAGCAAATTACAAATTTCTGAGCAACAACTTGAAACCTGCAAAAAATAAACAGTCTTGAATTCATAAAAAACAAGTTGGTGAGAGAAAACATAAACACATGCAAACATAATAACTACAAAGCTTTTCATCTGACACTCATCAGAGGGGCATGTCATGAAAAGAGTTATTTTGGAATTGCTGTATGTATAATGGCAACACATTCATCTCAAGCAGCATCCTGAATTGCTATCGTCGATTCTGCAGAATTTATTGTAGCAAAAGTATAGGGTATCCAGATAAAATATCAACACTAAACTATTTCAAACATTCAAAGAATGAGATCTCTTTGACCGAAACAAAGACTCTACTGAACCTATCTAACTATCAAGTCTGCAGGTGATTGTGGTACTAAAATTCCTATCTATTATTGGCTGCAAAATCACTGGCCTTATTTTTCTTTGTTTGAGGTGGATCAATGTGTATACAAAGCCAAAAACGAAGAAAACATATTTGTTTTCATGCAGCCTTGAACAAATGCTTTAAACTACTCACTGTATCAAATAATTAGCTGTATCAAAAGCTTCACTGGATTGCATTCTACGAATTTCATACAACTTGATTTCAATACAAAAAAATGATACAGTGAACAAGCCCTAATCTGAGAAGAGCTTCATGGATTAATATCTACCTGCCACTGTGGCCTGGGCAGAGCAGTGCGTAGAAATGAAATATGATGTTCTTAATTGCTTACCTTTTCAGAGTACAAAATCAAGGCCAACATGGTGACCAGCCCGTTTCCATGCTTGAAATAATCAAGAACTTGCACACCATCTTCATCACAATTCGAACACTGGTGATAGGTGGCAGTGATGAACTCTTGTGCGATAACATCAGCAACTTGCTTTGGCTCTCTAAAAGCACAGGAAAAAATATTGAGAAAAGTGAAGCAAAGTTGACAAATTTTGTGCAGTCTGGACAAATAGAAACAAAGACTATGAAAATAAAAAGATTGCAAAACGACAGCAATAGTACATCTACATCTACATCCATCATAATAACCAGTAAAACCTGCAATGATATCACACTGATGAAATAAAATAAAAAAATGAATAAATAAACGAAGGTTTTAATCTAATTTTAAATGTCTTTTTCATAGCTATAATTTGAAAATACCAAGTGTTTTCTGGCATTTAAGATCAAGTGGAAGCACGTACCACTCTTTGATTGTTCTTCTATAAATGGAAAATTTGTAACAGTCTTATCTTGGTTTTAATGGAATAAACTTCGTGGAAATTGTTTCACTGCTTCTTGTAGCCTTTCTCAGCTTTATAAAGTGTGATGGAAGGTTAAAATCATTTCCAAAAATTTTGTAGAGCATAATAAGGCGCATATCTTGATTGATTGATACTTGTCTCCAAAGTTGGCAGTAGATTAGTTTGTTTGCTTTAATAAAGGTGTTAAAGGTTTTCTACAATAAAGATTAAACAAGGAATATAAAAACCTATCAGAAGAAATATGTAGAGGAATATAATCCCACCTGAACTCAAGCACTTTGGACTGCCATGATTTGTCTGCTGAAAGGTGGCTTGCCACCAAAAACATTAATGCTTCATACAGTTTCGCTGTTTTTTCCTACAATAGAATATCATTGCGTTTGAAATCTGCAACAATCTGTCAAAACTAGACTTTTTTTGCTAATGGTCAAATGGATGTCCATTGAGACTTTTTATTTCATGGCTGTATGCATTTTCTTTCCCATACTTTGATGCAAGCAATTGCAATGCTTAAAATACAATCACAAGGTTGTTACTTCATGGGCCATTGTCCAGATCCAATTAGTTTCAATTAGCAATTTTCAGATTCCTGCGTATTCTTTTGTCTAAAACTTTTGCTGCAATTTTGCTTGCTTTTTATCGCATATCTAACATTGCCAAATGTAGCTCAAAAGAATGACATCAAAAATATTAAATTTTAGGTAAGGTAGACAAACCCAAATCTTTGCAATTAATATAAACATTTATTCAATAATGGAAATTTGGAAAATCAAGATTCCTAGCCCCCCACAGCCACAGTCTGTGAGGAGGTATCTTAAGTAAATTTCATTCAACTGATCATGGCGCACCAGACTGAAAAGTTTGGCCTGTGCGGGCGAGATCTGGCCCGCACAGCTCCGTTTGTAAAATTTTCCTGACCCTGCACTAGCCGCGCACATTGTCCAAGCCACACACTTGGTAACGTGATTAAATTGTGAGTTGACCCACGCACACCCGCGCAATTATTGTGCGGCGAAATTATCTTACACGCGCTAAAGCCAAACTTTGCAATCTGGATGGCGCATAGGAAAAAGTTTATTGTCAGAGACATATATTAAAGATTGATCAAATATATTTGATCAGACAAAGTATAATACTTTGACAGATGGAGGATAGTATCCCTAGCCATAAGCCAGGAAGCATAATCTTGTTGGGGGAATAATAATAAAACAAAACAAAAATAGCAACACCCATTTTAACTAAATATGCCACATCCATTGAATTGCGTTTTGGATTAAAATGATTGGGGGGCTTAAGCCTCCCCTTTCTCTATGCCTCCATGCTTCCATGCCACCTGTCCCTAGATTAATGTAGTCAAGAAGGCCCAATTCGTTTTCTATCCTATTACCTTTTCATTTTCTGCTGAAAGATAGACTCTCCACTTGGACGAAATCATCGTCAGGGCTGCATTATCAATACTACTGCAAACAGCCTTAGTATCTTTGGTAGCCATGTCCAAATTACCCCACTTCTCAGTGTCCTTGTCGACTTGAGCTTCAGAACCAAAAACTTATTAGACCAGAGATGAGCATGGCCCTGTTTTAGAGTTTAGGCCTACTGAACTGGTGTGGTGGTACGGTAGAGATGGTAGGTCATGAAACTTGTAGTGTAGTAGCTTGTTATGCAAGCCCAGCCAGCTTAGTTGAGAACAATAGTCTGCTTATCATTAAATCTTGACTTCTCTACTGCGGAAGTCATGGGTATATCCGTTTTTCACCAGATTTTGTTTGCATTGCTTTTAGTTCCTGGACCTGGCTGGTTCTCAAATTTCTTCAGTCAGGTCAGCTCAACGAGCGAGAGTGATCTTTACCATGCACCATAATCTTGTGGGAAATCCAACCTCGTTCAGAGAGAATTCAACCTCGTTAATTTACATTAAATATTACTTGCATTGCCCTCAGGAATGAACAGGGTCAAAATATGACTTTTTACCAACCAATCCTATTTCAGAAAAGAAGAAATCCGTGACCCAAATGAGGCCAGGCTGCGCCTGGCCTCATTTGGGTCACGGATTTCTTCTTTTATATTCCTTTTTTACAAACATGGCGGCTCACAACAGAAGTAGTGATGATGATGAAGACAATCCGTTGAATTATAGAGGGAACCTTCGTTCAATACGTGGGCGGCCTGAACTTGGCCTTGGTCCTGCAAACTTTTCTGGTGGAGAGACGACACAAATTCGACTATTCAACACCAATGACAGAAAGACAGGCTTGCAAAGCATTGTGTATTGTAAAAGTTAGAACAATTTAAGAACATTTCAGCCTGAAAATGGAAGAAAATTTAAGAACAGTCAGCTTCAAATCAAATTTACTGGTTCTTATATAAAAAAAGAGTGTATATAGAAGAGGCAGTGGACTTGAGGTTTACACACTGCATATCTTTAACGACGAACACAACATTTTACTACTCAAAGATATTCTAAAATACACTAATATCCTGGTGTTAGAATTCTCTCACTGGTTGAAATATAATTGGAAAAGCATAGCCATATTCGGTGTTAGCTCTGCAGGATCTTTTGTTAGAAAATAGTAAAATTGTGGTATGGTCAAAATGTATTTTGTACTTGTTTGTTTGTCAAGGTGTTCGTATATTAGTATCAATGTTATGTTTAATTGTCTTTATGATAATATTTATTGATGCGTTTGAAGAAAGTTATGACATTTGTAGCATCCTATTTTAAGGATGTGCAGACAGCTATGACGTGTCAAAATACCCTGTATTTGAGAAAATTAACAGGCAGGTTAATGAGCAAAAGAACTCAACGCTGTAAGTCCTATTAAGTCACAACTGTCGCACATGACTGAGGATAACTTTCTCAAACACTGCAAAATATTTATGTGGTTCCGCAACAAAGTGACAAAACAACGAGAATGAATACAAATGCTTATAACGAACGAATTATACTCCTTTTTCAGCTTTTACAACGTATGATTATATTTGTGTTCATCTCTTCATCGTGTATCTTTGATTTTTTCATGTTTATCTTGTCTTTTCTGTGAACTTTGATGTGAATCACCTGAGTTAAGAGATGAAATACAAGCTACTGTATTATCGCTTCAGCAGGTAAAGCAGACTTTTATACAACACCTGATTTTTCTTTTTGTCAGTTAACTCAAATTTCCAACAGATCTCCTATTATGGAATTGCCAACACTCATTTGATTTACCTGAATCAAGTGATCACCATGTATTTAAGATATTTTAGCGATAGAGTGTATCCTGCATCATCACCAAATCAAAACTGTGCTTTTCTGAATAAGGTGATATGTTAAATTGGAAAAATTAATTAAAGCATCTGTTGTATTCTTTAATCTTTTGCTAAATCTATATTCCGAAAATTCGCTAGCACAAATATTATTTGACATACGACCTGTTATGAATAACTCTACCTCTAGTCATTTGCCGAAAAGTTTAACAAAAGATGTTGAATGAATATTTATTTATTTTTTAATAAAATAAGCTGAATATTGTAAATGCTCAAGGTAAATCTTTGCTGGCATCCAGTTACTTATTTTTAATAATTCTTCAAACCACACTTTGCCTCTTTCTTGTACTTTACTCCCTCGATATGTGCGATATGTAAATAAAATAAAAATACATATTACATATTACCGATAATACAAGAGCCAATTTCCCTAAATATATAAATTATTTAATAAGATACAGAAATGTACTTCAGCTTTAAAAGTTTCCATATGATTATTTCTCAATAACTTTTTTAAAGTAAGTTACTGAAGAAGATTACATAGAAACGTTTAAAGCTTAAGAATATTTTTGTATCATCTTTATTACATATTAGCAATAAATAAGACGTCTTTGCAAAGTGCTTCATACCTTTAATAGGTTATATCAAACATTTTCATGCATAACTGAATAGCCTGTTTGAGATAAATACAAACTAACTTGATTTTGACCATATTACTATGCAATTGGTTGCTAGAGGGTCAAATTTTGACCACCGTTCAACCAAACTATTGATTCAGAAGTCTTTGCAAATTGATTCGTGTCTTTAATAGGTTATTTTAAACATTTTCATGGATAACTGGCTAGCCTGTTCGACATAAATACAAACGAACTTGATTTTGACCATATTACCATGCAATTGGTTGCTAGAGGGTCAAATTTTGACCACTGTTCAACCAAACTATTGATTCAGAAGTCTTTGCAAATTGATTCGTGTCTTTAATAGGTTATCTTAAACATTTTCATGGATAACTGGCTAGCCTGTTCGACATAAATACAAACGAACTTGATTTTGACCATATTACCATGCAATTGGTTGCTAGAGGGTCAAATTTTGACCACTGTTCAACCAAACTATTGTTCCAGAAGTCTTTGCAAATTGATTCGTGTCTTTAATAGGTTATTTTAAACATTTTCATGGATAACTGGCTAGCCTGTTCGACATAAATACAAAAGAACTTGATTTTGACCATATTACCATGCAATTGGTTGCTAGAGGGTCAAATTTTGACCACTGTTCAACCAAACTATTGATTCAGAAGTCTTTGCAAATTGATTCGTGTCTTTAATAGGTTATTTTAAACATTTTCATGGATAACTGGCTAGCCTGTTCGACATAAATACAAACGAACTTGATTTTGACCATATTACCATGCAATTGGTTGCTAGAGGGTCAAATTTTGACCACTGTTCAACCAAACTATTGATTCAGAAGTCTTTGCAAATTGATTCGTGTCTTTGATAGGTTATATAATACATTTCCTTTATAACAAGGACATCTCCGAAAATAAGAAGTATCTAAATGGCCGAGACCCGGGGAGCGGTTTCTTTAATCTTTTCATATTTTGGACATGTTGTTCATATATTGTATTTTCAAGCCGAATTTCTCCATGAACTGATCTGATTCTCGGATATCTCGCTGCATTCTGATAAAAGGGTAACCTTTTTTACATTCCGTTATGCGCATACTACAAAGCAATGATTGATATTGAATCGTCTGCATATTGAAACCCCCTTTCCCTGGTGAAAAGTGGTTACATTGAAAATGAGATGAATGGGAATTTTCTCGGGTGGGGGAGGGGGGGACTTGGGAGTAATCTGTTACCATGAATTTACTTTTCTGACAAGATAAGCATTTGCTTTCCGAAAAAAATCACAATCCTGCTCTACTCTTCTTTGCGTAATTGTAAAGGTCGGGTCATATTGCATTTTTCGATATTTTTCATCCCTGAAGGCATTTTATAATAACCCCTCATTTTACGGAAATATGACATTAAAGCCCACCCCCCACTTAATACCGAACCCCGCAATTAGAACTCCCCACATATTAGGCGTTTAAATGTTTCTCGGGAAACAAAAATCGTTTTGTGCCTGCCAGAAACCTTTTCAAGAACAGAAATGAAGAGCAATTATCAGGTTGAACAAATTTTCACTAGTTGAAAATGTCTAAATCCAACTGTATCAACTTCCAAACCCTCAGCGTGTAAAAATAAAAGACATTCGACTCTTTGACTTGAACTAGTGACTTGAACTAGTTTAGATATTGTACGTATTTATAATTCCTGTTTGGTCTGTGGAAACAAATACAGTATTCATCCCTCCATTTTATTTTCACTCTCTATCTTAATCCATATGGGCTTTTTTCGAGCTAAAACATTTTAAAAACTTTATCGACTCACCAGAGTGTAATAACTTCTTTTGTCTTTCCATTCCCCCAAAAACTTGTGAAAAGTGATTTAAAAGTAATTTCTTTGCATATACAACTCCTTTCAGGAATCAGGGGCAATCAGTACATCTGGCCCTAATCTCTCTGCTTATGTTCATGAATCAATAGTCTAGCAACCAATTGCATGGTAATATGGTCAAAATCAATTTAGTTGGTATTAATCCAACAGGCTAGCCAGTTATCCACGGAAATCCTTGAAAAACCCAATGAAGGCAAGAAGCACTTTTGAAAGACTTCTGAATCAATAGTTTGGTTGAACAGTGGTCAAAATGTGACCTTCTAGCAACCAATTGCATGGTAATATGGTCAAAATCAATTTAGTTGGTATTAATGTCCAACAGGCTAGCCAGTTATCCACGGAAATCCTTGAAAAACCCAATGAAGGCAAGAATTACTTTTGAAAGACTTCTGAATCAATAGTTTGGTTGAACAGTGGTCAAAATGTGACCCTCTAGCAACCAATTGCATGGTAATATGGTCAAAATCAAGTTCGTTTGTATTTATGTCGAACAGGCTAGCCAGTTATCCATGAAAATGTTTAAAATAACCTATTAAAGACACGAATCACTTTGCAAAGACTTCTGAATCAATAGCTTGGTTGAACAGTGGTCAAAATTTGACCCTCTAGCAACCAATTGCATGGTAATATGGTCAAAATCAAGTTCGTTTGTATTTATGTCGAACAGGCTAGCCAGTTATCCATGAAAATGTTTAAAATAACCTATTAAAGACACGAATCAATTTGCAAAGATTTCTGAAACAATAGTTTGGTTGAACAGTGGTCAAAATTTGACCCTCTAGCAACCAATTGCATGGTAATATGGTCAAAATCAAGTTCGTTTGTATTTATGTCGAACAGGCTAGCCAGTTATCCATGAAAATGTTTAAGATAACCTATTAAAGACACGAATCAATTTGCAAAGACTTCTGAATCAATAGTTTGGTTGAACAGTGGTCAAAATTTGACCCTCTAGCAACCAATTGCATGGTAATATGGTCAAAATCAATTTAGTTGGTATTAATGTCCAACAGGCTAGCCAGTTATCCACGGAAATCCTTGAAAAACCCAATGAAGGCAAGAAGCACTTTTGAAAGACTTCTGAATCAATAGTTTGGTTGAACAATGGTCAAAATTTGACCATTTAGCAACCAATAGCATGGTAATATGGTCAAAATTAATTTAGTTGGTATTAATGTCCAACAGGCTAGCCAGTTATCCACGGAAATCCTTGAAAAACCCAATGAAGGCAAGAAGCACTTTTGAAAGACTTCTGAATCAATAGTTTGGTTGAACAGTGGTCAAAATGTGACCTTCTAGCAACCAATTGCATGGTAATATGGTCAAAATCAATTTAGTTGGTATTAATGTCCAACAGGCTAGCCAGTTATCCACGGAAATCCTTGAAAAACCCAATGAAGGCAAGAAGCACTTTTGAAAGACTTCTGAATCAATAGTTTGGTTGAACAGTGGTCAAAATTTGACCATTTAGCAACCAATAGCATGGTAATATGGTCAAAATTAATTTAGTTGGTATTAATGTCCAACAGGCTAGCCAGTTATCCACGGAAATCCTTGAAAAACCCAATGAAGGCAAGAAGCACTTTTGAAAGACTTCTGAATCAATAGTTTGGTTGAACAGTGGTCAAAATTTGACCATTTAGCAACCAATAGCATGGTAATATGGTCAAAATTAATTTAGTTGGTATTAATGTCCAACAGTCTAGCCAGTTATCCACGGAAATCCTTGAAAAACCCAATGAAGGCAAGAAGCAATTTTGAAAGACTTCTGAATCAATAGTTTGGTTGAACAGTGGTCAAAATGTGACCTTCTAGCAACCAATTGCATGGTAATATGGTCAAAATCAATTTAGTTGGTATTAATGTCCAACAGGCTAGCCAGTTATCCACGGAAATCCTTGAAAAACCCAACGAAGGTAAGAAGCACTTTTGAAAGACTTCTGAATCAATAGTTTGGTTGAACAGTGGTCAAAATGTGACCCTCTACAAACCAATTGCATGGTAATATGGTCAAAATCAAGTTCGTTTGTATTAATGTCCAACAGGCTAGCCAGTTATCCACGGAACTCCTTGAAAAACCCAATGAAGGCAAGAAGCAATTTTGAAAGACTTCTGAATCAATAGATTGGTTGAACAGTGGTCAAAATTTGACCATTTAGCAACCAATAGCATGGTAATATGGTCAAAATTAATTTAGTTGGTATTAATGTCCAACAGGCTAGCCAGTTATCCACGGAAATCCTTGAAAAACCCAATGAAGGCAAGAAGCAATTTTGAAAGACTTCTGAATCAATAGTTTGGTTGAACAGTGGTCAAAATGTGACCTTCTAGCAACCAATTGCATGGTAATATGGTCAAAATCAAGTTCGTTTGTATTTATGTCGAACAGGCTAGCCAGTTATCCATGAAAATGTTTAAAATAACCTATTAAAGACACGAATCAATTTGCAAAGACTTCTGAAACAATAGTTTGGTTGAACGGTGGTCAAAATTTGACTCTCTAGCAACCAATTGCATGGTAATATGGTCAAAATCAAGTTCGTTTGTATTTATGTCGAACAGGCTAGCAAGTTATCCATGAAAATGTTTAAAATAACCTATTAAAGACACGAATCAATTTGCAAAGACTTCTGAATCAATAGTTTGGTTGAACAGTGGTCAAAATTTGACCCTCTAGCAACCAATTGCATGGTAATATGGTCAAAATCAAGTTCGTTTGTATTTATGTCGAACAGGCTAGCCAGTTATCCATGAAAATGTTTAAAATAACCTATTAAAGACACGAATCACTTTGGAAAGACTTCTGAAACTATAGTTTGGTTGAACAGTGGTCAAAATTTGACCCTCTAGCAACCAATTGCATGGTAATATGGTCAAAATCAAGTTCGTTTGTATTTATGTCGAACAGGCTAGCCAGTTATCCATGAAAATGTTTAAAATAACCTATTAAAGACACGAATCAATTTGCAAAGACTTCTGAAACAATAGTTTGGTTGAATAGTGGTCAAAATTTGACCCTCTAGCAACCAATTGCATGGTAATATGGTCAAAATCAAGTTAGTTTGTATTTATGTCGTTTATAGTTTATATTCCGAGCTAAAGCTACAAATTAATTAAAATTTGGTAAATCCCCGCATATAAGAATATACTTTTTCAGCATCAGGCTACATACATTATTTATTTGTTAACGCAGGTCATAAGCAAGTCAGCTCATAAAGCTGATGTGGACCTGCAAAGTAAAGGAAAAGCTTACTTACTGTAGTTACAAGTTGATTACCTAGATTAAAAAATGGTTTAAAGATAATTCAAATTAAAATTGTTTGTCTCTTTGTCCCTTTAAATGAAAAATTATTAAAAAATATTTATTCTAATGTTCTGCTGCTCTTTGACAACTTTTTTTAAAACTGCCATAGCTAGAGATCTTCTTTAGATCTACAGCTGAATTAGGTTCCTCTTTATGGTAATTAGATTAATTTCAGGGTGTAATGGTTCTCACTCAAAGGTTTCATGTAGAAGTTCGAATCCCACCGTCATTAGAAGGACATATTTGCCCAGATGAGTATTCCAATCAATACTTCAAATTGCACAGTTATCAACAATAAAGACCTTCTTGTTTTTTTTGTTCATTTTAAGTTATGCATCCCACGTCAGGCCTATCTAGAAAAGTATAAAGCTCTAGAACAAGGTCCTGAACATGCTAAAGTCTAACTGTCAGGATTATTGATGCTACTTTGTCTTGTATGGAAGTTGCCATCAAAGGTCAATTTCAATCTTATGAAAGAACCTATTGTTGTATCAAGCTAAAACTGGTTATTTTTCTCCAAGGTGCATAGTGGAGGAAAAGCAGTCTGTATGTTCTTATTTTTGTAGGTTCTTATTGGGGGGGGGGGGTTTACTGTATTGACTGTTTGCATATTTCCTGTCATCAAATTTACCTTAGCATTAATGGAGAAATACAGAGAACTCATTGAAAACAAATTTTCATTTTCTCAATATGCATATAATATATCAAAATGATACATAGAATTGTACATAATATTCTTGTATTACATAAAATAATACATGATATTCTTATATTTCATAATTTTACAATTTACCTGTTTGCATTGTTTCTGCTATAAATTTTATATAATATGATATGTATTATCATGTTATATTATAAGATTTAACAAGTTTAAAATATCATGCAATATGTACGTTGTATAGGCCAGCACAAATCAAAAACAAAACAGGTCATTCATTATGAAATACAGATCTAACAAATTAAATTAATTACCAACATGACATATATTAGTCAGAATTTAAGAACAAAATTCAACAGCAGGCAAAACAAATAAACTTCCGAATTCATAAAAAAATCAAATTCTTGTCAGTTATGCGAAAAATCCTACCCATCTTGACTTGCAAAAGAAGACAAATGCGATTACAAGTAGAAAAAATCTTTCCTAAAAATATTTTCAGTTAAAATTTGATATGTTATTGGGAATTTTTATGGTTTATCATCCGTAGGGTTTCGTTCTTCTTTTGAGGAGAATAGAATTACTACTTCAAACGTCAAACTGGGTAGGTATTGCTTAGATAGCTCGCTCTACATTTCAAAAAGTAATACTGATGCTACAAGAGGGGCAACACAAGTCCCCTTGAGCATTTACAATTCTATAAAAATGGAAGGTGCTAGTTTGTTATAAAAAGAACCCTGTTAATACTTTGTAGCGACTCTGAAGAAAACCCGAAAAGTGTTCTTTCAATGGGAAGTTCGTGATTGAGAGTGAGTTGTTTAATAGATAGAATCCAAGAAAAAAATTTTGGTACGCTGGGAAGTTTAAAATAAACGAAATAAGTCGGAGATACCGCAAAACAACACAAAAAGAAGAACCCAGATCAAAATTAAACTTTCCAAAAAAAGGTTAGATTTTTCTCCCTGGTTTCTTTGCTTGTTTTGTTATGCGGTTTTCCTTAGCTTATAAAAACAGAATTCAAAGGACAAGACATGAGCAGTTGTTTTCACGACTTCTTGTTTGTACACGGTAAATATGTGATGCACGGTGATCATACATCTATTTCTTTAAGATAATCAGTCTGGCGTTATCTTAAGAAATCTCGTCGAGTTCTGCCATGCTCTGCAGACTCGGGGGAGGGGGAGGGGGGGTAAGGAGTCTTATTCAATTTTCAGAACACGTTTTCTTGTGTCAGACATCGCAATCTACTACTATCTACACCCTTCAGCTCTATTTTAAAGGGCGTTTCCCAAAGATATGAAGGGCGTGGACCCAGAATTTCTTCCGAGGCTCCGCCCCTGTACCCCCGTCTTCAATTAACTCCCCACGATCTGGTGGCTGCCGCCACCACTGCATTGCACGCCCCGAATGAAATGGTAAGGAAAGGCCTAAAAAAGTCTCAAAACTCTCTCTCTCTCTCATCAATCAGACTACTAATTATTACGTAGACGTGGTTACCCTTCCTTGCTGCTGTATGTTGATTGGCTCATTGGCTGCAAAGTTGTGCGTTGCCTCTTGCTGTTCATTTGAACCATGATTATTCTCCATATTTCGTGTTTAGAACTTCAAAAAGTAAAATCTCTAACAAGGAAAATTCGAAATCGAATCAAATATTGGCTAGGCCCAAAAACTTTTCCCGCAACCTGCTTCCCACATTCGGAAAGCCTCGTTTGGAATCCCCACTATTAATGTTTTGCCAGGATTGGTTGGTTGGTAAAAAGTCATATTTTGACCTGATTCATAGCTCATTGCCCTTGAGTAGTAGAGAATTTTATGCACTTGAAAAGCAAATTATTTTGCAATTTTAAGCATTTTCTCAGGCTAGGCTTACATATGATATTGAAGGAAACTATTTCTTGTGATTGAGGTTACGTAAATATATATAAAAGTGCTTTCACTTTCATCTCCTTCCAAGTGAAAGTTGCGTATCTGAAAGTGCTTTCATTTCTTTCATTTAGAAGAGGATTTTCGATTGCCAATCATCAATTTTCATGCAAATTTAGGTCAAATGGTAGACGCAATTTGGTTGGTACGTGTCCCAATATATTTTGGACGAGAGTGTACGACCTTTTAAAGCAATCAAAGACAACAGATATTAACATCCTTAATGCAGACAATTAGAACAATACAACAACGGCGAAAAATTGAAATATCTGAAACTATTTTCGAAAGATTCACAAGTAAAGTCCTTCAGGAGTTCCTTCGTTTTTGCGGTACAAGACGTTTTCTTTGGCTTTTCCGAAGTCTTCGTGGTTGACTTTCATGCGACGTTCTCGAAGGGCCAACAGTCCTGCCTCCGTACAAATGGCCTAAAACGGGAAGAACAGTACATGGTCAGTACAGTGTCAGTGTAAGGGTTGCAGGGTAGGGTTAGTGCTAGTGTTTTGAGTTTGGCCTGAACTGGGAGACTAGACATACTGAGTTAAGATAGAAGAAGTCTTTAAAACGAGAGAACCGGCTTCACCTTGATATCCGCCCCGGAGAGGTCGTCCTTCGCCATGATGTACTCTTCCAAATCAACATTATCTGCCAACGTCATCCGACTGGTGTGGATTTGGAAGATTCTTCTTTTCGTCTTTTCATCAGGGAGTGGAAATTCTATTTTTCTGTCGATACGACCTTTAGAGAAAAACCGATAGAGATATTCAATGAAGCTTTAGGTTAGCGTGAATCGTTTTTACTATCTCGGGTGTATATAGCATCCCAAGAAAAGTAGACAAATTTAGGTTTGAGGCATTAGCCATTATTTCTAAAGTCATAATCTTTTGCCAAGCAGTTATCGCCCCTAAGAACGTCTCTAGGTGTGTGGGGGTCTTCAGTAGTAAAGGGGTTGTCTCCGAGAAGTGTGGAGGATGTCAGTTGCGTGGAGAGAAATGATGAGTAAATAAAGTGGAGAACGCCCCACACAACCGAATATTCTCCACGCTACGTAGAGATAACCCCCATGCTACTAAACATATATTGTATGGAGAGGTTATGCAAATAAAAAAGTTATACGGGGGATAGACTAGCATTATAAATAGGCAACTTGAGTTCGGATTTCCTCAAGTCACTGGAGATTTTTCCACATACTAATTCCTCTCTCTTTTTTCTAAAAATGTAAGCATCCAAGGGTTTCTAAAATCTCAGGACCACACTTCTGGGTCATATAGGCTATTGGCGTTGTTACTTGAATTGAATTGAGTTGGAAATAAACTGACCTGGCCGGATCAAAGCAGGATCCAAAGAATCGATTCTATTTGTAGCCATGACAACCTCAAAAGGAAAACAATCGTTATATTATTGAAATAAATAGTCAAAAATTGTTCGCTCATCTTTCTACCATACAACTCGAGCGTTGATGGTTGGTAAAAAAAACGAAAAAGAGGAACTAGAGTGCGAGTATCTTAATATAGGCCATTACTACACGAACATGACTAAAAATCAAATTCTAGAACAGAAGGAAGAGTTATAATTAACAGGGGTACAAGGCTAGTAGATTACTGGCCTCAAAAGTTTGAAGGTTATGATTATGATTATGATATTTAGTTTATTCTAACATCATGAATCTCTCCAAACTTTTATGAAATATCAGTGGAAAAGTGAGAATATATCTTCTCAACCAGTAAGTCAACATTCATGATCGTTGAGCTGAGCAAATTAAGCAAGCATTTGACACGAAGAGTGATTTCCTTTAAAAATACAGAATTAGATACATTTGAATCTGATGATGCGTCTGAAAACCCATAGTTATACATCTGGTCGCTCACAAGGGAGATAGTTTTGTTGCTCTTCTTGCACTCTTACATGTCCGAGAAGTTTAACAAAAATCTTTTCTAAACTTTTATAGTTTTCGCTACACCTCTATGTTGTTTTTACATCTCAATACATTTTAATACATCTCAAAGTAAAAATATGTCAGAAGTTGATAAAAAGCTGATCACGTACAAGCTGATAAAAACGGAGAAGGAAAGAACACGGATTTCGTTGATATTGATGGTAAGAACACAATTATTTACTCGAAGGAAAGTACTTACTTTGACGTCACCACGAGAATCGAAGCCATCCAGTTGATTCAGTAACTCCAACATCGTTCTTTGAATTTCTCGTTCTCCTCCAGAATTCGACTCATATCTACAAAATAAATGAGTTGATAAAAACAGTTAGGAAATAGTAGATTTCAATAGAGAAATAAAAATAATTAAGATATGGACGTGTTTAGTTCAGTTTCCTGCTACAAAAGTCGAGTATTTGTTCCAATGTACACAAATTGCACGCAATTAGGATCAGAAAAGCAAAGGAAACAAGTTGTATCAACAGTATTTCTGATTTCAAAACATTTCTGCATATTGGAACAAAATTCTTAGTTTGAAAGAAAGAAAACGAGTTTGACTCCCAAAACGCTGTCCGTATCCTTACTGACGAAAATACTTTTTTTATCAATAAATCTGTTCTACAAAGAGTTGAACCTTTTTGTCCCAACAGCATCAATCTCATCGATGAAAACAATGGAAGGAGCGTGTTCCTCGGCAACTCTGAAAAGCTCACGGACTAGCTTAGGACCATCGCCCTACAAGAAACATTCATGATTAGATTACAAGCCATGAGCAAAAACAACATTACGTGGGCAACCAGCGGTTTCAATTAGCACCTTTGTAAGAAGACCACCAGACTCAAGTCAAATCTGAAGGTGACAATTTGAGAATAACTCAATCTTAAGTTAAGTGAATAGATGTTGGAGGAGAAATATTTCATTTTGGCAAGAAATGAAAAATCAATAATGATTGGAAATGAAAAACAAGAGCAGCATTTGGGCATTTTCCTTTCCGATTTTCCCCCAGGGGTGAATTAAACGGTATTCTGCCACCTTATAAGAAGCTAGCTCGTTGAAAGACAACAAAAAGATGCAAAACTTATGAGAAAAGATCCAATATTCTTACCAAATATTTTTGGATGAGTTCTGAGCCAACTACTCTGAGAAAAGTGGCCGATGTTTGATTCGCAACTGCCTTGGCCAGTAATGTCTTTCCTAGATTTTAGAATTAATTAGAATTAATATCTTGCCAAATCAAGCAACTACAATCCTCACCAATGCTGTTGAGAAAAATCTTTATTGCACAACTTATTGACTTACAGTCCTCCCCCTCACCCCCATTTGATGCCCTGGCAACAAATTTCATCAACTTTGTACAGGGGGCAAGAGGGAGAGCATTTTCCTCTGTTTCCTTAGAAAGAGTATAACATATTGAGCTTATTTTTTGGTTAGTCTCAAGGGGTTTTGGCGAGGATTGTAGCTAGTTTCTAGCAGTCAAATAAAAACACTTTGAAGGATAAGATGCCTAGACATGTAATAATGGTGTCAAATAAGTTGATTGATTAAGGGCAAGACATTAATAGGAGATAATTTTTGTGAATGAAAGTGACCTTAGCAGGACTCAAACTAACGACCTCCGACTTGACCTCCGACTTAAAGATTCAATCCTCCACCAACTAAGTTTTTCAGGCGCTCAAATAAATCAACCTGGGTCGCATCTTTCACACAAATTGCACGACTACTCACCAAATGTAGAGACTAACCGATCATGGTTCTTTGACAACAGCACTGTGCAAAAGGGTGATGACAATTTTGATTAGTTTTATTCCATCAAGAATCACAGAATGGAATTATCAATTTACACAAAATCGTGTCTCAAGCTTTCCCCTCAAGTCTTTCCCATAAAACAAAAGCAATATCGATTCAGTTAGGCAACAGGGGACAGCTAATGATTAGCAGACAGGTTCGATTTTCCAGAATACCTTGGTAAATATGATATTTCTGGGCTATATGGACCCTTCAGAGCTTAGAACATGGTGGAACTGTATTAGATTCAACTGTTCATGTCTAAATCACAAATTTTTGCATATGTACTGGAAAAATCACACTTGGAGACTCACCTGTTCCAGGAACACCATACAAGATAACCCCTTTCGGAGGTCTGATACCCATCTCTTCGTATAACTCAGGGTGCGTCAACGGCAGTTCGACAGACTCCTGAAAATGAAAGATAAAAATTGAATGCTGTGAACCAACTCTAAAGAAAATTCATTGAGTCTTCTAATATCCTTCTTTCTACCCCTCATTTTTGCGCTGTTGATAAAGCAAGGTAAATCCATCTTCTTCCAATTCTGCAGTGTGCCTCCTCTCCTCCTCCACATGGTTCACATTTGCCCTCTTTCTAATCGAGTCAAGTATCAGAGTCCTTTGCCCCCTTGGTCTTCCCCTGGCCCCCTCCATCCATCTGTGTTAGTATAATATGCTGCTCAATGCCAACTTCCTCCTTGAGTAAATGGCTGACAAACTCCAAATATCCTTACAACAATCAAGAAAGCAAAAAAATGAAAACCCTAAAACCCGAAAACCCATACTCGCCTTTATTTCTTGAATTTGTTGCTCCAGTCCCCCGATATCTGCATATGATTCTTGGGGGGCCTTTTCCAATTTCATCACTGTTACCATTGGGTCTGTATCATCACCCAGAACTCCAACAACAGCGTGAACCTAACAAACCAAACATGGATTTTTAAGCAATAAAATTTAGCAGAGAATATTTATCAATTTGTTTTTGTCATCTCTCGATCGATTATGGACTTATACTCCATACACCATACTAGCTTTTGAACTGATATCTGTGACAAGGGGCACTCGTTTTGAGGGGACTTTTCATTGTTTTTAATGGGAGGGACTCTCTCTTGATTAGTTTATCTATTTAGAGAGTTTCTCCTTAGTCAATTAATCTTAAATACAATCTTGTAAAATTTTATCTTCTTTTTATGTAGATTGTAATCAAAGTTAATGTATGTACTTTGTTTTTTGAATTTAATTATGGTTTTTTCTGTAATTAGCTGTACCTAGTGTAATTTTAATGTAATGATAGATTGTATTTAAGATCAATTGATAAATCAATGAAAACTGAAACTGAAAACTGAAACTTGTCTAAATATAGCAATCAGTAGTTCAGAATACCATTGCATGAAAACCAATTCATCCAAGGGAGTGTCTGAAAGCAAAGTATTTTTCGAGCTCAACATGATAGAAAACTCACATCAATTTTGATAAACAAAACTTTAAGGTATGTCAAAACCTTTTTATTTAGAGTCCCATTTAAAATTCATTGGTAAGAAAATTGGATAAAACCTAGTAGTTATATGCTTCCTCTTGCCAAATTAGAAGAATTGCTTATAAACTAGCATGACATGATGAGTTGGATTCATGGTGAGTGGGTCTTGGGTCAGGGAAGGGAGTTGCTTCCAACCCATCTGAAGCAAGATAAGACCAGCAAACATAAGAGGAACCATCAGGTTACCTCTGACAGCAGTTGACCAACTTACTTAATTACTCGCACTTTTGACTCAATGGCTAGCTGAAAAATTGTGGAGCATATGAATAAATCAGGGGAAGATCAAATTTATAAAGCATGGAAAAATATTTAACATGTGTAGATCTAGAATAATTACTATATGATCAAGAGCCCAATGTGCCCTCCCGATTATCACCCCACTGGCTGTGCAACAGCAACTAGTAAACTTAGGCTTACGATTCATAAACACAACTCATTGAACAGATATGGAAGAGTTTTAAGTTGGAAGAGTTAAAAACTAACATACCTTATGATTGAGAAGAACCGAGCAGCCAGGTTCAAGTAAATCCTTGTCAACAAATGACAAAATGCTGACATAGTGCTCTGAGCCAACAGAAGTTGAAACAATCGCATGGTTTTCATTAATAACTTCTTCAAGGTTTCCAACTGACATTGGGGTTCCTCTAAGATCATCCACTTTATTTCTTTCTTCCTATAAAAGAAAATCATCATCATTATCAAAATTTTTCATCATCAATTATCAATCCAATATTGTCAACCCAGTGGGTGATAAAATGGTTTTCATTCATAGCTTCACGAAAAAAATGGCCACGGCCCTTAATTCATTATTGTTACCTGTATTATCCAAAATAAACTTATAAGTCCCTCCAAATTGAATATACCATCCTTTTTTCTATGCGAAATTTCAGAATTTTGGTAAATCTCAACAGCAACAAGGTTTTTTACTTTGTTTTCCACTGTTTTCCACTACTTCAATACATGCCTGATCTGATAGTATTGTCAATTGTGTATGTGATGTAAATTTTGCTGGAAGTCAGAATTAATTGTTGGCAATTTAGGCAGATGTATGTGATCATGGTATCTATTTGTGAAGCCATGACTGGTTGGGGTCACCCCACACAATGCTCAACTTCTCAATTGCATTAATCGCGTATCAAATAAGCAATCAATTAATTCTTAATAAATTATTTGGCAAGGTTATCACTTAGCCTAGGATTAATTCCAGTAATCAAAAATGAAACATTCACAAATGAGCAATTCATAAATAAGCAAACGTTTTTTCCATCAATTCAGACTGTGTCTCTTCCCTTTCATTTCCCAGCTTCTGCTTGAATATACTAGGAAGTGTTAATGGGAACACAAATTACTCAGGTCTGAGTTTTGGCATACCCCCGCTGGAACTGAAGTTGAATCTACCACTAATACGGTAGCAGAGGATACTCGAATCTACCACTAATGTGGTAGCAGAGGATACTTGAATCTATCACTGATATGGTAGCAGAGGATACTTGAATCTACCATTAACATGGTAGCAGAGGATACTTGAATCTATCACTGATATGGTAGCAGAGGATACTTGAATCTACCACTAACATGGTAACAGAAAATCTACCACTAATATGGTAACAGAAGATACTTGAATCTACCACTCACATGGTAACAGAAGATACTTGAATCTATCACTGATATGGTAGCAGAAGAAACTTGAATCTACCACTAACATGGTAGCAGAGGATACTTGAATCTACCACTAACATGGTAGCAGAGGATACTTGAATCTATCACTGATATGGTAGCAGAAGAAACTTGAATCTACCACTAACATGGTAACAGAAGATACTTGACTCTACCACCGTCATGGTAACAGAAGATACTTGACTCTACCACCCTCATGGTAACAGAAGATACTTGAATCTACCACTCACATGGTAACAGAAGATACTTGAATCTATCACTGGTATGGTAGCAGAGGATACTTGAATCTACCACTAACATGGTAGTAGAGGATACTTGAATCTACCACTAATATGGTAGCAGAGGATACTTGAATTTATCACTGATATAATAGCAGAGGATACTTGAATCTACCACTAATATGGTAGCAGAGGATACTTGAATCTACCACTAACATGGTAGCAGAGGATACTTGAATCTATCACTGATATGGTAGCAGAAGAAACTTGAATCTACCACTAACATGGTAACAGAAGATACTTGACTCTACCACTCACATGGTAACAGAAGATACTTGACTCTACCACCCTCATGGTAACAGAAGATACTTGAATCTACCACTCACATGGTAACAGAAGATACTTGAATCTATCACTGGTATGGTAGCAGAGGATACTTGAATCTACCACTAACATGGTAACAGAAGATACTTGAATCTACCACTAACATGGTAGCAGAGGATACTTGAATCTACCACTAATATGGTAGCAGAGGATACTTGAATTTATCACTGATATAATAGCAGAGGATATTTGAATCTACCACTAATATGGTAACAGAAGATACTTGAATCTACCACTCACATGGTAACAGAAGATACTTGAATCTATCACTGATATGGTAGCAGAAGAAACTTGAATCTACCACTAACATGGTAGCAGAGGATACTTGAATCTACCACTAACATGGTAGCAGAGGATACTTGAATCTATCACTGATATGGTAGCAGAAGAAACTTGAATCTACCACTAACATGGTAACAGAAGATACTTGACTCTACCACCGTCATGGTAACAGAAGATACTTGAATCTACCACTCACATGGTAACAGAAGATACTTGAATCTATCACTGATATGGTAGCAGAAGAAACTTGAATCTACCACTAACATGGTAACAGAAGATACTTGACTCTACCACTCACATGGTAACAGAAGATACTTGACTCTACCACCCTCATGGTAACAGAAGATACTTGAATCTACCACTCACATGGTAACAGAAGATACTTGAATCTATCACTGGTATGGTAGCAGAGGATACTTGAATCTACCACTAACATGGTAGCAGATGATACTTGAATCTACCACTAACATGGTAGCAGAGGATACTTGAATCTATCACTGATATGGTAGCAGAGGATACTTGAATCAACCATTAACATGGTAGCAGATGATACTTGAATCTATCACTGATATGGTAGCAGAGGATACTTGAATCTATCACTGATATGGTAGCAGAGGATACTTAAATCTACCATTAACATGGTAGCAGATGATACTTGAATCTACCACTAATGTGGTAGCAGAGGATACTTGAATCTATCACTGATATGGTAGCAGAGGATACTTAAATCTACCATTAACATGGTAGCAGATGATACTTGAATCTACCACTAACATGGTAGCAGAGGATACTTGAATCTATCACTGATATGGTAGCAGAGGATACTTGAATCAACCATTAACATGGTAGCAGATGATACTTGAATCTACCACTAACATGGTTGCAGAGGATACTTGAATCTACCATTAACATGGCAGCAGATGATACTTGAATCTACCACTAAATATGGTATCAGATGATACTTGAATCTACCACTTATATGGTAGCAGAGGATACTTGAATCTACCACTAACATGGTAGCAGAGGATACTTGAATCTACCACTAATATGGTATCAGATGATACTTGAATCTACCACTTATATGGTAGCAGAGGATACTTGAATCTACCACTAATATGGTATCAAATGATACTTGAATCTACCACTTATATGGTAGCAGAGGATACTTGAATCTACCACTAACATGGTAGCAGAGGATACTTGAATCTACCACTAATATGGTAGCAGAGGATACTTGAATCTCCCACTTATATGGTAGCAGAAGATACTTGAATCTACCACTAATATGGTAGCAGAAGATACTTGAATCTACCACTAATATGGTAGCAGAGGAGACTTGAATTTACCAATAATTTGAGACTCACAAAGACAAATCTTAATTTGCAAGCCAAAATTACCTTTGTTGGGCATGCAAAGGATCGATCACAATAAACAAAAGTAAAGAATCTGCATTCAGCCTTATCGAATAATCCACCTTCAAGTAAGAGTAGGATGGAGATTACAGGAAGAAAATGCTAACCTCATGCTTTTCTTCTTGTGGCTTGAGTCTTTCTTGATTTTGAATGAATTCTTCTTCCATTAGCAGATAGTCTTTGATACGTTCTAGTTTCAGCAGCTTTAGGCGACAGTTTCTGCTTGGAGTCACTGAAAATAGAAGAGAGTTGGGGGGTGAGGGAGGAATAAATTCATGCCTAACATACAGAATAATGAGGTTTAGCTTCCCAGAGGGGAAGTGTGAAATTCAATAGTCAAATAAAGGAAACTTCCATCACCTGTTGGCAGTTTATTTGCAGTGTCAGGCCCTTTGTTTTTCCTTCCCCTTTTCCCGATCCTTGTTGGAACTGGTGGTTCGTATTTCTTCTTCTTTTCCTGAATAACAAACAATGAAACCAATTGCAAATAAATGAACAAGATGGCTTCTAGCAAAATCAAAAGTTGACTAGTGTATCACTTCTCAAATATTTTAATGTTTTAAGGTACAATCCGTTCTCAAGTGTTGATATGTCATACCCATTAAATAAGGTTCATGTAACTTAGACGTTTTTAACAATTTTTCAATATTCACCTTATCATGAAAAGATATTGCACATATCACAACACAGTTCACATGCTTTTAACATAAAAGTGCACAGGATCCCCTGCACCTTTTGAACTTTCCAATACGGGATCAATCAAGTAAAAAATGAGAATGTAATTTCAACCTTGTCATCTTTTTTGCCATCACGCCCACCAGGACCTCCTGATTGATTTTGTCCCTGAAAAAAAGAAGAATGAAAAGAGGGTGAGGTCGTGGTTTGAGTATTACTCGGTTATTCACACAAACTATCTTGATATATCATTCTAAAACAATACCTAAACACCACTATGCATGCATGCATTTAAAAATGTTTGGACCCTAAACATTTTAGGTCTATGACATAGCTGCTATACCTAGCAGGAGGCGGAGGGGCAAGAGCCTTCAGAAATTTCTGATGTATTGAAAATTTCTTCAAAAGAGATCTTTAGAACACAATGAAAATTTGATGAGAGAGCAAGCAAGCAAGCAAAGGCGAACACACTAGACACTGTCCTATACCAGGACAAGATCTAAGGACATTTGTTAGCTGGCTCGTCTTTGGTCGCAACATCCCAAGTTCAAAACCTGATGGTGGTATATGTCAATTGAAAGTAGCCTGCTCTGGTATAATTTTATTACCATGTTAGACCATGCCTAATGAATCAATGTGAATATTATATGGCTCTGACTCGGGAGAAGGGTTTAGCCTGAAACACAATTTAATGCCTCACTGTGTATAGTGCAAATATTTTTTTACTAATCTTTCCAAGATTCCTTCAATACATTTAGCGAGGTTTGCCACCATACCTAATTTCATGTTATGGTTTTGGCATGAATGAGAATTGGGATAGAAAATAAATAAGACCCCATTTAAATGAGGTTTAGGCACCGGTTTGATATGACAATGGTGTGAAACCAAGCCAGTGAGTGATTTTTTTGCTTCCTGTTTACATAATGCAGGTGTGACATCATTTTGGTTGGAGAAGACAATAGCTACGATGTCATTGATCTTACGATTGCACACTAACAAAGAAAAAGGCACCAAAACACGAAGCAAGGTAAACAAAGAGAGACAAAGTCACAGTTGTAAACACAGATCACAACCTGTAGAAGTGCTTGCTTGAGAGAGAAATTAACAGAAAATTAAGATAAACCGATAGAAACTATAATGATTTGCATGAGATATTGTTTGAATTCGTTCGAAAGCAATTTTGTTGATTCCATGAATATATGATTTCCCCTCTTTTGGATGCGAACAAAGAAACCAAAAATATCAATTTGATTATTTTTCCTCAAAATGAAAGCAAACTGAATTTGTTTTGGTAGAACCCCAGCCTATTTACAATTGTCTCTTACACATTGGCATGGCTAACGAACCAGGTTCCCACCACATTTCTAAGTGGCATAATATCAAAATCAAGGAAATGGGTAGCCGAAAGATCCCAAGCTGGTGTCATATCGCATCAGGGTCGTACTGACATCATTTAGATATTACATTTAGATTTTTACATTACATTTAGATTACAAACTGGCTTTTCTGGCTCAAGGCAAGAACATATAACCAAGTTTTATTACTGTGTGTGATGCAGTCGAGTTGTAAACATTAACATTGCCTTAACGGAAATATCGCCTAAACGTGATATTTGTATACAGTATTCTGTAATACCTAAAGCTTACTGGCCTAGTAGGCCTAATTATTCATTATCAAAAAGGCCTTGACATGACAGACTAGTTTTATCATCGGAACAAAGACATCATTTGGTGGTTGGAGCAGACTTACCCAGCAACCAAAACTCGTTAGAAAAAACGTAGAAGCCAAGACTAATTAGTTTGATATTAGTATTTGGAGAAACTGATAAAAAAAGGCGCAAAAAGTTTTAAAACATGCACTCACCATTTTGCCTTCTTTCACTAAGCTTTATGATAATGAATGAATTGGATCGCATTGAATTGAATTGCATTACGCAGCATTTTTGTGAATTACTTGATGTAAAATCATGCGAAATAAAATTACGAAAAACAGCCGACGAATTATTATGAATGGGTAACTTACAGAGGGGAAACTCGATCAAGTTAATTTGCAAGAATGAAAAATGGCAGAGCAGGATTAGAGTTAACAACCACTGATTTGGCTTTAATGCTTCACAAACTGAGACACTCAGGCAATCCATTTAATTGACCAACCTACGTACAACAATCTCATGAATTGTAGAGTAATTCAGGGTAAAAGGGGTCAGGGGGTAAAATGGGTCATTCTGTATAAAATGCTTCAGGATTACCGCAGGCAATGCTGGGGAAACAAAATAGAGTTACCCCACGTTGATTGTTATTAAGCAGTCTAATGGAAGCACGATAGTCTTTCTTCGTGGTGCTGTGTTCTGCAACATCTTATACAGTATGACCCATTTTACCCCTGACCCGATTTTCCCCAAGTTACTCTACCACCTCTCGCAGCTTGCGGGGAAAGACTATCGTGCTTCCTAGAACCAGGGTTTTTTTAACAAAAATTTAGAACTGCACATCTTTACTTGTCTATAAAGTTTTAGAGAAGACAAACTAATTACGTACCCTGGTTTTTCTCGAAAAAACTATCACCAAATAGAATTTTGAAACTTCATTTTGGAATTTTCTTATAACATTCAAAACAAATAAAATGATTCGATTCTACTCTTATGTTAACTTGCTCAAGATTAACTCAGTAGTTCGAACCAACAATTTTCTATCCACCAACTATTGTTAAACCTAATGGTTCTGTGGAGCAGCAACATGTTTGCTGCCGAAGAGTAAGAACATTTTGAATTTTGATGCTTGTAGATTGCTGCAAAATTATCTATTTGATGTTACAGTAGAACCCGATAACTCGAACATGCGATAACTCCAACAGATTTGGCAGTCCCCTTGAGCCTTATTCATTATAAAGAGCCTCGACAACTCGAACATTCGATAACTCGAACTATTTTGATCGTCCCTTGCTTGTTCGAGTTATCGGGATTCTACTGTAATAACAGAAGAGAAGACATTTATATTGCTCCATTTCCACACGGCTCAAAGGCGTTTTCAATGATAATTTATATCACTTGCTATTGAAAGTTGTTGATATGCAAATACGCTTACTTTCTCTCTACGGTAACAGCTCATACTACTCGGCCAACCTGGCCTGTGATATAAAAACATTTCTTGCATATAAAGACAGACGATCAACAATAAACGATTTCAATTTCAATGCATCCGCAAATAAATTCATTAAAAAATTCCTGGTAAAAAATGTTAAACGTTCTCGATCGAAAACTTAATAAATAGCAAGAAAATTGCTACTAACATAATAGACGATTCCAAAACTACATCACTAAACACCATAAACAATTAATATAATGTACAGTAAAATATACGCATAACTCGTTTTTTATAAGGAACTTCAAATTAAAGCTCGATCTCCAGTCTCGACGAACAAGCCTGATTTTCAAAAGGTCCAACCTGAAGAACGTCTAGGCAGAACTGTGGAGGGTGTTCAGTACTGAAGGGGATACCGTCAAAACTGTTGGGGATACCATCTGAAGAAAGATTGGAGGGTGTATAATAATATGGGGGGATACCATCAGTATGTACAGTGATAAGTATCATTATGGGACAGAGGGTTTCATTAATTATGCGGGGATTCACTGCACACTGAAGCTTCCAGTACTTTAGGGTGGGGATATCATATGGTTGAGAGACCATAAGTACCTTGGAGGGAGTTAATTACTGTGGGGGATACCATCATCGTCAGTACTTTGGAGGGATACAATCTATACTATGGAGGGGTACAAATGAACCTTTAAGTACTGCCTCCATAGAACCGATGATATCGCCCACAGTACTGAGCACAGATGAAATAGGAAAACAAGAACCTGTGTACAAGGTTGGGTTACACTTCCATGCAATTTAAGAGAGATAGATTTGAACCATACGGGGCAAAAGTTTTTCAATTAATTTACGATTCGGAATGATTAAAGCAATAAATCAAATTCCGTGCAATAATTCAAATAAGATCCCTGCAAGATGCCTGATTGGTCGCTCCCCAATGAGCATATCACCAATCATAGCTACGGATGGAGTTGTTCAAAATCTCAACAAGAAATCCTCGAGGATCAACATCAAGTTCCTTATAAAGTAAACATACGCATTAAGGAAATCAAAAATATACTACTTTTAAGTTATTCTAACTTTTAAAAATGCTTCTGCGAGGGGTTTATAATTTCCTAACATGTCGCACAAAAATATTGTATCTCCTTATTAATATCAAACATATCTTTAATATTACTCGGATCTTCGCTCATTCATGCAATCATCTATGTATTCTTACATGAAGTTCATCCCTCCTAACGACCAACTTGTTAATACTGCCACCTTATTACTGTGGCCAGTTTTTTGGTTCTAAACATACATAGTCTTACGAAAAGGACCCTGTTAATGAGGCCACTTCATTATACGGCCTATTTCCCTTGTCCATTAGTGCTGTCAGGTCATCCCCAACTCAAAAGCCTGGCTACGAAACACGATGTTTCGATTTCATGCTTCTTACATTCTTTAACATATACCCCTAGCCTGATAACCAGACCCCGTTTGAAATGGAAATAGTTTTTGAAATTGGGTCTGGTTAAAATGCTAATCTACCCCTAGAGTATACGAATGTCTTTGGGCCTGTTTACAAGACGAAGCAAGCTAAGAGTTGATTTGTCACCCTTATGATGACCCCCTATTGTACCCAACCCAACGGGACAGACCATCCACGAATGTCATTGTAGAATTTATAATTACTCGCCCATTTTTCCAAGAAGACCCTTGCCAAAGATCTTTAACTGGACTAAAGCTGTAGACCCATCCCTACCCATACTCTAAGAAACAGAGATGATTCTGTCAGCAAAACTTCTAGGTTTATCATACATATAGAAGAACAAATATTCACGTCTCATATCCAGGCCCAGGGTTCGCATCTACCGGGATGTTCAAACTGTTGCGTAATTTTTTCACAATTTTTGAATTTCAACAAAGGGTGTTTATTTCACATTGATGCGTTTGTTGGCCGTTATATTAGCTACCATGCTCATTCTATTGTGTTTTAGAGATTTTTGGGGGTAAAAACCTTCAAGGCTCTATAGTTCTGCAGCCGCTGTGCTCATTCATGGCGATCCCTTAGTTAGGCCAGAATGCATTGAGCAATAGAACAGCCATAGTTGGAAATGAGACCTAGCATAGACTCGAGTAATACATTAGGCCCATTTAAACTGTATACCTATAGTAAAAATGATATCATTTTGCTATATAGACATTATGGACATTCAAAATACATGTTGTTATGAAGTTACAATATTTACAGGCGTGGTATCGTTGTTCTTGAGTCCCCTCCTTCGTGAACCTTGACTAGAAGAGCTAGAAAACAAATCGCATATTAATTTCATATTCGACAAGTCTCTGCAGAAGTTGACTCTGACCTTACTCTGACCCTAACTCTATCCCTAACCCTAGCTCTAATATTTTCCCCAACCCTAGCCCTGACTCTAATATCTTACTGTCGAATTATATTTCACAAGAAAATATGAAACAATTAATTGATTTTATTTTGTTTAATGTTTATTTTTACCAGACTTTCAAGGATTCTCATATTGACGAAGAGGCGGTTCCGGCGTCTCAACTGGCTTTGCCTCTTTTTTCAAAATCATCTTCCTCTAGAATTATCTCCAGGGGGTAACTACTGAGCGCCCTTATTTCGTAGTCCTATCCCAGGACGGTAGCCTGAACAGACAAGCAAAGTCTGAAGGGACGTCCATTCAGGTGAAAACTTTGGACAGTATTCGCAAAACTTACCTCTACATGATATAAATATTGCTGTCCTAATTTCGTATGCCTTCTATTTCACCTTGGACCTCCCCCTGACAACAAAGTTGAAACAATTATTCATAGCTTACCTGTTTCTCCTTGCTTCCTCAATTTTCGCCTCCTTCGTCTTTCGATGCTCGCCAGTTCTGTTTTTATTTTACCATAGATCTTTTGAATTTCGTGAATTCGGCTTTGTATTACTCGTATGCGTTCAGATGCCCCCAGATTACTAAGCTCGCCTAAAACAAGATATAGAAGTCAATGATGAGGAAATATTTCCTTAAAATTTAATGCAATCTCAAAGAACTTATTGCTCATTGATAAGCACAGTTATTTTTTATTCTGTTGGGTAGTCTACTCCTAATTCTAGTAAAATGTCTACAATCGCGCATATACACTTAGGTTCAATATGTATTGGGACACCTAGCAGCAAAATGGCTGCCAAAACTGTAAACAGCTGCAAGCCATAGTTTTATTTTTGTAATTTACTGAAATTTGACACAGTTGAAAAGGAAAATGTTATCAAAAATATCAAAAAATAGGTTTGTGAATGCAATAATATCACATTTGACCACATAATTTTCTTCTATTACTCTTTTTGAGAAGAAAATACAGCAAAAAGAAAAGCTTGCAAAATGCCTAGAAAATTATGGGGGAAGGCATTTTATTATGGTTTTATCAAGGCATGTTTCTTAGTTTCATATTCTTAGATTAATTTCAGAGTTTAGAGGGTAGATTGAATTTTGAAATTTGTCTGCTTTGACCCATGTTTGATTCACTCAAAAAGAAACCAGAGGAAAAAGTTTTTATCGCTGTTGTAGGCCTCAATGAAAAGCTCAGCAAAGTCTTCCTCAGTTTGAAGCACAAAGAAACTTTTCCAAAATATCTCGAATATGAGATGAGCTTTGGGAAAAAGATTACAGCATTTATAGAGTAGAAAAACCTACCTTATTGAATTTTATATTACCAACAATACATGCTCCATTATTAATTTGTGCAAGATCATTTTTATTTTTTTAATGTATTGAGACACTTCATTATGACTTCATCCTTGCGAGCATTTCATAAACAGGAAAGTTTATATTTCAAATAAATTTCTTTGAGTAAAATGTTCAATCGTTTCACTTTCAAAATCAAAACATTCAACTCCGTAGGAGTCTATCCAGCCATAATTCACTGAAATTACTCGAAGATCTTCACCAGTTAATTATCAACTTTTGTGTGAATGTTTAGTTGTATTTTCAACATCTTACTTTCTCACTCTGTTTTCTTTTCCTGGCCTAAACAATTTTAAAACCGTTCAAATCTACGAAGTTTTTATTTCAAACTATGGCGTTAGCAAGTGTTTTCAATTTGGCGCCAAAACCTCGCTTACGCATCAATGGAAGAGCTCGCAAATCGCAAGTGGATTGTCAAGGAAGGGACGCCATTTTGTTGCTAGGTGTCCCAATACATATTAAACGTAAGTGTAGCTTCCTTTCATTGAATCTAATCGACAGTTCCAAGTTTAAAGTAACTTTCCTTTTGGGATCCATGTACCTTAAATTCCGAATGACATTTACAGATATTCCCATGTTGCTTTTTAAGCTACACAGCAACACGATCTTTTAAAAAAGGTAAAGCCTGAAAAGCAATTCAGGTTCACGGTAAAACGTTGTCCTTAATTTACAAAACGGAAGTCGCAAATCATGATACAAGAAGTTTATCGTGAGACAGTATAGCAAGTTTGAGTGAATTTTAGGGGTAAGCCTAGGATATTCCTTGCCTGTTAATTTAGTTCATTCAATAGCCGTAGTTTAGCAAACAACGAACAAGCCACTCTGGATTCAAGGCAACGATCTTCAACCCCAGCAACGAAGACCTTCCAATGCTCCAGACATTCGTAAGGATCGATAAACCGACAAAAGAACGTGGCGATCTTCAGAGGAACTGATGAAAAACGATTTTCGAATGCGAAATATTGAGTGTAAATACACGATGGATACACGATGAAATAACACAGCCAACAGTAAAAGTAAATCAGGTTGCTAATGCAGAAAGATGGATGTTAATAACACCAACAATGATGTTGAATCTGGAGGTGGAACTAAGAATTCATCTCAAGAAGAATTCAGTGGAATAAGCCTAGATATGTGTCGTTCGTCATCATCAACAATTTGCAGAATTTGCCAAGATACTAAAAGCTCAACAGAACAGTTGATTTCCCCTTGCAAATGCGCTGGAAGCATGGGGTTCTTTCACGTTACTTGTCTCGAGAAATGGCTAGGCCACTCGCAAAGCAACAAATGTGAAGTATGCAAGTTCGAGTATAAGACAGTGCGCATATCAAAGCCGTTCAAAGAATGGATACAGACAGGTTGTAGACAATCTGAAAGGAGGTATGCATTGGTGGATTTATTGTGCTTTTCATTGCTGACTCCATTGGGGTGTTTAAGCGCGTGGCTCTGTATCCAAGGAGCTTCACAATATTACGAAAGCGGACAGCCATGGACTGGATTTGGCCTAATAATGTTGTCAACTTTCTTGTTGATAATGTACTTGTTTTGGGCCTTAATTACCATTAGGTACCACGCAATGACGTATAGGAAATGGCAGAGAAGGAACCAAACTGTCCAGTTAGTGTTTGAAAATATGGACTCCACTGTGACTCTTGTGTAAAATTGGATGCAATTATGCTCATTAAAAGCCATTTTGGGACAGCTGCACTTTCATTTGATAAAGATTAGCTCAAACTCCGACATTGAACTGATTTGTGAGCCAGCTAAAGTTGGCCTTGCAAATAAAGGCATCTATAAGGCTTACATCATCAATAGCAGTGCAGAATTCCTTATTCTGAGGGGTTTTTTATTCACTGCATCAACCCCCTTTTCAGTCAACTCGGCAATAAGTGTTGAGTCCACATAATATGTAGGCCTATTATTTTTAGACGATTTCGCAAAAGATGGCGGATATGATGGATCTCTTTCACGAAATGTATCATGGGATTAACCTCCTTGGCACTGCTTATATTAGAAATTCCAACGGCTAGATATTTCGTAAGTGCCGTTGTTAATTTTGGTATCCATGCGTTGCCAGGAGGCGTCTTCCTATGATGCATTGCGTGAATGGCTAAGCTCACTTGACCTAATGCATGAAATTAACATAACATCAGCAAACTATAGCTTCTAGAAATTTAACGGCCTAAAATTTTTCCAATCGCAGTCAAGCTACATTCACTAATTTAGGTAGCTGAAGGTTGCGAGGGTAAATGTAAAATCTTGCATTGCGTGAAATCCTATCCAGCATCTTCAGTAGAATCACCGATCGCTTTCTAATTTCAAACTAGAGCTACTCTGAGCTTGAGATTCAGGAGCGTTCGTTAATGTGTGATCATCACTGCGCATCCATCGTCCTTTCTTGAATAATGAATTTCGGGCTAAAGTTCGAAAGCAAGTATTGTAAGAAAGCAATTATGGCATTACTGCTGAGTTGAAAGTCGATTCAAATAAGTCTCTGTTGCACAACAACAATACCTCCCTAAAGTGCATCTAGCTATAACTACTACCTGAAAAGCAAAATTGAAATGAAAACTATTTTGTCATAGCAAATCAGATATTGAACTGAATAACTACGGTGCAGTCGTTCCAATTCTTTTCCTTTGCTTTTTATATTTTTCATTACTCGCATTGTTGTAAATAACAATTCGATTCAAATCCATTGCAGTTATTGTAATTTATCTTTGTCCGTTTCAATATACACTGGTCTGATGTTTTCGGTAAATCTTAACTCACAATTGTTCCGTCTAGAAGAATCGTCCGGTTAAGAATACCTTGCAAGATAAAAACCAGCCAAGGGAATTTCATGGGAGAACTAAAGCGTTCACTTTTAAAGTGAATTGCAAATTTGAATCAATGCAACGATGCAAGGTTAATCTCGTGAAACATTTTATATTCATTGAAAGGATCATACTTTTAGGAGGGAGAAGTCAAAACCTAAACACGCTCTGATCAAAATATGTGGCGTATTCTATTCAAATAAGACAGATACCCACCGAGATCGGAAACGAAGTCGAACTTTTCCTTTCCGAACGGAGACGATTGCGGCCTATTCAGCTTGACAGGACTTTGCTGACCATTGTCACTCTCACTGACATCCGGGAACGTGCAGCTGACAGTTCTCTTCCGCCTCTTTCTCTCCTTGCGTTTCTTCTTCCTCTCCCCCGTGCTCGCGTGGCTACTCGGCGAAGACTTGACGTCACTTCCCATACTCATAATAGTCTCCAGGTTTCGTTCTTTCTCTGCATTAATGGCTGCGGCTTGCTGCAATATGTCAACAACACGCTCCATGCCGATGATCTCTTCTGCGTTAGATGCAAGTTCCGCCGATAAGCTTTGCTGGTCGTCGTTATTCTCCGACTCACCCTTGACTTTGTCAATATTTGTTGGTTTTTTATCTTTGCAGTCCTTCCCCTCTCTTTCGTATTCATCAGGGGGGTTGCTTCCTGCTGTTGACAACTCCTCTGCAGGGTTATCATCCTTCTTATTTAGTGCATCACTTTTGTTGCTTTTCCCCTTGGCATGTTTACCAGTCTGGCCTTTCCTCTCCCCTTTTCTCCTCTTTGCACCCCTTTCACTCTCTTTTGCACCCCTTTCGACTACCATTGAGACTTCTTCCACGTGTTTCACTGGGTCGTCACTCCTCTCAATCGGCTCATCATCTGGTAACTCGTCACTTCCGCCGAATCCAGGAACACCTAAAACGAAAAAAATCATCGTGTTTGAAGGATACCGAGACTATAAAGAAGCAGAAATACAGTTAATTCTCTCTTTAGCCCCCAGTCAATCAACGCCATCTCTTATTCACCCCCTTTCAGGATAAATACCTATTTAGCAGCCTCTCTCTCAATTAGATCCCACAATCGTTAATGATTCAGAAAGATACAAAGTTGGGAAGTTTCCAGCTGGATACGTCGCATAGCTATTATGAGATAAAAACTCAGATGCTAACCTTTATGCTACTGATAGTGTCTATCTACATTTGTACCAGCATTATAATGTGGAAGCTAACTGTGGTCTAGTAGACAGCATTTTGAAACATTCTGTACAGCAAAGAGGTGCGATCAGACATACTTGGACCTCATGCTGATATGTTTAGCGTTGTAGAACATGCTACCGTTTCAAGGCTAAGTCTTAGTCATACTATCTAACACGTTCAATTGCTACTTGCTCATTTACTTGTATACCTATTCGATCACTAACTGTAATAATGAATGTAGTTGTCTTACACATTCCAAGAAAGGAAGAACTTACCTAAGATGTCACCGACTTCCATCGAGTCGTCAATATTCTCAATTTTGACTTCAGGAAGCTTGCTTCTCGCATTAGAAGGCCTGCCTCTTGCCCCCTTTGTCTTTTCTCTCCGCTTCTCTAGACTTTTAGTCTTACTTTCTATTTTCCCGATAGGCGAGTTTTTTCTTTCCCTCCATGCTTGAGTTCGGTATTCACTTACAGATTCGTCATCTTCTGCAGATTCCTTGCTGTCAGTTTTCTCGAACGGACTCCTGTCTTTTCTCTTCCGTCTGTTGGGCTTCTTTTGTTGTGGGGTCCTGTTCTGTTCTGGAATTTCTACGTCGTCTTCTTTAGCACTGCTACTGTCGCTCTGCTCCTCCTCAGGTATCGGTGATTGGTTGTGTTTATCTCTAGCACGTCTCAACCTGTGCGGGGCAGCACCTTCACTTGACGGGGAATCTAAAAGTAAGGTGCAAAATGAATGGAAATACCATGATCACCCGATTATGCCCCTCTTTTAGTGCGAGTTCAAATTTAGCCCCTCTTTCAGGATGAATTTATTTCTTTCCATTACGGAAACACTTACAACAAAGACGTAGAAATAATGGATATAATTTCTGAATATGTAGAAGGACAGAATTGAAGATGTTTGATGAAGGTAAATTGGTAGAACAGTAGCTCCTTTTTAAGCTTTAAAACACGTTTTGTGTTGTTTTTATCAATCTTGAATAAGCCCCCCTTTCGAGAAAGCCGTGATATTGAATAGGCACTCCTCCTCTCTTTTGAATAAGCCCACGAGGGCTGAATCAGATTACGGTATTTGAATGTGTATTGCTGTTGCGCTTTCATTCGCAGCCAAACCACAGACTCGGTAGTCAGCAACCTCTGACGAATTCCGATATGGCGAACTGGTTTTTCGCTCACTACAGACTACGCTAAAGCAGCATTATGTTCCTTATCGTATGCAGTTAGTTAACTAGGAGATTACTAAGAGCACGAAATAAGTTAACTAAGAATTGATTAGAGATAGCTAAGAGATTAGAGTTATTGTTGAAAAAAAGTATATCGTTAAGAATAAACAGGGAGGGGCAGTTATTAGAAATAACAACAAGAGGGCGAATCATTGAAAGGAATAGGTAGCGTACCAGGGCCATGAGAAGGACTGTTTTTTCGCCGTCCGTTGCCACCTTTAGCTAAAATAATAAGGAAATATCAGACTATAGAATATTCGGTATGCACAATATGGGATCAATGGATTTTACGAAGACAGACTTTAAAATATCTAAGTGAAATTCAAAGCTTTGAAAATTATTTTGTTTCGCTATGTTTCAGATTTTTCCCGCCATCCTGAAGTTTTGCATCGATCAAAGACTTTCTGTTATCCTAAATATTTAAAAGTGATGCAGGATCCTAAAGAGGAGTTTCTTTTGTGCAGAACTGTTGTTGATTGTTGATAGGCAAATACGTTGACTATCTTCGTAAGGTACAGTGGTTTATGCACAACGCAAAAAGGGCCCACTGAATAGGTAAACTAATCGAGCAGTGCAACCCTTGTCCTCCCTCTCGATGTGAACACACCTCATGATTCCTTTTACCTTTTTGCCTGGAATTACAGAGAGATTGCTAATTCTCTCCTCACACTTTGAGACAGGTCTGAAGGTGGTTTCGAACCCGGGACCCTTTGAACAAGTGTAAAGTGATCTAACCACTCTGCCATCCCTGCAGCAACTCTGTCTGTGACGAAGTAGTTAATTCATATCCCGTTATTTCACTTACCAGAAATGCTCTCTTCCAGTGCAGTGATCAGAAACACATCTTGCATCGAGTTTCGAGTCGTTCTTGGCTTTACGGGGTGATTTTTAGCTTCAACAAACGGCGTCTCGACTTTCGGTGCAGTATAAGCTGATTTTGACAGAGTAGCCGGCTTTGGGGACACATGCGCTGGTTTGGGTGGTGTGGTTACTGATTTCACAGGGGCACTGGAAATTTTCAGGGGTGCACTTTGAGACTTGGATGAGGATGGCGTAGGCTTTGGAGTTGTAGGGCTTGGTGACTTGGCTGGTTTTTCTATAGGTGGGGCTGGCGTGGGGGAGGGTTGAAGAGGCATGGGTGGTGGTGATGATCTTCGAGGATTCGATCTCGATGTTTGACGCGATGGCGGGGAGCTCGCTCTTTGTCTTGAGGAAGGTGAGCTTCCACCATGTTTCGAACACGATGGTGAGTAAGTGGTTTGTCTTGCAGATAAGGATGGGGATGAACCCCTCTGCTTTGCTGACGATGGGGAGCTTAAACGATGACCATGACCACCTGGGGGCATGTCATGTTTGTATTTTGAGCTTGAAGGAGAATTCTGCAAGGAAACGTTGAGTTCAAAACATTAGATTGGCAGCATATTTGAAGGGCTAATGGCAACACTCTCGGTTTGTCTATTTCAATGATTGTTGAAAGGCAATTGAAACAAATTCCATAAAATATTTATGAATAAGTTTATGAATTACTGGGTTTCTGGTCCCACTCCGAACACTATGCCCATCCTTCCTTTTATGTTCGTTTTTGAAGGCTTTTTACAACTTTCTATCATAGATTCTTTCAATTTAGAATATATGAATTAAAATAAAACCAGGCTTAAATCAAGATTGCTTCAGTTACCTTAGAGCTTTGAGGATAGATCTACAGTACAGCAAACTCTGTACAAACTTTTAAATCACCTTTACTAGACTTTTTATTTAAAGAACGTTCTAATATATAGAACGCATATTGATGTATTATTTTAAGTATCTGCTAAAGCTTCAGCTCTTAAGTTTGCAATGCGCCTATCAGCCCCGTGGAAATATAGTGCAATATATTCAATATCATCATTATCAGTATGTAAAAAGCACTGGAGAACCTGCTTTAACTACAGATTAAATTTCTAAGGTATCTCAATATGAGAACATTTTAAATATACCTGTATGTTATAATACTAATAATACCTTGGAGCTGCCTCCGTTTTTCTTCTTGAAAGGGGTCGGACTCAACCCGGTTATAATATCGTGTTTTATCCACTCGTCATACCTAAAATCAAGCATATTCATATGAGCAGAGAAGTTATTTGAATAGAGAAGTTGTTTGAATGGAGAAGTTATTTGGATGGAGAAGTAATTTAAATGGAGAAGTTATTTGGATGGAGAAGTTATTTGGATAAAGGAGAATTTAGTTGAGTGGGGGACTCTTCGTTTAAGAATGGAAAAGCTTTCATATACAGTACTAACCAGGCAATAAGAAACAGAATGTTGCTAAACCAGGCTTCCTGATTTCTTATAAGAAGAGAGGAATCACGTGATTAACTTGAAAAAACTCAGCCGCACAGTCACTCAATTTGCATGAAATAACAAATCTTTGCAATGAAAAGCGATATGAATTTCCAAGCTGAAAAGTCTGACCTATAATTGTAGATACACTTCTATTTTGTGGGCTGAAGTTTCTTATAAGTCAGTTTATAAGTCACGGGTTGGTACTGCAGGTAAGTAAGTAATTAAGTGAATTCATACTGTACGTACTAGCCTTCGAAAAACCAGATGCCTCATTTCGAGCTGATATTAACAACATGCTTACTTTCATTTCAAATATGTATGAGCGGGAGAAGGACGGGTTTAAAGGGCAGCTTCATACCTGTGATTCCATCCACGATAGTGAACGAAATAAAAAACATCCGGTGTCAGGTCCATATCCATAGCCATTACCTGAAATCAAAAAAGACTGCAGCTTATAATTTGCTATGCTTTTCTCGTACCACTCTGACGATTGTCAGACAGGACCATAAGCTTACGTAGATTTTGTATTTTGCTGTGTTTCTCATTTTCCTTGCTTAATCAAATGGACACTAACACCAATTCGCTTACGTCAAACTGGTGACCACTGGTGACGACTATTGGATAAACAACAGATCCTTTTTTGTGGCAGCGAATCTGACTAAAAGTAGAAAATTAAAATTTTTCTTGGACTGCAATTTCGGATTTCTTTCAGTTCATTTGCATTAAGTTCTTTGTATAGATGTGGAGGACATAAACAAACTGAACGCAGTTTCCAACAATATCCAGGATTCATTTCTCGAACCCTTCTTTTATCGGAAGGGACTTCCTTTTTTGAGAGGGATTTTGTTTTGATTCTTTTGGTAGCGTTGCTGAAAACAGTGGGTTTAGAAGGCCTTCCACTCCTTCTGCTGTAAAAGCTCGATTACCAAAATTATATGCCCTAAATGTTGACAATTCATTTTTTGAACAATCACATCACAAAATTGTATTTTCAGAGCAATATCTACTGTACCTTAGCCTCGTAGGCTCTGTGGGTCTTTCCTTTGCCATACTTGACAAGAATCTTAGCTCCGATCGGGTATCTTCCATCCTCCGTCATGGTTATTTCCCCTTCGCTTTTGGCATCAGAAAAATCCTTCTCACTCAAAACAGAACTCTGTGGGCTATTCACGATATCCACCAACTCGTCTCCTTCAGAGTTCTTAGCCTGGTCGCTGTCCACCGAACTCTCATCTCTTTTCAACATCGTATCCAGATCGACAGAACTACTTGTGCTCTCGTCTGATGATTCAGCAGAGGAGGCTAGTCTCCGTGCAGACTTTACTGGCTCGAACGGCAGATCCACTGGGCTTCGTCTCGGTTTACTCGACCTGGTTTCCCGTTTCTCCACCTCCGAGTCACTTTCGTTTTTGCTCTGCATCCGAGTTAGTCGCTTCGTGTGGGTGTCGGTGTCCGAATCGCTTTCTGACTTCTTGCTCTCCGCTTTTTTTGCCTTCTCTTTTACTGTTTCTTTTGCAGTTTCAGAGTTTTTTGTTGTAGGGGGTGTCATGTCGGTGGCACGCTCAAGTTCTTCGTATGGATATAAATACCTTGAAATATAGCAAGAAATTCTATTTCTAAACATACCAGAGTAATTTGCCTTTAGAACCACCCTGTGAAACGTCTGAGCAGTACTTTGGATAATGTCCAGTATACCGAGAGGATACTATCAGTACATCTGAGGGTGTTCAGTACTATGGGGGGATACCATCATTATTGCGGAGGGGAGAACTGAATATCCTCCAAAGTGCTAATTGTATTCCTCCATAGTACTGAATACCCTACGAAGTACTGATGGCATCCCCCCACAGTATTGATAGCATCCCTCCACTCTAATGGACAACCTCCACAGTACTGAAGGTATCCCCACAGTACTGAACACCCTCCAATGTACTGATGCTACCTCCCACAGAAATGAACATCCCCTACCAGGGTATGAAAAATAATGTCTTCCTGCGACCGAAAAATCGCCTGAATGCAGTGGTTCATAACATACCAAAACATTCCTAAATACAAACAAAGAAGATAATGCTTCGCTCTCTTTGTTGTTTGAAAGAAGTAAGCTATTTTCGAAAATTTCCTGCTGGAATATCATGTCAAAAATTTCCTGCGACCAGCGGTCACACGGTCGAGTACTTTTTCAAGCCCTGTGACCTCCACAGTACTGGAAGTCAGGCAAACATCCGGCGGCTGCACTTCTATATAAAAAGTGATACGCAAGCTTGTCCGTAAATTCACTGAGAAAGGGGTGGAAATTTTTCAAATCCTAGGTCCTAGGATTTTAAAAAAGGGGGTAATTTTAAACATTTGGACCGTGAATTCAAAAAAATTTTTTTACACATATAAAGTTCAGAGAGTTGTTTTATATACTTCTTGATATTTTATTGCTCAGTATCAAATCATACTGTGGTGTAGTATTCCTATTCAATGTTAACCAAATCATGAACCCTTTTTAGAGTAGGCCTAAACCTGGCTGGTATAGCTTTGCTGGTGAGCAACAAAATGAATAGAGGGCAGGCACCGGGTAGTAAATCTGCTCATTCTGATTGACTGCACTCACACTAACTCTACATATACGATATAGGCCTACTAGGCTAGGGCCTGCTGCATTTATAAATGTCTTCTGTCTGACGACACCACAGCCTGCCACCCACCGGCCATGCATGAGCGAGAGCATGAGCGAGAGCACCACAGCCTGCTCGTCACAGTCCATGCATGTGGAAAACGTCCAGCTTTTTGCTCTGTAACTTCATAGTAACATTGAATTCCCTCCAAACATGCTTGAAAAAAGTCGTTACAATATTATGATTTATGAACAACGATCGGACCCAACAGTCTCTTTTGGAACTCGAGGCTTAGAGAAAAATCGCGGGAAAAAAGAAGGCCTAAAATACCTAATACAATGTTTGATAATACGGCATGATTGGAAGATCCCAAGGCGAGAAAACTGTTTCTGCTACGGCTAGTGCATTTTATGGTGCTGGTAAGATGGTTTAAGCCAAAGTTATTTGGGCCTAGGTATTTTACATAACATAATAAATTTTCTTCAATCAGCTAGACTGGAGGGTTTGGATTTGGATTAGATTTGCTGGGCCTACATTAAACTAATTTAAAAATACTACCTATAAGGCATTAGACTTCTTTTTATTAAGGTCTACGTAAGTTGGTAAAGCACTTTAAATGCTGGTAAGGTAGATTTGAAATACTACTGAAATACCACGGTAACTACACGACAGAAAGCAATGATTAATGGTCAAACAAGGCCTACATTGAATTTGAGGTCTATAGGCTTTTGATGAGATATTTCATATTTCTGTTAAAGAATCTTAAGTTGGTGGAGTATGAATTAGGGAATTAGACCTATCAGTAGTAAAAGCTTCTTTTTGTAAACTCCAGAATATGTAAGACAGTAAATTGATCATTGAACAAAAGCATTGTTAGGTTTACAACTGAAGTTTGTAGATAATGATGATAATTAAAACTATAACCAAGCATTTAAGTTGTGTTAAATTTAAAAATATAGATTTTCTGTTGTATTTTGAGTATTTGGTGATTTTTTAGTATTTGAGGACTTATTTTGTTATTATTTCTTAAGAAAAATCGTGTTTGAAATATCAGTGATTCTGGAAACTAGGGGTATATAAGTCTAAAACGTTGCGATAAAATGTCAGTGAATAGGGTCTAATTGCTTAGTTATTTCTCAGTGAAAAGGGTATATTTTGAAAACATCAGACAAGCTTGCGTATCACTTTTTATATAGAAGTGCAGCCGCCGGGGGCAAACAGCACACAAAATATATTTCACTACAGGTACTCGATGTAACACTCACCGCTTGTAGAAATTTCTGATGTTATATGATGCTGTCGTTGGAGGATTGGTCAGACCCATCTCAACGTAAATTGATCGCCACTTCGCGAGATTCGTCACCTGAAAACAAACGACATATTATCAGGATTGCAATCAATATTTTGATAAATTGTTGACAGAGAAGACTTTTTAAGTCTAGCGTAGTGCACATTTGTATCTAAAGGACTCTCCAAAAATTAATGTTGTAAATCGAAACGATTTTGAAACGCATTTGTTACGATCTACGAAGGATTTTGACACGAGTTATGACGATTTGCTAAAACTGAGAAGGGATTTAAAGAAATTCTCTTTATATAATTTACAATGATATTTGAACACAAAAGACGATATTTTTACACGAATATGAAGCCTAAGTCTGAAAATCAAGATAAACATCCAAAGATGAAACATGAACTTTATGATATCATCACCTACCTCATCCATGCCCCCATTTTTCATAACAATTTGATAAAGTTTGTAAAGATTTATCGGTTTGTAACCCAATATCGGCGGTTTAGTGATCGGTGTACCTGCAAATAGATTAAAATCTTAGAATGAAGAAGGTGTAGTGAGCCCAGATCCAGAAGGTCCTATAAGGACTAGAATGCAATTAAACGGACAGAGTTTTGCTACACAAATGAAATTGAATTGAATTCATTTTTGACAGCAATAGCTGAAGAAGTAACAGATATTCCTACTTTTTGAAATTTGGGAAACTCTTGAGGTTTAGGAAAACAAACTACCAGAAATTGATTCTCATACCAATTTGAGTCAAAGAGTACTTAGGAAAAGACGATTCTATAGTAGATCTCATTTAACGCATTGCAAAACGGGAATATACTCCTTAGCGTTGCATAGCTATCCACATTACAATATTTTGTAGCTGGATTAACCTATAGTGGTTAGCTTTGGTAGCTATAGGCTAACAAGGATAAATTTCTATAATGCATGGAAGAGTAAACCACAGTTTATAGAGGGTGATGGTTTAGGAACCTACTGTTATCTTTTTGTAGTTGTTTTTCAAAAATCCAGGGTGCAATTACGATTGCCTTGCCACAGTTACGGTTTGAGAATAGAAATAGAAAAACTATAGAAAATAGAAAAAAACTACTTTAAGCTCCTGTAGCTGTTTATCAAAAAATACTCCTCATCAATGTAAAGTTTTATCATGTTCACCTCCATTTTTTGTAGGCAGTGTGTACATGCAAAACACTAACAGCCAAGAGAGGTGATGAGGCATACTTAATTGTTGCACCTTCAGGTACTGTTCAAGATAAAATGTGAAACAAAGATGTACAAGAATAAGTTTCCTAACCATCTACTTCTATTAACTATGGGCATACATTGTGGACTTTCAGGTACGGTTCAACATCCAATGTGGAACAAAGACAAAAGAGAAGTTTGGATCTCGTAAAAAATCTAGGGTAATTGTTCAAAGTATAGAATAGTGTATGAAGAGTCAAGTAGAAGAATGAAAAAGTGTACCTTGCTCTTCCATCAAAGCATACAGCTTGCTGAGAAACATATCTTCATCAGGTGTTGGTTTAATCTCTTCATCAACCGACTCTTCCTCATCGGATGAAGAAGGTGCGTTTTCGGTGAGGTCGACTTGCCAGCCTCTAGGCAGCTCACCGTGGTCGTAATACATCAGAGCCCTCTCGATCGCTGCTCTCAGAATAGGGTCGATCTTTATATCACCTCGCATGTAACTCAGCAGTGGCTCTTTGTCTTTCGAGAATGCTTTCACGTCATTCTTGTTGACAGAGATCCTGAAAAATAGTGTTTCCGTCCGATCAGTTATTGCAAAGTTTAAAATCAGCGATTAAGATTTAATGAATGCAAGTTTAATAGACAGGGATCGAGATTTACTGATTGGGGGGGGGGGAGGATGGCCGAGTAGTTGGATCACTCGACCCTTGATCAAAGGGTCCCGGGTTCAAACCACCTTCAGACATATCAGAGTATATGAGGAGAGAAATTGCCAGCTCTCTGCAATCCCATGCTAAAATGCAAAAGGAATCGTGAGGTGTGATTGGGTGGCACTGCTCGATTAGTCAACCTATTCAGTAGACCATTTGTGCTTTGCACATAAACAAATACCTTATGAAGTATATTTGCCTATCAACATCAACATCGAAGATTGTAAGATTCGAAATCAGCAACTATACGCTTTAGGTCACGTTTTTGTACGTTTCTGCAATCTTCGCTGATAAAAATAGCAAATGTTCATACTACCTCGTTTCTATACGAGTTTTTGAAATGAAACACCCACGCAGAATAGTTGTTTATCTTCGCCTTTAGGCAAGACGCCAGTCTTCAGGATAGAAGCATAAACAGCTGAAAAACCGTCAGACCTTCTAACAGACCACTGATCACACTTGCAAATCTCTATCAAACATGATAAGATACCAAGTAGAAGCCAGGTATTAGGACGGATAACGCAGAATATACGTATTCAACAAAATCTTCGCTCGCTACCGTAGCAGCTCTTATCGATTCATTCAAAGCGATCCATGTATTTGAAGAGCCACCTGCCGAAAGTTCAATGTTAATACTAAGCTCATGATAAACGTTTTCACTAGGAAATCTTCCACAGACATCAATTAATAATGTGCTTAATTCTCGAGTTTTCTTCTTTTTAGCATGTCTCTGTCGACAACGCCTTGAAGGATCTATTCAACACTCTATATTGTAACAGTGATTAGATCTTCTCAATTATATACCATGAGAGAGAGGCTGCAATTTCTCGAAGAGGCGCCTCCTGAATGAAAGAGCCTCTACTCCACCAAGAACATTGTTTGATAAGCACCCCTCAAATAAGTGCGCATCACAATCAAAAAAATTCCCAAAGGATTTTGGGGTAATATTTCCCAGGTTCCTTTACGCTAAGGGCAAAATTTGCAAAAATCTAAGATAGTAGATTTGGTGTGGAAAGTGGTACATTAGTCTATAAATTTGTTCAGGGATTCTGGAGACCATGCTTTAAAAAGCGCCCTCCCCCAAGGTTGAGGGAGTTTTTTGAACACCCCGCTGCTACGGCTAACAATGGACATGCGAATGTTCAACGAGAAAGCAGAATGTCCTCATTGATATGTGTGGTAAGTAATGTCAGTTTCAGACGAAAAATGGTGTTTGTAAAGATAAGGTAACCATACACGTTAGTTGCAAGATGGGCTTCTAATTTATGCGTGAAGTGTTTAGGATGATCAGAGAGGAGCAATCACGACAAAGATCCATTGATCAATAGACTTGTGTTTGGTGCACTGTGGAACTTATTTTACAGACAATATCAAGAGTTACAAAGTAACTGAAAATTAAAAGGGAATACCTACCTCTTCCCGTCTTTAAATGATTGGATCAGCATCTGGTCCTTTTTCACCAGTAGTGCTTCGGCATATCCTTTGTGGAGACACTAAAAATATGGAAACATGAATTATTATCATCATCATCATTGAAATTTAATCATTGATGAAAAGAGATGTTTATTCTTTTTACAATCAACTAAATCATAACAATTAAGTAATCAATCTCACCAACGCAGGAAACCAGCTTTTTCTTCTCTCTCCCAACTCTACACAAAACACCTTGAATGAGAAAGAGTAAAAACTCAACAAAATCTTTTTAAACAAATATAACTATAAGGAGTGCTTACACCCGTGCTAATTCGTCTTTATTGGGTGCATTGGAAGACACTTTAAAGAGACCTGCCTCAAAATACCTTTCCAGTTTCAAAAACATTCAAAACATTTTCCCATCTCTTATTAGTGGCAAAGGGTTAAAAAGAGCTCCAAAACACACTCCGAAAAAGGAAAGCATCAGTTTTTTTGCCACAGAAAGCCACAGAAAACAAAATGGCTTCCTAGTTCAGGTTGTTTTAAAAGTTCTCTTAGTTCTGAAAGACGTAGTGCTACGGTTTTTTAGTTTTCTCGGCATGTTTAGAGGTTAGTTTCTTATAAAAATGTATTTAATACTTGAAGAAAAGGATTGGCCAAATCTTTTTATAGATGGTTTTCAATGATAGATATAAATACAGTTGTATAAACGCAACAAAATCACCCATATCTAACTCTGACTCTCAATGTTACCTTTCCAAAGGAAGACTCGCGTTTTTTCTTCGCAGTTGTAAGAGCTAGTTCATCTGTCTCATCTTCATCAAAACTACTGAAAAAAATATAATCTTGTAAAAATACCTAAATATGCAAACAAAACAAATCGGAAGAACTTGGATACGTATCTGTAATGCATTCATTTAAAATGAAGTAAACATTTTAAAGTAGAGATTTTAGAATATTCTACAAAGAATAGTCTAGAAAAGGTAGTATTCGGAAAAAGGTACTCGTTAAGATATGCTACAAATCTCTAATCAGAACTCAAATTACTAGCTACCAAAGAAAGAGAAGAGAGAACATTTACTTTGTTTGGTCCAATATTCATACTTTCATCATTATATAAGAGAGTAAAGAAATCAAAGGAAACGATCTAAGAGAATAAAGAAATCAGAGGAAAATTCGGAAACATAGCGAAACATGATAGCTATTGAAGTTCCCGTCTGACATTCATCAGAGTAGTTCGTCAGGAAAAGCATTAAAATGAAATCTAACAAATTGTTACACTAAGAGGTGGATGAGAATCTAGAAAACGGTTTCAACTCATCAGCAAAGGCTGCTATTAAGCACTGGATAAGCAGTAATCATAGATGACCAATCCCATACCAACCTATTGTGTGATGATATTCTAGGTCTTTTTCTACTTTTCTCTGTTCTTTGCTAAAAAAAGGAGATAGAGGAAAGGATGTGACAATATTGACGGTTACATAAAAATCTAGGGTAGCTTGCCTTTCAAACATCGGCATTAATAAACAAATACAGAATGGGTAACTTACAGAGGGGAAACTTGATCAAGTTAATTTGCAAGAATGAAAAATAGCATAGTAGGATTAGAGTTAACAACCACTGATTTGATGCCTTAATGCTTCACAAACTGAGCGACTCAGGCAATCCATTTAATTGACCAACCTACGTACAACAATCTCATGAATTGTAGAGTAATTCAGGGTAAAAGGGGTCAGGGGGTAAAATGGGTCATTCTGTATAAAATGCTTCAGAACTACCGCAGGCTATGCTGGGGAAGCAAAATAGAGTTACCCCAAGTTGATTGTTATTCAGCAGTCTAATGGAAGCACGATAGTCTTTCTTCGTGGTGCTGTGTTCTGCAACATCTTATACAGTATGACCCATTTTACCCCTGACCCGATTTGCCCCAAGTTACTCTACCACCTCTCGCAGCTTGTGGGGAAAATGCCGGGAAAACAAATCCTTTTTGGTGCGACTTATGGTATAAATTATATATATAGAAATCATACAATAACAATTCGAGTAACCCCCCTCTTACATGACCTATCAACTAGTAATAACAAATAAGCATCTTAGACATACCCTTGAAACTGGTGCCCCAAAATTCTCTGGATTGTTCAATGGACGATTATCCAAATTCTGAAGTCATAAAGAACATAAAGAATGAAATTTTTTACAACAAAATTTTCTAGTGTAAGATTCATCACAAGTCGATTACAAAGTAGAAAAAAAACAGATATGTAATGGAGCTTGATATTACACAAAACAACTTCAAAACATCTATACACACCTCGTCTTCCTGAAAATGTCTTTCTCCCTTCAAGCATAAACTTGTTCTTCTTAAAGTCTTTTCATCTCCATCATCGAAAACTACATGGATAAACAGAAAAGTATTATCAATTTGAGAATCTAGCACCATCAAATCAGTACGAATTTGCCATTCGAATGCAAAATCACTAATGAAAGTTACTCTCCATTCTATAGGTGGTGAATTGATGAAGTATATTTGACAACTTTATTCATATCAGATGGTATTTCAAATGCAAAAAGCACATCTGGTAAAGCTTCTACAAGTAAGAAATATTTGAAAAAAGGAAGCTATATCAAAAATCAAAATTGGGAAGGGGTATTATCATAACTGTTATTATCATATGTTGTGGCCTTTAAGTAACAATTTAACTTTATATTAGTTTAATCATCTCTGATTCAATCTTTAAAAAAAACGTTAATCAACATAATCCCTTTATCCCTGGAGACATTTTTGGTAAAATTTTCATGTTTTGAAGTCCTTTCTGGCCCCAATAATAGCAGAGAAGCCTCAGAGACTTACCAACTGTGTATTGACTGTTATCTGTCAATTTCACGATCGTTCCTTCTGCATATTCATTATCTTGCTGCTTCACTTTTACCAAGGAATTCAGCTGGAAATAAAGAACAAATTTTATAACAAATTGGAAGATTGCAATGAAATAGAGTTAACATTAAGAGATGTATTTCAAACAGACACACACAGACAAGATTTTTATTCCAGCCCTTATCCCTGCTAGCAGTATTGAGCGGCCTGCAGATTTGTCTTCTACAATTTTCCCTTTCCCTTGCCATCCCCTTCTCCAGCTCCCCCACCCTCATATCATTCTTAACCACATCCTTCCATCGATTTGCTGGTTTTCAACTCCCTTGCATCCCTGCTACTTTCATTGTAAATATTCTACCCACTTCTGCATCCTCACTTCTCAATAGTACTATTCTCCAATGAGTTCATCAAATTCGATCCCATCATGCTTTGTGTGCATGTATTGAAATCATTTTTTTGTTATTGTTCTCGTGTATATAATATCATGCAAAATATTTGTCTGAAATTCGATCCCGTCATGCTTTGCATGAATACATCATATTTTTGGTTATTGAGAAGAGTGCTAAACCACCTCAAACACTGTCACCTTAACCATTCTTTTGTCGACTCCACCCTTTCTGCAACATCTAAGCTACTAATCCTACAAACACCACACATAATGCTCAGCATCTTTCTCTCGATAGAAGTTAGTTATTAAATCTTTTCACACACACTCTACAATTTTCTGTCTTATATCCTAGAACACTTCTAACACAACCCTAATATAATCTACCCTTCTGTTTCAACTCCAGCTTTCTTCCACACAGCAAAACTCCTAATTCCTTGAAACTCCCCTAAGCTGCCTTCACTCTACCATGGAAGGATTTTAGAAAATTTTGTGGGTTGAAATCATCTACCCGTCTCAGCTATGTTTTTAATATTGCTTGTTATTGATAAACAAGAATGGCTTATTTAGTGAAAGTTAATTAGTGGGGCACTGGTAGTTATCAACCCCTGAGTTACCAACCTTGCAGATGATTCACTTATAAGATTTTTTATCCAATGGAGTTTTGAACTCTAAAGGAAACAATCAGCGGTTGGGGCTCTTGTAGGAAATTTTCCCTCAAAACTTTTCAAATGTACTCTACCCTAACTACCTGGCCTGCAATGGGTCTGGTTATTTAATGCTTTGAATGATTAGAAGAAGAACATTTGTAGAGAGAGCCAAAGAGGGTTCACTGAAGTTTTGTCATTACCATATTATCAAGGCCAAACCAAGAAAAAACTAATCACAGAAATTCTTTATCTAAAGTTAAGTCAAATGATTGAAAAGAATAATGAAAAAATACAAAATGAAATCACCTTTAGTGGTCCATCAATGTTCTCATCGTTTGAGAAACAAAAGCTTCCACTCTTCAGGAGAACCTAGATGAGTCAGATAAAAACGAATTAAAGGGTAAAAATAAAGACCAGTAAGGTTTCTTTCATGAAGTTCATTATCATCATGTTTCAAGGAATGTTGACAAGTTCACATCTAATGATATATGATATCATTGAAAGCTTCTGCTGAACATCTGAAGGATGAATGTGCTGTTTTTATGGCTCTATTGCGTTACGTATCAAGTTACAACAGCTGTCTTCCAAGCTAATTATAGCAGAATAATGTGCACACCCTCCTTCTTCTCATAAGCAGTCTCATATTTATCACATGGGTAATAGCTTCTGCATTGTAATCTGGGAACACTTTCTTTTCCTTTCCATTTTTTATGACTCTTTTAATTTTAGTATTTCAGTTTTTTCTTGGTACAGAACTCAATGATGGCAAGGAAAATCGGACACATAGCGAACTTATATCTCAAAGTATAAGGGAACACTTTAACCCCAAACCCTCCTGTGGGGATGCCCCTGCATTGCATGTAACATAGAAGCAGTCATTTCCATCTATGGATAATATCCTGTAAACTTACTTTGCATTTGACAAGTTTTTTGGTAGCTTTGACAGTAGCTTCACAAAAAGCTCCTTTGAATTTGGCACTGACGTCAGTACCCACGGCAATGAATGGCGGCTCCTCTGTAATCTGTCATGAAGGAATTAATGTTTAAGGAGTTAATAGAAGCAGGCACAAATCAAGGGGGAGAGCTATGGTTGCCCCCAAAGAGAAAAAGTTAATGTAAATACAGAATCATATTAAGTGACTTCAGCGAGGAGGATAACAGATGGATTTATCTATTAATAAACTTGTTGGATTGTTGCTGCGGCTATAGACTGTCATGCCTATCTTACTCGTTATTTCTATGTGACATTGTCTTTAATAGACTATTTAAAAACTTCAGAATAAACAATATCATTATATACAACTTGCTGGAAATCCAGTGAAGTTTTTACAAACCCTGAGAAAGATTATTTTACGAAATGTTATTTAGGTTTAGAAGTTTTTTATTTTTGTGAACATTATTTGTGCATTGTTTGGTTCTATAACACAAGACTGAGTGAGATAACAAGTTTTTTGTAGAGACAAAGGTTTTGAGATAAAGAAGGATTTGGGAACTCAATTGTGATCATTGGCAAGAATATAAAAACCAAAATCCTAGTGATATCATGGCATGGAAATGCATTCCTTAGGCGGACCAAAATTTACAAACTGGCAAAATCACTGAGATTGAACTTGTCTGAAAGCAACATTTTCTAGGTATATTCTTGGCTTATTTAGCATATAATCTCAAAAGTAGACATGAGGGAATTATTTTGCGCTTCATAGTTTAATGGCCTAGCACATATCTTATTGGATTTTTTCCTATGTTTCTGTGTGGTTGAGAGCAAACATAAAAGTCATGTGGACTACTGTTTGCATCTGTACAGACAAGCTGAACAACTAGGCATCAAAATGTGCAGGGAAAATGTTGTATGATCAAGGGAAACTTTCCAGTTTTGCCAGACTTGAAATGGAATACATTAGCTGTAGTTTTCCTTATGACAGGGATTTCAATCAACATTTTTGAAGTTTAGAATTTTCTGTTGATCGCATTTCAAGCATTCTTTATAATAACCAGTAAAATTAGTTTTAAGCTGGCTGTTCAATATCCCTCTATTTTAGGGCTAAAATGATTTCCAATTTATGAAGCAGTTTTTCTATCAGTTATATTAACTGCTACAAACCTTACACTCCCTTGACCTCTCTGTTAAATTGATTATTTTGCAATCATTTGTCAGTCATATGGTTATTTCTATGAAATTCTTAAATTGAGCTTCGAAAATGGTCAGCCATGGCTTGTTCATAAATGTTTAAGAAAATTGAGGATCGTGCTCTTATAAAGTGATTCTTACAAAAAGAGTATAAATGATCAACAACATAACATACTAACCAGGTTGGAAATTTTTTTCATTTCAGCGAATAGCAAGAGACCAATATGGAATACAAGATTTTGCACACGGCACAGCACAACTGAAATTTTCAACTTTGCACCTGGCTAGGGGAGTGAACCACTGAAAGGGGGTCCTTTTCTATACAGCAATGTGTTCACCTTAACCAAAAATTACATATTGTGCACCAACTCACTTGAAAAATCCCTGGTGTACAGCACATGTGCCGTACCAACAAACAAACCACTTCATTGCATACTGGTGAAGAGACTGAAAGAATATTACAGGCCAAAATGGTTTATACTTACAGCCTTCTTCTCAAGGTGATATGTTTTTATATAGCTAGCTAATTACTCTCACTTTTTGAAGTGCGATGCTGCAAGCTTATTTCATTATAGTTGCATATCATGGTGTAAAGTTAGATCTTTAGCACGCAGTACAAACCTTACAACCTGGCATATTAGTAAATCTTTAAGCAAACGAATAAAAAGGGTTTAACAGAAAATTGATGAATGGTTGATGACATGCACTTCACAACTCACTTTACCTTAACCCAGATTCTATTATATAATAGGGGTTGTGTGATATGACTGTCTTTAAGATTGTGTATGTGAACACTTCCTTCAATCAACTAATGACCATAGGAAGACACTCACAAGCACAATATTCGACACAACAAACTACGACACAAAAGATCCGTCGTTGTGACCTCACTCAATCAAAAGTTTTATAATTAACAGTCCTTTTGACTGAGTGAGTGTTGGGTTTAGGCCATTCAATTCTCGAACAACTAGAACCCCCTTTGCTTGATAATTACCCCCTACAACTTACCATCCTATTTTTCTAACCAAAGATCTCTCCAATTTCACCAAAATCTATTCTTTACAGCCAACTTTTGGGGGTTTAACTTCCACTCACATTTTCTGGTGTTCAAACATGCTGCACAGGAAACGTCTTCAAGACAACAAACTACTTTCCTTCTGTGTTTCACTGCATTATAATCTCCAAACGCTCATTGGCTAACTCGACAAAAATTTCACGTTCAGTGCATAATTAAGATATGAATTTTCCTTATTTGGTTGTTTATAATCCTTTTAAGGCTAATTTATGCCGTTCGTTACCCACAGCCTGCGCACTGAAACGCCGATTCCATGCGTGTGCAGCTACAACAACAACACAGCAACAACAACCACGCATGGAGAGGCAAAGATGGCTTCCATCGAAGAAATAAGAACAAGAATTGGAATTGAAGAATATGGTGTTACTAACGTATGCATGAGCTTTTTGTTGTTCCTGGTATGCCAGAATGTGATGTAAAAAATAGAGAAGCAATCTAACGTGATTTTTAACAGATGGGAAGAATCTGGGGCTCCCAGGACAAGAAAATAAAATATAGTCTAGCCTTATAAGGGTAAAATAAAGAGAGTGTTACCCCGGAATGCAATTTAGTAATTGATTCTAGCAATTATCAGAATTATATGAGTGTGGGTAGGCCCCTAGATAGGCCTTTTCCTAGTCTAGCGATTGTTCTCAAGCTTCCAAATCACTTAACTTACTTTTATGGGATTGACCTGAATTGAACACTTCTTATATACATAATACATTCTAAATATTCACCGGAGTGGGACAGCATCACATCCCTAGTGAGGATCAGTCATCAATTACCAGTATCAACTTTTACATTATGTTCAACCGAGATTTATTTACTTCTTTCAAGAATGGCCAAGAAATGGAACAAACTGAATGCAAATGGAATATGCATTTGTGAGATTCCAATGATTGGTAGCCATGCTGTCCTAAGTGGCAAGTCTTCTTAACCCTTCCTGAACAGCCATATTACAAAGTCTTTGATAAAGTCTAATAGAAGACTGACCTTTTCGTATTTGCTCCTTTAAACAAAATCTTGGTCTACTCAAACTTTAAAGACCTTACAAGGTAGGGTCAGGACAGGGTAGGGTGACAAAAATTACACCACTCTTAAAAGCTGTCTAAACAACACCCTGCTGCAAATTCAAACCCCTTTTTAAAGGAGTATTTTAATTGCAATGCTTGTTTGAATTATTTCATCTTTTTCAGGCCAGCAGTTCAGCTTACCCTGGAAACTATAGTGGATATGATGATGCATGGGATCATGAAAAATTCAAACAGGTTGCTAACCAAGTTATTTCAAAACTAAAAGTTTTGCGTATCACCCAAAAAGCTTTATACTACACCCTTATGAGTTGTATGATGAGTAGGTCTTCGTTTTGATATCTAATCTTTAATATGAATGATCTGCTTTATCATTTCAAATAATCAATGAAATTATTTGAAATGATATAAGATTCATTATCATCTACTCAGTGCACTTGTACACTTCAGAGACACATAATCAATTCAAGATAGTGGGTTGTCTCTTGCTGGGGATCCATATGTCTGTAGACAAAGGGGTTAAGCCGTAGTTGCTAAACAGGAGACAAGTATAAGTGAGTAGGAACTGAATAGAAACCGGTAGAAAACGAGTAGGAAACAGGCAGTGGTTGCTGGGGGAACTTAATCTATCCCCTCCCTAACGGCTAGATCTATACCTAATGCCCACCTTCTCGTCTCCCAGTCATTTTTACTTGTTTCCTGCTGCTTTCCTACCTGCATCTACTTGTTTCCTACTTATTTCTACTCGTTTAACTTTTTAGTAAAATTCGGGTAGGGACTCCCCCATTTATTTCATTCTTACTTGGTTTTCCGTTTTGAGTTCTGCATTCTTCTATACCAGTGATTGATCACTTTTGAGTGATTTAAGATCATAAATACTTACGATATATTCAAATTCACGAATTCAACGATCAAAGTGCTTTTAGGCTGCTTGGTTATCTTATTGTCAAATTGATCCTTATCATTGTTATCGTTGGAACATCATGTACTGATTTGTTATTAACAATTATAGGGCTTCAAAGTTGATGTCATCAAAATGGCAGAGAGTGAAATGGAATTTGATATGATTGGTATTGATGCATCCATTGCCAATGCGTATAGAAGGATAATGCTGGCAGAGGTTTACTTCATATTATCAATTAATTTCAATCCTTTGAAATATACTTCTATAACTCTTCCATGTTAGAGGCATATTCAGAGTACTTGGATTGGCAAATTTGCTTGTACGAAATGCAGATCAAGGAACATATCCAAATAACTCACAAAGAGCTTTGGAAGTAAGTTAGTTTATGCCTAGTGTGCTAGTCTGCAAAAGGCCAGGGGGCTTATTTACAGTAGGGGTATGGAACTCCCACTGATCTCAAAATGAAGACTGGATGGAGCATGTGTCGTTCTGAAATGAAGTCATTGGTAACCATATTGGTAGGTCCAATTCAATACATTGAGATTCCACTAGGAGATGCTTTTTTCTTTGATGATTGTTGGTATACAATAAATGCTCAACACGAGACTGAAAAATCCAAAGAATACAGGTAATATCATTTCTTTGGCAGCCATATTGGGAAGCCAAACTCAAGCCAAAGCAATTGGCTTCAACATCTGAATCCAGAAACAGCAAAATCCTCAATCCAGTCTTTATTTTGAGATCAGTGGAAGCTCCTAAGTTTAAAATCGCTTTTGAAGGTCTATGGAGTGAGTTGTTATGTCAATGCCTCAAAGGTCACCCATCCAGATGCTGACCACACACGACCAAGCTTAACCTTAACTGCCCATAGAAAACTACATAAGCAGCTCAGCCACTCACCCGGCAAGGTTGATTAAAGATTGGATTGGTTGATAAATGTCTTGGAGGAATCTATTCAACTTTCTGCTCCACTTCCTTGAGGGGCGGATTTCTCCCTGCTTTGACTCTTGATTACTCAAAAACCTCGCTGGGAGCTTGCTCTTTTTTACATGTGCATGAAATGATTTTTCAGGTACCTACCATGGCTATTGAAAAAGTCTTCATTTACAATAATACATCAATAGTTCAGGATGAGGTAAGTGCAATATTCTATTCACCAAACATTCTATCCACCGAATATTCTGGCTACCAAATATTCTATCCACCAAGCATTCTATCTACCCAGCCTTCTATCCACCAAACATTCCATCTACCAAACACTTTATCCACCGAATACTCTATCCACCAAACATTCTACCCACCAAAAATTATATTCACTGTGCCGCCAAACATTATATTCACCAAATATTATATTCACTGTGCCAACATAAACCAATAAACCATACACTCTAGCTACCAAGCATTTTTATCAACCAAACATTATATTCACCAAACATTATATTCACTGTGCCAACATAAACCAATAAACCATACACTCTAGCTACCAAGCATTCTTATCAACCAAACATTATATTTACCAAACATTATATTTGCTGTGCCAACATAAACCAATAAACCATACATTCTAGCTACCAAGCATTCTTATCAACTAAACATTCTATTCACCATACCAACATTAAACCGAACATCTAACCAAACATTCAATCTACCAAACACTTTATCCACCGAATACTCTATCCACCAAACATTCTACCCACCAAAAATTATATTCACTGTGCCGCCAAACATTATATTCACCAAATATTATATTCACTGTGCCAACATAAACCAATAAACCATACACTCTAGCTACCAAGCATTCTTATCAACTAAACATTATATTCACCAAATATTATATTCACTGTGCCAACATAAACCAATAAACCATACATTCTAGCTACCAAGCATTCTTATCAACCAAACATTATATTCATCAAACATTATATTCACTGTGCCAACATAACCAATAAACCATACATTCTAGCTACCAAGCATTCTTATCAACCAAACATTCTATTCACCAAACATTATATTTGCTGTGCCAACATAAACAAATAAACCATACACTCTAGCTACCAAGCATTCTTATCAACCAAACATTATATTCATCAAACATTATATTCACTGTGCCAACATAACCAATAAACCATACATTCTAGCTACCAAGCATTCTTATCAACCAAACATTCTATTCACCAAACATTATATTTGCTGTGCCAACATAAACAAATAAACCATACATTCTAGCTACCAAGCATTCTTATCAACCAAACATTATATTCACCAAACATTATATTCACTGTGCCAACATAAACCAATAAACCATACATTCTAGCTACCAAGCATTCTTATCAACCAAACATTCTATCTACCAAACATTCTATTCACCATACCAACATTAAACCGAACATCAAACCAAACATTTAATCTACCAAACATCTATCTCAATTCTTTTGTAAATCATTTGATCTCTGGCCTGCAAGTCTGTAAAATTTCCATTTTCTGAAACTGAATCGAATGCCATTCTTAAATTGGCAGCCTTGTTTCAACTTGAGACCAACAGCCAAAAGGGCAACTCAGGTAGGGGAGCTCACATCACACTTAGTTGGCCTAGAGCAACAGAGGTTGTCAAAAAATGGAATACAAGCTCGAAATGGACGCTTTATTAATGCTTTGAGACGAAGGTTACGATTTTGTGCAATCACGTTAGTCTTGGCAAATATACTCAGCACCAATAAAGACGTGCCTCGGTCTTCTTCTCGATTTTAGTGTGCACAAAGACATCTTCTAGCACAGAACCCGTAGATGTATTGAAGGACTAATACAGTATTAAGCAAAATCGTATCGTTAAAGTGTCGAACCACTCATGATATCTTGTACAGCCGATCTATATGAAATAATCTCGTCTTTAGATTCTAGCTAATCGACTTGGTCTTATTCCGATATTTGCAGATCCCAGAAAATTTGAGTATAGAATGGAAGGTAAGTGTTTAGCATAATTGTTTAAGCAAGTATAAGTAAGTTATTGTTATTGTTAACGTATTAGCCTGCAAAAAGCTAGAGGTCTTATTTTCCAACAGGGGCACGGATTAGTTTAACACCCCTTGCAAAAACCGTTGGAGTGAGTTGTTTAGTGAACACCTCAAAAGGTCAGCCACCCAGATGTTGACCTCACACGACCAAACTTAACTTCATCTGCACACAGCAAACCTCTTAAGCTGGTCAGCTCCTCACCCACTACTTTCTGTTCACTCAGCTACTTGAGTCTTCCTGGCCTGCTCTGATGTTCTATTCTTCTTCTCCAAATACAATTCTTTGTTTCGATGAGCTTTCCTTGTCAACTGATATTTATTGGAGTTTGTACCTTAAGTGGAATCGGTTGGAAAAAATCCCAATGCTATGGTAGGAAAACATATCTCCAGATCTGAGATAGTAACGAAGAAACAACGCATTCAAAGAATTGAACAAATCTTCAAGTCAAGTGCTGGTACTTTTCGTAGCTTGTGGCACTTTTCCTTCACTACATCCATCTTTCTTTGTATCTTGATCCTTCTTTCAGGTGACGATGCAGCCAGTTGGGACACAGTGTTGGAGTTCGTGCTGAAAGTGAAATGTACGCGGAATCCAAAAGCACCAAAAGATGCGACAGATCCTGACGAAATGTACCTCAATTCAAAAGGTGATTGTGCATTTCTCTTTCACTATTCCAGATCTCCAATTATATTACCAACTAATCGAGGAATATATCACTTTCACAATGACGTAATCTTTTTAAAATATTGCTAGGTGCATCACTATCCTCGATATTATGTGGAGCCTAATCTCAAAAGCATGCATTGCTCTACGCAACCCAGGATATACTTTTGTACTTTGCATTGTAACATGATGATGTGATGTAGATTTCTTGCTCAATAGGGAATCACATCTCCTGCCTCGTTTTGAATTAGATTATGAAAGGGGCCCATTCAAATCTGCAACGTTTTTCAAGATATGCTATATCATCATGATGAATTCAAGCCAAAAACTGTAGAGCTCAATCAAATAAAGTAAAATAAATCAAAACTGTCTGCAAAGGTTGATTCCTGATCCTCACTGATGTTTGCATTTTTTATTTCGATCTTTGCGTCCTATGACCCATATTTCAAGTTGATGTCTCAGCTAAAAACCGAAAGCTAGAGTGCTAATTTGTTGCCCTGTTTAGGCAGAGTAAATGCACTGCACACGGTCCATCGTGGTGGGTAAGGTCATTGGTTCAAGACCTAGTTGGAGAATATTACGATTGTGATACGCTTCCCCAGTCATGAAAGTTTGTTGCCAACGTATAGATGGTTACACAAGCAGGGAGCAATAAAGATTCATAATATATCTTTGATTATCATACATCTTTGATTATCATACATCTTTGATTATCATACATCTTTGATTATCATACATCTTTGATTACTATATACAATTCTTCATTGTGAAGAATATGAATCAAGAAGATTACGCAGTTATATTCCTTCGACGCACTTTCTCAATTAGTTATTTCACGATTCAGCCATACCTGGCCCTATTCATAATCAAACTCTTATTTGATTATGAATTTAGTTTTTAGTTTGATTATGAATAGGGCCAGGTATGGCTGAATCTTGAAATAACTAATTGAGAAAGTGCGTCGAAGGAATATAACTGTGTAATCTTCTTGATTCATATTCTTCACAATGAAGTTAACGAATTCCTTTATGGTCTCGTCCAGAATAATAAGTAATAGAATATATACAATTCCTTATAGTGACAACAGATGATCTGAAATGGGTTCCTATTGGCAAACAACATAAAGAGGTTGGTAGAAATGAAGTTGGATTGATCTTTGTTGGGTATAAAATAAACTCTCCATTGGCCTACTTTTTATTTGTAAAGGACTCAATGAATTTAATCTATTATACAATCATGACTTTTGATTTCTCTTCAAGTACAACGCCACAGATATTCGACCAGTTCACAACGACATCCTGATAGCAAAGCTTAGACCTGGCCAGGTAAGACTAATTTCAAGCTATTTCACTACATCGCAAGTAAACAGGCTTAGATTGCCCTTAAAGAGATATAATCTGAAATAATTCAGTTGATTCAAAAGTGCTACAAAACACATAAATTTGATTTCTCCATTCTAAGTTGGTGCCTTCACTTAGCTCAACATTTAATCCACAGGAACTGGATTTCAAAGTTCACTGCGTGAAGGGAATTGGTAGGGATCATTCGAAATTCAGTCCAGTTGGTAAGTTTTTACAAAAGTTCCTTTCCACTTAAATCAGAGGAATCTCTTTGAAATATTGGAAACCCGCGAAGTTTCACATCAAATTTGTTCTTTTTTTCCCCAATAATGTGATGTGTGTCTAAACAATCACATTAGAATAAATGATTTTCAAATCTACAAAAGGATTCTAAGCTATTCGTTAAAGTTAGGGGGCTTTTTAACGGCTGTATCCTGATTATAAACAACTGAAAGATTCTTTCTGTCTTGCTCATTATCGATGTATTTTGTTCTCATAGCAACAGCCTCGTATCGACTTTTACCAGAAATCAAAATATTACGACCAATAGAAGGAAAACTGGCTGAGAGGTTTGCCAAGTGCTTTCCGAAAGGTGTGATCAAACTGGACACTGTGGACGGTAAGTGCAGGGGTTTTCGAACCATGCATTAAGTATGATACAGTATATGTCACTTGATTTAAGTTTTGAATCACTAAAAGTGCTGGGCTATATGAAAATAGAACAAAGATGTTTGATTGTCAAAATATACTCGTTAAACTACTACGAATTGCGTCAAGTTTTTAACCGCTAAAAGTGCTGAGCAATATGAAAATAGGACAACGACGTTTGATTGTTAAAATATAATAGTTAAAACTGCTAAGAATTGTGCATTACGTACGATACAGTATATATGTAACGCAATTTTAGTTTTGAACCAGTGCTCAGCAATATGAAAATAGGACAACGATGTTTGATTGTCAAAATATAATAGTTAAAACTACAGAAGCCCTACTAATAATAACCTCTTTTACTACCTCATTGTTGATTTTTCTATGAGTTGAATTTATTGAATGGATCCCTCCAATATGACTGCCTGAACGACTTTCCTTTTCCAACTGAATACCAAAAGTAACAAACTCAGTTTCACTGCAGTTAAACAATGACTGAAGTTTGTTTTCTCGAATCCTCCACGCGTGAAGGGAATTCTAATTATTTCTCAGGTGTAAAAAGAGCTCGAGTGGCGAATCCAAGAAAAGACACATGCAGCAGAGAGGTTTTTAGAGACGAGGTAAGTTTTTGGTATGAAATGGAATCACTGATAGCTAATGGTCTTTTCATCTAGTCTTTTGGGTCTTGTCTTCTTAGTATAGCGTTGTCAAACTGAATACAGAAATTCAACTGGTGCCATCTTAATCTGTTGAACGCAAACGCTTGTGTAGTGGTACTGGTTATGAGGCCATAGACACATGGTTACGCCTGAGGATTGTTAGGGAAATCAAGAACATAGTGAAATATGATAACTAAAGAAGCTTTGCATCTGACATGGATCAAATAACTAATTCGTAAAAAGGTTAAACGTTACTATTAAGGGGCGATGTACACTGGTGCTCGAATAAGTAATTAGCAAGCTTGCCCAACCACAAAGTTCTTGTTTCCGGCTTGTTTTGAAAAAGTATGCCAAAATTATTAGCCGACCACAAATGTAAATTTTTGGTTTACACCTCGTGTTGTAGGCAATTCTAGAATGTACCTTTTCGAGTTTGATATGGCAAGGCCTATTTCAGAAATCTTGTAAACAACAATCAATTTGAATTTTGAAAGCTTCTCTCTATCTACGTTTTAAGATTTATACAAGGAGACATCCATAGAACAGATACGCAGTAAATTAATCAATGTTCACTCTTCTCATCAGACTGTTCACTTTTGGTATGACCCCCTTTCCCTAGATGCCCCAGCCTCCTTAGCTATACGTAGCTCCCTACATTTTTTAATGGAGTATAAACTTTTCAGGTACTTTATGCATGATTGCATGATGCCAACCTTCTGGATGTCTTTCTTCAAAATGTTGGACAGTACTCAGATCTAAATCGCGATCTGAATTGTGATATTCAAGAAACTCTGTTCTTTGCCTCCTATGACACCTAAGCCTCCCTGCTTCGATAGATCAGTGGGAAATATTCCACAGCTCTTCATTGCATCCTGACACTTAGAAGCCTTTAAATCTGAAAGGCAAAAGTTCGATGCCTCTGTTGCCTATTTGCTTCAAAGAGCAAAAACATCATCGCTGTCGATTTTGAAAATAGTGTGCTCCGGTATAAAATTACAGATTGGCTAAAGTTGGATAATATTCATCCACAGAGGGATTTGGGAACAATAAAAACGAGAACTTCTTAAGTTTTCGAGCACCTCAGGACCACGACCGTTTTGCTTATGCGGCTTCTTTGATGGCGCTCGAAATTTCAAGACAAGCAAAATTGCCCAAAATGACCATGTACACTTGGCCGGAAACGGCTTAATCTCTTAATGGCGCTCAAATGCTTACTTTTGCTGCAGTGTACATCGGCCCTAAGTCAATTGAACTCGTTATTCTTGGTGAATTGTCCTATCTTTTTTGAAACGAATAAAGTTTGTAAGATTAAAAGAGCTCCATTAAATAAGAAGTAATGTATACCAATCATTCAATACCAATACCAATCATTCACCTCTTTCCTGATTGACCTATTTTGATCCACATCTGGGTATATAAGTCTGTTAGGTTTTTTTCGTTCTCTTTCTGACGTACTTTTCTGTTGAGTGACAGACGAAAAGCTTAAGTAATCTATGTTTTCGCAATGCTTACAATTTTCTGGCTTATGATGATAACGTATTGTTTGCCTTTTTTCTATTTATATTTTTATCATCTTTTTCAGGAACTAAAAAATATGGTGAAACTATTAAGAGTTCGAAATCATTTCATATGTGAGTATAAAGTGATGAAAATTCTCATGAAATTCTGTTTATGCAGGGCCCACGCCATGAATTTTTTAGTGGGGGGGCCAAAATGGAAATATGAAAAAATTTAGGGCATACCCTGGGTATCCGTAGGGAATACCGCAATGACCGTCGGTCATTGCTCTACACAGTTAGGGGTCTAGGGTGCTGTAAGCCCCTGGGTCTAGGATAGGATCCTGGTAGGGTTCCAGGGGGACGAGCCCCGGGAGCTCTTGAAATCCTACCACTTTTTAGACCTTAAAATGGCTTAGGATCCTTTGAATTCTCATCCTGCGCAATAATAGAAGACACAAGAAACAAAGAAGGAGTATGTTATAGCTCCTGAATGCCCAATGCATTAGCAAAATAATGAAGCCAGCAAAATACCCTTATTTGCAAACCATGTAGTTATGGAAGGTAATGGACACTCGATATTCAATCCTAAATCTGAGCATAGGTCAAACGAATATTTCTCTTACAACAAAATTCAACCAACAACAGCGGGATTCTAAAACTTTTACTTACTACGATAAATAAGTCAGAGTTAGTACAATTTTCAGAATACGATTTGTCTTATTTTCCACAAAGTCCTTTGCAATGTCGACTAGAGATAGATTGTATACTAGGTCTTTGTATTCAGATGAAATAGAGTTGAATCTTCTGTGTAATCGATGATCGCAAAAATGTTTTAATTCTCCGTTCTAACGAGAATAAACGCTCTGATAGGGCTTTATTCACTCAAATTTGAAAACTTTTGGCCCCTGTGGGCCCTCCGGTGGCGTGGGCCCTGTTATGTACTGGTTTGACTGGCTAGTGGTAGGAGTATGGCCAGTGGCTGAAGGGTCGCGAAGAGTTCTTATAGAAGATAAGCTATTTTTCAAGTTTAGATTCTATGGAAGCCGTGCAAGCCTCGTATTTTGAGCACAGCCTTTTATCATACGTATATATTACAACAAACATGTTGTAAACTTCCGAATTTCATCACTTTTTAGTCTCCATCGAGTCAACGGGAGCCCTTCCACCTGATGTGATCTTCACTGAAGCTGTTAAAATTCTTATGGACAAATGCAAGACTTTTACAAACGAGCTAGATAATACCGAATCATAACCAAAGTTACTTATTTTCATATTATTTGTTTTCCTTCGCACATTCTTCCAACTTTATTGGAAACGTCTTGCTCAGGCTCCAAACTCCCTCACCTTGAAGGAAATAACGAAATCAAACCCCCTGTTTTCCCACAAGTGATGTGATCGTTTACGCTTACTATCTTCGCAAGGTTTGTTGAATGCAAAGGGCACACTGAATAACACAAGAAGAATCGAGGTTTTATTGTTTTATGCTCCGAGTGCATATGGCTCACTTAATATTTATTAATAGTTAGACCAGTTTATAGAAAGAAATGGTTGGGAAGTTATTTTGTACAAGTTTTTCTAGATTTAAAGTCACTGTAAAACTTAATCGTTCTTTTGCCATTATTCTAATTCTTACCAAGAAGATTATGGTTGGAAAAAGAGACAAAAACGCTTCTTTGAGTGCATCAACAAAATAATTTTTTGTTACTTTGGAAAGAGTTTGTAATATTTACCACCGTACGCATTAATGCGAGGGGCAAATCAGTTTGGGATTTTAAAGATTTTTAAAGATTTTTAAAAACTGTACGATAATTTTCCAAGTTATTTGCCTTTCACATTTATGCTGCCAATGTTTACATGTACATTAACAAAGAGCATAAGGTATGCTTTGAGTCCTACATTCAATTCAACATCTGATTTGAAACAAAGACAATATTTCAAGCTATTTCACTGAAATACACTATCCATTTAGTTGGATTCGATTTGTCGATTTCGACAAATTTGATAGTGTAAACACGGAAATTGGATGCTATAATGACTGTTTCGACAAATCGAAAACTCAGTTTCAAAAGTTGGACGTGTTCAACTTTCATCCAACTTTTCTCTATTGTATTCTTTAATCCCTATTGTGTTTATGGCGCCGAAGCCGAACGAAACGTGACTCAGCAAACGGAACTTGACTCAACTATTTCTTTAAAATACTTCTTCAAATATACTCTTTTTTATAAGAACAATTTTATAAGAACATCAGCCTCAAATTTGGCCAAAATTTAAGAAAGAAGCTGATCATTTTTGGCTCAATATGAAGATTTTATGAAATAACCATCAGACTGAGAAATTATTACAAAACAAGCTGATGCACAGAACAAAGATAATGTCAGATGGTCAAGAAAATCAAACTTTGCAACAATAAACACTACTGATAGCAAAAAGGCTTTCCATCCATTGTAAAAGTAAGAACAATTTAAGAACATTTCAGCCTGAAAATTGAGGAATCTTTAAGAACAGCCAGCTTCAAATCAATTTTACTGGTTCTTATAAAAAAGAGGGTATTTAAGAACAGCAAGCTTCAAATCAATGTACTGGTTCTTGTAAAAAAAAGTGTAAACAAATTGCAACAAAGATGGCCTCAAAAGCACATTCAACGAGGCCTAGAAGTTCGTCAAAATTTTCCGGGGACATTCTTAAGAATTTTTTGTATTCATCGCTGTCTTCCAGCCTAAATTCTCGTAACAGAGTGTTATCAACGCCAAGATCATTTCTACGACCTAGCCATGGCTTCACCCAAATCGACCTTAGCCTTTTCTCCCCATCCTTTTTCTCTTTTTACTTATTGCTGCAACTATGGTCACAGCTGCAGCACATTCACTTTCAGAGTCCATGATGAAATGAGAGATTCCGACAAAAAACGTTTCAATTAATTGGATGGTGTAAACGCACGCTCTCATCCAATTAATCGAAACAACCAATAAATCGAATCCAACTAAATGCATAGTGTATTTCAGCCTTTAAGTGTGCCTATTCAGGTTTCGAATTGAAATGTTTTGTCGGTTCTCATTCTCATCACAGGCTGTTCAAATGATATATCATACGATTAGTTTGATTTATTTGAATGGGTGGAAGTTGCTCGTTGAATTACTCCATTCAAGAATATGGAATCTTGTGAAATATATTTGTGTTCAACGGTGTCAGGTAGCTCAAATGACACCTCGCCAAAATCATATGACATGCTTTGGTGTCTTTAATCTAATCCCAGCTACTATTTCCCAATTCACGTGATTAATAATTGGAATTACAATTGAACCTCTAATAAGGGTCACCTCCGAATACCGACCACTAACTTGTAAACCCAGGATAGACTTGCCAGTTCAAATGAAGAACACTGTAAAATTTCGTCACGAGTTTGATAATCAGAAAATAATTGCTTTCTGTCACCAACATGAATTTGACAGAACCGTTGTGTTTTTATCTCTTAGCCAGTTTATCTTTTTACAACATGAATTCATAGAATTTCCTTGTAACGTTTAAGCTAATCATTCAACTTCTATCAACCTAAGTCGTGAAAAGTACCCAAAATGACAATATTTCAAAAAATATGACAATCTTTTTTGCAAATGGCTGAATTCAGCACCCCGAACATTGCAGCGAGTACGTCATCTTTGACAACCAAGTCCCCCATGGTTTAATTTCTGGACTAAGGAAGCAGAAATCATTAAGACTAAAGGGGCCAGAGGAAATGAGGGGGCTAACAAAGTGTTCAAGGGGTTTATTGGGGGCATCAACTATATTTTGAACCTTCCCTCGAGTTTCTCTTTAATTGTCATAAAAATGTTTTTGAAAAACGTTCCAAAATTGTATATTCTATTCACATTTCAGATTTGTTTTATGTGGGGGCTATGAAATTTCAAATGAGCTTATGGGGGACTACCAATCTAGCCCCCTACCTGACTTAATTAATAACTGCTCCCTAAGTCAACCCTTAAATAGTGGTTCCTTAGCCCTGGACCTGAAAATGGCCGCTAAGATAGTGTTTCTGATAGTGACTGCTTCGACCGTAATTGCATCATTTCCGATTGCATAATTTCCTGCAATCTTAGTGTGAATTCTTGGCTCGATCCTGGGTTGGCTAATTGTCTGCGGAAACAATTGACAATTGACACAATCGCTAAAATGGCCTGGGACTAGTCTCTCGTTGATCACTAGAGAGTCACGAGACAAGAACAAAGCTAAAGCAAGACAGAGCATGAAAACAAAACAAACCGAAAGTTAAAACCACTCTCCCTTCTATCCTGTCGATCAGTTGAGTGAAAGAAGCCCCAACCAAAATGAAGATACTATTGGCCTTGCTGGTTCTAGGCCTTGCCTCTTTTATCGAGGTCGATTGCAAAACTTGGGCCTTGTTGGTCGCTGGATCGAATGGGTATTATAATTACCGACATCAGGTGGGTTGACAGTTGATAGGTAAATACGCTTTACCATCATCGTAATGTATTCATGCGTCATGTTATTAATGGTATGTATGGTATTGGTTTATAAGAGTCCTTCTGAATACGTAGAGTGACACCTCGTGATTCCTTTTGCCTTTTTGCCTGGATTGAATAAACAGAGAGCTGGCAAATTTTCCCCTCACACTTCATGACAGGTCGAAAGAAATCTTAGGTTTGGGGCAGGGGACGCTAAACAATTGAAAATGCCAGACCCTTAAAATCCAGCTTTACTTCCACCAAGTAGAACTTCACCCAATCAGATCTATTCATTGAATTGGTCAATCAGCACGCAATATTTGTATATAATTACCCCTTATGTCAGGAGGTGGTTTTGAACCAATGACTAGCCTGCGTCGCAACAGACACTGTCCTTCCAAAACTTCCAAAAGTGGTATATTCTGTGCACAGGCTACTAAGGACCCTTTGAACAAGAGTCAAGTGATCTTACCACTTGGCCATGAGTTGGGCTTTAGGCACTGTCTCTTTAAAGTGAAATAACTGTCTCTTTAAGAGAAAACTTCCTTCTGGTCTTAGTTCTCCTTAAGGTTTTCGTTGTGGGTTTTGAAAAAAGAGATGCAATTGACAGTTTGTATGGAAATCAGAGTTTGGATGTCAACTTGATAAGAACAGTGGGCATATTGAAATTGACAATTTATGTCTCGAGATGATTTTGAGAGTGGAAAATGACCAGAGGATTTGAGGATTGTAACCCACCATCCACCACTGACTTGCCATGCCATACCAACTGAGCTGTCCAAGAAAAGTTTCCCTCTTGATATTCAATCAACAAACCTAGTCAATCTCACTAATTGCACACCATTCACTAAACATAGAGAAAAAACTATGCAGGCTCTTCAACAACTACTGTACAACAGACCTTCTGAAGGCCGCCTTTGATGCCAACAGCAGGAAGATCATTGCAGTCTCAATTAATAAGGCTGAGAAGTAAACTTATCATTTATGTGATAATTTTAATATTCAGGCGGACGTCTGTCATTCATACCAAGTTCTGCACAAACATGGAATTCCAGATGAAAATATTGTTGTCATGATGTTTGACGACATTGCCAACTACCACAAGTAAGAAGCTACATTCAAATTCTCTCATTCTGCACTGCTTGCTATCTACGCCCTTTTCTATAAGAAACTTTTTATAACAATAGTGGAATGAACAGCCAAGATTGAAGCAGTTTGCTATGCACAGCTGAAGTCAAGCTTGGTCATGTGATATTAACATCTAGATGGGTGACCTTTGACTAAACATCTTGCTCTACCGCCCTTTGAAACATTAAACTAGGGTTCCCTTAATTTCTCTACTGTAAATAAGGCAGACCTGTCAACTCTCCCGGTTTAGCCGGGAGACTCCCGGTTTTGACTGCTTTCTCCCGGTCTCCCGGTTTTTATAATTTTTCTCCCGGTTTTAAAGACGTCTAGCAGAAACCAATATATCTCTCGGGTTGCTATTTTCTTCTTGATTTTGTGACATCTCGTATAGCTTTTGCGCGATTTATTTGAATTTTCTAAAGGATCATGCTCGAAATGTACCGTTTATTTTCGAATCCATGCACTAAGGGAACTAAGGGAAGATTTTTCATTCAATATTCTAATTGAACTGTCCATGTTTGTTATCTATCGTTCAAAATGGTGTCATAACGAAAATTTTTAACAAATTTTTTTAACGAACAAAATTTTTTTAAACAAATTTCTATGATCTCCCTGTTTTTGACCAAATCTCCCTGTTTTTTATAAGAAAAATCTAAAATCTCCAGGTTTTAAAATTTTTAGGTTGACAGGTCTGAATAAGGCCTTAGTCTTTTGCAGGCTAGTTAGCTAAACAAAAACATACTTTACTCTAAAATCAAAACTCTTGAAATTGAAAAAAATGTTTTCCAATAGATTTTTCTGTTGGATTACTATAAAAGCTGCTATTTCCTTTCCTCTATTTAGTTTTTAAGTTTTAAGTGTGTTTTAGTTAATCATTGGGATAATCTAAAACCATCTGTAGATTTGAGAGGTATGAATCTATCAGTTCTTGAATTTTCGTTTAAGCCCACTCTCCCAGGAGATTTCCAGGGTTTATTGAAACTGTTATTATGAATGAAAAAACTAACAAAATCTATTTCTCCATTATAGAAATCCAACAAAAGGTGTTATTATCAACAAGGTTAGCAAGGCTTTATTTTGTTGCTTTTGCTTTCTCATACTAAAAATGTTTGGAGCTCCTATAAAACCTTAAAGGAATCTTGCAATTATTTCATGAGAAGAGGATTTACAAAATCAATGGAGGTACAAAATTTGTGTGATCTATGCTTTCTTGGAATTCCTAGAAATAAAAAGATTGGGAAAAGAAGCAAATTCCTTGATCTAGAAATTCCTAATACGATTACAATTTATTGAAAACCTCGACGTAACGGAATTGAGCCGTCACCTTTTCTTTCTTTTCCATGTAGGTGTTAGCCACACCTTCATCATCAGGAGAAACTACTGTGCTGGGTTCCAGAACCACCTCTAGTTTAGCAATTCTACACTATTCCTAATTTTTCATTTATCCTTCGTTGCACTACTTGATATTGCCATAGTTTTTTGGAGAATTTTAAATTGACATATTTTGTTTTTCAGCCAAATGGAACAAATGTCTACAAAGGTGTTTTGAAAGATTACACTGGCTTTGTAAGATTATTTTTCACTCTGTCATACTTTTAATTTTGTTTGCTAAATCATATACTTTTGAGATCAATTTTTGGAGTATCTTCTCCAGTTATCTTCTATCAAGGTATATTAACAAGCCAAGCCTTGTTTATCAATTCTCTATAGTTTTTCCTGAATTGCAGTATGTAATGGTCTAAACACAACAGCATTGCAGCTTGGTTCTACTCAAACAACAAATTGATATGATGTTTCCACTCGCAAATTTCCAAATTTCATAGCCACATTCTTTAGCTTTTTAAGCTACATGTATATCAAATGCAATGTAAATCCTGATTAAGACATTATTTTTCATTCTCATGTTTATTCCCCAAAAGTTATCTCCTTGTCTAATAGGCCATCCATAAAGCATGGCCAATTGAAATTATTTTTAATGATTGTGCACTGATTGTGAAATAATTGTGCAATGACTTTACTACAACTTACACTGATGAGTAATAATGGAAAAGTGATCAGAACAATTTTAAAACAACAAAACATTCAAGTTGGTGTTGATTTATTGTTTTGTTGAATTCTTATTTTGTTTCTTTAGGATGTAACTCCAAAGAATTTCCTCAATGTTCTTATGGGAAATAAAGAAGCAATGAATGGTATTGGAAGTGGCAAAGTCATTGATAGGTAAGCTGTTAATCATTGTTAAATATTGCTACTAATCAATGAGCATGAGTCTATTAGGCCCTGTTTGTATGATGTAGGCCCGCCCAGTAGACTGGGATGGCCCATTTTTCTCGGATCCCACAATGATAAAGACTCTCATTGAAATTAGCATACTGCGTTTGTAGGAGAAGTGGGCCTGCCTAGTTTTCACAGACCCCACTTCTGGTTCTGAACAGAACTCACACTGGCACGGGCCAATTTCTTTTGAGTTTTGGCTTTAGCCGCCAAATGTTGTTGATGTCGATATGCAAAGGAGGATGGCTCATGTATCAGGGAAAATATTTCTCAATATGAAAACAGATGAAAATCATCCCACCTAAGTGAGATGGCTCGTCATACTGGGCTGTCCCGCGTGTGGACAGGGCGCTAGGCTTGACTGTGCTTCTATGGACAGAGTTGACTTGCCTAGAGTGAAATGAAGTCGATCCTAGCAGCTATGAAAAGCACAAGATAAGACAGAGAGATAAGCGAAAGCAAGCTATATACAATTAATTCAAACGGAAATATGTATTTTAAAGGGCTCCCATCCCAATTTTAAATTCGAAACTTACATTTAGTTGGATTTTATATTCTTTTTAGCGGTCCTGATGATAATGTGTTTGTGTATTTTGCTGACCATGGGGCACCTGGTCTAATTGCCTTTCCAGATGAAGAGGTGATCTATTGTTGATTTTGAAAAGATGTAATACTGTTAGCAATTCAATTCCATTCTTCCAGGAGTAGTGTAAAAAACGACCTTTTTAGGAGAAGAGAAGAGGGATTTGTTGTAAATTCAGTTGTTAACACTTTAAAGGAGATGTCATAGAATTTAGAAGGGTGAATTAACCAAAGTACTGTCCCTTATTAGGCAGTATTGATACCCCCCCCCCCACTGAAATAAGCACCCCCTTTTTATATGCTCCTTGCTTGAATACAGCCTTATCTTGTCTAGAAAATCTTTGTGATGAAAACCATTGAAAGATTAAGAAATTAAGGATAGTTTAGCAGCAAATTTAGAAGGACAGAATTATGCGCCTGATTCTTGAATAAGCTCCCACTTTCAAGCATAGTTAGGAGCTTAATCAAATATCACAGTATTTAGCTTTGTATAATTTTCAAAGTAGCAAGAATTCACTTTGATTTTGTTTAATTATTTCAACATGTTTCCCGAGACTAATTTATCACCCAAAATATTTTTTATAGCTTCATGCATCAAAGTTGCAAGGTGCAATCATGTCCATGCACGAAAACAAGAAATACAAGCAAGTAAGCTAATTTGTTAGTTTGTAGAATTGCTATTTTTCTGTCTGATTGGTCTAGGTGTCTTACATCCTTGAAATACCAAAACTGAAACTGTAATGCTGATACGGAAACTGAGTGTTAAAGTACTATATTTTTATTTCTAGATGGTATTCTACATCGAGGCTTGCGAATCTGGCTCTATGTTTGACAAAACCTTGCCAAAGGACATAAAAGGTATCTAATGATTGTTATTCTTCATCAAAGCTAATTGAACAAGAGGGAGTTTCTGTTTCATGTGCTAGCCTGGCAAAGGCTGAGTTTGCCTCTAGCAAGCAAGGGCAAGACATACTAAATACAATTAGTCATGTTTGTGTTTGTACATATTTGTGCTATAGAAGTTTTCAATTAAAAAATGACTGCCCTATAGACAATAACTTGAATTTGTATTTCAGTCTAGACCTCACACCATCCAGAATCCCAGAACCGAGTAGCTAGTCTACTGGTGTATACCACTATACCCACAAGCCACTGTACCTACATATCACTTAACCTACTACCTATATGCTAATGAGAACGCAACAAAGAAGATATATCATATAGTGTTACTCAATTAATCCAAAGAGTTGCATTTTCATTCGTTGATATTGATTTAATTTTACCCCGAATAGTTTTTGCAACGACTGCTGCCAACCACCATGAATCCTCGTATGCATGTTACTGGGATGAACGTAGAGGAACCTATTTGGGTGACGTTTACAGTGTGAAGTGGATGGAGGACTCTGATAAAGTAAGTCTATCCAATGAAGATCATTCTTCTACACGATTTCTTCCTCCTTTATGATATGTGAGCTTTTCTCAAGAATAATAGTACACATATTCCTTTAAAAGAAGCTAAAGAAGTGCAGGGCAAAATAGCATTTTCTTCTTCTTGAGATCGAAAAAAGATTTGTGTAAAATTACATGCAGAAGAGAAATGGAAATATATTATTCCTTGCAACCAACTATTGTGGAACCAAGAATATATACTGAATATGTTGAAACCAAACTCTGTAAAAAACCCTTCCAATATCAGCGGATTTCAACATATAGAAATGACCTTTCTGGGATCAAGTCTTAATTTTCAAACCAATGCAATATAGGTTAGTGTTTGATCAATCATTTAATCCATGTTATTGATTGGTTCATAATTCAGGGCCAATTTCCTAATACAGACAGAGAATACTACACGTCTTTATCAAATAAACTATTTCAGAAAACTTCCAGCTGGAAACCAGCAGTCACACGATTGGGTACCTTTTCATGCTTGGCCTTGTACAACAAAGAAGGTTATCGTGTATATTTATGTCCAACATATATATGTCTAGCATTGCGTGGTCTATATCTGCATCAAAGTCCTTCAATATATGGGAGTACAGAGTGATGATAGATAATAAACAAGAAGAATCTCTGCTATTTAAAGTTTCACGCAATCATCAGACAAGGCTATGACATCATGTAACTTAAAGTAACAGTGAGCCAGTCTTTTCTTGTTTCTTACGTTTCACAACATATATAGTTTTTCAGTAGATTATAGACATTACTAAGAGCTATATTCTACTGAAAGGTGACCCTAGTTTGGAGCTGAATGAATTGTTTGTTTATTATAATGCTGCAATGAAGATATTTCATACTTTAACAATAATTTCAAGAAAAAACTCACTGGGTTTTCATTTCGAAAACTTGTTGCACCAAGAAGTCTTCGACACGTGTCCAATTAATCATTTCAATCTTTTCGTAGGAGAATCTTGCCGTAGAGACCCTGCAAGAACAGTTTAAAATCGTCAGGAAGGAAGTGAACACGAGTCACGTCAAAGAGTTTGGGGACATGGTAAGTTTAATCAGAATGAAAATAAAACTTGAAAATACTTCTTGTTGGAGGTTTTGCGGAAGCGAATTTATGATGATGGGAAAATGCCTTGCTGAAGGACGAGGTTAGGGATACAAAAGAAGTAAAGGTGACACCTTGAAAGGGGGAAGAGAGGGAAAGACCAACATAGTCTTTGGTATACTTTGTAAATATACAGAAGTTTACAGGAAGATGACTGGTCACTGCCATGCGATGCGACCGTAAATTGTGAGTGTTTGCAGATACACTTTCAGTTTAATATTCAGCGAATGAATAGAATCCAATCCCAGCAGGCCGTGTGCTAATGATAGGAAACTGTTAACTGAGTGTATTCGATCAAGCTATTCATGACTATTTTCAGTCTTGTTCGGGATTCAAATATACATATGAACATGGAAGTTACTTTTATTTGATTTTGTGTTAATTACAACATTCATATCTAAAATCTCCTTTCGTCCATAGTCCATTAGCAAAGAAGCTTTGTCAAATTTCCAAGGAAGCAGCCAGGCAGAAGTCTTCGACCATGTCAGAGTTCCAATCGTAAGTTTTTCACATTTGAAATTTCTAAAGCTTTGAAACAATGTTTCCTTTCAGACTGATGCGGACCTTAGGTTAGCATTAGAAACTCTTTGAATAACGTGTTTTCTTTTAGACTGATGCTGTCCCATCCCCGGATGTCCCATTGATCGTGTTACATAAGAGACTGGAACTTGCCAAAACCAAACCCGAGTATTTGAGCATTGAGGCAGAAATTCAAAAGGAGGAAAATGTAAGTTTTGAAGTTAGCAAAAATGTTGGTCTGGGCGAGTCGTTTGACAATAAAAAGAACAAACGGAAGCGTCATGTTGGTATGATCCCAATATTTCCACCTTCACTTTCCAGGGGTCATATCAAGTGAAAGCTACAGTCACCAAATGTAGAAACAAACCTATCCAGGCTACATTTAATAGCATCAATCTGATACGCTGTTTTTCTTTCAAGAATGAGAAAACAGTCCATCTAATGTATCTGCCAAAACTAAGAATTATAAAAGTTTTGGAAATAAATAGGTTACCTCTCTCTGTTCACGGCATCTTCGTCACTTGTGGGGTTTAGCTGCTAATACAGCCCTTTTTCTGAAAAAGAAATGCATGAACATTAAAAACGTTAGTAACTTAACAATAGTATAACCAAATAAATGTCTAATATAGCCAGGAAAATGGGGAGCATAGCGAAACGAATACATAGATTACTTAAGCTTTTCGTCTGACACTCAACAGAGTAATACGTCAGAAAGAGAACAAACAGAAACCTAACTGATTATATACCAAGATGTGGATCGAAATTGGCCAATCAGAAAACAGGTTTCGTTCTCTTTCTGACGCATTACTCTGTTGAGTGTCAGGCGAAACCGATTTTCCTGGCTATATTGAAGTTTTGTACTATCCAAAAATAAATGTTTGTTTCCTATTTTCTAATTCACTTTATTAAAGCCCCGTTTACACCGGTCCGTTTTCATTTGTTTCCATTTTACTCCCAAAACAAAGCTCTTCCTTCCTCGTGCACACTACCCCTTTTCCATATAAAACGAATATCACTCAATTAGTATTCATACTTGTTCTCAAAAACGTATCTGCTTTTCTCTTTATGGAGACAAGACCGTCATTGTATCTAGATAACATATCTATCGTTAGAACAGTCTTTGGATGGTACAAAACTTCATTATAGCCAGAAATATCGGAAACATAGCGAAACGAACACATAGATTAATTAAGCTTTTCGTCTGACACTCAACAGAGTTATATTTCAAAAAGAGAACGAAACAGAAACCTAACTGATTTATAAACCCATCCATTTTGATTGGCCTATTTTCATCCACATCTGGGTAAATGAATCAGTTTCGTTGTTGCTAATTAGCGTGTTTGGATTTCTCAATATTTGGTATTCACATAACACATCTACGTTTTTGTTTAGTCGAGTTTTTATTTAGCTCTGTTTCTGTCAGCGTATTCATTTATAGCTAGGATTTTGGTTGGATGAATATGAAAGCAAAACCAATTACGAAGCTAAACACATCCATTTCCATGTGGAAACGGATTGTTGGGAACTAATACCGCATTCACTCTGACATGGTCAACCCAGCGTTATTTACTCTAGGTTTCTTTGCAGCCAAGCATTTTTGTTCCAAAGCCTCCAGAATAGACTAGAACGCACCCCTACCGTAAAAAATCTTACCAAGTTCTAACCCCCGAAGGTACCCCCAACCATACCCTATATTTTTTCAAACGAACACCTTATTTCCCCCGACATACCCCAACCTACCTTGTAAGGTAGCCCCATCCTGCTTACAAAATTGCGTTTTTAAAACCCTGATTAACCCCATAGAAATATGAAAACCTAGCAAAAATTTAGGCGAATTTGCCCTACAAACATACCCTACAATACAATTGGTTTGATTTTTTAATCCATCGCAAACTTGCAATCCGAGTATCCCATCTAGAAACCTGGTTAAGGTTAAGGTTATCTAGGTTTAGGTTATCTAGAAAACTGGTGTAGGTTAAGCTGGCTTAAGTATCAGTGTGAAATCGGTATAATTTCACACTCTATTGGATTATGATGAAAACTAATCATTTCCTTTCACAGACGAGATCACTTATTCGAGTAGTAATGAAGAAGATTGTGCACAAACTCGTCGCTGACATACCAAAGCAGTTTGAACTGTTGCAGATGCCAGCTAAGCGTAAAGACGTCCACTGCTACGAATCTGCAGTGAAGATCTTCAGATCAAAATGCTTCAATTTCAGCAAGGTTCGACTTATTTGTTGATTACTAGTTTTTCTACTCGAAGACTGCATTTACTGAAACATGAAACGAGTAGAAATGACTGGGGAACGAGAAAGTTGGAATTAGGTATGGATCTACTCACCAAGAAGAAAACTGACTATGTCATTGCAGCAACAAATGCCTGATTCCTAACTCGTTTCAGCTCGTATTTAAAAGTTTCTGCTCCTTTCTACTAGTAGTCTATGTTTTAACTTGCCTATTCTAGATTTTTATTCATAGATATTGATATTCAATTTTCAGGATTTATTTTGTAGGTAGCATAGTAATTTGAGCAAGTTTTATCTCTCTAAAAAGCCTCCTTCGATCCCTTTTTTTGTCCGAAGTCCATATATATGAAAATATTAATGACCAAAGCAGAGCTATGAGGTTACTATAGAGCTGCAGTTTGACAGTTACAAAACTATCAAAGACCATTAAATTCCTCATTTCTAATAAGCCTCCTTCTGAAGCAGAAATATATTAATAACACCCCAGACACATCCAAGTTATTAAGGTACTTAAAAGCTTTTTGTTTCTATTTCTTGCTTTTCCATTTCAGTATGAATACGCACTCCGTCAAATCTTCGTTCTTTCAAACCTTTGCGATGAGGGAATCTCAATTGACATGTAAGTAACACTCGTTGACGTTCAGCTTCAACAAGTATACCTTATCGACCTAACCCTTTCTCCTATCCCTATCCCCGTAAGAAATTTCTTTTAAGAGAATCAGCCATTACCAAATATTGAGGTCTCGTCCTTTTATTATCGTCAACAGAGCCAATGGGTGGCTCCTGGCTTTCTCACACTGAACGATACTAGTGAATTGAATAATTGAATAATGGATGAGTGTTGCTTGAAGGCTGCGTTGATCTGGGAACTAGTTCTCAGGCCAAATTTCCAAGGCACGATATTTTTTGAAAATAGGCCTAAACAAATGCAGAAGCAAGATCAGAGAGCGATGAATTAGATACATACGAATTAAATTGATACAACTAGGCAGCAAGTAAGATTTAAGAAATGATTAAAAATTATGCAATTCTCTTGTACCTATTCTACTTTCTACTCATATCTTATATACTTACATATCTATTTCAATCCATTATACCCATGATCTAATACCCGTTTAAGGTTCTATATTTTGGTAGAGGGGGCCTGTTGATTTCTTGCAGTGGCGTTAGAAATTGTAGTCATGCTTTAAAGTATAAACCAAACTATAATCTACAATTTAATAAAACAAACTTACAACCTGTTGGTCTTCGTAGCTGTGATATTCATCATGGTGAATTTGTGCCTAGCCATAGCTTGAAAAACATACTAGGCCACAAAACTTTTGCCCGTCTTCTTCGTTTACCATGAACAACTGATAATTCATCGTGCAGTAACCAGGCATGGCAGCTTTTAAACGCTACAAGTCCCGAGGGTAACACGAACGCATGATTATCATTTCAACTCTTATATTTACATTCTTTTCAGGATAAAGACAGTGACAGAACACGTTTGCGAGTCTGTGATCAATTAAAAAGGCTTGAACACTTTAGAGAAGGTTTCTTTTCCTTTGCGTTTGTAATTGAAAATGCTGTATATTGATTATTACTTGATTTCCGTTCACTTGTAGAATAGTTTTCGGTTCGTCCAAAGCCAGAATATTTTGAAATTATTAAAGGTGCTCACGGATGGGTCATATGATATGCTGTAATTCAACTCAACCAACCTTGCATATTTGAAATAAATTTACCTCTAGCACGCATATCTTATGTGGGTTGGCTGAGCCTAAATCTCTGCTTACCAGAAAACATCCTTAGTTACTTCCTCAAGATTTCTTAAAAAGGAAAGGAAGAAATGCTTGCTTTGCTTTCCACACTGACGAGAATGATTTGTTATCGATTCTTATTCGCAGAGATTCAACATCAGTAGCCTGTCTACAGTAAGTTATAAAAGATTTTGAATCGAACTGAATTACCATGCAACATGCTAATCACCAAACCATCTGTGCGCGCCTTTAAATAGCTTCTGGCTTTGGCCAAACCATTTTAGCATAGGGGACGCCATACACGTTTTGAGATATATGTAACACGAAATTATAAAATCAGATTCTTAATTATCTTAACTTTGTTTTAGATGGATGCGAGACATTTCGTCTTTTTGTTAAACTTTTTTTGTAGAAAATTACAAAACTAGAAATATTTAATCTTTCTTTTTCTTAGATTTCAACTAATTTTACTTTTTTAAGTTTTTTTAGAAAAATATTATATATATGAGAAAGTGGATTTTGAAGTTTTTTTATTCATGTTAACTTCTTGCATTTACGTGAATAATGAATGGTTAACGAAAAATTCAACCAATCAGGATGCCCTATCCAGGTCTGGGTTTTATGCAGAATATTGAACACTGATACGTCCTTCGAAATTGTGTGGTTTTTATATGAAAATATTAAATAGTTAGAATAGATTAGTATGTGCATATGTGCATTAAAAAAGTTGGTGTGGTGTTGGTTGGCCATCATGGCTTCGTGTCTTGTTGTTCTTGAAGTTCATTGTAATATTTACAAAAGTTCACCATATACTATAAATCTGTCCATCACTTGATGTTTGCGTGGCATTGATCGGAGAGCTAGACTCGCTTCGCAGTAGTAATATGGCTTTCCTGTTCCCAGACCTCTCGCTTAAAGTAAGATTTTAATCCGTTTACTACGATTTGGCAGGAACCCCCAAAAAAATACTAATGGCTGCTGTACTGTTGGTTTACAAGTTGTTGTTTAGGCACCTCACATCATCCGAGCGTAACGTATCAAACAATTCTATTCACTTCACGAAGTTTAAAGCAACCCATGAATCACTTAGCAGGTTCGGGCAAGTGCTAGTATTGCAGCTCAGTGGAAAATTATTGAAAGAAACTCTTCCAAACTCAGTAAACAGACATCTTATTTTTCCTGCTCAAAGCGTGTTAGTCATACGTAATCTAAGCGAGGGAAATGGGCAGGGGAGCCTTATTGAGACTAATTACCGAAGTCGAAAGATTGCTAATGGCTGATGTACTGTTGTTCCACAAGTTGCCAGTAAGGCACCTCACATCTTCCAATTTCATATTACTGCTGCAACCAGCACATATTCTAGCAGGTTCACATGGGCACATCTGTTAAAACGGGCACATACAAAACCCGAAAAATAACCCATGGCTTCTATTCTGTTGGTCCACAAGTTCGGCACCTCTGATCATCCAATGTCATTTTCCTGCAGAAATCGGTACAGGTTCTAAATTGTCCACTTATTTGCATGGGCACATCTGCTGAAACAGGCACATAAACAACTCGAAAGATTGCCTACGGCTGCTGTTCTGTTGGTTCACAAGTTGGGCACCTCACTTCTTCTAATTTCATCTTTCCGCAGCAACCGGCACATATTTTAACTGGTTCCTTTATCTGCATGGGCACATGTGCTGAAACAGGTACATAGGACATTCGATGTTGGGCTTTATTTCCATTCGTTGTCGAGGAAGGTGCTTTATTGCTGTTTGCAAAGTGATGTGGTCCTGAAAAAGAATTTCGTGAAAAGTTTAAAGTGTAATGTTAGTCCGGAAAAACTGGAATCCATCAAATGTTTTTCAAAACATGCAAAAAGTGACATAATATTTTAAATCAGCACATTTATCCATCAATAAACAGGAACAAAAGCTTGCGAAGCCATTTCTCTCGTGGCTAGAAGAGATGAACGCTTTGGGATTTAATTACACATTATGTGAACACTCATGCTGATACTGACATGGTAAATTAGCTTTATTAAACCAGATCTTTTACTACAAATTTATCACACAAACTAGGTAAACTCGAGTCCTTCCCAGCCTGAGTTGTTGTGTGCTGTATTGCTCAATCTTCAAGGCACTGGTTGCTGGCCTACGGTTCATGGGTTCGAGCCCAACCGAGCTTTATCTAATCAAGAGCATTCAAATCATCGAACTGAACAGTCCTTCATTTAAAAGCCTAGTTCATTCTAAGCTGGTTCACCTGTGCGTGTAAAAGCGATTTAAGATTATTCAAACGATTTAAGGTTAATTTTTCTACAGGTCCTTTGAAAGGGCTCTGTTGCCAATTTTCCCTTTTGGTTGGCTTTCCCGGACCCAACTTTCCAGCCATACCCCCTGATAAAAGGTATGGTCATCCAGATGAATTTAAACTAATTTACCTGTTCTTTCTTTCGTTGAAATCTCGGATCCAACAGGTGACAAAGGAGCTGGAACACGGCTGGATGCTCCATTCCTTGCTTGCTTATGGACATGCGGCATCTCGCCAAAAGACGGCATGCAGTCAGCACAGGCACACTTCTCCGACAACTGACAAGTACACCCTGGAGGACATGCATGAACAGGAACCATAGTGTACCCATGACGAGGCTGGTTGTGGGATTGAGGCTTTGATGCATCAAATGACGTGAATGCAGAATGTTGGTTAGGTGTATCAATGACATGGGGCGGTAATCTGTGCCGGCTGCCTTCTCCTTCCTTGACTGGTGGCAGAGGAAAACTCTGCTCAGTCATTTGTTTGACGGCTCTTTCGTGACTCGGCAAGACACACTCAATGGCTTGCACTACGTCTCCGTTGCAGCCTTTGAGGATCAGTTCAATGACGTCACGCTTTTGCTCAGGAAATAACCTCGACAAGAGATCGAGATATTGCAACTGTGGATGTCTCATCATTGATATATCCATCTTCTCGTCCCGTCGTGGCATTTTTGCTGGGGGTTCAAGATGGTAGTGAGGGGATGTATGCATCTTCTCATGCATAACCGGAACCACTTGAGAAATATGCGGCATCACAGGGGATGGGGAAGTTAGACGTTTATGCTCGTACGGTTTGACGATAGGAGTCTGTACGTACGTACTGTAGGCTGATGTAAGTTCTATCGTTGAAACCGGTGATTTGGCAGGAAACACATGGGTTGGAGAGGAGGCTGGTGAGCTTGAAAGTGAGGATTCTGAATTTGGAATGGATGTCGGTGTCTGATAAATGGATGGTTCTTCTGCGTTCTGTTTCTCTGCTCCGATCAAGTTGTCTAAAGATGATGTTTTCGATGGGGTGAACTTCATGGGGGAGGGGTAGGACTCTTCGAGGTCTTCAACATCTGAAGGGGTTGAATCCATGCCATTTTCGTAAACCTTCGTGGGAGATTTTATTTCCGATTCTGTTTCTCCTCCGCTGCTTGTGCCTGGCATGTTTAGTGATTCTGAAAGAGAGGACATGAAGAGCTTATCAATTTTTCATGAATGCATTGCGGATCCAATAGGCAAGACAAAAGACCGGAAATAGTAGGGGTGTAGGAAGCACGATGATTTATGGAGACTTTGGTATTATGAATTTACTTTTGTTTAATCCACAGCCACGTAGCTGCTGGGGGGTACGGGGGTATTACCCGCACAAATGAAAATGCTAGCTGCAGTTTGCCCCCATGGGGATTCCAGTTGCTCCTATTTCAAATTGTATTGCTCAATTTTGCAAAAAAAGTATATAAATTTGATAAAATGAAGATAAATTTCTCTTAATCTATACAAAAAAGTGTCTTTGAGAAATTTGGTCCTAAGCCATTTTAGGCTCTGGAAAATGGAAAAATCTCAGTCGCTTCCGGGGGCTTCATCTCCCGCACCCTTACCAGGGCTTCATAGATAATTATTCACGATTTAAGGAAGTTAATGAGATGTGCCAGGGTGAGAAAGAGACCACGAACAAAGATGTAGACAGAGAGAGATTCCTGACGGTAGTTAAGGCAATCAAAAGATTCAATGTACAGGGTGCATACCCAAATCTGTATACATTGTACAAGATAATTGCAACGTTGCCAATTGGCTCTACGAAGTGTGAACGAACATTTTCCAAGCTGAAGTATGTGAAGAACAGGCTTCGATCGACAATGGGACAAGAAAGGCTGAATGCACTGATGATGATAAACGTTGAGCGTGATTTGACTGAAGCTGTTAGTTTTGATGCAGTCATCGACAAATTTGCTGACACACCACTGCTAAGGAAACTGCTTATGCATTGAACGTTATTCATCGTATTTGTACATAGACTGATTCCCTCTGAACGATTTCTTTGATATTTGGTATTGACTCTGTTGAGTTTTATACTGTCACTTACTTGTTATGATAGTGTCATGATTTCTGTTGCAATTCCAATGTATACGTTTCGTTTATATGATTTATATAACAAATCAGCTATGTACAAAGGCTAACGTTTAACTTAAATATCGAACAAAAACAAAGTGGTCTTCCCTCCAAACTTTCCACACTCAATACAAAAACCAACGAAAAGCTGCTACCACTAGGGCGGGCTGCAAAATTACTCTTTAACGGCCATATATGGTCTTGGTCTGTCATCAAAGCTTACAACCAAATTTGCTTTGTTTTCCTTGAGTCTACGGAAGGAGATTTCTTCCGCATGACTTGAAACGAAAATATTTGATGCATATAGTGATTTTATGTCATCAAAAGGGAATACATGGACACTTTGAATCAGGGAGATGCTTTAAAAACATTGCGCATGCGCACGATGACGTCATTGGATTTCACTGTAATCCTTCGTCGGAAAATCATTGAATTGTGCCCCCCCTATGAGTTCCTATCCACGACGCCCCTGCCAGGGCTCAGCGCCCCCAAACCTCCAGCTGCTTTAGACAATGACCCTCGATCATTGCAAGGGTGCCTAGGGCACGAAACCTACCCCCTTTTACAATGATTTTCCCGACTAGCCCTCTTACTAATGATAGTTAGAAAACTTATAATCTGCCCCCAGCCATAATTCACTGTATGATCCTGCTCCTCAACTTAGAATTACCCAGCTACGTGGTTGTTAAGCCATTTCACAGGAGTCTTACTTTATAATTTGGTGGAAAGAATGAAGACATTTTTCATAGTAGATTATTTTCTTTTTTTTGCACATTGCAAGATAGCAATATGGATCCCAATCAAAATAGGTCACTTATAGGTAAAATAAAGGGCACCATTCGTTTATACTTAAACATTAGAGGTACGTGTTCCTACTCTCGCTCTTACCCTCAGTTGATAGCTTCCTCTCACAACGCAGAGCATCAAAGAAAGACACTCTGGATGTTTAGGAATAATTGTTAGGGATTGTAAATTGAAAAGGAAACTACTGGTTACAAAGCTTACTGGTAACAAGCTTCCAGGATTTAATTAGAACTTCTCTAAATTCAATAAGCCTATTCAACGCCACCTACACCCCTATTATATTGGCCAACACATCGATCGACTTCCAACCATTATCCTTATTTACTCAATGCATGTTGTTTATTGATGTGGGTGGGTAAGAGAAACACCTTGGAAGGCGTATGGAATTCTCGCCGTTTTTCGATCTACTCCTTCTCTATGAGAACACCAGGAATCAACACAGCCACCAGATGGCTAACGTGATAACCGTGCAAATGTTAATAAGCCGGTCGCAGCTATTTGTAAATGGCCACGAGTTTTGAATCATCTGTGACAAACACGATTCCTATGTTCTCATTGACTCTTTACCGTTCGACTGATTCACATAATCACACAATCACATTGATTCATTCCCTCTACACTCTTTTTTTATAAGAACTAGTAAATTTGATTTTGAAGCTGGCTGTTCTTGAATATTCCTTTATTTTCAGCCTAAAATGTTCTCAAATTGTTCTTACTTTCGAATGATTTGGATGCCTGTTTTCGCTATCACAGTCGTGTTAATTGGTTCAAATGTGGACTCTCTTGATCATCTGATATATCTATGTGTGCTGTCTATATGCTTTTTTGTAATTATTTGTCAATCTCGTGGTTATTTCGCATAATTCTTGTATTGACCTTGAAATTGTCTGCCTCTGTTTCTTCTTAGCTTGTTCTTAAGATTTGGTAAAATCTGAGGCTCGTGTTCTTATAACATTGTTCTTATAAAAAAAGAGTGTAGTTTCCTCTGATAAAGTCACGAGCATATCATTCCGTTGGGTTGGATACGAATGGAAACGAGTCGAAATGATTTCGAAAGGATTTTGCATATTAGAATACGAAATAGATATTGCAAGAATTTGAGCAATTTTCAGATGGTTAAATTAAATGGTTTACGATGATGAAATGGTTCGCAATTTTGAGAATATATGAAACAATTTGCTACGATTATGAAACGAATTGCAACAATTTTGAAACAACATGAAACCATTTACAACGATTATGAAATGATTTTCGACTTTTTGAAAAAATTTTGAACTGATTTCAAATAGATATCGAAACAATTTGTTAGGCGATCCCCAACGATTGAGAAAAAATCATTTTTAAATGATGATTTGCAACTATTCTGCAGTTTCGTGAACTTTACATGGGTCATCAAGGACTCTCTCAGAGGATGAAATTGGCTTCTTACATACATAATAAACGCTTTGAAGAGAAAACCCAGTTTCTTATATTTCGATGCAAACAAATGACAAAGGTCATAAATAAAGACAAATGTATAATGTATCCAATCCTTAAATCCAATGTCTCACTCTATACCAGGCCCCTTAATTACTCAGTGATTCACTGCTGCAACCCTCTAAACGATAGCTCATCAAAAGGCTTTAAGTTTCAGAAACAAGGTAGTCAACAAAATTCACGCTTAATTTGCGACAGTAAGCGACATCCATTGTGTTGCAAATTGATAAACTTAAACAAAACCAGATAATCATCTCAGAACAAGCAAACAAGCAAACAAGCAAACAAGCAAATTTCATAGACCAGTTATTATGATCAAAAGGGGCTAATCTCTTTTCTTTCGAGTTTCGATGAGAGAGCATTGCTTTGCGAAGGTCTCAATTCTCATTTTTGTACAGGTCTTTTTAAGTTTTGTAAGGGTTTCAGTTTTGTATAGGTTTCAGTTTTGTAAGAGTTTCAGCCAACATTCAATCCAGTTGAACTTTGAATCTTGTCCTCTGCATTCAGCTATGGGTTTCTTAATCTAGAATACCTCAAAAATCTACTGATATTAGCTTTGGAAATCATTTGCATCATAGTTTCAAGGACTGAAAAGGGTCCAATTGCTTATTGTTTAAGAACAAAGTCCCTACGAGTCCAAACAGAAAACAATCTCTTCCCTTTGTTGGGAGGGACCTAGTCTCAAAACTTTCATAACGTACGAGATTTTTTAAGACAAATTATTTCCAGAGATTTCTACTAAAGCAAAAGGATTTTTATTGAAACAAAAGGATTCTACCAGAGCAGTAGGATTTTCTTGCAAAGTGTACGAGATAGGGAGTGAATTGCCCCTCAACCTCCACTTACCAGGCGAAGGCAAATTCTGTGTAGAGCTTGGTAGCTCAAGAGGTGGACAAATAATGTTGCTGCTGCTGGCCTCTCCTTTGACCCCTGCTACTTCATGCTGTTGAACCTGAATCACCCTGTAGAGATCTTCCTGCTCTTGCTGTCTTCTGAGGGCGACCTGAGCTGCCATCACCCTCTGCCTCTCCGCTATCAAGGTGCAGTCCGTACAGCCGCAGTCCCTCCATGGGCAGAACCTCTTGTGACCCTTCAGAATCGAAACGACGCCGTGATTCCGGCAGCGGGCGCATTTCGGAAGACGCGGCGAAGTCTTCATCGAGATTACACTTGCTGATGTCGCAATCATCATTTTCACGGCGAAACCAAATTTCAAGCCAAGGCGCGAGTTGATCACAAAAAGCTCCTTCCCTTGCGCGGTTCAAGTCAGAAATATAATTACAATGTGTCCAAGTCTCTAAAGGCCAAGAAGCGCTGCCACTTAGCTACTAAAAACCCCCTGCAGCGTCTTAACCCCCTACTTTCCAATACAGCCAATAACTATCGCCCTACGGAAGGGGCAAATCATTCCTTAGAAATCTCGTACAGTTTTCCTGTGAATCGTATTGTTCCAATGAAAATCTCTTAAAAGCCCTCGAATCTTCCTATTCTTGAAAAGACTCGCACTCATTGAGAGGGAGTAAATTCCTCTTGTTCCTACGAGAAACTGATCGTAATAACAACTCCCCCCTATAAGCTCCCGATCTCCCCTACAAATTTTTATACAAACTTAACAAACAATCCTTTCATACAAAAACCCTTCAAGTCCCACAAGAAGAGTTTAGTATCCAAACACTGGCTTATTTCTGTCAGCACTTACTTTTCCCTTCCCTGCAGTCAAAACCCCTGTCAGAACTCTTGGTTCTCCCCTACTTTACAAGAATCTCCCTACGTGTGGCAGCATAAACCCTGCAGTCAAATGTGCGTTTTGTGTTGCATTCCCTTCAAAGCTAAGAAACAATACAAGATGATTGGCTGATCGCTGATTGGTTAGTCATTTCTATTGACTCAATCACCTACAATAGGTGGTGAGAAGCCAGGCGTAAATTGCTACTATTGTCACTTTCTCGACACGTGAAATCATTTCTGGCAATGAAACCACGGGTTACATCCAAACAAAGCAAACTAATCAGACATTGTGTCGAAAATCCCAGACCCTTTTTGTGACACCGTAGAGATAATCGTTTCGAAACTTACTTGTAGGTAGAAAAGAAATAAAGAAAAAGAAAGAAAGAAATTATCTCTACAAGCATGATTCGTGATTTCTCACTCATCAGGAGATAAACAATCTAGAGTACTTTATTAGAATTCTCAAGTAGAAACTTGTTTGCGATCCTCGTAGGACAGATAGACAAGTATAATCTTGGAGCACCAAAAAAGGGACGTAATAGGGCCTGGAGCAATCGTCCCTTCCCCTCTCAAACTACTACTGAACTACGATTTCAAGCACCAATGCACCCCAATCAGCTGTTTCAAATGTAAACGATATCGCACCCGATAGTTTATAGCTTGTTTATAGATACACACCATCACATGCCATCGCATGAAATCACACGCCTATAGTTTGGAGATATTTTGAGAGTGCAAGAAACCTCCTTTTAAAACCGCTTACTACCTAACTTCCGAAAAGGATTGCATATCAGTGCATTTACCTAAGTAGAATAGTTTTAGAAACAAATCATCTTAGAAGCTGGTTTACAGTTGCAGACGCACACCATAACACGCCATAACACGCCTATACTTAAAATATGGTTTGGGAGTTCGATGTATTTAACAAGACTACTCGATAACAGGCGAATAGTGCAAGGAAGCAAAGGCCAGAGTTCAGTGTTAAAAGTCACCTGACTCACCTCACAGAAAGGATTAAACTCAAAACAAAGCTGCTTTCTTGCTCAATTAGCTTGTTTTACGCAAGTAATTATCTCAATTTACGCAAGTGATTCCAAATAAGGTCGATTTTAATATCGTAAACATGCCGCCTTTTCTACTTCAATTGTGTTTACTACAGATCTAAATCTTATCAATTGCTAGGCAGGGAATTTCTCAAAATCAACTGAATTTCTGCCTAACCCCATTTTTTATGACTGATTCCTAGTAATTTGACCATGCAGATTCCAAATCCGAGATGGGCCCTTTGATTTGATGACCGGAAGTTGCTTGATTTGATGACGTCATTAATTATCACTTTTGTACATTTAACCTCCCGTAACTCCTGCTACGTAAGTCGGATAACGGTGGAACATACACTGTTGGATAGAGCTAAATGAGCTCTTTCCACTCATATATATTTCTATAAGCTTTGCTGACATAAGCAAATATTTTTGCTGACGTCAGCAAAAATATGTTACTTTTTATTGAATCCGTTTCCAACTGCTAAACGGAATTTTTTGAAATCCAGACACAGCTAGTAGCTATTCATCAGATTAGCAACCAATACAACCAACAAAATTAAGAATATAAATGAGTTAATTGGCAAATTCATACTGTAGCACGACACGTCATAACTTATGAAATCCATTCAACATCTTCACCAGCGCTTTCACTATACGAAGAATCATCAAATTTCAGTTTTTAGGGAAATTTTAAAAACTAAATGACAATTATCGGTTTTTTACACCAGCTAAGTTGATATTTTTGTATTTCTACTCCGTGACCAATCTTTTACGGGGCCTGACCAATTTGGAAAGGCATTTGCAGGCAAAAAGGCAAATGCTAAGATATTGTTTCACCTTTGATCATGTGAGCTATGCCAGGTATATGTTATTTCAACATGTGTTTCTCAGAGATCTAGAAAGGGTAAATCATCCTGCTATCATTGATCTGGAAATAAATTCTCAAGTATTCACGGAGACCTAATAACAGAGATATTCAATGGGGAAACAAAACGAAATGCTGGCCCTTTTAGGGCAGGATGTAGTTCAGACCCAACGAAGATGAATACGTGGATCACAACCTCTCATATACATGCCAGATTACAGTCCACACTTCGAGAAAAAGTTTACATATGAACGTCTTCGGTTCATTAAGAGTTGACATCTGCCGGAAAGAAGCTCCACGTACTAAATGTTGACAGTCTAAGGTAGAAATTGGAAAGCTACAAATTGGATCCTTTTTGATCCAGAACACCATATAACAACTGGAAGGGAAATCGCCAAAAAAGTATTGATGTGTATTGCTAAAGTCACCATCGATTGGCAAAGAAAGGAATATAGAATTTGTGGACAGTAGACTTGTTCAAGGTACTGCTGAGTTTTATTCCCAAATAAAGAAAGTAAGACCAACAAGCGTTTGGAACTTTGCTCAGCAAGTCAGTTGATCTTAAAACTGCACGTGAATATCCGCTAATTGCAGTACCTCTAAGCCTTGCGACTGGTACAGGCGAACTCAGACAATCACCTAAACACGTGTTCAGAAACTACTTGATTGACGAGTCTAAATCTGTCACAAATGGTCCTCCCTCTAAGGCCCGGTGGATTGTTGGCGGGATTGCCACACTGCGATCTGTTAAAGCAAGAGATACTTATCTAGAATGGATGAGTTTTCTTTTAAATTTCATTTTACCACCTATAGAATCGTCACCAACATCGGTTGAAATTATCAATTATACATACTTGACCCTGAGTGCGAAGAATGGTACGCGGTTCAAAAGAGGCGAGCAGTCACAGCCTACATACATCCAAGGATTTGACCAGAAGATGCTCAAGGGCAAAAATTGGGGAAATTTCTTCAATAACATAGAAAACATAAAAGATTTAATCAGGCTTGTTGCAAGATATTTAACAAGCGCAGATGGAAGGAAGCAGTTAACGATTCCTCTAGTTATTACGGAAGAAGAGAAAACATGGGAAGTCTTTGGGGAACGTGCCGTAGAATCATTCGTTTGCAATCATGAAGAATCGGACACTCGATCGATCCTGCACGCTTGTTTCAGTGACACAGATAGCGTAGTTGTTGCCAAGGACGCTGATGAAATGATACTACTTGTTTACGCATACACCATCACAATGCCTACTTCCGAATGGTTACTTAAGGTTGACCTTGAAAAGTGTGTTAATATCGGAAAGCTTTATAATTACTTGGGAGATAAGCTGTCCGCTTACTTGCCTTGCATCCACGCCATTTCTGGTTGTGATAAAACGTCATTTTTTTAAGGTGTAGTAAAGGTAAAATTACTAAGAAAGCTATCAAAAGAAAATGAGGTACTTGAACTCTTACAATCGTTGGGGAAAGAAAAAGATTTATCAGAACAGTGTATAAGTGAAGTTACAAAATTCGTTTTCAGCAATATGTACGCTAGGAGAAAAGGTGAAACTCTTATGAAAGAGTGCGACTGTATAAATCAATGAAGACTAAAGCGTCGCAAGCATTATGACCCGATCCTGGTACGCTAAAACAAGCCCTGCTTCGCGTACATTATCAAGTTTTTCACTGGCTAAAGATGTAGCTAATAAGCGACATATCTGTTCAATGTCCCTCGCAGATAATGGATGGACCATCGACACAGAGGAAAGCGTGGTGAGACCAATCTGGTTCATAGCTGAGTTGATTTTTAACTTGAAAGTTTTTTAAATATCATATTTCTTTAAAGCAGTTGTTCCGTACTTCGAGGTTTCGCTTTCGAAGTCCATCACTGAAGCCCATTAAGAACCTCATTTAAATCATATAGCATGGTTGCCTAAACGTGTCATATCATATCTCGATATCTTGAACATCAATATCTTGACCGTCACTTTAAAACTGTCTTACTTTCTTGCTAGTTGAGCAACTCCCAAAGTCAATGAGTAATAAATCAAAGGGACATCAAAGGGCCAGCGGTGTTGAAACGACTTGGCTACAGGCTTCAACGGAAGCAAACTATGAGGATTAATCTTCTAAAAACAGTGAAATGAGCTTCATGTTAACAATATTCGACATGATAGTCAACACTTATCATGACAAGCCATTGATATTTAATGGGGCAACGTTTCGGGAGAGATCCGTCTCCCATCATCGGGCAATTAGAAATGTGGTTTCTTCCCTATTAACGCAAAGGTCGGATCGAGAGGTGTGGACCCTGAGCGAACCCCAGAGGAGGCAGAAGCAGCCTTGATAAGACCAAATGTATTTAATGAGCTTCATATTCTTTGGATGATTCCAGTGCAAGTGATGGTAAAGATATCGAATTGATTCCATAAGTTATGACGTATTGTGGTACAGTATGAATTTGCCAATTAACTCATTTGTATTCTTAATTTTGTTGGTTGTATTGGTCCCTAATCTGACGAATAGCTACTAGCTGTGTCTGGATTTCAAAAAATTCCGTTTAGCAGTTGGAAACGGATTCAATACAAGGAAACACATTTTTGCTGACGTCAGCAAAAATATTTGCTTATATCAGCAAAGCTTATAGAAATATATATGAGTCGAAAGAGCTCATTTAGCTCTATCCAACAGTGTATGTTCCACCGTTATCCGACTTACGTAGCAGGAGTTACGGGAGGTTAAATGTACAAAAGTAATAATTAATGACGTCATCTAATTAAGCAACTTCCGGTCATCAAATCGAAGGGCCCATCTCGGATTTGGAATCTGCATGGTCAAATTACTAGGAATCAGTCATAAATAATGGGGTTAGGCAGAAATTCAGTTGATTTTGAGAAATTCCCTGCCTATGCAGCTTATGTCACGTTCTCTTTACAGCACCGAGGAAATTGGGCGGTTGTTTTAAAGAGTATCAAAGTTTGGGATCTGCACGTTATCCGGTAGCTCCAATTAGCATTCGCGATTTCATTTAAAACGACCTCACCAATCTGTTTGTGATTATTGCCAGTTTTGAAGTAACGGAAAATCGAATTTTCATGTTTTGCATTGATACACTGGTTGATGTTACAATATTACACTTTTTCAATAAGAGAAAAGTCTACCAGCAACAAACAAACCTCGGGTTGAGGGTGTATTTTCTGCTAAATTTAAAAAAAAGCATTAAGCGAAGCGTATGACTCTCTTGGATTATTTTAGTTGCTTTCTCTTCCTAGGAACAAGCAAATAAACAGATGTTTGGGGTAAGGGTGGGTAGCTAGTCTGTTATTCTAAGCAACAGCCAGGGCCTGGGCCTGAAGTCGAGTTCATTCATTACAAACTGGATGATCAGAGGAACAGAAGATACGTGAATTCCTCAGTAGCAAGCTTTGTTAGGCCAATTGCTTAGGAATAATAGTCGCAAATCTGGAATAAAGAGGCCTAATAGGCTTAACTCGGGCATTAGTTACTGTGCACGATAAAGTTTGTTAGCTTTCTGTTTTGCCCCTTTCAGAAGTTTACTTTTACGATTGCCAGATGAAAAGGATTATCGTATTAAATGTTTCTTTGCTCTAAAGGTTTTCCTTCCAGTCACGAAAATAAGTTACATGCTAGAAATAGATGCTAGAAATGCGTCATGATGTGTGGGCTGCCTTGTGTACTGGCAAATGGTGGCTTAGGTCCTAGGTTCGAGTCGTGATTGAGGCAAATTTCGATTGTGGTAGTCCAATCATAAGAACTCAATCTAATGCATAGCTAGCTACTATACATTGGGGTAATTGCTGTGAATAAATGTGGTTGTGGTGTTCCTTTTTATATTGTTTGGTTTGTCGATAGCAGTGGAAACCTTAAATGCCAAGGTAGCTAGGTACTATACAGTAAGGAAAGATGGCAGAGAGAAAAGCCTCGTGAATTAGGGACGTAATACAGCACCAAAATCAAGTAATGTCCTAATGGAAGTGTTTTGTATTTTCCAGTCGAGGAAAGGAAAGCATTTCAAATAACACCTAGAAGATCATAGATCGCCTGGTAGGTCCAAAATTAAACCTCCAACTGAAAATTTTATGATTTGTAAACCATACATCTCCAGGAGATCTGCAGAAATTAAAGGAAACATTTTTTGACTCCGAAATTTATTATTGTCATGTTTACACGGCTTGGGGGTAAGAAGAGCTCTTTCGCGTGGGAGCTCAAATCAGGAGCTTGTGACAAAACATCAAATAATAGCAGCAGCTTAGGAGGTTATTGATGACGTAAAACTACTGCTTTTGCCATTATGTTCTACAGCTAGCACACCAAAATGAAGCGAGCTAAACGCCCTTGACTCCCCTTCATCAGCCACAAGCTAAGTAATTAAATAAGCTTTGTACGTACGACAGGTATCGGTTGAATATAACATTACCTGTTTATGAGCAAACTAATTAGAAAAATCGACTCAATGACCTGTTTCGAATGGTAGAAATCAATATGATCTTTACGTCATTAATCAATTTGAACACGGCTCCGTGCTATGTAAAGACCATTCACTCGTAACCACCAAGGGAAACGTCTGTGCAATACTGTGGAGGATGCTCATTACTATGGGGGTTATCATCCGTATTATATTGGGTATGATCTCCACAGTGCTTGTGGCTTCCCTCCACAGAATTGAATATACTACACAGTATTGAACATCCATTACAGTACTGAATGGTATCCCTCCCCAATATTGAACACAACCTGAACCCGTAAATCCAGGACCAATACCAGCCTAATTTCGCAAGGAGGCAAAACATAAAATTTCCGGTAAGAATACGAACATGATTGAAAACAACAACAACAACAACAAAATAACAACAGTCAATTAACAGACACCAACAAGATATCCGAAATCGTTCACCAACTCTTAGTATGCGAAATCCAAAACACAAAAAACCATGCGTAGCCAATATAGAAGATGACTCAATCAGTAGTCACACGACAGGTGAACGCTTCATGCAAAAGAAAGTGAGATTTTCGCATTTTTACAAACATTTGTTGCGGATGCTGAAGATTTAGACAAAGTATGAACCGATTAGGGAATTTTGCTCGAAACAAGAAATATGCTGCACTCTAAACCAGAAAATTGGCTTGCAGTTTATAAATATTTAAAACTTCTAACCACGAAAGCAAGAGAAGCAGAGAGGAGCAGAAGAACCAGCATTTCAACGTGCATGCATGCCTGCACACCCAGAGGCTGCTTTAGATAGGAGGAATGTGCTTTGAGAGAGCCCTTTTTGTCAGGTGGTAAAATTCTACTCCAGGCAAAGACAATTTAGTATCTAAGAAGATCAACTAGGCCAAAGAAGGAGGCAAGACGACCTGATAGGAGGACAACACTTGCTCATATAGCTTGGTTGTCGCAGTTATATATTGTGTCAGAACGAAGAATGTCGAGAACAAATACTTATAGATTCAAATATATTTTTGACTAACTGAATGTTAATACCCTGACTAGTGACAAACTGGATTATTCTTCGTCTGACTAATGACTAGCAGTACCCCCTTCTACACCCTCCCTCTAAGTTTGGATGAAGGTAGAAATATATCTGAAATAGCCAGAAATATCGGAAACAGCGAAATGAACACATAGGTTACTTAAGCTTTTCGTCTGACACTCAACAGAGTAATACGTCAGAAAGAGAACGAAACAGAAACCTAACTGATTTATATACCCTGATGTGGATCGAAATAGGCCAATCGAAAAAGAGGTGAATGATTGGTATTGTAAAAAAATAAATCTGAAAACGGGGAAGGGGTCTTGACCCCAAGACCTCATGTAGTTACACGCCTGACTGTCAAGAACTCGAAATATCTCCTGTACGCTAAATATTTCTAATGATGCAAATAACACTTCTTACCCAACGCAACAAACGTCGGATAAAGTCTTGTTGGGTGACAAAGTTCGACGGACTAAGTTGAACCAAATGATTTTAGGACAATGTCTTGCTATACGTGTTGTGTACGAAGTGTAAGGAAACTATTGGACAAGGCTAAATACTGTAAATCATTTCACGAAAACAAGATAACCAATTGTCATTTTGAATCAAGAATTACTGAGTGGCGTGTAGAATTCAACGAGGAAGGCTAGGCTTTTCAGACATGATATGAGGTCGCTTGCAGGTTAGCTTATCAGGAAAACAAGAAAAATGAATTGCTGATTTGAAATTTATGAAGATAGTTTCTAGGTAAGCGACCAATTGAACGTTAGGAAGATAACACGAACTCTGCTCAAGCTTAACTTAACTGGAAAAAACACGAAAAAGTTCGAAGTGGGAAAAATTTGAATTTTTCATTTGGTATTGCTTCACGAAAAAATAGAAAAGCTAATAAACTTTTTTAACATAACAGAGCTCTGTAAAAGCCAATAAAGAAAAAGAGGAGAAGTGTATTAATTGAACACAAGAATTCTGTGTATAGCTGTGCAAGTAGCTTTGCAAAAACATGAATTACTAATTGAGGAATAGTGGAAAGCTATAAATTGTTTGAACATAATGCGAAATCCATGAAATATTAGCTAAAGAAAAACAAGGAATATTTTCATTTGGCATAGCTAATATGCAACATGAGTTGCTAAATGAGGAATGGCATTTAAAGAGGAAATCTATTATTGCTTTGAATATAATACGAAATCTGTTGAAGAAGCATTACTGAAAAGAAGAAGCACTTTCATTTGGTACGGCTATGTGCCACATGAATTGCTTATTGAAGAAAAGATACAACAAGGAGGAAAACAATTAATTATTTTGAGCAAATACGATATCTGTTGGATCTTAGCTCATACTGAAAAGAAGAAGCATTTGCATCTGGTATAGCTAATTTCTTAGAGAAGAATAGCATTTAACGAGAAAAGCTATTCATTGTTTTGAGAATTATACGAAATCTGTTGAAGCTTAGCTTGCAAGCCTTAAAAATTGTCGTAGGGCTGAATAGGAATTCGTTATTTAGTATCGATTTGGAATCGTTAAGCAACTAAATTGCTGATTGTCGAATAGCAATCAATGGCGAAATCTAACTATAGCTTGATGAGCTGACGAGGATAATACGGACCCGGTTGCGGGTTAGCTAATCGAAAATAACAAGCAAATATTCGAGGCAACTGAAAGCAGGGATTGTTCATAGACTGTAGAGAAACCTGTGAGATTCGGATGAAAATGAATGTTTATTGAAGTCATGATTGTCGCGAAGTATAAACAACATAGAGACCTTTACCGCAATTGCAAACGCCTTAATTCGCAAATATAAATAATAGAATAGGTGAAAATTTACCGAGAGGACGGGCGGCAGTGAGCAACCAGCTGGAGGCAAGACATTGTCGGTAGCTTTGGACGGGTGGAAGAGGTTGCAGCTAATAATGAGACAGGTCAGGGTCGTTGCCAAAGAGGTGCAAGCTGAGAGAGAGAACGGTGGCTTGGCGGAGATGGATCCTGAAGAAGAGAAAGAAGATGCAGTGCATGCTCTGGTTAGTGGAACAATAAATGAACGAAAACGAGAAGAAGAGGGTTTATCTCGATTGATATGAATAAAACCCCACATCAACTAGAATTCTACAATGTCCATTTGAAAATATGAAAGAATGAAATCAAATAACTTACGATACAAATGTGAGGGCCAGATCATGGGGGCGTGGGGGGGGCGTGCATCTGCATATATATGGTGTACGTTGGATGATATAAATATGTTGCATGATATGAATGTTGATGTATATACGTTATAACTTCACATAATATATGGCATACTACACAATCGCTAAACAAGGAGTTTATGAATCGAGATGATTTCGACTGATTTTAAAAATCCTGGTTCTTCTCCAGTTTTTTCTATCAGTACAAAAGATCGATACTTCTAAGTAAGAATCAACATCTGAGAAAAATAAACTAATTGATGTTCACCGGGTGAGGCAGAAAAATACACAGCTGTTCGAAGGGCTTTATTTGAAATCGTATGCTTTCATGGTTAGTCACCATAATAAAGCAAAGTTTTTAGTTGCCGATTTATACCTCTTCGGAAACACTAGGCGTTTAATTTGATAACATGAATCACCTTAATTCGACAAAAATATCGGTATTCTTTCGATTTATCTAATTTCAGCCAGCTATTCTGGAGGCAGAAGAAATAACGAGGCTTGAAGGAGAACATTTAGAAGGTAAGGGTAACAATTTAATCTATGTAAAATATGAATTTCTCATTTCATCCTCTGTGACACTATGCTAGACAACTAGTGTAATACTACGTAATAGGGAAATACTTATAACGAAATTTTCTTTAGATTCTCGTGAAAAATATCTTATTAAAACCCTGCGATTGAGAATCTACTATTTGGAGAGAAAACTGGTAGATTCCTAGAAAATAATTGATGTGTACTTTTGAAATTTCCAGTGAGTGGCAGGCCCTCCTCACAATTTCACTTACATTTACGATGTGAGAGCAATTACCTAGTGGCTCATGTAATTTCAAATAACATATCTATGTTTCATTCTCTGGATGTTTCATTATTCGAACTTACGTCCTAAACACCAGTGATTATTCTAAGGTGGATTTGATGGTGTTTCTTGGAGTTGTAAAATATGTTTTATATCTGCAAATTGAAATCTGTGGGTTTGAAAAATTTCCTTCACTTTTTCATTATATTGACATTGCCCTAATTGATGATAATCATTAAACGTCCTTTTTTCAAACCCACAAATTTCAATTTGCAGATATAAAATAAATTTTACAACCAATGAAAACATCTAACTGGATTTTTTTAGAATCGAAAGGAAAGCTAATGAAATCTGTCAAGAACAGGAATTTCTCTTTAGCCAATCTTGGAGGCTTACATTTCAAAATTTTCTGAAGACAATAATGCGCACAGAACCCCCTTGATATTTTCTTTTACACAGAGCCTCAAAGCTCTACTTTCAAACCTATATTCGTGAAGTTGTAAATTGTCCTCAGAATAATCACTCCTAAACACCATAACGATGAAATAAGTTGCAGGGAATGAAATATGTTGTCTGAATTAGGGGTCAGCTTCGGTTGACTTAAACGTAGACTTGTGCCTCTAGATATTATGATTAAATTGATACTGATGGCAATACCTTTTGTAGAATTAGAAGAAGCATTTTCATTATTCGACATCGATGGAAACGGATTGATCTCATTGAACGAACTCACAGCAGTGATGAAATCCGTGGGTAAAGATCTAGTGGATGAGGACATACAAGAAATGCTCACATTGGCAGACAAGGATGGTAAGTTGCAAAGAAGAAATTCAAAACTTGACTTAGGGTGAGGGGAGGATGGTATCAATGTCTCTATAATCAGCTAATTGCTTCTGTATACTTTTATTAGAGAATTTCAACAAACGGTAGAACAATATTTCGTAACATTCTTCTAATTGATATGAAACGAATAGAAAAAAGTATCTGAATAGACTGTGATCTATCTTGACATTCATTGAAGCAAAAAGTGACATTTGATGGAATGAGATATAGTGAGTCTACAAAGAGGCAAGTTTAGAAAGGTCCCTTAGCTCTGGTATTTTTGTAATTTTTCTCCTAAGTAGGACTGTAGGGAATTTTTTGGTTCAATAAGTTCAAAACTTGCAATAACTGATACCATAGTACTCCTGGCAACACCGTAACACCACTGCTGATTTTACAGTTTCATAAAACTTCGGAGCAATCTTTGCAAATGTTTATATTTCCGAGGGGCAAATCACTCCCCAAAAAGTGTACGTGATTATTAATCACTGCCTTTTTTCCGTGATTAATATGATTATTTCATGATTAATTTGATTTTTGTGATTAATTTGATTATTTTTTGATTAATTTGATTTTCTTGTGATTAATTTGATTATTTTGTGATTAATTTGATTATTTTGTGATTAATTTGATTTTTTCGTGATTATTTTGATTTTTTTGTGATTAATTTGATTTTTTTGTGATATGTATGTTGTGTTCATTTTGAGATTTTACAATTACTTTGGGTTTTACGTGGCTTCTCCTACTTTGTATTTGTCATACAGTAGAGCCTCGATACAACAGACACCCGTGCGACCAATGTTATTGTCCGTTACGAGGTTTATTTACAAAGAAATGACCATGATGAGAACATAAATGTTTATATAGTCTAGCTGATGAGAACATAAATGTTTATATAGATAATTACAAATCAAATGAGAGTCTTTTGCGCCAGTTTGGCAAAAGTGAATCCAAAATATGAACTGGAATTGCAAACGAATGCGTTGGACTGTCAATTATCATATGATCGTCTATTGTTGTAATGTAATTCTTCGAAGACACATAGCCGCAAGTGAATTTTGCATTAATTGCACGAAAGGATACAAATGCTTCTTCTTTGTCACTTTGAAGGGAAAGGGCTGAATACCAGTTTGCGTAGACACCAATGCGTTTTACAGATTCTTTCGAAAGATCCACAAAGTTACCAGAGTATTGTCGGTCTCGTTTGGAGCCATCTAAGTAGGAGAATTGAATTATTCTTCCCAGAAGACACATTGGGCTGTCAACTCTCTCGAAAATGCAAAGGTCTCCAGAGCAAATACTTTTGCGGGGAACCATGCTTGGCATTTTGTTGCTGTAAATATGTGTTGGTTGCAATGCACGAACACGTAGTAATCGGTCAGCAGATAACTGACTTTTTTCCTGTAGAATATACAGAGCTGTTGTCTTTCGAATGTATGTGCCTTCGTATAACACAAATTTATTGTGCTGAACCTTTGAATCGCACAATGAATATTTTCTTCGTGCTTCAGTATCTGACCCGCTTTCTTTTAGTTTTTCATACATTGGAAGTGAGTTTATTGAAGAGACAGTTTTCTGAAGTTTAATTTGAGTTAAGTCCTCTTTAATAGTTACTATGTCGGCACTTGATAAAGATTCTGTATGCGATAAAGAAGAATTTTCCATTGAACTTTGATCAGAATCTGTAAGATATTCACATTCCTCGTCATCATGTTCAACGGCATGACTAATGACTTCCTCCAAATTTATGAGCAGATCTTTGTCATCAAAAGAATCTAACACCATCTCACAAGATGTTGTTATTTGTATTGCATGTTCTTTGGAATTTACAATTGTTTCAAGTATCTCTTTTACATCTGGTACAAGCAAAGATTCGTTTCCTTCATTCTGAGTTTCCAACAAACGTCGCTTGACTCTGGGGAAAATTATTTCCTCATCATTTTCTGCTGTGGCCAAAAACTGGAGCTTGTGAATTCGGTTTATCGCTCCATTTAATGAAAAGTTGACAATGGTCGAGAAAGTTGGGGTCATTGAGCGCAACAGTCTAAATAATTGTTCACAAGCCTGAGAACCAGAGTACCACACCCTTAATGTTTCAGAAGGATAAATTCCCATAGAAGTGTTATATATTAAGTTAAGGATCATATGAGCATTTAGCTCAACGCATAAGTAGGCATTGTTGCTTATGAAGTATGTGTCTTCAGGGCAGTTGTTATTTTTCAGCCAACGCCTCCATATCCGCAAAAAGAATACTGTCTTCCATATTTTATACAATCGATTTAAAGGACGGATCGATCTGTTAAGAAGAGAATCTCTGATGTCGTTCATCATACGCAAAAAGATTCTAGTTCCATTTGCTTTCACGGAAGAGTGGAGATCGGCAAGACTTTCATCTACACGTGAATGCAGAAGAAGTTCAATGCTGCTGTAATTTTGCTTGTCTCTTGGGTCAATTGCTCTCTCAGACAAACCGTGTTGAGATTTCGGCAATTTTTTAAGAACTTCCACGAGATGGCCTCTGCATGCAGTTTCAGAGCCTAGCCACATTAAATTTGAAGGAGCTGTTAAACGTGTCTTCAGTTTAGCCAAAAGATGAATTGTGTCTTGTGAACACAATGAATCTTTTGAAAGATCTGGCATCACATAAAATGTCCAGTTTCTTGGGACATTTGAGTTTTTGGACACTTTAAACAAACCTCGCTTCTCAACCATAGCTTTCATAAATGGCCCTGCTCCGTCACTTCCATGAGATATAACTATTATTTCCCTTTGTTTTAAAGACGTTTCAATAAAATTCCATCGTCCCATGATAACTTTGTGTGAATACCTTGAGTCAGTGCCAAGCACAAGGAGTACAAATGGTGGCACAACTGGGTCTACAGACTTGGCAACTATACAATGAGCATAGGATGAAATGGTTTGTTTCTCAAATGCTTCTTTGATCTCGTCAAAAGTTTTTAGTTTGAATGCATCCACTGATGGAAGACCAGAGTGGTCGATGGGAAGGCAAAAGCCTACAAATCGATCAGTTTTTTGGTTGTAATCAACCCGTTTTATTATTCTTGTATCGTCTAAGTGAATGTGAACAGCTAATGGTGCATTCCATCGCTTTAAATGAATGAGCAACTCATCAAAGCGGAACACTCCTTCTTCAATTTGCGGTTCTTTTGCCACTGTCCGCTGGAGTGTACAAGCTGAAGGCAAACCACCACCAAAGTTCACTTGTAGTAAATCATAAGAGGCCTTACCAATTAAACAGTATAATGCAGATGCAAATTTTATGACAGTACCATCATGTCTGTAACCTGTTTTTGACTTCTTCACTTCATTGAATTGAGCATTTTTCATTATTTTTTCGAGAAGTGGCTTCACTGTTTGCTTCTGCATTCCACAATTCAATGTGATTTTTTCATACGTGTCTTGACACTCATCAATAATTAACGCCATTTTGTTTAAATCAAAGAAATCAGTAATTTTTGTTTGGCCAGGCTGTTCTGCTGCTGCCTTCAGTGCCCGCTGCTTCCTGAAACTGCGGGAGGACCAGCGGGCATTCTCAGGTTTTTTGAAATAATCTGAAAAGAGAAAGGGGTAAATCTTTTGGGTGAAAGCTTGAAAATGATCCAAATACAAACATACAATATCAACAAACTTTCACTTTAAACTGCTTTACTGAAAAAGACAGAAACATAAAACACCTGAAAACGAGTATGACACATGAGTAAGGAAGGTAGCAAGATTCAAGAAATGTAAAAAAAAATCTGTTTTATTGCTTAACTCCGTTTATCTATTTAATGGTTGTGGACTCAGGCTAGACAACTTTGAGTATTGCATCTGTGGTAGGGTAGTATTAGGTGAAGAAGAGTAAATAGTAACTTAAGTTGTTGGATTGGATTTTATATAAAATTATCTGAAAAAGATTTTAGAAGGAAATACAGAAAAGCTTCTTGAAATTTTTAAACTAACAAGAAAATACATAGAACTTGTAAAAAATAAAACATAACGAATAAGAGCTACAAATTAACTCAACGTAATTATACCAGGTATTTAACATCAATATTCAGGTGTAAGTTTTAGTTGTCTGATGATTGCAATTAAAGCATGAAACTTAAAGTAAAAACTGAAGTGCCTGAGTTTCTCACTCTGTAAAAAAAGAGCTGTGAGAATTTTTTGAATTCTGATTAGTATATTTTTTAACTTTTTAAATTTATCATTTAACATACCTCATTATCACAACCATCAATGACGTTTGGGAATTCTTCTTCACTTGTTGAATCCGAGGTTGACTCTATCATTTGAAGAAAAACAAGATTGTGTAAACATTTGAAAATAACCAGAAAGCTTACACAGCACTGAATTCACTCATATATTTAAGTGTTTTTTTACATAACTTGCATTTTTGGAGGCGCTACAGGGCATGATTCAAATGATTTCCTAACATCCCAATACCTCTTTTCCCCATAGAGCTCACTTTGCTTCGCGGCAGCTACATAAGGATCTGCCAGCTCACTTCATTCCTAAGGGTGCCGAGTTTCTCCATTACACCACAGATATATAAATATATATGGGTGAATATCGCTCAAGATATACAAAGACTGCTCAAGTAGTTAAAAGAACAACAAGGACAATGAATTTATTTTGTTTGGATTTATTTTGTTTAGATGTGTAGTCGTACATCGTTCGCCCAAGTTTAGGAGCTGCTGCACAGCCAGTGTTGTGATAACTGTGATAGCACATTGGATTTCTTGATTACATGTATTACACTCGTTGTTCTTGTAACTTCTTGAGCACTCTTTGTATATCTTGAGCCATATTCACCCACTTTAGTATTTAGCTCGTTGCTCTTGTAGTAACTTGAGCACTCTTTTGGTTCTTCAATACCAACAATGTGTAACCGTACATCGTTTGCCCAAGTTTACGAGTTGCTAATAGCCAGTGTGGTGATAACCGGGAGGGCACATTGGGTTTCTTGATTACATGTATTACACTCGTTGTTCTTGTAACTTCTTGAGCACTCTTTGTATATCAGAAGCCATATTCACCCATTCTATTATATAATGTTATTTATCATTTCTCTTACATTCAATAAAAATACAAACCTAAAACTACAAATGAGCTTTGTTTCGCCTTTGGTTTGAAACCCAAGGTAGTCTGCTTGTTGCAAGAGTTGTTTTCTTGAGGCTTGCAGAGCTTAAGCACATGTCTTTGTGCATTTGACAGTAGAATGCCATTGTTAGTGCATGCCAGAGCTGTCTCAGTGTTACACAAACCACAAATGAAGATCATCCCACCATTGTTTGTATCCTAGAATACAGCAAAAAGCAAGTTGAAAGAATGCCAATACTGAAAAATGGTTAGAAAATTGCAAAGGTAACACAAACTTCACATTAAACTTTGAGAAATGCATAGCTATGGCAGCTTTAAAAATAAAAGTCTGCTAGCAGTTTCAGTTGGGCACCCCCCAAAATAAGCACCGTGTTCCAACTGAGGTTCCAAAAAATTTGGAAGAAATTGTAAATAGTTCAATTTATAGTTGTTTCGTAATTAAACCCTATATTTAAAATTATACAGGCAAAATAACTACTTCTCATAGTATTTTTGAAAATTACAATTTGGACGATTGTAATTTTGACAAGATGTCAAAAGTAGGATATGTTGAATAAGTTTATGTGCAATGATCAGCTTTAGAGTTGCGTCTGTCATGTTAAATAATAAACAGTTGAAGTCAATATTTACTTAATTGGTAGTTTTGGATTGTCTAAACCCTTTTGAAACTTACTTGAAATGAAAATGGAGCCTTCGTTTTGGCAGAGCTGATCCGTTTTTGAATAGTTATTGACTGTTTTCTCAGCCACTTGAACAACTTCTTTTCGAGTTCTTCCTTTGAAACTTTCTTTTGAATGCTGCTTGATGGAGTATCCGAGGGAGTATCTACACAAACATTTTTAATTTTCTTGGTTGGAACTGCAGGTCGCTTTGTGACATCCTTTTTGAAGAAGCAGTTAACTTCACTTATAAATGCATCAAGAATAACCTGGAAATAAGGAGAAATTATCATCAAAAAAAGAAAAAAGAAGTAAAACTATGGCATCAGTTCTTTTCTGTTTGTGAATGTTATCCCATGCAATCACATCTGCCTCTGCACACGCCGCCACACATGCAATTTGACTTGCAAGTACTTTCTATCACACATGCAAAAAGGACAAAATGTGTCTTGCCAGTTTTCCACAACATCAAATCATCAAAAAACATCCAGTTTGTTGAAAAATGAAAGGGATAAGACTAAAACATGCAAGGAGCATCACAGACACAAGCAGACATCCAAAACTAAAGATAAGCAAACTAAATTTTGTTACAAGTGTGTAGCACACACAAAATCATTTCCATGTGTAATTTACCACACCCGTGCCCCACCTGTGCAATTTTACTCAAGAAAAGGACTGTATGACACATAACCTGCAGCTGAGGTACACGTATATCTATGTGTAGCTATACAAAATCACCTTACAAAATTATTGAATGATTGCGAGTCACATGACATCAAATTGTAAACGGTTAGAAATTATAGCATTTAGGGAATTAGAAATTATAGCATTTAGGGAATTTTGCAAATTTACATTTAGGTTGAAGATTCCTCATGAAAGGATGAAATCCCTTTCAAAAACAAAATTCTTTCTCTGTGAACATTCTTATTCCAAGCTATAATCTAATCTATCTTTTGTGACAGACAAAGATTTTAAGCAAACTATATATAGTTAGTAATGGCAATTAAGGTTGGTTCAAGGACACATACAGTACAAGCCACATGTAACCTAAACCTGTTTTTCCTGCTTTTTGGTGAAGAAAATATGCTTCGTTCTTGCTGAAAGAAATATTTTTCTGGCCAAACCATCAGCTTTTTATTGTTCAAAGAATTTTTTCTTGTCCAAAGCATTCTTTCCGAATTCTCAAGAACTCTTCAATGTTAAGTTACCCGAGAAGTTACCCCTGGCCTGTACTGTAGGCTATTATAAACTTTTATATCTTTAATAACCTTTAATCCAGGTAGAAGGCATAGTCTTTGAGGCTCTTTTTGAAAGATTCCAAATAATGCCTCCTTCTCCTCAACTATGTCACTTATGGACTTCATAAATGTAAAAACTTGATCAAGTTCACCATGTTCCCTGAGTTTCAAGACAGCTTCAGGTGTGTCATAGCCACAATATATTAGAATGTTCTTCAGATACAATGCCTTTGGAGGGAAAATGCTCCATATTTCATTAGGAATAATAGCAAATCGGCTTTCCAAACCTAAAAACGAAAAAGGTAATACTGCATAAGGTAATACTCAAATAGGCCAGAACCCATTTTTGTTTTAATAAAAACCAGTTATTGGAATGAAAAGATTTGAGGTCATTTGAGTTGTTTTCACTGCAGTTTAGAACATGCGGTCAATCTCTTGAGCCTGCTGGAGAACAATAGAACTGTCAAAAGGGCAATAGAATTGGCGGAAATCTGTGGTGGGGAAAAATCATGGAATGCAGTGTGGGCTACCATCGAAAGAATAAAGTCAAAAAGGAGCAGAGCTGCAGTGAAAACAAGCAACAATAGCAAAACGTTTGCTAAGTTTGCAGTACAGTACACTAGTCAAACAGCGGTATTTCTATGGGGGGCTAGGGGGCCTTGCCCTCGCCCAAAACTTTGTCCACCCCTTCACCAGACTGCAGAGTGTGGCACTCGCACGCACGAGTTTAACAATAGAACAATAGGATAGAACAATAGAAAATGGATCTTGCATGCGCGAGATCTCGTCGAGAAGTGCCATATACTCTGCAAAGGGGCCCCTTCATATCCCCAAGCTCTCCTCTCCCCACTTTTCTAAGAAAATGTTTGGTTATTGGTTTGCATATCTGCCCATATAGTTTCTGCTGGAAATGTGAATAGGTAGGTCTGACAGACCTGCCAAGTACCACGGTTTTGCCGTGGGACCCACGGTTTTTAAAGAAATCCCACGATCTCACGGTTGGTCAGGAAATTCTCACGGTAAATTCGTAAATCAAAAAAATCTCCCCAATTTTCCATCTTTGACAAAGAAATGGTAGTTTTTCTGCATATTTAGCTCACAGATTCGTTCTGAGATACAGTTGTTCTTTTCTGTCTGCATCATCATGCTTTCTTTCCTCCTTCACCTCCTTCACAAGTTTGTGCAACACTGCTTTTGTAAAGCATTTTCATTGAATTGAATTGTTAAGGTATCAGTGCGAAACAAAGGGAAGTCGAAGAAAACATGGCAACAAAGCGAAAGTTGTACAAGAGCAAATTTAATCACATTGGGACCAAAGAATACCCTATTCGAGTGGTTTTGGGTGATCCCTATAAACTTTTGAACTTTTCTCAAGGTTTTTTTACAGATCTCAAGGTTTTTAAAGAAATTTTTAAGAAATCTCAAGGTTTTGCACCCACCAAACTTGGCAGGTCTGGTCTGAGTCCTTTTATATTAGGCCTTCCTTGAATCCTTGGTGTATGATGTGGGCCTAGGCTAGGCCTATAATTGCATTTTTTACCATCAATCAAAATAGGCTCACTCTATCTACATCTAGCCTACCTAGACCTAGTTTGGCCGCCTGTCCTGATGAATCATTTCAGTTGATCTGCTTTTGTGAACTCGATATTTAGTGCAATAAACATTTTCCTACCTTTTCTTTTTCTGGTTTGTTCTGATTCTTCTGGCACTGGTTGTGAATTATTCGCCATTTTTCTTTGCTGTTTGTTGGTTGTTGTGTTGTCTTGTCCTTTTGTTTCTTTGATTTTGGCGCGAAATGAAAACGATGCTGATTGGTAGAGCAATCGAAAGCCAATTGTATAATTTATTCATGCAAAGAGTTCACCCTGCTCTTCCCAGAACCAAAATACTGTAATTAAATTCTTTCGTTGTGACTCATTTAATCATTTAATTTTTCTATGATTAATTTTATTCTCTGTGATTAATATGATTATTATATGATTAAATTGATTATTTCGTGATTAAATTGATTTTTTCGTGATTAAATTGATTATTTCGTGATTAATTTGATTTTTTTGTGATTAATTTGATTTTTCGTGATTAATTTGATTATTTCGTGATTATTTTGATTTTTTTGTGATTAGTTTGATTATTTTTTGAAAGTGTACGTGATTTTAATCAGTGATTTGCCCCTCGTATATTTCGTTCATATTACAGAAATTATGTGCTAATCGTATTAATTTGTGCTAAGAAATAATCAAACACAATCTTTGATGTTTTTGTCAAAATACCTCTGAACCAGTTGATAAAGTTTTACACCACCAAGGCCTAATTGCGAATATGATTTCGTCAGGTGATGGGGAGATTGGGTTTGACGACTTCCATGATTTGATGAAAGAGACGATATTAAGAGGAATCCAAGAAGACGACTTGAGGGAAGCATTCAGTGTTTTCGACGCTGATGAAGACGGCTTCATAACACCCTGCGAGTTGCACACATCATTCCAGAATTTAGGGGAAGTTATTACGAGGGAGCAAGCCTTCGAGTTGCTCAAAGAAGCTGATACAAACTGCGATGGGCTCGTAGACTTCGAAGGTATATAGTTCGTCACGTTCATTTCTTACACTTCAGGATGCTGGAAAGGGGGAAAGTGGGGGCAGCCCCTTTTATCCTTTTCATGGGGGGGGGGGGTAAGAGGTAAAAGCCCACCAGTCTGTCTGAATTTGCCCTTTTTCCTCCCAAAGAAAGCGTTTAGATATATTTTTTTCTTAAGATAGAAACTTTCTTCGTCTGACACATTTACAAACAATAGATTTTTCATATTCTAAGAACCCGACTCCAGCCTAATTGAGCATTATACCCAGTTTGGGTACTGTATATTATTGAATTGATAGAAAGTTCTTAGAGTACCATTGTAGTTTTTCTCATAGCCATTTCATAGCTGCAGTAGTTCATCAAGTAAATTCAAACCAAAGCTAAGCGAGGGACCCACTCATATAGAGGAGGTGATGTACTTTTTATACAAAAACGGCAGAGAAGTGCTCTTTTTCCAACATAGTAGGAAAGTTTGGGAAGCCCTAAAATATTTTTGCCCCCTTACTTTTTCGTGTTTGCTTTGTGACTGTTAACCAACCAGCTGCAATCAGATCAATCAGTATATCACAAATAACCAATTTAATGTTGAAAATATTTTCAACTTCAAGTATCTCAGAAATGTACTATTATTATGAAAATATCACACCAGAAATGGATAAACTTTGAGTAGTAAAGCACATAGGGTACCAATGATATCCCTTAGTTGTTCTTCCAGCATAACATTCGTTTGCTTCTTTCCTTTTCTTACCTTACTTCATTTAGTATTTACATACTTTCCTTTCACACCTTCAATTTCCTTCTAAATATTATCTTTCCAGAATTCAAGACCTTTTACAAAAAAGGTTTGGAAGAGAAAAAGTCTGGAGAAAATAAATGAAAATGAATATTTCAAATCAAACACAATTTGAGTGAAACTCAGCACTGAACCATCACCAATGACACACAACAATCACCATTACACGCGGAACTAATACAAAGATGGTGGCCAGCAAAAGAAAAAGCAGAAGAAAGCAAGTAATCTTTAAGTGCTGCAGCGAAAGACACAAAAAACTTTGTGTGCATTACAAGAAGGTATGCAGAGCCTGGTTTAGTTGCAGCTGAAAGGAAAATAACTCACAAATTCTTGGTTGGAAACCAAGTGGCTTAGCCATTATGCTGGTTTAGTTTCATTATGAGAAATTACAGAATTGGTTAAGATCAGGGGTGAATGGAGGGGTCACTCATATCCAGGGTGAATTACTTTCCCAATCTCTCTACCTGTGATTTGATATGGATCAACAACAACGAATTTGATATGGATAAAAGTCAATTATTTAAAGACCTAATAAGACATCTAAAAGGCTGATTAGTTTGTATGAATAAGCGTTTTAGTTTGAAATTTAGTTTGAAAAGGCAACTTTCAATAAATTTATTATAGAATGGGATTAATATTGAAAAATATTGCTTGGAATTTGTCAAATTTGTTGATTAGAGCATAGCATTAAATCATAGTCATAAAGACACAGTCTGGAAACTAAAACAACGTTAACCACATTTACTTCTATATGCTGAGGAAACTTGCTGAGCGTTAAGGTCAATCTCCATGCCAGAGAATGAAGGTGTAAAATTTGTGCGATCGCGAGCGAACAACTTGAACTGCAATCTCCATTCATTCGCCGGACCTACAGCGAATACCAGTGCTGCATGTCTTCATATAGGGGACAATTCTTCTTGTTAGCAACTCTTCATTCAGCGCTTTTAAATTGATATTGAAGTTCCCCGCCATTTTACACTGCTTCTATTGTTCGATTCGCTTGCATTCGCTGAAAAGTAGAAGAGAGTTCAACTTCCCAGCGAATCGCTGGTTTCGCACGAATGGTGTGAAAAAACTTAATGTGCATGCTCTTAGTCAGTGTCCTAATGTCACCATATGAGCTCCCGAGAATTTTTCGTGTTAATTTTATGATTTTGGTATCAATCGATAGGTAATTTCATGGAGATTACGAATTTCAATGTTGGCAATTCGAAAAATCATTTTTATGGGTATGACGTCATGATGACGTAGTTCAGTATTGACGTTCTATTGTTATTACAAAAGCATATTATTTAGAGTTATTAAACCATTTTAAATGGTTTGAACGTACTGAAATCTGGTATTTTTACGTCTTTTTGTTTCTATTCATACTTAAAGATGTTATGATGTCATGATGACGTCATGATGACGTCATAATAGCGATATTTTAAAGTATTTTTCAGCTTGGTATTGTATAATGAACAAGGATAGAAATATAAATCTTGACAAATTTTATGAAGCTAATCGATCAAAAAAGTCTAAATGTCTAAACTGGGAAACAGCCCTTGGTTATTCAGTACTTGATAATGCTAGTGCGCACGGGGGATATTTTGTACCTCCATGCACCCAAAATCTGTCTCGACATGCTTCCACACCGATAATGATGTTTTCAAAACTGATGCTTTGGATGGAAAGTCTACAGTATACACACTCATGATGTCTGCATTTCAAAAGAAACAATAGGAATTTCCAATACCACCACTTGATGTCTTTCAAGGCTCCACAACTCAGACCCTCTAGAAGAATTCTTACAACGAAAAATAATTTTGCGATGCTCCTAAATTAACAAAATTTCAATTGCCTGAAAGATGTGCAGGACAACTTCCAACATTTCCTGATGGTGTGAATTTGGTAAAAGAAAAATCCCTACCATGGCTGTTAAGTAAATCCTTGCTTGGTTATAACCAAAAAAGATGTGTGGACTAGTATTGACACTGAAACAAATATTGATCTGGAGGAGACTCCGCAGAATATTACAAGGGATTGCAAGATTTTTGTTAATGATAGCAACAAAATGTACGAGGAAGACAACAAACACCAAGAAGTTTTAGAAAGTGATTCTGCAGCTGTTTCCATACCACCATGGAGCGCATTTCATTCAAGTGTTGTCTGAGAAGATCCATGTGAAACTCGCATACTCAGATTTCCACTGATTCCAGGACCTTCTATCGATCATTCGTCCATCTACACAGCACTCAAGTATGCGCAACACATCCACATATGGAAAGACACCACTATTGAGAAAACGGTCATTACTCTGGATCTTGATTTATATTTCAGAGTGCTGCAGCTTGTACAACCAGATGATGCCATGAAAAAAATTGTTCGAAGACTTGGAGAACTACATGCTGTGTTCGTGCACCACGAGCAATTGGTCACTTTATCGAGAGTTCTGGCATAGATGAGGCCTCACGAAACGGCTCACGAAATCACTCTGACTGTGCTGTATAAGCTTTACTTGGAAGCCTTCAGGAACAAGCAACCTTCACTCTTTGCAGGACCATTTGGATTCGTCTATGTTCTACTGCGTGACCTAGAACAAGCATTTAAATCTGACAACGAAGACGTCAAGAGCGAAAATGATGATGTTGTATCATTCATCAAAAATAGGGGCTTTCTTCGCGCATTGAGGCAATTTGAAGATAATCACCACGCAAATAAAACGGCACAAATATTAATATAGATGAGAATATAGCCAGGAAAATCGGAAGCATAGCGAAACGAATACATAGATTACTGAAGCTTTTCGTCTGACACTCAACAGAGTAATACGTCAGAAAGAGAACGAAACAGAAACCTAGCTGATTATATACCCAGATGTGGATTGAAATAGGCCAATCAGAAAAGAGGTGAATGATTGGTATAGTGTAGGAAAACCAATCTCAACCATTTTCTGCTATAGGTCAAAATTTGCTATAGGTCAAAAAACACAGAGTGTGCTAAAGCCTACAGTGAGTCGAATAATTGGTAGAGCAAGATCTACATTTCACTTAGGTATTTTGGAATCAGTCTACATAAAAACCAGGGATCCCCTATTGTGTCGACAGAAAGAGTTCGTATTCGCCTTAGGACTCTTAAAGTAATCTTATTGGTCAGCTCACTGTATGGTGGGTGTTGATTGGTTTTCCTACACTATACCAATCATTCACCTCTTTTCTGATTGGCCTATTTCGATCCACTTCTGGGTATATAAATCAGTTAGGTTTCTTTTTCGTTCTCTTTCTGACGTATTACTCTTTTGAGTGTCAGACGAGAAGCTTAAGTAATCTATATATTCTTTTTGCTATGCTTCCGATTTTCCTAGCTATATTGAAGTTTTGTACCATCCAAAGACTGTTCTATAGATGAGAATGGTAGAACGGCTACAGTCATTGTATTTGCGTCAAAGAACATTGACTGGTTGTTGCACCTGGAATCAAACAAACAACTACTGCAAGATTACTGCAGCATGGATAGGACCAAGTACCGACGACTCATGCCAGTGTACATTGCAAACAGGCTCGCTCTCAAGGAAACTGACCCCGAAATCTTGGATGCCGAAGATCTCCATGATTTTAGTGAATCTGACAGTGATGCTGGTTTTGAGAACTAGAAAGACGACTTGTTCTTGTTTGCTTCTTCTTAGCTTCATGATATTAGTTAAAAGTTTTGTTCTTGACTGTTAGCATCGTTTTGTTCATATTGACAAACCAAAACGCGCTTACAGCCTTGAATTCACCATGTCGTCAGTATGGGGTCATTATGACGTCACCATGACGTCATAAAAATATATTCATAAATAGAAAACAAAATGCCGCAAAAATGCAATATTTCAGTACATTTGAACCATTCAAGATGATTTAATAGCTCTTAATAGTTTAATTTACTAATAGCAATAGAGCGATAATACTGCCATACGTCATTATGACGTCATACCCATAAAGTGATTTTTCGGATTGCCAACATTGAAATTCGTAATCTCCATGAAATTACCTATCGATTGATACCAAAATCATAAAATTAACACGAAAAATTCTCGGGAGCTCATATGGTGACATTAGGACCCTGACTATCTGTATTCGCTGATCGCTGACATTCGCTGGGATTCGCCCGCATGGAGATTGGCCTTTAGGAGAGTTCACACTAACAAAAGGAAATTATGGGAAATTAATTCCCTGGTGTTGGTGGAGCAGAAGTAAACAACCAAAATTAAAGCGATTTCCTGCTTAAAAATATAAAACAATTAATTGGCATGACTATCCCTATCACTCTTAAGACTATCATGAATCAGAAGACTGATGGAAAATAAGATGGCCTTATCAGGAGGACTTTGAGTGCTCATTCAATTTTCAATTAATGATTGATGAGTTGAAAATTAAAATTACGTCTTCATGCAAAAAAACGTAGCAAAAAAGTATGATCTAAGAATTAAAACAACAAAACAAACGATAACGAACAGCAATTTAGCAAACTAGGATAACGCATTGGTAAATTGACCAAACTGCAAGGGATTCAGGATACTTTTGAACGGAAGTTGATGTCTGTTATAAATTTGGCCATCTCCAAAACTATTTCTTTTTTTTCATTAGCAAGAATGAGTATGAATTTTTGTTCCTGTGACAAATTATCGAAATATTTAGAGTCTATTCTCAAGAAATCACAAAACCTTTTCTTGTAAGAAGTTTTATTTGACACATGATGTAAGAAAGTGGAGTTTGTTTTCAGTTTCTCAACTATCACATTGCAAGCAGATCCTAAATGTAGGATGAATACCTTCTCTTCTGCCTGTCTCAATTCTCAGGCTGTGGTCACTGAAGGATTAGGGAAATGTCACGTGAAAAGTTGAATATACTAATTTTAGAATGCAAAGATCCTGGGCACAAAATGGCAACCATTTCGATTTCAGGGGTTCTTGCAGATATTTTAGATCCTTTAGGCTGTGTTCAGTTAAGTGAAGGATACCTTGAAGAAGTGTCAACCAAGCCAAGTAATATGGAAGGATACCATGAATGATATTAATAATTACTGAAAATCTTCCACATTACTGAAACATAGCCCTTCACATTACTGCAAAAGTGCCTCAACATCACTGCAAGATATCCCTCAACGTTACTGATGATATCCCTTCCCATTACTGAACACCCTCAACATTATTGGAAGAAATCCCTCAACGTTACTGAACAGCCTCTACATTACTGCAAGAAATCCCTCAACGTTACTGATGATATCCTCAACATTACTGAACACCCTCCATATTATTGCAAGAAATCCCTCAACGTTACTGATGATATCCCTCCACATTACTGAACACCCTCCATATTACTGCAAGATATCCCTCAACGTTACTGATGATATCCCTCCACGTTACTGAACACCCTCCACATTACTGCAAGATATCCCTCAACGTTACTGATGATATCCTCAACATTACTGAACACCTTCCACATTACTGCGATATATTCCTCAACGTTACTGATGATATCCTCAACATTACTGAACACCTTCCACATTACTGCGATATATTCCTCAACGTTACTGATGATATCCCTCCACATTACTGAACACCTTCCACATTACTGCAATATATTCCTCAACGTTACTGATGATATCCCTCCACGTTACTGAACACCCTCCACATTACTGCAAGATATCCCTCAACGTTACTGATGATATCCCTCCACGTTACTGAACACCCTCCACATTACTGCAAGATATTCCTCAACGTTACTGATGATATCCCTCCACATTACTGAACACCCTCCATATTACTGCAAGATATCCCTCAACGTTACTGATGATATCCCTCCACATTGCATAACACACTCCACATTATTGGTCGATATCTCTAAAGTTACTGGTGAGATATCCCTCCACATTGCTGAACACCCTCCACATTACTGCAATATATTCCTCAACGTTACTGATGATATCCCTCCACGTTACTGAACACCCTCCACATTACTGCAAGATATTCCTCAACGTTACTGATGATATCCCTCCACATTACTGAATACCCTCCACGTTGCTGATGACATCCGTTCACAGCACCCTCCACCTTACTGTGCACTCATTACCTAGAGTTACAATTTTATTCTACAGGGGTATTTTTAGTCCCACCTGGTCCCCTTGATTAACTTAAGGGTAAGGGCTTATTTGCCGACCCTTTACAAGGTATAAATTATTGATGGTTGATTATTCAGCAAAAAAAACAAGATAAGTTTGTCATTTTCCGATCAATGGTTCCCACCAGCACTTACTTAATGTCTTGGTTACGAATCTTGTTTCTTTGAACCTCAAATAATCCGATAACCCGTTTTCTGAATAGCGAGTATACCGACGAAATGAAATGAAATTTGATTACTAAGCGCAACAGGCGAGCAAACGAAGGCGAGGGTTTTGGAGGCTTTTCTCATAACGAACTAGGTTTGGTGGAGAATCCTGAATTTAAGAAGATTGCATCCAGCGGAGACTGAATATCACAAAGAATCAAGGATTTATTGTTGACTCCTCTGGATTCAATAGATGTCTTAGGATATATCAAAGATTCACCGGAGAATACTGGATTCGTTGAAGATTCTCGCATTGACTAGTAACTATTCCTAGGCTTATTGCTGGTTGCTGTGAGATATTATAGATACAGTAAGATTCGCATTAAGTTTCCAGGGAAGGAAAAAAACTTTGAGTTCATCAAAGAATCTTGCGTCTTGAAGAATACTGGTATAAGGATCTCTGAATCTACAACAAAAGCAAGGTTAAGGAATCCTGGATTTCAAGTTGAGGAGTCTCAGAAGGATACCGACGAATAACGTTCAAAAATGAGTTATTGGGGAAGCCATTATTCATCGTTTCCCAACGACGAGGATGGAGGGGATGACAACGACAAAGAACTGGTAAGTTTAGATGTTACGTCAATAATCCCCAATATTGTGGATCAACACGGAGAAGTACCACATCGGCTTGGCACAAGATCCCAGAGCGGTGCTAAATATTTTGTGCTATCATTCGATGACGCAATCTTAAAAAAGTTGCATTCTCTTGCAAAATATGACAGTGTGCTCTAGATGAAATGCATGAGCAAAAAGAGAAGTCCCTCAAGATTTTGCTATTGAGAAAATGTACCCTTTCGATACAGGAGTCGTGCCCCTCTTACACAAATGTAACATGTCCGGCCTTCCAAGAGGTGAAAAAGCTTCTTAAGTGACGTGTCAAGTTCAAGATGCTTCCTGTACGCCAGATTGAGACCGTGGGTCGATCAAAGGGATTTCTTGGAGTTATTTTGTAAGTTGTGAAAGAAATCAATTTAGTAGCGTTAGGCTCAATGAGTATTTCACGTTTGCTCCACGCGCTTCTGTCACTATTTGGTTATACTTCCGAATTTTCATCTACATCTGGATGACGTATACATGATGCGTGTTTCATAATGCTGAATGAAATGTTTTCCTGTGTCTATTTCTAGAGAGATGAAATGAGTCTTACAAAGGAACAGCTAGAAGGTAAGAATTCCTTGGTATCTGACTCTCTCAGAGAAAATCATATTTGAGAGGTCTGGTACCTAAGGCATGACGTCACAAGAATATCTCCAACTATCGTAAGGCTTCACAGGCTTAACCAGGTGGGGTGCATACATTCACTTGTGAAAATTCACTTTTTGAAGCCGATAGGTAAGAAGGAAGAAAGGAGATTGGTTGCGTTTACACCATGCTTTTGGCAACGTGATGATTGCAGACACGTATCTTGAAACACATATGATAACGACATTTTTATCGTTGTAAACTCAATGGTCTTGTTAAAGCTTTATCGATCCATTGCTTTCCCCCCACAGAAATTCGTGAATGCTTTAAGCTGTATGACAAGAGTGGGAAGGGGTACATATCCCCCCTGGAGTTTAAATCAGTGATGCTTTCAGTAGGAGAAGAGCTAGACGATGAAGAAATAAGAGAAACTATTATTGAAATCGACGAGGATGGTAAGAGTTTATGAGTACCCCTTGAGAAGAGCTTTTCTGGCAGGAAAGTTTTACAATTGCTTACTAAATTTAAAGTCATTTAATATTCATGGTACCCTGGGAACGAGACTGTCTCAAAGGAAATCGAGAGTCTGGTTCAGTCACTGATCTCAAAATCGGCCCAGTGGAATTTCATTGGACCTTCCAATATGGCTGCAGATGACTTCATTACAGAACAATAGATGCTCGATCCAGTCTTTATTTTGAGATCAGTGGGTGCCGAGCACCCTTGCCTCGTTTCCCTTTGCGATTTCCTTAGAGAAGGTATAATACCCAAAGCCCAAGGTATATTCATAGACTCAAGGCAAAACCTTCATCTCAACTTCTTTCTGTCATTTTATCTTATGCTGGATATTCGTTTACAACCCTGCTGATAACTAGTGGTATATAAAAGTTGTTTAATTGGCTAGATTCTAGAATGCCCCACCAAATACTACCTCTTTGTTCACACGCCTTAACAACCTATGGTATTTGTGCACAAATTTGTAACTATTGTTTTGTCAAGAGAAATTCGGTGGATTAGAAAGAAATTTCGTTGGGTATTCTAGAATTGCTCCGTTAACTTTCAGGTAATGGCGTGATAGGCTTCATAGAGTTTCTGCACTTCATGCACAAGAAAATCAAACAACCAATCACAGAGGAGGACATGCTTAAGTGCTTCCAAGTGTTTGACAGCGAGGACAATGGCTACATCACGATACGAGGCCTCGAAAAAGTGTTTTTGAGTCTAGGCCAGCGACACACGGATGAGGAGTTGAAGGAGATGATTACGTTTATTGATACTTCCAGCAATGAAGAAGGACTCTGCACTTTTGAAGGTGAGGTTCCAAGGGGAGCAAAAGGGTTTTTTCTTTTAACTTGAAGTGAGAATGGTTTCCGCATGTTTAGTAAAGCAAGGTCGAAATTTAATTTAGGAATTTACGAATGTTTAGTTATGTTTCCAATCTTATTTTGAATTTTGGACTCTGACAGATTTCAAGAAATACCTGAAGAAAGAGAATCTAGTGCGCAAGAAAGACGACGAAGAAACGCAAAAGAATACAAGAAAAAACAGAAGACAAGAAAAAGAGAAAAAACCAAGCGTCTACGGGTCTGTATTTGACGTCCTTTGACACGACGAGATGATAGCAGATGTGTAAATACAAAGTATTGACATTTACAAAAAACACGCAAGATTCGAAAACGTTTCCTTTATTTACTTCTGCTAATTTTAGATTATTTGACGTGTTTGTTATAAGACATGAAGTATATGTATGATGTTGTTGTTATTGTTATCAAAAAGTTGTGACTTGGAAAGCTGTCCTTCCATCTAAGACTGAACCCACCATTCACTATATCTAACTTTTTGCGGACCCATTACGAATCTTTGAAAATGAATCTTGGTCAGTATGGCTAACCGTCTATAAAACCCCTTCCAGCATGTAACATTCATTTTTTTATCTGGCAATTTTACTCACACTTATCGGTTTCATCGGTTTCCTAATTAAGGTCCATGTCTAAAATTTCACCTCAGATTTACCTGGATTCAAGGTTTGAATTCGAATTCTACTACGTCATTAATGTTAGAGAGTTTAGGACCAAACACACATCTGTTTTTAACTTGAAAGGAATTCGTGCGTGAAATTAATCAATTGAAATTAAGAATGAATCACTGACTTATCACGACTTTTGGTCAACTGTCCAGCCAGCCTCGTTTAGAAAATCCATGATTTTTCGTCTTTGATGCTTGGTAAGATTTGGTGGGTAGCGAGTTTTCGATTGAATTCCCTGCTTCTTCGCAACAAAATCCTACAGAGAAATGGTTAATCAGTCAGAATATGAAAACACCAAGAGAAAGGCATTAGAAATTGAAATTAAACTTATTTCGTACTAACGAGAGGGCAAATGCACTAAGGAGACATAATTTCATAAATTTCATTTGTTGCGTATGTGTAAATCATTCTCCGCAATGAGTATCAACATATTATAACTATCAGGCCTAAGTATAATCATATGAAAAGGTAGAACAAGAATGCGGATAAAGGAGTGGCAAGACAGGACAGGAAGAAGTGTGAAACACGAGAGTGAGGCTGAGTGTTGGAAAGAGGCATTGTAAAAAGGAGGGTCGAGAGAAGCAAAGACACTAAACACTAATTATAAATTCTCATAGTGAATATCGTGAAATTAATCAACAATCTTTTTGCAGAGTTTTTATTCGCTTTCTCATGTGCTAGGCTGCACACAAAGTTTCTTTTACAAATCAAAAGTGACATTTTCAAGACCAATTGTAATTTGTTGTTAAAACCTTCATAAGGCCGATATCAAGAGTAACAGACATCGAAAAAACGGTGTCTTCGACATATTCCAAGATTTCTAATGTCAAATTGACACAAACTAGGCAATTCTTCTTTCAAAAAATTCTTTTTTACTCCTTCACTCGGCCAATTCTAACATCTGCACGGTTAGTTGAAGTAGTGAATTCAGTTTGAATATTTCACAAGCATATCAAAAAGCATCGAGTACCTTGAGGAAGATTCCTTTCACCGTGACGTATCGAGTGCACTTCATTTGCAAATTGCAACACAGCTGTTTCAAAGAAAAGTGAGCAATGTCGTAATACCAACATATCGATTTGCATGGCGAATAAAAATAAAAAGGAACTCAATTAAGGAAACAGTAAATTCGTTAGTGCTTTAGCTGATTTTGCATCAAAATTCAAGTCAGAATTCTAATAATAAATGTTCTTTAATGTGTCTATTTGGTTAGACTCGCAGCACAAACATTATTGTGACAGATCTGAAGGTGAACTCGAGCCTATGACCCTTTGAGATGGTCGAGTTATCTAGCCACTCGGTCATCCTTGCAAATAAACTTTCACTTTGCAGTAAAATAGAAAAATATTGTCTGCAAGAACACAAACATTAAATTTTTCCAGCAGCTCTTTTCACTCGCTTAGGTGCATTTCGTGCGCTGGGAAACTAGGAACGGTGTCCTTTATCAGATATGAGGGACTTTTAGCAACCATTAGGACAGCAACACACGATAAAAGTTCAGGTTTCTTTTGCTTCTGACTTCTAGCACCAATATAATGCTTGTTTCTCTTGCTTTTTTTGTTGGCGTATTTAGATGAAATCTATATCTTAGTGGTAATTCTTAATAGTAGAGAAGTTGTGTTACAATTTCTAAAAACATGGAGTAGAAACGTTGAGGATAATAAATGATATTAATCAACATCCTTGGTGGAGTTACAGTCCAGATTGCTAAAACGGCCTATGACCACCAGTAGAAATGAGATTGTCCAAATATCAAGGAGAACAAACCTGGCGTTCTTTGTCAGACAAAAACTGGTAACATGTGTCATTTTTGATGGTATCTTTGAACAGAAGTTCTGCCGATGAATTATCTAGAAGGAAACAGGATCAGTTATTATCAATAGGTGAGATGACAGAGAGAAAGGTACTGAGCAAGACTTTTAAGACAACATAAAGCATTTAATATAACATTGAAATATCTCTCTGCACTTAGTTGCTTCAAAGGACACGATTACATTTCCGATATCTGTAAATCTCTCCTAAGATCAGCAGACTTGGGAGCACATATCATCGCTGGCCTAGCTTTTGCCTCGTCAAGAGAATGCATCGATCAGAGATGGATGGAAGCAAGTGAATGATTCGTCAACGGCTTAAGAATGCCACGAAAAAAGCAGAAGAAGATTGCCTAATCAATTGAGCGATTGAAGATTAATTAATCGCTTATTTGATACTTGAAAAGTATGGTTGAATAGATAAGTTGTTTTAGGACAATGTGAGGGATGACTTTGGGCAATTATGCTTTTCATAAATGTTCATCATCGCTGATAATCGCATCAATACAGTAATAGTTAGCAATTAATTCGGAGAGAAAGTTTGAGTCTCCTAAGAAATTACATGAAAATTTAGAAATTATAATTGTTAGATTAATTGCAAAAATGAATTTATATATCATTCAATATTTGAAACGAATTGTGAGAAATAATATAAAAATACCTTGATCCGGAGAAATCTTCCCATTGGACTTTTCTTCGTCCGGTGTTCTGAAAAGTAAGCCAATCGAGATGATTTGAGTTTAAGGTAACTCGAGAAGTTAAAAGTTAAAGTTACATCTTCAGTATGGTAAAGGACGCAAAAAAATTTTTGTTTCATAGTTTACCTAAAATTCACCACAAAGTGCCCCCGTTTCTAGGAATTGTCTATTCTATTGTGTTTATCAGGTCAGAGCCTGGACCTGAATGTCTTACGCAATAATCTTTCCTGACCTAACCTCAACACAATTGTAAACCTTGCATTCACCGTAAATTGGATGGAAGCAACGCGTATTTCGATCCAAATTTTGATTTTAGAGTAGTCGAGATCATTTGCGTGAGAAATTATGAGCCAAGCATGACTTGAACACATGACCACTGAATTTTACGTCATAGCTATCTGGGCACGAGGTGCTGTAAGCTATCGAGAGAAAGATGCAATGGGAGCACTGAGGAACATAATCAGAGGTTCTAGGTTCGAGTCTAGCTCCGGTCTTGTTAACTCATGCCAATCTCCTCGATTTATTTCTTCATATCCTGCTTCTTCTCACCTCAAGAGTAGCGTTGGTTTTAGCACCAAAAATAAATTACTGAGCAAGTTTTTCTATTTGGGTTTGTAGCTATTTTCATATCCCAAGGTGTTACGAATGGTACTTCTGGCTCGGGACTTCTCCGACTCTGTTTAACCTGTTTTCTAATAGATCCGTTCTATCACTCAGCCCAGCCCCTTTTTCGACTTTTGCTGAAACACGTGTGTTTTAACTAAGTTTCCCATAGGCTGATTTGTTTGTAATCCCTGTGTTATTGTTAATTCGGTATTTAAGTAAGTCCCCAAGTCATTTTAAGAAAAATTACTGAAGAAGATTAAATCATCGAGATTTCTAAAAGCATGGGTCATTCTTGTTTTATCTTTTATATGATTTATAAACCTAGGTAGATTGGCTTTCGTATTAGTGTTATTGAGCAATATGTGCATCCGAGGGCTATGAAATAAGAAATCCCCTTATGTTCTGAAATTCTGAAACTCTACATAAAAATTGAGATTGATCCAACTTAAAACATTAACATCAATACTTTGAAGAATTGAAATCTACCATCTAAAGAAAAGAAAACTAAACCTATTCCACTCAAGACATTAAGGTCATAATGCATGAATTCAAATAATAGAAAAAAAAATGATTAAGAAAAAAGACGTACTCTTTTCTGGTACTGGATACTTTGGTTATCCTAGGTGGTGATGTAACGTGCTAAAAATCAAAGAAACATCAATCAAAGCTTATTCTGAAAGGTTTTAGGTTTGATTAGTGGCAAAACACAATAATTCGAAGAAAACCCGGACAGAGGGCCTTATAAAAATCATACATTCCAAGGGATTCTTATCCTGTAACAGTTTTTGCTGTTATTCATCAGTAGTCCAAAATGTGATTCAAATAGCGCGATAAGATATGTGCTACTCGTGTAGAGAAGTAAAACTGACAGATCAATAATTATAACAAATATATTATCATACACAATGCATGCAATTGTATAATTAACATGAATTAACGAAGTAACGGCATACTCCTGTTAAAATTCGAGAGGGAGGGCTTATCAAATAATTACCAAATTTGACCATGAAGCTTGATAACTTAGAAAGATGAACCAAAACTTATTTTTCAAAGCTTATAAAGGCACCACTTTTCTACTTTCCAACTTCAAGATCTTCGTCATTCTAAATCAGAGACCTAGCTTTATTCTCCATTCTTACGGATGTCTTCAGAACTTTTCCGGGAAGACTGAGAATAAGAGAGCTTATTTGAGAAAGGGGTTTATCATGAGATTCAAGCTGACGATGGGGGTTTGATTTGAGGAAGAGGTTTATTCTGAATTATTATGGCATCAACATTTTGAGCACATGAACTTGTTAGCTACCGTTGTTGATGCTTAAAAAAGGAGGGATTTCAAAGATTAATACAAACCATTTTTTTCCTGATCTCTTTCCGTTTATCTCGTTTGAAGCGCTGGTCTTCGTATTCTTGACACCCTACAACATCAAATGATCAAATGTATGTAAGAATTGGGGTGTGTTTATAAGTAAATGTTTACATCTAACTTGAGAAGAGAGTGCCTATCCTGGCTATAGTGCTCGATATACTTAAGTATAGAGCAATTATAAAGCAGAATGGACACATTAAAAAACAGACATGTTCTTCTGTTTCTCTGAGTTTCGTGTATGCGTATATACCAATCGAAGTAACGGTATAGTCTGTCTGAAGAGTGCATAAGCACGAAACTCAGAGTAACAGAAGGACATGTCTGTTTTTAATGTGTTCATTCTGCTTTAAGTCAATGTTTACAAGTATTCAAGTCGAGATGATTTTTGAGAATGAAAAACAAATGACCCCGGCAACATTCGAATCCACGACCTCTATGTCTTCTAGTAGATTAATACCCTATATCTTGGTAAACTAAGTGTAAGTGCGAGTTAATGTGAATTAATGGCAACACTAAACAACATAAGCAAATGGGGGGAATGATGTAACCAACGACCAAAGATGTAGATAACAAGGGCCTTGGGCCTGGGGGCACGATTTCCCCAATATTTCACAAAATAAGGGTTGTTTCTCCTTTTAGAAAGTGTCCCAGAGGCTAGATGCCTTATATCACTGAATAAAAAATTTTGATTCCTATGCAGTAAAAAACTTTCAAAAAAGGCATCAGAATTAAGTTTTTCACCTGCCAATTTTTTTATCCCACTCTTACGATATCTAGTCAATTCTTTAATTCTTGTCTTTATTTCTTTTTCTCCTGATTTGAAAAATATAATAAGGAGTTTTTTCAGATAATGAAAGTATTCAGAAAGAATTTTTAGTTACTTCAGAATCGGAATTTAAATGAAATTCATCAAGTCTGGAATAAAATCAAATAAATTCCGCAGTTTCACAAGCGGGGTTGTAGCTCAGTGGTAGAGCGCTTGCTTCGCAAGTAAGAGGCCCCGGGTTCGAAACCCGGCAACTCCATGTTTTAATTTTCGATTTCATTTTAATGGAAAGTTGCTAAACATATACAAATGCATTTCTTGTTAGGTATTTCCTTGTTGAAAAATATTCAATGGCTTTGAATATTTTTTCAGTTGATATCATTTACTATTTCCATTTACCACTTATACACTTATTATTACTACATGTATAATACATTATTAAAACGTAGATATTATTATATTTGATATGCAGGTCTTGAAAATTGCAGCACTTTATAAAAGTGCTTTCATTGACCTAGAAATGAATTCCAAGTTTTGTAGCAGACCTCGTCAAAATGAAAATTATATTCCCTAAGAAGCAATAATAACAACCAGTCAATGAATTAGAAACTTACTAATTCTGTTATTGATAAACTCCTCCCAATCTTCATTAGAAATGAGTTGAGCAAAGCATCTAATTTTGTCCTTGAAATCCCTGTCGTAGGATAAATAATGATGATGAAAATGAGGAGCTCAAAAGTTTTTTCCAAATATTTTGACGCATACGTTATTCCTGGAATGCATTTTCGATGTAAAATGTTGATACATTTATTTGACTCTAAAAAATAACTAAAAAGATGAATAAAATATTCTGTGAAAATATCTCAAACCTGTCTTCTTTGCTTAGTTTCCTTCGTGATGCTGAAAGAAAAAAGAAAAACAAGGATTGCAATGGAACACACAAAACAGGATGAAATAACTGGGGCAAACGTGACATTTTTTCCTTTAATAATGGGGTAAGGCAAGGGACCTAAAAAGGCAAATGGCCCATCAGTCAGTGCCTTAAAAAATCCCCCAAGTTTGATGAACAATAATGGGATGGTGACTTTCTCCTCATCTTTCTTCAGACTTTCTTTTCTTGATGATATTGGTCAGGAAAGACGAAAATGGTTGCTTGAGTGTAAAGTAAGCGTAGCTTGGCAAATTTCAAAGCGGTGTACGATGAATGACAAAAAGCCACAATTTTAAAGCTACCCTGGAGAGGAGAAGTAAATTAACTTAGCAGAAGAGTGGGAGAGGGCTTATTTCCATTTATTTAGTATTGTGTGATACTGGAATATTCAAAGCTTTTCTTCAGCTGAAAATTCAAGAATACATTGACTTTATGCTGGTGAATTACGCTTGACTTTCTGAATGAACAATATCATACACTTGTGTATCGTTTTATATTGTGTAACACATTAATTTCAGAAAGGAAAATGATAACTGTCATCTTCATTAAACAGTAGTACCAATGGAGAACAAAAATGGCTGCTTTACCTTGCTTTCCTAGAAAATACTTCGGATTTACCAGATTACCAAGTTATTTGGATTCACCCAGCTATCCTAGGAATCCTACGAATTCACTCTGTTTCCTACCTTTTTTTAAATCCTAGGAATCCTAGGAAAGCTGGGTAAATTTTACCCAGAAATTCTCTATTATTTTTACTAAATTCTTCTACTCAGTTCTCCCAGATATCCTAGGAACCCTAGGTATTTGCTCTTTTTCCTAGGTTTTTTTATTCCAGTCTGTTTCTTTTAATGCGTGCGATCGCACGCGCACGCATCCACACACGCATGAGGTGAATAATGAGTGCGAAAAATCGCTCGCATGAAATTGTAATTTTCGTAGATTTTCTGAAATACCTTCAAGAGACTTCATGTTGATAAATCTCTCTCTGGCTGGTTCATGACCCCAATTGTCAGATGGCACTTGTTTTGAATGAGATAATCCCATAATTACATTGTGGTTAAAGAGTTTCAACTCGTCTGTGGCTTTTAACAATCAATGGTTGAGGGTTTGTTTACACTGGGTATGAGTTCGAGAATGGTTTCTACTTGAATTCAATGGAACTGCTATTTGGAGAACAGTAAAAGTCGTATTATTTATTTAAACTATCAAATGTTTTGATTAAATAAATGTAGACACTGTTTTTTAAAAATTTGCAGAATGTTTTTTTTTGAAAATTTACTGCAAAATTTGAAACTTTCCAATTTGAGTGTTGGATCTCTTGTAATAGTAGGCGAGTACAAAAATAAAATTTTCTTAGGATTAATTTTGGGATTTACACGTATTTTTATAACAAACTAGTTTATAAGAAACTCCATAGGCTACTCAAATTTCTCGTAACGTAACCTATTGTTTTTGTTAACAAATAGAAAACAATAGAAAAAAGCAGAATTTTACGTGCTGGGGCTTTAGCCAAGTTTCTTATGAAAAATGCGTGTATTGAGAGTTTCTTGGCTTGTCTACCCCTACCCAGCAGCACCAACACTGAATTTATTTCTTCTTCTTGATAAAAAGTTCTTTTATAAGTGAACAACAATGCTGTTGTGAATATCAATAAAAATAAACATAAGCACCGCTTCGTATTTTTGTATTACAATCGAAAATCAATTAAAAGTTGCTTGAAATATTGAGCAAGATATACAATACAGCCGTGTTTGTCCAGATGGCTGGCAATTCCCAGACAAACATAAACATAAGCGTAAGCAGGTCCTAGGAAGAGCAAAACATTATAGAGCGACTTTTATCTTTATGTTTTTGCATTCTTGTTGATGATTTATTTTCTGTTGCGTTCATACATTTTAACAAGAGATATAATAAAGATTTATGGAGAAATTTGCTTCAAGGCCTTAATGTTACTAAATATATTTGGCATATTGAAGATTATTTGAGTTTTGGTTTAATTGGTTATCTTTGTCAATTTACCTACAAGTGTGAAACGCACGCATCACAGAAATAATGCGTGCGATTGACAACGCGCACAACATTTTGCTCAAGAAACAGACTGTTATTCCTAGGAATCCTAGGAAAGCTGGGTATATTCTGCCCAGCTTTTACCTAGAAATTCCCCAGTTTTCGCATCTTTAGCGTTATCATAATAATGTTGTATTCAATCTATTATGTCTTACCAATCAATTTGTGTTTACTTGTTATCAGTCCATAATTTCTTGCTATCCTGCACAAACATAATACAAATTATATCTTTACCAGAGCATGTTACTAGTAGTGAGGCTCAATTTTTTAATTACGAAAATTCAAATTAAAAAACGACGTCCTGTGGACGATGATTATTGGAAAGCTAACAAAGACATATAACAAAAGGCTTCCAGACTATTCCCTCTATTGACTATCATTGGAATTGACTGTGAAATGATTAATGATTCCATAGAGGTTGGAGCGATCTGAAACGTGTATCAACTCTTCATATTTACTTACGTTTGGAAAGTATCAATATTAAATCACTTACGTTTTCCTTCGACTCCGTTCTTTCAGTGTTCGCCAGTACATATCTGCATGTGAAATCTTCAAAGCTGATTTTGAAAAACAAATAGAACTAGAATTAAACAACTATGTAAAGAATTACTCATTCTAGAAGCGCATATAACGTTTTGTATTCACCGGCCTCTGTTTTCGGTAGACACTTCTTTTTTCCGTGGACTTTGCACCTTACATTGCTTTAAAACTGGTAATAGGATAAACCAGCTTAACTAAACCAGGTTTAAATGGGAGGATCTCATTAGTCAACTCTTTATTAGCATACTTTGAATCCTCTTGTTTTGCTGTAAAGAAGCCAAGAGTAAAAAAACTAGGTTAACGAAGTCAGTATAAATGCAGTTATACTTCTCACACCACCTTTTAAGAAAAGTAGATTTTAGAAGGCTTTCCAAACTCTCTGCTTGCAAAGAAAGTGAATTAATGTGTAACGTGCTAGCCTACAAAAAGCAAGCAGGGGGAAGTAGTTTCGTTTACCGTTCTGTCTAAAGGACAGTTTTTTTTTACCCACAGTGACGTCTTTGCAGAGATTTGGTAGACTTAACTTGATACCAAATTCTAGTTTTTAAACACAACTTCCTTTCAAAAATCTTTGTGATTTGGAAGGAATGTGAAACTCCAACAATTATCTGTGAGGTCAACTGTTTTGAATTCTTGTCAACCAGGCAAATTTTTCCAGGTAAGTCTATCGGCCACAAATATCTATTTGTAAGCTGATGTGCAAGAAATTCTAAAACTATCACTGCTTGCTATTCTACATTTATTCAATTGACGAAAATTCAAAACTCGATATTTGAGGCTCCTAAACTCAGTCAAAACAGCAGCGATAATGTTCCATTTTTAGACTTGAAAAAACGAAACCACTTCAACACTATCTAAGGAGTTTTAAATCGAAAGTTTGACTTCCAAAGAAATATTATTTCATTTGTATTATCTCACAAATCGAATGAAATTAAAACTACTGGGTACTGGTACTGGGTAAAGAAGTGATTTTTCCCTTCATGAAAACAAAGACCAAAATTCATAAGATTTTCTTGAAAAAAGCAAATCCAATTTCTCAAAAAAAGTTAGAGTTTGTGAATCATTCTCACCAGTATCCAGTTCATCATCATCTCTATTACAAGCCAAGGCTTTTATCAAATTTTCAGCATCGTTTTCATATTCCTGAAAAAATATTTCTAATTCATAACTTTATCGAGAATCAACTAAAATTGTTAAGAAGGAAGAAGATATAAGAAAGATATATGTTTTTCAAGGTTTAATTAACCATCCAGTAATTTGTAGAGTAAAGAGAGAAGCAATCATACCCGTTCGAAGTCATCTCGATATGGCATATATCCCAACTCTTGCTGCTCAGAAAGAGGCAAGTCCAACGGATCAGGTGGATTTGCTAAACATTGTGCTAACTCCCCTATAACCAAACCAAAATATCGATTAGAGTTGCATGAAGCAGAGAAGGGGTTGAGTCAAAAGAGCCTGTCTGTTTCAAGTTTCTAATGTATGCCTTGTGTATTCAACCAATGGCAATATGGACCAAAATAGAATCGAGCCGAAATTGGGGCCCCATCTACCTCCTATGAAAATAAGCATAAGTTATCTTCCCCCCTTTAAATCAATGCCACGAGGCATTCAGCAAAATACTTTCAATATAATATTTTGTGGTGCAGAACTAATATTGTACGTCATACAAGACAAGATTGGAGCACTCAACCTAAAACCAAGAGGGTACGTAGTAGACTCCAACTCGACTTCAGAACTGTCACAATTAAGATGGCAAGGGAGGTTGCAAAATTAACGTAATTTGGCCGTAAAGTCAAAACAAAAATACATCAAGAGGTGTGTTCAAATGGAAAAGAAAGACTAACATGGGAATACTATCATTCATCTTGTAAACTGGATTAAAACAATACTTAACCAAGATGATAAATGAATGTGCCTACCTATCAAGAGGAACTATAGAAGCAAGGGAAATACAATAGAGTAGTTTTTCAAACTATTACCTTCATCAAGTGTAAGATCTTCAATATCCCCCAGTTTCTTAGGTAAAGTAGCTGGAAGATTAAAAGCAAAACTCACAAATGAAAAGGAATCATATTTGGATTATAAAAACAATAAAAATATTCCTAAGGCTATTCAAATAATAAGAATCAAAAGTTTTGAAATTGCTGAGAAATCAAACCTTACCAGATAAAAGTTGTAACAGAGTTGAAATTTAAGTATCAACTATCATACAGACCTAATAAAGCTGAAATTAAAGTTTGAAACATCTTTTAGAATCAAACAACACGTGCCCTCAAGCATAGGCCAAGAATCTGTTCTGAAACGAGAGCAACAATATAGAGTCTCTAGGAAGCTGAAACTGTTAAAAAACGACTCTGCCATAGTTTAACATTTACTTGATAATGTGGTGAAAAGTTCAGTGAGCATTGTTTTCCCATCCTGAGCAGAGCAAGGTCATCACTTTGGAACATCGGAGTTACAGTTAATTTTTTGTCTCACTGGACTTCTAGTGATGATTTGTTTCTTGCCATTCCAATGATTCACCTCCTTTCTGATTAGCCAGTTTGAAACCAAATCTGGGTATAACAATTTGATATGTTTCGCTTTTTTTTACTTTCTGACAAACTAGTCTGATGAGTCTCACACGCAAAACCCTAGTAGTTATTATGTTTTGCTTATGTTTCCAATTTCCCTTGCCATCCTCAAGTTCTGTACCGATTCGTTCAAGGTTTCATACATGAACTAAATTCATTTTTTAATATTTTACCTGCTCCAATATTCTTGGCAACAAAAATTTCATCATAATGCTGTTTCACCTCTGCAAATAAAAAAGCAATTGTTATTCATTGAGTACATGCTACAAGACCCTGTCCTACTCAAGCAAGTAGGAACATTGAAAGTAGACTAGGGGCACAGAGCTTTAGGGGCGATTTTTCCTTAAGCTTAAATGGCACTTTCTGAGAGTAAAAAGGGCACTCTATGGTCTCTTACAAAATGTAAAGGGGCATTTCCCTTATTGTTACTGAAACAAATTGTTCTGACTTTTCCCCAGCTAACTATGGGTGGGGACATCATCTGCATAGCAAGTCGGTATCATTGACCATAGCCTCAGCAAACCTTTCATATCTTCTCTGATACGCCTGGTAGTTATCATAAAGTTCACTGTTTTCTCAACGAATCAATAGAAAAACATACAACAAACAAACACACCCAACAATATTTGTATTCTGGCCTTTTTCCCTACTAGCAGGGGCTGACTGGTCCATGAAAGCCATACAACAAACAAATACAATGAATCAAATGAAATACAGTATATGATATTTACCATCTGGTGCTTTTGTTCCAATATGATCAGCAATATCATCCCTAGAAAGTAAATGAATGAGATTTCATCAACTATGTTATGGTTAATCATTTGAAAGTAGGTGAGAGAGATGAGCAAATTTTACGCTTTTCGGACCTACTTATTTCAATAATAAGAGATATTTGGCATGGATTAGAATGATAATAAAAATTTTACCAGTTTCCGTATCCATGTTGCTCAACTCCGTCCAACATCAACATTTCTTCTTCTGCAGACCAATCCTCAACAACAATTGGAAATGTTCCATTTTCCTAGAAATAGTCAAAGAGCCTTTAAAAGCAGAGCTACTTATAGATAAATCAATATATTGTCGCTAAGTTCTGAAAATGGCGTTTTGCTTTAAGTTAAGGCCATATCATTACCTAAGACACTACCATTCCATCATTAGAAGGACAAATAAAAAAAGTTTATAACGGGATCTAAATAAAATCTAATTAAGATATAATGGTAGATAAACAAGATCTCTGAAAGAAGTTCTCTGAAAGAAACTTGAAAGAAATTCATCCCCCAACATACTTGCTCACAAATATTCATGCAAATGATCCCTATCTAAGGGCCTGACTATATGAGGCGAGCTGGCCCGGTAAACGGGCTAGCTCGGCAAACGGGCCAGCTCACTTCCACAGTCTATTCCTCATAAAAAGTCAGTTGCTATTATATGCAAGTGAGCCAGCCCGGTAAGCGAGCTGGCTCGCTTTGATGCAAGCGGGTTGGCTCGCTAAATGGGCTGGCTCAACTCCATGCAACTCCACGTAATCGCATCAAACCGAGCTAGCCCGGCAAGTGGGCTGAAAATACACAATGGAGCATGGCGCAGTTTCTTTTCATCAACGTGTCACAAATATCAAAATGGCTGACAAAGTTAGTAAATCTGCTGCAGCTGCTACTAAACATAAAGCTAAAGCCTCCGCCAAAGAGAAGTCTGTGTCAACAGCAGCAAAGTTCAAATGGAATAATGAGATGGTTGGGGCATTGCTCGATAGCTTGAAAGAATTCAAAGCAACGATGGGATTCAACAATTTCGACTTTAACGCTGACAAACACAGGCAGTACGATTCACAATTCCCGCTTATTCACATGCGATGCGCAGAACTGCGATGCGCAGAACTGCGATGCGCAGGCAAATATAGCTGGGTTGGCCCGCTTGCTGAGACAGCTCTTTCACATATAATACCAACCTAAATTCCATCTTGGCAAACGGACCAGCCCGTCTACCGGGCCAGCCTGCTTCCATATAATCAGGCCCTAACACAACTCAAAACCATTGAAGATATGAACCAATTAAAACAATTTGCACTGAATAGATACAAAAGGAGAAAGGTATTTGACAGTGTTGGTATAGCCTAAGTAGACACACCCTTACAACCCTGTATGAATGAATGAATGAATGAAAGCTGTTCTATCTCTATTGCATTGCTTGGTCTGATACTGCATCATGGTCTGGCCTTTTTGTTTGATGAGGGCAATTGCCCTTGCCCTGGTCAACACCCTCAGCAAAATCAGTTACCAGGGCTTTTCACTGCCCTTGCAAAATCATGTTCCTTTCAAAGAATTTTTGCATGAAAAATTTAATCAGCCCAGTTCATAACTTTACTCCTCTGTCCTTAAATTATTTAGTTATTTCGAAAACCATACAATAAATAGACCCATATGCCAAAAGTCTTTGCAAGAAGGATTTTCAAATGCAGGGAGCATTTGAAAGTGTTTTGTTTGAATTTAGTCTAACCTCAAATATGCTGTACTCGAATATATCAAAGCTTAAGACCAAAATAAGGATATTTTCTAAGATTTAGAAATCATCCTCCAGCCCATTTGGTTAATACCTCTTGACTGCGTAGAAACCCATAAAAGAAAAAGATTTTGATGGGAAATTGCTCTCCTACGGTCATTTACAAGGGCAATTTGCTGCCCTTGTACATTTTTCATGGAAAGGCCATGCTCCATGTACAGAAGCTGTTCTAACGTCCCTCTGGGAAAATTTAGATGAGGCTAGTGTCCATATTGCCTTATCCAGTTATTTATTACAGTATTTCATTTACGAATCAAGTTTAGTTGGCCGAGGAGAGATCGCATTGATGATCTAACTTACGATTAACTGATAACCATGATCTTTTTTATGATCACCAATTTCCATTCCAGTTGTGAAGCACTGAAAAGTAAGAATATAGTGATATCATGATTTGTCTCTTCTCTAAACTAGAACGGCAAAGAATACACTCATTTTATATGAGAGTTTCTTAGCTTTCATCCAATTATTGTACAAAAAGTTTCTTCGCAAGTTTCTTAATCATCTGGTCTTTTTGGTTTAATTAATCATAAAAAACCTAATTTTCCTTCACATGCCGTCATTTTTTATGTTCTATCACTGCTAAACATGAATTGGATAAAGAGAAGTAAAAATGAATGCAAGTTTCATTGCAAACAGCTAGAATACCTTATTAAATGTAACCAAACTGAACTAGGAACAAAACCAAACACATTATAAGCTTATGTTCTCTTACAATAATAAGAAAAATATAAAAAGTTTCTTAGCTTTTTTGTTTCACACAAAATATCCTACCAAAGTATCTCAAGTTTTGAAAATTTAGTTTAACGGTTTCTGGATGAAAATATGAAATAGATAAGTACACAATACCTGTAGGCAAAGATCAAAATCTGCACAGTCAGCACATCTTATCCGCAATCCCGAGCAATCAGCCAGGCAACAATCACAATGGTACTTCACCCCTGCAAGATTTGATTTTATAATTTCACATCATTTTAAGCTGCTCTGTGGTGTTCCTGTTGGATTTTTATCACAAAATTAATTCATATGCACAATTGTTGAGATTTACCTACCGAAAACCATAAGAAGAAAATCCCTACCTGAAACAAGGAGCATCAATTTTGGGTCCAAAAGACTTAATCAAACCTTTTCCTCCCTAAATATCTTGAAGGCTGTCTCTGCCATGTGATGAAGGGGACAGTTGATCCACCCCAACTGATAAAACAACTTTCTGCGTCCACGTTCCAGAAATTTGGCACCGATTCGAGTAGCTGATGAATCAGTGTTTATATCTATCAAAAATTGCAACAGAACCTTTCTACACTCTTTTTTTTATAAGAATACTTAATTTTTTTCTGAGCCTCAATATTCTTGATTTTTTGCTATTTTGAGCCTCGAAATATTCTTAAATTATTCTTACGGTAGAAGACACACCAATTCAGAAGTAAAAAAAAACACTCGCTAAAATTTTTTTTCCATAAGATCTGAGCCTCGCAATATTCTTAAAATATTCTTAAATTTCACCGATTTTGAGCCTCATTATTCTTAAAAAATTTATTCTTATAAAGAAAAGAGATATTTAAGCAATGCAGGCCCCCTTCCGCGCCCTCCCCCAATTATTGCCCCTAATAATAATAGTGTCTGTCACTGATTTGTTCATCGATCGGATCAGTAGACAACTTTTAGCCTTTAAAATTAATAATTGATGAATAGTTGATAGTCAAACAAATTGAAACTCAATATTTAACTTCTATATTTTGCAACTAGTGTTTGTTGCTGTGACGTCAGAACATTCGCAGAAACTAGGTACCCTACCACTACTGCACCGAGTTAGATTTAAGAAATCACAATTCAAAAATACTCAAAATCATGTTGCAAATGGAAAAGAAAGCATTCTTAAGTATTCAAGTAAGTGATATCCGTAAATTTACAGAAGAACCATCCAGCAACAAAAATCATATCAAGCGAGAAGAAGCAATCATAAAAATGGCGCCTTGTTTTGTTTGTTTGTGTTGTTGATCGAGATTGACTTTCACAGAAATATAACAACAAATCTTACCATCCATCTTCTTAGTATTTGTCATAACTGATTAGACTGTGGCTTGCATGCCTTCACATTCGTATTTTAGGCGCCGCCAGCAAACCGGACGACATCTTCACTTCGACTCAACTCAGCCTGAAAGGTGCGCCATTTTGCAAAATCGTATTTGACAAATTAGCGAACAAGATTTAGGCCAGGCCGCTGCGAAGGCGCAGGAGCAGATGTACAGCTGCAATAGTGCAAGACCCAAATAAGACCTCTTTCCCAGGCAGGGAGAACCTAGGAAAATATTTCAGGGGGTACGAGCGTTCAAATTTCCTGACAAAAAGGGTGTGGCTAGCTAGGACCACGCCATTCATTGCGTTTTTATCTGAGGTGACACTACGAGGATTCAACACAAAAAATAAAATGTCCATGATTTCATTCAAAATAATACAATTATTGATATTGAAGATAATTGAGCTAATAAACAAATGCAATGTCATTACCATAAATAGTGAACTTGAAATATTCAAAGAGTTTCGTCAACAGCTTTATAGGTATGATGAAAATATCGAGTGAGCTTTGCATTGACACAATACGGCAACTAAATTAATTTCGATCGTAATTTGAGGAAAGAATTAAAACTGAATATTGTACAACTTTATCATAATTCAAGTCAACAATCTTTGTAGATTTCGTAATTTTGTTGTCATCATCGCCAGGAAAAAACAGGCAATTGAGGGTATGTGCAATAGACAATTCCACATAAGATGACGTATCTCATGCAATGCATGATGGGGATATGCCAATTCCCTTAGCAACACAAAGTTTAAGAAACTCCAGTGCTGGAAATATTTTCCCCAAGAAACTTAAAATTGTTGTTCAAATGAAACCTGTTGTTTACCGTACTATATTCAGTTCTAGAGTGCTAAGTGTGTCGGTATGATTTTATTGATGAAATAGGAGTGTTCGCGTTTAACTTCTCTTGATGGAGGCCCTTTGACCTCAAGCCTCGTCTACCACTGCATTACAAGCACTTCTGTTCTTTTACATTTGTTTCTTGTTAGGGACTATAATCTGTAATCCCAGCTGGTACATGGCCGACTTACTGCAACAAAGCACCTTCTCCACAGTGTCTTCGATTCTGCTGATGTAAAGTTGAACTACTTTAGAAGTGTCATTGCGTCGCTATAACCAGTCTTGAAGTCTTTATCCATATTGTGCAATGTGTTCCCCAAACTGTTTACAGTTTCTGCGTGTAATTTATAAGTTTTGACAATTTTCTCCAGTTTCGAAATGATCTCGTAGTCAGGAATCGATAGCTGCTCGATATCGAGGCCAATCAGCTTGGCTAGGATTTGTCGAAAATTCAGCAACTGAAAAAAGAATTGAGATCATAAGAGTCTTTCGTTGGTACAGAACTTCAATTTATTTAGTACAGCAAAAACCTATGTAAAAGAACCTGGATTCTAAGAAACTGCGGGGCTAAAATTTCTGCTAATGCAGTGGAACCACCACGTATGTGCAGTCACCTCTTTTTTACGGCTAAGTTTTGGTCCTAAACATGCAAAGCTTTGTTAGAAATATCCCTTTTATACAGCTACCCTATTGCAAGAAATATTTGTGAAATTATGATGAGCAAAAATCGTATACCTATGTACGTTTATTCAACACAATAAGGCCTATTCTGAAGATGAAATAAAACATACTATATAGTTACATACTAATTAGCAGAAAAGAAACAGGGAACTACACGTTGATCTCGACAAGCCTGTTTCGTGATTTCCCACTCATCAGGAGATGTACTTATCTACTATCATGCAGTTACATATTTCAAAGGTGAAAATCAACGATAGATATCAATTATCAATTAGATAGCAATAATCGATTAACAATAGATATTCAAAACATAAAAATGAACCTAAGATGATGAAAACAGCAGCCTTAATTCCAATGGCAAGGATGACGTTGACAAGGTCAAGAACTTATTTCCATATTGCTGCCTCAGTGGTGTAGTGGGTCGTAATATGTGGTGCCACTCTTGAAAATAATTTCTTTGTTGCACACGCTTTAGACATCAATCAAAAGAGAATGACCTTAATGGAATAATAGTCGATCTATCAACAGGGCCAGGAAGGCGTAAATTGGGAACTTAGATTTGCCTGCTTATCAACTGGGATACTCCCCCTTCAGAACCCTGCATCAAAATCGATATAAACAATTTACCTGTTTCTCTCTTGCTTTGGCTTCTTCGAGTGCTGCATTAGAAATCCTCAACTCTCTTTCCATTTGTTCGTAATCGTTGATTTTCTTCTCCAACTCTTTCTTCTTCTCTTTCGTTGTGCTCTCAAGTGCCTGTCTCTTCTCCACTAACTGTTTGTCCGCCTTTTGCTTACTTTTCGCCAGACGATTCACCACCGACTCCAGGTCGTCTATGGCTCGTTTTTGTTCCATGTTTTTCACCTGCAAATATCACGAATCTTGTTCAATACAGTCAATCCCCGCAACTAAGAAACTACCCTCGTAATTTATGCGACAGGTTTGAAGGTGGTTTCGAACCCACGACCCTTGTGATTACTGCATGATGTGAAGTGAAAACACCAGATTCGTACCTGTAACTCTCCGTATTCCATCAGTTTCACTTTTAATTGAACGACCATTTCCTTATGTTGTTGCAACTCATCAACAAGTTTCTCACATTTTCTTTGCATTTTTTGATGCCGCAGTGAAGTGTCATCTCTTTCGTTTGCAATTCGGCTTTTGTCTTTCAAGATCTCTTCGAATTCTGAGATTTTCTTCTTACTCAAGGACAACTGGAAATCTTTGCTTTCTAATTGCTGCTTTAGAGTTTTCGTTTTCCTCTGTAAGTTGTAGATTGTCGATGTTCTGTCTTGAAGACTGTTTGTCTGGAAAATGAGAAAGTACAGAGATGAATCTAGTCTTCATGAAGAGAGAATCAGAAATTACTGATGAAATTACTAAGTGAAATGAAAGTACTAAGTGAATAAAATAAGACTACCAACAAATCTATAGTTATCAAACTAAGTTGCAAACCTCTGATTTAGCCAGCTGCTCTGCTCGGAGAACGATGGCATCAGCACTGATGTCAAAACCAGCCTCAACAGCAACTTCATCCAGCTTCATCGCACGTGACAGCTTATCAATGAATTCCAGGAACTGAAGAAGGAAGTAAAATAGAGTGAATGCGTATGTTCACTGCTGAAGGGCTAAGCATGATTGTTAATTAAGTTAAAATCTGTTATTTCATGACTAATTAGTATCAATCTCATACTGACATTTTGCAGAGTCAGGCAAACATTACAGTCTCACAGTATTTGACTGAAAGGAGACCAGGAAAACAACCAAATATTGAGGAGGGTTTCTTAACATTTCTATATGGAACTGTCCCTTATAAAGCTAAAAGGTAGGTCTCGAGCAATACAAAGCACTTCTATTTCACTTTTGCAGAAATTGGTATTTGGCCCCAATATATGATTCTTACTTAAATGAAGAATTTACTATACAGTACATCCTCAATTATCCGAACCTCGATTATCCGAACCTCGATTATCCGAACGCCAAAAGTTTTCATTAACATTTTTTTTTGCAAACTAGTTCTTGAGAAACCAATCGAAATATCCGTTGTCTGCTCAAACTGTTGCCCAATATAAAAGTCATATCCAACGGAAGCACAAAAATAACAAATTTATTTATCAAGGAGCTTCGACAACATATCATTACAAATCGTTGTTGAAATTTACAAAAAACTGTTGCCTTACTTTTCTTGTTGGTCTTTCCGTTTGCCAAGCTTTTCAATTTGTATTCAGTTTGAGCATCCTGTGACTGTTCAGGACGATGATAATAACCTTTATAGCAAGTTTAGTAGGTAAAATATTCTTCCTCGATTATCCGAATTTTTTGCTTATCCGAACGGCCCAACAAAAATTTGAGTTCAACCTGTTCGGATAATCGAAGATGTACTGTACTTTCATAAGCAATCAAGAGAAAGACTCTTTATGTTAAGCTTTGTATAAGGAGAGAGGTTGATTATTTCAATGATTTAAAGGTATCTGAAGGAAACGGTATCAGAATTTAAGTTTTCATTCATAGCTATGAAGTTGTTACTACCCACATAACTTACCTTCTTTCTATCTGCCTTCAGGCGATCTCTCTCCACATCAGCAGCCAAAAGTTCTCCTTCCAGGCATTTTATTCTTTCACTTGAGTCTTGCCACTGCTGCTCCGCATCGTTAGCTCTGGCTATTGTGCTGCGTTGGAGGTTTCTCTGATTGGCCAGTTCGTCAGCCAATGAGGTGACACGAGAGTGGAGCCTTTCATCGTTCTAATGGTAAATATGAAAATTGATATACACCACTCACAAATAACATAACGTATGAAGACACAAGAAAAACATCTAGGATCTTTAGTGACTCGCTGAATTAAGCAAGATTTTCGCACCGGAATTTGTAGCAAATTTAAGTCTTTCTTTCAAAAGTCAAGCTTAGTTTGTAAAATAAAGGTTTCTCAGGGACGTAGCAAGCATCTCACACTTGATGTAAGCGGGATCAGACTAACTTCTGCTTCTATTTTATGTGTGAAGGTTTGTAGACACGGAGCCAGAAACAGACATATTCTTGTGACACTTACATATCTAAGACTCTTCAAGACTGACAAATAAACTAATTACGTGGGATAAAATACACAGATGAGAACAATAGGAAAGAAAATAAGAAAATCCATTCATTAGGTAAAACGTGATGAAGAGGCTAGAGGAAGTGACGTGTAGAGCAGTTAGGCCTACTACATTGAGAAGGGGGGGGGGGGGGTCACAACACATCAAAGCCAGTTAAGCTTAAGGAGCACTTTCTAGAATTGAAAAGGGTGCTTCATTATCTTTTTCAAAATCATGGGAGTACGTGCCCCTAGTTTATCCCTGAAGCTTGTCATATTCTTAGAACGTATTTCTGTTAGACGCAAGATGAGAATGAAAATGACTGATAATTCATATGAATTCATCGTTTTACTCACAGTTAAAGATAAATACTTTGGGATGGGTGTTAGTTGGAGAAACTCGATACAGATGGTAGGGTGATCGAGGATGTATTAGAGACAACTTGCACTTCGTTTGGACTGTCAGGTTGAGAATATCAGTAAACAGAACGCGGGAGAAATGAATCGGATCAAACAAGTTTTAACGAACCTTCCAACTACTTTTACTTTTTAAATATTAGTCAACAAGAAGAGTTGAGATGAGAATTAGCAGATATACAAAAACGTTCACAAAATCTACTAAAACTTTCATATTCTTTCGAAGCCTCAATTAGCAAAGAATGAATTTATTTACCTTTTTCATTTCTTTGAAGCATTGAAATATGGAGCGAATTCTCTGCAAAATATCCTCTTCCTTTTCATCAACTGATACATCAATGTCTGACAGAATCTCCGCTAGTTGACGTCTGAAGTGTTTCAGCTGAGGGAAAGTAGAATATAAATATGAGATAATGGAAATGGGTCAACTTTTTACTGGCAAATACGATGTCGATATCATTGATGGAAATTCGAGTTCAAAAGTACAAATCATCTTCTTTGCGCACAAGCAAAGAAAAGCCATAAGGAATCACAAGTTTGTAGCAATAAGGAAGTCATGAATTAACATAATGAATAATTACCTTAATGTCGGCTTTGTGGTAGGATTGCTCTTTTGACTGCACCATCTTATCATATTTATGTAGTCTGTAAAACAAAATAAAGTAAGGAAAAGTCAAAATCGCTGAAATCTTTGACAGAAAGTTAGGAGACAAATCAATCGTGTGTGGGATTTTCCAAAATAATCTATCAAAACATGTCTTTTACTTCTTCCCACCATCAAGGTTGGTTATCATGCCAGCTGAGCGTGCAAGTCAGTGAACGAGAAGGAAGAAGGACATCAACATCAATATTTGGGGAAGATATTGTTTGGACATTAAGGACAAGAACAAAAAATGTCTCACAACCTTAACCCAGGATGGTAGCACAGAAGAAGGTTAAAACTCACCGTATTTCCTGTTCAGACAACTTATCACGGGTGCTCGACCAGGCTTCTTGACTGTGTTTCAGATTGTCTTTTACTTGTTGCAGTTCAAGATCAGTTTCCCTCAATTTCTGCGTTGCCGAGTCTCTCTCTCGTGTCAACGTCTCTATTTCTTTCAGCCTCTCATTCGAAAGCTTCTGTTCTTTGCCAACATCAGCTACCAGCCTCATTATCGTTTCTCTGATGAAAATTAGCATTTTTTATTACCATAATGAGCATTGCTTATTTCATTTCCAATAGAAAGCGATCACTTTTTAAGGTCTGCAATTGTTGATTGCGATTGAATATTGAGAAATAAGCAATTGCAAAAGAGCGATTTTGACGATTCACTCGGATAACCCCTTACCAAGATATCAACATAGAAGAAACTTAGCATGCACATGAAGATAATGATTTTTGTTTAGTGATTTGCAGTGCTTAGCCTCGATTCTTTGCAGAGTCCAGAAAAGTCTTCAACCTTCCTCCGGGTGAAATTTCCAGTTACTAATGTTCTTCCTCGCTCAGTTCAGGTAATTTGCATGCAGAGATAGATAAACATCATTTTTACCAAATAATCCTGAAAACAACTTTTTAGCTTTTTCTTCACGCTCTTCAGGTCAATGACCGCGCGCCCGTAATGTTTTCTTGAATGTGTTCTTTTGTCAGGTAAACACGTGAATTTAGATAACAGCTTATACAAACACTCCTACCTGCTAGCCTTGACTTCTAAATCGGCATTTTGGTAGCTTTGAGTTGTGGAATTCATCCGTTGCTGCAAGGTATTCATGTCTCTCACGGTCTCCTTGAACTAAAACAATACCAATATAAAAAAAGATAACATCAATGAAGCAATGATCAGAAAACGGCAACAATATAGAATATTAATGACAATAAGATGCAATTTGATCAATTTCAAGTCTAGTGGAAGCTTGAACAATTACTCTATTTCGCTTTGTCCGAAATCTCGAAAAGGACTGACCAAACAAAGTTCTAGAGTTAGTATTCTATATTTTGTATTTTGATGAAGACCCTCATCAATGCTTTGTGTTTTTTCAATGCACGTGTGTTTATTAAGAAGTAATTATGCAAACTTGCAAATAAGTCCGACTGTAGGAGAAAATTAACGTTAACGTCTCTTGATTTTACTAGAATTGCTTTTGAATTATGAAATTTGATGTGAAGTTGGCCCTCCGCCTGACTGACAATCCCGAAGAATACAGTTAATGGAGGAGATAAGAGCAGGTAGAATGGATTTTTCACTATTTACTTTAAACAATGGAAAGGAAGCCTATGCCTTCAGCAATGGAGTTGACCGATTGATTGGAAGAAGAACGACTCTTCTACAGTACCGCATTAAGGAAGCCTAACATCGCGTTGCGAGAATTTGCGCGACGCGCTCGATCCTCGATGCTATCGCGTGGGCAAAAATTCAACTTTTTGACCGCGAAAGATCGCGGACATCGAGATCGAGCGCGAACGAGCGCGAACGAGCGTGATCGAGCGCGAACGAGTGCGGGGTCCTCGATCCGCGATCCACGATTGTCCACGATGTATTCATTTAATGCGCACTCCTTTCGAAGCTCTGATAAATTTCGTGGTCAAGGTGGACTGGGCAAAATTTATTCATAAAACTATCGGTTTTGCTGGTGATCAAGTCATATGTTTTAGGCAATAACAAAAAATGTGTCCGTATTTATCCGGACTGGGCAAAATTTATTCATAAAACTATCGGTTTTGCTGGTGATCAAGTCATATGTTTTAGGCAATAACAAAAAATGTGTCCGTATTTATCCGTCAACTACAGGTAACGAATCATCAATCTAAACCCTCGAATAGCCGAAATTTAAGAAAGTTCAGAAACATTGAGGGCTAAAAACCCTTAATATTTAGGCAACTTGGAAAGGGCTAGGATAAGGGTCCAGTTGCTTACCCTATTGGAATGAAAGTGTACCAATAGTTGAATCGATTCAAGGGACATTCTATAAAATCCACTCCAACAGAAAAAACATCAAAAGTAATTAATTTGAAGAAATTAAAAACCCATATAAAACATATATTCCTCAGCTTAGTAAAAGTTTTTACAAGGAAACTAGATAAGACCCTTAATCTTTCAGTTCCTTATTTTGAGGTCTCTTTTTGCCATTTCGTAGTCTTGACCGTTTTATCATCATAACAGATTTTTATTTGAAATAGGTTTATTAGATAGTTGTGGCAATTATCAGCGTTTAGATTAAAGCCTGGTTTCCATATGATCGTTCACGATCGCTGACGATCGCTGGGGATCGCTGGGACTCGGGATCGCAGACGATCGTTCACGATCGCTGGACATTTGACACGCTGTTTCCATATGATCGTTTGCGATCGTTACAAAAGTTCAGCGATCCCCAGCGATCGTCAGCGATCGTGAACGATCATATGGAAACCAGTCTTTATGGGACATTTGGATCGCTGTGGATCGTTTGCGATCGCTGGAGTGTTTCCATTAAATTTTCAGGATCGCCGACGATCGCTGAGGATCGTTTGCGATCGCTGGAATAGAACACATTTCTATTCCAGCGATCCTCAGCGATCGGATCGCCGACGATCGCTGGGGATCGCTGGACATTTGCAAAGCTGTTTCCATATGATCGTTTGCGATCGTTACAAAAGTTCAGCGATCCCCAGCGATCGTCAGCGATCGTGAACGATCATATGGAAACCAGGCTTAAGACCCAAGAACAGTTTTTGGGTTGTTAGTTTTGATTGTTATTGTCTTATGACATGTGTTCTCTGTAATAGGTCTTGTTCCCAAGAGGCAAATTAAGGGAAATGGGAAGTAAAAAATATTTGATAGAAATCGGTTAAGCTGTGAGGAAGAGTGATAGTCTTTTGTTCTCGGGAATCTTACTTTCAATTGCCTTATGACCTCGAACTCATCAGTCTCTAACCCAAGAGATCTTTCCTTTCATTTCAATTAATTGTCCGCGAGACAAACACTTTTTTGTAGCTAAGAAACCAGTTTATAAGAAACCTAAAGAACAATTTATAAGAACACGAGCCTAAAATTAGGCCTAATGGTAAGAACAAGCCTAAAACGAGCTAAAGCTGCCTATTTTTCCTCATTATTTATCAATATTTATAAGAATTATTAGAAGCAAATAGCAAAAGCAGACTTAAAAGGGATTAATGGTACGAACATTTCTGACTAATGATAGAGGAATATTTAAGAATAGCTTGCGTCAAATTAAATTAACGTGTTCCGATGGAAAAGAGCGTTGGTACTCTAAGAATTAAACTAATATTGTTAAGAAACTTGAAATTCAGAAGCATTACTAAGCTAGTAATAGTACATCAGAAACCCAGTTTTGCCTGATTTATACTCGCCGACACATTTTCAACATCTGTTCCTATTTTCGATGACTTATAAATACACATTGGGCATATCATCTTCTGGCAATCTTTTGTTATTATTAATATCAAAATATGGAACATTTAAGAAACTTTTAGTACTAGAATCTGTTAATAAACTGTCAAATTCTTTTTCCTCCTATGATCTTGTGAATGTTAACCAGTTTTTGGGGTTAATCTATAACTTAAAAGAAATCGTTGGAAAACATTGATCACCAAGCTTCGCGTTTAGATCGAGGGGTCCGCGATACAAAACAATAGCCCGCGTTCGCTCGCGAATGGTCGCGATCCGTCGCGAAAGGTCGCGTTTCATCACGATCGGTGTATCGCGGGGTCCGCGATGGAGGGCATCGCGGGGTATCGAGGATCGAGTGCGACTCGCAAAATACGCTATCCGCGATGTTAGGCTTCCTGAATGCGGTACTGTAGTTGCTCTGGTTTGATTTAAAAAGTTTCCTTTGACTGTAAAATTACCGTATTAGATGATAACTCTGAAACCGTGCATTCATATCACCTGTTTTTAATGCAAATTCGAACAAACTTAATGAACTTGCAAGTAAGCAAGCAAGTAAGTAAGTAAGTTAATGCTCAAGGTACTAGCCTGCAAAGGCCAGAGGCCTTATTTCTATAAGGGGCACAGGATCCCTAGTTTGATGTTCCTTCCATAAGATGGTGAGTTGACAGTGAGTTATGCATTCAACACCTCGCAGGCCACTCACCCAGATGCTAGCCTCACACCATTAAGCTTAACTTTAGCTTAACATACAATCCCCGCCAAAAGTCTTGGAACACTCGCATGATTTTTACAGTTTTCTACATTTTGTCCCCTCCCCTCCCCTGCTTACAATGTTGTTTCTGATAACAAAAACTAACACAATAGCATTCAGCTAGTGTTTGGTGTAGTCTCATAAAGTTCCTTTTGTAACCAACGTCGTTTTGAGGGGGGGGGGGGGGGGGAGGGTTTAATTGGAAATAAAATGCTACGAAAGCTAAAAAAGTAGTTATTTGTTAAGAAAAACAAGGGTATTCCAACTAATTTGGGCGGGGATTGTAGCAAAATGCTTAAACCACTTGGCCACTCTAACAATACACTTGCACATTTTTTGAATATAAACTGCAATTGTACAAGGATCGAAGGGAATTGACGATTATGAAGTAGGGAGTTCCTCACCTTTGTAACGATGAGGTCACATGCTTCGATGCTTCCATGTGCATCAATTGATAATGTATTCGCCAAGTGTGCACAGAGCTCTCTGAACTGGAATTAAAGATAAGAACAAATTTTGAAATAAAATTTTAAGACTAAAGCCTAGTCAAATGCATGCTTGCAACAGTTTCTTGCATCTCGTGCAACGTGCTGTAAACATTTTTATGATAAATACTGCAATCGTTTGACCACCCATGGTGCATCATGCAACATTGAAAACTGATGTTTCATGAGTTTTGATGTGAGCAAGTGTTGTATCCAATTTACAGAGAGCGCTGCAACCGTTTGACTGCTTACTGCAACAATTCACGCAATATTTCTCTGTTGGAAATGTACTCTAATGAGGTTATTTGTTGATAGGCAAGGTTGATAGGCAAATACGCTTACTATCTTTGTAAGATATTGGTTTATCTGCTAAGCACACAGGGCCAACTGAATAGGTAGACTAGTCGAGCAGTGCGACCCTGGTCTTTCCTCTCGATGGAACCCCACCTCGTGATTCCTTTTGGCTTAACAGCCTGGAATTACAGAGAACTGGCTAATTCTCTCCCCACACTTTGTGGCAGGTCTCAAGATGGTTTCGAACCCCGGTTTTGAACAAGGGTTAAGTGATCTAACCACTCAGCCATCCCCGCTTACTATTGAAATTGAAAATTTTGACATGAAAAACGGAGGAAACTGCCAAGGCAATATATGACCTTAAATATTTCATGAAATGTTGCATAAAATGTTTGACCATAGCTTATAACCAACAACTGGGAACCATAACCATGTAATCGTTCAAAAAGTAACACAGATGGTCAAATCTTGTAACAAAACGATGAAATTGAACAATTTAGTACCGAACAAATAAAGTTAGATCTTTACGACGTTTCGGGATTAAACCCGTTATCAAGTCAATGATAACGGGTTTAATCCCGAAACGTCGTAAAAATTTAACTTTATCTTTACTAGTTTTATCGTTCTATTATATAACTACATGTCCCTAATGATGTTGAGTTTAAACTAGAACAAGTACAAAAAAAACAGAAAATAGGACCCATCCTTAACTCACCTTGTTCTCCCATTGCGCCGCTCTTTTAGAATTTTCCTCTTCCACTTTCAGATGATGTTTCAATGACGTTTCAAGCTTTTGTTTCTGATCAAACTGTTCTTGCAGTTCTTTCTTCAATGATGCAATAGTTACGTCCACGCGCGACATTTTGTTTTCCTTATCAACAGCAAAGTCTTCTGCATCTTTGACGCGTTGTTGCAAGGCGGTCAACATCGCAGAGCCGCGAGCTTGCTGCTGCTTACCACTTTCGATGTCACACTAAAAAGGATGAAAAGATAATGAATATAGAGGGGTCTTGCTTGTACTTGATAATGAGGCTAACTACAAGGATCCTGATAAATATTACTAATACTGAACTGGTATTGCAAACGATAACTACTGTAAGAGTGTTGAATAAGCACACCCTTCTCAAATAGGCACCCTTTTCTATATGGGCTCACTCCATGGAGTGAATTTTTTAATGAAGCCAGCTTGAATGAGTTAATCATTGATGATTAGGAGTTAGGAGACAAAGTGCTATATCGTTTAAAAGAAAATTAGAGAAATATAGACCCTGACATTTCATACTCACTTATTCGTATCTTTGAGGTATGATAATAAATCTTAAAACAACAATCAATACCTGAAGGTCCATGAGTTTCTGCTCTAGCTCAGAGATCTTTGTTTTCTTCTTTCTTACCTAGAAAGACATTGAAATTCTTAAATCGTCATGTTTATCTCATCATCATGTAGCAAATGCACTAACTACATTGCATAGATTAGCAGCTAGGTAACAAAAACAAATGAAATAAAATACTAAAATAGAAAAATTAGCTTGCTTGTATTTCTTTTATTTTCAAAATTTCAGTTTCTGAACAACAATATTATCATTGTGAAATAGCAACATTTTTTTCTATTTCTAAGGATAAATTCATCTATTAGCATTAGGCAATTATTGAGGCTCAAAATTGCTAGGAGATTGAGTGAAATTGTGTAGGTATTCTTTATAAGAAAAGAAAGTGGTTGTTGACATACCTCTTGAGATAAACTCTCTGTTTTGACCTTTTCTGCTGCTAAATCACTGGCTGAATTCTCAGCCGCCTGTCGATAATGACTGACCTAAAAGTCAATTGAAAAGAAAGAATCATAATAAGATTGGTATGATAAGATACTTTTGATTGGTACAGAGCATTAGTAGGATGTAAGAGAATGGAAACGGGACAAAATGCTAACAAGTACGTGGATAGAAAAACGTGTACCTAAAGAACACAGAGGCAGAAAGAAAAAACAAAATCTGCTAAGAAGGGTTAGGGTCAGAGAGTTGTGAGAAGCCACAATGGCCCATGTTTTGAAAGGATATGGTGCATAAAAAGAGACAGGGAGAGCAAAATGTAACTCATAGTGAAGCTTTACGTCTTCAACAAAGCAAAAATTGAAAATAAAATCATTACCATGTTATTCAGGGATATTATGGAAAATGCAGACGGTGAAAAATTAATAGCTGATAAACAAACCAAATTGAAGGGGAAAAGTCTGAAATTCAGACTTTAGTAAAATGTTACATTATTGAAGACTTACTTGCAAACTGAGGCTATCCCTTTCTTGGGTGAGCCTGCTGATTTTCTCTTTATGTGCCTCTTGTAAGTCATCCCCTTTCAGTCCTACGTCAGCAGTATTCGATGCTAAAGATCTGGAAAACCCAGAGGCCTTCTAAAAGAAAAATTGAATAATATGTCATAAACAAAACCAGAATAAGTTATAAATGAAAATTAGAGCAACATAAAATGCGTTGTGCTATTTCACCTGCTTTGATGGGGAGCATTGTAAATTGCAATGCTTGTCTAAATTAGGAGAGTCGGGCAGTGTAGGGTTTCATACTTCATTCACATGCTTTGACCTAGCAGATAGAACAATACCTCTAGACCTTTGACTTGTGCAATGCATGCTAGCTAACTAACCAATAGCTTTAATGTACCTTAATTTTTAATCCTTTAGGTAATCCCTACCTAATACATGTGGCTCTTCCTATTTCTCTCAGTCTGGTGGTCCTATCTGTTAGGCAGCTATTCTGCAGCACGCAATTGCAATTGTGCCCCACCTGCCCTCCCTACATCACTTTTGCTTATTTGCTTATTCGCAAGGGAGGTTTGCTACTATAAATATATAATTATAATTGCTACTTTTACAATCGCTGATATGCTGAATTGCTTATATTCTTAACAGAGGATTTTTTGATAATATGTTTATACTGTATACTTATATGTTTTAGTATCTGTAGTGTAATGTAGTGTATGGTTAGTGTAATGTTAGTTTAATATATTTGTTTTTGTGATGGGATATTCTACCCAATACTGGCATCTTTCTTGACTTTCCTAGTTTAGGGCCCAAAGTTGAATATAGTGTTTTATGAAAATTCTTTGAATTTTCTTTTATGAGAATTAAGTAATTAAACTGAGCTGAACTGAAATTCAAAAATGTAAACAGAAATGATAAGATTAGGACCTTACTCACCTGATCAGTGCTGTGTGACTGGTTTGGTGGTTGTGGCCATGCATGCAAGTCAGTTCTTAGTGATCTTTCTCCAAGAAAGCTGTGGTATTATAAATACATGAATTCTTGGTTATTTCAATTCACCTTTGCTGTGTCATTTCAAAACACAACATGCCTTGAAAAGCATGGAGATTTTTCTGTGATTGATAACTTTGGTCTCATTTTTAGATGAATGAATTCTTTGCAACCACAAATGATATTTTACAGGCATTTTTTCTTTGAAAGGTTTTCAGAGTTCATATTCAGAATATCAGTATATCTAAAGTCAATGATTAAACTACTTTCACCCCTTCCTACTCTCCTCCTTTCCCAATGCTCCTGCTAAAGGTTTTTATCGTTTTGAAGGTCCAAATAAGAATAACTGAAAAGGAGTTAATTGATAAAATTAAGTTGTATTCAATAAATATTTGATGAGTTACATACCTGTTAAAAGCCGTCTGATCTCTCTTTGGCTCATACAGAGATGACAAATCAAGTTTGAAGCTTTCTTCTGATAACTATTGGACAAATAAGCATAATGTTTTAAGATAAATGTCTTATTTCACAGTAGATCTTGTAAATTCAATGAAATTGCAGAGGCAGCAAATTTACCCCTGTTGTTGATTTATTCCATTTGACAATATTTTCCAAAGCTGATGATTGGTTCTCTCTGGACCATACCAATCATTTACAACCTTTCTCTCTTCTTTCCTAATTGGTGAATTTATGATCCACCACTGCTCAGGGTAAAACAATGCAAGCTTTTCTGTATTTCTCCCATAGACTAACTTAACTCCTCTGATGAGTTATAGATGAAAAGCTTTAGTGAGTATTCCATTTCCATTTAGCTTATCCTGCTCCTCTTTGCAGAGTAGGACACTTTTCCATAATTTCTATTGTTAAACTTGAGCGTACCTCCTAGTGCAACATTTAGTACTGGCTAGACTAGAAAGTATGTAGCTTATTAGAGTACAAGAGCCTACCAGCGCAATTTAAAGAAAAATAGATATATTTCTCTGAAACACTAAATAAGTGTGCATCATCTGTATAGCACAGCACCCAAACTTTCCAGTCCCTCACATGTTTCTGATTTTCTCCCTATTTTAAGGTTCCCACTGTCTGTAATCAATGATCAAAGAAGGGACACCAAATTGAATTGATGGCAGCCGATGGCTCTCATTCAAATATGACACAGGGGAGGAATTCCACATTTTTTAGACTCTAATTGTTGGATGAACTCTATGTGTTTGCCATAACATGAAACAAGAAGGAGCCAACAATAACCCCTCCCTACAGCATGGATCTTTGTACAAATTCATCTATAATTTTAACATGGTACAGCCAAATACTTGAATGCTACAGCATTTTTTGTTTTATTTAATGTTTTAGCATTTCTGATAAAATGAGCCTTCCTTCTACAACGCATGCGCGAACGAACCAAATTAGATGTGGAATTCCTCCCCTGTGCGAAATCCCTCTCATTTCACGTAATGCTCCCCAGGAATACGACCCTTAACAACACATAGACACCAAAATGGCAACGGCCTAAATCTTATGCATCTGCAGTCATGCTGCACTCTTTGGTTGTGGTAACTATGGCGTGCGTTGCAAGGGGCATAATCGTGCATTGTGTGAAATTAGGAGATCCACCATTTTTTGTCGAGTGATCTTTTTCATCTAAATAAATTGAGGATCTTCTGTATGTAATCTACGAGTTTTGTTTTTACCTCACCATCTTTATCAATAGCCGAAGAAGAAATGGAGCTTGAGCTGCTTCCGGAGGAGGTTGGCCTGTTCTTAAACCTGTAACTTTGGAACTTTCTGCTCTGCGCCCCAGCCTGTTTACTTTTCTTATCATCACGCCAAATGTCATGAGCATCTGAGCTTCTTTGTGGCACGATGTCATCGATGCAAGTTAAGTTAGGCTTGGAACGAAAACCAGAATTTTGACTTCTGCTACGAGAATTTATGCTTGGAAGATAATCCGCTTCGTCATCGAAAAAAGCCATTGTTTGACATCAATTTGAGAACTTCCAGGCTTTCTGAGAATGTTGTGCTTTTTATTGTGCTTTTTATTGCAATGAAAGACACGCGAGCAAACAGATAAACTTGTAAATTGAAATGCCAATTCTGTTATGAACTTCCCTCTTCCCTTCAAAAACAAAAGTAAAGATGGTGTAGCTTAGCTTAGCTATCGTTGCCATAGAGAATCAACTTTAGTTGCATAGCAACGGAGCGTAATCATTTATTCAACATGCAAACGAGGCGAATACGAAAGGGCGCACAAAGTATTCAAAAATCGCAGCTTGCTTCTTTTTGATCGTTCCTCAGCAAACAAACAGTCCGGCTCCTGTGTGTGTGATCGTAAATATTTTTAAACTCGGTAAGATCAAATTGTAATTGTATTTAGCGTGTATACTGATGTGGTGGGTATCTCGGGGCTTAAGAAAAACATGGATTTTGAGCAAATTAACTGAAAGAACTTCATGAAATCGTGAAAAGGTGTTCAAGAACAAAAAGAGCGCGGCCTGCTCTCACTACTATTGTTTGAGGAGGTCTGCAAATACGACAGATGATAAAGATCTGAACAAGAACAATCTGTGAATTCCTCTATTGTATTTCAATCATGATGAAAAAGTTGAATAAGCTGGGGTCCCTTAGCCATTACAATTACGCTTACAGTAATTAATGTACCAAGAATTCATACAATATAACGTTTTTGTCGTCTTACATCCTTGATCCTACATGCAGTAAGAGAAACTCGCCCGTTCGGGAAATGCGTCTCCTGAATCTTCCAAACGGGAGACAAAATCATAAAAACTGTCAACAAGGTGCCTCCAGAACGGGATACCTTGCAGAAAGTGCAGTTTTGACAATTCTCCGATCCGAGTTGATTTGTTTTCACTGCAGTTCTGCTCCAGTGGTTGCCCTTTGAGGCTTTCTTCTTTTGATGGTAGCATGCTTTTTCTTCGGCATACTTGGGCGCAGGAAAAGGCAACACTAAATACAAAGAACTGTTTCTCTAGAGAGGACTCAAGAGATTGACCACATGTTCTAAACTGCAGTGAAAACAACTCAAATTACGTCACCTCGGATCGGAGAATGAAGGAGTTTCTGGAGCAGTTTTTTGGTGCTGTTTAAGTTTGACATATATCCCTCTGTTCTGTGAGAGCAGCAAGGCTCGCTACAAATTGGGTTATTTATGTATTACAGTGATTTCTAGCTTACTAATGCTTCATTATCTTATGATATGGTTTAGTTATGAAAGTTGCCTAGAATTTTGAGGCCCTAGAAATAAGAATTTAATACGATTTTAAATATTTAATACTCATAGGTTTCTTCTCTTATATACACGCCTTTTTTATAAGCGATCTCAGCTCGAGCTCAGTACAAAAAATTGGTATGCCTGAGGGCAAATTTGAGTACTCCAAACTGCTTAGCAATTGCTTAGCTTTTTATAATTGAAGATTTGCTTTCTTAGAATGCTATGTCAGAAGTTTTTGCACAACAATTGTCATTAGTATCTTGCATACAAAAGTGTGCCCGAATACTAATATCCACTGTAACCTACTTCTAAATAGCTGCTGCACAATTTTCATTGACAATTGGATCTGAACTAGAATTTTCAAATTGCTTAGCAATCCTTAAGTTTTTGTCATGCCCAGTACTGACTTGCTTATAAGGCAATAACTTATAAAAAAAATGCGTGTAGTCTACTGAATAGCACTTGCACACATTTAACAATAATACCTAGGGAAATAAGCATCGAAAATGGCTCTGGAATGCTTGAGATCTCTTTTTAAGAAGTGCAATACTATGTGTAAAGAAAGTCGTGTGTGGCTATTCCGCTTGTCCAGTATGGCCAATATATCCCACTGTGCATTTCCAAGGCTCTTCTTTAATGTGAATGCTGCATTCAAAACCAAGGATAACAATAGAATGTTTAGAAGCGCAATATAATTTAAGGAGTTGTTTGACAGGGAAAATCACGAATGCAGCAGTGGACATAATCACCCAAGGTTGAAATTATTTTTGCTGATTTCAACACCTGTTGATCTTGCACTGTTGCCCGTAGTACTAAGCACACTTGATAGGATGTTGCCCTTGTGCATGGACTTTTGGAGCTTTCTCACACCCAAGACCTCAGTAAGATGTTCCCTCTTTCTCAAAATGGTTGTTCCCCACATTGAAATGCTTAAGATATGCAGATATTTTATTTCTTAAGCTTCAGTTTCAAAAATTGCCACACTTTTCAAACATTCCAATCTGGAGAGCTATTGCACATTACATAACACCATACAACAACGTATGTATAGGAGACATTGAAGGTTTTTTGTTAGGTTTTGTTTGAAACTGAAGCTCTATATGTAGAACTGTGAGCATGAAGAAGGGAGGCTCTAGAACTGCAAGTTTATTCTGATGCAATCATTGAACAACTCTTTACTAAAGTATTTGTTTTTTGGTTACCATTAATATAAAAACCAAACAAAATGTTGAGCATACTAATCATTTTTCAGAAAATGTTGAATATACTAATCATTTTTCAGAAAATGTTGAACATACTAATCATTTTTCAGAAAATGTCTACAGCAGCTCAACCTCAAACAGCCCAAGACCTTCTGAAGGTGTTGGAAGACAGCTTCCAGAGCCTGACAGAAAACTACAAGACTTCTGAAGAGGAGATCATGAAGAGATTCACAGATACAGGGAAAGCATTTGAAGCAGTAGAAAATGCTCTTACGGATCTGATGGACCATTCCGGTGTGAATGATCAGTACAGTGAAGTGGGTGAGGGTTCAGAGGTGGAGTAGTTATGGAGGATGCTGAAGAAAGTATTTCGCATCAAAGACACGTTTTGAATTTATAAAGATGTCTTATTGCAGGCAACTGCAACTAACTGATAGAGGGGACTTTTTAACATGTTTTTTTGTAAATATTTCTTTTTTATTGTTTGGTATTTTAGCAAAATAGATTTATGCATATTAGATGTATGGAAGTAATATATTTCTAGCTTATACATTAAGAGCTGTTTTTAATTGAAAACTTTTGATTTATGAATCAGTAACATTATTGAGGTGTGAAATTACTCGTCACTTCTATTCTGTTTGTTCTGACGTTTGTTATGCCAAGCAGTCACATGACAAGATGCTTTTCGTTCCCTGAATTGAAGTTAAATCGCACTTGAAATCTCATTTTGGATTAAATATAATATCTGATGATTTACAATAACATTCTAAGACAATGAAGCAACTAGGTTATACAACTTCTCAACAAATGTATTGCCGAACCGACTTTCCCAGTCGATTTGTTCCGTCTTTCCTTCAATTTTGCTCCACTTCTTATCAAGTATTGCGAGTGACTCCCTGTCCTTCTCCTCGCCAAGCGTCTTTTGGACACATGCCTTTACCGAGTAGCTCTGCCCAATTGATAAGTTTATCCAGCTGCAAGGAGAATCATTGAATGAATACAAAACAACAGGAAAGGAAGAAAGCAATATTTTTGATAAATCAGAAACCAACAAAACATATTTCACAAATTAAAGCTTTTCCTCAACACTCATAAGTGGGACCAAGAACTCAAGTGATGATTTTGGAACAAAAGGTTTAAGATATGTAAGAAAGCATGTATATGGTTAAAGTGCTAGCCTGCTAAAACCCAAGGCCTTAATTCTTGCAGGTACACAGGATTTCTAGTTGAAATATTTTCTTCTAAAGGACTGTGGAGTTAGTTAATGGTCAGCAATCCAAATGAATGTTGACCTCACACAACCAAGCTTAACTTAACTTAACTTCAGCTTACACAAAGCTAACAGCTGAGTAATTCAGCCATTTACCCCATTATCAATATTTTTTCTATTATTGAAGCAATATTTTTGACAACTCAAAAATGATAGCCTTTTATTAAATCAAGAACAGTACAATTATAGGTTTCTTATTAACCATTTCCAGACAATCTGAAATATCCAACCACCCAGGAAAACAAATAACCATTCTTCCTACTTTTCAGCAGTCACTAATTTCTTATTACACAAAGATCAGAGAAGGCTCACCAATTATTTTTCCGTGATCGCGCAGTTATGGTAATTTCCAGATCTTCCTTGTTAGCTTGGCTCAAAATATGTGGAAATTGTAAAACTGTCCATCCAAACTCTTCAAAAACTCCAAGCGCAACTTTTGAAAAGTGTGCAGGCACCTAAAAACAAAAAAGCAAAGTTGCTTCATCAGTAATAGCTTGACAGAGCCCAGTATTAATACTCACATATCTTTATAACATGAATACAGTTGCAAAAGACTGCACAATATGTCATACCAAAGCTTAAATTTTAGATTGGTTTAGACTGCAACATTATGCGCTAATATTGTTCTATATTTATGGTCTTTTTTTCTGGTCCAGCCCGTTTATCTTGCTGGATTACCAGACAGGCCTCCTTAAAGGTATTTTTCTTGCCTATAACAATCGGAAATATAACATATAAAATATAACAATTTATTTCTCTGATAGATATCTTGCTGTATCAAGTCTAGTACTTGCAATATCACAGCAGTTTGCAGATGCTATTCCATCATACACAATGTACTCTTGCCATTTAAAACATGATAGGTGCACAAAGATTAATCAATGGTCACAAGATATTATGGCAGAGACAGTTCATGTTGGCTATTGAAAGGCTTTTGCATCAGGATTGCACCACTAAAAGTCACAGACTTGAACACTGCAATTCCTTTTCCTTTGTGAAGACGTTTTAGTCATTGAAATGAGAATTTGACACAAAAGCTTGATTTCAATTAATAGTGGGGGAAAATTTTTGACATGATTGGAACCTTAGTTTATAAGAATCAGGGAAAGGACTTTTGTACCTGCGAGCAGTGAATGCTTGTTCAAACGTATTAAGGAAGCTGTGGCCCGTGGAAAAACTTCGATCATAATTTACTGAAACAACGACAATAACATCACAATGAAGTTAAAATATTCACCTGATCTTCTAAGTATGCTTCTAGGTCAGCCATTGTGCCATGCAATTCGACAACTGTTCCATCCATATCAATGACTTTCAGACTATTTACACCAATAGTGAGATGATAGGAGGTTCTTCAAATCAGAAAAATGATGCAGTTTATCAAAAATACTAGTACATCTTGACAATCTCTGATATTCAAGATAGTGTGCATTCTGTTTCTGCTCTATTTGCAAATGCTTTCAGTAATTAAGGCTTTTCTTTTTCAGTGATTGTACTTCTCAGTAGAGGCTTTCAATGTCTTCTCCTAGACCAATCTGAACACAACACTGCTGGGTGTTCAGTTATTTTACAAGTACAGTTTTAAGGCTAATAATAATTCTTACAGACATAGCTATCTCAGTATGATCTCTCTTTAAAGAAGCCCTGATAACGTAGCCGCAGCAGCCAAGGGAACATCTACTTTTGCAACATGCAAATCAATATCATTATAGATGATTGTCTAATCAAACGATAGACAATTGTCTTATCAAACGTGACTATTTCTTCTCTGGCGCACACTGAAAAATAAACGACACACTCTAAACACTTACTTGTGCGCAAGTCTCCTTCGTTTTGACAGAAACTGGATGTTAGCATACGATGATGTTGGTCCACCTGCAGAACTCCAATCTGATATAACAAACGGATCTTTGAACTCTGACGATAAACGATCAAGCAAACCAGTTGCTCTGCAAAAAGGAAAACAGATTTTCAATTCTATTGTAGATGAACTATCGACCTTGGACACAGAGATTTCATCAGCCACTGAGGTAAAGAAAAGATTAGCTATTGCGACAGGTCAGCTCGCAAAACTTACCAAGATATGGAATAGCAAGAGCATCAGAATAGGAACCAAACTACAATTGTTACAGTCACTGATTAAGTCGATAGCTCTGTATGGATGCGAAACCTGGACGTATAGCTCAAACATAGAAAAGAGATTGAATGCCTTCGAAATGAAATGCTATAGAAGGTTGTTGAACATCAGTTGGAAAGACCACAGGACAAATGATTCCGTGATGGAAGAAATTGAGAGACTGGGTGGGAAGATAGAAAGACTTCTGGAGACAGCACGGAGAAGAAAAATGCAGTGGTTTGGCCATGTGTCAAGACGGCCTGGTACTCTCGCAAACACTATCATGCATGGCAACATAGATGAAAGAAGGGGAAGAGGGAGACCGAGAAGGAACTGGAATAAGGATATAGGAAGATGGATGGGAAAGAGCATAGTGGATTGCATGAGAAGTACCGAGAACAGGGATGGATGGAGGAGTCTAGTGTCTGCAACAAAGTGCCCCAACGGCCCAATGGCTACGGGAATGACCTGACCTGACCTGTAGATGAAGAATCTCAGGGCCTATTTGAAATATATCACAATCAAAAACCAGCTGAATAAATTACATTACATAATGGACTGGCCCACTAAGCGAGATCTCACTACCTAATCAAATCTATTTGAAAACAGATTTTGTTTATATGGAGAAGTAAGCCAGCCACTTGACCAGATCTCAGTAGGTGTGATGTACATGTCCCATATAAACTGATCAGCTCACTTAACCAGTTAATTATATGCGAAGTGCACAGATCCTAACCCTCTATCAATCACTTAAGTGACACCCTTGTCAAGATGATTGACAAATATATTGTCTATTTTCAATAACCTCAAGACAAAAATATCATCTTTGTCTGATCCCAACTGGGTAAGTGGACCATGTTTCTTCGTATAAACAGACAAGAAAATCTGACCCATTTGCGGAGCCAGCCTGTTCAGGGACTCTTCTAAACAAACCCTCTTGAGAAAAAGATATAATTTTCAATGTAACAAATATTCCAATTAAAAGAAGCTAAACAGCCAAGATTAAGAAAAGACTAAACGCATAGCCCTAACTTAGTAGTGAAAAGAAACTACTGAGGAAGGGCTATGCCCGATACGTTTAGTCTTTTCTTAATCTGGGCTATTTAGCTTATTCTAATTGGAATATTTGTTATATTGATACAGCTATTGCCGTAAGTTGATTATTCATTCTAATACAATTCTAAAGATGCAAGAATACAAGTTACCTTTTTCTCAGAACAACATGCTTTAGTTCGTCTGCAAAACTCTCAAGTAAACATTGTTTGCTGTAAAAACAAAAATTAGGCAAAACTAGTTCCAGGGAATAAGTAAATAAAACTAAATTAGAAAACTAAATGTGTGGGCTAAGTTTATGAGTACACCATTAGAACGCTTAATAATCAAATTAATGGATTGGTTAATTCTCATTCTTACAATTCTAAATGAAAGCCACTTTTGATTCCTCATTACCCTCTAATTTGAGGCACTGCTTCCAAATACTTTGAAACTGCACAAAGGTTTGATTCGACTAACAATGTTGAACTATCACATGTAAAAAATTCATTGAATGAAATTACTCGATGTTTGTTTTGTCCTCAGCCCCTAACGTAACAATTTCTTTATTCCTAAGGGTTGAACTGATATACCACCCTCCAACAAACTCAACTTTACCTTTGTCTTGAACTAGTATTATTTACTGCGAGAAACCCATGCAAATCTCTAGTGCTGTTCTCCCTAGTTGTCCAGGTTGAGGTAGACGGGTGAGGTATGGGCATATCAATGTTCTTTTTGTGTTGTTCGTGTAATTTCTGCTGCAACCTGAACTCCAGGGCATCTCCTACGCCAGATATCTGTTGTAAAAAGAAAACAATCATCAGAACGATTTTTATGGGTTCCATTTGCGAGGTTGTATGTATGTTCTGTATACCATCACCACTTAAAAAGAATCTAATTGGAACACTATGCTAATATAATCAGTACTTAAGATGAAGTAGGATTGAGATAATATTGGAAAATAGATTGAGATAATTTGTGAGAATGAAATATGACCCGAGAAGGATCCGAGCCCTGATTTGGTGCCAACCACTCAGCTGGTAAAGCAAAGATATACAAGTCAGCGGTAGTCAGTTTTAAATCTATTCTGTTTATTATTCATTCTAACAAATTATCTTATTTAAAAAAATGGTATAGATAATTGATATGAAATAAAAATGGCATATGAGGTATATGTACCATACATCAAATGAAATATTAGATAACAATAGATAAGGATGAAACTTTATCACGCTAAGCAGAGATAGTGTTAGAGAGTCAAGAACCCCTTATTTCTGTAATAGAGCCCTCAGAGGTGTACTTAAGAGAAATTCATAGATAAAAGAGTTTGTGGTTTTGCAGAAAGAAATATACCAATTAATTATCAACGTAGGCATTTCAATAAAAACATGAATTTTGTCTTCCTTTTTTGAAGATTCTTGAGCAAATGTTTTTATCCCATTTGTAGTCAGTGGCGTTTTAGCGGGGGCCAGGGGGGCCATGGCGCCAGGCCCCGCGCTTTTGCTAAAAAAAGGGGCCCGCACCTTCCATGAAGTAAAGAAATTATCTCTTTCATAATGAAATATATAAGCTATACTGTACTGTTTGCTTTACTTTTTATTTTGTTTTTCTATAACATATCAAGCACATGTTACAAAACGCAAAAGATAATATTAGGACCAATTTTTTTACCGGGGGTAGGGGCCCCGCAAATGTTTTTGGCCCCAGGCCTCGCAATTCCTAAACCGCCACTGTTTGTAGTACTTGGTGTTCTTTGCACATTAAAAAGTTCATTTCTAATTTTCTATGGATATGTTCCACTGAAAAGCATGGTATCCATAATAATAATAATAATAATAATAATATTCGAATATTTCAACAGGATAACCTATCAGTACAAGATATACTGTTATCACTAGGGTTTCATACATGTATGCAAGATCAAGAAACTGTTGCATTGTGAGAAGCTCTTTTCACAAAGGACACCAATGTCAGTAAATGAATTATAATAAAAATCACAATTGGAAAAGTAGCAGACAATATACCAATGTTTTAAGTCTCCAGTATCCAAAAAATGATATTCATCAGTGATAAACAACATGGAAGAAAGAAAATGCGAGTAAAACGAGTCTGACATACCACGTTTTCATAGCTATACTCCTCATCTTTCATTCCTTTTTCGTAAATTATTTCAGCGTAGGCATCATCACAAAGCTGCAAAAATTGTAAGACGTGAAAAAGATAAGAGCTTGAATGTGTACACTTTGCACCCTGATTTAAACTTAGACGTATGAGACCCCTGGGTTGGTTTGTAAACAGTTTCCCCTTACTTTGGAGGTACATTATATCACACAACATACTTGTTTACAAGATTGAGAAACTTTAAATACATACCATAATATTTTCATTAGGTTGCTCTCGTTAAGCCCCCTACTTCGGGTGAATATTTTGAATCAGCCCCCTCTCTCGAATTACCATCCCCTTATCTCAGTTTGGTGAGACGTTGTATGAATTTTTAAAGAATTAATGACCAAGACACAGTGATGGAGAATATCATCTTACACATCCAGCATTTTTTAACAAATTTTTTGTTCTAATATTTCTCTTCTATTCGCAAAAGATTTGCATACGCAAAAAAACGAGCCCGATTTTGACGGAGTTTCAATAACCTATTTTAATCAGAACAACTCAACGTAGGCTGTAAGCTTGGCTGTGCAAGGCCAGGTGGTACCATCTGTTTCATGCTTCAATTAGCCTATAAATCTACTACAGTAAATATAAAACCTCTGTCGACCATCTGGAAAAGTTAACTCAATACTTACAGAGTCATGTAGCGAACAACAAAAATATAACAAACGGCCCAAAGTACTGGCAGAGCGCTTGGTTTTTCTGTTTCACTACTGGCTCCAGCACAGAGTGCGAAATGAATGCAAGGGTTTTTCTCGATATTTGCTGTGTGGTTAATAATCAAGAGATGATGGTTCTGGGCACAGTGTTAAGTGTGACGTAATGACTTAGCTGGTACTAGAAGAATCCACCCCCACACTTTCCAAAATCTACTTTTCTCGGTTTGGAACATAGTCCTTCAATACTTTTTATAGAACTTATTCTGAACTGCAGTGCTTTAAGCCCACGGCAAAAATATCTCATAAGGGCTGTTCATTCAAAAACTTATTGTTGACTTATTATATTGTAGAGAAAACCTATCCACAATGTAGAAAAGAGACAGTCCAGATAATGTATTGTCTACATATTCGATAGGTGATGGTGCAAATTGGGTTGGTCGACTAAATCTATTGTCTAGTGACTCAGTAGTTAGAGTTATTGACGCGCAGACTCATAAGTCGTGGGTTCAAATTCTACCTTAGTTATTAGCACGAATTATTTTGATTGATATTTTTTCGCAACTAGATAAGGAGAAACTTAGCCCTGACTTATCCCCATGACCCTTACATTTATGTACAGCCCTGGCAAGAACTGGAATTTTACTGGGATTTATCCAATTTTCTTGGATAAATCTGCATGTTTTAGGCCTTCTCCAACAGAACACAGCTTCAACTTTGAAAATCAAAAGTTGTATCATAAAGTAAAAAATCAGCGAATTTCACCTTTGAAAGACGGTATAATGATTAGTGGAAGATACCTGTAGCCGGATGGTATTGCCGGTCACTTGGGCTGTGTTGAGGCTGGCTGATTGGAATGCTTCTCTTGAAATCTAAAATCAAAAGTCTAAAATTATAAAGCAGAATGAACACATTATAAAAAACAAACATGTCCTTCTGTGACAATGAATTTCGTGTTTCCGCACTCGTCAGACAGACTATACCAATGGTGTAGATTATGGTACTGATATTGGTATTGGTATAGTCTGTCTGACGAGTGTGTGAAAGCACGAAACTCAAAGTAACAGAAGGACATGTCTGTTTCTTAATGTCTTCATTCTACCTCATAATATAGCCAGAATAAATAATCTCTTCTCGAGATAGATGTAAGTCTGACATTAGAAATTTCAAAACAGAACAGTCTTTGATCGGTACAAAAATTGATGATAGCAAAGAGAATAGGAAAATAGTAACTACGAAAGCTTCACGTCTGAAATATTTTGCATACCAGAATTCAAGGTTTGGATTAAAGATTTCAATAAATCATAAACTGTACCTGTGCATAGAGTTCTTTACAGAAGAGATTAAATTGAGCTTGCTTGAGTTTCCTGTGCCATGGCGAGACATCAGAACTTCTATCGGATGATTTCATAGCTGTAAGAGATAAATATCTATTAGTAAACGAGAAGATGAGAAAAACATTCTTAGGTATAATTCACATGCGGTGAAACATCACTTTTAACATTGAAACACTTGCGACACCAGTTTCAATACACAAAACTTGAGAGTAATTCAATTTTCGACATTATCCTATTTGGAAATCAAAATCAAAATGTCTAAGACTTTTTGAGCATATGCCGACTGGATTTTCTTTGTCCCTGATAAGCATAAAAATCATAAGGCATGATCTTACACGGGAAATGTATCCTAAAAGCAAGCTTCCAACATTGTAATATGGAACAATTAACACTCTAGTTTTTTGGTGTATCAAACTCAATACCTATTCACAGTTAAGGCATTAATTTGTGTATAGGGTTAAATCCTTCTTCAGGGCTATGAATAATAACATAAACTCAAAAGGTATGGTCTAACTCAAAGAAATACATTCTCACAAGAAATCTCCCAAATAAAAGTCGACAAATCTAAAACTATAGTATGTAGAGATTTCCAGTCAAATTAACAGCACACATAAATGTTTTGTATGAAGCCTCATGATGTTGAAGTTAAATAAATATAAAACTCACGCTTGGATTTCGTGCTTTTTTTACCGCATACTTCTTTTGGATCCACAATTTCAACCCTGACCCTTGAAAATCCTTCAAGATCTGAGCTAACTCTGACAGATAGTGAGCAGTTGGGGTCCTCTACTTCCTCCTCTGGAACATCCTGGGTCTTCCTCACTTCAAACATTCCCGGATGCCAAAATGTTGATCCAGCTGAGGAAGAAGTAAAACTTTTGTAAATGAATATGAGCTCCATTGATTGGGTGGGAATTACACGAAAAGAAAGATCTTCCCATATAGCTTAAGATGAAAACAGGGGCTGTATACAAAGTGTCTTGTTTTGCAGGATAGTTTGCAGGAGAGCAATCCAACACCTGATGTGCATGTACTATTTCTCAGTACCAGCAGGTAGAAGCTGCTCTTTGTTTTTGTGGTTGGAGTTTTGGTTGTTTTTGCTGATGGCTGCAGTACCGTTTTGCCCTAGATGGTACCCATCTTCAGGGGCGTGCTGGCAGCAATAAGGGGACTGGGAAGAGTTAAGTTGAGGGCCCAATCAGTGGTAGTGCCACAAGGATAGAAGAGACCACAAATAAGCAGATTTTAGGGGCCCACTGGGAAATTTTCCGGGATTCCGTTGGGCCAGCATGCCCCTGTCTCCCTCATAGATTGTAATAACAAGAAGCAAATGAAGTATCAATACATGAAAGAATGGTGGAAAGGTACTAAACAATCCTACCAGGTTCTCGAGGTAGATTACCTCTGATTCCAGATAAATAGTTAGAAGCAAGGTTTTACCTGATTTGTAGCTCAGATCTCCTGTTATGGCATTCCCTGTCTTTTTTATTCTCCATTTTTGCCGCAGTTTCATCAGCTCAGAGAAGAAGTCAGATTTAGGGACGGGTACTTCTGTGATGTCTGTCATTGGATCGTCTTCCTTCTTCTGACACATTCTGTCAGCTCCTTGCTTTATGACATCAGCAGCCTTTGCAAGACTCTAGAAGAGCAAAAGTAGTAATATTGTACATCCTTAATTATTTGTTGAGGTAGGTCTGGTTTGAGTGAGCCCAAGGGTTGGTTTGAAAATGCAAAAAAGGAAAAAAAGAACCTAATACAATTTCTTAAAAGAATAAAGGATAATAAGATACTGATATCAAAAATACTTCTGTTTATTTTTCTAGTATAAATACAAGGAAAGTATGTGTAAGTCTTTTAGAAATAACTGTACTTGAAGTTAATAAACGTTGTGACCTATTGGCCCTTATTAAAATTGAAGTTCAAAAAATCACAAACTGGGATGTCAAAGAAATGCTCCCCAGAGTTGTGTTTTGGGATTCATACAGTAATAAAGGCACTAGACATGGTGTTCTCACTGCAGATTGGAACAAAAACAAGGACAAGATAAAGTAATTCACCTAAAGTAAACAAGCTCACCCTTCTTTTCCCAATCATTTGAACAGCTTGCTTTGCTGGTTCAGGGTTTTGAGAAACTGGCTCCAGCACAAGATATCTTTTTTCTTTCATGATTTGCAAGACATCCAGCAATACACACATCTCTGAAAGCGCATTTCTAAAATCAATCAAATCATGCAAAAAGTTTAGATGAAGTAAAATTTGGAAAAATAAACATGTGATGATTTAGAGGTTTGAGGACTGCATTTACTACAACATGAAACAACTAGAAACGAGTAGAAAGGGGTACAAAAACGAGTATGAAACCAGAAGGTTGGCATCTGGTATAGAATCCCTCATTAGGTAAGGTATTTTAAGCCCACTGTCTGTTTCCTACTTGTTTCTACCTGTTTCATGATATAGTCACTACGGTTTTAGGACTTTAAGGCACACATCTCATTTTAGGAAAATTCAAAAGTAATTTCAGCTCGAGCTCATTACTCAAAATTGCTTAGCTAGAGGGCAAATTTGTTTACTCAAAATTGCTTAGCTTTTTATACTTTAAGATTTGTTTCTTAGAATACCATCTCAGAAGTTGTTGTGAAACAATTGTCAATTGTTTCTTGCAGACAAAAGTGTGCCGGGGTACTAATATCCATGGTAACCTACTTCTCTATAGTTGCTGCACGATCTCCATGACCAATTGGATCAGAACTAAAATTTACAAATTGCTTAGCATTCCTCTATCCAGTACTGGAATTGCTTAAGTTTTTGTCATGTCCAGCACTGATTTGCTTATAAAGCAATTGCTCATAAAAAGAATGTGTGTAATATGCTAACAAAACCACACCAGGTTTTCTTCAATAATGGGGCTAGAATTTCCGTTGGAGGGGCGGTAGCATCGCTGCCCCCCTCATGCCCCACCATTGATCCAGGTTTTGCACTGCCCCTGTTGATTGCTTGTTGCAATACATATATATTCGTATGAACTAATAAGGACAAGATGATATCATATATCGAGCAGCTTGTTATGATTTAGCCAGGTTCTAAATTCGTCGTCAACTGTTCTGATGTCACCTCTGATACCAATTGTGCGGCAATTCAGAACATGTTGAGGTGTTTGCACGTCACCGCATATGCAGTTGGAACTATCAGCTTATCCGATCTTATGCTAGCATTTCGTCCATAACCAGAGCTGATTCGGTTAAGAAGGACCCAATGGCATCTCTCGAGGTCGTTACCTATAGGCTTGTTTAAAGGTGTTGGTATGTAATTGCGGAGCATGTGATCAGAGTTGTTCTATCAGGTCTTCCAAGCAGATTTCATCCATGTGTTAGGAGGCATATTATGTTGGTTTGGCTTGACAGAGTGTTCATACGTGTGGATAGGGTATTCTGCTTTTGAGGCAGACATTGACAAGTGGGGAAGTTGCAGGATGATGGAACAGGTGCAAATCTTCTATTGCACGTTCACGCATATTTAGAATGTTTCTGTCTCGCCGTATGTCTGGGGGCTCGATATCGCAAACGATTGGGAGGAGAGTGGCCGGAGTGGATTTTATTGAACCACTAACAAGTCTCATGCATTCATTCAAGCTTACATCTAGCTTCTTCCAGTTGGGGGCAGTGGCTCCACACTGGGGGGCAGTCAGTACTCTGCCACTGAATAGCATAGTGCTAAAGCCAAGGTGTGAAGGGTGGTTTGCTTGTTGCAAAATATCTGCAAACCCTGTATCTTACTTGCAGTTTGCTATTGCTCACAACACAAAGTTATAGTTAAAATAACTGAGTTTTGCTATCTTTTCATAAAAGATTCACCTCAGTTTGTTTCTTACTGATTCCCAAGGCCATTTCCCAGCTTCAAATGATTCGCTTTTCTTCTCTGCTTGGGTTTCATTCTCTTCATCTTCTTCTATAGTTTTTTCTTCATCTCCAAGAAAGTCAATCTTATGAGCAAACTCAATCAACTCTTCTGATAACGATAGTGGCCTAAATGAAAGAAATCATATTTTGCATTACCTACTAAGTAAATCTGGGGTACCTTGTAATTCTTTTGCTGTGAGTAGTGAATAGTCTTCGAACAGCTCAGGACTTAAAGGTATCTAGAGCCATTGTAAACATAGCAAAACACAATGACTAGTAAAGCTTTTGGTCTGTCACTCATTGTAGCAGTACTTAAGACAGACAAATTGGGTAAAGATAGAGGAATTCATTTTCTGACTACGCTCTGTTAGGAATTCAGTGTTAGCTCATTGGACTGCTGTTGATTTCTTAGTGATCATCTGACTGCTGGTGTTGGTTTCCACATTTATTAATCATTCTGCTTCTTTCTGAATCAGCAAATTTTGGTCTGTCTCTGCCAGAGGTCATAATATTTTGCAATGTGTCCGCTTTTTTCTCCCTACATTAACTCCCTTGTCATTCTGACAATTCTAACATAATTTTTCAAGGGGGACCAAAAGGACGTATCTAAGGGGGACTACTAGGCCTCCAAAAATCAATTTCATTTGGCACTCTCGAGCAGAAAACTGCGGTACGCCCCAGCCAGTTTGCAGAGTATGCTTACTATTGAAGAGATTCCAGGTGTGCTAGAGCGACTTTCTATTGTTCTATCCTATTATCCTATTGTTATTGAATCATTATCTTAGGCGGGTGAACCAAGTGCTATACTCCCGAAGTGCAGAGTTTGGCACTTGCCTCCTGAGATGATGATAAGGTAACAATAGAACAGTAGGATAGAACAATAGAAAGTTGCTCTGGCGCACCCGATATCTTTTCGAGAGTTGCTATTATCTCTGCAAAATGGTTACACTCTGATGTCTGGCGCCCCTGTGTTTACATATTGCAGGGCAATTATTCATATTTTCACTCTGCTATTTCTGTTTCTTGCTCAACCAAAATACCTAACACCACTGCATGGGTAGCTTTTCACCATGCATATCTTTCGAACAAATATGCAAAAATGCATAGGCAAAAATGTCCTATAGGACCTTTAAGGCCTATATTTTGAACAAGTTATTAAGTAGTAGGCCTACTAGGATTTAATTTTTACTCAAGACGCAAAAGGCAAAATATAAGCATACTCACTTTTTATACTTCTCTTCTCCTGATCTCGATATTTCTTCAATCTCTTGCTCTAGAAGCTTTTCAACACTGATATCAACATTGAGAGTTCGCCCACTAGAAGCCGCCATTTTTCTTTCTCTGAAATGGGCAGTTGATGATAGATACTAGTGGGTAAAAGAATTCTTTATCAACTGACTAAAAAGCGGACCTCAAAGTAGTTAACAAAGTTTGTACCCAGATTTCTAAGCTGGAGAAGATTTTGCGAAATCTCACGAAATCACGAAGTATTTTGGGAAAACCCAAGTAATCAGCCCTATGAAAATTTGCTACGAATATCTACGAATCTCCCCCCTAATTTTGAATAGAATCAAACATCAATAATGTTCTTATTTTGATTCTGATTCTGATGATGACTAAAATTTGAAACAATTCAACTCAATACATTGCTTGGCATGCTCACGTCAATTTGTTGTGTAAAGACCTTCTGACAGATGAAGACGTTTTGCGGTTAAACATAACAAGTTGGCCGATTTCCGATTAACGGTTTCTTCTGAGAGTCATTCACGAACCACGCACATGCAGTTACTTCTCTGGAAGGTAAGAATTATTTTAATTTTCTCTTTGATACTAATTTAAGATCGCAAAATTGTGGGCTGACCATTCCAACATCTGTTCGATCATGTCGTTTGTTTGTTATTTTGAATTCTAACACACCTTACATGTTTTAAGTACAAATTGAATAAAGCCTACCTGCCCATAGCAGACCACAGCTGCAGAACGATGAGATGAAACATGTTTTTTCAGTAGATAGTTCTTTTAAAGATCAAATACAGGAGTTGTGAGCTTGGAGATTTGGGGATAGGGGTATGGGGTAGGCTTACTGAGTTTGTAAATGTATGTGAAAATAAGATTTTTTTTACCCCTTCATGACAAACCCAATGAGATTAAATAAAATATACCCATGGAGAATAAAAAGCCCCCTCCTTAGAACAAAAAATTTTAAAAGTATTTTTAAGTTTACTATTAGTGTGAAAATAAGGTGATTAAAATTTTTAGTTTTGAAACTGAAAATATTGCTGTTATTGGAAAATCTGAAACCGAAAATAATGCTTTCTGAAACTGGAAGACTTATCATATCAATTTGATGAAAACATTTTTTATGATTCCTAATGTTTATGATTCCCAATGGACAAGACATCTGTATTTCAAATATAGAGCCATAACCTCTGTTACATAAATTCTACTTAATTTTCTTAAAGCTTAAAAGGTACCTTTATCCGGGGTTGGTTAAGGATATTTCTTGAAACGTGATTGGAATTATTTTTTTCCGAGTAACATAAAAAGAGCTGTGAAATTTTTCATGTTCAAACCTGGTTGGTGTTTAATTTTTGCCATGAAATGTGCAAAGAACGTTTGGTTTATGGAACATGAATATCGGAAACCCAAAGGCCTAATATATGAAGCTAATTAAGATGTATTTGATGAATAAATTATGATCTATTCAAATCAGAAAATAGGTTAATCAGCTTCTTTGCTCATCACTAAAAAGCTGCATAACCATGTATTGAAAACCAGGTGAATGTGGCTGCTGTAGTTATGAAAACCCTAGTCAATAAATTGAAAATATTGACAAAATTAATTGACGTGTTTTGACTTGAAATAGTCTGTTGCCATAAACGTTTAGTTTCTCAGAGAAAATCATCAACAAGATTTTTGCCTTTTTTGGAAAGCTTTTATGAGAAAAAATTAAATTTCTTAGGTTATAACTAGCCAGTAAGGAAGTAGGAACTGTGAGACACTAGAAGCACATGCCCCCCCAAGATTTAGCAAAAGACAATGAATAGCCCTCTCTACTGTGCCTTAAGAAAATGCCCCTTAAGCCTAATGAAAAACTCCCCCTGAAGCCTTGTGCCCCACAGGGTTTGAGATACTTCCTTTACATGAACTGGATCAAGAATGGTCATTTACTCTTTTTTATAAGAATCTGAGAAAAAATTGGTCCTAGTACTTAATAAAACTTAAGACTTGTTACAGCTTATTAAAAGAAATTGTCTTTACAGCAAGTTCCCGCTTATAAGTAATGGACATATAAGAAAATACACCAACCATTTCAATATCTTTTCTTCATTATAATTATTTGTTATATCATATATCTAATAAGGACTTTCAGATACTTTGCACCTCAGATATTCACATAATTAGACCATTCTCTTAGGTAAAGGTCCACATTTTATAAGGAAATGATTCCATTTGTTTAAGAAACTGGACAGCCTGATTTGATAACATTAGTTTTGACTTACTGTACCTCTAATTTCTCAATGCCTCTGCTTATTTAAAAACCTTATCTGCTTAAACATTTTTAGATACTTTACATTCTTTCTATCTTTCATTCTTCACATTATTACACATTATCAAGTAACACTGCCAGAGGGAAAATCTATAAATACGGATCAGACAATAGAGGTATTTGAATATGCCTAAATTTAGATGGCAGATCTGGCATGCTGACAAATTGACAACATCTTTCAAATTCACAGCATTGCTTCCTGACTTAAACTGTTTTGATGGATTTCAGTATTGTCTGTTATCATTCACTTTGTTCCAATATTATTTATATATGATATCCATTGAGTAGTTCTTTTCTGTCAACAAATTATTGGATAAGAATTTTTGGAATCAATTGTTCCTCTTCCTTGTTTTGTTTCTGTGTATCTTAAGCCAGAGACTTTGGGGCAAGATTCTGGAACAGAGTTAAATAACAAAGTTGTAAAGTTCAAATACAGTAGGTTCCCGCAAATAAGAAACCCCATTTATATGAAACCAATTCTCTCTAAAGGGCTCATTTATAAGAAAAAATTATACAATATTCTTTATAAGGAACCTAGCTCTGGGCCTAGTTCTTTTAGTTCCTTATTTTGATACCACTTTTGACCACTTTGTAGTTCTAAAAGTTCCTTATAGTTCCTTAATTTCAAGTGTTCTTTAAGTGGATAGGAATTAGTAGCAATGCAAGAAAAGCATTAAAATTCAATATTTTACAGTAAACTCATTTTTTGAAAACATGCCATATCACAAAGAAGCTTAGGCCAGGCTTATATAATGTGAAAGTTAATAATAGCCATTGGAGAAGTTGCATATTTACACCAGATGAATATTTGCGAAATCATGAAGTTCCTTTGTGATTTGACCTTTAGTAGTAGAAGTTCCGTTAGTTTTCGACCTTCTACATGTAGGTTCCTGATAAAAGGTTCTTTATAAAAAATGCATGTAGCGATGAACTTTAGATTTTTCTTATTTCAATATATGGTTACTTATTTCAAGATATGGTTTCTTATTCTAAGGTATGGTTTCTTATCATTAGATATGGTTTTTTATCATAAGATAAGACATAGGTGTTCAATAAGCTATGCCTAAAATCTAATCCATAACATTTAGTATGTAAGTATTTATTCCTATGTGTTAATGTTGTTCATTTATGAGGAATTCAAAACCTTTTTGCAGAAGAAATGAATATTTCAAGATTCTCAGTAACACAATTTGGCATAATCAGAAAAAGAAACAATAACATAGTTGTTTCAGGAAATAGCATAACTCTAATGCTTTGTTTCCTTGTATTTTCGGAGCAAATAAAAATGTTTTTTGCTTAGGGCGGTACGTATCCTTCGTTTTTAGCAAAGATGCTAGGCAACCTGGGGGCTTGGGTCCAAGTGTAGCCCCACACGTAGAAAGTATGTTGTGCAGTTGCACATTCCTATGACAAGATAGAATTAGAAATTCCAGATAAACAAAATTTTGAAAATCAGCCAACATGCTGGATGTGGATCGTGATTCAATACATTCTTAGTTTCAAAAGTATTCCACCTCTCCAAAATTCAATCCAATTACAAAGAAGGAGCTTCATATTTCTTTCCATTCATTAATGATTTCATTTTAGAAATATTAGTTAAAAACCTGAACCTTGTAAAGCTGCCAGTTAAGCTATGTGTAATCTTTTTGACATTTGTATGATTTTGTTAGAATTTTCTTATTGTTCTTTGAATATTTCTTATTTTCTTCCATTTTCCTTTGATCCCCTGTTTTAATCCAATACACTCTTTTTTTTTTATAAGAATACTTAATTTTTTTCTGAGCCTCAATATTCTTAAATTTTTGCTATTTTGAGCCTCGGGATATTCTTAAATCATTCTTACGGTAGAAAACACGGATATAGCAATAAATGTTTATCATTGTCATAAATGCCAAAAAACGCAAACCTACAGTATTACAAATATGGCGGCTACAGTAACAGAACAAAATCCTTATTTCCTGTTAAACAGAGCTTATCAGCACTCGCTAAAATTTTTCTCCATAAGATCTGAGCCTCGCAATATTCTTAAAATATTCTTAAATTTCACCGATTTTGAGCCTCATTTTTCTTATAAAATTTATTCTTATAGAAAAAAAAGAGTGTAGTCATATAGTTTTTGGCGATGATTTCTCATTTTAAACCAATTTTTGAGCCCTCTGAATTTTTATCACCTTGATGAACATCTACTAATCTTTTTCCAATAACACAAACATGAGTTAAACAGTTGCTTAGCAATTTTGTATAATCAAAGTTATCTTCCTGTAAAACTATATTTAGTGGGACCTCAGCTCAAATAACTTATGAAAATGCTTGTAAACCAGCACATGTTTTTTTTAAGCAACTGCTTTATAAGCAAGACAGTACTCAACAAGAAAAAAACTTAAGCTTTTCTAGTACTGGATGGAGGAATGCTGAGCAATTTAAAAAAAAGTTCTGATTTGATTTGCAATGAAATCAAGCAAAAATGTATTGTCGACATATTGCTTTCCGGCTCAGAGAGTCCTCTTACTTTTTTGCAGTTTCTTAAAGATTTTGATGTAGTTCTAAAAGTTTCTTAAATTTTAGGGCTCTAGTACTAGGTTTCTTATAAACTGGTTTCTTATAAAAAAAACGTGTAGTATTCTTAGAAAAGCATTTTCAGTAGAAAAGCCAAGCAATTGCTAAGCAATTTCGAGTACTCAAATTTGCCCTCAGGCTAAGCAATATAGTACTGAGCTCGAGCTGAAATCGCTTATAAAAAAGGCGTGTATATAAGAGAAGAGACCTATGGGTATTAAATATTCAAAATCGTATTAAATTCTAATTTCTAGGGCCTCAAAATTCTAGGCAGTTTTCATAACTAAACTATATCATAGATAGTAATGAAGAATTAGTAAGCTGGAAATCACTGCAGAGTTTTTTAAGCAACTTCTATTATACCTCTTAGTAGTAGCCTTTTAAATTCTTGTGAAAAAGAAACTTCTTGTGCTGGGACTGGAAGCTAGTTTTCTTATACAGATGTACAGAGTCCGAAAATTGAAGATTCTCCTTGCTCTGCTTTCTGCTTTAAGAATTTGGTTTTGCAATTTTTGTCCAACTTTTGCTTGCTTGAAAACTTTTGCTTGGCAATAGGGATGAAATGGGGCATAGGATTGAATTACTGATTGGTATGGAATTGAATGATTGAGCTAGGAGAAGGGTAGGCTTGTGCCTTGCTACTTTGCAAGTTCGTGATTACCTCGATTGTGTTGCTTGCTTTGTATTGCACAGAATCAATCTTTTGATGACTGTCGCAGCTTTCTATCTGGCCCAAGGCACATCCTGTGGTGTGTGCTATTTTTGAATTGTAATTTTGATTCATCAACATCTCTGGAGTGATAACCACATATAGGTGACAAATTGTTTTTGTTGTTGAAAACATGTAAATAGGACATATTGCACTTCTTAGAATAGTTGCAAGGTGTTGATATACACATGAGTTAGAATAGAGATTTGGGTGCTGGTGACTTTGAGAAAATCACCCAGAATGCACTAGTTTTAATACTATTATTCATTTGGAGCCTGGGCCAAGTCGAGGTTGATTTCTTGAGAGCCTCTGTCCTTTTTCGGCCAAATTCAAACCACATCGAAATCACAAAATCAGTTCAGTGAATTATTTTTTTGCGAATATATGACGTGATAGGATCTTGATTTGTTTTTCTATCTCTACTTCCCAATAGTTATTTCCTTTATCGGATGACGATTAATCATTAACGGAAGTCTCACTTAACAACTTTCACGTTTGTTTTCAGTCTGAATCACCCCTAAAATTAATCTTCAGTTATGAAGCTAAATTAATCTAAAAAGTAATCGGTTTTAAAGTATAGCTATTGCGAGATAGCCCTGTATCCGCATTGCTTTTATTTAAGGTTCAAATCACAGTTACAAGGTTCTCGTTTGCCGCAATGCATCATGGGAAAATGTCTCTTAGCAACGCATAGCTACCAAAATTGCAGCGGCCTAAATCTTTCGTACCTGCCGTCAAGTTAAAGTCGTTAGTTTTGGTTGCTAGGCGTTGCCAAGGGGTATATTCCTATCCTGCATTGCATGGTATGAAAGCCACCATCTTATTATCATATTATCTTGTGTAAAAACATCTAATGAACAAGTCTGGCCCTTTCAGTTAAACTATTATCCGTAAAAAATCCCTTTGAATAATTCTTATTCTGAAAAAAATAAACAAGTTATGTGAAGTGAATTGTAGCTCACTTTGTCAAAATAACTGAACATTACTCACAACCAAAACATGCAGGGAGAGCTAAGAAAACAGGACGCTTCCAAGGGCAAATATTTGAGAATCATATTCAACTCAAACACTTCTAAATATACCCGTGAATGAGAAATAGGACTTGACGAAAATAGACGAACAATCACTTATTGCTAGACAATGTCAATCTCAACATAAGATGACGTCTGTGAACAGCTTGACATGATACTGAAGTGTTGGTGTCGTGACGATAACACAGATTATTTATTTCGGACTTCTGTTTCCGCCTTTCAGTTCATGCCAACCACGAACTACTATACAATCCACGCATTCGTTCTTCAACCATCCACGAGGGACAGCAAGAAAATCCATTGATGCATTAGACGCAGTTAGCTACTACCTTCTGCCAAGCAAAACAATTTTTGAGCAATTCAATGTTGGTAAGTTTATTAATTTTTTCATGGAATTTAGCATCTCAAATGCAATGTTTTGTTTCTAAGAAATCTCTTAATTCTTTTAGAAAAAGCACTGTATCAAACAATTCAGGGTTTTGAATCTCTTTTAAACATTCAGTGCTCAAAGTTGGAAAATCTTGGCTAAAATTGGAATAGAGCTAGCTACAACTCATGTTTTTTTCAATAGGCTAAGCAACAAGTCAATTAGCTATCAGTACTGGAATGACCGAAACAATAACCAACTGCAGGGCTGGATGAAACAAATTAAGCAACTAAGCACTTTAGCAACTGTATACTCTAAGTGCTAAGGAAACTGGGTTACCCTTCAATACAAATTGGTGCACAGTTCCTTAAATTTCATGGCCATTTCCTTCCCAAAAGTTTGTTTTTAAATCCTGAATTCAGAATGCTCTTGGATATGAGCTTGCAGAAAGCAGATAAGATTTCGTGACAAAGAAAACAAATTTGTTAGGTTTCATTTTCGTGAGATTTCCATAAAAACACAGCAGCTAACAATTTCGTGGGAATATTTCTTGAAAAGCTGTTTATTTAGATGAATAAAAGGCGTTTTTAAGTTTGTTTACTATCACACTGATGGTGGTCTGTATTCTGGTTCATGGAAGAAACAAACATGATCTCCATCATTTCAAGTATGATAAAAAACTATTGAAAAACTTTCAGAGCTCAAAATCCCAAATATTTCTAAAAAACTTTACCAGGCAAATTCTCTATATTTATTTAGAATAGAGATAGGAAGATGGAGGTATAGCCATAATACACTTTTTTTTCTTATAATAAACCGTTTATAAGGAACCTAGAACTAGAATTTCTTGTAAAATATAATTGATTCTTTTGTTCTTTTGCTTCCTGTAACAATGGAGAACAATAGAAAATTCAAGGAACTTTTAGTAGTAGGCCTCGAGGTAGGTTCCTTATAAAATAAAAAGCATGTATGATGTTTTGGTAAATTCAAAAACTGCTTTTTGCCTTTTTTTAAAGAACCAGTAGAATTGGGTTGAGACTGGATGTTCTTAAATTCTCCTATTATATTTTCAGGCTGTAATTCTGTTAAATTGTTTTAACTTATTATGGCTATATAGAAATACAAAAATGATATCAACTGAAGAAATTTGTCCAAGACCCTTTAAACTGGATTTCCATAAGAGAGAGTCTGACAGGCAATAACCTAGCGCACAGTAATGGCCAATTTGTGCAGTAACGACTCAAACATTTGCAGTGTTAAATTAGAATCTGTGCAGTGATAAATGTCCCATCCATCAAGCAAAAAACTTGACATAACATAACAGGGGCGGACCCAGGAAAAGTTCTGACGACTGTTAGATTGGTTCTAGTGACAGAATCATCAATTTTTTATCTTAGATCCTAAATTAAAAGAAAGAAAAATACTAGGCCTAAAAATCTGACTACGGCTCGAGCTGTAGTTGCTGTAGTCTGGATCCGCCCCTGCATGATATAGTACACGCTTTTTTTATAAGAAACCTAGCTCAGGGCCTAGTACTAAAAGTTCCTTATTTTGAGACCTCTTTTGACCACTTTTTAGTACTAAAAGTTCCTTAATAGTTCCTTAATTCTAAGTACTCATTTAGTAGATAAGAATAAGTACCAACGCAAGAAAAGCATTAAAATTCAAAATTTTGCAATAAACTGATGATAAGGAAACATGAAACATATTATATCACAAATAAGCTTAGGGCTAGGCCTATAAAACGTAAAAGATAGTTACATAGTCATTAGAGAAGTTGCATATCTACACCAAATGAATACATGCAAAATTATAAAGTTCCTTAGAGATTTGAGCTTTAGTAGTAAAAGTTCCTTAATTTTTTCGACCTTTTACATGTAGGTTCCTTATAAAAGGTTCTTTATAAAAAAAAGCGTGTAATAGAAGGTTCTAAGCATCAACACTTTTTGGCTTTTTTGTGATCAGAGTGATCAGAGTTTTTGTGTTCAGAGTGATCATTACAAGTATCACTCTGAACGATATATTTGAAACTTGTGGTCTACTCTCCCTACTGCATGAAATACCCTACCAGGGCAGCCACTACACTCATTTTTTTTATAAGAAACCGTTTTAAAGAAACCACAGGGCCAGATTCTCTAAACTTGAGAAACTTTGGTAGGAGATTTTGTGTGAACCAAAAAAGTTAAGAAACTTTTTATATTTATCTTAACCAAAAAACAACTGCCAACCTTTAATTCCACAGAGTTGAATGCAGGCCCTCCGGATTGAATGCCAACTTACTCACAGATTTATTATGATGGGAATATGGAAGGAAATTGCATAAACCTGACTTTAAGTGTCATTTCCAGTATATCAAGGTAAAATAGGTTTTATGTTAAAAAACTTGCTAATTAACTTTTCGTATCATAATTGGCGTGATAGCTAAGAAACTCTGGTACGAAGATTAAGCATGGTTTCTAATAAAAAATAAGTGTAACTTTTTAATAAGTGCATTGACGAATATTCCTTGGATTATTGCCTGGAGTCTGTTACTGAGGGTTATTAATCATGATGACTTAGCTTTCAGCAATGCATTTTATAGCCTCTTGAATACGTGTTTTCGATTCCTTAAGATGAAAAGCGTGTTAAGTAAGCTTAAATTGTCATGTTAATGTCGTAGCTCACTGTTAAAATAGCCACATCTCAGTCGACTACAGAGCAACTTATTAACTGATACTTAATTCTGACCAAATAGGAACTAAGCTGGTCATTTACACTGAGTCATAAAGAGCGCAAGCTGCGAAAATTGTTCGTCGATAAAAACGCAGAGCCATACAAATAAATTATGTTTCATCTACACTCTTTTTTTGTAAGAACCAGTAAATTTGATTTAGACCTAGCTTTAATGTCCCTCTATCTTCAGCCTGAAATTTTCTTGAATTGTTCTTACTTCATAATGATTTGGACGCCTGTTTTCGCTACAAGTTGTGTTAATTGTTGGAAATTTTGACTCTCTTGACAATCTGATATGTCTGTGTGCTGTCCTGCTGTCCATCTGCTTGTTTTGTAATTATTTGTCAGTCTCATGGTTATTTCAAATGATTCTTATATTGACCTCAGATTTGTCAGCCTCGGTTTGTTCTTAGGTGGTTCTTAAGTTTTGGCAAAATTTGAGACTTGTGTTCTCATAAAATTGCTCTGTAATAAAAGAATAGTGTATGTGGAATTGCCCTCGAGGAGGCATACACTAATTTCTTCATAACGAACTCTCTATAAGAAGCTAAACCGACCTAGGTGTGTTTGAACATGCAAAGTGGTGGGCCAATCCCCCCTCAGCCTCTCCAGTTGCCCCACCATTATGATATTATTGCCCCACGGGGCCCCAACACTTCTATGCACTTTCTATTCAGTGAATTGCTAGTTTTTCACTATTTTGGCTATTTGTGACTGTCTGTCTGACTCACTATTTGTGAAGATTAGTTCGATGTTTTAGATTTTAAAACTATCATTATACTTTCCAATAACATCAGTTCCTAATAGACTTCGATAGACTCTCAATAATCTCTTTATTTCAAAACATACCACAACTGTCTAATTTTTCATTAACGAAGAAAATTTTGTGAGAATAAGGTTAACTTAAACCGCATAATACGGACAATCAAACATTGATAAACGCGAAAACATGAGGAAAGCTGAGGAGTTGCTTGTTCGACAAACACATGTCTTCAAGAATCAACCTAACTTGGGTAAAGCAAATGATATGGGCTGCTGCAACCCCTTAACTCTAGAAGGGGGATAAGCAACTAGCTAAATAGCAGATAGCTTAGGTTAAGGGTAGATGTAACCTTTTATTAAGTTCTTGAATATGCCCTAGTTACTGTATCTGCGATGAAAGGCCGAGATACCGAGCTTATCGTCACAAGCTAACTTTTTAATATAACTTTCAATATACTCCACTGTGAATCTAATAAGCTACATCATCATCTATTAGTTTTCATAAGCCACACATATCTCCCGATTCTCACTTGATCTTACTGTTTTTGGAATAGGGCAGGGCCTAGGCCGGGACCATAGCCGGAGGCTTTATCTTGAATGAGAGAGGAAAATTCTTTGTTTTTCTCAGTGCTGATTGGCTTAACCGAAGATAAGCCCTTTGTCTATCTCATCGCTGATTGGTTTAACGTAAATTCTCTTGTTCTTTTTAAGGAGCATTGTTCGCGTGGATGAATAAACGACTTAGCTGTGTCTGTACGCAAAGAAGAAGCATTGTTCGCTGATAATGCAATACTTCACCTGTCAAAGAGTTTTCTGAGTCAACGAGCTCTGAGGAATTAAATATTGGATGAGAAAATTGGCTTTGGATGACGAATTCGGAATTATTCACAACAACGCGAATTGTTGAGAAAATTTAGTTCGTGTTTGATGCTGAAAATCTCTCAGGAAGAAGACTTGGCATATTTGTAAGGATGAATCGTGTTTTCCGTGAGGGGAGTTGAACATTTACCTCAATCACAGTAAAGGCCTACTGATAAAATAACATTTCTCTGGGTTCTTCGTAGCTATAGAAGATAGGATCATATCTTTGATTATCAAGAAGTTGATAACGACTGGCATACGCTGTTGAGAAAAGCATTGGTATTGCGTGGTACTGTATGAAAGTTTTACAGTGTTGGTGGTAAAGTCCTGCTAATGACTTGACTTTGAATGATTTTATGGTCAGATCATCCTAAACATCCCTCAAGACGTAACAGGTTTTTATGCAGTAACTTCATTAACCTTGCAGAATCTTACAGTTGACGTTATTTGATGAAGGTTTAAGAATTCGTGACTGCGAGAATTTCAGTGATGAATACCGGCAGGTTGAGACTTTCAATACGGTACTTTAACCCAGTTTATTGAAATTCGCTTGAGCAAGCTGCATTCACTTTATCAGGGAAATAAACAAAGAAATAAACAAAGCAAATAAACAAAGAAATTTTAATCTTTTGTTTATTACCAAAACAAGCAGAAAATGAATACGTGGAGAGAGAGAATTGTTCTGATAACGAAACCAACGGAATCCTGAGCTTTGAACCATTGATCGGGTCACGAATCGGCCTAAAACATTGATGATGTTGAAGAATTACTACAAAGTCGTGGAGGATTTCGATAGCCGTACTCATGGTGAGAGAGCAGCAAAAAACGCAGTTGATAGAGATGCCGAAAAGGGGGCAATCAATGAGTACCTCTCTGTGGAAAAGGGGGAGATTATAGTGGATGTCGAGGACTCTGGCTGTGACTGGATAATCGGTCGAGCACTCGTTACTCAAAAAATGGGGAAAATACCACGAAAGTGCATAGAGTTGTTGAGAGATGATGAGGATGCGGTTGAGAGTGATGCGAAAACAGCTGATGTTAAGCGATGCTCGCGTCTGTCTATTGGGAAGCGACGATCCAGTGCGGAATTAGATGGAAGGGTAGTAGTTAAAGAAGGGTATGTCGAAGTGGAGCGTCACTCGCCTGGAGGAAAACGATGCAGTTCGGAGGTGGATAGAAAATCGGCAGCTAAGGAGGAATATATTCAGTTCCAATCAGGATCGGACGATAAACGGTCCAGCTCAGAGCTACGGGAGAAAACAGAGATAAAGGAGGAGTATGTAGAGTGTGGAGGGAAAGGGAAGGCTCCACAGCCCCCGGTAGCTCCCCCTCGGTTGAGGAAAAGCCGAGATGTCTCACGTGAAATCATCAAACCAAACGGAGAGGGTGACTCGTTCCGATCGCGAGGCTCAGATGAGGGATACAACAGCAGCAGTCATTATAGTGGGGACAAGCCCTCGACGAGTGACGTAGCCGTCAGTCCATCAGCTTATCGCATAAGCGACGTACCAATGCTAAGCAGCTTCGGAGAAAGCCCCAACAGACTGGTTAGCCCACGACCCTCGATAACTGACGCAGAGGGTTACGAGGTTCCGATGTTTTCTGGCCGATCCAGCGTAAACGGCGAAATTGCGACGGGAGACGAGAAAGGCATAACTCTTAAGTTCATTTTCAACAGGAAAAGCACCGCTTTCGACGAGAAGTTGCCCGAGAAAGACCCGAACGGCAAAGTGTTATTGAATTCAATAGGCGAGAAGCCTGAATCTATTTACGAGACTTGGTCGATTGACCCGGATAATTCTCGGCCGTCGGAATCGTTGAAATCGGAAACGAGAGAGAAATTTCGCATTGGTTTGATAACAACTATGAGCTTGCTAGTAGCCTTGGGTGTTTTCTTCGTGCTGTTGTTTGTGACTGGGGTAAACCCACTGCTCTGTTTCACAATTTCCGTGAATATTTTCGCGATTTTCTTCATCGGCATACTGACAATTGAAAATAAGAGATGGCTGTGCATAGCAGCGTTGTTGGCACCCAGTTTATTTTCGCGAAAATTTAAAGTTGCTATCAGCATAACGCTACTTGTACTTATAGTGGCGTTGCCTGTTTGCAATTTCACTAGTAACATTGATGTCGTGATGCGGTGCAAGCAAAATGCCGCCGGAAAGTCCGCCATTTCTAAAAAATCCGTCACCGCCGGAACATCCTTCACCTCCAATGCAAGTAAAAACGCGTTTATGGAAGCATCGAAACAAGTTGTTGAAGCATCTAAGCCGTCGGTTAATCTTAAAAACATATCGAGCACGAATAGCTCAAGCATTAACAGTGACGTTTTAATGAAATGCAGGAAAGATATTGGTGGGATTAAATCACGATGCCCGTTACCCCACAATGCTTTGCAAACTTCATGTCTCAAAGCACTGAAGAACATAGTGGAAAATAATCTGCATGCCAAATGCAATGCTGGTGACAAATATTGTATGGCCATTATGCTAGAGCCTCGTATTCACAACATCTGCAGAAACCTCAGCCTCGGAGATCTAGTTGGCAAAAACAAATGGCTGAACGATATGCAACGCGTGAACATTCAGGAGAAGGAATCATTTGCGAGCTTCAGCCACACATTGCTGCAACTCCTTCCGTTGCTTCTTCTGTTGCTTCTGGTTGAAGCGTACCAGTACAACAGAAATTACCTGTCCAACAAAGAAATGGATAATGTCTATATAACAGGTAAACTGAAAGCTTACGACTGCGACCGCAAGGAAAGAGGGATGCGAAACAAACTATTCCCTTTGCGAAAGCTAGAATTCCGCAAATATGTTCTGCCATCATTTTTCCTGCAAACGAGTAAAGAAACGAAAGAAGTTTTTGCATGGCTGTTTGTCTGGTTGATACTGGGCCTAGGCGTGCTACTCGCTATCCTGCTTGACAAATACATTTATGAAACCTTCATGTTTCTATACGAGAACACGAAGTCGTACAACAGTTGTGATTTGGTTTTCAAAATCATTCAAAACAACGTGATATACTCCTTATGTTTCCTTCTTGCTCTTTTCCTGATCGCGGTGATCATTCAAAGTTACATTCTGCGCTCCCGAAGTCGGATTTGCTCGTATTTCTACCCGCAGAAGGAATCAGCACGTGGCGTCTATTTGTACCATAAAATCCTACGTGATCGAGGCCATTTTTGGAAAGCTTGTCGAGAACGAGGCAGCATGCTATCCGAGGCTAGACGCACGCGATGGAAGATCGGTATTGGACATAGACTATTCCGAGTTCTGCCGATTTCTGTTCAAAACGGCATGGAGAAGATGTTTGTCTACCGTTGCATGATTTGTGACTCGCTGACCTACCGGAATTCGTTTGTTTGCAGAAACGAGGACTGCTTCGCTACTTTCTGTTATGGTTGTTACATCGATATGGGACAGACTTGCATTAGCTGCAGCCCTAACGGTATGAGAGATTCTGTTTTTACACCTATTTGAATTAATTTTGAACCATTTCAAAAAGCAACCAACGCTTTTAGAATATGGCTTTCAAAATGCTCGAGGGTCATACCTAGGAGGCTACAAGAATAGGTGAGGGGTGAGGCTAGTATAAGGAAAGCCTCGGGATCTAGGGTATTCTCTAACGAATTATCGGTGTGCCGTGCAGCCACGATTTGAAACGAACCGTATGATATCTCGGTTACTTTCAAATCACGTTGATGCAATGGTTGTTCAAATAATCATTTCATAACTGTGGGAATGGTAAACTTCCTCAAATTGGTTCGATGATTCTAAACTCAATGATTTGAGTTTAGAATTCACACAAAAATCATTTTTTCTCAAAAACATTGTTTAAGCCATCACGGCAAGCAATTGTTCTGTTAAAGGTCTGATTGATTACTCGTTGAGGTGAATAGTTTAATTCCATCATGGCTGTCAGTGATGCAGTAGCGAAAAACTTTACACCGTTTAGGGCACCCTGTGAGAACCCAAATTTAGTCGTTACGCCACTGAATTCACGCCAACATGTTAGACTGCGGTGTTAACATGGAATAAAAAATGACGCTCTTTGTTGTTTGATTTCCATGTACCGAAATCTGAGCACCACAGTTCATAGATGGTTAGAGAGCCTTCGTTTTATGTCTTTCCTGATGCTTGCTCGGTGTATCCTAGCTCAGAATCCTGCGTATCACCACAGTATTTCAGTAATAAATCCACAAGAAAGAGTGTTCATTCACTCATTTAGCCATACTCTGACATTTAAAAAACTTTGTGCCGTTAGTTCAACGTGGAGGCTAGAGCAAAGAATGCACTAAAGGCTTCCTGGCCATTTCCTTCAATTGACTATTTCTTTTTGTAATCGAGGTAAAGGTTTTGATGCATAGAGCTTTATTATTCTTTCAAATGAACACGAGGCTAGTCTTTTTATGTAGTGAAAGTTTCATGTAACGAGCCATAAAATGATCCCTGCGATTAATGAAAGATGCTTCTGAACTGAACGAATGGCCTATGTTTCTAACTAAACTGCGATGTTTAGGCCATCTTGTCTGTGTTTCTTCACTTCCAAAGTTTGAACGCTCGGCATTAGCTAAGAGGTTGTCCTTATTGAATGAATAGTTGAAAAATATAATGATTACCACGTGATCAATGACATAATACAAGAGATAAGCTCATAATACGATTCTATATTTCAATATTGAGAAGTGGGTCCTTTCAGGTGAAGAACTCGCCGCTGAATCTTAAATGTACCTCCGTCAATCTGATTTCACCCACAATTTCCTTACAAAATCAGTGGTTAGTGGGCAACTGAAAATCATGAAATCAATCAATGATCGTCGAGGTTTATGTCTCATCGTTTTAAGCAGAAGTTTAATTATGATTTACATATCTCACCGAAAGTAATAATGATATATCCAACGATATGTTCACCATTCTTCCTTTAACCGGAGATCAGCTTAGGAACCCCGTAGATTTGAGTTAATGCTAAACTCAAGAACATTAGCATGATTCTATACCCACTGAATAAAACCTTATTTTGACGAACAATAACTGTAATAAACAATGGTATAGGTGATTCATTTTAACGTAATTACGATTGTAAGCTTTCTCAGTTGTCTGTGGTTAATGTTGTGACGTATGCTAGTGGTATTTCGTAAGAAACTCAGTTGAGGCATTCTTCAACGCAACTCAATATGGCTGTGAAAAACACTGGCAGTGGGAGGGGAAACAAAGACAATCGATTCACCGGAATCGCTTTACAGTCTACACAGTTGTGGTGGTTAAACACGAATCACTTCGCTCGGATTTTTATATTCTGTTCCGCTTATTATGCTTGATATTTTGAATGCTGATAAACATTAAGCATTTGAATCATGATACGCCTGGTACACTAAGTGATTTGATAACGAAGAATTGTTGCCCCTTTATTTTAAAATTGATTTTCGTAGGTGTAGGTTGGGTTCCTGCAAATCTAGATATAAGCAAGTAATTAGCTTATGTTTAAACATGTTTATCCACCACAGTAAGCGTAAAAGCTTCCTAGCGTTCCTTATTCCCTCATTTGAACTTAAAAGTATGATATTATGAAGTAAGGTTCGTTTTTAGTAATATTGGTTTAAATCACACTGTGTAAATGTGATCGTTGTATCATATTCTTGGCAAATAACCTAGAAAACGTGGAGCTATAAATATTGTATGATTAGAATCTGGCCCTTATCCGCAAAGAAACTGTATTTTGAACTCATTTTACGTTTAAAGAGAATTAATAGTTATATTTGTTAATAATGAACTTCCAACTGTTTATATTAGATTATTTTCAGCTTTATTAATAATTGTGTCATTCAAAAAGGTTTCAGTTTAAGCAAATATTTCCTTTTGTCAACTTTGTTCTTTGCATTGGGGATTACTCTGCTTTTTTACTATTGTGAAGGTTAGCTGGGGTCAGCAATTCAACTAAGAATAAAATCTGGAATGATTACCCTGTCTTCTTTGTGTAATCGAAAATGGCTTCTCATGGAGAATGCTTACAACCTTGGGTGCGTCCATGCATTAAACTTTGCGGAATGTTCAATAGGGATACCATCAGTATTGTAGAGAGTTTTAGTACTGTGGAAGATACTTAGTACTGTAGTGGAATTACGCTACTGTAGAGTATGCTCAGTATTGTGGAGTGATACCATCAGTGCTGTAGAGGATGTTTAGTACTGTGGAAGGATACCATCGATACTGTTGAGGTAAAACCCACAGTCTTCATGTCATCCCAACAGTAATGAATATCCTCCACTGTACTAAAGGTACCCCTCTACTAGCTACTAATGGTATCCCTCCTCCCACAGTACTGAACACCTTTTAATGTACTAATATCAGGCAGTTTTAGCCATTAGGATGGGTACAGGACCAAGAACGTCATTCTTTACTATTATATCCAATATTATTCCCCATAAAGTTTCCTCTGCATGTTTAACAAAATTGTTGCACGAATTTTCTTCTCTAGTTTAAGAATATGCCATCAAGATATATATTTTCTCTAACTTTACCCGAGCAAAATGATAACGTTTTACTACCACAAGCCTGAAAGAACGACACGAAAGAAATCAGATTTTGAGTTCTTCATTCGAAATAGACAACACGAATATTTCTCATGGTAAAAAATACCCATGATAAGCAAGCATTATATTGATGCTAGACATCAGGAAATAGGAAACTTGACGTTTTATCTGGTGTTGCCGTCCTAGTTGCAAAAGGCCCTAGTATCCACCCACAGGACCCACTGATCCCAAAATAAAGACTGGAAAGAGCATTCTGCTGTTTCTAGAGCCAATTGCTTCAGTTTGGCCTCCCAATATGGCTGCCGAAAAATATTGTTTACTTGATTCTTTGTTAACAATAGCTGCATGATTATTCAGTTTCATGTTGATAATTCATAACAAATTCAATTCATAATCATCAAAGAAAAGAGCATGCCCAGTGCAATTTCAATGTATTGAATTGTACCTTGTACCTATGGCTGCCAATGACTTCATTTCAGAACGACAGATGCTTGATTCAGTATTTTTTTAAGATAATTGACAGAACCCCAAGTGGACTTATCGAATCCCTGAGCACCGTAACTACGCTGATATTGAAGTCAGACTCAAGGCCCAGGTCGCAGCATCCTGCACGTCTTCTTACTTTTTTGCTACTTCCACCCACCAAAAAACAATAAAAAAACTATGAATATCTTGAAAGCCATTTTTCCCATTCAATTCCAATTGACCTTTCACTGTCCATGTATTGACAAAACTAATAAATCTTCTTGGCTAAAATGACAATATTTCTATTCCAATCCAATATTTGGCTTCAGCTAAACAAACTTGGCAAACTTTCTGACCATTTCTAACGAAATTATTTGGATTTTGATGCAATATTTGCAGACAGCTGGGAAACAGATGCCAGGGGCTGGAGACAACAAGAGTCTTGAGGATCAGAGATAAAAGAGCCTGGGGAGAGAGTTTTAGGCCTTGTTTTGTTAGATTTCTTAAAGACGACAGATTGAATTAACAAGATTTTCTCAGTTGCTCAGCAAGAGTATTAATTGTCAAAGCACGGGCTTTTTATATAAGTAAACCGCTTTGAATTTCATAGGAGCCAACATGCAGTATGATTAAATTTAAAGAGCTTATGCTGCTTAATGGGTCATCTTCCAATTTGTTCTGCCATTTTGGAAATCTGCCCACTGAGCATCCCCTTAATGCATTGCGTTGTTTTGGAATTTGCAAAGGATTCTGGGATGATAATTCCCAGTTTCCTTTACTCTAGGGGGCCAATTTGCATTATTCTAAGATGGTTGGAACAAGATGAAAATGTTCCATTCTTGCGAAATAACTTGATAAAGAATTTACAAGATGGCGATGCTTAGGGCATGAACAACCACCCGATAGAGATTCAAGCTTCAAGGAGTTTGGTATGATAAATACGTAACACCAAAGAGCAAAAGGGGAAGGAAACTTTTGCACAAATTGCATTGATATTAGTTAGTTTTCCCCTCTTTTCCTATCAGCAATGGGACTTTGGTCCCAGCACCCAACGGTTCTTAAGAGTTGCTTAAGTCTTGAAAAACAAACAAAATATAGACATTTCCCTGTACCCCAAACCATTGGTGAAATGTTAGTTAAACCTTTAAAATACCAAATATACTTCTTTCAGAAATGAAACATAGTGTGACCAAACAAGGTTGAGGAATTTTAGCATAGTTGCTGCATTTATTTCATCGAACCCTGGAGTTACTTATTGATCTGGTCATTGCAGTAATGGTTTCTTATTGACGAGTTGCTCATGGAAAACGTGTATTATGTAATGAGTCTTTATCTATGTTCCATATAAAAAAGATATAGGATGGGATGGGCAGTCTGTTAGTTTTAAACCTTTTAAATGCAAATGAAAACCCCCTGAACTTGAGCCTACAATGTTAAATATAATATGGATGATAAATTTGTCAGGGTGTGCAGTAGACAAATAGCTATACAGGCAGAATATTGGATGAAACAAATGATATTATGGGAACACTGAGGGAGGCCTTTGTGTAGATAAAGGTCATGGTGAGCTTAAAATCAATCACTTTGATGTGAACAAAGAGCTTTTTGGCTTATTTTCATGAATAACTATTGATAGGTCATAAGGAAAAGAAACAGCCAAAGCGAAGCTTACTCGGAAAGACAGTTTGTCGAGCCATCTTTAAAACACACAAATTCGAGTTTAAATCATAGCTTGGATAACAGGTGAGTTGTGTTGTTATTTTGATGTGCCATGAATTTTCAATAAATATGTTTCATTAATTACGAATGACCGGACAGGCGTCTATGGGTGTTTTTGCATACATCAAAATAAACAAGTAATTTCATGCAGAGTTAAGAAATGTTGTCAACCTTCCTCTGGTCAAAAAACCTTGCCACCAAACCTTCCTCATTTTTAGTTATACAATTAGGGGTGGTCTGTGAAAAGGGGTGGGGCTTCTGCAAGGTATGCTCATGTGACTAATGAAAACGATGGGGTATAAAGGGTTATGTAAGATGTATTTCTGGGGGTGTCTATGTTTTCGAAGCAACTAGATGATAGCTATCAAACACGACTTAAAATCCATCAAATCAACAGTTGGTTAAGTTGCAGCAGATAAAAGTAAGTTTTTAACTCCTATCTGACGTATAAGCGTGTGCTTCTAGTATTTGTTTTCTTAGAAAGGAGCATTTTTTGAAAACCCCAATGTATATAAAATAATGATAATAATAAAAATCAATTTGTCTTTAGTTGGCGTGCATACAAATACTGCAGCTTCGTCGAGATAATTTGTGTACCTGAAAATGACAGGAATAGGACTCGAACCCAGGACACCTAGATGACTGTAGCATAGTTGATTTCCTAATTTTGTTTACTAAAGCCAAGTGTTTGAAATATAACAGTTACACAACAGGATTTGAATAATTTGAACCCCCCTACAATACTGAACACCGTCCCCAATACTAGATGTTCCCCCACAGCACTGGATAGTATCCCCTAACAATACTGTTGTCAATTCTCAAGAGTGCTGGATGGTATTCCCCCACAGCAAGATAACATAATTTATGTTATCTTGCCCACAGTGATAGATATCCTCCACAGAACGGACACAGCACTGCACAGACGTTCCCAGCGCAGTTAGAGGCTTCCCCTGCATGAACTTAAAGGGTCTAAGAATTGAGTTTATTTTACTTACCTTCATTCCATCGATCTTTACTTTTAAGTAGACATCACTCTACAAAGCTTTACTGCATTTTTTAGAAGCTTCACAAGCTCGATAATCTCTTCTGCTGTGTTCTCTACCAATTTCGATCACAGACATCATTTGTTCCACAATGCAGGATTATTTGGAAGGATTCATTGCTGGGTAAGCGTGGCTGCTCATACCATCCATTGTGGCTCCACTCTCTGACTTGACTAATATCTGTTCTTGTTGGTATCCAGATGCTTTCTTCATTTTGTAGCCTTTGGTATATTTCATTATAGAGTCAACAATGATTAATGTTAAACTCCTCTGGCACAGATTGCTTTTCGTTGCCCTCGTGCTCGTTGCTATTCTTTCCAGTTCAATCACTTTCGAAGTGCAAATCAAATCTTAGCTACGTTCGATTGGCCTTCTAGAGTTTTCAAACAAAGTGCCTGTTTCTGCTTACTAACGTGTACTTCAATTCTCTTACATGGAGTGACAAACACTATTTGCATGCCTTTCATTTTGCTCCCAGGAGGGCCCTCTGCAGTCGGGGTATTATCGTTTGTTTTTTGTTCGGAAGTGCAGAGGTATCATCGCTGTTAAATGTTTTCTTTCATCTTTCTTACAATGTTTGAATTGGTTCAAACTTCTACACTTTTAACTATTCGATATCTTTGCCTCATTTCAGTTTTAATTGACACGTTTTCTAACTGCTAATTCTTGTCCTAAATCGGACTAGCTCGTACCTTGTTGTAATTTTTAATGATGAAAGCTCCTATCAATTTATCACGTTGATAAAGGCAATGTGTACATTTACAATTTTTACAGTCAAGATTAGTAAAATTGTGCAATTTCAGGAACTGTTCAACATCAAACGTGAAACAAAAACATGCTAAAATAAGTTTCCTTACTATCCAATACATAAAATCAACATAAAAGATTTTGTTCAAAGTCGGTCAATAAATTTGAAAATGAATGATGGTTTTTGGTCAAAATTAGATTAAGATAAATGGCTCCAAGTAAGTTTTAGATCCACCAAGGGAGCAATATTGGGCTGACTTACCTTCAGTCCCAAATGCCTAACTTACTAAAAACGAAGGCTCTGAGTAATAACGGCCAAATCTGATTACAATGGCTAATAATTATAATGACTAGAAAATGGATCTGAGAATGGCGACTTTTAGAATGCCACTGTAACTCTTTTTCTATGTTATCAGGTGAAATGTCCGGCAACATAAGAATACGATTCCGCATTGAGTACAAGGGGGACAGAGATGACGTAGAAACGCCTCATCCAATCACAGTCGATCTTACTAAAGGATCATCTATCATCGACCTGCTTAATAGTGCGACCCATTTTCATGCTGAGTAAGTATCTTGGTTTCGATCGATATCTTGATTTCCTGCAAGGAGTTTTTTTAGAGGAATTTCATTATTGGGAACATAGGCAAAAGGGTCCAATATTCAACAGCCTCGTGTACAAGAGCCCATAAGTAGAAATGGTCTAAATAGGAGTTTCACTCCCTCTATAATCTGATATGCAGGGTCAGAAATTAAAGCACTAGATTCTGTCACAATTGTATCTGGCATAAACATGATAGCCGTCGGTAGTGTTATCATTCTGAATCTGCAAGATCATGAAGTCTACAATGTTGAGACGATGAAACCATCATGCCATACATCAACATTCACTATCCAGCCATCTTATCTAAATTGTCCCTTGCCACTGTAAAGGAAAATGATATTAAAAAGGGCTCAAACTACTAGGAAAGTTCTATGCTCTTATCTTTCACTAGAAAGCATTGGGCATACTGGGGATATTCCATAAGTAGTTCGAGTGTTAAAATGTCCACATACATACAGCTTTACCTATTGTATTTCAGATTTGCTTTCACATCGAGATACATTCATGGTGTTGGTGACGTAGTTGGGTCACTCTGCTCTATCATTAACGACGAGGAGCCCGGCTTTCGATGGATTTTCTACAGCCCAGCGGCCCATTGTATTGACACAGTGCCCAGTCACGCCCGGTTAACGACCGGCGAAGAGGTGGTTGCCCGGTACGAGAAGCTGGAAGATAACCGAGAGGACCAACACGCACAGTTGGGTCTTTTGAAAAAGAAGTAGAACCAATGGAACTTCAAATTGATAAAAACTTTTCATCGAAAATTCATTTTTGTAGACTTGAGGCAATTGAGAGTTAATAAAACATAATTCTGCTAAAGGTAGCTGACTTTATGAACGAAACGCATGACAGTAAATTTTGCCATAGTGACATAGCAATGAATTTCATAACTGATTGTACTTGTATACAGAATCAAAGACGTAAACAACTATTCGAGGAAACCATAAAACCAGGGAAAAATTAGGCCAGTTGAAAAAAAAATCATTTTAAAAGTTAGAAAGTGCCATTATAGTCAGTTTGAAGTTTCCTTTCCTAGTTTCAAAATATCAATGATTTGTCTACCTTTTCGAGCATATACTTCAGGACTATCAGCTTTAGAAACCGTTGCTAAACGGTAACTATGGGCCTTTTTCCAAGATGCATTGCGTTCTTGAGTCTGCAATCTTTGGTAGAATCATGTACACACTTACAATTTTACAATATTTCATTTCAACTTTAGAAGATAGTTGACAGGATCTTTATGATACCTGTTTTTTCTACAATGAGAATGGCTGCTACTTTGGATCAACTTCATAGTAAACTCTCATATGAGATTAATAGTTTACTACAGGGCATTTTTTGTTTTGCCTGGTACCCTGGGAGGGGGGTACCCCCATTAAGGCCTGACAGGGGGTCCAGTCAGGGGGTCCAGTCAGGGTCAAAGAGGGCCAAACCTAAAATGTTCAAAATCACCCTCAAATCGTAGTATTTTTTGACAATAACCTTCAAATGGTAGCATAAGAATCAAAATTATGTCATTTTGTAGCATCCAGTAATAAAAATGTTCTGTAAAGTTTGATAAAAGCATGCCAATACACAACCACCATACTCCTAACCCTAACCCTAACCCTAACCCTAACCCTCACCATACTCCTAACCATACCCTTAACCATAACCATAACCATAACCATAACCCTAACAATAACCATAACCATAACCATAACCATACCCCTAACCATAACCATAACCATAACCATAACCATAACCATACCCCTAACCATACCCCTAACCATAACCATAACCATACCCCTAACCATAACCATACCCCTAACCATAACCATAACCATAACCATAACCATAACCATACCCCTAACCATAACCATAACCATACCCCTAACCATAACCATAACCATAACCATAACCATAACCATACCCCTAACCATAACCATAACCATACCCCTAACCATAACCATAACCATAACCATAACCATAACCATACCCCTAACCATAACCATAACCATAACCATAACCATAACCATACCCCTAACCATACCCCTAACCATAACCATAACCATACCCCTAACCATAACCATACCCCTAACCATAACCATAACCATAACCATAACCATAACCATACCCCTAACCATAACCATAACCATACCCCTAACCATAACCATAACCATAACCATAACCATAACCATAACCATAACCATAACCATAACCATACCCCTAACCATAACCATACCCCTAACCATAACCATAACCATAACCATAACCATAACCATACCCCTAACCATAACCATAACCATACCCCTAACCATAACCCTAACCATAACCATAACCATAACCATAACCATAACCATACCCCTAACCATAACCATAACTCTCACCATACCCCTAACCATAACCATAACCATAACCATAACCATAACCATAACCATAACCATACCCCTAACCATAACCATAACCCTCACCATAACCCTAACCATAACCATAACCATACTCCTAACCATAACCATAACTCTAATCATAACCATAACCATAACCATAACCATAACCATAACCATAACCATAACCATAACCATAACCCTAACCATAACCATAACCATACTCCTAACCATAACCATAACCATAACCATAACCATAACCATAACCATAACCATAACCATAACCCTAACCATAACCATAACCATACTCCTAACCATAACCATAACCCTAACCCTAACCCTACGCATAACCCTGAATGATTCCAACCCAATCGCTGGAAATGAGAATCCATCAAGGAGAATCGAATCTTGCTGACAAGACTAGCACAAGATCAAATTTATATGCAAACAGTTTCTTGTTCTTCAATAACGAACCAAGTCAATCGGTCTAGGGATCTCACCCTGTCTGGTGAATTGAGGACGTTTTACAAATAACACAAATCCTGGATGATTAAATTAGTTTGTTAATTTTTCTCTTTAAAGGACGATTTCACAAACCTACATTTGAATTTACAAATTAAAAGTCAAAATTACCGATAGCACTGCATAATGAAGAATTCTAAAAAGGCATAGAGAATTCCTGTATTTCAATCAGAATGAATAAGAATTTGTACTTATAAGCATTATTTTATGATTTGAACAATTATTAATCCTTTAACAATAAAGCATTTAAAGGACCTCTCAAACCAAGTGAAAATGAAAAAATCTTTTTCCGACGTTACTCCGATGCCATTCCTATCGTTTCATCAAAGATGTCTCGGGGAAGTCAACAAAATTCCGTAAAAACCATTAACCGAAGCAACAGCTCAGAAAGAGATTTTGACGGTTGAGAGCTCCTTTAAAAAATAAATCTTGACAAAATTGTCACGTTAAGTATAAATACATAAATTTCACAGGTAACTAAAAATCAATCAATGCTTTGATATATGTAGGACTTTCCAATTAAAGTAAAAATCTTTCCACTTCTATTTTACTGACCTTATTAACTCGCTAATGATTCCTTTGATAAAAAATGCTAATTACGTTAGGCCCTTAAAAAGCGACTGGGTTCTGGGAGCATATTTTGAAAAAAATATCTTATTTCTATGGCTATAATTGGTCTAAACTCACGTATATTGTGTTGAGTGTAAACTAAGTTTTTGGATCAGGGGCTTATTATTCCAGTTGGCCTGTCTATTGAAATCATGAACCCTCAATAACCAGGCAATCAACCAGGCCTATCATAAAATATAAAAAAGAAATAATAAATTTTCACTTTTCAAAGTTAACTGTTAATTTTCTGAATACTCGAGTTAAAAGAGGCGTCACCTGAATTCGGGTCAAGGCCATCTGCAATTCCTCGGACTTCTGCGTTTTCAGATTTGAACTCTTCGTATTTCGCCGACGAATCCATTCTTTTGAGAGACCTATTGGTAAATAGAACATGATATTAAAATCTATGACCAACTGAGAAACTTATATCATAATTAGAATCGAATACTCAACAGGTGAGAGTAGCGATGAGTATATATAAACCTATGCAAGTGGTATAAATCAGCACAATAAGTTAACCCAATCGCGTTCTGGTCTATCCAGCTCTAGGCTTTTTAATGGCAAGGCAGGAATTCGTGTTTTGTATAAAATACTTTTTCACAACCAGGCATATGATAACATCAATTCTAGACCATGCTTTGCCTTATGAATTTATGAAGCTATGGACTAGCAGGCCTCAAGACCTTGATAAATCACAGTTAAACAGAGAAGGTCAATTGTTCATTAAATAAACGTGCGAAATGCTCAACTTACAACGTCAGTAAAATAGGGAAGACAAGAACCAGGCCCATCATGTAGAAGGCAAATCCTGGATGCCATGCGACAGTCGCTGAGTAGATGTTGTTGAAGGATACTGAAGCAACCAGAGAGCATGCTACTTCAACAGCTGCTATTGCTGAGAAAAGGACACCTGAAATGAAAGTCAAAAAGTCAAATCGTTGTTAGCTGGAAGTTAAGGCAAGCAGGGTAGGACTTTCAATCGTTATGATTTGTGAGAATGAAAAATGATATGAGCAGGATTTCAGCTTATTAACACACACAAAAAAACAGAGCTCTCCTACATCCCTTTCAACAGCCTAAATTCTACCAAATCTTGTAACTTCAGTAATTATATAGTTAGTATCCTTAACCTCCTTGAGTAAGACCCCTACCCCAAAACAGCCAAAAGGCGTTGAAGATTCGGAAATCGAAAGTTGATGGCCCCAAAGTTATCTCCTGTACCCCAAACAACTTTGTGGTCCCCAATATTTTGGACTGTTTCATTTAGGCTTCCTGTGCAAAACAGTGCACAATGCAATGTGCAACATTTATAATTGTACGATTGTATAGCTTCAATTCAATATACCACAACACTATGCATGTATCCTTTTCTTTTTCCTTGTGCTCAAATTGGTTGTATAAATGCTACCAGCAACTACTGCATTTTCTAATATTGTGGTGGAACCCCCTTAAAAAGTCAGGCACCCATAAAATAACAACTTTATATCAAATTGATTTGGAAACATAATTCTGACTAACCTTGTTCCTCTTTACCAGAAGCCTTTGACATCAGTGATCTAATACACGGAACCGCGACACCACCAAAAGAATCAAGTACTGGAACTAGAATCAGAGTGAGTTTAATTCAACTAATTTCATATAAAGAATAAAAACCTTTACATAACAATCATATGATAAAAAGGTCAAATCGAATAGAATTGAGTTCCTTATCAACTTGAATAATGATTCATTAGTAATCTAAGGTTTCTTTAACTTAACAAGTAGTGGAAAATGAAGAAATTCTACAATACTTCAAAGGCATAGTGGCTGGACGTTAAAAACTTAAAATTGACTAATTTTCGTACAGGGGACAATAAGTATCCTCATTTGTCCTCCTATAACTCTAATGCATTAGATGTTGAAATCAACATAATATTAGGAATTACTTGTGTCAAATAACACTAAATAACCAAAATAAATGGATTTTTAAATGAAATGATAATGTACTCGATAGTGGAATCTTGTAGTGACCGGTTCATGAAAAATGACCACATCTTATTTTGATAAACTGGCTCTAGAAAAATGGTTGAAAACGATTGCCTGAAAAAGGTTCTCTGTCTGACTATTGCTAGCTATACTAAGTACCTTCCTCCTGAGGATCAGTGACCAGTGGTGGATTACGGGGGGCACAGTTGGGGTAGTTGACCCATTCTGATCACATAGTTGACTGTCGGCACGTTTTAAAAACTTTGATGATTCGTGATGTTTTTGCTCAAGGGTAGCATGGTTGTATCAAAGCCCACCATGACACAGCTGCCCCCTTCAACTTTTCTTCCTCCTTCTTGGTCCTGCCGGTTTCATAATATATTGCCTTGCGCTCATACTGTCTACGAAACCATTTCTGATCGAACTAATAAGTCACAGAGAAGAAGGCAAACCTGCAAACAGCATCCATGTTTTTGTTGATAACGCAAGAGCCACAAAAGACAGAATAGATCCTACACATCCGATGATGATCATTGTATAATCACTGAAGTGCAGTACTCGAGTGAATATCGGAGCTCCAATAAGCACACCAACACCACGATATAAAAATGACACAGAGAGGAAGTAACCCAGCATTGATGATGAGAATGAGAGAGGTCGTTTGAGGGCAAAAAGGATTTTCACTGTCCCAAATCCGGTGAAAACTGAAAGAGATACAAATTATTAGCATACAAGAACTCAAACCCAAAATTTCTTATCAGCTTTCTGTAGAAGGATTCCTTTGGTCTATTGAAAGGCGATAAAAATGAAGATGGACTGAATTTAAATCTGCTGCCTTGTCCCTTCTTAGTATATATGACTATAACTAAATTTTGAAAATTTTAGCCTTTTTGGCACCGAAGAGAATATTTAAGGTAAAAGCCACATATAGTGATGAAAAACAACAATAGACCACTTTCATTGTTTAAATTTTTGGAAGGCAAATGAGATCGCATAAAAATTCCATATTGGAACACAATAATAAGTTCCACCTTTGAATAATTGGAACACTGCCTTTCTTTAGTAAACAAAGCAACCAACATGAATAAAATGTAACCATTAAAAGTCCGTTCAGCATTAGCAATTTCATGTTATTCAGTAAAGTCTGTCTGATGATTGCGTAAGTATGAAACTTTAAGTTACAGAGAGCAAGTCTCCTTTTTTTATTTCTCATCTAATTTCATGCACGATTCTTAAAGCTGCCTGCGATTCGTTCTTGAAGTTAGGGTTCCTAAAAGTTTCAAGGTATCAATAAGAACCCATATTGTGCAACAATGTGACGTCCTATCCTCCGTTTCACATGAAATAGCACCTTCCAAACTTTAAACCCCGTGGCTACGACGAGTACGGGAGCCGTTTCCTGTACACAATCCACTACGAATACGGGAGATGCGCATGCGCTATCCAAGGCTGCTGAGAAAACTTCCCACATTCTGCCAGGTGTAGAAAATTGAATTATAAGTTATAGGTCTAACCAAATTTATGTAGAAGATTTCCTGCACACAAATCCACTCACTAGGGAGGGGATAGTGTCCGCTCTATGTATGGAATATTTATTTGTATGCAAATTCACATCAACTAAGAGATTTTTTATGTGTCTAATTTGTAATCTGTATTTGCAGTGGATTGTGTACAGGATACGGCTCCTGTACACCAAGCCACGGAGAACTTTAAATGATTGAGAGTCAAAAGGTTTAGAAGTGAAAGAAAACTTACCCCAAAGAACAAAATAGAACGAAGCTAGTAGGATCAACAATCTTGCTCGTTGATTGTTTTCTCTTTTTCTGCTGAAGAATCTCATCGAGCTACCAAACTCAAACTTACTGAAACTGCATATTTCAGTGATTGCAATTTTGTCATCTGGGAAATACGACTCTTCCAGAAACAGACCGACATAGAGTAGAGTCAATATGAGGATTCCAAGCACAAGGCAAAATGTGATATAATACCCCACGTGGTCCACCATGACCCCACTTATCAGCTCTCCGACACACCCCCCAACAAATGTCATTGACTCCAACAACGTCAGTCGCAATGTTCTACTCTTCTCAGTAGTAATGTCAGAGAGATATGCAAAAACAGCCATCAAAACCATTGCAAAATTTCCAAAGAATCCAGATACTATGGAGCCAAAAAGCATGTACGCTACTGGCCATTGGTCATAGTAGGAGTTCGCAATCATTGAAGCTGCATTAATTGCATTTCCAACGAGAGGCAGAATCATGAAAAATTTTCTGCCGACTTTGTCAGAGCAGGGTCCAATCGTCGTAGCAGCTAGCATGGAGGGAAACGTAGAAGCCATGTTTAAATAGAGCAACCATTTCGATGTCAGAGATTGCACAACATTTTCTTCGTGTTCCAATTTTTTGTCCCCTTTGATGTTGTTGCATATGGTATTATTGTAGTTGCTGTTGCATAATTTCTTATAAACTAGCTGTTCTTGGACAGGGAAGGCTAAAAACACACATAGCATGAAACCAAATAACACTGGCTCTACAGTGATGAGTCTGGACCCAGCCATTTTGTGGTCAAATTTCTCTCGAATCAAACTCGGCTCTAGACGCGAATATGTTTGATTTCTGCTTGGTTCTTGTGCTGGAGTTTAGTTTATGCTACCCTTATACCTTTATGAACATAAATTGAGCGTGAAACACTGTTATCATTGTCTCCCTCCTTGCAGCTCCGTCAAGACGAACCACTCTGAAACTTGCAGCAGGATTGAAAGAAAGGACAGAAGTAAACATTGGCTTGTTGTTGTTGTTGCTAATAGCCCAAATATTGTTGGTGAGTACGAAATCCCATCCATTAGAAGTAAGTTATCTGGTCCGGTTTTTATGCTAAATATTCAAAGGAGTTTTTGAAAAACAAACCCATCAACTTCGAAATAGCCAGAAATATCGGAAACATAGCGAAACGATCACATGGATTACTTAAGCTTTTCGTCTGACACTCAAACAGAGTAATACGTCAGAAAAGCGTAAGTAATCAATGAGTTGTTTCGTTATGTTTCTGATATTTCTGGCTATTAAGAAGTTTTGTACCATACCATCCAAAGACTGTTAAAACTAACCTTAAACCTTAAAGAGGTCCCCCCATAGTACCCCTGGATAACGGATTCACGCGTCAATTTTTCGTTTATCACGCCATCATGGACCTTTAAACAGAATTTTCACGATCTTTTCCATCTAATTATGCAGGAGAAATTCTTTTAACGACCAGAACGCTTCACGCAATCACGCCCTTGAGAACTCCTTTTCACGGAATAAGGACCTCATTTTCAACAAATCACGTTGCACGCAGGATTCTTTGATCACGGATTCACGAACCAAAAATATCTAAATCACGAAATCACGCGCGAAAATATGCCAAATAACGCTTCACGTACAAATATGGGGGGGCCTTAAACCCAAGCTCGAACACTATAACTTTCCCTAACCCAACCCTATGTTTATCATAAAGGCCGGAACAGCAGATCTACTTCTAATGGGTGGGATCTCGTGCACAGCCAGATTCTTGTTGCGCAATTTTTCTGATCTTCGCCCTAAAGCCTTTTAGACACAGTTTTCTAATTTTAAGAAAGCGGTATTTGCCGAATCAATTGAGAGATCAAGTTCTTGTTGGAAACCGAACCCCTTCTATCTACAAAATATGGAATAGACAGACAAGATATATAATAATGTTGCTCATAGCTACAGTGAGAACCCTTTTTAGTACAGTCGCCAGACAAAGTCAAAATTTCACATGTCTCTACACGTTTGGTTTTAAATTTTCGAGATTTCATTTTTATAAACTTGGATAAACTTATTCAAACAAATTATTATAGAAATGCGATTTCTGTTTTGCTTTTTGGGCGCCACGTGCCTATAAAATTAGGTCAGAACAAAAGAGAGAGAACATGAAATTTAGAGTGGGAAATAGAGGACTCAAAATTCCTCAATTTTAACTCTCCATTTTCTGACTTCTTTCTGATTACTTAGTAAATACATTTGGTCTTATAAAGGCTGTTTCTGACAAAATATTTGACATGATAGTCACTTACTTATTATGACAAACTTTTGATATTTAGTAGGGCAACGTTTCGAGAGATATCCGTTTCAATTATCGGGTAATGAGAAATGTGGTTTCTTCCCTATTAATGCGAAAGGCTGCCCTACTAAATATCAAAGGCTTGTCATGATACTATCTCCACTTTCTCTTCTCTGAGGGCCGGTATGGGGGGGGGGGGGGGTCCCAGGAACGGTTTACGAAAAATAAAATGGATGAATATCGAATCACGAATATCAAACTTTTGAAGATCTGAACGAATCACGAATCACGGTAACATCAATAACGATTCACGGAGAATTATAAAGTTTCAAACATGAAACACGAAGAATGGAAAATCCCGATAACGTTGCACGAAAATACCCATACCGGCCCTCTTCTCTTACTTCGTTCCCCAACCTTCCGGGAAATCGATGCCTATAAAGCTATGGGGCAAGTTGGAAAATTTTGACCAAGGTCGCAATAATAGATTTTTCTCAGTACCAAGCAGTTCTTGTATGAAACTTTTATTATGAATTTGTAGCCCATAGATGTACTATAAAAACAGCATGAAGATAATAAACGGTCAAAGTCAGATTTCTGTGAACCAAACTTTTTCTGAAAAGTGTTCCGACCTGCCCAGCTCTCCCCTACAGTAAATTTTTAACCGTAGATAATCTATAAATTTCTTGGTCATTTCTTTAGATGAAAACGGCAGAGAATTCAAACAATCAACCAAAATGGGGATCATATCAGAGTTGAGCGTATCTTTAATAAGAGATGGGTTCTTCACTTCGATTGCGTTGCAAAAAGATCGAGCTGAAGTGCAGGAGTTAGCCTCAGTAACAGTAGCCATGTTGAAATTAAATTTTCATTGATTAATTTTGCTGTATGAAACATAATGTAATTTCTAAAAAGTGGGTTATTTGAGAATTATTAAGTTAGGTATTGAGTTCTTACTAACAATCTGGTGTCATAATGCTGTGAGTCATCTAGAGGTTTCTTTCATTTGAGTGATGCTAGAATATTTATGGAGTTCGTTGTTATATATATACAAATATGAAATTACCTTACAAAATTTTAACAAGGTGATGTTATTGAATGACACAAATTGTAGTCTTGTTGTTTTTTAAGTGATCGGGTAAGCCTGTCCTTTTGTGTGCTCGAATGCTGTCCAAAACCTACAAGGGCAAAAAATGTTAAATGTAAAAAACATAGCTCTAAATATTCGCAGAAGTCTATAGATATGACTTAGTAAAAAAACCAGTGTTTCGATTACAAGAAATAATGCTGAATACATTTAGAGCGTAAATGTACTAATTGGCAGAAAAGAAACAAGAAACTACACGTGATTCACGAAACAGGTTTGTCAAGATGAACGTGTAATTTCTGGTTCCTTTGCTGTCGATTAGGATATGGCTTAATAAGTATTAGGGTCCTGAACGGGGTATTGATCCCTTTTCTCAGCACTGAAATAATCCAAAATCCTAATCCCTATCAGGAAAATAGAGAAATTCCCAATTTATTGACGTTTTCAATAATCCCAATCCCAATTTACTTTTTCATTTCGAGATCCTAGTCCCAAGAAGTTCACTCCCATTTTCCAAGATCCAAGATCCTAATTAACCCCTTTCTGACCCTCAGTATAGTACACGCATTTTTTTATAAGCAATTATTTTATAAGCAAGTCAGTACTCGACGTGACAAAAACTTAAGCAATTCCAGTACTGGATAGAGGAATGGTAAGCAATTTGAAAATTTTAGTTCTGATCCAATTGGTCATGGAAATCGTGGAGCAACTATAGAGAAGTAGGTTACCATGGATATTAGTACCCCGGCACACTTTTGTATGCAAGATACCATTGACAATATTTGTACAACAACTTCTGAGATAGTATTAAAAGAAACAAATCTCCAAGAATAAAATCTAAGCAATCGCTAAGCAATTTTGAGTACTCAAGTTTGCCCTCTAGCAAAGCAATTTTGAGTAATGAGCTCGAGCTGGAATTGCTTATAAAAAAATGCGTGTATGCTACTTAGCCTAAAATAGTCTCTATTGCACAACAAAGAACTATTTAGCTATCAATTTTGATATAGTTCCATCCCTTGAGGGTATAGACAAAACATCTGACCAAAATATAGGAGATTTCTTACCTCTGTGTATTTGAAGAAATCTATCGACATGGTTAATTGTGGTGCATAGTTCTTAGGTGTGCAATAGAGACTTTATAAACATAAAATCTAACCAAGTTATAGGAAACTCCTTCCCTCCAAGCATTCAAAGAAATCTACCGACATGTTTTATCTGTTTCAATGCTACTCAAGATATCAAAACTACAGTGAGCTTTAAACAGCCTCTTTAACTCGGTAAAGAACGATAGATCTCCCTGTATAGTATCACCCCTAGTGGGTTTAGACTTAAAAACTAACCGAAATATAGAAAACTTCATACCTCTAGGCATTCGAAGAAGTCTATAGACATGGTTTTATCTGTATCAATACTACTCAAGATGTCTGCAACTTGTTGTTTGGTGAACAGCAGATGACTCGAGTCAAGGATTTGCTCCAGTTCTTTCTCATCGATTGTCTGCAAGAAGAAGCGAATATTTCAATAATCTAAGTTCCCTTCAGTTGATTAGGAACTTCCTAAATACTCCTAGAATTAGCTGGAGTTTCCATGAAATGAACTCTTGTTCCAGCGCCCTGGGGTGAAATTTCATTAAGGTACAATATACTTACTTTAGTACTTTGATTTATTTGATCCGCGTTTATCGTTCGTGTTCATCTCTAGATATCTACTTACTACTTTCGTTTTCATATTTCAATCATCAGACAGAGCAGCAGTGTTCGAAATGAAAAGATGATCATGATGAGAAGAAAAGAAAATATAGAATAAGAATAAACAGATCACTGTGTTAAAAGTATCAATGACACAGGAATTCAACATGGCGTTCCTTGATGCAGATAAAATCATACTGTAAGAATATCAAGTTTTATCAACATACCCCACTTTTGTCTTTATCTGCCTCAGAGAATTTCTTTTCTGCATTTAAAACAGTTGCAAGTGGAAGTTCTGGGTATTTTTCAGCAATGGCCTGAATATAAATTAAAAACAACCAATCAAGTTTATGAATTTTTACTTCTTCAATTTAACAGTACTATGCGTAACAAAGATTCTTTTATCAAATGGTACTGAATGAAATGTTGGGACCACGAATTCCTGATAACTGTATCAAGTTCTAATTGAATAGGTTAGCATGTCAAGGTAAAAACTAAAATGGAAACTTAACAAATTGATATATCTACGCATGTGTAAAAACAAACCAATCAGACAAGAATTGGAATTGAGAGAATGGATAGTGCAGAGGCATCCCAAAAATTAGCAGTGGACAACCACTTGATTCCAGAAAATGCCCTTACGGGAAAAAACATCTTCTGTCTACACAATATGGGATAAAAGGTATTGATGTAGTCATTTTTCAAGATTTCTGAATGAAATTTTCACTAGACTTAACTGATGATAAAACCAAAGTCCCTCTATTTTGTCCCTTTTCTGACATATACTTTGACCATAGTCAGACAAAATGCATTATCAGTTATGCTCCATTATCTTATAAATCAAATCTTTTCGTCATTTTTAAATACTTTAATGATGACAGGCTGTTGAAAATATATTCATTATAAGGCTTACAGCGTAGAATTTTTCTGTATCTTCAAAAACATCACCACTTGAGCTGGCAGTGTCTGGGGATAGGGTATCATTTGGCTTGGTTCTCCTGGGAACTTTCCTCTTAGCTACTCGCTTCTTTGACATGGCAGCGCTCTTTGGTCTTTTAACCTTTCAAAGAGTATATAAACATTTTTGTTAGTCTGGGTATTTGTATAAAAGAGGGGTATGGATACCAAAGAAAACAAACACAAATAATCGTCACTTAAGGAAAGGGACATTGCTAGAAGCTAAAAGGGGAAACAGGGGGAGCTACAGCTGCCACCTTTTGAAAAAAAAGCTCCCCCTGCCAGACCTTCTGCCTATCTACCTACTCAAAAATAAACCGCATAATTGCAACACTGTTCTAAGCATGATTAGTGGAAACAAAACAAACATCAAAAAGTCAAAGCCATATCGAATTTTAGTGATTATTTCTAAAGGGAAGGGTGGGAAGTTTTTCTAATCATCTAAGTGAAAATAACTGATTAGCAACAACCAAAAAAGCGCAGCATTCAAAGTCAGATGCTTATTACACACATCCATCAGAATATCTGCCAGAAGCAGCCAGTCAAAAAGTCTACCAAATGACCAAAACCAGGATGGTACATTACCACATTTGTAAAATCCTAGAACGAATTCTAAACTCAGGATTTATCATCGTTTACCTTGATATCTGATTTCATCTCAGCAATCTACAAAAGATTAAAGAAGATTTAAGAATTTTGTACATCAATAATGAAAAATAACTTTCGTAAAACTAAGGCCTGGCCAACAAGGGTAAAGAGTCCTACCGACCTCCTCCTTGGATTCATATGGTGAATACCTGGAGGCCCTGTACACCACCTTTCTAAGTTTCTAATCCTTTGCTAATTTGCACCATGAATAACATAAGCCTGAGAGTAACCATGCTAAAATCAAAGTTAAATATCTAAATGTTATCCATTCTAATCAAGCCAATGGAAGAAAATTTTGGAAGTTGGTATTTTGAAAATGTAAAAGCTACTTCTTTAACATTTAAAAGCCATTTTCCATCTCCCTGCAGATCCACCGAGATTTGGTGGCACTAGAAAAGAGCAGGGGGCTACAGCCACTCCTCTCAAAGCCCCCTTAATGAGGAGGTAACTTCCATTTGGAGCAGGTAAGCCCCTGTCGAAAGATAAAGATAGGTTTTTTTTTCTGGTGTGAATTTCCAACTTTCATGGCTCCTTGATGGAGGAACCTGGAACCGCCATTGCCAGGGGAACAATTTAAGGCAAGCAGTCATTAAATTTGGACGTGCAATGACAGACAGGAGTAATAATGAGTGGCCTTACAACACACTCTCATTCACGCATTCATCATTTGAGACAGTTTCACTATGGTTTTCATCTTAGGGGGCATTCAGAAAACAGTGTATTATGCAAGGGGGAATCCAAACTTTTTAAAAGATCCCTTGAGATTTTTGCAAAAATTGCAATAAAAGTTTTAACTAGTAAGGTGGGTTGAGGGGCATTGTCTCAGCCTTAAAAAATTGCCAAGGAGAAAACCCCCTGGACTATCCCACAGTATAATGCTCTGGATAAAATTAGGGCACATTTTTATTATTATTTGCAGGTCCACATCAGCATTAGCTGCCTTTTGGTAAACCTGCGTTACCAAATAATTAATGTATGTATGTATGTATGTATTCATTAGAAAATATTGGGGTGCATGCAGGCACCCTTAATGACCCTGGGTTTCCCCCTGGTCCAAACTCCAATAAATTTCCTGCCCTTCATCCAGAGGACCTTTTTGGTCCATACCCGATCTGTCAGCTCTAACAAAGAATTGCATCAGAGAATTCAGCAAGCTTTTCTTGAAAACAAGAATCAATCTTACCTTTTTCTCAAATTCTTCAATCTTCTTCAGCAAATCGTAGTTTTGTCTTTTAACTTTATTCAATTCTTTAGTTCTTTCTTCCAATTCTTTCTTCAAGGATTCCCTTTCTTTCAAACCGGTCACGAAATCAGATGTTGTTTTATCTCGTTCGACTTCTTGAATGGTTGGAGCTTGTTCATCGTTGGCCATCCCGAAATATCAAATTTGTTATCTTCGAGATCGAGGTGAGATGGCTTTTTGCTCGGTGTTTAGGCCTTTTTTATTCGCTTTCTTGCTTGCTGTCTTGACGCTAGAAATCTCGAGATCCTAAAAACTCACGACCTCAGGTCAACTATCAATTAATCGACAGCTTATAGGTTTGACCTTCGATTACGGCTAAATCTTTGCCAAACAATCAAAGTTATATAAATATTTAATGTCGAAACTGATCGCTCACGGAAGCTAGATATTGGTTGTCATTTTCGTCAGCTAACAACGATTGTTTACAATTCTACTCAACTGGACAACCAAGATCGAACAATGCAGTTCATTTGAACAAACAGCAAGACGGCCAAAATACATTTCGACGGTCGTATAGGGGGTTTCTTTGTTCCCTTTGAAATTCATGAATTTTTCCCTTGTCTTTTGTTGATATTTCGGCATGCTCCATTGATACATGTATGCAAATCATTTGTTCTCTTAATTCATGAAAAAAGTCCCTGAGCATTTTTGGGCTTGTATAAGTTTGTAAATATTTTTGTCTGTACTCCCTTAGAGTTTTCGTATACTAAAGTAGAATCTAATCTTGATACAACGAACTTCCCGGTAAAGCGAACTCTAAATATCTGATTCTTTGGATTTTGCCTTATTAAGTAATTATCTCTAGACGGGGAAAATAGCCCAACCATCTAACCAAGTGCCTAACTTAACTTTTTAAAGTTTATATCGCTAGAATAGGTGATTCTGAGCAATTTGAGCCAATGGACCATTCCAGGAAATGTTTCATTATCACGTGAGCGATGACGTCACTGATAGGGCCTAAACGCACACAAAAACTACTATAACTTTTGACAAACGTAATGTATCGACATTAAAATTGCATATTTGAAAAGAGGAGTCAAAGAGCTTTCGATTGATGTAACAAATATTGCAAAATGATGACATCAGCATTTTGACTGATGACGTCATCAAAGTTTTTCCACTACATGAACTTTGTGTGATATATCTTGTTTTGTGATTTTGGAACAGATAAGCATGAAAACTGAAAGAAAGGCATTTCAGTTTGGAGCTTGAGGCTCTTTTAGATGAATGATTTGATTATATAGTAATTGCTAAGATATTAAAGTATGACGTCATCACTTTAACTAGCTGTATGAAATTGCAACGATTTTTGTCCTTTTTTCACGAAGATTATATTGAATATATTTAAGAGATTATAGGTCCAATTCAGAAAACAAGTTTTGTGATTTCTTTCACGGAATCCATTCGTCTCCGGAATCCTCACTGGAAAGAAAATCGGATACTTCCCAATCACTCTCAGCACTACACGAAAACGCTTGGCTATCTGCTTCACTTTCTGTATCACCCACTTCTTTGTGATAATCTTGTTGCTCATCCTCTGCTTGATATGATGCGCTGCTGGATGGTCCTTCACAAGGCTTTGGTGGACTCTCTGCTCTTCTTCGTTTGCCGTTTCGAATAATTTGTTTTGTCTTCCGCTTATTTTTTTTCCGCGGCTGTTTTAGCTCGATTCCTCCTTCTTCATCATCTGCATCGTTTTCGTTCGTATTGTTTTTGCATTTCTTTCTTCGTAGGATCGGAGGCAACTGATTTCCTGTGAACCACACTGGAACCACAAGCTCCTGTTTGTCGCACCATTTCCAACCATTATTGGAAAATGGTATTACTTCAGGATTCACCTCAGTGCATCTTAGCCAGAAGTAGATTTGGTAGTGTGCTCGCTTTATCACTTGTATTATTGAATCAGGATCTGGTGGAAGGCTCATTGAGGACTTGACTTTCATTTCTTGATACAGACGGATTCTTGTCTCTATATATGTCTCTTTCTCCTTTCCAGTGTACAAGACAGTGCGGACAAATTGTTTAGCCCTCTCTAAAACCAACGAACTAACGTCATCATCTCGTCCGAGGTCAGTCAGTAAGTCGGCTTTTCTTTCCGCTTTCATTAGCTTTTTCAACACTTTTACTTTTCCCACCTTAAAAAAGTAGGAGGTAGTGTCGCAACCGGTTAGGGCGTGAACAGCTGGTAGAACTCCACATATCTTTGGACCGAGAAATTTGCAAATTTCACTGATATCAGCATATTTGTTGTGGTCGTATTTCATGTACCATTTCTTTGATATATTTTGCTGCTCATAAGCCCAAATCATCAGGACAAGGACATCGGTGTCTTTAGCAACCACTACAACATCAGTATCTGATTTTAAAGCATGCAGGACAAGGCGCGTGTCAGCTTCTTCGTGGCTGCACCTGAAAAGCTCACTAACCGTTCCATTGCGTACTGCGAATGTAGCATCTCCCGCTGTTATGATGTAAGGATGCTCCAACTGAGCCATACCTTCTTCTGTTCCCAAGTACTTTACGAGAAGCTGTATCAGTTCTTCTTTATTCTCTCCGCTGTTCAGAAACTCCTGCCATTTATTACCTTGTAGCATATGCTGATCGAAGCCATCTATTTGGACCCTTAATCCGGATTCACCACGGTCTTTTCTTGTACCTCCTTTGACGCTATCAGCTTTGTAGGTGTCATTTATCAGTCCTACTTGAATGGCATCAGTATTTCTGGGTGGCTTTGCGAACTGCAGAAAACTTTTAAGCCATACACGGTATGTCTTTTTCGGTTGCAAGGACCGTACTGCCGCCAATCCATCGATAAACCAGGAGCAATTCTTCGGAGGGTCTTCAGAGATAGAGTTGCATTCGTTGATCAGATAGTTTCTGAGAGAAGCCTTATCTGACTGTCTGAGTGTTGCCTCTGTAGTAGCCACAGCTAGTGGTACTGATGTTATTGGGAACTTGAATGCCTCTTGCAAGCTGACGGATTTCGCAACAACAAGACCAAATGCCTGGCGATCTTCTTTCAACAGTGTCACTGCCTTTGGGATGACTTTCTTCTTTTCGATACCATTCCTGAGCTTGACTCTCTTTATAGGATCGAAAAATCCCTTTCCACTTCTCTGCAGTCTCTCTTCGACAAATGTCTTGAAAAGCTCATTGCCGATGGATGGTGCATTCAGCATATCTCTTACTACAATTTCGTCAATTTGCACACCAGTTGATAAACATTTTGGTGGGCATTTGTCAAAAGGGTCAACACCATACTTGGCCAACTGATTCTTGAGACTGTCAACGTGGTTAACATGGTTTTGTTTTCCACCTTCACTGAGCTCTTTGTGGATGGAAGTCGTCTTCATAACCAACTGTTTTCGGAAGGTTTCATGAAGATTGCTGTGAAGATGAATGGTTCTTACCCATGTATTGACTGCCTCAGTATTGGTGCTGAAACCAGAGCGAAAAGGCCCGGCCGTTCCTTTCGTTTCTTTATTGAACAACTCCGTGACAAGATCGCCGTGAATGGATGAGAATTTTTCACCTCCTATGCTTGCTCCAAAGCCTTTCGATTGCAACTCTTCAAAGGCTGGATGCCCTTCTTGTTGCAAAGAGCGAAGATACACGTGCTGATAGCTGCAATACCGGGCATAATTCTGGTGATTGAAAGCAAAAATTTGCTTAAGCATCTCTCTCTCGGATTGTAGGTGGCGCTCTATGTTTCCTTCTCGGACAGCTGAAACCATCGCCAGCATCGAAGAAACGTCTTGAAGATAAGCCATTGTCATACTAGCTTCAGTACCGTCGACGCTTCCGGCTAGGTCTGCAAGAAAGTCGTTGAATCCGGGCGAATTTATGACTCTCTCGACTGTACTTGAACTTGGGCTCTTTCTCACAGCAACAAGCGAAGACAGAAATTCCGATTCTGTTTTGTTATGGCTCTCAGTGACGATTCCGACTTTAAACTGAACTAAAGCATCGAAGCATTCTTTGTGGATTCTCATGCTCCTATAGTAATGCCGTCCCTCAAAAGCTTGATCTGATGAGCCTGATGCGATGATTCCAGCATCCACGCACCACTGTCTGTATCCTCTGCAATTGTGTCGCTTAAAAAGCAATTTCTGTCTCACGCGCAGTTGGTGAAATCCACCCATTAGCAATATGACATTGCGATAGAGCTCTTTATCTTTCCAGAGTATGTGGCACAGTTTTGAATAAACCGCCTCATCAGAGTGGACGAATATGTAAGGAATCTCAAGATCTTGCAGAATCTCAAGCAGAAAATCTAGATATTCTTTGCATACAGGATACTCTGGGGGCTCCGATGTGACTGGCAAATACTCTTGAATACATTTTTCAGCTGATGATGTTGAGACTTTCTTGTTAAAGGGTGTCCAGGAACCAAGCAAGGGTAGTTCCTCTCCCCGAAATTCAGGAGGGAGGGAACCTGCAGCAGCCCACGCAATGTCCTTTTTGAAGCATAAATCAAGCTCATCACGAAGATCTTCGTCGTCTTTGTAATTTTGAAATGGGGAAGGACCCATACGCTTGCCAATGCTAAAAGGTGCAACTTCTATCCCTTCATTTTCGACACTGCTCCAGATATCCAGTCGTCGTTCCGCTTGAGATCCAATGTTGGGGATTTCTTCTTTTTCCTTTGCTGTTGGAAGCTGGAATAGGGTCTTGTTGGTGTCATGAGTTGTACCAGCACCAGTCAGGGTTTCCTGTCTTCCATCGTTGTTGTCTATAGTGCTGTGAGTTGTGACACCTTTGCGCATGTTTGAAAGAAGGAGTTGCCGTGAGGAAACCATTCTAGCCCAGGCTAGATTCTGTACTCGAATATCCCGGTATGAAATCGTATGATTACATTTATGGAGCATGTTGGCAACTTCTCTGCTTCCAGTCATTCTATGTATAACCAACCCCATAACTGCTTGTTTTGGAGAGGTTTCACGAGTCAGAAGGCTCTCCCAGTCACTTGATAATGACCATATCTTAATTGCTTCTAAGTGAGAGTTGGTTATCGCGTAGCCATACTCATTTTTCTTCGCAGAGTCATGCATTGTATAGTAGATGGCATTATATAGACTCTGCAATGGTCCACGGTCGAGCAGGTCTGTCAATTCTTCTGGAGTCAATGGCCATTGTCTTTTCTGCTTACTAGAGCTCTGAAGCTGTCGTCGTATCATCCTGCCGAATGATCTGGCCAGATCCTCATCTCTTAAACCACACCCATGTAAAGCAGCAATTGCATATTGACAAGGGTTTACATCTGATGAATGTACCAGCAGGAATTTTCCGTTGGGAAAGAATGACAATGCCTCGTTAAACTCCTTAATAAGCCTTCTCTTCAAGGTTGATGTGTGGCTAATCGGAGGACAAGGTAAACCTTCTTCATCACTTAAAACTTTTACGTCCTCTAACAATTCGTTAAGAAGGAAAGCTGCCTTATCCCGTATTATCTTCGTTTTCACTTTATAATAAAAGGCTTGCATTACGTCATTCTCCTTTTCCTTGTCAACATCACATTGATTGTCTTGAATGGGCGAGAAAACAAACTTTAGATAGCAGGATTGATGGTAAAAGACATCTATTGCAAATATGTCGTGGGATGAACCGCTTAGGAGAATTTCCAAGCGCTGTGCTGCTTGGAAAAAGCGATGGGATGGATCTTTCGTATAACTTTCTTTACGCTCCATAAGACGCTTTGCAGCACTATCCAGAGAACAACGGCCAAGTCCTCCTTCACAGTATCCGTTATCGTCTGTTGTACGCTTGGCATCGCAGATAAAACAATGACGTTTGCTGTAGTTTAAGTTGCGTGTCGGACGCTCTGGATTCTGTTCGTTATGAGATTCAGGCTTGCTAGCGCTCTCTTTTGCAAACGAATCAACCGATCCGTATTTAGCTAAAAAACGATTGCTTTTACAGTTGAAAGCAACGCGGCAGCTATCGTGAACGTAGCCAAACGCTTCATCCGACTCTTTTATCCGCGCATGGACTTCTGTATAACGATGTTTAGGCTCGTTACTCGGTATGTTAATGCTCGCCCATATCTCTGCGTTTTTTTTGAAGTTTAACCAGCCTCTTTGGTGTAGCTCTACTTGCTTCTGTTTCTCTGTAAAAGAGCCATTGCAAATTATACAGAGATTGGTCGATTGCACAGTTTCTGGACTCAGAAATGGGCTTGAAGTTTGCATCACCTGTTAAAAGTGAAATAGTGAAATAAGATAGTAAGTAGAAAAAAGTGTATGATAGCTAGAGATCTAGATATCTAACTTTTGTGTCACTGTCTAATCTCTAGAGAGTTTCTTATAAAAATGCGCGTCATGTGTTATGAGATAATGGTATCCGTTTTGAGACTTTTTGAAGATGTGTGTGAAGTTTGATGAGTGCGTGAGCCTTCACCTCTGGAATTCATAATGCCAATGTGTTTCGAAAGTCCTAAGGCCTGTCAGAGAAAAGAAACAAAATAAAATTACTCACGTTAGATGAATAAACTGTACCATTCTTGAATTCCCAGTCTAGCAACGTTTCCAAATCCTTCCGTATATCCTCTTCAAGAAACGAGTGATCAAATGCCTGATGCTGATTACATTCAGACTTGTCTTTGTTCCAATTTGTCACAATACACTGCAAGCTTGTAAACAGGTATCCTAAATTTATTGGTAGTGAACGAAATCGCACGCAACCTAGGTAAAGTATTTTGCGCATGCGCATTGCATATGTTGGCTAGCTAACAGCATATTGGTACGATTTTTAACTTCAAGCACTAAAGCTAATATCTGTATCATGTTTGGGACTTACTTTTATAAAAGACCAACTGGAATATAGCTTATAAATTATTTGATGACGTCATCAGTCAAAATGCTGATGTCATCATTTTGCAATATTTGTTACATCAATCGAAAGCTCTTTGACTCCTCTTTTCAAATATGCAATTTTCATGTCGATACATTACGTTTGTCAAAAGTTATAGTAGTTTTTGTGTGCGTTTAGGCCCTATCAGTGACGTCATCGCTCACGTGATAATGAAACATTTCCTGGAATGGTCCATTGGCTCAAATTGCTCAGAATCACCTATTCTAGCGATATAAACTTTAAAAAGTTAAGTTAGGCACTTGGTTAGATGGTTGGGCTATTTTCCCCGTCTACTCGGTATAACGAAATCCTGATGTAACGAACAGTTTTCCTGTCCCTTCAGAGTTCATTAATAAACAGAAACATGTTCTTTTGTGACTGAATGAAGCCTGAAGTAAACCTTACTCTTATTTTTGATACCTAAGGCTAGTCAAATAGTCTTGGATCCCTTTTGCTTGTCTCCAGCAGTGAAAATTCCTTAAAAATACCCTGGATCTGGGATTTGAGGGGACCAGGGTTGAGTGCTGACGGAGCCTTAACAACAAAAAAACAACAAAACAAAATGATCGGATCAAACTTGAAACGGATGAAATCATATAATTAAAAAAAGCCATCATATTAACCATAAACTTAAAAGCCATAAGAAATTTTGCAAGCATGTCTGATTTCCGAGGGAGCTCCGTGATAAAATGTTTACTTCAACCAAAGTTTAAGCCTCCAAGCGTCTACGCCGTTGAGATAATATCGCAAGAGTCTCTTGTCTCGAACGAAACCAAGATTTTCGTAGAGCTCAAGGGCGGCTTTATTAGTAACTTCTGTTTCCAAAACGACCTAAGGAAATATAGAAGTTGGTTACACTTAGTTTTGGCTTCATTTTCGAAAAATGCATGAACGTAGTTGTGAATCTATTCTTGACAAATCCACAAGTTCATATCTATCTTTAACTTTCTACCTTCAAAATTATTTTCATGGCTTACTGTAAAAGTAAAGCCTCCCTGTAAAAGATTGTACATCTCCTCTCACGCAATGCATGATAGGAATGCCCCTAGAAACTACCGAAACGAACAACTTCAGCTTAACCCTAGCTACAAAAAAAGATTTAGGCCTTCGCAAATTTGGTAGCTATGCGTTGCTAAGGGTGCCCGTAAAAGTCTGGCTGTTTGTCTGATAATGACTGATCTCAAAAACAAACCAATTGGTAAGATTAAACTGGTGAATCACCCTATTTTCGTTCTACTGATGCCCACTAAGTAACCAATACCATTATTTGACCATGTACAGTAACTTATAATATGTAGATTGGATTACTTAAAATTGGAAGAAAAAGAGGCAAAGAAACACAACTTTTTATACAGCAGGCTTAGGCCATTCCCACTAATGTCCTCCTCAGAGTGAGTATCCTAACACTAAGGAGGACATATGTCTGATGGGCCTAAATGTGCTGTATAAATGTTATGTCTCTTAGACTCTTCTTCGACCAATTTCAGTAACTTATAGATAAACAAATAAGTAACAATCGAATAGTTTGATGGGAGCACAAAGAAGCATGCCTTACCTCCTCGCATCCGTGATCTATCATTTTCAGAATGGCTCTTCTCACTAAAGACGAACCTTTGAATGGAAGGGGTAGAGATTCTCACAAGAAAACATTTATTTCAGCAGAAAGGCAAGAAATCAACTCCAGCAAAATACCAGATGAGGAAAAAGTTCAGAAAATCTTTTTTGGCTTTAAGGATGGGGAAATACAAGATTTCACTTGTAGCCTGGATAGTTGCAATGGTTAAACGGTTAAAGTAGCAAAGTGGTTTTATAGCATCTGCCATGCAGGGCAGAACGTGTACATGAAGAATAAAGTGGGGGGGGGGGGGGTAGTCACCAAAAAGAATCTCCTCAAGATCTGAGGAATACATTTGGTCTTATCAAAGCTGTTTCTGACACAATATTTAATGACATAATAGTCACCAATCACCACGAAAAGCCATCGATATTTAGTAGAGCAACAAAGAAACCACTTTTCTCATTGCCTGATGATGGGAGACGGATCTCTCCCAAAACGTTGCCCTACTAAATATCTGAGGCTTGTCATGAAAAGAAGTGACTATCATGTCTCAAACAACAAGATCTGTTAAGAAGGGCAAAGGAAAATAATATGTAGAGATCCATGATTGCCTACATCTTCAAATGACATGGCAGAAATTACACCCCTACCAACTAAATGTACAGAGAAATCAGAACACAAATCTTTTACATCTACACCCCATCGCTTAGTGTTCAGTAAGGGAGCAGCATTAATAAGAAGCTATCTAATTGGTTCTTTTATTCTAAATAGCACAATAAAAATGTTGTTACGTTCTTTCTAACACAATTTATTTTCAAGATAGAGTCTTTAATTCTATTAAAGTCTCCTTGCATCACCTCCTTTGCAAATGAAACATCATGGAAAAAACTTCTATCAATTTTTATTAGAGCCTAACTCTTTCGACTGCTTCTTTGGAGCCTTTTACATAAAGAAATGCAGGGCGATGATAAAGGTTGCTTGAAGGACTTAGTCTATCCCCTTCCTAATGAGTGGGTTTTTACCTAATTCATTCCATGCCCGGAAGAAAACAATGCACGAGCTGTATTTCGCACGTGTCTTCGAATTTGCATGTGCTGTGACAACCAAATTTTAGTTTTTGCATGTGCGATTCCAGAGGTTGTGGAAACAACTCTAAAGATTGCAGAGATAGTTACACTAAAGTGTTTGTTATTGTTTAACTTACATATTTTGTTTCTTTTTCATTTTGATGCTTTTTATTCGATTTACTTTCAATCAATCATAGTATGGAATTCACAATGCAACAAATTATAAGTCAGAGCAATGCTTCCATGTTTATATTCTTGGATAAGATGAAGGCCTACGCAACATGGATCAAACGCATGTTTTTCACTCTTATATGTTTCAACAGAACAATAAACCAGGTTAATAAAAGCTAAAAATTACAAAGAAAACAAAGAAGTTTATTTATGTAAATTTTACTGTCTTATATCTAAACAAGTTCGTCAGTGTCGCTTGTTCCGAAATCAATGTCAGATTCGATTTCATCCTTGCTTTCCGCTTCCTCATCCTTGGAACTTTTGTAGTCATCAAAAACACGGACACGACGTTTGGCATTCTCATAGGCCTCCACGGCATATTTAATTATGCTGCTCTTTTCGTTGGGGGTCCACCATTTGTCATTCACATTTATGGTCATTAAATTACCGATGGTGTCGTGTGTTAAAGACAAACCTCGGTCTGTTAGCAGCAAAGTCAGCAAACTAAATGCCCTCTCCATTGTCGAGTTGGATCCAGACAAACACATGGCCAAGTTTGCAACAATGCATAGGTTTGGGTATTCTGCTCTTTTATATTGAAACACCTTCTCCCACAACTGCTTAGCATCGACTCCTCGATAATTTGCATTAACAAGCGAACGGAATAGTTCACATTCTTGAAAGCACTTTTCTTTATCGGATTTTGCCGCCAACAGTGGTACCCTGCAATGCTCAGCCATGGCAGTTAATTGGTCTATACAATAGTTTCTGTTAATTGTCTAGATTTTGGGTCGTACCATTTCATATTTTCAATGATTGGTTCATAAAAGTCAGCAAACCTCGACTGGAGCAAGCTTTTGACATTTTTCTACTGATGCTTGGCTTCTTTCACCATCGTCATAAATCATCCCGTTGATGTCAATATCAATTTGCTGTTGGTCGGAGTTGTCCCTACGCCGATCGTCAGTTGCAACAGACAAACGTTGAACGGTCAGATCATCTGTAACTCTAAATGTTGCCAGATGACTCGTCAGGAGCTCTTCGTCAGTGCCAGCCACCTCGATTTCTTCGTTAATATTGGTAATAGTTTCAGTGATTGTTGGTTACCATTGACTGATTAGCAAATCAACGAGTGGAATTGCATGTTCTTTGGCAGATCCCTTTAGCCTAGCACTTATTTTTTGCTTGTGCTTCACACAAATTTTACACCTAACTTTCACAACGTATGTTTTTCCTGGTGACTCAACTTTTTCATGGCCAATTACTGCCTCTTTATCCTATAAAACGAAGGTTGAGAACTCAACTTTATTTCCTTTCTTGTCTGACAAGATCCTGACATCTTTCAATTCTTCTGCTTTGATCTTATCTCTTCGCAAACGCAAGGCAACTAAATTCCAGTCAGACAGAGATAAAAGTGTCACGACGCTATGATGACTAATAGAGAGCGCCGCTTTCGTCGCTAGCTTTGCATAGGCTTCCTGGCTATTTGTTGCGCCTGAATCAAAGACAAGCGCTGTTGCAAGGGAATTGTCAAGAAAATTTGTTTCATATTTATAAAGATTATAATGGGAAAAGATAATTTTAGGAGAAGGAGGATTTGGAAAATTATGTTGATTGAAAAGATAATTGTATTGAAAAATTTTTAGCACGTGCGATGGGCAGGTAAAAGTATCATTAGCAAGTGCAATTTTTCGCTCGTGTAAACTATTTTGCACGTGTGTGGGCACGTGCACGTGCGATCGCACGTGTCTCCGGGCATGGACTACTAATTCCCACCTTATCCTTTCCAACTCATTTTCTATACTATTTTCCTATTACCTTCCTGTATATATGGAAAAATTGTGTATGTTGCAGCCTTTGATGTTTTAGTGCATGGTTGAAAATGATGGGTCATAAAAATATTCCGCTGTAATACAAATTTTTTTCCACTGTTAGATCTTTTGATATTGTTTAGTTAAATCATTGAGAGGCTATTGCCAAAAATGGTAAACATTTAGGATACATACCAATCTTGCATCGTCTGTAACTTTTGTGAACTACAAGCATAGCAATATACCCTCTCAAAACACTCTTTCTGTGAACATCAAGCTTACAGACGATTGCACCAACACACTCAGAGCCACAGTATGCCTGAAAAGCATCAAATTACTATTAGAACAACAGGACTCTGGAAAGACTACTTATGAATACATGCCGAAAGCAATGCAGAGGCGGCATAGAGGTTTAAGAATTTGGTAATGAATAGTTATAAGAAATATTCTGTAGGCAAAGACAGTGTTCAAAAACTATATTGTTACTCTTAGAAGCCTTTTACTAGGTATATCTTCTGCTGACAAACTTAGTAAAAAAACTGAAGTTGTTTACCAATGATTAAAATTTCTATTGTACAGCCGCAAGAAAAACAATGACATGTTAAAAAAAGGAAAAGAAGATTTGCGATTTGGGGAAAATAGATTGGAACTTACATTACCGTTTTGGTCTATAGGGTTTAAATCTCAGATCTTTATCTTTATGAATTCCCAACTCAAGATTTCAATGACGCTAATTAACATAATGAATTGGTTGGAAACGAATAAGGATATTTTAAACGGTTTTTATGCATTTGCAAATTTAATCTCTGGCAAAAATAGGTATTCCAGTGATGAAATTGATACTCCCTTCCCACCACCCCTTGAAACAATGAACTATCTCTGTTCTACAGATGAAACTCTCAGGTTTTTGACTTAATGATAATCATGTTTCATGTTTGATTTTACCGTTCCATAGAACAGCTCTACAAAATTATTTTTGAATACACCCTGGGTAAAGACGCTGTATAAGTGATTGAGCTGCTTAAGCAGTTTGCTATATACTACTTAAGTTAATTGAGATTGGTTATCTGAGGTTAACATCTGGATGGGGGACCTTCAGGTTGTTGACAAAATAACTAACTCCACAGTCCTTCAGAAGGGACGTTAAGTAGAGGTCCCGTGCCCTTGGAATTAATGCTTACTTGCTTAAACCCTAACAGAAGACTTTGCATAACTGAAAAGAGTTCAGAAACTTTTTATATTGTCTTGTTCAAACGTAATGGGAAAGTACGCCACTTTTTTGTGCAATTAGGCAAAACTCCTGATAGCTCCTGATACTTACCAAGTCTGACAAATGAGGCCAGTTGTGAAGAAAATATCGATATGTATAAACCGAGTACGGCTCGGAAAGATCTTGGGTGATGAGTGCCACTAGGTCGGGCAATTGTTCCTCATTCCAATAGGGAACAAAAACAATTTTCTTTTCAGGGTTATCGTCATCATTAATCGATAATGTTGTCAATAAATTTGAAAGATTCTTATCGCCTTTTTGGGAAGCTGTAATTTGTTTCTTAACATCTAACGACTCTTGGTTATTTCTAATGAAAGAATCCACAGTAGAATTCAAATCTACAGTAGAACTAGAAGTCTCTATTTCAACTCCATTCGCACTAGTCTTTGCAGAGCTATCATTTTCAGTTGAAACAACATTTCTGCCCGATTCAATATCTTTACTCTCCTCATCAGTCTTGCAACTGTTAAAACTTTCAGGTTGGGTTTTATCAACACCATTCTTTGTCGAATCATTTACTTCTGGAACACATTGGAAATCGTTCAAAATTGTTTTCCCTTTTTTGCAGTTCGATATTTCGATATCCTGTTCTAGCTCATTACTCGTTTCTTTCGTTGCATCATTCATGACTCGAGCGGAAGAACGTGTACTCGATCGTCAAGTTCTATTTAGGCCAAAACTGGCCTAACCAAGAAATGAAACCAATTTCACCTGTTCAATTCTCACAAGACCTGTATTCCGATGGTCCAAATACAAGCAATCAGGACCAATTAACAAAGTATTTAATCAAATTTCAACTCATTTGTAGTCTTAGTGGCGTGAAATTGATAGTAAAAATTAAATGGCGTGCGATCAAAACCAGATTTTTCAATCATTTTGTAGGAGTGCTGATTTAAATTTGGTCTCGACTTGAGATATGGCCTCGGAATCATTTTGCTGACGTCATAGATTTTTGATATGCCCCTGAGATCGAGATCAGTTTTAGGTGGGGGCAATGGAGGCCCTGGCCATGGCCCTACAATCCTCGCCATAAGGTTTTGAGACACAATGGTGATTTTAGCATTATCTTAAAAATGGAGCTATGAACCTGTAAGATGATGTTGGAGCCCCCCTCCCCCCAAGCCAATGTTGATACTAAGTCTGGATGTCATCGGAGGATGTTGCAGATGCATTTCCGCCACTGATCTCAAAATAAAGACTGGATCGAGCATCTGTCGTTCTGAAATGAAGTCATTAGCGGCCATATTGGTATGCCCAATTCAATAGATGGAGATACAACCAGGCGCTGGTTTTCTCTATGGTGATTGTTGGAATGTTATGAATGCATAGAACGAGACTGAAAAATCGTGCAGCTATTGTTAGCAAAGAATACAGGCAATATAATTTCTTTGGCAGCCATATTGGGATGCCAAACGCAAGGCAAAGCAATGGGCTTCAACATCTCAATGCAGAAACAACATCATGCTCAATCCAGTCTTTATTTTGAGATCAGTGATTTCCGCACCAAAGCAACATCTGAAACAACATCGTTTAGGGGGGATGGGGGTCTTTCTTCGACAATTAGTATATATCGAGTGGCAATCAAGCACTGTCTCATACCTTTTGTCAAGGATTGTAGTTTACACTTTATCTTATAAAAGCCTAACTTAATTCCTAGTAGCTACTACCGAAGAGTGTCTTGAAATTCCATTCGATTTCCATCCAATAATTATGAAATAATATGATATTAGATGACAATGCAAGCCAAGCTATGCATAAACTGATTCATTTTTAAATCTTCTAAAACGAGAACTGGTTTTACAACTTGTCCAGCATTCAGTAAGTAAAAGCAGGCAGAAAATATGTTCTTACACTAAATTTTTTACACTAAATAATATCATGAAAATGTACTGATCAAGCTCAGTAGTGAGTCCCAAATTGTGCGGTTGAAAATATCGGCTTGAGCTCAGTACTCAAAATTGCTTAGCTAGAGGCCAAATTTGAGTACTTAAAGTTGCTTAAAATTTGAGTACTTAAAATTAGACGATTTTTAGAAAAAAATTTTAACATATAAATCTATTTTATCATTGGTTTGGACTGGACTCATAAATATTTTTAGATATCTTACTTTAAATGTAAATCTTTAAGTTTCAGGACCCTAGTGATAACAGTATATCTTGTACTGATAGGTTACCCTGTTGAAATATTCGAATATTATTATTATTATTATGCTTAGCAATTGCTTAGCTTGTTATACTTGAAGATTTATTTCTTAGAATACTATCTCGCAGGTTTTTGTACAACAAATGTAAATGGTATCTTGCATACAAAAGTGTGCCGGAGTACTAATATCAATTGCTTGTAAGAAAAAATGTGTGTATAGTGACGACATAAATTGCTCCTTCGTACATTGTTTCCCTGTGATGTTATAGAGCAGCCTATTTTTTCATCAAATACTTCCGTGTCAGCAATTACTTCCGTGTCGGCAATTACTTGCGTGAAAAACTTCGAGGCTCTGTATCTGTATGTGAGTGCAGCAAAAAGCAGCAACCAGACATTCTTTCCACAAATGTTTTGCAATAGATGCGATAAACTCAGTCGAAGCTCTCAACAAATCGTATTATATGTAAGTGATATAATCATCTGAAGCCTAATAAAAACAAAGTTCGGAAAACTTGGCCTAAATAGAAAAATATCAACATGAATCAGACAACGTGTGAATTTACGAAATATTACAAGACGATTGTGCCAATATTGCTCAGCTTAACAACAGTTCTGTCACCCGCTCTGAACATTTTGGTCTGCATAACCATTCTGGGGACACGAAAGTTGCATTCGACAGGAAACGTACTGATATTCAACCTGGCAGTCAGCGACGCCATGATCGCCTCACTTTTAGGCCCATTGGAAATCAGATACATTGTCGATTTCCCAAAATGGCCACTGAAAGCTGCTGGAACTTACGTTTTGAATTCAGCCTGGTTATTCTCGTTGGTGTCCCCGTTTGTGATTGTGTCTGTTATAACAGTGGAGCGATACAGAACAATAAAATCATTCACGATCACGCCTAGAGAGTTGACAAGGCAGTTTGTGGTTTGTACAAGTGGTTGTATCTGGCTGTATAGCATTATTGCCGTTGCAGTAATGACTGGTAATTTTACTACTCCGAAAGGCGACGCTTACGAGTGGAATGTGCCTTATTCGCTCTACTACCCATTTCTGGCAGTCCACATTGCTGTCCCGCTGCTGCTCGTCTCTGTGCTGTACCACAGAATTTACAGGTATTTTTTTGAAAGGTCTTCTTGAAAGATTATGGGATCATTCTTAAGGGGGGAGCCATTTTTACCCCATTTTGAAGGAAATTCTTCAGGAATTCTATGCTGTGATCAATTGCTATTGGTTGTTGTCAAGGAATGAATGATTTTAGAATGTAATGGCTCATGGCTCCCCTTGGAAGCCTCTGGCCACCCCCTGTCCATAAACTGCATATGTAGCAGAAAACTACCTGCACCTTAGCTTGGCTTCTTATTTGTGCGATGGAGGGAGTGCTTAAATACACCAGCCTCTCACCATGACATTGAGCAATTTATTTCAAATAGACGACACCACAAAGTATTCCCCTTAGCAACGCATAGCAACCAAAACATAGCACTGCAGTTTGACTGCAGCTTAGGTTGTAACAAGTGCGGTTGCTATGCGTTTCTAAGGGGCATTTTTGTGAAGGGAATGAAGGTTTGCATGATTACTTCCAAAAGTAGGTGGCAAGATAGTGTGATGAACACCAGAGGTAGTTTAGGGGGTAAGGTAGCCAATTATCTAAGACCCCACCAATTATTTGACTAAAACATGTCTCAAAATATACCCTGGAAACCAGACCCTTGAGTGAGAGGAGTGGGGTTGAAATGAGACTGGGGAAAGATGGTGGTTTCTAAATCTTTCCCCACTCTCATATCGACTTCACCCTCGTTTCTCCTCAATCGAGGCTCTGCTTCCCAGGGTACCCAATCTAGAGGAAAATGGAAGATATTGTTTCATCAATCATCAGTTCAATATGAACTTTTTCTCTTCAAAGACTATCCAAACGAACATCCCCAGCAACAACAGACGCGGAAAATTCAACGACTTCTCAAGTTGCAACACTAGTATCGAAAAGAGAGCTGAAACTCGCAAAGACCTTGGGTTTCGTGATTGGTTTGTTGTTCATTGTCTGGCTTCCAGTGCTGGTCATCGAGTTATTTTACGGCCTCCTTTCGCACTCGTGTCAGATCGAGGCAGCTGGTCCCGTCAGTGTGTGGCTGTCAGCCAGTAATGGTGTCATGAACCCACTCATCTACTTTTACAGGAATCCCGTTATGAGAAATCAAGCCAAAAAGGTATTAAAATGCAAACAGTATCGATACCAAATACACATGTAATTCCAATAATACGATAATATTCATATTCATCTCTCAGTATATATAATTCATTAGACTGTGCTAGTAATTAATTAACTTATCAGTATTTACACAAGATTATTCCTAGAAGGAGAATTTCTTTCGATAATGTTTATTCAGGCGAGCTCATCGCTTCGTCTTCATTATGGGCATATTTTTTTGACACATTAGGTATATATTAGGGCCGAGAATTGAAATTCAAAATTATTAGGTTTTCAATCGTTCCGTTGTCATTGGTAGGTTATTGTTGTTTCATCTATTATATTTTTAATGCTCTTGTATCCTTTTTAGCATTTATAGTACCCATCAACCTTGGCCAGTATGTATTTTAGCTTTTAGGGTCTAAAATCCAACTTTAAGCTTTCGGGAAAAACTTTGAAAGATCTCCTTAATGTATGTTAATTTATGTGTTATTATACTTCCGTTTGCACATAGGGCAATATAATTGATCTGAATAAAACATGAGTCAACTCTGATCGAGTGGCCCGCTTTCTCGCTTTTCCCTTCAATTGCTACTCTGAAGTTTAAGCTCCAAAGCAGTAGCCAAGGCCATACACAGACAATTGTTTGGCGAGGGGGGCAAAAACCCTTGCGAAGAGCTTTTTGGGGAGATTCTCTATAGAGAAGTATATTGTTTTAGTACATTCTGGAGGGTAACAGCCTTCCTTGCCCCTCTGCGTACAGCCATGACATTACCAGTCAAATTTCCAGTTGAAGGGTTCGAGTGGTTATTCCTCGAGGGGGGATTATTCAAGGAGGCATTTATTCGATACTTTACGGCTTACATCGATATACTCAACTATCATGAACTGACCTTGAAAAACCAAATACATCTCTTGATTGCAAATAAGTGCCTTTACAGCTGGGTGGAAATGTTGACGAATAACCAGACCAAAAGCTTGTTTTGAAACGATGTGCGTTGAATTGATCCGTTTACATGAATTACATTCTGACAGGCTGGTTTCCAGAATATCCGCATTTCGAGGTATTAGCAAGGCTATGAGGCTGCTTTTCATAATTTTCATCCAGATTTAATTCATTTCATCCGGGCTGATAAAAGCGGTTGTTCAGCATTTTGTTGCAGAGGATAAAGAATAGAAGCTTGCACTGTGATCATTCATTAACAATCTTCCAATTTTGTCTGTCTTTTTGGCCTACTTTTCTACACAATTTGTCAACCAAAAAGGAATACACATTTGACAAACCACTTTAAATCAAAAATTGCCTTGAAAAATCTTGTTTTCCAATGTGGTGATAAATGTTGCATGCGTTTGATCGCTTCAGCCCACATTATATTTCTAGCAGATTCACATTTCTCAGGGCTCCCGATATGGGTTGTTGTCCACACATTCAGGCACAACATTTTGACTTTTCGCCGATTCACTTGCTGTAAAATTGGATTTTCGCGCTTGATTCATCTTAATTCTTCATCATAGTTCATGAAATCACGCGTTAAAAATCAGATTTCATGATTTCATTCACTAAAAAATACCTAAAACGCATCACGTAAAAATTTTGGGGTCCCTGATGATTTACCTGAAAATAGTGAATAGAACAGGAAATATAAATGCTGCATTATATACATCCATTTTCTAGTTGCTTCCTTGTAAGGGGATATTTGGCGTTCAATAGGCATTTATGAACTTGGCTCTGTGTAGTCGTCCTTTATGCATGCTAATGATACAAAATGTACCTGAAAACGATACCGTTGTTGGATGTTTTCTTACCCCAAACCTCCTCTTGTGTCTGACTTCCATTTGACCCCCTTATCCATGGCAGAGTCCGCATCCCAATTCAAAGAAACGACACACACCTCAACACTGTCATGAAAAATTGACTGAGTGTTATTTAGAATGACCGTTGTTCTTGTGGCTCTCTCCATTTCCGTTGCTGAAGTGGCCTCCATCACAGTCGTACGACTCTTGCTCCTTCAAAGCCCTTCTGATGAGTTTGTCTAGTGACATGTTGAATGATTCAATCTCGTTCTGGATTTGTTGAACTGTTTCACAAGTCTCTTTCACGTGTCTCTGCTTCTGTTGCAGAAGGCTGTCGTCGTAAAATGGAGAATGCTTTAGCTTATGCATTGCTGAAAGAAAAATGATTATTTTCTCATGATTTGCACAAGGAAATTCTTGCAAAATATTATCTCACAGAGTATTGACTTTAAGATGGTGTAACCAAGGAAGTTTTGCATCTGACACTCATCAGAGTGGTACGTCAGAAAGAGAACGAACATGAAACCTAAAAAATCTATATACCCAGAGGCTGATCGAAATAAGCCTGTTGGAAAATCAGAAATTTAAGAGTCTGTCTACATCAAAACCATGGATCTCATATTCTGTAGACTGAAAGATATTGCTTTCCTTCTAGGACTCTTTCGACAACCGTTTACTTTTCTCCTCACTCGACTTCCAGTGATGGTTGGCTGTTTTCACTTGACCAATCAAAATCATCCCCCTTCTTTCTGATTGACTTATTTCGATCCATCTCTGAGCATGATTCTTCATTAGTTTTTATTCCGTTCTCTTTCTGACGCACTACACTGATGAGTATCACACACCTTAGTAGTTTTAGTAGTTATTATGCTTCACTATGTGTTCGATTTTCCTCGAGGTCATAAATGCATAATTTCCAAACTTACCCTTTTTATTAACTGCATTCTTCAAATGTCTATCCTTTGCGAATCCAGTCAGAATAAGGAAAACAATGAGCGAGCCAGCTCCGACTAGAAAGAACTGAATTCCTTTTGATCGGATGTCTAAAATACTGGATGACTTCTCGGACACTTGGTTTCCAAACTTTTGCGGCTAAAAAAGAAAAATGAAAGCGAGTGAGGAGACAATTGGTGGATTTGTTATAAAGGACCACGGGTAATACTACAGAGGACAAACTCAGGCTGAGGTATTACACCAAGGGAACTTCATTTTTCTTTGGGGGGGGGGGTCAGCTTTAGTAAAAGGGGATCTAATAGGCACTTTTGTTATAAAGAATATGATACAAATATTGTTTCTTTCTTTACAACGCAATAGGTATTCCAAAGCACAGTGCTTTAGGGAATAACATATAAACAAAGTAAGTAGATTTTTTGTATTACCCAATAGAAGAGGATCTAACTTCAGTTGGTACAGTGGAATTACGTATCAAACTCTGAAGGGAGCCAGAAAACTGCTCGTTACATCGGGAGTTAGTTATACGGAGAGAATTATTACACAGGGTTAATCCAACATACCAGACATTTATTTTGTTATACCAGGGTTCGTTATATCGAGATTTCACTGTACATGACCAAATATCTTCAAAATAGTTCATGCTTATTTCTATCAATGTTATTGAGCACATATTGTTGTTTTTACTCTCAATCATCCCAAGTTCATCGGATAAACTTCAAAAGAATATAAATGGACAGCAATAGCAATTGTTAAGGATTGTTTAGATGTTCTGCTGCCATGTATTACGAAAATTATAAAGTTATCACTACAGACTGGAAATTTTCCATCAAATTGGAAATGTTCTCTTGTAATTCCACTCTTGAAGAAACTTGATCTTGATCTTATTTTTAAAAGTTATAGACCAGTTAGTAATTTACCATTCATTTCTAAGGTGGTGGAGTCTGCTGCAGTGAAACAATATAGAGAATATTTAGAAACGAATGACCAAATGCCTAAAAGAAATGCGGCTTACAGAGAATACCACAGTACTGAGACCATTTTGACTAGAGTACACTCAGATATCTTAAAAAATATGGACAACCAGAGGGTGTCTTTGTTGGTTCTGCTTGATTTAAGTGCTGCTTTTGATACCTTGGACGTGAATATATTGCAGCAAATCTTTCAACATAAATTCAAGATCAGTGGTCATGTCAGTCAATGGTTTCAGTCATATCTTACAAACAGGAAGCAAAGGATTTTGATTAAAGATGTGCTGTCAGATGAATTCGATGTCAAGTATGGTGTGCCACAGGGAAGCTGTGCAGGGCCAGTGATATTTCTATCTTATCTGTCATCGTTATATGATCTTATTGCCCAGTATGATGTTAATGTAGGGGGATTTGCAGATGATAATCAACTCTATATATCTTTCAAGCCCAACAGTGAAAGTGGAATTGAGGCATTAAATGAAATCACTAATTGTATTGCTGCAGTAAGAAAGTGGATGCTACAACATAAATTAAAAATCAATGATGAAAAAACTGAGCTCATCATTATTGGTGGCTGTAAACAGTTGCCAAAAGTTTCATTAGACAGCATACAAGTAGGTGAATGCACTGTTTCTCCAGTACAGAAAGTAAGGAATCTTGGTGTCATCTTTGATGAAAACTTGTCGATGAAAGATCATGTCAGTAATGTCTGTAAAAAAGGATTCTACCAACTGTATAGACTACGGCAAGTCAGGAAATACTTCAACCGTAACACCTTTGAAGGTTTAGTTCACGCTTTTGTGACATCACATATTGACTATGGAAATGCCATGTTATTTGGACTGCCTGATGTCACGATTAAAAAACTAGAGAGACTCCAAAACGCAGCAGCTAGATTGATTTTAAACAAGAGTCGGAGAGATAGTGCCACAAAAATGTTGAAAGAATTACACTGGCTACCTATCAGGTATAGGATCTTGTACAAACTTTCATTACTGGTGTTTAAATGCATGAACAATATTGGACCAGCTTATTTAAAGGAGTTATTGATCAGTAAAAAAGCCACAAGAACTCTTCGATCAACAGAGCTATCCCTACTTGGTATTCCAAGGGTTAAAACTGAGACTTTTGGGAAGAGATCATTTGAATATGCTGCACCTCACACATGGAACACTTTGCCTCTCCATATCAGACAATCTAAGGACATAAGTATTTTTAAGAAGGCATTAAAAACTCATTTTTTTGGACAAGCATTTAAGTTTTAAATATCTTTTTTTTTTTCATTGTAGGTACTTTAATTTTTAGAAAGATTTTGTAATTCTAAGTTATTTTGATTATTTTTGACTTGATGTATGCTTTACTTCTATTACTTGTATTTATAAATTGTATGCGCCGCAGAGTATTTTATAATAAAGGGGCGCATTATAAAATCAATTATGTATCATGTATGTATTAAGAAGCTGTTTGACAAAATTAGAAAATATCGTTTTTAGATAGGAAATACTTATCGTGCTTTTCATCTTGTACACGGCGTCCCTCGTATCTAATATAGTCACAAATTATGTAAACTAAACATGAAGTTAAAACGCTTTTGGCATATTTCGATTTTCTGCACCATCCTCAAGTTCTGTGTTAATCAAAGACAGTTATTTTGGCCAATACTACAGAAGCAACAGATACAAAGAGCACCAGGGTCTTAATGTATTAATACTTTAAAGAGATATACCTTAAATGGAACTATTGATGAGGACATCTTTCTGAAAAGTGTGTCTTTATAAACCTCTGGATACAGCCTGAAGCACTCTTCCAGCCATAGGCCTTCATTCTTCAGGATGATTCCATATGTGAAGACGTATTCAATGATGTCTGCTAACAGAAACTTTTCGAAATTCTTCTGATAATGTCCGGCTATGTAACTGTCTAAAAGAACACCATCTGTCTGTCGGTATTGTAGAGATGTTGCAAGTTCTTCAACGCCAGACATTGCTGGAATAAAGCGAAAAGAAAAAATAACGAGGCAGAACTGCTAGAAAACTCAGAATTCATTCACGCTTATATTGACCTAGCCTCCTTTTTGTTTAGCAGAAGAAGTCCATTTTTCCACTAAGAATCTTCCAGCGATCTATTCTGGCCGTTTCAATGGACTGCTTGTTGGTGATTGGTTGCTTTTTTGGTCTAATAATACATAAACATCAATCATTCACCTCTTTTCTGATAAGCCCATTTCAATCCACCTAGATATGAATTCGTCAGGTTTGTTTCGCTTACTCCGATGAGGTTAAGAGGAACACCTTAAATACTTTATTATGTTTCACTTCGTTTCTGATTAATGGCGAAGTCACCAAGCAAGTAGGAATTGTCAACTCATTTGATGGAATAAAAATTGATCAAACTGAAGACATTTCTAAGAAAATTCAGTTAAAATACCCACAGTCATTTATCTGGACCTTTTGAAAAAGTTTAGAATGAGACTATTGAAAACTGACATATCTAGATCTCTACAGCTTTAGAGTTTCTTTTTATTCTGTATTCATCCAAGAGAGATTTATTCAAGTATTGTGTAATAATTGTTAGCAAGCAAACCTATGTATTTACAATGTAATTATGCATGAAAACATAAGTGCTAAAACAATGCTGCAGATTTCGATTAGATGGGCATAACAAGAATAAAAACAAGGTCAGTAATTAATAATAAATCAGAATCGTTTCTACTTACGAACACTAATGGCGTTTTTCTTTGTTGCTATGTATGATTCCTTGCTATTCTTCATCACAGAAACCTAGTAAAGATAATTGACTATATATCACAGTAACATTTCAAAACAACAAATATATCAAATAGAATCAATTATAGGATGTATTTTGGCTGGATAGTAGACCTCTTTCACATTTGTGTTAGGTTTATTCAAATCTATCTTTATACAGCGTTAGCCTCGACATGATGTGCAACTAATTCCCAGGAGCATGCATTGATCTTGAATTCTCAAAGCTTTTCAATGCATTCCTAAAACCGATGCCTGCTTTGGGATTTCACTACACATCATGCCGAGGCTAACGCTGAGCTGCGATGAATGTGAAAGGGGTCTGTTGGGAAACCCTAAGGGCAACCCAGTCCGATGTGATTGGCATCCAATGAAGCTGCAATGGTTTTCTTACACGATTTGTTACGATATTGAAATGATTTTCATAATATAACGAAAGATTTTTAAACTACCTTTGAGACGAATTCAAAACGATTTGTTACATTTGTGAAACAATTGGCAAAAGATGGTAGTTAATATTTTTAGATATAAGCGACGATTTCGAAGCAATATGGTTGTGAAAAATCTTGTTACATCTTGCTATCATTGTAAGGATTTGACAAAGCAAATTCTGAAAGAAGAGAACGACTCCTAAAAATCAAAACAGAAAATATTGAACTTACAGTTGAGCCTGCCAATGAAATCTGGTTGGATAAAACCGCGGTAATAAGACCGGTCGTGATGGAAGCAGTGAACATGGAGAGAATGATTGTTCCAAACAGAATCCATATCATTGCGAGAAAACGACCACCAACTGATTTAGGGCATAAATCCCCATACCTGTTGATAATGAAATCTTTGATGAAAAATTTACAGAAAATATCCAAAGACTAAAGCACCGTGTTGTACACTCTTTTTTATAAGAATAATTTCATAAGAACAAGGGCCTCAAATTTTGCCAAAATGTAGGAACGAACTGAGTTTGACCATTTGTAGCTAAATATAAGGTTTTCAGGAACTAGCCATCTGAGAAATAGTAAGAAAACAAGCAGATTGACAGCAAACTGGTATAAAAGACAAGTGAGTGAAAATTTGCAACAATTAGCAGAACTGGTAACAAAAATAGGCCTTTTCCAAATCATCATAAAAGTAAGAACAATTTTTAAGATAATTTTAGGCTGAAAACAGAAGAATATTCAAGAACAGCCAGCTTCAAAGCAATTTCACTGGTTCTTATAAAAAAGCGTACATCAAAATGGGATGGTAACCATTGAGTAAGTAAGTAATTGATATTTAGCCTGCCCTATACCTTAATTCCAGCTGGGGTAAGGGGCCACTAGTTTAACATCCCTTCTAAAGGACGGTGGAGTGAGTTCTTTACTTAAAACCTCGAAGGTCACTCACCCAGATGTTGACCTTACACGACCGAGCTTAACTGCAAGATGCACGTAGCAAAGCGCTGCAGCTACTCGACCAATCACCCCTTCACAGGCCCGGTGGAAGCTTTCCAGAGTTGGTCCGCTTCAAGCTAAACTTGTGGAGCCAAGGGGCATACCCCATGAAAATTTAGAAATTTAGGCTCTAACAGATGCCATTTGGTGATTTTTTAGAAATTAATAAACGCAAAAATGAACCGAAAGCTACCGTAAAAATCTCATGTTTTAAAAGCAATATCTTTTGACAAAAGGAGTTTTTTGGCCCAAAAGTTGGTTCGGCCAACGCCGCACCAACCGGACCGGTTCCGCCGGGCCTGCTTCAGTGGGGTAATAATGTAGTTCTCGTACTCACCCTACGGTTGTCAGGGTGACTATTGCCCAATAGAATCCATCCCACAGGCCTGTTATGATTTTCAAAGGTAACATGAAACTTCTTTTCTTGCTTTTAGACGTTTCAAACTTGGCATCAGAGCAGCTTGTTGTATTTCGAACAATTTCCTGTAAAAAAAGTTGAATAAGTTGAGTTTCTAAATTCATTTGAATCAAACGGGATATTGTGATATGGGATGAGGATTTCTCATTATCAAATGCATCCCCCTTCGGAACCCTCTCCACAGCCGAGAAGTTAAACGCAACATTTAGGGATGAGATACTTCAGTGAGTTGAGCAACCAGAATGAGTCGAAGGGTAAAAAAACCCTGTCTATCCAAGAAAGGATTTTAGGTTTTCTTATGACGAGATACAAAAATACGCAAAAGAAATGAACGTCGTCTGAAATGAACTTCTGATAGACTTACCATCAGCCAGAAACCTGTCCCAAAAACCAATGCAGAAACCAGGACAACCACGAGAACAGGCCATGAGGTCAGGAAAGAATTTATCAATGCATGCTGGGCAGAATTCTCTTTGCCATAGAAAAACGCAATGCCAGGCGATTCAACTGTAAGGGAGGTGGTAAGGAATTATACATCATACAGCAGTAAAATCAGAGAGCTTTCACATCAAAAAGTTAAGAACATCTTAAGAACACCAGGCCTTAATTTGACTAATATCAAGTACATTTGATAGTACATGTACATTGACATTAGATATTATCATGGCCGAGCAAGGATGTAGGAGCCCAAGATTTTGCAAAAAACCAGGGCCCTATTTACTTTCAGATATCCTCTTCCTTAATGGAAAAAGTGACCCTTCAAGTGTCGTGCTCCCCATGTTTGAAATGCTTTCTACACCCCTTTGGCCCAGAGAGGGCATTACATTAACCAGAGCAAACATTAACCTGGGTTACATTTGCTTCGGAAATGATACTGTAAAGTATTTACTTTCGAAAGAAGAAGTTAATGTTCACGTTAGGCCCAAAAATTGGTGTGAGGCTGTCCCAGTTTTAGGAAAACAGGTTTTTCTGAACTGAAATATCAAGAGCATGCACCATTTACAACCATGAACATATAAAGTACTTTTCATGCTTAATTTTTGAAACTCTGAGAACATTTTTAGGAAGCCAGGTTTTACTGTAGATGAGGCTTTTACATCATTGATAGAATTATGAATACATCAAGAACCTAATAAGGCTTATTTTTTGAGTGTCTGGGAACATTTGATAGTTTTCTCGATCTTATGTTCTCATAAAAAACGTGCAGCATGGCTGAATATTTGACCAGCCGATGACAAAAGACTTAAGTCTATCTCGCTCTATACCTCTAAAAAACTCTCTTAGAAATTTGCTCACTGTTACATAACAATCTTCAGAGTCTTTCCACAAGAGCTTGTCATTCATGTAAACTTGTGAAATATATTTATCAAAATATGACAAATCATACATTATTCAACCCTAACCTGCAATTTAGCATTAATATTCAGAAATCTTTGAAATGCAATGAATTATTAAGTCAAGGTCTGAAAGAGCAAGAGAAATCTGAAGCATCGTAAAACATTTGCTGACTGAAATCTTTAAAAATGGCCTACTTTGAATTGTCATTTCTTTTAAATCACTTTTAGACAACTTTTATATTTTTCTAATAAATTGGAGGCTTGTTATGGTGTCATTTGTGTTAAGCTATTTAGCATTGTTCTCGCTGACTGGTGGCGTATAGAGCAAGTCTTGCTTTACAAGTCCTTGTTTCCCGTTTTCTGATATACTGACGTCACTACCCAATAAAATTGGTCGGAGTGAGCACAGGGAAACATGGACGTGTCGAACAATTCTAGCATAGAGCCTTACGTGAAAGATGGTGAAAATTCAGCTGACTTCGTTATGATGAAACCCAAGGACAAATTTTGGCAGAATATTATCTTGGTGGGACAGAAGAGAGTATACATAGGTGGATCAGTGGATAGGCCAGGGTAGCCAGGTGGTGTTCGCACTCAATCGCCACCCAAGCCATCCCAAATAATCAAATATAAAATAAGGAGGGTCCTTTTTGTCAAGCTAACAACTTAGCAAGAAGAACTGTTGGAAACATATTACAAATTTTGTCAGCTAACTTGTGAGAAAATACCTTTATATTTCCCCCTGATTTGCTGCAGTTACTAGATTGTGCGGTTAGTCAAATTACTGTTTTCTTTCATCAGCCCAGCTAAACTCTCTAAAGATATTCCAAACTCAAAGACACAATAAATTTCGTTAAAGATTTCTTACCCAGCGAGATGAAGGGTTGTCCAAGAATATACTTCTTCTTATCATTCCCATAAGCAGGCAGAAATACGTCACTAGAACTGTTTTTAACGACTTCTTGAAAGTTGCCTAGTTCGTCGATGAGCTCGGTGTAGTTGATGGTTGTTTTGAACTTACAGCAGGAGTGAACCATGTCCTTGAGGACCTCGTGGAAGACGCCCTTCATCAGCCCGTCGGAGGAGTTGTAGATGTACGGAGGGATGTTCACCCACGATACGTTCAGGCTGGAGGGGCACCGGATGCGCATGTTGAGTAGCTGGAATCAAAGAACAGAGAGGATGGTTCATGACTTTTAAACGAGCAATTATAACTACCTGTTGCTCCTTGTGATAACATGATTAGCGTTCACAGATAAGTAAGAAGGTTCTAAAGAGTTGCTGATTCAATTTCCAGATAAACAGCACTCAATACAAAACAGTAGGGCGATGAATATATTTATTAGCAGTGAAAAGAGAAGAATTCATACTCGTTCATCTCTACTAGCCTGTTTCGTAATTGGTCATTCGTAGGTAGAAATACTAATACTGATAATCAAAGTTTTGTTCTCTTCCTGACGTCTACTCTGATGAGTGTCAGATGCAAAGCTTTAGTAGTTACTACTATGTTTCACTGTGTTTCTGATTATCCTCGCCAGCCTCAAGTTCTGCACCAACTATCGATCAAAGACTAATGCTAATAAGTAAATCTCCTGGCAAGTGAGCAACCACGAAGCAGGCTTGTAGAGATGAACAAGTATTTTCCTATCTCTTTTCTGCTAACACGTGTAAGAGGTTTCTTACGTATGCATGGACTGTGGATAATTGTAAGCAGTTCTGAGGATCTGGGAGACTCTAAACATAGGTAGTTGATACCTCCTACAATGTGGCACATTTCAGGAACTTGAATCACAAAATTTTTGGGTAGAGCTTGTTACATATTAAAAGTAGCTCCAGCGAAGGATCCTTGACCTTGGAAGATACTGATTAGATTTCTAGGTGAATGAAAGCTTCCAACCTCCCGATCATTGGTGCTGTTTATTAAATTATCCATATGCGTCAGTGGGTCGGTTGAGCAAAGACACCGCCTTAAACAAGGTTTATATGCAAACCTGCCAATTCATATCATTCAGTATTATAAGTTAGGCCCATAGAATATGACGCGTTTTTTGATAAAACCATAAATTTCATAATCAGATTCTGTGTTTTTGAATTGCAAGTTTCTAAGATCATAAGTAAGACGAGTGAAGAGGTACGGTGAAATAATAGGAGGGGGGGAATCTACAATGCCTACTCTCATTTCGCCCCCTTTCTTTTTTTGAGGCCTTGGTATCCATGCCGATGATGACGTTAGATTAGAATGTTATGATATTATAATATAAGATGTAGGAAATGAACTGGAGATCAAACATATGTTGTTTATCATAATATAAACACAAACCAAAAATTCAATTGAAGATTTACAGGAATATTCTCATTTACTGATAAGTAACGGGTGGCGTGATTGGGTTATTGGAAAATATTGCTTTGGAGTTATTACTTTTAGCTCCAATACACGTTCGGATGGAAATGTGGATTTGATTGAAAAATAATTCCTTTCAAAAAATATTGAATGCTGGTATCAATACAAAACTATTGTAAGGAGTTGATTAATAAGAGAATATCAAAGACCTAACCAAAAAACATTCGGTTTATAAATTCAAGAAATATATTGATTTCATTGATAGACCGGGTGCCCCACAAAAACATCACACGTTTGATGGTTCGTTGAGAAAAGAAAAACATGAAAATGTTACACAAATACATAATCAGCCGTGACATAAAACAACCTATGTAAGACAAGCAAAGTCTCAAGCATCAATCAAGGTACAAAGAATGCAAACCTCACTTTGTGGAGCAAAAAAAGAACCAACTATAAATCAGCAATACTAACTATTAATCGATCAGTCTCTGGATGGTACAAAACTTCAATTATAACTCTGGCTATTTTAACTATTAATCATTAGAAATTCTATTGACATGAAAAGTTGCCGACCCTTCACTGAAAACGATGCTTTTAAAATGCCAACCATACATAGAAAGGCAAGGAAAATAAAAAATTAACAAAACTATCAACTATCTATGTGCCAAAAGTAAACATGAAAAACGCGATACTTCAATTTGCAACAAAAATAAATACCATCTATACTACAGGCAAGTAAAAAAATCAACTTTTAAACTGCAAAATTTACAATGAGTGATTTGAAATCTCTTTGAAATACAAAAAGAGAACGAACAAACCAACAAATGCGAACCCTGCAAATTCCAATAAAGTTCTTCAACCTATACATTTGCGAGGCAAAAAAACCAAATTTTAAACAGCAATATAAACTATAAAAAATTGAGTGACAAAAACAAGAAATAAATTTTTAAAAACGAGTCATAAAAATGCTAAGTACGAATCAAAAAATGCCAACCTTTGGATATCAACTACTAACGACCAGAATTATCAAAAACATCAAAAATACAAACTTTAATCTTGCAAAGAAATTCGTAAAAAAGACCCATGAATTGTGAATCAACATTTAAATACTAATATCTTGGCAGCAGAATACTGTATCAATAGTTTGAAATGAAAAAAATAATAAAAACATGAAATCAAATACAAACCTTGAACTTGAACCTGTAGAAACTTTAAAGTCAACCACTAGATGACATCGGGTAAAGAGAAATTTCGCTGCCTGATATATTATTTATATTTGGTTAGGAAAACAAGATACAGTTATGCAAGAAAATTTGCATGTGAAAATCTTGTTGAACCCATAAACAGAAAATGCATAATTTATTGAACTGGTATTTTAAGAGACACTCGACGCAGTCAAAGTCCTAATTGCGGCTCTGGCTTTTATATCTGACATATTGGTATATGAACCACTAAGCTAACCCTGAATAGAGTCACTAGAAGGCAGGTCCTCAACAAAACCCAGACCTTGAGTTTGAATCAGCCTTACCTAGTTAACTGACGTGGACACTGGGTAATGTGAGGGATCGTTCATAAATTATAGTGACGATTTTTTAAGGGATTTGAATCGTTTCACATGAGTTTAGTTTTCATTGAAAAGCGAAGCAATATTGCTGTAAATTGTTTCCGGATCAGGTAGATCGTATTCTTATAGTTGCAAGTTGTTCCTTATCGTTGCAAATCGTATCCTTATCGTTGCAAATCGTATCCTTATCGCTGCAAATCGTATCCTTATCGCTGCAAATTGTATCCTTATCGTTGTAAATCGTATTCTTATCGTTGCAAGTCGTATCCTTATCGTTGCAAATCGTATCCTTATCGTTGCAAATCGTATCCTTATCGCTGCAAATCGTTTCATAATCGTAGCAAATCGTTTCATAATCATTGCAAATTGTTTCCTAATCGTTGCAAATTGTTTCCTAATCATTGCAAATTGTTTCCTAATCGTTGCAAATTTTTTCCTAATCGTTTCAAATTGTTTCCTAATCGTTGCAAATTGTTTCCTAATCGTTGCAAATTGTTTCATAATCGTTGCAAAATGTACCGTAATCGTTGAAAATTGTTCCATAATCATTGCAAATTGGTTTATAATCTTTGCAAACTGTTTTAAATTGTTGCGAATTGCCTGCTATTAGTCGTCGCAAATTGTTTCAAAAACGTAGCATATCGTTATATATTCATTGCAAAATTGTTTAACAATCGTTGCAAATTGTTTCACAATCGTTGCAAATTGTTTCATAATCGTTGCAAAATGTACCGTAATCGTTGAAAATTGTTCCATAATCATTGCAAATTGGTTTATAATCTTTGCAAACTGTTTTAAATTGTTGCGAATTGCCTGCTATTAGTCGTTGCAAATTGTTTCATAATCGTTGCAAATTGTTTCCTAATCGTTGCAAATTGTTTCATATGCATTGCAAAATTGTTTCACAATCGTTGCAAATTGTTTCACAATCGTTGCAGATTGTTTCATAATCGTTGCAAAATGTACCGTAATTGTTGAAAATTGTTCCATAATCATTGCAAATTGGTTTATAATCTTTGCAAACTGTTTTAGAATTGTTGCGAATCGCCTGCTATTAGTCGTCGCAAATTGTTTCAAAAACGTAGCATATCGTTATATATTCATTGCAAAATTGTTTAACAATCGTTGCAAATTGTTTCACAATCGTTGCAAATTGTTTCATAATCGTAGCAAATCGTTTCATAATCGTTGCAAAATGTACCGTAATTGTTGAAAATTGTTCCATAATCATTGCAAATTGGTTTATAATCTTTGCAAACTGTTTTAGAATTGTTGCGAATCGCCTGCTATTAGTCGTCGCAAATTGTTTCAAAAACGTAGCATATCGTTATATATTCATTGCAAAATTGTTTAACAATCGTTGCAAATCGTTTCACAATCGTTGCAAATTGTTTCATAATCGTTGGAAAATGTACCGTAATCGTTCAAAATTGTTCCATAATCATTGCAAATCGGTTTATAATCTTTGCAAACTGTTTTAAATTGTTGCGAATTGCCTGCTATTAGTTGTTGCAAATTGTTTCATAATCGTTGTAAATTGTTTCCTAATCGTTGCAAATTGTTTCCTAATCGTTGCAAATTGTTTCCTAATCGTTGCAAATTGTTTCATAATCGTTGCAAAATGTACCGTAATCGTTGAAAATTGTTCCATAATCATTGCAAATTGGTTTATAATCTTTGCAAACTGTTTTAGAATTGTTGCGAATTGCCTGCTATTAGTCGTCGCAAATTGTTTCAAAAACGTAGCATATCGTTATATATTCATTGCAAAATTGTTTAACAATCGTTGCAAATTGTTTCACAATCGTTGCAAATCGTTTCACAATCGTTGCAAATTGTTTCATAATCGTAGCAAATCGTTTCATAATCATTGCAAAATTGTTTCACAATCGTTGCAAATTGTTTCACAATCATTGCAAATTGTTTCATAATCGTTGCAAATTGTTTCCTAATCGTTGCAAATTGTTTCCTAATCGTTGCAAATTGTTTCATAATCGTTGCAAAATGTACCGTAATCGTTGAAAATTGTTCCATAATCATTGTAAATTGGTTTATAATCTTTGCAAACTGTTTTAGAATTGTTGCGAATCGCCTGCTATTAGTCGTCGCAAATTGTTTCAAAAACGTAGCATATCGTTATATATTCATTGCAAAATTGTTTAACAATCGTTGCAAATCGTTTCACAATCGTTGCAAATTGTTTCATAATCGTAGCAAATCGTTTCATAATCATTGCAAAATTGTTTCACAATCGTTGCAAATTGTTTCACAATCATTGCAAATTGTTTCATAATCGTAGCAAATCGTTTCATATGCATTGCAAAATTGTTTCACAATCATTGCAAATTGTTTCCTTATCGTTGCAAATTGTTTCCTAATCGTTGCAAATTGTTTCCTAATCGTCGCAAATTGTTTCATAATCATTGCAAATTGGTTTATAATCTTTGCAAACTGTTTTAAATTGTTGCGAATTGCCTGCTATTAGTCGTCGCAAATTGTTTCAAAAACGTAGCATATCGTTATATATTCATTTTAAATTGTTTAACATTCATTGCAAATTGTTTAACAATCGTTGCAAATTGTTTAACAATCGTTGCAAATTGTTTAACAATCGTTGCAAATTGTTTAACAATCGTTGCAAATTGTTTTCTAGTCGTTGCAAATCGTTTCAGAATCAAGCTTCAAGATAGATTGATAAAAAAAATACTAGATAAATGTGAAAATAAATGGGAAAAGGGCATAGGGATAAATCTTGACAAAAATCAGAACATTCTCCATAGCTTTTATTTTGACCCTTCCACAATTTATAATCATTGTTCCAGATGCTTCCTCAAATAACTTTGTACGAAAGTTTTGAGAATGGAATTGTTAATCAAGAAATGCAAACACCAATATTTTAAGCCGCAGCTAAACAAATACATTTCGAAAATTTCTACAAATTTCATAACTACCTGAACTGACCCAAATATTTGATAATTATTGAGCCTGGGTTTTTGAGGTTTTCATTTTGCTGCATTGCTGGCAAAGATAAATAAAAGATCAAAAGCGTCAATAAGATAGAGAGCACAGCCTTGATTACTTGTATTAACAGAGATCTTGAAATTAGCTAGTTGGAATGCTTCAGGAAAATCAAAGTAGAACAATTAAGTGAGCTGTAGAGAAGTTCAAGAGTAGTACACTTTTTTCATAAAGAAATAGGCAAAAACTGAAACCTCTATTGCATTGAGCGAAACAATAAGAAGCCCCAGGGTTCGATGAAATAAATCCAGTAACTTAGCAACTATACTGAAAGTCTTGACCTTGTTTGATCACACGGTTTCATTGTCAAAAGAAACATATTTGGCAAAGGCTTTCTAACATGTTGCACCATCAATTAAAAAGGTTTGGGGTACAGGGAAATGTCTATTCATGTTGTCTGTATGGTCTATCTGTCTCTCTGTTGAAATGTTCTCTATATTCTATTGTTTCGTGTTTTAAACTTACGATTCTGTGTGAATCGTTTTAATGTTAATCATAAAAGATCAAAGCGATACTTGCGCAATATTATGACGTAATGTCCATATCTCAATGACGATCTGGTAATGACCATACTACACTCCATTGGATCGCAACTTTGCGAGTTCATACCACTCATACCTTAGTCATTCTTACGTAGAGTTGGGTAAGGGATAGGTAGAATTCATACTAACGTCTCTATTTATTTCAAGCTTCTAAATAGATAATCGTATGATAATTCGATTCAGCCACGGGGAGAGGTGTTTAATCATAACTTGAGTTGGACTTATTCGAGAAAGGGGGCTTTATGAAACTGACAAAATTGGGGAATACACATTATTGGAGACGCAAGGAGAATATCTTTAATACCTAGAAGTGGAAATTTGAAAATGGTTCAACTTTTTAGATTCTCATCCGGCACTACCGATGCATCGCAGACAAGTGTTTTTATACGCACCATATCTGCCTGCGATCGATCCCAGTCGCATCGCAGATGGATAACAACACTTTCCGGCAGTCGCGATAATAAGGAAAAGTTAGCTTAATATTATACATTACTTAAAAATCCCTTAAAACAGTAAGTAGCTACAGAGCATCAACAAATTTTATTACCAACCTTAAGAAGTTTTCTGTCTATAACTTCTTGATGACAAAAGCATTCTAAACCACTATGCTAGATCCTTGTTAATAATTCATACCAAAAACAGTACTGGGATGATTTCAAGGCAAACCTACCAGATTAACATAAATACTTCCCTTGTTCGACTATTCTCTTGCAGGTGATAAGACGCAAAGCCATACCTCCCAGTAATCAACTGAGGGCTGTGCAGTTTTGTTAAAAGCCTATTACAATTCCATGTCAAAACTTAAGCCTTGGTAAAACGTTCTCACTTGTTAACTAGACAATCACAATCGACGAAAATCGAGCAGCGTGTTGTGGACAGTAAATTGGGAGGTGACAGAACGCTAAAAACGACTTCAATGCATGGACTGCCCGAGGGGGTGGCCAGAAGGGAAAGGGGGAGCTATTAGCACTTTGAGGATGTTGGAAGTATGGACTGTGCGTAGAAGCGCAGGGGAGTTTGGAACGAGTCTTGCGTATTGATTCAATGTTTCCATCATCTTTTCGTTACGCACTGTCAGTTATTATGTTTAGTTATCTGTTGTTGATGGTTCTAAAATTCGCGTAGTCGTGTATAGCATCGCACTAGGTTTACCAACGTTTAATTTGTTAGCTTTGCTCGCTCGAAATTCTTACTCTAGATTATGAAAATATTCCCTGGCCTATAACCATTTGCAATTTTACATTTGAGCCACTGAAGATTGAAAATTGATGTTTCTGATTCTTGACAAAGCATTCACTTGATAAAGTGGATAGTAAACTTGATAAAAACATCAAATATGTGGAAACTTTCTTCAAAATGGGGGGGGGGGCGATGGCTACCTTCAAAAGCTAAACCTCTAACCAACTAACCAAAGATTAGAATGAAGTTGAAGTCGTACAAATTTACAGAAAAGAGGTTGAAATAATTAGCATAATTAGTCCAATCACATACTAGGGGGGTATTTGAGTAAAACATCGAAATCGTTTTTCCGTGAATTTTTCATCAATGCCTACATTACCTAGTGTAGAGTACACGGACTTTTCTTGCTAAATGAAAAAAAACATAATAAATATGCCCGTCTAAAGACATCTGCTCGCATTGAAAATGTCCTATAGCTTTTCTACAACAATGAATTCATAATATTTCTTACGTTTTGCTTTCATAGCCGTCTCTCAATACTGCGAAGTTTCCTTCGAAAAAACAGGTGGCCAAATTGGATTTTTGCATGGTTTCTTGGCATCTTTACCTCGTGTATTTGCTAATTTCATCAACCTCTGAATACAAATATTCGACCCAACTCTGAGTATAACAATGCGATCCGCCTTTGGGGATTAATAATTCTTTAGGCTTAATTTGTTTTCTCTTTCCAACCCTGGCGACTACTGGGAAAGAGTCAGGCAAAAAGCTTTTGTTGTTATCCGAATTTGCTATATTTCCGATTTTCATCACCATCCTGAAGATACGTACAGATCTAAGACTATTTTTCCTCTAAGAGACCGTTACACTAAAGTCCAATGTTTATTCAACGAGCCAGACCGTAGATATGACAACAGAGGAGGGGTTTTTTGCTAACTTTTGGGTACATTCAACATGAGGAACATCTGTGTAGTACTGTGGAGGATGTTCATTACTGTGGAGGATGTTCAGTACTATGGGGGGGGGTATCATTGAGTACTGCGGGGGATATCATTAAGTAGCTACTGTTGAGGATGTTCAGTACTGTAGAGGGGTACCATTTATACTGTGGAGGATATTCAGTACTTTGAATGGAAACCACCAGCACTTTGAGTATCATCTCCACAGTGCTTGAGGTTCCCCCAAACAGTAGTGGATATCCTCCACTAATCATGGTATCCCTCCAGGTTACTCATGGTATCCCCCCCCACAGTACAGATGGTATCACTACAGAGTACTTAACATCCTCCACAGTAATAAATGGTATCAGTCCACACCACAGTATTTTGCATCTTTCACATTACTGACCATCTACCGTAGCACTGCACAGACATACCCTAAGCTGATAGTGATCTACCCCTGGCATATGCGAAATTGTGCCGTTGGCTTGACTCGTGTTTACATGAAAATTGTACCCTTGCCAATATACTCAACGACAATATCCTCATCAACCAAAGTTAGTTAAAAAGAAATGAAATAAATATATCCACAAATAAAATGAAAATATTCTTATAAAAAATTAGAGGAATAGGAATTGACTCAGTACACTCTTTTTTTTTATAAAAATAATTTTATAAGAACACCAGCCTCAAATTTGGCCAAAACTTAAGAACAATCTAAGAACCAACCGAAGCTGATCATTTTTGGATCAAAAAAAAACCACAAGACTGAGAAATAATTACAAAACAAGTAGATTGGCAGCACACAGATAATGTCAGATTGTCAAGAGAGTCAAACTTTGCAAAAATTAACACTACTGATAGCAAAGAAGGCTCCCCAACCATTGTAAAAGTAAGAACAATATAAGAACATTTCAGCCTGAAAATAGAGGAATATTTAAGAACAGCCAGCTTCAAATCAATTTAACTGGTTCCTATAAAAAAAAGAGTGTAATCGAGGCTAGTCTACAATTTCACTCCCCTGTGGGGCAAACACTTTCTACCGCTTCCTTACTGAGCCTTATTGTTGACGCGAAAATTACAGAGTGAATTATTATATTCCAAATCTAGGAATATCTGATTAACAAAATAATCCTAATTAAAATCTTCAAGTTTATCCAACATTAACGAATTCCACAGTAGACTAATAATCATCTAATCTAGTGGTACTAAGGTTTTGCCTTACTGGAAGTTTCTGTGAAGGAGATTAATTGGTACATGAATTAATCTTAATTGAGTAATTTCTAAATCTCAAAATTTCAAAATATTCGCCGTAAACATTTTTCAAATATAAAAAGTAAACAAGTAAATAAGTAAGCAATTAATTTTGTAATAAAAACAAATAACAAATAAAAAGGAAAAAGTAATAAGACGTTTTGAGAAGTATCTTAACTGGAGATTAATGGACACATAAATGTCTTAAGGAAACCCTACATAGTATATTTAAGTTCACAACTTGCCAGTGTGGTGATAACCAGGAGGGCATATTAGGTCTATTGATCACACAGTAATGTTCAAATCTAGGTGCCAATAATTAGTAAAATGATCTTCGTTTGCATTTAACTAATTTAAATTTAACATAAAGTAAGCAAAAATGATAAATAAATCCAGGTTGCCACTAAGTAATCTCATCTCTTGATGAGTGTCGGGGGTTTATTAGCAAAAATAATTGAAATTGAATAATGATCAAATCTAGGTATTACTAATAAGCACAATGATCTTCGTAAACATCTCTAGATAATTTGACATGAAATAACTAAACAGATAATCAAATGAACTTACCTCTTCCATATTGGATGAGCCACTATTAGCCAAAAGTAAACAGCGTGGAAGTATGTTGTATAATTCATAAACTTGTTTGACAGTTGCGTATTTTCAGCCGCACATCAATACCCCCTTCAGGTGCTGTTTATTGATTCCCGTAACAATCTGCAGGTGTACGTCACGAAGGCTTGCGGCCGCTGGCTGGTTGGTGTATGCTTACACGAAGACTTCTTACGCATGCTGGAAATTCACAGAAGGTGGAATAGCAGGACTGTGGATGAGAGTGAGGGACCCAGAAGAATCCTCTTTCAAATAGGAAAGTAAAGAGTGAGGCAAAAGTAAAACTTCAACTATCCACTAGACAACCTAAAATAAGGGCTGTCTCAGTCAGATCCATTGCAGACTTGACTTGGGTCTACAAAAAAAAATTTGGATCTAGCACCATTATTTCTTGGTCTAACAATGTTTTGGCTTTTTCGTTATAGATCTACAAAAAGAAGAGTTTGGTTATGCTGCGAAAATATACCGATGTTTAATTGAGTTTGATACATCTGTTATTATCACTGCTCATAGAACATGTTTTCTCCTGATTCATCACAAGAGTTCGTAGCTGCAAAAGAACGATGTAAAATATTCCCATCCGGTCCGTTACAAAACTGTTTTCATAATGGGTCTTCGTCAAACATCATTGATTTGGTCTGGGTCTACGAACATTTTCTTTGTGTCTACATCTTTTGGGTCTGACTTGGAAACCCAGCTTCAATAAAGACTTTCTCAAAATATCATTTTTTCCCAAACCATGATAGGAAGGGAAAGTTAAATGCGAAGGAGGAAGTTTTTCCGCAAGGACAATAATTTTCTACTCAGTCACTGTCTCCTCCGCATGCAACCCTGCGTTTCAGCTTCCTCCTTCACATTGAAATTTTCCCTCGCAGCAAGGATTTGGCAAAAAAATACTTGTGAGAAACTCTACGTCCAATTTTGCAGGCGAGTTGCTTACGTGAGTGAGTTTCTGTTAAGGATGTTAGCAAGACAAACCTTTTCCACCAAGGCAGCATGCAACACACGACACAAGTAGAACTCAAAGACATGACATCTGATTGTGTACCCAGTTCTCTCTAGACCCACTTCAAATGGCAACTGAAACCAAATCTATCACATTAATTGCATCAACACTCACCAAATGCAGAGACGAACCATTGCAGTTCATTACCAGCTAGGATAGTAAACTTTAGAAGAAGCAGGGTCGAGAAATAAATCAAGATCATTAGTGTGAGATAGTAAGGCCTGAACAGGGCTCGAACCAAAGACCTACACTCAACTAGATTTCTATTCGATCTTGCAAGTGCATGTATTGGATTTGTATGGACCACCAGGAGGCTAATCCTAACCAGCTGATTAAGGATTTAGAAAAGGGGAATTCCCCAGTGTCCAGCAGGTCATGATCAAATCCATCAGTAATCAGTCTGGTTTTTACATAGTGCTGTTGAATGAAGAATCCAGCGTAAATCAGACATTGATTACAGGTGTAGAGATTTCAGCATTGCGGTTAATCTTATCTATTCCGTGGCTGAATGATTTAGTTTGGGAGTTGAAATTTCGGTTCAACTGATGTCTTCAAAGCTCAAAGGTCTAATTAGTGTATTTACTCCTGAGACCGAGCCTGAAAGGGCCGCAAAGCTCTTATAAAAACTGTAATAAGAGGCTTTGTTTTCGATGCAAGTAATTTTGGTTTTTTAAGATTTCCAATTTCCATTCTTACACCGAGAAATCAAAAGCACTGTTAAAGAAATTTGTTCAAAGTTTTCACATCGTCTTCAAAAAACGTTGCAAATTTCTTTTGAAATATTTGAGATGTAAGAATTCACAGCACTGTCAAATCGCTGAAAATCGTCCCATATTTGCTGAAAATCGTCCCATATTCATTGAGATTCGTCCAATATTCACTCACAATCGTCCCATATCCATAGGAATTCGTACCATTTCTGCTGAAAATCGTCCGTCCAATATTAACTGAAATTAACTTAGAACACATCAAATCCCCTCATCTAAGCACTTTCAAAAACAACAACCTACGGGCTGTTTTATGCACCATGCAATAAAGAAACCTTTTGAGTGTCATGAAATAATAGCCTTTTATGGCAAAGGTAAAAACATTTTTCACTGTCATTTTTCAGGTTTTAAAGGTGAGACAAGATCATTTGGTGGTGTGAATATTTCTGACGATTCTCCTAATGGTACTACGCTTTTGTGAAAATATCGAAAAGGCTGAAAATATTTCTTGGTGTTGATCAAAAGAACACAAGGCTTGAATTGACGCGTAGAGAGCCGCTGTAATCCAGGCCTCGGTCTGATTTCGACGGAATATCTTGGATTTTTAGGATTTTGGGTTTTTAAGCCAAAATCAACCCAAGTAAAAACCCAAGATCCTATTATGTGAAGACAGAAGGACTCCCTTCTCATTTCTTCTCACACTTGTCAACTAATTTTGGACCAGCCATCTTGTCACCAATTCCTTGTTTTAAAGTGAGCTCACGAGACCTCGATGTGAAGGGGGTGGTTGATAGGTTAACTGACTCAACTCTAATTGAAACGGCCGGGATTTCACACCTGTCACCCTAGTGTAAGAGGAAAATTTAGCCAGCTCTTAACAATTTTACGACGAATTAGAACGATTCGAAAAACTGTGGTATTTTTGAATGATTTCCAGCGAATGAAGGAGAATTTTTAGAAATTGAAGAACGATTTTCAAAGATTTGGAGCAAATATAAACAGTTTTCATTAATTCAGGACGATTTGCAGCCAATATAAGACGATTTTAAGCGATTTGGGGCGATTCAGAATGAATATAAGACGATTTTAAGCGATTTGGGGCGATTCAGAGTGAATATAAGACGTTTTGGAGTAACTAGAATTAAGCGATATTGCAACGCTTTCAATTCGTTAATTTCAGTGATTTAAGAAACGAATTTGCAACGATACATTTAGGACAGAACTCTAATCATCAGCTTCGACGTTTCCTATCTCAAGATGGTTTTGAAATAGAGTTGATGATTGTTCTTACTTGAATAAATAAGAAAATTGTTTCAGATTGAGAGAGTTACACGCTTTTCAATGGTTTACCAATCTGTTTATTTAGTCGAGGCCATCTGTTTCTTCCGGAGCCGAGCTCGCAGCTGCTGTCGGTTTCTACGAATTAAAATATATTCTCATGATATAAAAATCAAATATAACAATCATAACATGTCTGGGTTTAGAGACTCTTTAATATAATATCACCAATAATAAGTAATGTTATAAAGTTAATATGTAGTATAACTATTCTTGATGAATAACATAACAATATCATTAAGTAACATAACAGTATCTAATGTTGTTACTTAAAATACTCAATATGATTACGCAATAAAACAATGCCTAATAGCTTATAACCATACTTAATAAGAAATATAACTATGCTTGATCAGTGCCATATCAATGCTCAATAAGTAATACAACATTACCTAACAATTTAAATCCATACTTGATAAGTAATATCACAATGCTATATGAAATACAACAAAGCCGGATAAGTATTACAAAAATACTTAATAATTACTATAATAATATTACTTAATAAGTAATACAACACTATTTGATAAGTATCTAGTAATAAGTATCCAGTAGGTGAAGTGAATAAATAGTACAACCATACTAAATAAATGATAAAACAAAAACAATATTTGATATGAGATATAGCAATAAGGCGTGGCCCAAGCATGATAGTTTAGGTAGGGTCGTCTAATTAAAGATGAGGCTCAGCGGGCAGAGTCCCTGGGAAAAATGTTTATTGCAACACCCCTCAGACTCTCAGATAATGTGGGTAAATCCCCTTTTCAACAAGGTTGTGTAAGACCTACCCACTAGCTGTTTATAGAATATTTCATAGGATTTCCAGTAGGTGATATATATAAGTGTATAGTGAAATACTACCATCTACAGTCTTGTACATTACACAAACAATAAACTATACTAGAAAGGGCAATGAAAAATGGGGAAACAATACTTATTGTTGGTTTGTGTGCATTAATGATTTTTTACGGTTGAAAAGCTGAGAAATATCATTTTCCCTTTAGTTTAATCGTTTCATAGGTTGTTCTATCAACATGCAATTTGGCAGTACAAGGTGAGATTTCTCCCAAAACCCTCCCTTTGGAACCTTGCTTATAAAAACAATACTAAATAAGCAATAAGACCATGCTAAGTAATACAACAATATTCAATAAGTAAAAAAAAAATGCCTAATAAATTATTCAACCATCATGCCTAATAAGTAATATAATCTTATTAAATATCGCTTGTTTATTTCATTTCACGCACTCATTTCAAAATAAACTTGTAGATTTTCACACAATCTAGTAAAAATGTCGGTCCCTTTTGACTTTCACTTGATTAAATTATCGACGCAAACGCAATTTCTGTAATAAGCAATTAGTTTAAAGCAAGACAGTACTTAGATCCATCTACTATACATATACTTAAATCTTTGAAATTAACTTGAATTTCCTGTAGCCCGTCAAAGACTTCTATGGTATATGCAGTATACTTTCTTGGGGTGATTTGGCTTATTTTGTAAAGAATTAAAAGGTCTTATAGCAATACCGTCAAAGAAATAAAGATTATTAAGACTGACAATAAATTCTTTAAAATCTGAACCTTAATTGAAGCATTTCGCATTGATTCACTTCTTCCTAGTTTTGATGGCTTGACAAACATTTATTACCAGTTTAATTTAGAACTTTGATTAGATTTCGGATTTTAGTAATGTTTATAAATTGTATGTTAGTATTGTAAATCAATTATGTGTTTTATTGTTTATTAGTATTGTACAATCAACGGCACTTGAAAAGAAGCAGGATTTGGAGATGATTTGTGAGAAAGAAAATGAGTAGAGTAGGACGCTAACCCACAATCTCTCATATGTAAAATGCAATTTTGTAAACATGTCAACTAAATCTGGCATGATTTCTAGCTCAATCTGTTGATTGGCAAGTGAATTACATTGTATTGGGCATTGACATTAGATATTTTATCATACTTTAAACAAAAACTTTGAACAGGACATCATTTGGGTGTGGGTGGTTTAAACCATGCCTAACGTGTGTAAACCATTTTAAATCAATTTATATGTTGAGGCTCTCCCCCACTGCATCCCAAAGATATCGCCACAGCCTGATTGAGGTTAGATACACAAAGAAGACAAAAAAATCCTCAACATACCTGGGGCGATGTTCCGATTTTAGCGAGGTTCTGCAGAAGCATTTGGAAGACAGGGGGAGGCAGCATCCCTTGGAACACTTGTAACAGTTGTTGAGGTTGTCCACAAACAGCAATCGCATTTGTCAGATGTTTAACGCAGTTTTCGTAGTCACCTTCAAAAGAGACGAAAACAATCACAAATTTTGTGTGGAAAAATAGGAAATGATGCATTACAATTTTTTTTAGTTTTTTTACCATATTTTAACACAGTGTTTTCTCCAGTGGTTATGGGTCAGATGTCATCCACCGTATCCCTGCTTGAAAACATCCACAATATGAATTCTGTTTTTGTTTGTCTGTTTACTAAATAATGGACATTCGCATTGGCCATATTCTGATAATCAATAAAGAAACATTAATCTACTGATATACTTGTCGTAAAAGTAATAATCGTCCCTTGATCAGTCCCTGGATGTACATGGTGAGAGTACATTGAAAAACTTGGTCAAACAGTAAATAACAATGACAAAATGGATGAGGTTTTTATCTATAAATCAAAGATTTGTTATGACAAATATCAACTACAGCTGAACCTCTAAAAGCATCCACAAGTTTAAATGAATGTTAATTAGAGGTGGCTGCTACTAAGAGTTTAAACTGCTATACAGGAAGACATAGGGACTTGGAGTTAGAGGCTCTTAGTTAGATATGGCCACTATTGGAAGCTGGCAGTTTTTTAATGTTAAACTGTATTTCGGCTAACCACCCCTCTAAGGGGATCATAATGGAAGAAAGGACTTCTAGACCTTTCTAATGCTATCCCTAGGCTTTTGTTTCAATAATGTTTATAGCAATTCCCCTCTAATAAAAGTGCCCTCGTCTTACCATCAAGTTCAGAATTAGCCTCTAGGGCATGATTGCTAGATGCAACAGTACACTACTACTTCAGCTGTCAATGAAATCCTATGCATCGAAACCTGAAACTCAGCCACATTCTTTGCTTAACATTTAAATGAATTCAACATTATCAAATTTAGCATATGCTCAATACCACAGTGTTGCTCAATATCTAAATGAGATATCAATTTGACAGAAAACAGAAGATATGTGCCAATAAGTGTTGATTCTATTCTTAATCAGGCTGTCTTGTAAGAGTAAAATGACTTTACTTTGACATGTAAAGCTATATAAGAAGAAAACATCAGTGCATAAAAGACTCTATTTGATAGAAGTTGATTTGTTTTGGAATTTCAAAGCTTTGCTATTGACGCAAAGCTTTAAAAGTTGCAATGTTTTGCTATATTTTTCCTTTTCCTTGACATCCTCAGGTTCTGTACTGATCAAAGACTATTCTGTGATTGGACACCAAAGAAACAGGTATTTAGAGTTGCAAAGTTAGAAATCTAATCAAAGAAGAATCTTGGGTTTGGTTGAATGGGATTTGGTAAACTCCACATTGTTATTGGGCAAGAGGAGAAGCCCTTAAAGCGAAGTTAAATGCAAACTTGAAAATTACAGCTTACCCTTCTCAAGAAGCTCTTCTCCAAGCTGCACTTCCTCCATGAAGAATTTTTGCACTGCATCTTGATCTTTCAAATTTGGAAGTCCAGCCTAGAAGCAATGAACCACTCACTTTGTTTTGTGCAATATAAATTCTAGAAAGTGCGATACTAACAAACTTTTCTCAGAATTCAAAGCAGGATCTTTGGTTTTGTTTGGAGATAGTAGCAGAGTGAAGCAGTTTTTTGGCATAAAGCCTATCAGTTTTAAAATTGATTTGTGGAGAATAAAACCATAAAACTATTTGTCAGTTCTTTTAATGATTTTCTCATTTAAGCTGGAGTTTCTGACTTTTTATATTTTCAGATACTCACAAGAAGAGAAGGTTGGTTTATGATGCATACAAAAGTAGAAACAGTGGCAGATTTAGGGGGCTCAGTTTGGCGCAGTTGCCCCCCTCCTTGATAAAACAACTCTCAGTGCCCATTTTCAAGAAGTTTGGCGCTCATTTAAGACCCCGTTTACACTAGAACGGATCCAAATGGGTACGGATCCAATTTGGAACCGTGCTCATATTTGCTAGCGTTTACACTAGAACGGATCCATTTCAGATTGCGTTTACACTAGAACGGATCCACAGTAAGGTCCAGCCCTGTTTTCAGCACTTTGACCTGAATCTAATTACAAAAGAAAGCAAAATATGCCTCGCTTTCGATCTGTACCCGTTTGGGAACTGTCCCAACCGTTTACACTAGACCTAAATGAGCACGGATCCAAATGAGTACACCTTGGAAAGCGATCCCGAATGGGTCGAGATAGCAGACCCAAATGGGTACGGATCCACAGGTCAAGTGTAAACGGGAGGCCTATCTGTGCTAGTTTGGGTGCGGATCCATTTGGATCCGTGCTAGTGTAAACAGGGTCTTAAATGGCTGATTCTTTATATTTCTGTTGAAAAATAATATTCATAAGAGCTCCCATAAATCAACGAAATGAAAAATGAAAATGAAGTCTTACCTTTGATGACTGATTCTCTGCCTCCCTAGCTTTCCTCTCTTCTCTTCCTATAAAAAAATGCTGATTCTTAGAAATGATGAGATTTCGCATTATAGACTATTTGGAAAGGTTCAGAAAAAAGATATGAGAGTAGGGTGATTCTAAAAAATCATCCTTCAAAAATCCCATAATAGCAAAATGAATGCCCCTGAGATGAAATAGGTGCCAATATTCCTTTAACCGATGTTGGTGATGAAGATTCTGTGAACACAATTGTTTAAAACCTTTATGTAAAAGTTCTTATTTTTCATTCTAAAGACTTTGGTAGGATGAGCTTTGAGCAATATGGTGTTACATACTATCCAGGATGGAGAGTCTAATTTATAGCATTTAGTGGGGGAGCTTAACAGGAGAATTGTGCAAATTGTGATACCAGCATGAAACTTGGTAAATATAGGCAGTTTGACACGCTGAAAAAGATAGGATGTAGACCCTTGCTGAAAAATGCCCCCTTGTTCTATTTTTAGACAGGGGTATTGGCTCCCAGGCCTGTAAAACGGAGTTCAGAATAGGTTTGGGGCAAATTGTGAAAGAAACATGAAACCTGGTAGTAATAGAAAAAAGTCTGTGTGTGTTGTCTTAGAGGAAAAAATTATAATAGGGGAAAGAAAATGAGATAAATGAAAAAATAATACCAAAAAGGTGAAGGAGGGTAGTTCCAACCATTGTCCTATTCTACCAATGCTGCCCTGAACGAGCCACCAGGAGGTGATTTATGAGTGAATCGTTGTGATATAGTGTGCATATCTCATTTGTTGAACATATAAAGTACTCTCGAGGCAATCAGCAGAGTTGAAAAAAATGGTTGTTTCCAGAAAATTAATATTGATGTCTGAGATCTCTGCAATTAATTCAATTGTTGGGAGACATTATTGAACTCAAATTAGTTTAATTCAAGTAGGAATATGAGCATTTGTTTGAGATAGTGAATGGGTAGTGGTAATTGGTCATGGATAAAGTCTACCTAGCTTGAAGGCAAAACTCCATCCCCTCGTCCTGAAGATTCTTTGTGTGTAGAGATCTGACATCAAGCGTCACTAGAAGATCACCAGAAGAGCACCACGGTATGTTTAATCCAGGCTTAAAGATGGTCTGGAGAAACTGATTGGTGTCCTTGATGTAGAATGGTATAAGTTCGAAAATTGGTTTCAGATAAAAATCCAGATATTATGATAAGGCTCTGGTTGGGTACTGACAACCTGAGATTATGGGTCTCTCTGGGCAATGTGACTGATGTATTTTGGGCAAATTTGAAACATCAATTTTAGGTTTAAAGCCTCTTTTTGGTAACATTGCTTGACATATATTTTACAGTAATATTGAAGAACTGTTTCTATCACAATCTACAGCAAAAGTACTCCATTTTCCTTAAGTCTGGGAAATAGTACACCAAGAATAGCACTAGAGAGCATTTTTCAGTATGGATTTATATTGCATCTTTTTCAGCATATCAAACTGTCTGTAACTACAAGATTTTATGTTCCTATATACTGTACAGCAAAATAGTTCCAAATTTCTTTTTAGGGGCCTGGAAGCTAACTAAGAGCTAATACCCAAATCTGAAAATAGCATTAGGGAGCATCTCTCAGCATGGGTCTTCTCTTTAGTCTATCTTTTCCTGCAGGTCAGATTTTTACCAGGTTTTATGTTTCTGTCACAATTTACACCAAATGTATTCAAAATTCCGTTTTAGAGGCCTGGGAGCAAGTACCCTATATGAATGCCCAACACCACATTCCTGAACTTCCGTCCCTATCCGTAAGGACATTGCAAAGATAAAAATAAAGCATAGAGGTTTCACAAATCTGTCATTAACTGTAATGTTAGTAATGACTGTTTATAAGATCACTTTCAGCTCCTCGCGCTTTATTTTTGGGTGATAAGTTTGAAATCAGAAGTGTACTGAATGTAACCAACATAAAACAAAAAGGAATGCCAGAATTTTGATAAAATGCCAACTGGCCTATAGTACGGGTCCAACTCTTCAGTAATATTCAAGTCAGTCGAGCAAAATACATTAAAATCATTGTCCTGTCTTTAATACACCAATGCCTGTGTGTTTTGATACAGGCTTTTTTCTTAAAAGTAACCACCGTTCATAAGGAACCTAGAACTAGGATTTCTTGTAAAATACAAAGGATTCTTTATTGTTTCCTGTAACAATGGAGAACGATAGAAAATTTAAGGAACTTTTAGTACTATGCTTTGAGGTAGGTTCCTTATAAAATGAAAAGCGTGTACATGTTTGCAAAATACCTCAGTGTTGCGATTCATATTTCAGAATTTCGAACCATTGAAGGAAAATAGAGCACACTAAGAATTCTATTTTGGTTGTTCTGTTCTAATAAATAAAAAGCAACAAGGAGAAACATTGCCATATTTTTATCCAATATTTTGGTCATCAGTTTTGAAACAGCAAAAGCGTGCACCGTTCTTAAAAGCAAGCTGTGCAAGAGCCAATTTTTAATCCCTTCTGACAGCTTGGGCAAAAAGTGCACCTCTGGAGCAGGTCCAATCTGCCCTAGCAGGGTCTGTGATCTGTGCCCTAACTTTTCTTAAGGGAGAAAAGTTGAAAATGCTGTCTACACAATCAGGCGAGGTGATAATATGTTTAATCCCCTAAAGAATGCCATAAGGTAAGTTTAGGGCACTCTTGTAGATGTGCCCCAACTTTCATGCTGGTATCATATTTTGCACGATTCAACTATTGTTTATGTGATAGCAGGCCTCACTAATACATACCACTCACTCGCAGCTGCCATGTTTCCTACCCACCATACAAACTTTCAAACAACATGGATTACCACGCCCCAGGTGGAAACAAGTCCTAACAGAAGCTGTCCAATTAGACAGAAACTCACTCATCTTCTATTGCTAGGCTTAAAATCATGGTAATATTTCCACACTGCCCCTTCCCCCCCCCCCCTCCCCCATCTCCTTACAATGATATCTCTCCACACATTTGTTGCTTCTTGACTGTTTCAATTTGACTCTCTTCTCATACTTACGTTTTTTGAGTTTCTTTTTAAAGTCTGGGTCATTTCGCCTCTTCTGGTCGAAATAAATGCAATAACCGATAAATCCAACACTGCAAACGCCCGCAACAATACCCACTTGCTTCAACATTGTCATATTGCTCTTGGTCTTGCAGAAAAAGGAAGAAGGCCTAGGCACGAGGCGAGAAGCTAGTGAAATTCGAAAACGAGGCTCCTTACCTCACAGCGGCATTGTTTTGGCGCCTCAGTTTACAGCTTTGTCTACAAAATGGCGGCGCCCATAGCTCAACTTGTTAATACATAATGCGAATTTTGATGAGGTTTCCATTCGTATGAAATGAAAGCAACGTATATTTGGTAGATTTAACCTTCTAAAGAACAGAAAAATGGCGGAAAGTTCTTCATCAATGGTAAGATGGTATATCCAAAGCATTTCTCCCACACCCCGATGATGATATGATATATGCAAATGCAATAAGAGTTAAAAGGAAGATAAACACACCCCAGAGTGTTCTAAATAAATCAAAATAATTTGTGTGAATGAAAATGATCCAGGGGGCTTCTTTATGGGCAGCCCCTTTCCTAAATCTGTCGTGCCGCTTAGGTGCTACAATCACTCAACCAGCTGCTGGCTATGAGAGCGCCATATTGATGATAGTGGCATGCATTGACAAAAGCCTTTATACCATACATTTACGCTGAGTGCTTCGCTGTTTCACGCCAAGGGCTTCTATGATTTTCTCGAAACGTGCTACCAGAAATAGCCAGCAATACGCCAATCACACTCTGAAGAAGACATGAATACGCGGGCGTAAAAAAGTTCAAGAGTGTTCTCCACAGATCTGTTGCTAAAGATACCTTGGCTCCATTATGGTCAGGGCAATCAATTTGATAAACCAGTCACAGCTATCAATCACGCAAATTGCACCACCGCCACCATACTACTCCCCTAATGTAGTGACTAACCTATCCAGGTTCTTTAACAACTACACCAGCAAACCTGCCAAAGGGAAACAACACTTAGAATAAATTTAGGTCTAAAGTTATCCTTATTTAGGTCTAGAGTTATCCTTATTTAGGTCTAAAGTTATCCTTATTTAGGTCTAAAGTTATCCTTATTTAGGTATAAAGTTATCCAGCCATGGTTTGTAAGGCAGTCGGATTTCTAAAGTATGCCAAGAAATACCTGCCTGGAAAAACTCTTATAAAACCCTTTATCTCAGTATTGTGGAGCCTCATTTTCGATATTGTTGTTCTGTTTGGGGATGTTGCAGTGTAACTCAAATCAATTAGCTGCAGAAACTCCAAAACCGAGCTGCTAGGATCATAACAAACAGCAGCTTTGATGCCCCAAGTAGACCGCTTATTGAACAACTTGGCTGGAAAACCATTGAACAACTTATTGATTATCGCTTAATCAGCAGGCTCCACAATACATGGAAAGCCTTTTCAAAAGGAATTCCCAATGTTCCGCCCATAGTCTCAGAAACACACAGACAGACCTGAGGCTACCAAAGAAGACATCTGCAAATGGGCAAAAATGTTTCTCGTTTAGGGATGCAAAGCTATGGAATAGCCTTTCAGCTGAGTCAAAAAAGGCATCCACCCTCGGTAGCTTCAAAAGATCTATTGAGGGGTAGGGGTGGGATGGAGCCTGTGGTGTTGCTCTGGCTGCTTTGGTTATTGGGCTGGCTGAAGGCGATTTCGTTTATATACACTAACACAATTGACTGCTACCTTTGGTCAGCCTTTTGACTGGGACTGCCTGGGCTGGTGCCACTGGCTCTTCTCCTGCCCTTACAGAGATTTAAACTCACTTTTCTTTTCTTTTAGATATTTTGTTGAATAAATTGTAGTATTAAAAAAATTTTTACAGAGTTTTTACGTAATATTTATAGGGTTGAAGTAGTATATTCAGTAATTGTAATTAGGTTAATTTTTCACATTTAACATCTTGATTTTGTAGGTATATTTAAATGGAGGGCCCCCTCGAAAATCAGCATTGCTGAATTGGGCTACCCTCTTTAAAGAAGTGAAATTATTATATTATTATTATTTTTATTATTATCCTCAATAATATAGAAATTAGAGTGGAGATTCTCAAAAAGTGAGGCAACCAGTAAAGTAAAACAGAAATCTATCTTTTAATCAGAGATTTATTTTCTCTTCATATTCAACTTTCAAATTATAAAAGAAACCTAACTATTCTCATCTCAGGAAATTTCTGCATCTGAATTTTTCCCGTTTTCACATGAACTCTGACTTTACTTCTCTCATTATTATGTTCCAAGGACCATGCAAGAGCCTTTGCCTACTGTTGTTTTAGATAGTTTGAAGGTGACTGGTCGATTGGATCATCTCATGTCGCAAGCTCCTTAACTCAAGATGACCTGGCTACACTCAATGACCTTAGCAGAAAAGTTAGAAACTTAAAGATTGAAGCTTTTATTAAAACATGTTTTAAAAAGGACAAAAGGACAGCAAATGATTTAAAAAGGACAATATTGCTTCCTGTATCTTTCTTACAATATTTCAGATCTTTAGGTTTATAGGGCATCATGGTATTCATCATCATATTCAAAACATTTCTGATTTAAAATCTGCAGGGCGGTCCTGTTATTGAGGGATGCAGGCTACCAGTGAACATGTCACAGTCTGAAGATTGGCGTGAGTACATCTCATTAGTTACCCCTTCTTCAATCAGTTGGTTAACACATGTCAGGGTCAGGTAACTTTACAGCTGCAGCTTGTGCCCCAGAATTGATATTCTATAACGAATATCCTGAGTACTCATTTACCAACCTCAGAAGGATGGACAGCTGAGTTGTTTGACGGCAGTTCATGATTCCGACCATTCCTGCATTTGAACCCACGTAGGTTGCCCTTCAATAATTTTAAGTCCAGTATCTTAACCAGGCTACATCACCCCCATCTCTTAGGGCCTGTTTATATGAGACAAGGTGGATCAGCTTAGCGTTATATAAACACAAAGCCAAATTACAAAGCCAAGACCAGGTCAGGTTAATCTCACCTGAAGGCGAGCCAGCTTGCTAACGGGCCAGCCTTCCTCATATAAACAGGCACTCAGAGAATTTCATCTTCAATCATTTACTTTTTATATTGATGTTTTTACCCTCTCAGCATTGGCAGAAGTTGTTAGCAAAAGAGAAAGAAATGGCAAGAGTGAATTTTACGTGCATTATATTGACTGTGAGTAGTTTTATTTCGAATTCTGTTAATACTTTAATTGAGTAAGCTGTGAAATACGAGATGGCCAATGAAAAGGCCTAAACTGGCCATCAGTAAGTCAACCAGTAGATCACCAATACATCAAATTTAGTCTTTTTCAGCTCGTGTAATTCCAACTATAACTAATTTGAATAAATTTTCAGGACCCTAGTATATTATTTCTTATACATTCAGCTTGTTAAACTCGAACTTTTTGTTATTCGATTGTTCACAATCCCTCAGAGAGTTCAAATTAGAAGTTTTTTCATGTGTTCCCAACTTCTTATTTCTTACGCATTTGATTTTTAAGATATTCTGCAATAAACACAAACTTTGATGAACAACTCCTCAAAAGATTTATCAAAGCCTATCAAAAATTATGAATATTTTGGCCCACTACTTTAAAGGTTCGTTAAATTCAAAATATAAGACAAATGTTTCGAAAAGCTCTACTTATATTTTGCAGACAATAAAAGATTGGATGAATGGGTTGCAGAAGATCGTCTCGACCTTACTCGAGTGCAACCACCAAAAGTTGAAGAGAAAAAGAAAAACCCCTTTGCGTCAGCTGCTGCATCGCCAGCGACCCCAAAGCCAAAACAGATGAGCCCCAGCAAACCCCCCTCTCCTGAGAGAGAACTCGTCACTTCCAATGGAGCAATGATGAAGAAGGGCATTATCATCGGAAGAAAAAGGAAAGCAAATGCACTTGAGGAGGTACATTTATTTTAGTTGCGATATGTTCCCAAAGTGATGCTTCAACTCTAGAAAGAGCACCTTGTTTTAATACTACAATGACAAGTCAGAATCATCAACTACAAGTCGTCAGCCAACTTAGCTGTCCATCCGTCTGAGTTTGGTAAATGAGGATCCAAGATATTTCTTTCAAGATATTAACTCTGGGGGCACAAGGTGCAGGTTTAGTTTTGAATAAGCTTTACATTGCCTTACTCAAATGAATTTCCTTACTTGCAAAAGGGTTTGGAAAAATCTCGAAAATAATCACCCAGGGCAGGCGCTGGAATAACAATTTCAGGAAAAATTATAACAATAAGGCAACCTTTGTTGGATAACAATAGAATCATCGGTCACTATGCTGAAAACAATCGATTTTGGTGACAAATTAAGGAAAATGCCCACGTAACACTTCCTATTGGCCTCTTTCACTGTTCTAAGATCAGAGTGACGCCTTAAGTTCAACACTTTTAAAGAATATGTACTTAGATACTATCTTCATGTAAGATAAGCATTATTTTGTTGCTAGGAAACCGTGGACAGCCCAGCCTCGAATTCAGGAGAAGTTTGCAAATCTGGAAGCCTGCGCAGTGGTGGAAGTATGGTGGAAAAATCCCAAGATGACATCATCACACGAGTGAAAAATATACAATTGATCGAAATCGGAAAACATAGAATCAAGCCATGGTATTTTTCGCCATACCCGATTGAACTCACTTCAGCTCCTTGTGTCTTCATTTGCGAGTTCTGCCTCAAGTATGTCAAGAGTTTCTGCTGCCTCAAACGACATAGGGTAAGATTTTTCACCAAGCCATTGATATGCCACCAATCTCTGTGTACAAAAAGTCTTGACCAGTTCAAAATTCAAAAATAGTAGAAAAATATCGAAAACATTAGACGTTCTACAACTTTAAACGATAGGTCGATGCATTTTCCTGAACTACTTAAAAGCTTCGCGTCTGACACTCATCAGAGAAGTACATCAGAAAAGTGTTTGATCGTACAGAACTGGAGGATGGCAAGGAAATTCGGAAACAAAGTAACACACACTTTTCTTTTTATAATAACAATTTATAAGAACACCAGCTTCAAATTTGGCCAAAACTTAAGAACAAGCTAAGAACAAACCGAAGCTGACAATTTTAGGCCCAATATGAACATTTTATGAAATAATCTTACGACCGAGAAATAATTAAAAAAGCAAGCAGATTGGCAGCACACAGATAATGTCAGATGGTCAAAAGAGTCAAACTTTGCAGCAATTAACACTACTGATAGCAAAAAAGGCCTCCAAACCATTGTAAAAGTAAGAACAATTTAAGAACATTTCAGCCTGAAAATAGAAGAATATTTAAGAACAGCCAGCTTCAAATAAATTTTACTGGTTCTTATAAAAAGAAAAGAGTGTATCTACTAAAGCTTTGCGTCTGACACTCATCAGAGTAGTACATCAGAACAGTGTTTGATCGGTGCAAAACTTGAGGATGGCAAGAAAATTCGGAAACATAGTGAAACATGATATCTGCTAAAGCTTTGCGTCTGAAACTCATAAGAGTGGTACTTCAGAGAGAGAACGAAAATCAGACCCAACGAATTGTAAATGAAACATCATACATACTGAAGCTTTGCATGTGACACCCTTATCAGAATATTACGTCAGAGGGAGAACGAGAATGAAATCTAAAGAAGAGAATGTTTGGTCGAGTGAGACAGCAACAAAAAACAACTCTGAAAAGCCCTATAGTGGCAGAAAGAACTCCTCGGTATATTTTGGTACTTTTTCTAACTTACTACTATTACGAGGGTCAGAAGCTTAAGAAGTTTTATGATTCGCTCTTTCTTCGGCTTCTTCACCACCGCAAAGGTCTGTATCGATGTAGGACAGGGAAGGCTTGTCTTTGACAGCTCCTGTGAAGTAACCATTGTGGAGGCGGACAGAACATTGCCACAAGCAAAACTAGCCATGCGGTTTTCAAAACCACCAGGTTATCTTAATCTTAAACTGTCTTGACCTGTGCTATGCTTTAAATAGTCAAAATTGCTTCATCTGACATCAAGCGTCGGTGGTGTAGCGGTTAGCATGGTTGCCTTCCAAGCAATCGATCCGGGTTCGACTCCCGGCCGACGCACATTTTAGCTTTTGAACCATTTTGTAAGTGCTTCCCAGTATACTCATTATAATACCCAGTATAACCGCAGTAGGAGATCCCCTAGTCTTTTAATATTTACGATCGATTGTAATAAAAACGTTTGTTTCATTATTTTGAAACCTCTTTAAAACAACCCCTCACACGCAATTTCTACAGTACTACCTGCATACTCCTAATCTTCTGCGGATATAAAAGTCTGCTTCAAGGCGATTGCAAATAAGATATTGATATTAACGTCAGGACAGCAAACACAGCAAAACATACAACTTATCAAGGTAAAGAAAATCTTGAAATGGTCTCGTCAATTAGCTGTATAAATGGTTTGTAAGCACTTTATACCATGCTTTGTGAATCTCAGCAGAGATGTAAGACACACGCAAGTGACGTCACACAAATGATAGAAGCATGTCTTCCCAGATGTATGCAGATATCCCAATGTACGGGTTTATTAATCAAGTGTTGTTTTGATGTATTGAATTTCTTAGCGAGAGTCGCAAATTTTCATGTTCTTGGTTGAAATGAATACATATTGCGTTAACCCACGGATGAAACTCTAATCGTTTATAAATAGCACTGAAATGCATTAGAAAATATTTAAAGATAAACTTCCAATTCATTTAGCTACTCTATTCTAGATATCAACCTCAATCTAAGTTATCAACTCAATCATACAATATTTTTTATATATTTGAAAGAGTATTCGTCTCATGCTCCACAATAATGATGATGTTCCCCCACAATGCTGAACATCCTCCACAATACTGATGATATCCCCCCTCCACAATGATGAACATCCTCCACAATACTGATGATATCCCCCCTCCACAATGATGAACATCCTCCACAATACTGATGATATCCCCCCTCCACAATGATGAACATCCTCCACAATACTGATGATATTCCCCTACAATACAGAACATCCTCCACATTACTAATAATATTCCCCCACAATGCTAAACATGCTCAGCTATACTGATGATATTCCCCTACAATGCAGAGCATCCTCCACAGCACTGATGATATTCCCCCACAATGCTGAACATCCTCCCCAGTACTGATGATATTCCCCCACAATGCTGAACACCCTCCCCAGTACTGATGATATTCCCCCACAATGCTGAACACCCTCCCCAGTACTGATGATATTCCCCCACAATGCTGAACACCCTCCCCAGTACTGATGATATTCCCCCACAATACAGAACATTCTCCACATTGCTGATAATATTCCCCACAATGCTAAACATGCTCAGCTATACTGACGATATTCCCCTACAATGCAGAACATCCTCCACAGTACTGATGATATCCCCCCACAATGCTGAACATCCTCCACAATACTGATGATATACCAGTAAATATCATCAGTTCATATACTTGCTGTATGTACTTATGATCGTTTAGCAGGAGACTTAAGAAATAGTCCTGCCAGTGTATGTTTACTAATGAAATTTATTTTTTTCAGGAAAAATGCAGCCTCTTTCATCCGCCTGGAAATGAGATATACCGAAAAGAAACGATTTCATTCTTCGAAATCGATGGCAGAAAAAATAAGGTTAAAAGTCTGATGAAATTTACTTAATTTGCGATGTACTGAAGTGAGATAATCTTTCGAGATATTTTCAGAAAGAATGAAATGTTGGGAATTGTTATGTTTCTGTTAATACCTAGAAATAGGTATTATGTACTTTCCTGACATTTGATGACAGAACATACTGCTGTGATTTTGAAAATAACACGTATCACGATTACAATACTAATTCAACCACTTTCCTTTTTGAATCCATCCTCTCATGATAACAAAACATAGCAAAAAGATGTGAGTTGAAGTCGGCCTATCAAAATGAAGTAAAAATCGATGTATTAATGATGATCAATTTATTTTGATGTGTTAATCGATATCTGCACGACATATTTTTCTGTTACATTCGAGTATTTTTCTGTTTTCCTTTACAGACTTATTCGCAGAATCTGTGCCTTTTGGCGAAGCTGTTTCTGGACCACAAAACGCTGTATTACGACACAGACCCGTTTTTGTTTTACGTGATGACTGTGTTCGATAGACAAGGGTTTCATATCGTCGGCTTCTTTTCCAAGGTAAGAAAGACGCGTTTTATTGAGAACTTTCCCAATCACCTTTGCTATTACTCAATATGACAGAATTAACTTTATGCTTGGAACGAAATATAATAGACCACTTCACTTTCCTATTAATTCTATAGTTTTGGATTAATGAATAGAGGGCTCTATAAATTGAGAACTGAAAAATCTATATATGCCATACACCTAGATAAACTCAGCTAGTTTCCGGTGTACCTTTTGTGCTTCTTAGCACAATAATAAAGACATTCAGTCTTTAACCAAAAGTTGTAAGTTCAATTTTTTCCACCTGCAGCATCTCATTGCTTATTTTCTATTAGCCACACACGTTCTTGTTTCTAGCAAAAAAACACTTCATCCATAGAACAGGTTAACCCTAACAGTTGGAAATGAAGGGTTTGTAAGCACTTTATATCATGCTAAGCTTGCAAGCTGAAAATGAATGTCACTAGAATTGCATAATACAAGTGACATCACCGCTTGACAAAAGCATTTCAGATAAACACTGCTTCTTTTAAGCCTTAGCTTTTTGAATCTTTAGCTATAGTGTTCGTTTTACAACCAAGAAGTTTCAGTCCTACCATCTTCTGCTTATACCAAGCGTTCCTGTGTTCAGCAGAACTACACGTATCTGTTGTGTAAGTCAAAACCCTCGGTTGAGAAATGGGAAATTAAAAGTAATTTATCATAACAACTAAATAATCTCAGCTTATACCCTGCCTCAGCTTCAGCGATGTTTAGCACAATTGATAAGACGTTTGGTTTACAATCAAGGAGTTGTTAGTTTGATTCCTTCTATCTTCATTACTTCCAATACTCATTTTGATAACTTTTATAGGAGAAAGAATCGACAGAAGACTACAACGTTGCTTGCATCTTAACACTGCCACCGTATCAACGGAAAGGATATGGAAAGCTGCTCATAGAGTTTAGTGAGTATGATTTCAGATGAGTTCCTAAAAGGAAACAATCTCTATGATTTCTTGAAATGCCTCTAAACAATTTTACATAAATACATATTATATCTGATCAAGCAGGTTAAAATTTCGTGGTAGCTACATACAGCTGATGTGGACCTTCTACTTCTCTAAATGTCCAAAGTATCATAAGATGTATCTTTGTGCCTTGCTCTCCTCAAATCTGTTTTTACATGTGGCGCTTTGCTTCAACTTAATTTTTTTCGTTCCATGTTATCTGTCCCTAAATAGAATACGTATTTCGATTTTAATATAGAAGCCATCAGCCCTAGAAGCCAAGGATAATTTTCCTAATTTGATCATGTTATTTCATGTGGTTTTGCTTATTGCATAAGATTCTAAAAAACCTGCAAAAATGTTCACTTTTCGCTACTCGTTAACTCATTAACTTAATTTCAGAAATTAAATTTTTTTCCCTGTTAGAATGACAGAAAAATAATCACTTGTTAACCGTAAAATTTAGGAGATTATATTTTATCTTGAATTTTCGTTAGCTATGCGTAGCCAAGAAGTATATTCCCGTCATGCATTGCGGTAAATTATGACGTAATCTTTTGTGGAACCGTCTTGCCCTACCACTCTTCTTCGACCTAGAATCATTCAATCTATCTCACTCATTTAAAACGAGAGATTGCTGGCAAAAGACCCATTTCAACATCGTGATAAGCATCATTAGTTAAACATTTTATGAAAATCCTCTGACGTCAATAGGCAAACTCAAAAAGATAATGGCTTAAATTTCATCAATGTTCATGAGAGGAAACCTCTCGGCAGATGTTTACATCCTTATCTTGAAAAATACGTTGAAAATAGATCGAAGCGGCTGCCGAGATAAGAGTAAAGTTTACTTTCTTGTTTTTTATCTTATTTTTTGATCGGTCGTTACCAAAAAGGGTCGACTTGTTTGCTCGAGTGTTTATCGTTTTACGTTTCCCTTGGCTTTGTTTTTGTCTGGTCTGGCTTTTGTTTTGGTCTTGTTCCTTGTTATTCTGTTTCGTGTACTTGTTTGCATTTTCTGAACTCTCATTACGGCCCCTTCGCAGACGTTTGAAAACCCCAGGGGGCTGCAAGATGACTGGTCGGCTGCCAATGGTCTGTGCACCGAGAGCTTATACGAAAAACTCATCAACAGATCCCAGGTTTCGAAATATCAAACGAGAAATCAGCAAGATTTGGATATCCTAAGACTCAATCTTGAGTTATCTAAAGCAAGTTTTTCTGTACAGGTGCAAAGGCAAAGGCATGAAGGAAATTCCATTGCAAATAAGGCAAAGCTTCAATGTCTTAACTTTTAAAAAGAGATTGAAGGATTTTCTCAATAACTAATATATTTCCCCAAGCACGATCCACAGGAAGGTCAACTATCTGAATCTCTTATTTAATATGTAAAATGTAATAAGTTATTTATTTTTTATCTACTTTGTAGCCGGCGTGATTTAGTCCTTTCAGATGATTAAATGAAATGAAAAAAAATTATTATTAAAAAAATTATATCATAGATCACGACAGAAATTTAACAATCAAATACACAACCAGTGCTGGAATCATTTGAAATTTCATCCGAACATTCTTAATTTTTAAGAATCGTCCTGGTTGATTTCAAAGCATATTATGTTTTTATGGTGACTACTCTGACGAAAAATGCATATGAAATCGTCAAAATTATTCATGAAACTTTATGAAAAATCTTTTAGAAATCGTTAGCCATTCCTGAATTATTCTTTTCAGAATTTCTCGTTCGGCATAATATTTATGATTTGTTAGGTAAACATCTATATAGAATTTGACACCAAGCCATCAGCTAGGGGCACAGCTGCAGTTTTAAAGACGAGTAGCAAGCTATGGTATTTGTGAGGCAGAATTTTCTTGCGAAATTCATGATCTTGTTTTCAAGCTCGAAATTCATAATCTTGTTTTCAAGCTTGACACTCATCAAAGCATTGCGTCATTTTCGTTCTCTTTCTGATGTACCTCTCTGATGAAAACTAAAGTATTTCACATCTTTCACATTTTCCTCACGATCTTTAAGTTTTGTACCTATCAAAGACTAATACTTACCTTGGAAAATCTTGCTTGCAATTTTCACACAAGGGGTGTTCTGTTTGTTGCAAGGTTTCTATACTGCTGTTAGGGGAGTGTGCGTTGTGTTTCCCGATTTATCGCTTTCGTGTCTTCCTGGTCTTTTCTGCCACTATATGATTTTAATTAGGATGAGTGGCCGATCAGCTTTGAAATTTAAACTTTGCATCTATGAACTTTCCCCTCACTCTCTATTTCCTGCAAAATAACAACAAATCCTTTTCAGGACATTGTCACTTCCTTTGATTAATCAAGAAAATTGAAAGCGTTAAACCACTCTTTCAAAATAATCTCCAGAAATTAACGATCGAAATTTACGAAAAAAGTTTCGACTTGAACTTTTCTTGTATTCGAGAATTTTATGAAGAAAAAGCTGTGAAATACGGCCTGGGAACTAAGAATTCATGTAGGAAGTCAAAAACACGAACAACAAAATTTAGAATCGAGTCGTTATCCTTTAGAGGAAGCATTCTTTGGAACGCTTGTTGTGACCAGATAAAAGACTCTCTTACCCTGATGCTACCAAAGAAGCACTGGTTTGGTGAAAAGTGTTTATGTTGGATCTGCTAATAGCCATAATGTTATAAACACTCCATACAACACGTGTTCAGAAGTTTGGTAAGGGGTGCAGTAGTATTAATGGTATTCAGTAGCGTGGAGGCATCTCATGTTGTTTATAGGGTGATATATGTATTTCGCTATAGAATTAGTTATTGTAAACAATTAGTATCAATCAATAATTGTGTTACTATTTTGAGTAAACCAACTTTAAAGAGGCGTCATAGACGTATTAGGAAATTTCAATAAGTTGTTTTTACTCTTACAGGTTATGAACTTTCGAAATTTGAAGGTAAAACTGGCCACCCCGAAAAGCCATTGTCAGATCTTGGTTTGCTGTCCTATCGAAGTTATTGGTCACAGACGATTCTGGAAATTCTGTTGCAGCTCAAATCTGAAGATGGAAACACCCCTACTATAACCATAACGTAAGTACCATTTTCTAAATTACACTTTCGTTGCGGGGAGGGAGAGAAACACAGGCCAACCTTTCCAAAGATGACTCGTACAGAATTTTCAAAAATGCAATGAAATTTACACCTAAAGCTAGTTTCTATGTTTTGTATCTTCCACTTTAAAATCAATCTCCAGGCAGAAATTCTAGCAATAAGATTAACCAAAAACTTCATTTATAAGTACTAAGAACTTACTGCAAATTAACCAGGGTAAAATGAATACACCACTTCGATTAACCGCGTATTTGGAGGATTGGATGGAGTTCTGGGGTGTAAAAAGCTAGTTTTCGACATTTCTAAGCGAATATTGACTATTTTCATAAACAAAGAAGGCTGAATTACCATAAACTGTTTGAGAACACAAATTGAAGGGCCTGGTTGTACCAAAAACGAAGCTAAAGGGACTTTTATCCTTAAAACAAATAAAAGCATTTTAGTGTTGATAAAAAGTGGGAAATTGCAATAATTTGTTTAAATAATAGCAAAATGAGATAACTGATAGATAGCTGATTTTACAATGCCTGCATTAAAAGGGGAAATAGTGTTTCGTCTTTGGTTGTAAACTGCAAAAGAAGAGCTTTTTACTGCCCGGAACTCGACTTAGTCCCCCCAAAACGCGGTTAGTGGAAGTGGTGTATTATGATAAACATTTATCTTACCAGTACATACATATTTCAGACGTTCTACTGAAACGATTGCTAGATTGAGAGCTTTTATAGTTGTTGTTTCGCTATGTTATTTCATAGTTATGTTTTCGCCCATTTTTCTCAGTATCCTGAAGTAAGAAAGCTGGTAGGAACCCTAACCTTCTGCAGAATTTGAACTACTTTTGCATCTGTTTATCAAGGCAAACAAAATCAGTAAAAAGCATTCCATTGGGTCCAAAAACATTTAGCTATACTAGTTACAAGTTTCGGGGAAATAGATACACCTTTCTTTCCATAGGCAACTGGTCAATAACCAAAAAGCCGTAGATAATGGTATTCTTTCAGTTAAAAGGCATTTAAAGAAGGCAGTAACTTTCTGAGTATGCTTAACTTGCACTTTTATACTTTCCTCTTGCCAAGAACGTACAACACCCCATGGTACAAGGGGCAAATGACTTCCATTCAAGTGTAAGAGATTTTTAAAGATTTCTAAGATTTTTCAAGATTTTTTCGGCCAAATTTGGAAAGATATTATAGATTCTTAAAGATTCTTAAAGATTTTCAGCCGGAAGTGTACGACATTTTTTTAAGTGATTTGCCCCTTCACTATAGAACGTCTGTGCAGAACACCAGAGGAGGATATTTAGAACACGGAGGGGTAAATGCGAATAAACGGGTTTGGGGACAGGGGGTGGTACCTAGCCAATCTCCTTTTGTAACATGCTAAGAAACATCAAAAGGTCTGGCCCTCAAGTCCAGTTGCTTATTGAAAAAAGTTTACGTAGTCAAATGTTTCTATGTTTCTTATTAGAACAATTATCATTTGTTTCAAAATGTTATAAGACCAGCCAAGAGGAATTTTGGAAGACCAACTACCACTTGTGTAAAGCAAAATGAGAAGGTTATTGCTCCTAAATTGCGGCATGAAATCGCAGATTGGCATGACACTGAAACATAAACAGAGTTTACAGATAGGATTGGACAGATGAAATAAATGATATTATGCTGCAAATGCAGGGAACTGTAATTATGTTAATGGCGTTTTTCGTTTCAGGGAGATCTGTGAGATGACGAGCATCAGAAAGGAGGACGTCATATCCACCTTGCAGCATCTGAATCTCCTCCAGTATTACAAGGGGCAGTATATTATTTGCATCACGAAAGACGTTCTTGATGCCCAGGTCAGCTCCATGAAAAAGAGGCGAATCAGAATCGACCCGAAGTGTCTCCATTGGCAACCTAAGGACTGGGGCAAGCGAGGAAAATGGTAGAAAGCTGCGGAACTCAGGACTTGATTGTCTGATCAAGAAAGTGATTGTGTTAAGAGAGATCCCAAGCGTTGTAGTGAATCGAGTTGTGCAGTACTGTACATAATTGCTTTCGTTCGTCGATTCGATACAACCTTTGTTACTTCAATGTAATTTAATCTAATTGTTGTGAACCCTCCAGAAACCTGTTGAGACTTTAGAGAAACTGACCCCAAAAAATTCGATTTTACACAGAAGTGCTCGTTAGCTCAGCGCGGTTAAGGTGAATCTCCTCTAGGCGAGAAAATTTGCGCGATTTGATATTTTCCGCTGCGACTTTTAGCGAGAAGGCAATTCTGCCAAAAGTAGTAATGGTTTCTACCTTGAGGCGCTCGTCTTTCTCCGCCGTGTTTTTATCAGACATGAACTGTTCATGTGTAAAAGCAATAAGGTAGAATCGCTCGACTTTCTCCGGTTAGTGGAGATTCACCTTTACGATCATCCTTTGTTATTGTGGCTCGTCTCTAGGTGTTTCGCAACACACAGATTCTAATTCAACGCCGTCTTATAACTTAATACTGATCGTGAACATTATGTGACATGCATGTAACTTACATATGAATATCATATCCATTAAAATGGTGTTTTGAAGTCATATCACATTTCTTTGCCTTTATCTCGAGTTTCTAGTCATTCTATCATTCTTTGAGTGTATTTTGGCTTTCCTACTGTTTTTCAAAACTGGACACTCAAAAGGCAAACTCGTTAGGAAAGCTTATTTCAGGAGAAGCGCATTTAGATGAAAGAATGATGGAATATAGAAGCAATTTTGTTTTGCCCGTTGCTTCTTTGAAATCTACAAGGGTCTAGCTCCTAAGGGTTATAAAATTGTGGACTGAAATGGGTTCAGCCAGACTAACAGAGGGCCAAGACTAAGATTTTAAGAATCACCTCAAAGGCCTCAGATGGTAGTGTAATTCTGTCATCAACCTTCAAATGGTAGTATTGGAACCAAAATTATGTTACTTCTATTATTGATTTATTCGGATTTCGTAATAAATCAACTTGAACAAACGACTCCCAAACAGTAGCAAAGTCAGGAAAAATCCTCAAATGGCACTATTAATTTCTTAAAATACGATTAGGCCCTGAAAACGAGTTATATTGAGAGTACCCTTAGGAGTCTTACAAGCATCCGTTTCCACAGTTGCTGCACTGTTTGCTACAAAATTCTTGGGAGTTGGAACACCAGACGAAAATCAATGGCTTTTTGGAGGAAAGCTCGTTAGCATTAAACACAAATAACAGTTTCCCTCCTGTTGCGTCGAGTTAGAAAATCAGTAACTGACTCTCAGTCAAAATCGATGCTTTTTACGGTTACAACCCTGGGTTTCTGCTATGAAAAAAACCCGTTGCTGTTTTGTGTTTTTGGTGCAGTTGTGCAAATTTGGGAATGAATTTAACAATGGGCGACATCGAATGATACAATTTTGAGAATTTATCACATTTGCCTTAGGATGATGAAATTTCATTGCAATAATTGAAAAATTAGGAAGGTTAGCCTTCATATTGACTAGCGTCCCAAACATTTTGGCAAGCACGGTAGAAGTGATAGCCTACTAATAAACTACAACAACAGTCCCGCTAAATACTTTATCTATCTAGGAAACAGGAAGAAAAAATCATCGTTCGGCTATAATATCTTTTTTCACGCTATTCCGTATATTACAATAGCAATATTTTTTATTGTAGCTGCGAGCTACATTTCTTTTTAAATAATGTTTAAAAACTGAAATCTCTCTTTCTATACCGAGCAATAATTACTACAAGAATAGAATACATTCCTAGATTAATCTAGTTTCTAACTAATAATAATATTGATAATAACGAATCCCATCTCCCTATTCCACAACTATATTGGTATGGTTTCAAACAGCGAGGTATCACTACACCCAGATAGCCTACTAGAGCAGGGCTTTGTTTATGTGGAAGAGATAAGATAGCCCTAGCTGTCCGAGGTTTTTAATGGTGAGGTCATTTTCCGCTACGGTTTACAAAATGGCAACCACTGACTAAATAGAGCAGCAATTTTCAAACTTCAAATTGTTTTTAATCCCTCGAAAGTATCAGAAACCTTCTGCTTTCGACAGCAGATTTTGAGGAGCCCAAAAACAGGTAGTTTTTAGAAGAATAGCTTTGAAAACACGAATTTCAGATACAGAAGGCTAGCTACCGAGAAAAGAATTGGTTTGGAATATCACGCCCTTAGATTCGTGATATTGAAAGCACATTATTTCATCAAAATCAGCTACGATTCACAAAAATCTACCTAACTGCAGCCAGTAATATCTAGAATAACATGCTTTGGTGAATGAATATTCAAGACAATCGATTCAATGAGGTGGTATAAAACGCTACTGATAGAGTAAAATGTAGGTCCCGTGGGAATTATCTAATTGATCTCAAGATCTCAGGTATCATGTCTTCAACTCTCACACACTTGCAATCTAAAGCAGTCTCTTAATAGATTCTTTAGTCTCGGTTTCAATAAGCAGGTATATCAATATTACAGACTGGAATGATGGTAACTTTGATGAGTAAAAATTGAATAAGAGAAAACGAGATGTTTTGAGTTACGTATGTTCATAGTCATAAGAGAGGTGGTCTGGAAAAACAAAAGCTATTGTAGCAACTTCTGCCTTATGATATTCCTTGGGTAGCTTCATTTCAATTATGAAAACCGTCGAAACTGGAATAGTATTTCATCTCGTCACTTCGTTTTTCAAGAGAAGTCTCAACAGGCTGGGCAGGGGGAATCCATGGACCAAACTTTGTAAAGGCCAAACTATGGAAAAACTGAAAACTACCCCACCATGACAAAAGCATGAAGTATTTATGATAAAACTTTCGCTGGAAAGAGCTTTTGCCTACGAGTTTCAAATTTTGCATGTATCGCAAGAATAAACTTTTCAAATGGAGTATTTCTAGAATTTCAAAACCCTGATCAAATCATAGTTTATAGAAGATGGTTCAGCAACCTATTTTTGTAGGTTTTGGTGCAAGTTTTCAAAATTGAGAGTGCACAGTCTTTTGTTTAGCCATTGCTTTAGCCAACAAGGTGATGGTTGAGCGAATGGACCAAAACGCTTCTTTTAGTTCCCTATGCAGAATTATTCCTTACTTAGAAAGGAATTTATAATATTAAGCACCATCGATCATTTCTATGTAGGCAATGTTCACATGTACAATTTTAACAGTCAAGAGGGAGGATAAGGCCTATGTTGTGCACTTTCAGGTACTGTTCAACATAAAATGGGAAACAAAGACGTACAAAAATAGGCTTCCTAACTATCTATTTCTATAACTTATGATTAAGTGCTGCATCTAAGGCACCAGTTTGATATGGTGTAGAAGAATAAGTGGCGTGAATACTTTGATAATGTAACTAATTCTATAATCGGGCAGGATAGCAAGAAATATCGGAAACAAGGCGAAACATAATAACTCGTTTTTGCATACACGATTCTACGCCAGATGCACTTTGTAAGACATTCGGTCTCATTTTGGTTCTCTTTCTGACGTTCCACCTCACGATTGTCACATATGACAAGCTTGTTTATTATAAGCGTGGTTATTATTTCTCCATGTGTCCCGATTTTTCTTGCAATCCTGAAATTCTATACCGATCAAATACTAGAATACTAAGTTAAATCATTGAAGAATTGCCTAATATCTAATACTATAAAGATAAATACTAACAACTAATAATTGTATTCCAATAACTATAACTAGTAATATAATAATAATCCTAATTGCAACCTTGGTTGCAATGTGTTAGCGTTAATCTATGACTAGCTAAATAATTATCATATTCAGATGGTAGTATAATTTACCCTAAAAGTGCACGTGCAAATTGTGAAAATAATCATGACCTTGGGATAAGTATTTTAGTAGAATCAAAACTCGAACGAATCAGTTAATTCAGCTAAGTTTTCAAACCTGATAGGGACAAATCTTTGGCATTCTTAGAAAATCTCCTATAAATAAGGCCACTCACACTTTTATATTATCATTTTGCACTGTTTTTACTCGGCGTTCTACAACTGTCAACATTAGTTATAGATGACAAGTCTAGTTTCCTCTTCACCAAACAAGAAAATTAGGTTTTTGTATTTGTTCTGGTTGGGATACTTCTATTCCTCTGTTTTGGTGTTCACATTACACACAATAGTTTTGTCTAGCTTCGGATTATTTTAGGATGAAAATTGAGCCTCACCATCCATTATCATACAAATAGGGCCTAAAACTTTACTGATTAGATCACAGCATGGAGAAGAGTCATTTACAATGACCATCTATGATAAGCAGGTAGTAAACTAAATCTCTATGAGTAAACAAATTTGAGAAAATCACTTTTCAGTGAAACATCCATAAGTGCCCAGATAGCTGAATTGTTACGGAAATAACGTGCTAAGTAATTTTTCATTCAGAAAATTCATCGTCAAGATAGTGACTTCTGAAAGATTGTTAGTATCTTTAAAATGCACACAACTTCTTAAAGTTACAAGAAAATAGAAGTGCAAACTTCATTTGAAAATAAAAAAACAAAATTTAGAGGAATATATTCTAATTTTTGGTGAGGATACTTTTAGCCTTTTTTAGACTTTTTAAATTTACACTAAATATTTTGATCCCTTTGATAATATTTGAATCTTCATTGTCAGTGTATTAACTCGTAAAGATTGCTAGAATCTAAAGATACACACCAGTTTTAAAAATTACCACACAATATCAGTACCAAAAATGCACTGTTACCTAGATTTAATCTTCTAAATTGAAATCCTATTCCCTCCAATGATCTTTAAATCCAATTTATTGCTTAATCTTCTATTTCAGTAAATCAGACACAAAATATTTGGCCAATATAAAGAAATTAGAAAAAAAACTTATCACCCGACTGCATTCAAGCCATCAGCAAAAAATGGTGAAATACAAGAAGCCTTCTCTGCTGTTTCCCTCAGGGTTTTCAGAACTGCGCAGTTGGCCTCGAAAAATCCCATTTCGTGATAAGGAATTTCGTTCTTCTTACAAAACTCTTTCACTCTTATTTGCAAGCCACGCAGACGACTTCGACAAGCCCGTGGGAAAAGATGGTGCTCCGTCTGAAACTGCAGGCCCCCATGAAAGAAATCCATCATTGGCGAACATTTGATGTTTGTGGTTGCTTCGAACTGTGCCTTAGTGTATCCATCTTGTGCGTGACTATCCTGTGGAAGCCCGTCAAATATTTCCATGGAGAAGTGACTGAGACATATCTGTACATGAATCAGGCCTGAAAAAGATTTCAGATGCAGAGGGATTTAAATCTTTTAAAATAGTAAAAAAATGTTTTAGAGTGCCCCTTTCTTTAAAAGTTGCCCTGCTTCAAGATGTCTCTCTTGAAAAATAATGCCTAAAAATTAGAAAAATCAACAACAGATCCCTAAAATACCCAGAAATTTGATAAATACTCCAGAAAATTAATCAGAGCATTACCCTATATGATAATATCTGCCTCTGTTTTGATGCTGTCCATTCTTACCCATTTTCACAGATTTTATCTTTTGCCTCCTAATGTAATGTAATCTTATCCTATTGACAGAAATCACACCAGCAAAAATTGCTTAAAGGGGACCTGCAAAGGTAAAACAAGTTGTGTTTAATCGAAAGCCCTTGACGTCCTGAGTACGAAAATGAAAATATTTTTTGAAATTGAAGCTCCGTTTGTCCGTAAGGAGCGATTTAAAGTGCATTTTCTGAAGCGCGGGACAACTTTTTCATTTCAGTCTCGTTTTCGATTCTGACGTCAGAGGTGAATAATGAATTTCGGGCCTAAGTAATTTCCATATAGAAGTAACTGTGATCATTGCTCGGGTTACGGCGCAAAGGTGCTTTAAAAACAACAAAAATCCGTTTTAAAGCCAAAATATCAAATTTAGGATAAAACTGCGATTCAAAAAAGATATCGGTGTGAGTATTTACGGAATAGAACGAATTTCAAAGCTCATCTAAAAGTGGTGTGGTGTGCGTGGATTCGACTCGAAGAAAACTCACATTGCCGGGCGAAATATTTTCGCTTTGCCTATTCACGAAGATACAATATTACAAGGTAGAAACTTGCTTGTTTAAATATCGATATATGAATTGCTATAAGAGTGTATTACAAATATTCAATGGTAAGAAGGCTGGTTATAGTCCGGTAGCTGAAGGGGGGGTAGTACCACCAGACGAGGTAATTTATGAGACCAATTGATTTTGGTCAATATCGGGGCGTAGAATTCGAATTTCGATGTTCTTTTTGTGGGGGAGGGGCCGTTTAGGAGATATGGGGGCAAATGCCCCCAAATTTAACGAAAGCATGTTATTGTTAAAACTGTCATTATACCTCCTTAATGTTTGATTTTCTGGTTATAGGGTATTGATTATAGCCAGATTAAGCTTATCGAAGGTTTTATTTAGGTTGCAGGCTATTGTATTGAATTCTGGGGTAACCGTGCCCCCAAAGTGGGGGCAACAAGGCAAGTTGACTCAAAAGTCATTAAAAGTATCTTGTCTGATGAATTTGAGGGTGTAGAATCTGAATTTCGATGTTATTTTGATGAGCAAGGAGCCGTTTTCGAGATAAAGGGGTAAATGCCCCCAAAACAGGGGTATACCGTAGTGAAGTGTTGTTCTCCGACTTCCATGTAACTTAAAAATCTTGTTCTTCAAGTAAGGGATCGATTGTGATATCATCAAATTAATCATCAACTTAGTTTGTGCTTCAGGTAATCACCTCCTTTTCTGGGGGTGTTTCTGCCCCTCAATGGGGGTAGTGAGAAAGATCATCTAAAGTCACTCTAAGTACGTCTTTCAAGAATACCGTGCTTTATTTCTGCAATTCATTGAATTGAACTATAATAGTATGAAGTAATTACCAGAATTGTCATGTTAGAATATCATTTAGTCATCATTGCCATTGCTGTCCCTGTCACAGATAAATGATCTTTCTATCCTTTTCCAATTTCTCCCCAAATATTTCTTTCCTTGCCTCGTTCACTGTATGCTGCTGCCTTCTTCCGAAAATCGAACACACAAAATGTTCCAATCAAGCCAGCTGGTCGGAAGTTATACATTGACTATTTCCTAAAGTAGCGAATAAGTCAAGAAATGCTGAATTCTCTTTGACGTGCTTCCAGTAAAGTTGCCTTCCTCTGGAAGAATGCTCGAAACATAGTCATTGCCAGTAAAGGAGTGCAGCCCAAGCAGGCAAGTAGTGCTTTTTTTGTTTTCCTGACAGTTTGCAGGCACTCACGTCTGAGATCTTGCGGTATTTTCCTGTCCCATTGCCGATCAGTATACATGTGTCAAATTCTCCTGCTACTAAAATCACAGGTTTGTCGATCTCACCTGAGCTGGTACTAGCCGAAAGGAATCATGGTCTAGCGAGATATTTTAGGTCTCTTGGCAGCGAAGTCTCGATAACGAAACGCAGCAGTAAATATCGATGCAGCTTTATGTTTTTCTTTGGCGCCAGTTCCCCTAAGCCTAGCGACTTGTAATGGCACGAGGTGAAAAACAGCAAAAAGCACGCTGTTTCAAGTAGCCTTGACTTCATTAGTGGTTGAAAGAATCGAATAAGAATCTACAGAGTGTTGAAAAGCGTGTTATATTCTGGATCAGGCTTCAGTTATCCGTGGTATCGTCAAAACATCCTACACTTTTAGAGAGTAGGCAATTATGATATGGGACAAATTCCATCACAATACAGCGACATATACATAGCTAACATGCGATTCCTACAAGGATCAGTCAATTAAAAATGCAGAGAGGGTTCTTCGTTGCCATGAAGGTGAAATTGTCATCCGAACACCAGATATTCTAATCCCTGCTAACTGTAAGAGATTTTCGAGCAACGACAAAAATAAAGAAAGAATGGTTGAGCTGATGGAAAAGGTCTGGCTTGAAAGCAGCAGTGAACTTAGTGGGCGCTCATGATACGTGGAAAGGGCTAGCTCATGTATAAAGATCGAGAATGGAATAGCAACCAATGTACCAGAGCTAGAGAATGATCAGGAAGAAGCAGATTCCAAAATAGCTTTCATGATCAAGCATGCTACGAGAGAAAACAGCGAGGGTACAGTCTGCGTGGTCCGTTCCAGCTCAGGTGATATCATTATCATACTTGCGACAAACGTATACTGATTGGCAATGGGACAAGAAAATACCGCAAGATCTCAGACGTGAGTGACGGCAAACTGTCAAGAAAACAAAAAAAGCACTGCTTGGGCTGTTCTCCTTTACTGGCAATGACTATGTTTCGAGCATTCTTCCAGAGGAAGGCAACTTTACTGGAAGCACGTCAAAGAGAATTCAGCATTTCTTGACTTATTCGCTACTTTAGGAAATGGTCAATGTATATTTTCCGACCAGATGGCTGGATTGGAACATTTTGTGTGTACGATTTTTGGAAGAAGGCAGCAGCATACAGTGAACGAGGCAAGGAAAGAAATATTTGGGGAGAAATTGGAAAAGGATAGAAAGATCATTGATCTGTGTCTTCTACCACCATGCAAACTAGTCTGGAATTACATAGCAAGCAAGCAAGCAAATTTTGTGGCAAAGATGTGGCGAAATGCATCAAATCCTATTTTAGCGTTGAATGATGCATTCAATCATGGTTGCCTCCCAGATATGATAATAAATTGTACACCGGAGGCATTTCCAGAGGAGATAGCCGAGCTCCTCATAGAAGATAGCAATGGTGATGATATGGAAGAGACAGTCGCGAATAACGTTATGTTGAGTTAAGATTAAGATGAAGAGAGCAGTGACAGGGACAGCAATGGCAATGATGACTAAATGATATTCTAACATGACAATTCTGGTATTTACTTCATACTATTATAGTTCAATTCAATGAATTGCAGAAATAAAGCACGGTATTCTTGAAATGACGTACTTAGAGTGACTTTAGATGATCTTTCTCACTACCCCCATTGAGGGGCAGAAACACCCCCAGAAAAGGAGGTGATTACCTGAAGCACAAACTAAGTTGATGATTAATTTGATGATATCACAATCGATCCCTTACTTGAAGAACAAGATTTTTAAGTTACATGGAAGTCGGAGAACAACACTTCACTACGGTATACCCCCTGTTTTGGGGGCATTTACCCCTTTATCTCGAAAACGGCTCCTTGCTCATCAAAATAACATCAAAATTCAGATTCTACACCCTCAAATTCATCAGACAAGATACTTTTAATGACTTTTGAGTCAACTTGCCTTGTTGCCCCCACTTTGGGGGCACGGTTACCCCAGAATTCAATACAATAGCCTGCAACCTAAATAAAACCTTCGATAAGCTTAATCTGGCTATAATCAATACCCTATAACCAGAAAATCAAACATTAAGGAGGTATAATGACAGTTTTAACAATAACATGCTTTCGTTAAATTTGGGGGCATTTGCCCCCATATCTCCAGAACGGCCCCTCCCCCACAAAAAGAACATCGAAATTCGAATTCTACGCCCCGATATTGACCAAACTCAATTGGTCTCATAAATTACCTTGTCTGGTGGTACTACCCCCCCTTCAGCTACCGGACTATTAGGCGTTGTATGTGGGATTGTGGGAAGTAGGGGGCAAGCTTCGCTCGAAAGAAGTTGAACTTTGAAGAAGGCCCAAAAGTTCAAATGTAAATAATGTTTACATCTAAAGCCCATAATTTCATTTTACTTACTAATTTCTGTTTACAATTACTTAATAAATTAGACTTTATTTATGTTTTATTATTATCAATTTTTCATTTTTTTTATATTTTATTTCTAATTTCATTTGTACTTATTGGGGTCTACTGGGGTAAAATGGGTAACACGGGGTAAAATGAGTAGTTGCTTAAGCTTACATGCATGGCCTAAGTTGACAATATCTCACTATTTTCATCAAGTATTAGTTCTGGTTATTTTTGATCCTCTAAGAGTATTAGCGTAAAAAAAGCAAAATGTTCAACATTAAGTTATTTATACAAGATTACAAAACTACTCATTTTACCCCGTGTTACTCCTTTTACCCCAGTAGACCCTAGTCTTTATCGAACTTTTTTACTTGCAATTATCATTTTATTTTTTGTATCTGCCTGTATTCTTATTTTGTTTTATTTGTTTACTTAGCTGCCATACCTGAAAATAGTGTTTTTGCCATATGACAATGATGATGAGAAAACAAAAACGACAGAAAATTTAAGAAACTTTTGATACTTGGGATCCAGGCAAGTTACTTATAGAATATTTTTTTTAATTGTTTTTTAAGAGTACCGTCTTTTTTATAAGAAAAATTTCATAAGAACACAAGCCTTAAATTTTACATCTTATAATTTGGTACCCTTGTTTATTGTTGATATTTTTTGAAGTTGAAAGAAATGTGTGAAGAAAACAATCGTGCAGTTTGTTCCATCTTCTTGAAAAAGTTTTTCTTCCACTTTCCCCATACCTTGTTTTTCTGATATTAGAAAATATTTTTCACCCTGTTATTACAATATCATAGATGACAACATCCGAATTCCGCTGTTTATAACCCAAAACAGTAATCATGTTCTTACTTCCCTACCCCACATGATTCCTCACGTCATGTGCATCAATAAAAGGTATCTAGATGACTGAAATTTATAGTTTGTGTTTGCAATGTGGGTTGCGCAGCTTACAATTGTTTCAATAACTTAAGTAATAAAACAAAAAATCAAGACAATTTACTGAAAAAGAAAGTGACTTTTCACAAGTTCTCAAAGAATGCAGCCCTCTAAAAAAATATGGATACAGAACATGAGGCTAGCAAATTTGTTCTGCAACCATACTCACGTCTTTGCCAAGACCAATTTACAGAAGAAAGTTATCAGCGTGGCCCAAAATTTTTGAAGTCTTTAGACTTAATGAGAGATTACTTTTGAAAGATTATTTTTGACAGAGGGTCACCAAAAGGAAAAAGGCATGTAAAGGGTTAAAAGAAATTCAAGGCAAAACACAACTGTCCCTCAGCTCTCCACTCAGTCCTAACAAAATGGCCCTTTGGAAGAATCATCACAAACAATGAAAAACTGACAGAAGAACTAAACAGACTGAGGGATAACCCTCTTCGGAGGGGTTACAACCTGTCCAATATTCAGAACTAATTCAGCAAAGCCATCCAGCACACTCAACATGAATTAATATACAAGGATAAAACACCAACTTTATTCTACCATTTGATAACACAACCATTCAAATTGCAGCAATATTGAAGCAACATTGGCATCTGATAACCAAGGATGAAACTCTAAAATACATTTGGGCCACACCTCCTTTCCTGGCACTTAAAAAGCATAAAAATTTCAAGGATGTCCTAGTTCATTCTAGATTCATTAGATAAACCCATAAATAAAAAATAGCAATAAACATAACAAAGATGCAAAGGTGGTCCCGGACGCGGGTCTGCTAGGGCACCTAACACAACAAGACATTCTGATTTAAATACCCCGAAATGTCTGTGTTAGGGTATCGGCTGATGATTTGCATCTATAAAAACCCAGGATTAATGGCAATTATACTATTTGACAGACGGTTGGAAATGTAAAGATAACGACTCTCTCCCTAAGAAACTCTATAATCAATTAAAGAAAAAATAAAAAATGAAAGTCTAAATGGTAAATGCAATCTTGTTCCAAAATACTAAAATACTGAAATACTAAGTCCTTACTACTATGGCATTGCTGAGTTGGTTGGGGCTGGGGGGCTGTAGAGGGGACAATGGCAGGGCTGGCTGGTTGGGACTACCCTCTCTCCTTATTATGTAAATATATCTTCATCTTTTTTATAATTTTATCTTTTCCTTGTTTACCCTCTTTTTTCATTTTTTATACATACTTTTAGCGTACATATTTTTTTAACTCAAACTCTGCTCTTGAAAGAAATTGATAGATGGCTTGTTTCAACGACATCCGGGTTCAGACAAACTGGAGCAAAGTCATTAACTTCTGTAATGCACTCGCAGTTTGATTCCTTTGCTTTGGTCGAAGTTCTTTGCACTTCTTTGCAGCAAAGGCTTTCAATTCCTCTTATCATTCCTCCTAGCATTTACCACAAGTACACCTGAACAATCAAAATCAGTAAACAATTTAAACAAATAGGATTTTGATAAAGAGCAAAAAATTTGAATGTTTTGAGTTGATGGCCTAAATTAGGCCTAAATACTCCGTCTTGTACTTTTATAAATATATTATTAATTCACCCATTATTTGAGTTTTAGATAAAGATTTGGTCATATAAGTTTTGTATAAGCTGTAATGGTAACAATTTTACTAAAAAACATACCAATCAACGTTGACAATTCTTTGAATATTTACATCTTCTTCTACCTTGTCTTCGCTGGTGCTGCTCTCATCGGTATTCGAGGACCGTTCTTCTTGTCTGTTTTTAGGCAACGGTTAGAACATATACGACTGAATATTTATCTCATGGTTATCAACGGCTCCATATTCTAATCCTTCATCGCTGTATTTCATCTTTTTTAACGAAAAAGCGACGAAAATCAACTTTATATCGAGCGTGTTTCAATACCAATTCCAGTGTGATCCATCGAGTGTCTCATTTCTTTATTCACCTCTGACGTCAGAAAGAAAACGCGGGCAAACCCGTCCTCAAAACAAAATGGCGTCCAACATGCAAAATCGTCAACTTTCAGCTGTCATAACTCAAAAACTATTCCAAATATTGCATTTTTAATGCTGAATTCGGACTCCCCGTATGTGAATTGACCGTAATAGCTTGATAATAGCAAAACTTTTTTTACCTTTGCAGGTCCCCTTTAACAGGAGCAAAGCATACGATCCACCCATTTTCAATAAATTCAACAGGTGACTGGTGGTGAGACTTTTGATAGGTGGGCAGAGAATTTTCCTCCTCACTGCTCTCGGGTGGCCTATCTTTAGGCGAAATGGGGCATCAAGGTGGGCTATTCCCTTCAAACTTGATAAATTAGGATGGTAAGAGGTAACCTCCCTCCCAGCGGCTGAGGAGGGCATTGAGTTGGGGCAGCACGATCGCCCACCTCAGGGGGCCAGCTCTGGCAAGCCACAAATAATCAATGAGCTTTATATTCTTGAATATGAATTAAAATTTAAATAAAACTTTTGGGGCATTACCTGCCGTTGCATGTGCAACCAAAAAGAAGACCACTCGCTCTGACCAGCTAGGAAAACAAGAACACAGTGAAAGGTACCAAAACCAAAACACGAAACAGCAGAGCAGCTCTGTGACCCTTTGCGTGGCTGCTTTCCTGAACAATATGAAGATGAAACTCTGAGCATACAAGTTTATTCTTGCAAGCGCCATGACAGGATAAAACAAATAATGTTGATTCCTGACGAACATTCTTGAAATCCAGTCAAAATTGAATTGCTTTTGGTGATACTCTGAGAAGAATGATTTGAAAAATCGTTTTGACACGGCAAAGACAGGCAGATGCTGAATGTCTGGGTCATAATTGTACGAGTTCGTAGTGATGTGATGGTAGTTATGGCTATCCTTCCACCAACCTATACTTATTCCGGTAAGTAGATTGCCAATGAATACGCCATAGAAGTCATCTTTTTTTGACTGTTGCGTAACAGAGTGGTGCCCAATATCGTGGCCAACAAACGCCATTTGCTGCCAGAAGAGTCCAAGAAAGAAGCCCGCTGCAACGACAGTCAGGTAGCCATTAGAATATTTGACCAGTGCCAATGCTACTGCCAAAATCAATGCATTGAAAGCACCTTTCTTCAAGTAGAAGTTGTCTGAAATGAGAAATCAAAGCATAGATTAATACCCCTTCTACAAACGTGGATAAGGAAAACCGAAAACACAATATTCATTGCAAAAGTCAATGTTTTCAAGGATACATCATGTGAAATACAAAAAGGAGCTTTTTTCTCCATCAATTTGGGAGTTTTCCCAATCTCTTCCTCATTTGACATCAGAGGCACAATTATTTGTATATTCAAATCAATCTTGATAATTCTATTCAATTTCCATCAGTGCTGGACTGCAGAAGCGTGGCACTTGAACCCGGGTTTGAAGATAGAATAATAGGATGGCAAAATAGAGAAAGGCTTTTTTCACACAGTCAATAAATATTTCCCTGAGACGTGTCATGCATACTACACTGCAAAGGTGCATCAATGTTTTCAGAATACATTTTGGGTCCAGTGAGCAGATTTGCATGGGGTTCTCAGGCCTGCAAGAATGTAGCAGGACTGGATGCTTTTTATTGCTACTTATTATGATTTATGTTAACTCGTACAACCATTGCATGGAGATAGTAGCTTAATCCTGTAGTAAGGTTGATATGATTAGTGAGGCCCATGCATTTTTATTTCCTCTATATTCTTTTAACTACATAGAAAGACGTTTAGCCTGTAAGGAAGTAGGAAGGGCCTATGGGGTAGGTGGGCATTTACCCCCAAAAAATCCTAAACAAATGTTTTTAGCATGGTGCATTGTGCTTATTTTGCTCTGGAAAGAGGGTTCCCCCTAATAATTTTAAGAAAAAATTGGGGGCCTGGTCTAATTGGCCTTACCACTACACTTTTTTAACAAGAGCCAGTAAATTTGATTTGAAGCTGGCTGTTCTTAAATATTCCTCTACTTCCAGCCTGAAATGTTCTTAAATAGTTCTTTAATTTCAAGATGTTTGGAAGCCTGTTTTGGCTATCAGTTGTGTTAACTGGTCCAAATCTTTACTTTCTTGACATCTGGAATATCAGTGTACTGCCAATCTGCTTGTTTCATTGGGACTATTTCTCAGTCTTAAGGTTATATCTTAAATTCCTATATTGAGCAAAATATAGTCAGCTTTGGTTGTTCTTAGCTTGTTCTTAGGTTGAGCCAAAATTTGAGGCTCATGTTCTCGTAAAATTGTTCTTGTAAAAAAAGAGTGTATACATTGAATGCAAGAAGCATTGCGCAATATTGACTAACATCCCACGTTGAGATGGGCAGCTTAAGCTCCAAACTCCCCTATACAGAGATGTTTATATTGCATAAGGTAACGGAAGATTTTCTTCTCTCATACTGAAAGAGTTCCGCACCTTCCACCATTGTTTCATCAATAAATGAAATAAATAATAAAACAGATAGCTGGTGGTTTTCATTAGAATCCTTCTTCAAACTCGAATAGATTCATTTGCTGTGCTGGGCAGGAAAAATCATCACAGACAGGCCTATCTAGGCCTATAATATTCAGTCCCAACTCGATGGTATCTGATACCTTAAAGATTCACTTACAATCTGGTTCAAACGCCCCTTCTTCCTTTAGATCTTCCCGCAGCTTTTCCAAATCCTTAGCAATCTCGGTTTTCCCTCCGCCCTCTACCTTATTTGAAGCATTTGCAGTTATCCTGCCGATACGGAAAGCTGGCAGCATGCTTCGAGATATCTTTTCATTGTGAAAAGTTTTGAAAACTTCGGAGCAGTCTTTCCCAGCCATGCACCTGATTTGCTTGTATCCGCCCGGGTGCTTGTAGATCCACTTCGACACATCGTAAACGTTTCCATCAATTATCAGCCAAATGTCTCCGTCTTCGTTGTGTTTCTCCACTTCTTCTCGCGTGAAAACGGCTGATGATTTGGGCTCCATTATCAAAGGTTGATCTAACGAGATTTAGGCCCAAGTTTTACAGTTAAGTATTCATCACCAACATAAGGTTTCTGCGCTACTTTCCTACGGATTCAGGATCCTTCTAGGCTTGAGAAGATTATGCAACAGGTCAGTCCTCGTGGATGCAGTCGAAACGACCAGGAAAGGACAATTGTAGGCGGAAACTGTCGGAAAGAACCTGGGAATCCAGAAAGAAGGACGTTGCACCTGTTTGCAGGAAACAATTCAAAAATTCTGTCGTTTGATTGGATAAGCCTCTAACACACCTCGAATTTCGACCAATAGGAGAAGGATATTCAATATAAGATTCCCTTTTGGAGATTCCCCAACAGTCTTTTGCACTCCTCACTCACTTGCAATGACTAAGCATGCCCATGGCACATGTCTTACTGTGCAAGGCACATGGGATAAAGTAATAGTGGGTGTGGACGTATTTTACATACATACACTCTTTTTTTTATAAGAATAAATTTTATAAGAATAATGAGGCTCAAAATCGGTGAAATTTAAGAATATTTTAAGAATGTTGTGAGGCTCAGATCTCAAGGAAAAAATTTTAGCGAGTGTCTTTTTACTTCTGCATTGGTGTGCTTTTTACAGGAACACCCACCAAAATTTTGATGCAAGTATCGATATTTGTAATACTGTAGGTGTGCGTTTTTGGCATTTATGACATAATAACAATTTATTGCTACATCCGTGTTTTCTGCCGTAAGAATAATTTAAGAATAGTCTAATCAAAGTTTCATCAGCAATGGCGGGGAAAGGTTCTCTTTTTCCGTTGTTGCTGGCTTGTTATCTTTTGCAAACTTTAGCGCAATACCAATCAAAATATGTATTGGTCTTCAATCAGCATGGAAAAGGAAATGCTACGATCGAAGATTTGAGCACGTTTGTAAAGTGGCATAATTTCCTGAACAAGAAATTGCCCATGATGAAGAATAGGCCTAAAACCAAAAATGGCGCGAAAACAGCAGTCATTGCTCTATTACTAATGCTGAGTGGTGATGTTGAAGCAAATCCTGGTCCGACTCACATGTGCCAGGTATGCAAGCAAGGTTATGATGAAAGTGTCCCCGGGACACCATCTTTGTGTCAAGAATGTCATTCGTATATGGACAACTTAGGCCCCCCAGAGGAAAAAGTAAGAGAAGACATCACTGATATAGATAGTATCCTGAGAATATATAGTATAAATCCGAAACAAATAATCTTGAAGAGAAGCAGGATTTGGAAAATCAATCGAGATAATTTGTGAGAATGAAAATGACTCTATAAATAATGACTCTTATGACTCTTCACTATAAATAATAATGACTCTTTAACTCTATCCAGTGATGGGACTGCGATGGTCTCCCTGGTGTGAGAAAGTCGTCGCCCTTCGGCAGGTCCAGTGTAGTGTCATATAGCCCGGATAGGTTCGTCTCTGCATTTGGTGAGTGGTGGTGCAACAATTTGTGTGAATGAAATGGCCTTGGTTTCTCGTAGCCCCGGTGGCGCAGTGGTAGCGTTCTAGAGATCAAATCTAGAGGTCGTGGGTTCGCGTCCTACTCGGGTCATTTTCATTCTCACAAATTATCTCGATTAAACAAATAATCCCACCACAACATCCATCTATATATATTTGACGATTTACTTAAACATAATCTGCACAACACACGATGACTTACCTTACCTGATTCTGGTTATACACAAAGAAATATATAACACCCTTGGACTTGACGATGCGTATATCATTAACTGGACTCACCTTGAAGATGAACAGGAAAACAAAGAAGGATTCACCATCACCATTCATGAATCAACTACACCATCTGAAGAACCAATCAAACTCGACATCCACGTCCCATCTGGCACCCTCTGCATCACTGGACCACCTCTCAAACTCAAGAAATTCTGCTCTTCTAAACTACCTCAAATTCGATGCAAAAAACGAAGCCTTTACGATTCATCCACTATTAAAAAACCTCCTGAAACAATTGTATCATCTCCAAAACCAACTAACAAAACCCTCAACCACACTTCAACAGAAACCATGCTCTCTCTCTCAGCACCTGTTTCTACCCCATCTTCAATACCCTTATTTTCTGCAAACCAAACAGTCACCCTCCCAGAAACTCCAATTTCTTTATCACATCCATCTGCAACAAGATCTTACCATACTGCTTTAAATCAGTCAAACAATATAACTGCTACACAACCTTCAAATAATTCCCTGAAATATGAAATTGAAAATATAAAGAAAGACATCCAAGCCATTAAAGAAGCTATCCAACCATCTCCAAATCATGATATCCAAATGCTCACCCAATTCAATGATCAACTAGCAAATGAAAACCAACAACTGAAAGCTGAAATAATGTCCCTGAATCTTATTATCCAATCCAAACTGTACCAACCAAAATCATCTGTAGGCCTAGAAGAATGCATACAGATACCATCTTGGTAAACAGCAACCAAAAAGAAACATACTTCTTAAACCAAAACCAACAATCCTATTGCAACACAAAATCGCTACTCTCTACTAATCAATCTCCCAAAAATACAACAACAACAAAAACCAATGAAACCATCAATCTAAAACCTGCAAACCTTCCCAACAAGCCAAAGAACACCAATCCACAGAAAAAGAAACCCGAACCACCAAAATCAGCCAATTTCCCAACCGAAAGAGACCAGCAGCCAAAAGTCAATTGTCATTCTTGGTGATTCAATGATAAAAGATATTCAGCCTTATAAGTTTATGGCACGGGTAGCAGCCTCTAAAAAAATAAGTATACCTGGAGCAACCTCATCAGAAATATCCGATTATGCTGTCCCCTCTATCAAAAGAAGCCCTGCTGACTACTTTATTATTCACTGTGGGACAAATGATTTAGCAACACATAACCCGTATATTATCTCCCAAAATATTATCAATATCTCCCAACAAATCAACAATAAGCTCCCAAATACAAAGGTCTACATCTCCTCACTTAATCAAAAGAGAGGATAAGCCTTTTCTAAATCCCAAAATTGATTTTGTAAATGACTTGTTAATAAAGGAAAGTGATTCTAAGGGATATAAGTTTATAAATAATAGTAATATTGATGTTAACGATCTAAATGGAAGCAAGCTGCACTTGAATAAAAAAGGAACCAGCAAGCTTGCTTCAAATTTCATACAAAACATCAAGTCTGACCTCTCTATATGACAGAAATGCCAAAGTCCCCCTACAAGCACCCCTTCTTTATCTCAAAATGATGATGATGAGTCAATAAATGATCCCATAATAAGTGCAGACAGTAATTCTGAAGATATTTTCCAAAACATTTTGAAAATTAGGAAAGAAAATCACAAGTGTCCAATTTTAGCTCACTTAAACATAAACAGTTTAAGGAACAAATTTGAAGAATTTAAAGAAATAATCCTGAAGGGAAATTTAGACTGTATTGTAGTAAGTGAAACCAAATTAGATGACTCATTCCCATCAGAACAATTTGTCATAAATGGGTACAAACCTCCATTAAGACTTGATAGAAATGCTCATGGAGGGGGGCTACTTGTTTATATAAAACTAAACTTGCCAAGTAAGAAATTAACAATCAAAGCTTGAAAATAATTCTATTGAGCTAATACCATTTGAATTAAACCTTGTTAAGCATAAATGGCTTATACTTGCTACATACAGACCACCAAATGCTGAAGATCAGATGTACATAATTGCTCTTTCTAAAGCTAGTGATGAAGGAAGTTGTCTATATGATAACATTATTGTGATAGGAGACTTGAATTATCAACCTGATAATCAACATCTTACTACATTATGTGATACTTACTCTCTAAAAAATCTTATCAAATCCCCCACATGCTATAAATCAAATTCTAGCCCTACACTGATAGATGTCATACTGACAAACCAAAAACACTTCTTTAAAAACAGTTCAACACTAGAAACAGGTCTTAGTGATTTTCACAAAATGATTATAACATGCTGGAGAGCAAAACTTCCAAAAGGGCAACCAAAAATCATTCACTATAGAAACATGAAACATTTTGATGAAGAAAAGTTTTGTTCAGATTTAGAAGCTGCAGATTTCAAATCATGTCAAGAAGAATTTGATGCTGAAGCATCTTTTTCCAATTTTCAAAACATTTTCTGCAATATTTTGGATAAACATGCACCGTTAAAGCAAAAGGTCTTCAGATCAAACAACATTCCATTAAGTAAGGCTCATAGAAAAGCTATCATGCTACGGTCAAGGTTAAAAAATAATTTTCATAAAAACAAAACTGATCAAAATTGGTTGAAATTCAAAAAACAGAGAAACTATTGTGCAAATCTAAGGAGGAAATCCAAAAGAGTATATTTCAGTAAAATCTGTGAAAATGGCACAATGGATTCAAAAACATTCTGGAAAAACTGAAACCTTTTTTCTTCAGAAAGAATTCAAAAAGTGAGACTGAAATATCATTAATAGAGGATGGAGAATTGTTCACAGAGCCAAAGGATATTTCTGAGATTTTAAACAAATACTTGGTTAATGTGGGCAATCATTGGCTTAGAGAAAATAGTGCACAAAGTAGTAATGGTATGGAAAACAAACCTCTTTCTGATATTGTTCAACACTATAAATCACACCCTAGCATATTAAAGATAAAGAATAACAATAAACCCATCGGAAAGTTTGAATTTGAAAAGATAAATGAATCAATGATTCGGACATTAATTGGGGATTTAAACCATCTTAAAGCTTCTGGCTTTGATCATATTAATGCCAAATTCTTAAAAATTGCATGTAGACAGATATCACTGCCCCTAACCGCTATAATAAATAAATGCCTAGAGCAAGGGACATTTCCAGCATTACTGAAAAAGGCAAATGTGACACCAATTAATAAAAAAGGACCCTTTTGATGAAGAGAATTATAGACCCATAAGTTTACTTACTTCCTTTACTAAAATATTTGAAAAAATTATTGAAATACAGATGCATACTTTCATCGACCCTAAACTATCTATTTTTCTCTGCGCTTATAGAAAAAGATCTTCTTCACAGCATGCCTTGATAAGATTGATCGAAGAATGGAAGCATTCTCTTGAAAAATCAAGACATGTTGGAGCTGTTTTGATGGATCTTTCAAAGGCTTTTGACTGCCTACCTAAGGATCTTCTTATTGCAAAGCTAAATGCTTATGGATTCAATGTGCAAGCTCTAAATCTTCTTCTTAGCTACCTCTCAAATAGGGAACAGAGAGTTAAAGTAAATGGTACTTTTAGCTCATGGGAGACCCTAGAAAACGGCGTACCGCAAGGATCCATTCTAGGACCCCTTCTTTTTAACATATTTATAAATGATATCTTTTATGCTGTAACAGATGGTTCTTTGTGTAATTTTGCTGATGACAATACAATTTTTGCTGATTCTAAAGATGAAGTAGAGCTAACTGAGAAAATAAAATCGAACGTAAAAGACTGTATCAAATGGTTTTATGATAATAGAATGTCAGCAAATCCATCCAAATTTCAAGCAATTAAGATAGGAAATAAGAATAAAGATTTCAAATCATTTCCAATAAGTGATAATTTTGAAATAGAAACCACAACTGAAGTTTCCCTATTAGGCATTCAAATTGATGATAAATTAAATTTTGACAAACATGTAGAATTAATTTGCCAAAAAGCATCTCGTCAACTGAATGTTAACAAACTACCTAGAAGAGAAAGAAAAACGTATTTTAGTCAACTCTTTTATCCTATGTAATTTTAATTACTGCCCTTTAGTATGGCTTTTCTGCAATAAAAAGAGCAAAAATAAAATAGAAAAAATAAATGAAAGAGCCCTACGCATAATCCATACAGATTATTCATTAAATTATAACGATCTCCTTAAAAAGGATTAAGACACTACAATTCATATCAACATGATTTGAAACTTGGCATTAGAGGTTTACAAAACTCTTAATAAGTTAAACCCTCCATTTATGCAAAATCTTTTCGAAGAAAAGCATACCAAGTATGAACTCATAGGAATAAAATCCTTAGATATCCCAAAAGTAAATACCACGAAGTATGGGATCCAATCTTTGAAATATCTTGGGCCCAAAATCTGGAATTCACTCCCAGATGAAGTTAAGTTAGCTCCCTCTGCAAATCATTTTAAAACACTGACAAAAACTTGGTTTCTTGAAAACGTATGTTGCTGTTCTTTTTGCCAAAAATAACCTGTCATGAGAGCGGTCATACTTGATGTAACTTTAAGTTACTTCATGTTAGTTTATATTATTCTCTGTACTACGTAACGACTAACATCAAAAAAGATATATTATTATTATTATTATTATTATTATTATAAGAATATTTCGAGGCTCAAAACAGCAAAAAATTCAGAATATTGAGGCTCAGAAAAAATGAGTATTCTTATAAAAAAAAGAGTGTGAATACACACATACATTATTTAGTTGAAAATGCAGGCCAAAATTTCAGCTTAAAACGTGAACGGGGGGAGGGAGGCAGAAACAAAAATAAGGTAAAGACACCCATTTCTAATTCATGAAACGCTTCTAACAAGATGTAAGCCCGTATTCCCTAAGGTTTTTCGACTCTTGGTGACGTTGATTTTGCTTTTGAGGCTCTGTTTCAATAGATAATTACTTTGCCTTCTTGCACATCTGATGCCTATGAGCATGGTCATAATGAAATTAAACTGGAAACTAGAAACATTATTTGTACACTCCCATACTCCCATTCAAGATATATTGGGCCCATATCAGGACATCTAGCAACAAAATGTCTTCTAGAATTGTAGACAACTGCAAGACCAAAGTTTTCCTTCAGCAATTTACAGTTCTTTAATCTTTGACACACTTGAAAGGCAAAACATTCTCAAATATTTCAAAATAATAGGTGCACAAATGCAATTATATCACATTTGATTAAACAATTTTCCTCCTTAACTCTTTTTGAGAAGAAAATACAGGGAAAAGGAAGGCTAGCCAAATGCTAAGAAAATGTAGATGTATCTTGGACGGGAGAGTATTTACCATGAATTATCGTAATGGCGAACTTCTGAGATCGATATAGTACGTAGCAAAGGTAAAGGGACTTGTACAAAAGCGTAGATCTGGGTACAAGGGGAGAGGGGTCCAAATATCAGCTTATTTACTACGTATATATTTTATGGATCCTCCAATGTAACAACCCACAATTTCATTTTGTAAGATCAAAACAATCGTCATTGTCAGAAACTGGGTAGACATGGAATTCGTCCTCAAAGCTCCTGTCGATCGAACCATGGTACGAGTTGTTTAGATCAAATTCGTTCAGCATTGTAGCCTCGTTCAGGGTAATGTCCTGTGACGTCACATCCTCGTCGTGCTTTTCTTTCCGTTTCTCTTTATATCTTCTGTTTTGGAACCAAATTTTCACCTGAAAATTGATATTGAAAATTGTTTTTACCGCAGAAACCATTCTCCTGATCTGGAAGCTTAACTGGAATACACGCATTTTTCATATAAGCAATTCCAGCTCGATCTCAGTCTCAGTACTGAAAATTGCTTAGCTAGAGGGCAAAATTGAGTACTCAAAATTGCTTAGCAATTGCTTAGCTTTTTATACTTGAAGATTTGTTTTTTAGAATACTATCTTAGAAGTTTTTGTACCGAACAAATTTCAATAGTAACTTGCATACAAAAGTGTGCCGGAGTACTAATATCCACTATAACTGCTTGGCCTATGTCGATCCACATCTGGGTATATAGATCTAATGGGTTTTTGCTTGGTCCTCTTCCTTGCGTATTACTCTGTTGAGTGTCAGACGAAAAGCTTTAGTAATCCTTGTGTTCGTTTTGCTATATTTCCTATATTTCTGGCTATTTTGAAGTTTCGTACTATTCAAAGACTATACAATACCGAAGGAAAATGACGACTCTTTAAAAGATGGTGTATTTCATTTCACGCAAGTTATGATAGCACTGTGTACGGTTGCAATGTTGCCGAATCTTCTATCGACACAAGAGCTGCGTAGCTCGTTTTCTTTTTGAGGTGATGTAGCAACTTTAGTTGAACCCTTTTCTATTGGACCATTCACAACATGGGATTTTGTGTGTTTACCTGGTATTCTTTGTGAAGGTTCTTCTTGAATGTGCATTGTATTAGAAAGAACGAAAAAAGTTTAGTTTTGGGCTCTTCAGAAAAAAAGAACCAATTAGATCGATTCCTTTCAAAAATGTCCCTTCTGCCTTTTTGAATTTCTCTGTCCAGTGTAAAACGAAATGTGATATCGAAATCAACTTTTTCATTTTCAGGTTATTCATTCTGTTGAATAGCACCATTTGCTAATGTTCTGAATACAACATCTTATATCTTTATTAGTATCATCATTGCAATTGTCAGAAGCGAATAAACTGAACAAACCTGTTGCTCGGTCATCCTCAGCTGTCGGGCCAAATCTCTTCGCTCACTGCTGCCGACGTACTTGTTCTCGTCGAATACTTTCTGCAGGGCTAAGACTTGCTCGTGTGAGAATGAGGCTCTGATCCGCTTCCGAGGTTGTCGAAGAAGCTGGTATCGAAAGAACTGATTGGCTGTAAAAGGAAGAAAATACAACCACTGATCTCAAAAGAAAGACTGGATCGAGCATCTGCCTTTTTGAAATGAAGTCAATTGGCAGTCATATTGGAAGGTCCAATTCAATACATTTAGATTATGCTGGGAGTGGTTTTTTCTCTGATGATTGTTGGAATGTTATGAATAGTCAGCACGAGACTGAATATTCGCGCAGCTTTTGTCAACAGAGAATCAAGCCAATATATTTTCTTTGACAGCCATATTGGGAGGCCAAGTTCAGACCAAAGCAATTGGCTTCAAAAATTTGGCTCCGAAAAGAAAAGAATGATTGATCCAGCCTTTATTATTATTTATTATATTCGAGATCAGCACGAGGTAAAACGAAACAATAAAGTACAGTTCTGGTAGATAGTAGACCACAGCCCTTAAGTGGTTTGTTCTTTGATTTGGGTTTAGAATAGTTTTCAGGTTAATAGGAAACATTTCAGCGTAACACGTATTTCTGTAGGCCTAATGTGACCTAATATCGACCCTCACTTGCCTAATTAAAATTTAGGCTTAGAGCTGAAATTTTTCACTGCAAAGATCTTTGGCAAATCATAGCTCTCTCGATGCAAATACTGAATTTCTAAAGCTATTGGAAGCTAAACACCTCAAGTTGTATTGGCAAAGAAAAAGCAACAAATTAATTTGCAATGTAGAAATTAGCCTCGTTGAAGTGAGCTACATTGTGAAAGAAGACAACTATTATAACTATTGCAACAAAATAAAGCCTGTAGTTCGTACTCAAGGGTTAGAACTTTTTTATCTCATTGATCAAAGGCTACTGCTGTTAATGCCTATCTTGACACGTTTAACAAGTCACATTTGAGTTTTCTTGAAATGTGAAAGTAACCAAGAAAGACTTGAAGCACGTTAATTCTACATCAAAGTCTGCATCCACTCTGAAATTACCTTATTCATAAAAAGTCATGAAAAAGTAGCCTGCGTGCATCCTTAACACTCCTCTAGCTCAGTGTAGGGACTCAAGACTGCACGCAGGCTACGAAATAGTAGCTGGATCATCCAGAAAAGAAAAGGAAATTACCGTAAGCATTGTAATACTTGTGCCAAACGGGATTCATCGTTTTCTGGCTTCTTGGTCGGTAGCATACGGGTGAGCACACTGTACACACTTGATGAGTGGGTTGCCGAGGCTGCGGATACCCCATTTCGAGCCTCATTTCTTTCACAGGCATCATATCGAGGCTTCGTCTGAGCGGAGAAGGAGCTCCATTAAGGTGTTGTCTCGAAGGTGAAAGTGGTCCTTGGACGAGGCTTCGTCTAGGAAAGGTGGTAGTCACATCATGCCTCGGTAGAAACGGAGAAACTGATCCATCGTAGTTTCTTCTCAGACAAGTGGATGCAGCATCAAGCTTCCGTCTGAAAGGAGATACTGACCCATCCATGCCTCGCCTCAAAGAAGTAGTTACAACATCATCCTTGCCTCTCAAAGGAGAACCTTGTCCACCAAAGGTTTGACCCATGGGAGAAGCCTGTCCATCTTGGCATCTCCTCGAAGGGTGAGCTGATCCATCCAGGCTTCGTCTCAAAGAAGTAGCTGCCACATCTGTCTTTCGTTTCAAAGCTGGAACTGGCCCATCAAAGTAGTGGCCCATAGGAGAAACTTGTCCATCTTGGCATCCTGGCAAAGGGGAAGCTGATACATCGTGGCTCCGTCTGAGCGGAGAAGCTGGTCCTTCACAAGACCGGCGATGCTGCAGGTGGGGATGCGACTCCCTGCGAGGCCGCGTATACTTCGGCTCACGCAGAATGTCGTCAATCGATAAGAACGGTCTGTCAGCCATGGCGCGAGTGCACTTTCTTCAAATTAACTCGATAAATGCTGAACCTCCTTTAAATAGCAATTTACCACTCGCTCATATGATCAGGCTCGACGAACGATCGATTGAATGTCAACATGTTGCTCCAGCTGAATGCACAGAACTCAGAAGAAACCGATAACGGTTCTCGAGGGGCTTGTTATTCCGGCTTCAAGACCATTATTGATTAACCTGTATTTGTATTTGCAGTTGCACAAATTGCAAGCTTTGGGGCATCTTTTGACCCCACAGTGGTGTACTTTTCATAAATATGTGATGAATGGAATTAAAAGAAACGATAGAGCTAAATGCCGGAGTTAAATAGGCCGAGAAGTGATAAAGCACAAATCTCCTAGCTTTGGGCATTTTTTGACAACATAGTGTCATACTTTTCATAACTGTATGAAATTAAATTCATGATTTAAAGAAATTAAATGAAATAAACAAAGCTGAAGTCGAATAGCCTGGGGAATTCTAAAGCAACAAATCAGCAAGCTTCGAAAAAAATGGGGGCATCTTGTGAACCCCTTTGTGTTGTTCTTTTCACGATAGAGTTTAACGTAGAAGTTTAATATAGCCTAAAAAATGATAAAGCATTTCTATTGCTAGAATCATGTCTTAAAAGTGGCTCATAGGAAAGAAAAATATTGGAATCAAAATAAATTTAAATCCAGTAGAATAAAGCTCAATTCCAATCAAGTGCGTCATAATGCGTCGCACTATCAGGCAGCTCACGTTTAGCAGCACTTTCCGCTTTACGTGTTGTAGAAATTAGATAGCAAGAAATCACACTACTTTCTGAACATTTGGGCGGGAAGTGAGTTGGTATGAAAACTTTTTGAAATTGGGAAATCATCATTCTTGCTAATTAACAACAGCTTCAAAATCGGCCACGGTATCCATTAACTTAACTTACACCCACAACTCACAGCTGCAATGGTATAAAGCTGATACATTCGTAGCAGAGGTTGTTGAGCCTTGTTTCCCTGTATATTTCATCAGGTTTTTTGTTGCTCATCATTGTTCGTTTTCATCGGCAACGTGGATTGTAAGGTTAAGACGAAAAAGCAATTTTTTGATTATTTAGGCCACAACACATCAAAACTCAAACGCTCGTTTGGAATTCTTGAACTGCACAATAACATTATTTCAAAATTATTTGTTGCGTGTTGTACTATAATAAGACAAATAAAAGAGAGAAATTGTATATGAAGTACCATGTGATATAATTGAAATTAACACTAACGTTTCAGGCGTAAGCCCGTTAGACGCTAGTGTTAATTTCAATTATATCACATGGTACTTCTTATACAATTTGTCTCTTTTATTTTACACAATAACATTCTCACACAAATCGGTTTCATGTATCATTTCATTTTGGAATCATGACGTCATTGCGCGTTTTGACGAGAAGCCACCTGGGTTACTGATTCCCAGTCCTCTTTTCAAAATGCGTAGTGACGTCACGAAAACGAAAGATTGAAACTGGAAGATTAGAACACAAGCAAACTTTGTAACGAGAAACAAGTTACTTATTGGAAAAAGAGAGCAGCATATTTGAAAGCATAATATCAGCAGTACAATAGATCAATTGCGTGCGACTTAATTGACATTGATCCATGATTCTACTTGATTTTCTTCTGTGTGGATTAAATCAAATCGATTCTCAGCTCCTGTTTTAAAATCGCAAACAAACTTGTTAATTTTGATAGAAATCGATAAGTGCCTGATTAACTTGCCTAATTCTGCCAAGCCGGACACCTGTGTCCGCGCAAGTGGCCATCGCAACAACCATTCAGCCACTATTTGTGTGTCCATATGTTCAAACAAGGTAATAAGAACCGGCCAGAAACTTGCTGTTATTTCATACACGTTTCAATTTGTAATTATCCGTGTCAACACAAGACTAAATGTTTGAAGGGTCAGTTAAATGTAGAGAGATAGTCTAGATTACCATTCAGTTTCACAAGCGCATTGGGTATTACCTTCACCGTATTACCTCCACCGTAAGGGTGATATTCTCCACCGTATTAAATATCCTTCAGAGTAGGGGCGTCCTGGTCCACTGGGATACCGGGAATTTCGTTGATATTTGGGCCCCTCTATTCATGCCAATGCCAATAATTGCTTCTAAACCCAATTTTGCCTAGGCCCTCTTCTGCTCCCAACACTCCCTTGCCTCGCCGTACTGATAGTATTCCTCTTCACAGTACTTACAGTATTCCCCTACTGCACTGGTAGTATCTCCCCTACAGTAGCTACTATTATCCCTCAACATCACTGAAAATCCTCTACAGTACTGATAGTCCAACCCCAAGAGTACGGATGGTATCCCTGCACTGTACTGACGTTATCCCACAACATCACTGAAAATCCTCCACAGTACTGATAGTCCAACCCCACAGTACTGACAACAGAACAGCCTTCGATGAACTGATGATATCCATCCACAATACCGAATACCCTCAATAGTACGGATGGTATCCCCAAACATCAACTGAAAATTCTCCAAAGTACTGATAGTCAGACCCCGCAGTACTGAAAATGAGCATCAGTACGGATGGTATCCCTCTACGGTACTGATAGCCTACCTCAATGATGGATGGCATCCCTCTACAGTATTGAGTATCCTCCAAAATCTTGAACATCCTCCACAATGCACGCATTTTTTTACAAGTAATTTCAGCTCGAGCTCAGTACTAAAAACTGCTTAGTAATAGGTATCGTTTTTTACTTAAAATTTCTCACAAGTTGTTGTACAACAAATATTGATGTTATCTTGCAAACAAAAGTGTGCTGAGTATAAAAAAACAACTCTTATCTGCTTCTCTTGAGCTGCTGCACGATTATCATTACCAGTGGGATCTGAACTAAAATTTTCAAATTGCTTAGAATTCTTCTATCTAGTACTAGCATTTCTTAAGTTTTTGAATTGTTGATTACTGCCTTGCTTATAAAGCAGTTGCTTATAAAAACGTACATGTACTGCTGGTATCACTCCACATAGACAGGGAATGTTTCTGAAAATCAAAAATATTTTCACACCCTTAGTGGGTGTGGTCATCAACTACGTGAATACCGGGCCACACCCATAATGGCCCTGGCAGTTTCAGATACTCTTCAACATGGAGAAACCGAATCTGAGATGAAATTTAGGGTTAGGTAGTATGCAAGATGGTTTTTGGTAATTTCCCTGTCTAACAGTACTGAGCACCCTACACAGTACTGATGGTATCCCCACAGTTTTCCCACAGTTTCTCCACAGTACTGAACATCCTCCACAGTACTGCACAGACATTCCCTAAGGTGGAAAAAAGCCAGTTTTACAAACATTTGACGAATGTACTAACTTCATCAGCTTATTTAATGTCTTTAACGACAAACGAAATACAATATTTCTGCAAATCTTTGGTAACTTGTTCACGAAATCTACAAAATACTGTCTTTTAGTAATCAAATAGTCTTACAGTAAATATCATTTTTTATATCCTTTTCAATTTAGTTTAGTTTGTGGACCATATTCCTTCGCAGACAAAGAATGTTTTACTTATCAACAAAGAGTAAGAACGAGTTAGTGTGACAATAAACATCAGTTTTCTGTTAAATAAAAAGTGTTAGTTGTGTGTAGTACTTTGTAAATAGATGATAATACGACGAAATAATACAGTTCAGTGCCGTGAATAGCATAGGTGATATTTTCACAGCGTTTCCAGATTATATCTGCTCTATTTTGAACGCACCACTTAGTAACGGGTACAATCTTGAAACGCTGTGAGCATTGCATCCGCGCTATTTCGGTTCTAACCTATTTTATTTCATCGTCTATACTTCAATCATTGATTCTCGACAAGTCTAACCCATTCGCGTGTGTTGCTGTGAATTACTTGTTATGAAATTACGCCCCCAAGTGGACAAACCACGTGCAGGTGTAACTAGTTGTTGGAAATAAGTATAATCATGACTGGAAATTAATTTTCTAATGCGATTCATTTCCGACAACAATGTATCGGGCTATCTGGAAAAAGAACTAGTCTGGGTTCAATTGCATAAGCATTTCAATCTAGAAATAAAGGTTTGTGCCCGGTCACACCTTTTTTTTATAGGTAATAAAATCAATGTTGACATACATGACATTAAATGGATAAACTAAGTATAATATAACTGTGCTATTCAGGATGGAAATAGACACATGGTCATCGAGTTTTCACCATGAACAACACTTACAATAGGATATAAATGAACAGAAATAGTCTCGGTCACACCTGAAAGGCTAACAAACACGTACAACAAAAGGGCTCCAGACTATTCCTTATAATGACTACGTGAGTATCAAAGACCAGTTATCGAGGCTCTTCCTCGCTTAGGTTGTATATTAGGAAGGTAAAGTTTGTATGCAGAAACAGAAAACTCATTTTTACCAACAAGCCCGAATAAGCATACAAAGACTTCTACAAAGCTAGAACCTACCAAGTGCTATCAAATTCTTCTCTCAAACCGTTTATTGCAATATTCAGGGAATCTTCCTTTATTGTTTAATTTTTTCGAAACCTTCCTCCGGTCATTGACCGAGTGACCGTAATATTTCTGTAACCCTGGCACGTACATGAGAATAAAAATATAATCTTCAAAAAATAAACAGGCAGGTATGTAATGAATGAATATCTATCAGGTTCTGGCTGAAATAACACATTTTCATTTTTCTTTCTGCATTTCATATCATAGAATTCAAGATATCTAAATTGGTGGTCAATAAAATAATAAAAATATGAAAAATACATATGTTAAATACATTGAAAAAATCATTTGGATTTCAAAATATTTTTGAATTTGAAAATTCTACCTTTTCAGAAGTGTTAAAAATTCTTCTCTGGTTTTTGGATCATCTCGAAACGTTCCCAGCATGCAACTTGTTACTGTCATGGCACCTGGCTTTTGAACTCCACGCATCACCATACACATGTGACTGAAATGAAAAAAGAGTTTATAGACTAGATGAGTGAAAATTTATCTCTGAAAGGAAAAAGAGTTTAAACTTTACAGGAGTGACAATTCATCTCCCACGAGTCCTTGGATCTGGGGAGTTGGCTGTGCTGGGTCACTCGTCCTATCTTCCCAGAGAGCACAGCTCTCTAAGTTGGCGACGTAGACATAGACAGCGGGCCTCTTTCCATAATAAGCAGCTTAGAGAGCCTGGGATCAGAACCACTTGCTATTAGAAAATATCATGAAAAGTCAAACTAAAGATTCTTGTCTCTTCTTGCGGGCCTTTCCTCCTAATCGGCGGCTTAGAGGGCCTGGGATCAAAACCACTTGCTACCAAAGTGTTCAAGATAACAAAATTGTGCAATATGTGTTTCAGCGCGATATGACGTAATAAATACATCAAAACATAGATTTTTTGCAGCTTTACTCCTACCTTACCATACTCTACTTTACTATATATTTTACTTTCCTCCTACTAGCCTACAGTATACTCTTCTTTACTCCTACTTGACTATAATACGATACTTTACCTTACCATACTCTACTTTACTATATATTTTTTACCTTTACTTTACTATACTCTACTATACTATACTCTACTTTACTATATTAAACTATACTTTACTAGACTTGACTTAACTCAACTCCTACTTTACTATACTCTACTATACTATTCTCTACTTTACTATATTAAACTATACTTTACTAGACTTGACTTAACTCAACTCCTACTTAACTATACTCTACTATACTATTCTCTACTTTACTATACTCTACTTAACTATACTCTACTTAACTATACTAAACTATACTTTACTAGACTTGACTTAACTCAACTCCTACTTTACTATACTCTACTATACTATTCTCTACTTTACTATACTCTACTTTATTATACTCTACTTTACTATTCTCTACTTTACTATACTCTACTTTACAATACTCTACTTTACTATATATTTTACTTTCCTCCTACTAGCCTACAGTATACTCTTCTTTACTCCTACTTGACTATAATACAATACTTTACCTTACCATACTCTACTTTACTATATATTTTTTACTTTTACTTTACTATACTCTACTATACTATACTCTACTTTACTATACTAAACTATACTTCACTAGACTTGACTTAACTCAACTCCTACTTAACTATACTCTACTATACTATTCTCTACTTTACTATACTCTACTTTATTATACTCTACTTAACTATACTAAACTATACTTTACTAGACTTGACTTAACTCAACTCCTACTTTACTATTCTCTACTTTACTATACTCTACTTTATTATACTCTACTTTACTATACTCTACTATACTATTCTCTACTTTACTATACTCTACTTTACAATACTCTACTTTACTATACTCTACTTAACTTTACTAAACTATAATTTACTAGACTTGACTTAACTCAACTCCTACTTTACTATAGTCTACTTTACTATACTCCTACTTAACTATACTTTACTTTACTTTACTACAATTTACTTTACTCAACTCCTACTAAACTATACTCTACTGTTTGAAGCTATCACTCCTACCTGCGGTTCTTATAGTTGGAGGAGATTGCAAAATTCAAGTTTTAAAAGTTGAGAGCACGTTGGCGAAAGCACCTGCGTCTGCTCTTCGTGTTTGTGGAGCTGATCGTAGAAAGAGCGCTGAGAGTTCCTCCCCGGTTTCCTGCAGAGCACCTGCGCAAAACGTCCCTATATTAACTCGCAATCTAGAAATTCAAAAGCCACAAACACAATCGCAGAGGCTGGACTAGGGAATTCCAACCGGTGCCTATACACGTACATGACAACTAGTAGCAGCCTGCTATGCTTTTGGTCGGGTTGAAGTCTGTATAAACGCAACCGCAAACAGAAATTATTCTTGATCAGAGCTGAGCAGAGTTGTTGTGCGCAAATTAACAACATGATTCTGAAAAGGCTATGGAGATTCAGAAAGTCGAGACGCCCGTCATGCAAAGATTCGGAGAGTCAAAAAGACAAAAGGAGGGCGGAGAGAAGGCCGTCTAACGACTCCACAGCTTCAGAAAGTAGTAGGGCTGCTCATCTATCCTCCTCGTCGACCAGCGAGAGCGAAAACACTTCACCACCGCACTGGAGAAAGAGACGCGACGCTATCTGCGTAGAAAATGTGAGGGAGTATTGGTGTTCAAGGGAGACGTAAAGAAGGTTCATTTTGATAATATGGGGTAAAATTAGAAATGTGGTTGGATTTCGTGGTTCTAATATGGCTGAAAAATCGGACAGGCTTACGTTTTTATGAAATTAAACGAATCTATTTCATGGTAGTGGACTCTCATATTATAATATTTTATACTAGTATCTTTAAATAATTGAGACTAAAGACACATTGTAATGCATTGATAGAGGAAATTGGAAATTGGAGAGGGGGGGGGGGTTGCTGATGCGACTAAAAATGACCAGATTTTATTTAAACATAAGATCAGGTAGAATTAAGAATTTAGAAAAATCAAATGAATTCTTTTTATACTAGTAGCTTTCATTAATCAATGGAGATTGAATACACTGATAGGAATGATACAAGAAAATGAAGATCGGTGCTAGGGGAAATGCTTAAAGGACGCATTATGGTTTCGTTAATGTCTACAGGTAACAGGTAAAATGATTTTTTAGAAATATGACAAATCTCATTTTCCCACCTAAAGAAGATATTAAGACTTAGAAATTTAGAAAAACCAAGAAGATTCATAAATACACTTGCTAGCAGAAACTTAGAGACTTATTAGCAGAAACAAGGCAAGAAGTCACTCCTTTGTCTCTACAAGCCTGTTTCGTGATCATGTAGAGAGGAAGGAGTAATTTCTTGTCTTTCATCAGCTGATAAGTGAATTCACCGTTCTACTATGAATGTATCGAGCACTGTGTCTCTAAAAATCGGAACACCGACATCTTCTATGTACTGGTATATTTCTGATTAATGAAGAAGAGACTAAAGACACTATTAAATACAAGTTGATACAAGCAAATCCAGAGCGCTGCTAGAGAGGGTGTTAAGGGATGCAACCAAGGAAACGATCGAAATCGTTTCATTGCTTAGTAATAGAAGACGGCGAGGCTAACGAATTTAGAAAAACTAAACGAATTCTTTTTACAAATAGGTTTCGAAAATTAAGTTTTTCGAATGCTGTAGCTACTTTTATCATTGTAATGAATTTTGATAGATATTTACGTATTCATTAGTATTATTCGAATTGAGGGTTTTGATTTTTAATGAAAAACATTTGTTTAGAAGTTTATAATGAAATCAAAGGGGCGATATTCCTAAGTTGTATACACTTTCTTGAGTAAACAACTCTGGTCCCACTAGCTACCAAATGCCAAAGTGTGTCGTTGCTTTCAATTTTCAAAACTCTTCGAAATGTGTAGCAGCACGTGCTATAGTAGCACACCATTGCGAGGCTAAGTTTTTCCTTTCCTTCCACTCATAATGCCCTTTTGATATTCAAAAAACCGTTATTTCATACATCAATACCTCTGTTATTAAACTTCAACTAGCTATTAATTATCTAGATTTGATTTTAACATTCAATTTTCTACGGGTTCAGATTTTTTACCTTGTGAAGAAAAAAATAACTTAACAAGTTTTGCCTTTCTGTTTTCATCGAGAAATTTCCCTATTTCTTCGATCAATCAACTTTCACCCCAAACATAGTACGAAAATTTCCTTAAAAAGTTTCTTAACCCAAAAACCCAGTTTCCTTGACTTCGTGGTGATATGAAAAAGTGAGAGCTTTACCTTTGGAAATCCCACCCCATTTCTATCATTCCAGAAAAAGTACCAGATTAGAGGGGGTAGGTTACCTTTCTGTGCCAATGAAGGGCATTCCATTGAGCGTTTTGAAACGTCTTTTTTTGTTAAGACAACAAGTTTTTAGACTTCCTTGATTAATACAAAATCTCCTACTAAAGTTGCCTAATTTTCAAAAATCTTGCCCTACAGTTTCTTATAAACGGTTTCTTAAAGAAAAAATGAGTGCATTGAAAAAGAGTGTACCTATATGAATGAATATGATGATTCGTGGCTTTAAGACAAAATCCGCATTGTCGAAAAGCGCGTTTTCATCTCAATAAATTCATGTTCTTTATTATACAATAGATAAAACACTTCCGATACACCCCCTCACTTTTTCATCATTCCATTACAAAATTTCATTAACAATTCAAACAGAGCTGTCCCATATGAATCCTTTAGAGCACTTCAAAGAAAAGAAGAAACAACGCTTTAAGACCTTGTTTGGATTCTCTTGTACATACTCGCATTTAAGAAGAAACAGGATTTGGAAAATCAATCGAGCGAATTTGTGTGAATGAAAATGATCTGACCTGGACTCGAACCCACGACCTCCACTAGGGTACTCCGAATTTTGAGGTAACTTGTGGATTTCGATGCGCAGAATTCGAATCTTGAATTCATTTTGCTTTATCACAGTTTATGTTACAAGATAAGCGGTTCTTTTCACACTGAACTGGAGCGTCTCGCTTTCATGTAGCGTCATGTGATGTCAGGACGGTTTCCTTTATTTGAAATAGGACGATATCAAATATCCCAGAAGGCAATGCATTCTGGGGGCATATAGGGGAAGAATCTGAAGATTTTTCATTTTTTAATAACACTAACAAAGATGGAGGGTAGAATCCCCCCTAATAGGCTCGAAGAATGCATTGTACCCTAGGATCTTTGATATCGTCTATTCGGGAATTTTTTCCAACATTCGTGTCTTGCTTTACCCACACATGTATCAACATACACTCATATAGTATGGAGAGAAAATTCAAAACAATTTTTACTTCCTTTATTATGCCATATCTCCATAACTACGATGCCAATAAAGTATAAATAATACATATAGGATAGCATGATTCTAAACGAAGAGCATATCTTTACAACGTCTTGGTAATATCGCATCTTATATTCTTCTATTGTGCTACTGCTCTCGTGATCTGTCCTAGGAGTGGCCAGACCTGGGATCCTGTCCTTGGGTACGGTTATTACGGTTAGTATATCTCTGCGTGTGGTACTTTGAACATAGACGATTACGGTTTTTATACTATGCCTTACAATGGACACCTGTGTACTAATGTTGATATTTAGTTAGTTAATGTAATATCAAATAATTCTATATTACTTTCATGTTCAGTAGTCATCTTGATTTCATATACCGGATTGTCTTTAAACATCTTAAAATGAGTCGCTGAATTGTTGTCATATTTATCCTTGTCATTCTGATTACGTAAAAAGATGGCCAACACAGTAACAAGACTCGAGAATCGAGGCAATCAAGCGTGGATCCAAAGGGGGGCCGGGGGGCCATGGCCCCCAAACGATAAATTTCAAAGATTGAAAATTTAGGAGAAACGAGGTGCGGCAAAATAATTAGGCAGTTAAATGAGTTAGGTAATGCCTTGAAAATAAGTACTCCCTAAACTACAATGCTGGATCCGCGCCTGGAGGCAATAGCTTTGAACTTCAACTCAGGATCAAAAGCTAAGAGCAACATCAAGGCAAGGGTATAGTCGAATGGGAGGGGCTAGAACCTAACCTAACTGCAATACGAGGCTAATTAAGATGATATCATTACACATTACCCGTTTCTTGCTAAGATCAGTAACAAAATTCAGGGCTAAGATTGCCCGGCAAAGCGGACTATCCATGCCAATCAAACCATCAACATTTTCAAAATATTGAAAATTCTAATTGAAAATTCAGATTTCATTATCATACCAGTGCAAAAATGAAGTGCCAGAGTATTTTTAACACCTTTTCTGGAACAGGCAAAACAAGTTTCGTAACTCTTTCGATCCATATGAAATCTCACATTAAAGTTTTGGTATTTTAAAATCTGGCTACTCTCTTACACACCAGTCTCTTACAAGAAAATGCAGGTACAGTAAAACACCTTTTTACACCTTCGATAAGTGAAAAGCCCAAGTCCAGATAATACGTGTTTTTGCTGCGCATGAGATTGAACTATCCGTGAACTGACTCATTGTTCAGTTGTTTTATCTTTATAAAAGAACGCCTTTATATTTTAATCAAAAGACATTGTTTGTTGGGTTATGGAAACAAAGGACGTATTAGCGCGTTGAACTGGGACGTTTTCACACGTTAGATTTGTTCCTTGCATGTTTTATATAGTTGTTTACGAAGTTACGTAAGGGCGCTTGCAGTAAAGGTTTCACGAATATTGTAAGTAGGTTTTATTTGAGTTTATCGTTTATTTTTCGCTTTATTCGTAGGCAGGCAATATTCATATTTTTCGTTTATTTGTTTGTTGTATTGTAGCGAAAACCACAACACAGATTCATTATCCATACGTAGCTGAATTTAGCGGATGACAATTGTGCGTATTCGAAGCAGTTCCTTTTTGTTTACTGACACTTTACTGAGGCTTGGCGCCACCTCAAGTGTGAAGGAAAAAGACCTGAGTAGAAGTCAAAGCCATGACCTCTAGATTATTAATTTAGTGCGAGGGCCCTGTACTAATCTACAGCTAGTGGGTTTCTACTTGGGTCATTTTGATTAGCACAAATTATCAAAATTAATTTTACAAATCCTGCATCTTCTAAGCCCCAATTGCTGTTGTCTTGCAAGTGTACGCCTCATGCAGAATATCAAGAACTGGCATGGACGTTGAAGAGTCGGAATCAGTCTCTTCTTAGTGATTTTAGCATATTGATGGCTACCCGAAGTGATTTTAGCATATTGATGGTTGCCCAAAGTGATTTTAGCATATTGATGGCTACCCGAAGTGATTTTAGCATATTGATGGCTACCCACAGTGATTTTAGCTTATTGATGGCTACCCAAAGTGATTTTAGCTTATTGATGGCTACCCAAAATGATTTCAGCTTATTGATGGTTACCAAAAGTGATTTTAGCTTATTGATGGCTACCCAAAGTGATTTTAGCATATTGATGGTTGCCTAAAGTGATTTTAGCATATTGATGGCTACCCACAGTGATTTTAGCTTATTGATGGCTACCCAAAGTGATTTTAGCTTATTGATGGCTACCCAAAGTGATTTCAGCTTATTGATGGCTACCCAAAGTGATTTTAGCTTATTGATGGCTACCCAAAGTGATTTTAGCTTATTGATGGCTGACCGAAGTGATTTTAGCATATTGATGGCTACCCAAAGTGATTTTAGCATATTGGTGGCTGCCCGAAGTGATTTTAGCATATTCTTGGCTGCCCAAAGTGATTTTAGCATATTGATGGCTACGCGAAGTGATTTAAGCATATTGATGGCTGCCCGAAGTGATTTTAGCATATTGATGGCTACCCAAAGTGATTTTAGCTTATTGATGGCTACCCAAAGTGATTTTAGCTTATTGATGGCTACCCAAAGTGATTTTAGCTTATTGATGGCTGACCGAAGTGATTTTAGCATATTGATGGCTACCCAAAGTGATTTTAGCTTATTGATGGCTACCCAAAGTGATTTTAGCTTATTGATGGCTGACCGAAGTGATTTTAGCATATTGATGGCTGCCCGAAGTGATTTTAGCATATTGATGGCTACCCAAAGTAATTTCAGCTTATTGATGGCTACCTAAAGTGATTTTAGCTTATTGATGGCTACCCAAAGTGATTTTAGCTTATTGATGGCTGACCGAAGTGATTTTAGCATATTGATGGCTGCCCGAAGTGATTTTAGCTTATTGATGGTTGCCTAAAGTGATTTTAGCATATTGATGACTACGCGAAGTGATTTTAGCATATTGATGGCTACCCAAAGTGATTTCAGCTTATTGATGGCTGACTAAAGTGATTTTAGCTTATTGATGGCTGACCGAAGTGATTTTAGCATATTGATGGTTACCCAAAGTGATTTTAGCATATTGATGACTACGCGAAGTGATTTTAGCATATTGATGGCTGCCCGAAGTGGTTTTAGCATATTGATGGTTGCCCAAAGTGGTTTTAGCATATTGATGGCTGCCCGAAGTGATTTTAGCATATTGATGGCTGCCCAAAGTGGTTTTAGCATATTGATGACTACCCAAAGTGATTTTAGCTTATTGATGGCTACCCGAAGTGATTTTAGCATATTGATGGCTGCCCAAAGTGGTTTTAGCATATTGATGGCTGCCCAAAGTGGTTTTAGCATATTGATGGTTGCCCAAAGTGGTTTTAGCATATTGATGGCTGCCCAAAGTGGTTTTAGCATATTGATGGCTGCCCAAAGTGGTTTTAGCATATTGATGGCTGCCCAAAGTGGTTTTAGCATATTGATGGTTGCCCAAAGTGATTTTAGCATATTGATGGCTGCCCAAAGTGGTTTTAGCATATTGATGGCTGCCCAAAGTGGTTTTAGCATATTGATGGCTGCCCAAAGTGATTTTAGCTTATTGATGGCTACCCGAAGTGATTTTAGCATATTGATGGCTGCCCAAAGTGGTTTTAGCATATTGATGGCTGCCCAAAGTGATTTTAGCATATTGATGGTTGCCCAAAGTGGTTTTAGCATATTGATGGCTGCCCAAAGTGATTTTAGCATATTGATGGCTGCCCAAAGTGGTTTTAGCATATTGATGGCTGCCCGAAGTGATTTTAGCATATTGATGGCTGCCCAAAGTGGTTTTAGCATATTGATGACTACGCCAAGTGATTTTAGCATATTGATGGCTGCCCAAAGTGGTTTTAGCATATTGATGACTACGCGAAGTGATTTTAGCATATTGATGGCTGCCCGAAGTGATTTTAGCATATTGATGACTACGCCAAGTGATTTTAGCATATTGATGGCTGCCCGAAGTGATTTTAGCATATTGATGACTACGCGAAGTGATTTTAGCATATTGATGACTACGCGAAGTGATTTTAGCATATTGATGGCTGCCCAAAGTGGTTTTAGCATATTGATGACTACGCCAAGTGATTTTAGCATATTGATGGCTGCCCAAAGTGGTTTTAGCATATTGATGACTACGCGAAGTGATTTTAGCATATTGATGGCTACCCAAAGTGATTTTAGCATATTGATGGCTGCCCAAAGTGGTTTTAGCATATTGATGACTACGCGAAGTGATTTTAGCATATTGATGGCTGCCCGAAGTGGTTTTAGCATATTGATGGTTGCCAAAAGTGGTTTTAGCATATTGATGGCTGCCCGAAGTGATTTTAGCATATTGATGGTTGCCCAAAGTGGTTTTAGCATATTGATGGCTACCCGAAGTGGTTTTAGCATATTGATGGCTACCCAAAGTGGTTTTAGCATATTGATGGCTGCCCAAAGTGGTTTTAGCATATTGATGACTACGCGAAGTGATTTTAGCATATTGATGGTTGCCCAAAGTGGTTTTAGCATATTGATGGCTACCCGAAGTGATTTTAGCATATTGATGGCTACCCAAAGTGGTTTTAGCATATTGATGGCTGCCCAAAGTGGTTTTAGCATATTGATGACTACGCGAAGTGATTTTAGCATATTGATGGCTGCCCGAAGTGATTTTAGCATATTGATGACTACGCCAAGTGATTTTAGCATATTGATGGCTGCCCGAAGTGATTTTAGCATATTGATGGCTGCCCAAAGTGATTTTAGCATATTGATGGCTGCCCGAAGTGATTTTAGCATATTGATGGCTGCCCAAAGTGGTTTTAGCATATTGATGACTACGCCAAGTGATTTTAGCATATTGATGGCTGCCCGAAGTGATTTTAGCATATTGATGGCTGCCCAAAGTGGTTTTAGCATATTGATGGCTGCCCAAAGTGATTTTAGCATATTGATGGCTGCCCGAAGTGATTTTAGCATATTGATGGCTGCCCAAAGTGGTTTTAGCATATTGATGACTACGCCAAGTGATTTTAGCATATTGATGGCTGCCCGAAGTGATTTTAGCATATTGATGACTACGCCAAGTGATTTTAGCATATTGATGGCTGCCCGAAGTGATTTTAGCATATTGATGGCTGCCCAAAGTGGTTTTAGCATATTGATGACTACGCCAAGTGGTTTTAGCATATTGATGGCTACCCAAAGTGATTTTAGCATATTGATGGCTGCCCGAAGTGATTTTAGCATATTGATGGCTGCCCAAAGTGGTTTTAGCATATTGATGACTACGCCAAGTGATTTTAGCATATTGATGGCTGCCCGAAGTGATTTTAGCATATTGATGGCTGCCCAAAGTGGTTTTAGCATATTGATGACTACGCGAAGTGATTTTAGCATATTGATGGCTGCCCGAAGTGATTTTAGCATATTGATGGCTGCCCAAAGTGGTTTTAGCATATTGATGGCTACCCGAAGTGATTTTAGCATATTGATGACTACGCGAAGTGATTTTAGCATATTGATGACTACGCGAAGTGATTTAAGCTTATTGATGGCTGCCCGAAGTGATTTTAGCATATTGATGGCTGCCCAAAGTGGTTTTAGCATATTGATGACTGCCCAAAGTGATTTTAGCTTATTGATGGCTACCCAAAGTGATTTCAGCTTATTGATGACTACGCGAAGTGATTTTAGCTTATTGATGGCTGCCCGAAGTGATTTTAGCATATTGATGGCTACCCAAAGTGATTTTAGCATATTGATGACTACGCGAAGTGATTTTAGCATATTGATGGCTGCCCGAAGTGATTTTAGCATATTGATGGCTACCCAAAGTGATTTTAGCATATTGGTGGCTACCCGAAGTGGTTTTAGCATATTGATGACTACCCAAAGTGGTTTTAGCATATTGTTGGCTACCCAAAGTGGTTTTAGCATATTGATGGCTACCCAAAGTGATTTTAGCATATTGATGGCTGCCCAAAGTGATTTTAGCATATTGATGACTACGCGAAGTGATTTTAGCTTATTGATGGCTGCCCAAAGTGATTTTAGCATATTGATGGCTGCCCGAAGTGATTTTAGCATATTGATGGCTACCCAAAGTGATTTTAGCATATTGATGGCTACCCGAAGTGATTTTAGCATATTGATGACTACGCGAAGTGATTTTAGCATATTGATGACTACGCGAAGTGATTTTAGCTTATTGATGGCTGCCCGAAGTGATTTTAGCTTATTGATGGCTGCCCGAAGTGATTTTAGCATATTGATGGCTACCCAAAGTGGTTTTAGCATATTGATGACTATGCGAAGTGATTTTAGCATATTGATGGCTGCCCGAAGTGATTTTAGCATATTGATGGCTGCCCAAAGTGATTTTAGCATATTGATGACTACGCGAAGTGATTTTAGCTTATTGATGGCTACCCGAAGTAATTTTAGCATATTGATGGCTACCCGAAGTGATTTTAGCTTATTGATGGCTACCCAAAGTGATTTCAGCTTATTGATTGCTACCCAAAGTGATTTTAGCTTATTGATGGCTGACCGAAGTGATTTTAGCATATTGATGGTTACCCAAAGTGATTTTAGCATATTTAGGGCTACCCAAAGTGATTTTAGCATATTGATGGCTACCTGAAGTGATTTTAGCATATTGATAGTTGCCCGAAGTGATTTTAGCATATTGATGACTACGCGAAGTGATTTTAGTATATTGATGGCTGCCCGAAGTGATTTTAGTATATTGATGGCTACCCAAAGTGATTCTAGCTTATTGATGGCTACCCAAAGTGATTTCAGCTGATTGATGGCTACCCAAAGTGATTCTAGCTTATTGATGGCTGACCGAAGTGATTTTAGCATATTGATGGCTACCCAAAGTGATTTTTAGCTTATTGATGGCTACCCAAAGCGATTTTAGCATATTGATGGCTACCCAAAGTGATTTTAGCATATTGATGGCTGCCCGAAGTGATTTTAGCATATTGATGGCGACGCGAAGTGATTTTAGCTTATTGATGGCTACCCAAAGTGATTTTAGCATATTGGTGGCTATCCGAAGTGATTTTAGCATATTGATGGCTACCCAAAGTGATTTTAGCTTATTGATGGCTACCCAATGTGATTTTAGCATATTGATGGCTACCCAAAGTGATTTTAGCATATTGATGGCTACCCGAAGTGATTTTAGCATATTGATGACTACGCGAAGTGATTTTAGCTTATTGATGGCTACCCAAAGTGATTTTAGCATATTGATGGCTACCCAAAGTGATTTTAGCATATTGATGGCTATCCAAAGTGATTTTAGCATATTGATGGCTATCCAAATGGATTTTAGCATATTGATGGCTGCCCGAAGTGATTTTAGCATATTGATGGCTACCTAAAGTGATTTTAGCATATTGATGGCTACCCAAAGTGATTTTAGCATATTGATGGCTACCCAAAGTGATTTTAGCATATTGATGACTGCCCAAAGTGATTTTAGCATATTGATGGCTGCCCGAAGCGTGGTGTGCGAAGGACACCTGCGGTACAGTTCGAATAAGGCTTGAAATTGCTGATATGGACAGCAGATACGAAAACATTAATTAGATTTTGATTATGATACAGCAATCATCCTCTATTTTTGAGTCTTCTGGTTTATGATTAGGCTCAGTACTAAAATAACCCAAAATTAGATCAGCTGAGAACTTTCCTTCGAAGGGAAAAGAATATTCATCCCGATATACGAGAATTCATCTTTGATTTCATTTTTATATATAATACAGTAGATTCACATAGCCTTCAACAACGCAAAAAAATAATTCCCAAGCGGTGCCAAATGTTTTGAAACGGAATTACGAGTAGCTCTTACTTCTACGTATGTGTTTTTTTAGCTTGTTCCACTTTCTGGCTGATTCAAAAATTGTTTTGAAATCTAGGTTGAGCACTAAATAACTTACAAATTGCAATCCTAGATCCGATCGTTAGATAGTTGATATAGTAGTGATACGGCAACGAGATTTCTTGTCATTATTGTGGTCACAGTGATAGTGATAAGCTCCTAGATCATTCTGAAAAACTTGGCACCGCTGGGGAATGACTTTTACACGCGTCGAGGGGGGGGGGAGAGGAGCTAGAGTATCTTTTTAGAGGGGCATTTCACTCCCTTTCAAAGCGTACGACATTTTTCAAGTACAAAAGGATTTCCAATGATTTCTAAGGGATCTATATTAGAAAATTAGGATTTTCAGAAGGAGTGATCTGCCCCTCGATCTTTTTGGTATGTCTCCTTGTCTTGTAAACAATCGGTTTTAGAGGTTTGGCCTTCCCAATATCTTGGTCTCATCGGAGGCTCTATTATATGTGGGCTTTCTCAAGACAAACACTTCTTTCTTCGCACTATTACTAAAAGGCTCCGATATTCCTCACCATCCTCAAGTCCTGTACCAATCAAATACTGATATACTACTCTGAAGAGTGCCAGAAGCAAAGCTTAAGAAGTTATAATATTTTGCTATGTTTCCTAATTCCCTTGCCATCCTCGAGTTCTGTACTGATCAGACACTGAAAATAGTTTATGAATTCAAGATATGCAGCATTTTTGATGAGTGCTTCTTTCCTAATCTATGATCAATCAACCACTAAAACAGGTTGAAGAATGGTCTAGCTATTGACGCAGACCGAAACCGCATGCATCAGTTTATCCCGTTTTTAACAGTCTTTTGTGAATTCGTCATTACGGAAATATTGAAAAATAGACGGTAAGGCATTTTAAATGTGCTTTGCTTTCCTGTCTAATTCATTATTCACAAATCATTGCTCTTCTATATCGCTCTGTAGCTACCTTTGTACATCGAGCACTACGATGCGGTCTTAAACAACGCAATTGCTACAGAGATTATAAACCAACCATATTCCTTAACAGCGACTTTTCACACCAGCTATACTATCGCAGCGAAATCTCTGGGCAGGGTTGAGAAGTAGCTTGTGAAGAAGCAGGATTTGGAAAATCAATCGAGAAAATTCGTGAGAAGAAAAATACCCAAGAAAAGATTCGAGCCCACGACCTCTGCACCTCAACCACTCTACCGACTGAGCAACCAGGTCCATCCTTTCAATCGACCAACTCAAGCAATATCGACAAGTTGAAAACCGCCATGAAACTGATAAACAACGTAAATCATATCAAAGGGACTGCCTTCGTTTTTCATAAGATAAAGGACTTTACATATTTTTAGGACTGTTAGTTAAATCTTTCTAATTTCAATATCCACATTACTTTATTTATTTATTTATTCATTTCATACTTTAATTTTTTATCTATTTCATATCTCATTCCTTAGGCACTATTTATTTTTTACTTATCTTTTTTATTTTAGGCACATTTTATCATATTTTATAGGACTTTGCAGGTTTTATGAATAATTCTATATAAGCTTTGTATTTTAGGGTTATACAGGGGTTTTATTTAGATCATACTTTTTAATTTGCAGGTCCACATCAGCTGGTTTTCAAGTTGCCGTTTTTAACCTGCATATCAAATAAAATATGTATGGTGGAACCGGTGGAACCGGTCCGGTTGATGCTTCTTTAGCCGGACCAACTTTTTGGCCAAAAATAATATTGCCTTCTTTTAAAACATAAGACTTTTACGGTGACTTTGGGTTCATTTTTACGTAAACTACTTTCTAAAAATGCCCTAAATTGTATCTCTGAGAACCCAAATTTCAAAATTTTCACAGGGTATTCCTCTGGGTCCCGCAAATGTAGCTTGAGCCGGACCAACTATGGACAGCTTCCGCCGGACCTGTGTATGTAAAGTATGTAACCAAGCCATGGCTATCATGTCAATTCCAGTTAACTTAATAGCATTTTCTAACAAATTTGAAAGAAAAGTATAAAAATCATTTCCTACGGGATATCCTATTCGTTTCCAACAAGCCCTAGGAATCGATTAAAAAGTATTTTTCACAAAATGATGGAGAAAAGAGCCTTTATCTCCATTCTATCATGTATTTTCATGTCAGTTTATGAACTTAACACGAGAGTATAAATTGATGTATTTGAAAACAATCCAAAAAGCATCTGCTTTGCTCTCATATTGAGTGTTGATAAACCTTATTCAAAAGTATTTTTACGTTACTGACTGTAATGCTCCGACTTTAACATTTGCTGCAAACCGCTGCAATTCAATCCTCTCATAGATAATTTAAGCGCAGTGCGTAAATCGGGTTAGAATGAAAACAATATAAATATTTAACACTTACCAGGCTTCTACGATAACACCGACTCCAGTTGGAGCTATGGCCTCTAGCACTGCATTCGCAACTTCTTTTGTAAGTCTTTCTTGCACTGAAATAAGTATTAGGGAGGGATTTAGAAATTACCAGATTGCATCATAATTAAGGTAGACTGCCTCTGATTTAAGTAAATTTTGGGCTGGTGTAAAAAGGGCTGGCGTTATAAAGACCAATAACACTTCTCAAGAGAGAAATTATTAGTGTAAATAAAAATGACACGAGTAGGACTTGCGTTCACTACCTTTTTTTGGCTGATAGTTTGTGCAAAGCTTTTTTGATATCATAAATATCTTGATATCATAACTATCTTAATATCATGACTATTTTGATATCATGACTATTTTGATATCATAACTATCTTGATATCATAACTATATTGATATCATAACTATCTTGATATCATAACTATCTTGATATCATAACTATCTTGATATCGTAACTATCTTGATATCGTAACTATCTTGATATCGTAACTATCTTGATATCATAACTATCTTGATATCATAACTATCTTGATATCATAACTATCTTGATATCATAACTATCTTGATATCGTAACTATCTTGATATCGTAACTATCTTGATATCGTAACTATCTTGATATCATAACTATCTTAATATCATAACTATTTTGATATCATAACTATCTTGATATCATAAATATCTTGATATCATAACTATCTTGATATCACAACTATCTTGATATCATAACTTTCTTGATATCATAACTATCGGGCAATATCCCCAGTAGGTATGAAAAATGGTTGAGAAAAAGCGAATTTCCGGAGTAGTTTGGTAGAAGAATGTCCCCAGGAGAACTGCTTTATAGTATTTTATGTATAGATTAGATTTACGAAGTCTGTGTTTCGGATTCCCATAAGAGAGTGCTCAAATCAATACATAATGCAGATTCAGGGGCGCAACTAGGAATTTTGGAGGGCAAGGGTTTTAGCCACAAAAAAGGGCAGGGAAGGACTCTAGTAGGGGTCCAGGGGGCAGAGCTCCCGGAAAATCTCTGAGGCTTTAAAATAGCTTAGAATCCTTCAATTTCCCTTTGAAATGGGGAATTCAGAATTATTAGCCTGACGAGAATAGGTCAAATTAGCTTCCTTAATAAAAAGGGCAGGGGTTACAACCCCCATAACCCCCCCCTTAGATGCGCCCCTGATTGTGATATACATTGAGAAGAAAAGAGTCAAGAAACGCTCAGCCACTCGACCAGTCTTTTTCGTAGTTGCCCGCTCATTAGGCGATGTACAATATTATTCATCAGGAGATGTAAAAGTACATTTGTACATCTAATGATGAGTGAGCAACCACGAAACAGACTTGTCAGAATGCTGAGTGTTCCTTGAATCTTTTCGTCTCAATATAAATTAGATTTGTATTTATGTAGCTGACATGGGTTTGTGGTTGAATTAAATAAGATGAAATGAAAAGAGTTAGAATAAAATAAGTAATTCATTAAACATATTCAGGGAATGAGTTGCTAACCTTGCAGTCTTCTGCTAAACATTTCAACAATCCTGCAAAATTAAATTAAAATTAAAACGTTTGACTTGATAAATATTACCCTAAATAAGGTTTGATGATCTTGACTAAAACCAAAACTAATTTCTTGAAATTAAGAGTTCCTCGGGATTGGTTCTTTATGTCCTTATTAACACTTTTCAAAGATAAAGAAATTGTAAAGAGTTAGGGTCGGATTCGGAGGCTAAAGTCAGTAAAAGGGGGGTTCGAGGATTAATCAATTTGGGTGATAGGTTTTGGTGCATAGCATAGATGACCAGCCCTGAATAAGGGGTCTTATACAGATTAACGTCCCGAACTAGTTTCTAAAATTATTCTAGCTAATAAATCCGAAACTACTTCTAGAAAGACATTATAAAATTTTTCAAGTAAAACGGCGTCAAATACTATTAAGGGTCACTGATGCACCGATTCTGAGGTTGTCTGTTTGAGACCAGATTGGGCCTAAAGTATTAGACCAGTCTTTGAATAGTACCGAACTTCAGGATGACGAGAAGAATCGGAAACTTAGTGAAACATTATAACTCTATCAGCTTTGCCTTACACTTAGCGGAGTAGTACGTCAGAAAGATAACGAAAATGAAACCTAACGAATTATTTTATCAAGAAGTAGGTTGAAAAATCACGGAAGAGGTGAATGAAGTGTAGACCCAACTATGTTTTTCAGCCATTATGAACTTCTTCAAGAATAGCCAGAAATATCGGAACCATAATGAAACGAACACATATAGATTACTTAAGCTTTTCGTCTGACACTCAACAGAGTAATACGTCAGAAAGAGAACGAAACAGAAACCTAACTGATTTATATACCCAGATGTGGATCGAAATAGGCCAATCAGAAAAGAGGTGAATGATTGGTATGGTGTAGGAAAACCAATCAACACCCACGATACAGTGAGCTGACCAATAAGATTACTTCAAGAGTCCTAAGGCGAAAACGAACTCCTTCTGTCTACACAATAGGGGATCCCTGGTTTTTATGTAGACAGATTCCAAAATAGCTAAGTGAAAGGTAGATCTTCCTCTGCCAATTATTCGAAAGCAATTCTCACTGTAGGCTTTAGCACACTCTGGGTTGTCGAGCAAATTTTGACCTATAGCAGAGTCATGATTTAGTGAAGTTTTTGGTTTTGAGGCGCGAGATGATTGTTCTCGTTGCGGCACAGTTTTGTTGCGTATGCTAGACGGCACGTGTTGTTTAACCCTATCACATAACCGCTGAGATGTGCGACCTACGTACCTGGCATCACACCGGCACTAGTATTCGTATACTACAAGGCTGTTTTGTGTGGCAGGCACACTATCTTTGCGGATAGATGGAATTATTTTTTTAGAGGAGAAGACGAGACGGGGGCTGACCGTGGCGTAGCACTTAGTTATGGCTTTCTTAATTTGTTTTTCAAACCGCATGGAGACGTTGCCGGGTGTAGTATGCAGATGTGCATGGGCTGAAGCGCTTGCGCTTCACGGGAAACAGCGATTCGTGAGACGCTGAGGCGCCTATGCGTTTCACGAGACGCAGCGCTTCATGACAAACATCGCAAAGCGTAGGAGATCAGTTCAAATCACAAAGTAAAACACAACATGCTAATCAAGGAAGCGGGGGAGAGAAAGAAAATTATTTTTTTCAGCAAGATAGATTTGCGAACTACAATTTTTCAAGTTCATGGTACAAGATATCGGAATACACATACTTTTTATAACAAAGTCGTTCTACAGTAACACTCCCAACTGGCTAAAAGTTTATGAAATGCTTGAAACTTTCTTTCTAAGAAAGTTTAACATTGATGCTAGAGGGGCAGGGGCCTGTAGCTCCTCTTCTGAGAAGGTTAGATTTTACTGGACCATTTTTTATAAGCAACCTTTTATAAGGAACCTACATGTAGAAGGTCGAAAAACTTAAGAAATCTCTACTACTTAAGGTCAAATCACTAAGGAACTTTATATTTTTGCATATATTCTTCTGTTGTAGATATGCAACTTCTCTACAATGACTATTATTAACTTTTACGTTATAAAGACCTGGCCTAAGCTTCTTTGTGTTATAACATGTTTTCTTATAGCGATTTTCTTGCATATCTATATAACTATTAAGGAACTTTAAGAACTAAAAAGTGGTCAAAAGAGGTATCAAAGTAAGGAATTTGAAGAACTAGACCCTGAGCTACAACTGACATGAAAAGGCGTAACATGCTTTTTATAAGGAATCAGTTTATTAATTGGGTTTTGATACTTTTATTGCGTCTATTAATCTTTATACACTAAATGATAGTTCAAAATAAAGGAACTATTAAGGAACTTTAACAGTAGTACGACAAAGTTATCAAAAAAGATCTGATGAAGAACTTATAAAACTACACTCTTTTTTATAAGAACCAGTAATGTTCTTAAATTGTTCTTATTTTATAATGATTTGTAAGCCTGTTTTTGCTATCAGTTGTGTTAATTGGTTCAAATGTGGACTCTTTTGCTTGACCATCTGATATGTCTGTGTGCTGTCAATCTGCCTGTCGTATCAGGAGAAAAGACATCATTGAAGACATCATGACACGCCTTTTCTTTATAAGGAACCTTGCTCAGGGCCTAGTTCTTTAAGTTCCTTATTTTGATATCTCTTTTGATCACTTTGTAGTTCTAAAAGTTCCTTACTAGCTCCCTAATTCTAAGTGCTCTGTTAGTGGATAGGACAATGCAAGAAAAGAATTAAAATGCAAAATTTTGCAAAAAACTTGTTATAAGAGAACATTTTATAACACAAAGAAGCTTAGGCCTGCGTAACATAGAAATTAATTAGAGTCATTTAAGAAGTTACATATCTACACCAGATGAATATATGCAAAATTATAAAGTTCCTTAATGATTTGACCTTAAGTAGTAGCAGTTCCTTAAGTTTTTCGACCTTCTACATGTGGGTTCTTTATAAAAAAAAACCGTGTGATGAAAAAGCTTTCGAGTGCGAGCGGGTTTTGCTACCATTGCTTTTTGTTTGATGGATTTTTTCTTGATGTAAAAACTTCAAAGTCCTTAACTTTATTTAGTACCTAAACATATCTCAACAAATCTAATTCATTTCTAAAATACAGTGCAACGCTACCTTAAAAAAATATGCTTACAATCGGTGCATTTGAAATAAATGTAGAAGGACTTCGCGAAATTAGCGGAAGTTTTTTAAAGGACAAAAGCAATTATTGTGTTGACCAACCTTTGCTTGGTAAAGAGACATAGAGAGAAGCAATAAATCTTAATATTACTTAAAAAAACCTTCAAAGATTAAAAAAGTTTTGGGCACGTTGACAGTTGAAAGAGGCGAAAAAATACAATACCAGAAGATGCCTTACTTTATCCTTATATTCTTAATGTATCAGCTTACAAAAGAATAACCTCATGGTTCCTATCTGGATATAATAACTAAACATATTCCTACATCTTTATGATATATTTCACGAAATGCCTTAATTGTTATCTTCTGTATCAATTATTAAGGATAAACAGTTGCAACTTGCATGAGTTTCAATCTTGCCTTTCTCTAGAGTTCCAAGAAATAATCTTGGAACAGTTCCACCATCAATGTTATGCTATTTACAAACTTTTACCATCAACAGTATATTCATAGAGATACACAATATTCTTGTTCCCTAAAGTTGCCCCATGCACAAACGCATGGCGAAATTTACAGCTATGCGTATGTGCATGGGCCTAGAATTCTAAGAGAAACTTTCCTATGAGATTCATTGGAAACAATTTTAGAATAGATATAGCCTCAACGGTATGCTATTAACACAATTTTACCATCGACATTATATTTATAGAGATACACAAAATTTTTGTTCCCTAAAGTTGCCCCATGCACAAACGCATGGTTCAATTCATAGCTATGCATATGTGCATGGGCCTAAATTTGCCCCATGCACAAACGCATGGTTCAATTCACAGCTATGCATATGTGCATGGGCCTAAAATTCTAAGAAATATAATTATTTGAGATTTACTGGGAATAATCTAAGAATAGTTTTAGCCTCAATTTTATGCTATTGACACTATTTTACCATCAACAATATATTTACCGTGATATGCAATATTCTTGTTCCCTGAAGTAACCCCATGCACAAAAGCATGGTTCAATTAACAGCTATGCGTATGTGCATGGGTCTAACATTGCCCCATCCACAAACGCATGGTTAAATATACAGCTATTTTTGTAGTTTCTTAGATTTCTGGACTAGTAGAAGTACAATTTTATTTATTTTTAACAACAACAATTTTTACTTTACTTCTTAAATACAGATCTGTATTGTTTTTGAAAATTCAATTTTGGTAGTTTCTTAAATTTCTGGACTAGTAGAAGTGGGCATAATTATCAACTTATTAGGCATTTTGATGATCAATTTAATACCGAAGTTTTCCTTCAAAAATTTTTAAAAATCTATTCCTCAAGAAGTGAATTATTTCATTTTTGTTTTGTTTTTGTTACAATCTATTTTAAACAGGAATATTGTTTGTGTATAAATCTGTCATATGACAACTTCTAATGATCTGTTTAAACTCACTCAATGTCTCGTAGCTTTCATGGCGTCTCCGCCGCAATTGTTGATGATTAGAAGTGGTGTTAACCAACGAAGCGCTGCGCTCCAGCCCATGCACAAACGCATGCCCATGCACAAATGCATATGACACCGGTGTGATGCCAGGTACGTAGGTCGCACATCTCAGCGGTTATGTGATAGGGTTAAACAACACGTGCCGTCTAGCATACGCAACAAAACTGTTCCTCAACGAGAACAACCATCTCGCGCCTCAAAACCAAAAAGTTCACTAAAACATGACTCTGCTATAGGTCAACATTTGCTCGACAACCCAGAGTGTGCTAAAGCCTACAGTGAGAATTGCTTTCGAATAATTGGCAGAGGAAGATCTACCTTTCACTTAGCTATTTTGGAATCTGTCTACATAAAAACCAGGGATCCCCTATTGTGTAGACAGAAGGAGTTCGTTTTCGCCTTAGGACTCTTGAAGTAATCTTATTGGTCAGCTCACTGTATCGTGGGTGTTGATTGGTTTTCCTACACCATACCTATCATTCACCTCTTTTCTGATTGGCCTATTTCGATCCACATCTGGGTATATAAATCAGTTAGGTTTATGTTTCGTTCTCTTTCTGACGTATTACTCTGTTGAGTGTCAGACGAAAAGCTTAAGTAATCTATGTGTTCGTTTCATTATGGTTCCGATATTTCTGGCTATACTGAAGTTCTGTACCATCCAAAGACTGTTCTTCAAGAATCAAAGTCTGTTCTGTTACGAGTTGGTTCACAGTCACTCTATGTTGAGTTTCAGACGAAAATCTTTATAGTTACCATGTCTCGCTATGATTCAGATTTTTTTCGTCATCTTCAAATCATTAGATTGATTCTCAAACCTGCTTCTTCATTATTGCATGAAATAGGTTTTGGCAAGAATCCAGATAAATGAAATAATAATTTATTGGCTAGGGTGAACGAGGCACTTCCCCAAATTAATCAACAAGGGAGGTTTCAGAAAGCTTTGTCTGCAAGCTCTTTGCTTTTAACCCTTTAGCTCATTTGTGATCAGCTTTGGCTTCTGGTTTCAAAAAATTACTACAAATTTCGAGACGAATATCTCAATAAGGACAGGATAACTAGGAAATGACAAATAAGGTATAATTGTTTAAGTTTGACATCAGCAACCCTCAACTCTCCACTTAATAATCTTACTCTTTCCGCAAAATGATAAGCGGTGCATACAGGCTAAATATACCTAGATAATAAGGAGTGCATACAGGCTAAACAAACCTAGATAATAAGGGGTGCATACAGGCTAAACATACCTTCATAATAAGAGGTGTATACAGGCTAAACATACCTAGATAATAAGGGGTGCATACAGGCTAAACATACCTTCATAATAAGAGGTGCATACAGGCTAAATATACCTAGATAATAAGGAGTGCATACAGGCTAAACATACCTAGATAATAAGGGGTGCATAAAGGCTAAACAAACCTAGATAATAAGGGGTGCATACAGGCTAAACAAACCTAGATAATAAGGAGTGCATACAGGCTAAACATACCTAGATAATAAGGGGTGCATACAGGCTAAACAAACCTAGATAATAAGGGGTGCATACAGGCTAAACAAACCTAGATAATAAGGGGTGCATACAGGCTAAATATACCTAGATAATAAGGAGTGCATACAGGCTAAATATACCTAGATAATAAGGAGTGCATACAGGCTAAACATACCTAGATAATAAGGGGTGCATACAGGCTAAACAAACCTAGATAATAAGGGGTGCATACAGGCTAAACATACCTAGATAATAAGGGGTGCATACAGGCTAAATATACCTAGATAATAAGGAGTGCATACAGGCTAAACATACCTAGATAATAAGGGGTGCATACAGGCTAAACAAACCTAGATAATAAGGGGTGCATACAGGCTAAACATACCTAGATAATAAGGGGTGCATACAGGCTAAATATACCTAGATAATAAGGAGTGCATACAGGCTAAACATACCTAGATAATAAGGGGTGCATAAAGGCTAAACAAACCTAGATAATAAGGGGTGCATACAGGCTAAACAAACCTAGATAATAAGGAGTGCATACAGGCTAAACATACCTAGATAATAAGGGGTGCATACAGGCTAAACAAACCTAGATAATAAGGGGTGCATACAGGCTAAACAAACCTAGATAATAAGGGGTGCATACAGGCTAAACATACCTTGCTATTTTGCTTAAACCAAGTACTTTTCTATTTGGAAGATAGCCCACATGTGCCTAAAACAAAGAAAAATGTGATTAAAACTTATCATGAGTAGTTTACAGGACATACTTTAGTTTTGCATAAGTTAATGGCCCTTGCACCGTCTTTTGCTTTTCTCTATTATTTTTCAAATTATAATAGACAGTTTTATGATCTAAAGCAGGTAGGGTGGCATGTAAAGTTTCTTAAATATTCTAAAATAAAAATCAAATAAAAATTTTCTAATTCGCTGAATTCTATTGTATTGTTATGCTTTATTGATTTCTTTGGTTTCTTTTATGTTATAGTTTTGCCTTTGTTTTGGTTTCTTTGTTTTTCACACGTTTTCTTTATCAGTTCACTCTTTGATTTTTGTATTTGCTTCATTAACTTTCAATGCTCCTATCATACCTTCGTCTTGCAAGCTTTTATTTATCATTCTGTCAAAAAACTCGTCTAGTCAAGCTCTCAAGTCACTCAATTCTTCGTCAACTCAACTCAATTATGTATATTTGCAAGCTGGTAAGCAATATTTATTCATTTATTTACTTATTTACTTTCCGTTCGTTTTCCTTTTTCAATCTGTTTTTCTCAATTTTTCTCCCGTTTTCTTCATTTATTTCTGGTATTTTCTCGCGTTTGTTTACATTATTTAGGCCTATTTTTTTTGCTCGTTATTCAATTTCTGTAATCTATTTTGTAATTTTTAAGAAAGTATCTAAGTAAAAACTCAGTAAAAATAATGTAACATTCAATATATGTATGATAGCAATTTAATTTATAATTTATTAATTTATTTCCTTAATTTGTATTACATTTAGTTTGAACACAATCACAACATCCAAGTTACAAAAGCAAGCAAATGAGTTATTTCTTAATTTTCCTCTGCCGTGCGACGGAAAACTCTACATGGCATGCCTCCACAAACCAGCTGCTTTGCTGCAAGAGATTCTGGACAGCTCTAGAACGTAGTCATTTTCAAATTTGAACTTTTGTAGCACAAAGGGGAGCATTAAACATACTAGGACTTTAAATACTACTACATGTGGTAATGAAGTGCATGCTACAAAATCTGGAATTCACTACCAGATGAATTTAAGTTAGCTCCCTCTGCAAATTATTGCAAAACATTGACAAGAACTCCGTTTCTTGATAGCGTATGTTGCTGCTCTTTTTGCCTGTAATAAATAACCTGTTAATAAGAGCAGTAATACTTGATGTAGCTTTTAGTTACTTTATGTTAGTTTATATAGGTCTGTGTAGTATGAAAACACTGATATTAAAAAAGATTGATACTAATCATCACTATCATGCTGCTGTGTCATTGATTGAAATAGGGCCCCTTATAACCTCTAGCAGGCTAACAGAGTAAACATAAACTAACTCACAATGAAAACAAGTAAACTGAATAAATATATGTATGCAAATATACCTTGCCAACAAACGGAACAAGATGGTGTTCACACATTGAAAATAGATCGATATCTTTGACTAAGACTAGCTCATCGTGTTCTTCATCAAAAACTGCACCATTGACAAGCTCTAGAAAGCAAAATGAAACTGACAATGGCAACATTTACAATCAGATAATGGCCCCCAGAATTTCGAATACTTCTTTCCCTAATCAAACGCCTTTAATTATCATCATCATCATCATCTTCATCAAAACCCTTTGCCTCTCATCATTCAAACCCATTCAAAGTGCATCTATGCATCAATACTAACAATGGGCACAGCCAAATACATTTTATAGTGTAATCATTTTATGGCCTTACCCATATCATAATGATTAGTATTCGGTAATTTTTGCTGCTGTTGTACACTTCATATTTCACCACACATGGGTATTGAATTTCATCCATCATTTTCATCATCAGTACTATCAACCTTTGCAGGGAGATACTGCAATGTGCCTGAAACATAGATTTTTGGATCCATTCTCGTAGATTTCTCTCTCCATTCATTTGTGGATTCATTCAAATCTTAAAAGATGAATTTGGGTAGGCCAAACCATCTTAAATATGGGTGTCAATTTTTCTAAATTGCTGATGTTGCCTGTTAGGTCCCTGAAGGAAAGTCAGACACAGGGGGCAGAAGAACAATATTTAACAAAAACATTAAATTGCTTTACTGAAATTTTAGGTGTTTGGCCTACCCAAATTCATCTTTAAAGATTTGAATGAATCCACAAATGGGAGAGAGAAGTCTACAAGAATGGACCCAAAAATCTATGTTTCAGGCTTGTTTGCAGTATCTCTCTGCAAAGGTTGATAGTATTGATGATGAAAATGATGCTGTTACTCTCCAAGGCCAACATAGTGTTCCTTAATATCATGGGGGTGAAAAAGTCAGGAAATGAATAACCCCCGTATCTAAAGAATAGACGTTTAATAGACAATAGACATTCCAGGGAAAGTAGAGACGATGGACCTGTTCAGACAATTTTCAAGCTTTGATGTTGCATATAACCTGTTAAGGGTCTGATTCGAGAATTGAGAAAAATATAACTTCTAGTTTTGAAGTTCTCTAATGATATAATTCAGAAAATACGAAATCACGAGTTATTTGTTGTCTCATACTGTGACCTGGAATAATAGAGAGAAAATATCAATTTTTTCTATATTTCACCTGCCAAAGTTTGATTGTACCCAGTGGTAAAAAACATCATTGCCTTTGCGAATCTTTCTGGGGTACGCACCAACCCCTCTCGCTCGGTATCTTCTCCAACTGAATGAAGAATATCTTTCACGGCATGAGACATGGCGGCCACTCTTTTTTGGTAATCTTCTGCGTCATCTTTGCGTCGAGGTGCAACATCTTTTGGTTTATCCCACGAATCTGTAACTTGAAGAGAGAAAAAATTTTAAAGAGGAAGTGTTTGTTCATAGGACTTTGTTTACTTCTATGTAGTAATGAAATGTATCATATTAACGACCCCACTCAACATTGAAAATATGGTGGGATGGAGAGCTACAGTGGTAATAAAACTATTACAAGGAAAAATAAGAAATCAATCTTGCAATCATAAATTTCAAAGTGGCATAAAAGTCAGAGGAAAACCATAGAAATTTGGTGGGGTAAGTTTTTAAGAGAAATTTGGCTGGAAATAAATTTTCTTGGTGGATCATTGTTTATATCAACAGAGAAGCTTTCCAGCACGGTTATTACTAGGGGGATGTACGAAATCATTGAAATCCACTCACTCATTCTTTGACAAGGGAAAACATATATAGAGTTTAGAAACAAAAATTGGTGCTTTCCGCATCTTAATTGGTTTAGTGTTTTGAATGTGTCTCAGTTGTGTTACATTAACCAATATGAAAGTTTCTTAGCAAATATTTTTCACAGAAGTTTCTTAAATTTTTAGCCATTGAAGAATATGGGTTTCTTATATAGAGAGTTTCTTCTAAAGAGAATGTGTTTAGCTACGATTTTTCCATAAGTTCTTTTACGGATGCTTTCACTCTGAGGTCGTCAGCTCTATTCAAATACATAATTATCTTTCAGACCAAATCCTGAAGCTTGTGGCAACGATTGAAAAAAGCTTTGTTGGAGGACAAACATGAATTTGAAAAGAAATAGGAAACTTCCCATAGTGTACACTTGATTTGAATTAACAAAGAAACAGGAACATTGCCCTCTCATTCTTATCTGCTCAAAAACAATTAATCCCTGACAAACTACATATAAGTTCCTATTCAAAAGTGGGCCCTACGTTGGTGTTGTAGCCTAGTGGTTAAGGCCCTACGTTGATGTTTTAGCCTAGTGGAGTTGCGATACTCCAAACCTGTGTCAACGATTAAATCTGCTTGCTGCCTCCTACGACTGACTGAAGGCCACTATGACATAACAATCGAATTGATGACGCAATCACCACGTCAGAGGGTTGAGGACACGTGTTGTCTGTTGTGTTCTGATTCAAGAAACTTTTTAAAAAAGCGTTAGGCTATCCATCAATCCCATCAGTTCTACACTTATATTAACCACATCGCCATTATCACATACATACGTACATATTGCTTTATCCTGGTCGGGTTTTTCATCCATTAGATTCAATTGCGAAGACGGTAGTAGCCGGTATGTCGAAGCTCCGTCCTCAGCCAGGGTCCTAAGCTATCTGTTTTGGTTTTGGTGAGTTAGTGAATGATATCAACAAGTGAAAGGATGTGAACACAAAATTCCGTAAAAGTTATGGTCCGGTTTTTACGCTACGTATTCTAAGAAAAGCACTAACCCGTTGTTAACCCCTAACCCCTGAACTTGAAACCCCAACCCTAACCCCCCTTAGAAGAAGATAGGGTTAGGTTTAGAATAGGGTTAGGTTAAGGTTAAAAGATAGGATTAAATATGAGGTTAGGGGTTGAAATGGCGTTGAAATTAGTTTCGGAAAGAGGCTTCCAATTGGTTGTTTTGATGCGTCCTAAAAATCGCTGACCGTTTTACTAATTTTGGTTTTTGATGTTTTTGCAATCCTGGTTCCCTGTGGTATTTTCTTAGACTTGCTCCACGAGTCCTTGTTTCCCTGCGTTCTCTGATATGCGGACGTCACTCCGGGAATACTTAGTTGACCGGAGTGCACACAGGGAGACAAGGACTCGCGGAGCAAGTCTAGTATTTTCTTAGGTTTGGGAAGAACGCATGCGCATTAGATGCGACCACTGTGTATTTTCTTAGGCCTACTACAGACGTCGTGCCAGCGCCGTGCCGTGCCAGGATATTTCACTCTGGCGCGGCACTGGCACGGCATTGGCACGACGTCTGTAGTGAACACAAATTTCTGTGCCGTGCTGAAGTCCTGGCACGGCAAGGTTGCCGTGCCAGTGCCGTGCCAGTGTATGCGAGCACGGCACTGAAACAGACGCCGTGCTGCAGTCGTGCCAAGTCATGATGAATTCCGGTGGTCAATGTTTTACTTCAGAAGATTAGTAAATGCGCATGCGCAATTAGACTCAACATCACACCACAACGGCAACAAAATGGCCGACAATTCTGATTTGGATTTAACAGAATATGAAACAGAAAATGAGAGCTTTGAAAAAGAAATACCAGACGACACAGAGAGCTCCAGCGAAGATGAAATATCGGGGCATGCATCCATGGAATCAGTCCTCAAAAGAAAGAAGAAAAACACCACAAAGAGCACATCTGCTTCAAAGAAACGGCCTAGGCCTGGGCCTTTTATGTCAGCAGCGGGGTCACAACAGGGAAGTACAGGCCACAGTAGTGAAGGTAAGAAGAAGAATAAAGCATGTTGGACTCCAAGAAAGCTAGCGGATGTCGTAGACGTTGTTGTCAACAATGAATCATTTAAGAAGAAATTAATATTTACTAACACTTCAAATGCCACCAATTCTCGTGTTTACGAAGGCATCATTAAAGAAGTGCATGATCGCAGTACAGAAAGAGGTGAAAGTTTTGGTTTTTCTACCACACAGGTGAGAAACAAATTTAAGAAACTCATCTCAGAATGTAAGAAAGTTGCCCTGACTACTTCTACTGCGAGTGGGATAAAGCGGTTTCAAGACAAATTTGGAAAATGGTTTGAGCTTTTGTACCCTGTTGTGAAACAGCGAGAATCTTGTGATCCTGACCAGTCAATAGAGCCCTGCACTGAAATGACAGAAGGTGGAACACTGCTTGATAACTCAGTCGTTCTAGAAAGCAGCAGCAGAGAAGATGGTCCAGGGAACAGCAGCAGAGATGATGGTCCAGGAAGCAGCAGAGAAGATGGAAAATCTAATGAGAAAGAAAAGAGAGAAAAGCTGTTCATTCCTAAGAAACAAGCACATAAGAGATCACGTGCAATGGAGGAGCTAAAAACTGTGGTTGTTTCTGCCATGGAAAAAATTGATAAAACCGACAACCTTATACAGTACTTTCAGCAAGAGAATGAAAGGGCCAGGCAGCATGAGCTACAGCTTTTTCAAATGCTTACAGCTGCCAATACACCCCAGCCTTTAACCATGCAGCACACACACCAGCCTTTAACCATGCAACATAATGTAATGCAGCAAGGTTTCCCACCACCAAGCTCTTCTAGTAATGTGCAATCACCTGCCTTTCAGCCTATGGAAATGCCACCTGAACCATCAAGAAACTTTGAAGGTTATATGAAGATCATAGAGTCACTCAACACATTTGATCATCAAGAAACGCCATATAAAAAAAACTGTTGAAAAGAACTGTCTTCAATGGAATTTACAAGTAAAGTAATTAGAAAGAAGTGATTAAAGCAAATACTGTAACAACTGATCATCAAATACCTGATAAGTAGTTCTATTTTGAAAATGACAATATAATAACAATATAACAGAACAAATTATAAAATATTTAACCCAACAGAGTTTATGTTTGAAAAATTATGTAACAATTTGAGTTTCTTTTTCATTCCATAGTTTAATTTTTATTGCTTCCCTCACTCTTTCTGCACCCGGGCCTCTCTGTTGGTTATTTCCTTGTACCATAACCAGTAGCTCTCTAACTTTTTCAGTTGGTCTTCTGTGATTTCCAATGTCATCAAGTTTAAAGTCCCAAGACCTTGGTACTGTGTCCCCTCTTTGCAAGCAAAGATTATGCAGAACCACACATGCCAATGAATACAATTTTACCGTGTCCTTTGAAGCCTCACATTTGCGTAACAGCACACGCCATCTTCCTTTCAGCATTCCAAATGCTGACTCCACTACCATTCTGGCCCTACTCAGCCTGTAGTTGAAATACTTCTGTTCTTTTGTCAGAGTAGCATTGGAATATGGCTTTTGGAGCCATGCTTGTAAGGGAAAAGCACCATCACCTAAGATGATTGGTCCTATGTTTAAATCATTTAAAGAGAACCTGATATCTGGTATAAGCTTCTCATGTAAAATCTTCCTGTATAGCTTTGTTGACTGGAAAACAGTTGAATCATGTGTGTTGCCTGCCCATCCTGAACCGGCCCAGATAAATCTATATTTAGCATCGACAAGGGCCATCAGAATAAGAGAATAAAAATTTTTAAAATTGTGATGCTCTTTTCTTGCTTCGGCCCCTCCTCTTGGACATCGCATGGGCAAGTGGCAACCATCAACGGCACAGAAAGAATATGGAAATTGCCACTCGCTATCCATTTCAACTATCATCTCCATCATCTTTTCGTTGTTGTTGGGGAACAGTTGTGTTACGTATTGATGCCACAAATTTGTAACAAGTGCCTTACATACTTCTTCTGTGACATTACAGACGGTAGATTCACCGACGCCAACCAGTTCAGATATTGTATGATTATAATCTCCTCTGCCTAAACGAAGAAGACAAATTGATAGGCGCTTTTCAGGAGAAATAGGCTCTTCCGTGACAGTTTCCTTAGAAATATCATTTTTTATTGTGTCCAAAATGTATTTAAATGTTCCTTTCGAAACTCGGAAAATTTTCTTAAATCGCTGATCTGAATAGTCCTGTGATACTTTGTTCCACCAATCAGTATTTCTGCTCAAACGTCTGATTTTACGTCTACTTCTTTCTCGTAGGCCTAGGCCTAGGCCTAATCCACCAGCACCAGCAAATGCCAAAATACAAATCAGCAAAACTAACATCCTGACCTTTATAGCTTGCATCATCAGAATGACTTTCTGGAACATTTCCTTACGTTTTCTATTGGCAAGTAACATACGCTGCAGAAGAAGAGCGCGTGCAGATTTACTGTAGGGCGCCATTTTGTTTCTTATACCTATTTTGCTCCTCCGCATTGGCTTCACAAATTCTGTGATTTATTTTCTGGCACGACGTCTGAATCGAACAGGCGTGCCAGGGCGTGCTGGCGCCGTGCCAGAAAAGTGCGAGCACGGCACGGCGCTGGCACGACGTCTGTAGTAGGCCTTAGCTAGCCTCACTTTGGTTCAGAATGTTGCCCTTGGCAACAGTAAGATGTAAATGTTTTCTTCTTTGCAATTCAGTAAGGCCCAAAAGTTTGTGCTGAAGATAAAAAGCTTATTGGCTTGTTTTATTTCAACGAAGAACTCATAATGGAATCCGAGTCTTTGCATCTTGATATTGACTATGTGGCAAGCAGTGGTGTTATCCTCAGCGTTGAACAAAAGGCTGCTTTGCAGTCCTCGCTGGTTATTCTAAAATCTCAACAAAAGTTTGAAAAAATTCAATTTTGGGGAAAAATACTCGGAGTGAGGATGGACTATTTTATCGTTCAAGGCGTAGGAAAAGACCATCTAAAAGACAGAAGAACACTTTATAGGTTTGTCCATCATCACCTGACCGGCATTTCAAAAATAATTGGGCTTCAAAGTTTATTTACAGCCTGCCTATAGTTATTTTTTGGGTTTATCGAAAATGCTCATTTTTTTCGGTTATCGAACTAAAATGTTGAAGAAACTAATTGCTAGAAAATCAGAAGAGTCAAAATGGATATTCAGAAAAAGAATAATTTTGTCATTTTTTGGGTTTGAGATTTCAGGCCTGTCATTTTTTTGGGTAGACAAAAAATCTTCCCTAATCTTCAGAGCATCCCTACCTTAAATTTTATAGAATGCCCCTTAGGCCCCTCAGCCGTGCAGGTGCCATACGTTCCATTCTTCTCATATACTCAATGCAATGGGTGTTGGGCCCTCTTTCTTTCAACCTCATCCTTATTTACAACATGATATTCACCACCCTGCCTTTTGATTGATAGGCTGTAAACATATTTATCTTTGCATTTCTTTCAGCCTTGACTGCATTAAATGGGGGCTGTTGCAGCTTCCAGAAGAAGAGACAAAAAGACGCTGTTTGCTGATAAAGGGCAGGTACATTGGAGACCCCTCACATGAATACGAATACGCTGAGAAAAAAGCTGACGTCAATGAGACTGAACAAGATGACGAAGACAACACAAATATGGTAATGATCCTATCACAATTTATCTAAGATACTAACCTTAGTGGCCCGATGGATTAGGGGACTGGGATACTGATCCAGACAGCGTCAGTCCCGTCCTACTTGGGTTATTTTCATTCTTGCAAATTATCTCACTTCAAACTTCCTATATAGTGGGTAAAATTAATTTAGTTATCTCATTTGATCCATCTTCTTTGAAGATATAAAATCATTTCCACAGATTTTAATAAAAGAAGAAGACCGTCTGGCAACAGTGATATCCGCAATTGATCTGGAGGTTGCAATTGTGCCACGTGCTGCATATACGAGAACACCGACTGCTGAAATTCACAAAAATCGAATGTTTGAGGGTTAGTCTTGACGGTTAATTTTTCAAGTTAATAATAACTAATGTTTTTAGCTAATTTCAGATTAATTATAAAAATATTTTTGCCTCTAGATAAACTCACAATTTTCTGAGACACCTGGTACATAAGGTCTCCCAAATTCTATTTTGTATATAGTACCTGCCCTGTTTAAAACCCATCATAGGATACGTAATAAATATAAGGTGAAATTATAAGGTATCCCTAAAATCAACCTTAATGCATTGCAGTAAAGCAAACAAAATGTGCCAAAGAGGCAAAAAAAACAACAAGACCTATCCAATTTGATTTGAATAATCTGTCCTTTGCCAAACTCTTCAAACCTAGTTTTAATGACTTTGTTTTGTCTATAAATCTATTCGAAATTCCTAGTTTTCAGTTGCAGTATTTCAGGTTTTTTTTTCAGGTCTTTCTCCGGCAGAAGCTGGTAGACTTTCTTCGTATTTCCACTTCAGAGATCCGATTTTTCTTCACGAGAAAACTCTGCTTCAAAAGGTATCATACACAGGATTCTTTGATTTTCTTTATTTGATTTACTTCAAGCAGAAAAATAATCTGGCCAAGAAGTTATTGTCAAAATCGTGACAATAGTGATTTATTATGAAAATCTGTCAAGGCACAAATCTGCAGTTACATTTTGAGCTACTTCTTTAAAAGTTGTAATTTGAAAAACTTAAACAGCCCTGGTACCTCAGTTGGTGGAGTGGTTGAGGTGCAAATTCAAAGCTCATTAGCTTGAATTCTACCTTTGGTATTTTCCTTCTCGATGATTTATTATTTCGATTTCGATGATAAACCAAACAGTCTTTGATTTGTGGATAACTCTAGAATAAGATGACAAATTGGAAATATAATGAACCATAATAGATGCTACATCATTCCATAGGGTGTACCTCTAGGCATTCCACTATGTTGCACTGTTGCACTAAAAAAACCAAAATGTTTATTAGTTGTGTTCATAGTTGTGTTGATAGGCACATACGCTTACTATCTTCGCAAGGTATGGGTTTATGTGCTAAGCACAAAGGGCCCACTGAATAGGTAAACTAATCGAGAAGTGAGACCCTGGTCCTTCCTCTCGATGTGAACACACCTCGTGATTCCTTTTGCCTTTTTGCCTGGAATTACAGAGAGCTGGCTAATTCTCTCCTGACACTTTTGGACTGGTCTGAAGGTGGTTTCGAACCCGGAGTCCTTTGAACAAAACAAGGGTCAAGTGATCTAAACACTCAGCCATCCCCGCCATATTGTAATGTTGTTATGGATACTTTTGTAGGCCGATCTCGATAAAGCCATTGACTTTTTGGACCCGATTGAAACTGATGTGCCACATGGTGGTGAGTATAACTTCTTTAATTAAAATTAAGGAGTTATCTAGAGTGCAGCTATTTCTGATCGTCTTTATATTCTTCTCTTATAGACAACATGATTAAGCATTTCGAGTAAAAGTTGGTTGATGGTTTGCCTCTTTATTTAAAAGTGCTCACAGAACATTTGTACATATCTTGATAAGGATTTTTCGATGATTTGAGAAATTTGTTGACGATTTCAAACAATTAACGGGCGGCCTGCAACGATTTTCTACGATTTACTACGACTGTGAAACGACGATCAAGAATCCTTCAATCGATCAAGAATTTCTTGACTGTTCCTTACAAGACAAGACTCTATCGATCGATGGCATTGAAACACAATGTGCCCGATTCAGTTCAATTCACTTTGATTTTAAAATTCCACATTTTACAATACAAAATTTAAAAAATCAAAGTATATTTCAAATATGACAAAAGTTAGTACAATTGTTTATAATTTTATGGATTCTAAAAGTAATTGTAAGAAGGGAATTTCTTAAGGAGGAACTCTCTTGGTAACTAAACTAATCGAGGGAGAGCATCCCCTGTTGATAATTTATTGAGCATCAAATAGAAATTTTGAGGTTGAATTTGCAGATCAGATTTTAGTTGACTTGATATTTTTAGATAACAGGTGTGATTTCAACCTAGCGCGAAAATTCATGCTTGGAGGAGATTGCATAATCGAATAGGGGATGTCATTCCAGGCCTTTGCACCTGCATATAGCTAATTGATCTTAAACCATACAGAAAGGTATTTTCATGAGTCATTAAGATATCACCCATAGAAGCCTGCTGTGTATTATGTTGATGAATAGATGACAAAGAATGAAAAAAATTGTGAAAATAGACAGGAGAAATCTTGTTGACCGATTCGTAAACAAAGATGAGAAGCTTAAAGTTAAACGAATCATATAATTTAAGAAATTTCAAATCGGAGAAGATAGATGTGGATTGAGAGATAAAATATTTAAATGCAATAGCTCTAAGAACTTTTATTTGTATAAGGTATATTGGTATATTATATATCAAAAGTAAGGCCCCAGACAACAATGCCATACTGGAGAAACGAAGGAAACAACGAATCATATAGACACCAGAACACTAGTTGGTAGAAGATGTTTTATTTCTTCAAAATACACCACATGTTCTTGAAAGTTTCTTAGAAAGTTCAAACAGATGGTACCTCGGATGGTACTTCTATAGATGTTCATCAAAGAGTAGGCCAAGAAACTTGACATACCTGTCTAACATATTGATTTCTAATTTTTATGCTTAAACTTCCATCTAAGAACTTTGCACAGAATGAAAAATAACCGAATTTGTTACTCCTCTTGCAAGTTTATTAGCATCTAGCCATTTTTTGACCTGTTTCAATTCCTTGATGACAACTTTTTGAAGATTTTCTAGATTATCTAATTCAAAATAAATGTTTCTATCATCAGCAAAAAGATAGGAGAAAGTTTAGAAGAGGAGTTAGGAAGATCATTAATATGAATTAGAAACAGAAGCGGACCAACCAACCCAACCTACCAACTTAACAAAATTTTGCTAAAACGTTTCGATAATACTCTTTTTAATGCAATCTGATTTCTTGTGAAGGGATTACTAATTCAGGTATGGAATTTTTGCGGCAAAAACATCTACAAAGCAATAAATAATCTAAATCCTCAATTTTTAAAAAAAAATCCTCAAATTCTGATCTTAATATTATTCTGCCAGAAATCGCGATGACGATCTTGTAACTTTCGCTTCAAATAGCCTTATTGCTGCGTTGGACGCCAAGTATGAAATGGTTCATCCAACAATTTGAAATCTGTTGAAAATTCAAATCTTTGATAAAGCAAAAGAATGGTCCAGTAGTTATACTGTAATTTCGATAAGAATTCACTACCACGATACCTTCTGTTTGTTTTAGATATTCAATTTCATTAGGTGTTGATCAATTATAACGTTGTGTATTTTGTATTCATTGTTAGCCATGTCCATGAATATCGAATTAAAATGAGATCACAATTAGCTTGTATTGACTTGATGATTTTACCTCTTCCAGGCTCGTGGAGCATCCAGTTTGAGCGAGGCAGTGGTCTGGTTGTTCTCAGAAGCCTCCACTGGATCGGGTTCACCTTCTACCACGTCCCTTGCACCTCGAAGTTTGGCTACATTTATGTTGGCAATGGGGAAAAGAACCTCGATCTGCCTTTTATGCTTTAATAATCTTAAATAACTTTTCTTAAGTATTCAATTATATTTTATGTTGTTTCTTGTTTTCGATATGTTATAAAAATTACGATAACCGATCTCTGCAGCTCTTTTTTGTTGTATGTGAGATTTTTACATTTTATTCTACATGAGAATGAATTTCTGGAATATTGAAGCTCAAGTAAACCAATCATAAGGTATTCAGATTTGCTTCAAAGAGTTAATTTTCATCTCCTTTACCCACATCCCTAAATAAATTGCCCTGCTGTAGGGCCCCTGCATGCTAGGCTAGCAAAATCAATTTTCCAAAATTATGACATCGCGTCATTAGCTTCCAATATGGTTGAGTTCACTCATAATAGGAAGCTTTGTTGGGCTATCACTGCAGTAGACTCAAAGCAAAACCCCCAGTCAAAGTAACTGGGAAGAGATTGTTGCATGGAAAATTATTTTTCTTGCCCATGAATGAACTGTGGAATGAACTCTAGTACAGACTCGCTTGCATGTGCCGCAAGGCAAAATCAACAACAACAACACAACTTGCCATTTGCATTACTCGTCGGAGACGTAAAAGATGCTAATGGCGATCTCTCAACTTTGCTTGTAGCAGAGATCTGGAAGCGTTTCTGACAGAAAACCGGAGAGCTCCAGCAAAGAAATTCGAGACAAAATGGCAAACCTGGTGTCATACGATATTTCTGATGATGAAACAGATGAAGGTGGAAGAAACATCCCTTTAGAACTTTGTGGGAAACCTGAAAGCAAAAGTGAATTTTCGAGGTTAGGCCATGACAAGAGTCTAAGGATAAGTGTTGCTGCCGGCTTTAGGCAAACAACGTTGTCCCACGAAAATTCTTTAGTAAATAGACAAATTCTACAAAATGCAAGGGAAAAGTTTGAAAATCTCAAGAAGAAACGAGAAGATATGAAAATTAGGATGGAAAATAGGCCTAACAGAAGGAGAAGGCCGAAAAATGTTTACTGTAAGTTAAAAAGCAAAAAACTTTGCTTAGATATGGGAATGGAAGTAAACCATAACAATACTGATCGCTCAATTTCTGAGCCAAAAGATTTGAATACAGTAAAAGATAAGAAAGTTAGTAAATTCGACGAACTTCCATTGCAAGATTTTAAACTTTTCAATGAGTATGATCCCCATGGGAAAAAGAAAACAAGAATTGAGAAAGATTTAGACAAGGCAATACACCAACGTGATTTTTCACTTGCCGAAGAAATCAGTGAGGAAATTACACTAAGAGAAACAGCTACTTCGATAAACCATGCATTTGAAGCAAGAAGATATTTAGCTTCACAAAAAGAAATTGTGGAAAAACAAAAGATGAAGAGAAAAAAGTTGAACTGGAGTTTTGAACGTAAAGAAAAGTGGGAAGTTAAAAGTAATATGTGAGGTTTTGGAGTCCAAGCACAAAGTCCTGGTCTCTTTACATTTCAAATGGCTTAACATATTGTTTGACAACTGGGTCGCCTAGAGGGGCCTAGGACCTCCCCCCATGTTTTTGCAAATAATGTTATTTTGAAGAGGTTTTATTGGCAAGTTGTGTCCTTTTTTATGCTTTGTGCTGCCACTTTTCAGGTCTCCTTGGAAGTCCTTCTTCAGTACTTATATACCATTGAGAGTTTTTTTCAGAAGTTTCTTAAATTTTGTTGCAAGTTTGTAAGAGGAAGTTCCTTGAATTTCTCTGAGAGCTTCTTTGAGAAACCTTTTTTTGGTTGTCTATGTAGATTTTACTGCGTGATGTTCTTAGAGCAAGCCCTGAAACAAGGTTGTACAATCCTCGCTAAAACCTCTTGAGACAAACCAAAAACTAAGCTCAATATGTAATACTCTTTCTAAGAAAATAGAGGAAAATGCTCTCCCCCCTTGCCCCCTGTACAATGTTGGGTAAATTTGTTGCCAGGGCATCAGGGAGCAAAAATGCATATGAGTTGCCAAAACAACATTGAAATGGGGGTGAGGGGGAAGACTGTAAGCCAATAAGTTGTGTAATAGGCAACCTCAAAAATTACATCCTACTCTTGTCTAACGCACACCTGCCAATAGCACAAAAGCCAATGCATGCCATTACACGTGTTGTGGTGCAATTTGCAGTAAATCCTTTCCTTTAGCCAATGAGGTATGGGAATACCAGAGGGCTAACTCACGGTGGCAATCACTAACCTAAGTGAAGCCAATTCTTGAACGCAAACAATTTTTGCACTTGATTTTTACCAAAGTCATTGAACATATTTTATTGTTTTTGATCTCAATGGATTTAGATTTACCAAATGAACTTGATTGAGAACATGTTGATGAAATTAAGCATCAAAGAAGTTTTGCCTTGCGAAATAATATGATCAAAATAATAATAAATCTAATTTTTTATACAGGATATTCTGTCAGTGCAAAAATGCACTGTTATCATTAGAGTCCTGTTCCTAAAATTAAAACAAAACTAAAATATTATAAACCAGTAAAATAGTTTAAAAATTTAGTTTATACAGTATGCCATTAATAATGTTCTTCTAATGCTTTTCTAAATACAGTTCTATATTTTATTCTCCTCACATCTGGGGATAGTGTATTAAATGTCTTAGCGGCGAGAAAATAAAACCCTTGCGTCCTGTCTCTCCTGTCTCAAGCTTCACCTTCGGTAATTTAACTGAATTTTGATTGCTTCTTGTAGTATACTTGGAGTCCGTTTTCTCAAAATATTTTCAAACAGCTCACAAGTGTTATTGCTTATGCAATCGAATACTATTGTACATGCTTTCATTTTAATCAAGATGGCCACTGATGGGATTCGTATTTACATATTCTTTCCAAGTTTTGATGCAATTACGTTCTTTCCTCTATTCTCGATGCGTTTGATCTTTTGTAGTCTCGAGTTTGGTAAACCCATTGACAAAGTTCCGAAATATTTTTTGCCGTACATAAAGTTAACTTCCCTTCATCTTTGGAGAACCCCTTCCCGTGTTCTCTAACTCTTCGCTCTTGGCACCTGCAGCCTTAAATCTGCAATTTTCCAAACCTAAAGAATACATTTTACAGTCTATCTAGAGAGACAACAAAACTTTCTTTAAAATCAATCTACTCGTTAGCATGCTCGTTTTTGCGTTGATGCAACAAACAGCTCAGTTGCTGCTCAATTATGCTGTGCAAACTTTTGGAAAGGCTTCTTAAATTATTCAGTATTTGGCAAGAAACAGCAATTCTTCTTCCCGAAAAGTTTTATGCTTCTTTCCCAGTTCCGCGCAGTGGTGAATTTACACTAAAAACTGACGTTTTAGAAGTCAGCCATAAAAAGAAACAGCAGTATTGAGACATGTATATTCGCCGTATTTCCTTCCAAGCACAGTCAATTGCTATTAGCTCTATTATATAATGGAACTGATAGGGATGTGATTTCTCAGTTGTACAGATGTAATATTCTGAAGTTAGACGCCCTCGCTACTGACAGTTAAATAAGGCAAATATTGTGCAATCACTCAAAAACTTTATCATTCGGAAAAGAATGGTGAAAGTTAAGCAAGTCTTTGATCGGTACCTATAAAACTCGATGATGGCCGATCTTGATCCACTTTTGGGAAGTATAATTCGATGGGTTTCGTTTTCTTTCTGATGTACTACTTTGACGAGTGTCAGACGCAAAAACTTAGGTAGTTACTATGTTTCGCTATGTTTCAGTTTTTCCTCGCGATCCTAAAGTTGAGAAAATTTAAGTTAAACAAAAACGCACTCACTCACCCCATCTTTATTCAAAGAATCTAAACAAATAGAAATGAAAAAATTCTCATAAAAAGATTCTAGCAAATATCTTTCATTAAACTGTGCATTCTAGCAGTCATGAAATTATTCATTAATTGCCATCTGGGTTTCCATACCATGGATAATTCTTTGGACGAGCCTCTTCACAAGTGTGAAGGTACCTGGTCGAGGTTTTGAAGGGCAATGCGTAGACATTCGCCCTCTCACAAGCAACGGGGGGTGCAGGTGATATGCACTGCCACGGCTTAAACTCTTTTATCTCCTTCAGCGGGGTCGGATTTTTGACCCATGCGATTGCTTGCTGCAAGCTCACAACATAAACATCTCCCAGTTTGAGAATATCATCCAGAAACATCTCCATTGCGTCCAGCGCAAAAGGGCAGATAGAAAACCAAGCCGAGTGCATGAATATTGGAAATGGGGAGCGATTGCCCTCGTAATGCTTCAGAAAGTTAGACTTGAGCAGATCGTAAGCCGCAGTGACGTCCTGAGGACGCGTGCATTGGTCGACCATGGCACACCGCAGTCCTTTGCTGTCCTTGTATTCTGTCATCGGGACTTCCCACAGCCCGGGGAAAGAGTCGGTAGGGCAAGGGCCGATCGTACATGATTGAGTCGACTTGTAGTCGAAGGTATACGGCCATGTTTGAATTTCGGGTGTGGGCATTGAGGAGTCGTACAATGCCCCCCCATCCAGCAACGCCTTGTACTGTTTGTTCCCCCCGACTTGCAAAAAAGGTGCACGAAACCCCCTGACACTTTCAGCATCGACCTTTCCGAATTTCCTGATTATTTCTTTCTGTCCTTCGATTTCATTTTTCCATTCCGTATAAGAGGCGTTCCTCCACCACGAAGTTGGGGTCCTGTGCGTAATTGAGTGGTCCGCAATTTCGTGTCGCCAATGTCGCAGCATTTCAACTTTCTGGTAATCCGTGTATTCGTGCGAGACGAAGAAAGTGCCGGTGTCATATGCGTTTGTGCATGGGCATGCGTTTGTGCATGGGCTGGAGCGCAGCGCTTCGTTGGTTTCACAACTGCTATCATCAACAATGGCGGCGGGGACGCCATGAAAGCTGCGAGATATTGAGTGCGTTTAAACAGATCATTAGAAGTTGTTATTTGACAGGTTTATACACAAGCAATATTCCTGTTTAGAATAGATTGTAATAAAAATAAAACAAAAATAAAAACAAACCTGATATTGAATGATATAAATAACTTTCAGATCAATTTCAACGGGAAACGAATTAGGCCTAAACCGAGGGTAAAATAATTCACTTCTCAAGGTATAGATTTTTAAAAACTTTTGAAGGAAAACTTCCGTATTAAATTGATCATCAAAATGCCTAATTAGTTAATAATTATGCTAACTTCTACTGGTCCAGAAATTCAAGAAACTACCAAAATTGAATTTTCAAAAACAATACAGATCTGTATTTAAGAAATAAAGTAAAAATTGTTGTTGTTAAGAATAAATAAAATTGTACTTCTGCTAGTCCAGAAATTTAAGAAACTATAAAAATAGCTGTATATTTAACCATGCGTTTGTGGATGGGGAAATTTTAGACCCATGCACATCCGCATAGCTGTCGATTTCGCCATGCGTTTGTGCATGGGGTTACTTCAGGGAACAAGAATATTGTATACCACGGTAAATATATTTTTTATTGTAAAATAGTGTCAATAGCATAAAATTGAGGCTAAAACTATTCTCAAATTATTCCCAGTAAATCTAAAAGGATGATATTTCTTAGAGTTTTAGTCCCATGCACATACGCATAGCTGTGAATTGAACCATGCGTTTGTGCATGAGGCAACTTTAGGGAACAAGACTATTGTTTATCTCTATAAATATAATGTCGATAGTAAAATGGTGTTTATAGCGTACTATTGAGGCTAAGTCTATTCTAAAATTGTTTCCAATGAATCTCATAGAAAAGTTTCTCTTAGAAATTTAGACCCATGCACATACGCATAGCTGTCGATTTCGCCATGCGTTTGTGCATGGGGTTACTTCAGGGAACAAGAATATTGTATACCACGGTAAATATATTGTTGATGGTAAAATGGTTTTAAAAGCATACCGTTAAGGCTAAATATATTCTAAAATTGTTTCCAATGAATCTCATAGAAAAGTCTCTCGTAGAGTTTTAGGCCCATGCACATAGGCATAGCTGTAAATTTCGCCATGCGTTTGTGCATGGGGCAACTTTAGGGAACAAGAATATCTTATATCTCTAAATGAATCTCATAGAAAAGTTTCTCGTAGAATTTTAGGCCCATGCACATACGCCTAGCTGTAAATTTTGCCATGCGTTTGTGCATGGGGCAAATTTAGGCCCATGCACATATGCATAGCTGTGGACTGAATCATGCGTTTGTGCATGGGGCAACTTTAGGGAACAAGAATATTTTATATCTCTATAAATATAATGTCGATGGTAAAATGGTGTTAATAGCATACCATTAAGGCTGAATATATTCTAGAATTGTTTCTAATGAATCTCATAGAAAAGTTTCTCGTAGAATTTTAGGCCCATACGCATAGCTATAAATTTCGCCATGCGTTTGTGCATGGGGCGACTTTAGGCCCATGCACATACGCATAGCTGTGAATTGAACCATGCGTTTGTGCATGGGGCAACTTTAGGGAACAAGAATATTTTTTATCACTATAAATATAATGTCGATGGTAAAATGGTGTTAATAGCATACCGTTAAGGCTAAATATATTCTAAAATTGTTTCCAGTTAATCTCATAGGAAAATTTCTCTTAGAATTTTAGGCCCATGCACATACGCATAGCTGTAAATTTCGCCATGCGTTTGTGCATGGGGCAACTTTAGGGAACAAGAATATTGTGTATCTCTATGAATACAATGTTGATGGTAAAAGTTTGTCAATAGCATAACATTGATGGTGGAACTGTTCCAAGATCATTTCTTGGAACTCTAGAGAAAGGCAAGATTGAAACTCATGCAAGTTGCAACTGATGTATGTTTAGTTATTATATCCAGATAGGAACGCCATAACGTTATTTTTTTGTGAGCTGATACATTAAGAATATAAGGATAAAGTAAGGCATCTTCTGGTATTATTTTTTTACGCCTCCTTCAACTGTCAGCGTGCCCAAAACTTTTTTAATATTTGACTGTTTTTTTAAGTAATGTTAAGATTTATTGCTTCTCTCCTTGTCGCTTTACCAAGCCAAGGTTGGTCAACACAATAATTGATTTTGTTCTTTAAAAAATTTCATGAAGTCCTTCTACATTCATTTCAAATGCACCAATTGTAGGTTTATTTTCTTAAGGTAGCGTAGCACCGTATTTTAGAAATGAATTAGATTTGTTGAGAGATTTTTAGTTACTAAATAAAGTTAAGGACTTTGAAGTTTTTACATCAAGAAAAATCCATGAAGCAAAAAGCAATGGTAGAAAACCCGCCCGCACTCGAAAGCTCTTTGATTACACGTTTTTTTATAAAGAACCTTTTATAAGGAACCCACATGTAGAGGGTCGAAAAACTTAAGAAACCTCTACTACTGAAGGTCAAATCACCAAGGAACTTTATCATTTTGTATATATTCATCTGGTATAGATATGCAACTTCTTAAATGACTCTTATTAATTTCTATGTTACGTAGGCCTGGCCTAAGCTTCTTTGTGTTATAAAATGCTCTCTTGTAACAAGTTTATTGCAAAATGTTGAATTTTAATGCTTTTCTTGCATTGTCGTATCCACTAACAGAGCACTTAGAACTAGGGAGTTTTCAAATCATTATAAAATAGGGACAATTAAAGAACATCTCAGGCTAAAAGTAGAAGAATATTTAAGAACAGCCAGCTTCAAATCAAAATGACTGGTTCTTCTAAAAAAGAGTGTAGTTTTATAAGTTCCTCATCAGATATTTTTTGATAACTTTGTCGTTTTACTGTTAAAGTTCCCGAATAGTTCCTTTATCTTGAACTATCATTTGGGGTATAAAAATTAATAGATGCAATAAAAGTATTAAAACCTAATTGATAAACTGATTCCGTATAAAAAGCATGTTACGCCTTTTCATGTTAGTTTTACCTCCGTTCTGAGGCTAAAAAGATACACGCCTTTTTTATAAGGAACCTAGCTCAGGGTCTAGTTCTTTAAATTCCTTACTTTGATACCTCTTTTGACCACTTTTTAGTTCTTAAAGTTCCTTAATAGTTATATAGATATGCAAGAAAATCGCTATAAGAAAACATGTTATAACACAAAGAAGCTTAGTCCAGGTCTTTAAAACGTAAAAGTTAATAATAGTCATTGTATAGAAGTTGCATATCTACTACAGATGAATATATGCAAAAATATAAAGTTCCTTAGTGATTTTACCTTTAGTAGTAGTGGTTCCTTAAGTTTTTCGACCTTCTACATGTAGGTTCCTAATAAAAGGTTCCTTATAAAAAATGGTCCAGTAAAATCTAACCTTCTCAAAAGAGGAGGTACAGGCCCCTGCCCCTCTAGCATCAATGTTAATATTTCTTAGAAAGAAAGTTTCAAGCATTTCATAAACTTTTAGCCAGTCGGGAGTGTTACTGTATAACGACTTTGTTATGAAAAGTACAGTAGAATCCCAATAACTCGAACAAGCAAGGGACAATCAAAATAGTTCGAGTGAACGAATGTTCGAGTTATCGAGGCTCTTTATAACATGATTAAGGCTCAAGGGGAATGCCAAATCTGTTCGAGTCAGCGAGTACCATTGTACCATGAACTTGATTTCTTATTGAAAAATTGTAGTTCGTAGATGTATCTTGCAGAAAAAAATTGTTTATTTCTCTGCCCCGCTTCCTTTATTAGCATGGTGTGTTTTATTTTGTGATTTGAACTGATCTCCTACGTTTTGCGATTTGAACTGATCCCGTACAAATTGGGAAATTCAAAGTTGAGCGCACTGAGTTTCATCTTCCGTCCCCAAGCGCAGGTGTGTGTCATGAAGCGCTGTGTCTCGTGAAGCGCATAAGCGCTTCAGCCCATGCACATCCGCATGCCATGCACATCCGCATACTACACCGGTGATGTTGCACTTGTTCGGGTTTTTCCTCGATTTCGTTCCGTCGTTAAACAGTTGCTTGTAGAAATTGAAGTTGATTACGTTGACAGCGTCATCAAATGTTATCATGACCATCTGTGGCACATCTCCGAATTTTAGGCCACCCGGAACTGCGGTTCCACTGCAGAGACAATCCGGCAGCTTGCAAAGCTTCTTGTCGCAAGGAGGAGCTTCTCCAACACTGAGCTTTACGTATAGGGATTTAACGCAAAACAGCATTAAAAATGCCTTCAAAGTTGGGAATAACATTTTCGTACTTTTTCCTGAAATGAAATCCCTCTCCACTGATTGAGAAATATATGCGGAACTACGCCGAGCTTTTTTCAGAGAAATCGAACTCGTGACTTAAAAAATCACATGCAAAGTCACATGATTTCATGTCAGAACATGATTTCATGTGAGACCTGTTACCAGCAGAGAAACTGTTATTCATCAATTTTTTTCAAGAAATTTCATAACTAAGCAGGAAATAAGTGGATAAAAGCCAATTTTCCACGATCTTTATTTTCTTTGGCATGAGTTCATTTTCAGAGATTTATGAAAAATCAATTTTCTTCCGCAATATAATCGGGCAACAGTTCGTTATTGCTTACAATAAAATAAAAATAGATAAAAATAGAACTTTGAGTAATAGGATCAAACCTCTGTTCCTTAGGAAAGCGTTTACCTTGGCAACAGAGAGCAAATACAAAATCAAAATGATCAAGAACAAAGATTGAGAACCGATATTTCAAAATATTTAACAAATTCAATGGCAATAGGGATTATAACTTCTTTAGCTTTTAAAAATTTACAAAAGGTAAACAAAAAGTATAAAATCAATACCGAACTCAAGAAAGAAAATAAATACATCAAAATCCAAAAGTTGTACTATCCCACACCTCAAAATGCACACTCGTTAGTATTAGAATATTAATAAATAAGAAAACGATTAATATTGCGATTAATATTCAAAAAGATACCGTTAAGTTTGGATTGTGGTCCGAGCTAGGAATGAAAACCAAACTTTACATGCCCAGGGCCTGCAAGCACTGCGTGACGTCATGGTGGATGTTAGCGTCCGAGACCGGACACTTGATGTGGGTGTACGAGAACGGACTGCCATCTTGTTTCTGCTTGGTCAAACAGTTGCACGACCAAACCTCGTACGACTGCACCTATGGGGTAAAATGGGTAGCACGTGATGGATGACCTGCCCCCTCGTCTCAATGTACAGGTTAGTGGAAGACATGGTAGGCCCCGTGCACACTAGCAATCTTGTGCAGACCCCGAATTCGCAAACAAAAGTTTGATAATGTTTGCTTCTGTGAACCAGTTAAAAACTCGAAAAAACTTCGGTAAACTAGTTTTCACAGTTTTTGCCATGCACCTTTTTGCCAAACTAGTTCGCAAAAGTTTGCTAGAGCCTAGCCAATCAAATATTTGCCTATAGTCAAGTGCGTCGTAGTGTGGACCAGGCTTTAAGAACGCCTATAGGCTTAAATTTGACGAATAGCAAAAACTTTTTTAAAAATTCATTATATCATTATTCTTTATAATTCATGTTCTCATCATGGCCCAGAGAGAAGCACGGCTAAAATGGGCACAAGAAAAACATTTGCTTGGGTAAAATTTGCCTTGGCATTGACACTGTAAAGCATTTACTTGCAGACAAAAATATTCCAACTTTCGCCTATGTCGAACCATTCGGTTGAGTGGGCCCGGTATAAGGAAAACAGGATTTCCAGAACTGAAATGTCAAGAACACGAGGCCTATACATCATTTATAATCAACGACATGTTAAGAATATTTGAATATCTTAGAATATTTCAAGGCTTTCATGATTCCCAAAATTTAAAAAAATAAACAATACTTCCAGTGAGGTTATCAAAAATATTCAAAAGATTTGTCAGGGAGTTGCCTAATGTACCGTCATTTCTAAATCGATAATTTCCATGACAGGGGTATACGTTAAATTCTCTATTAATTAGGCCCCCCGAAGGGGCTTATTGAAAACAAGAGCTTTTAAGGGGTGCTTATGAGAGAAGGTGGGTTGCGAATTTGTTGACGTTATCAGCAGTATGTCATGTTTAAAAAGAGTCTTTGATGTCAAAATAACCTTATGTAAGGTAACAACCTGAAGTAACAACCTGATGAAGTCTAAAAACTCCCATTCGTTACACAGTTTTACACGATTAAAAGTTTGCAAAGCCCAATATCAGGCATAGAGTTTTGTGGAGCTTATTCGAACGATAAGTTTAATAGTATAACCCATTAACCATACAATCATAAACATAATCATAAACTCCACTTACTGGCATATTTTTGTCAAAGGTATCAGTAATGATGATCACACCAGATGGGGGAACACCTATAAAGAAAATATCAATGTCATCAACTAGCAATAGAAAATGTTAAACTAATCCCCCCCCCACCACCAACACACGTCTTTGATAATAATAATAAAAGTTACTGAAGAAGATTTAATATCAAAACGTCTAAAAGCATGGTTTGTCCTTGTCTTATCTTTCAATACTTTCAATATCTGTAAACTTAGGCTCTCTCATCCCTTAGTGTCCTTAGATAATTTATATAGATAATTGCAAAGAGTGACTTAGTCTGAGAATACATTTGTAAAGAAATAAAAAGATACAACAATGCTCATGTCTTATTGCTATAAGTCAACTTGGTCCATCTGAGGGTCTATAAGTATAAGTGACCATAATTTGCCGATAGAGCAACTCGTTCCACTTTCCTTTGCAAGATATATTCAACTAAGTCATTGTTTAAAGGTATACTGTCCATATCTCTTTCTTGGTGTCTTTCTAATGAAATTAGTATTACTTTTGTAATCCTAGTCTCTAGATGTTGAACTAGAGGTTACAAGCCTGAATGCAAATCAGCGTTAATTAGCTTGTAAGGTAAAAACAACAGCACACTTTGAATAACAACAACAATGAAATGAACAATGAAGAAAATGACAACAAAAGTTACGCTTACCTTCTCTGCATAGATCCTTTGCCAATTCAGACATATAGCTACAACACAAACAAAATGAATAAACAAGAAAATCAGCATTTCCAGTGCAGAGTTGGCTCTAGGATGAAAGCTTTGTGGTAACGATATATCAGAAAAGAGTTTGATGGCTAAAATTTGAGTGAATTCGCTGAAATAAATACATGACAGAAATGTGTATGAAAATAATGCAAACAACGTCATGTAGTGTATAAAAAGACTTCAATGAGTCGTATTTGAAAGCTAAGGTGTGAGAAATGAGTGGAATTCACAAGAAGTAACTGCTAAATTCAATAACAAGCATTCTAAGCGCAGGAGATCAAAATCAAGCGTTTTAAGCCCTATTCACACGACACAAACTAACCCGGGTTCGACCTGGGTTAAACTAACCCAGGTTAGTTTCTTGGTGTGTGAACGCAACTAACCCGGGTTCGCCCTGGGTTAAACTAACCCATCTCCAGAGGTGGGTTCGACCTGGGTCGAACCCCGGGTTAGTTTTAGAAAAGTGTCGTGTGAACGCAAGTCTGGGGCGAACCTGGGTTAGATTACGTTTTACGCATGCGTGTATCTGAAGCGCGCCACTTTTCCTTTTCGAAAACAAAAAGAAACTTGAAAAAGGTACGTAGGCCTGTTCCTGAATAAAACTTACACAATCAAAATATTCAAAATAGAAGAAATGAGTCTACAAAAAACTGATCGAGAAGCAACTTGGGAATATGAGGAGGTACTTTTGTTAATAGACATCTAGGCAGACGAAAAAATACAACGATCTCTTGACTACTGTACCCGCTAAAGGCCGATACATTAGAAGATGACCAAAAAGTTGGAGGAGGGAGGGTATTTTTCAGAACGCGAGTGTAGCAGAAGAGAAAAATACCACTACGCATGCGGGCGTTGAGCTTAACCCAGGTTCGCCCCAGGTTCTTGTTCACACAAGCATCGAACAATTTTGTGTGTGAATGCAACAGGGTTTAACCCGGGTTAGTTTAACCCAGATCGAACCCGGGTTAGTTTGTGTCGTGTGAATAGGGCTTAAGTCTCTGTCATTCCAACTGATTGGCTCTAGATAACTGCCGAGCAGAAGGACTGTAAAAATGTATTTACCAACTCCCAATCGCCTTTCTTAAATCTGCTGTAGCTGAAGTATTCTAACTAAATTTAATTGAATCAAACAGTTTAAAACACCAAAAGACTTTAAAAATAGCAAATAGTATTAATGTCTATATCAAAAAATATATTTATTTTCAGCCTAAACGTTATTGTATTAAGTAGGTCATTGCTTAGGTTTATCTCTTTGTTAACCTGTGCTATATAAATTAGGATTTTAGCTAAGTCCCCAAATCATTTTACGAATAGTTAAGTGATGAAGATTCGATCGAAACGTTTAAAAGCATTTGAAAGCATTTTTGAAAAAATCTATTAGAATTTTATAAACTTAGTGAATTGGGCTCTCGTATTACTAAAAAATATCTGTATTTTGTTAACCCTGAAGTTCTGAATGGTGAAAGATTATTTCATAATATCTCTTCCAAAAACAGTTGGTTATGCTGTCAATTCAGTTTTTCAGACTTTCCTTTTCAATATCAATTCAACTAACACTGATAAGAACAAAGAAGAGTTACCTCGCTTCGATTTTGTCACCCCACAAGTAAACATGAGAGCCACCAGTAGATCTGTAAACTGTTTTCCACGGGTCTATGATCTGCCTACCAGACTCTGCAAGAAAGAAGATTGGGTCAAGTCAAGGGGTTAGGGGAATATCAACCAATATCAAAATTCACAAGACATGTTAGTGTCTCTCCTATTATTTAGATAGGTGGCGGGGATTGCTGAGTAGTTTAGATCACTTGACCTTTATTCAAAGGGTCAGGGGGTTTAAAACCACCTTCAGACTTGTCACAAAGTGTAGGGAGAGAATTTGCAAGCTCTCTTTAGTTCCAGGCAAAAGAGCAAAAGGAATCACGAAGAAGGACCAGGGTGTCACTGCTTGATTAGTCTACCTACTCAGTGAACCCTTTGTGTTTGCACATCAACCAATACCTTAGGAAGAAGTTAAGTGTATTTGCCTATCAACTATCAATGCACTGCTTCGATTAGTCTACCTATTCAGTGGGCCCTAGTGCTTTGCGCATAAACCAATACCTTACAAAGATAGTGTATCTACTCGTATCATCAGACGCCAGGAGCGTTTCCTTTGTATGGAAGATAAGAATTCTGAAATTTCTTCACATTATTGTGTGTTGTTATACTCTAGGCAAGGTCTATAACCTCACTAGTGCTGACTCTGCTGTCTAATTCAGTTCAGTTATAAGAATCTTGAACCAATAAAATGTGATGAAAACATTTTTTCAAATTGGCTTAAAGTATAGTGTTTTCAGAAGGAGATGATAGAGGCTATGTTTAATCAACGATTCCCTAGCTAGAATACCAATGTATTGTGTTTGACTAGTGACAGTCAGCATTGACTACCAACTACCAATAGGTAATACCACTAGTTTATGTAAACATTTCCCTTCATATTCTGGGCTTCCAGCAAGAACATTTTTCCAACCCTACTTTTCTTTTAATGACTACTCACTTGGATAGACGGGTATCACAATGTTGTATCCTGCAGCAGACAATGCCTGAAATCAGAGAATAAGCATGAGGATTTTTGGGATGGTTGTCATAAAATGTGGGGTAATAAGAAACAACTCCAGTTAGTACATATCAGGCCTTTTGCTCTACAATGCAAAATTGGTTACAAGGCTATTTCACTAGTCTTGGAAACTTAGAAAGTAATTGGAATATGACTGTTTATATAAAATTAGAATACAAGAAATAGTTCTGGGGAATGGTGTAGCTTTGAGAAATTGGAAGTACCAGTTATTCCCTTTCAACAACATTTCCATCACCACATCAAAATTCTTATCCTTAAGGTCCGTCTACTACTCTTAGGATAAAGAATTGAAAAGAATTACAAGGATTTTGCAGCAATCTACAACAATTCCTAACAATTATAAAACAACTGGCATAGTTTTGCAATACTTAAAAGATTATGAAATGATTAATAAATTTGTAACACCTTTGTTTATTTCAATAATTTAGTGAAACAGATTTGCAAAAATGCACTATAATTTGAAATTGTGTTGTTAGAAATCCCTTGAATAATCTATTGATGATGTCCTTCTAAAATTGTCTAAAATTCTTGGCATCTATCCCCTTTTAGTTTCGTAGTCAAAAAGTATTAAATTGAAAGTTGATTAACATAGATTACCTTGAATATTTCAACTGAATGTTTGGCATCAACACGCCCAGAGTTTCGAACGTAGAACACAACAGGAAAGCCGTTGCTGAGGGATTTCTCTTTATCAGGAGTTTTCCTTGTGTCTGGGAATACATGCCTAGGGAAAACATACCTTCTCTCATATTGTGTCACATAAAGAACAATTGAAAAGCTGCGAGGTTACTTGGAAAAATAACACGACAACATGTTTTCAGCAACGTATGGACTGTTGTGATCAGAATTCTCTGCTGCATTTTCCTTGCCTCTGCTTGAAAGTTTCCGAAGGTAAATCTTTTGTAGTTCTCGTTATCAAAAACAAAAGCAAAATTGATGGAGTCACATTTTAGAAAGACAAAAGATATTCACAGGTCTCCAGAGCTCAAGGTACTCACCAAACAGGCAACTGCTGCGTGTCTTTACCAAGAAAAACAGAGTATGCATTTTTCAATCCAAGTTCCGTGAGATTCAGACATGCATCTTTTTCTGTAGTAATGAAATAAATTTCAAGAATCAAATGAACTACATTTTTGTTCAATGAAATACTGATGTTTCGAAGGTTACACAGAATTAAACCATACTAAAAAGGTAAGCATTATTCCATTTAAAGAAAGTGCTTTCCTAAATAGATTATAATTGCAAATCTGCAAAAAGTACCCAACAAAAAGTATCAAAGAAGAAGAAGAAGCCCGAAGAGAACTTCACAAAGAAGAACTAAGAATTCCAAACCAAATAAAAGTCTCTGAGAAAGGAGAAGGAATAAGCCACGAAGAAGAAACAAAAAAAGGAAGAAGCAAGAACAATTCCTGAGAAAAACAGGAAGGCATGAACAAGATGTAATAAGAAGAAGAGAAAAGGAAATTAAAGAACCAAGATACTCTTGAAAAGATTTGCTTTAGAATGAATAGTACAAAGATGTAGGATTCAGGAAGATAAAAGCAATGTTTACTATACAGGTTCCTCTCAGATGAATAAATAACATAAAACTGATGCAAGATTGAGGATTTTTCAAATAAAACCATTAACCATATTTGAAAGAATGCAGCCCAAAGAATGATGAAAAATGGAGAAGATTAAAAGATGTATAAACATACCATTGTGAGATGAGATGACATGTTTCAGTGATGAATATGACAGGGCTGCAACAACAAGTAAGCTGATGAACAATGGAAGACAGAAGAAACAAAAGAATTGTCTTTTTGTCTTTTTGAAGTCTTTTCCGTCAGCATAATACCAAAACCTGCTGCAAGAAGAAATTACAAACCAAAAATGAGCAAAATAATGAAAATTTTGAAATTAATCAAACCAGTCAAAGAAGCTAAATTCTACTTAATTTTGTCTAGCTAATCATTATGAATCGGCTATTTTAAAGATAAATTTAAGGACCATTACCCATTTTAAAGCCTCAGAGATACCAAAATCTCAAGATTGTCTTGGGCTGAGCCCCCTAGACCTCCACTAGAATACTTCCTAACCCTGTTTTATGGCTGAAACCCCTGCACACCAACATTTCTAGTTGCACCCTGTATACAATGCCTAGAAACACTGCAGTAGCAATTTAAAGGATTTTGATTAGTTTTTGAACTGGTAGCTAATGGATTTCCAATGGAATTGCAATTTGAGAATTGCTTACATAACAATGTGTTAAAGATTGGTAATGCGATTCAGATCGCAATCCACTTCTGAAGCAGGGTACCACTTTTCAAGGATTGTGATCCCAAATGAGCATTTACATGGCACATTATTTCAGGATCTGCATTACGATTTGGATCGCAATCCCACATTTTTTACATTGTGTAAACAGGGTATTTTAATTTTAGCCTTTTAGGTATTTCTCACAAACCAAAAAATCTTCAGGATTCAAAAGGCACTCACTACGTATTTGTGTTGGATCCTATTCTCTTCAATCTTCTTGTTTTTGTGGTGCTATCAATGCTTGAAAAGAATGACACCACTCGTGACACCACTCGCGACATTTTCAAAAGCAGTAGTGTTTGAATGGTTAGAAAAGTTGTGACAATTGTTTGATAAAAGACAGAAAACCAGCTTCTTTGATTAATTCTGGTGGTATCTATTTTCCATCTGTTAAGATACCATTGTCGTCTCCAGTGATGAGACCTTCCCCACCCAGCATGGTCCAACCGTAGGTCCTCCTCTTCATTTCTCAAATGGGGGTACGAAAACGACTTTCCCCTGAAACTTATTGATGAATCTGTTTGATCTCCGTCTGCCTCAGATTGAGAGATATCATCTGATAGGTACGTGTAGAGAAACGACTTCGAGAGATCTTCAAAAATGTTTTGCTCAACGGTGTCACTTTTTATATCCCCCAATTTGGACCTGTTTGGAGGGGTGGTGGGAATCGACCCAGTTTTATTATTGTTTCTGCGCTTTTCAGAGGTTTTTATTCGTGTGAAACTGCTACCAGAGCTGTCAGCCACGCTGTACACCAGCTTCTTTCCAACATCATCCGCAGCAGTAGGGAAGGTAAAGCTTTCTTCACCTGCATACTCGCTCTTCTGTTCAACCGTTGTGGAATTCAGCAGCGGGGTTGATGTCAGAAAACTGGCACTATCATCTCCGGCATTCTGAAACAGGCCAACTTCTTTTTTACCCTTTCCTATAACCAGTTTTGTAGAAGAAACTGTCTTGTAGGCTTTCCTGCTCCTGCTTGTTGCAAAGTGAACTTCCTCGACTACTTTTTCACTTCGCGTTTGGCCAGCTGCTAGCTCGCGAGTTTCCGCCATTGCGTTTAGGCCGTCCGACTGAACAAAGCGTGGTGCCAAATTGGCGCGCTTTTCTCTAATTAGGGGGTCGCTGGTGAGAGAGCGAGACCTCGCCCCCCGTTTCCGTGGAGACGGAGAAGCAGATGGCCCTCTTCCGTACAAAGAAGCTCGACTGGAATCGACTAATTTGCCATCTCGCAACATCATATGAACGCTTGGTTTAGATTTGTAGACTTTACCATCTCGCAGTATCATCGGCATTTTTCTTGTTGACTTTTGGCAATTGCAGTAATAAATCACATTTAATTTTGAGTATTCTCCTCAAAGTGAACGATTTACTTTGAAGTAAAAAAGGCTGAAAGTGATCGCGAGAAACTCAAATCGATTAATTCATTTCTAATAGAAAATGCCGATTCGTTATCAGCATCAAGCTGTGACATCTTAATGAATTCTATTTGATCGTTGTTGCAAATTCAGCATCGATCAATGGAATTTCGTTCGATCACACCCTTCCTTCTCTGACCTAATCATCGTCCTCAATCGAGGCCAGCTAACCGGTGAACACGAAATCACACTCACTACAAGTACATCTGCTGTTCCAGTTTTTATAGTAAACATAGGCAGTGGTGGTTTGCTAGAAAAAAGGGGCCCCGCACCTTTCATAAAATGAAAAATTATCTCCTTCATAATGAAATATCCCTTACACAGAGTCGAAAACATTGAAGCAACATTAAAACAATGTTTGAAATAACGTTATGCTCAAACTTAGCAAAAATTTGAGTTGTACAAGCTCTCTCTAAAGAAAACGCAAAAAAATAATATTAGGACGAAATTTTTTACCGGGGGTTGGGGCCCCCCAAATTTTTTCCGCCCCAGGCCTCGCAGTTCCTAAAACCGCCACTGAACATAGGGTTTCGGGTTAGGTTTGGGAGTTAGGGGTTCGTAGTTAGGGTCAAGGCCAGGGTTTGCGGGTCGATTCCGACAACTCCTTTTTTTCCTCATTTCTTAGTTGTGGCATCACTGTCTGGGGTGTAACTTATGATTCGTGTTACTTTACCGAGTCCAAAAGAAAATTCTGAGATGTACAAGCATCTCGAACTTTGCTGCATCAATAATGAACTCATCATCATATCACCAAAAATTCTCAAATTGGAAGACATGATATTCAAATATTCTGAGGTCTGTGTACAAAGGTCTAAACAAATCATCACCTGCGTGTTTTCACAACTACACGCTTTTTTTATAAAGAACCTTTATTAGGAACCTACATGTCGAAACCTTAAGGAAATTTTGCTTCTAAAGGTCAAATCACTAAGGAACTTTATAATTTTGCATATATGTATTCATTTGGTGTGGATATGCAACTTCTCTAACGACTATGTAACTATTTTTCACGTTTTATAAGCCTAGCCTAAGCTTCTTTGTGTTATAATATGTTTCATGTTTTCTTATCACGAGTTTATTGCAAAATTTTGAATTTTAATGCTTTTCTTGCGTCGACACTTATTCTTATCTACTAAATAAACACTTGACATTAAGGAACTACTAAGGAACTTTTAGAAATACAAAGTGGTCAAAAGAGGTCTCAAAATAAGGAACTTAAAGATCTAGGCCCTGAGCTAGGTTCGTAGGTTCTTTATAAAAAAAGTGTGTCCTTTTCACCAAGCTCGTCTGTTCATAGGATTGACACTCGACAAGAAACCAGGGGTAGCCTCTGTAGGTCCTCTAAAATAAAACTTTGTATGGCCTTAAACTGTCAAGTATTTTGGTTCAAGACTTTGGAGGAATATACTTACACTCTTTATTCGTGTTTCTAGTTCTACCTCAGTATTTCGGTCTGGTCTGAAAATGTTCTCATAGACACTAGACTCATATATATATAAATAAGAAACAGTATCTATCTAGAGGAACATTTAAGAACAGCCAGCTTCAAATCAATTCTACTGGTTTTTATAAAAAAAAGAGTGTATTAATTCAATGACCAATGAGAAACCTCAAATGCTCCTACTTGGAACTCATCTGTTTGGCTGGTTGTTTTTTTTAACTAAATTATCTTTGGTTTTAATTGGGACTCTCTCTCGATTAGTTTATCTATTTAGAGAGTTCCTCCTCAGTTAATCAATCCAAAATAAAATCTTGTTATTCTTATCATCTTTGTTTTTTTCGAATATCATCAATGTAGTGAACCCTAATGTTTTATGTTGCTATTTGTAATGTATTTATTAATGATTGTATTTGAGATTAATTGAAGTGTAGGAGTTTGTGTTTCAAAATTCCTTCGAGTATTAAGCACAAAAACCGGACCAGTCACCCTCTTTTAATGGGTGGTACTTCGTGCTCACGCAGTAAACATTAAGTTTTTGGCGGGAAAATATTCTCGGTCATTGAATTAACTCGATCAAAGAAGAATAAAGTCTCTATGGCCTAAGAGTGGCCTACCATATTTTTTCTGTTTAATATGTTTGGAGAGAAGGCTTTAGAACTCATCAAGCAACTGAAAAGGGCTGGCGATGGACCTCTGCCACCTTATGATGTAAGACAGTTTTTGCATTATAGGTAGGCTTTTTAGGCTATTAGGGGCATATCTGTCTACATGTTATTTACGTATAATAAGCTGCTTTTCATAGCCCGAAGCGGGCACACAGGCACAGAAAGCTAAGAAAGGAAATGTGTTCATATGAATTTGTTCTTTATCTAGAAAACAATGGGACAATTAAGAAACTTCTACAGGGGCTTAAGCTCTACTTGGAAGAATTATTGAAATTGAATTGAATATTGAGGATTTTTGCAGCTTGTAAATAAGGGCCTTGCAGGATCTGGTTAATTTTTTCTCTAATTCATGCAATGTTTTCCTTAGCAGCTACTAGCAGTCCAGTTTGGAAAAATGTCATTATTCGTCAACAGCTCTTAGCAAGCCACATTCATCAGCTTTAGGCTTCTTCATAAAACGATAGAAAAGGTGTGGCAAAACAACTCAAAACAATGGCAGAGGTGCAAGTATTGTTTTGCGCCAGAAAAAGAATATTGCCCTGGCCTTGTATGTAGATAGGGGGAGCTGCCAAATAGGATGGTTGGGGTTCTCTGTGGGCAAAAGTTAGTTGTGTAGTTATTGGAAGAAAATCAGATATCTCTATTCACTATTGTCAGAAAGCCTCTAGCAGGACAGTATTCAAAACTGAAGTCCCATAAAAGTTGAAGGTAGGGACTGCGCTATTAACACTAAAACTTTTAATCTGAGATACCCAAACCTTCCCTCCTAGACCTTGAATAGGAAGAGTTTCCCTGATCTTCAAGAAAAGTATTATTCAAGTAGGAAAGTAAATCAATTCTCCTTTCCCAGAATGCTAAAGCGACAGGGTAATTATTTTAGCATATTGAACCAGATGTTTTGATCCTTGCCTACTGTTGCAAAACATCAACATCAAACATTCAAACACAATTAATAAGCATGCTAAGCCCAACACAAACCATAAATATGATGCAATTAGCAGGAAATAAGTACTTGAAGTGGAAACAAAGGATAAATGTTCTCTAGAGAAGAAGCAGGATTTTGGAAAAATAATTTGTTTGATGACCCTTGTAGAATTTGAACAAATGACCTTTATGACCTCTACTAACCTCTACTAACTGAGCTACCAGGGTGATCCATTTAATCAACCAACCCAAGCCTTATCACAAATTCTGCCACAACTCATCAAATGAAGACAACTTCATTAGTCTTCAACAATTCACCATGGATTTAAAATGTTCCAGGGAACTTTTGAAACATTGCAGGCCCGGCGGAAGCGGTCTGGTTGATGCGGCCCTGGCCGGATAAACTTTTGGGCAAAAACACTCCTTTTGTTCCATAATAAACATTGCTTTTTAAATCATTAGATTTTAACTATAACTTTCGGTTCATTTCTACGTAGATTACTTTCTAACAATGCACCAAATTGCATCTCTGAGAACCTAAATTTCCAAATTGTCAAAGGGTATGCCCCCGGGCCCCGCAAGTTAAGCTTGAACCAGACCAACTATAGACAGTTTCCGCTGGGCCTGCATTGTGATGTTATGATCTAAGAAACACTGGCACTATTTGTATACCACCGTTATTTGCTATTCACAGAGTAGTTATAACTTGAGCTCATTTTCAAAGTAAGAATAATTGATGCTTATCACAGTATTTTGTTCTTAAATAATGATGAAAAGAAATAACCAATAATCTGGGGCAGATCCAGTAGAAAGCTGAAGAGGGGGACAGCTGCTGTGTGAAAATGCAAAGTAATGCTACTTTTTAACAGAAACGTCAGGAATCTGTGTTTCAAAGAGGCAGAAAACACCTAGCATAGGGTCAAAAAGCTGTTTAATTAGGAAAGAGGGGACAACTGCACCCCTAAGTCTACCACTGCCAATAATTGATAATGGTAGATCCAGCTCCCATATGAGACGTCACAGCATATTACTAACTTTTTTTTTCAACAATATGAAGTTTGCGAGGGTGAATAACTTTGCACATCCCTCTTGTTGAGAGAGAGGCCAGTAGCAAACGACAACACTCTTTACTAAAATCTTTAAACCAACCTTAATCAAACAAAGTAGGTAACAATCGTTGAAAATAAATTATTACGATATCATTTTAGGTTTTTCTTATAAATTCAGCCATTTTCTTGTGGTCTCGTATTCATAAAGAGAATCATTTCCAATGACATTAGTCTCAATCTCTCCATTCACCGCTTGAACTGCGGCCTCTGCAACCGTATCCAATTTAATAGATCTTGCAGGGATGAAATAGTCCAACATTTGACCACCTGGCAGTTTCTTGAAAATGCTTTCGTTCATCTGGAAACTTAAATCAACTGCAAATTTCAGTGGGATTGACCAGGGCCGCTCACTTCCGCTTGTGACAAAACCAGGCCGAATAATGGTTGGTTGCACGTAATCGAGATTACTCAACAAATAGTCCTCAGCTTCCTTTTTATATTTCATGTAATCATCGATAAATGGTGGACCCTTCTCACTTGAAATCATAACAAAGTTTCCCTTCTGCCCCTTGTTGCTGGATATCTTGTCAAACAATGCAGCCACGTTGATGCAGCTGTCACGGTTCAGTGACTGGTGGCTGCCCGGGTCTGAACCCGTCCCCTTGGCGACAAGTGCGCCAACTGAATGAATGACCCCATCACATTCTTCCAGGATATCTGCGAATTTCTCAGGTTCGAGACAGTTCCCTTGAATGGTCCGAACCTGCTTCAGGTTGACTATTTTCTCATCTCTCGTCTTACCAGATCGATTCACAGAATACAGCTGATATGAAGGGTATTTGGAGGCAAGGTATTTCAAGATGAAACTGCCTACATATCCACTGCCTCCCGTCACGAGGATTGTCTTACTTACCGCGCTCATTTTTTCTCTTCGCAGTTATGTTGCACAACTTCACTACAAAGTACTTAGGCCTATATTTTGATTTCATCAAACGCAGTTGAGTTTTAATAGGCACCAGAATCTGTTTCTAGATTTAGTCATTTGCGCGCACTAGCCATTCGTACAAGGTTACAATGCATAGTAAATATTACCTACAAATGTGGCTTGGACACAGGGAATTTAGACGAATGATTTCGAGAGGGACCCAACAAAAAAGGGTTTACCGACCCACGTAATTCTTCGATTATATGCCTCCTTCGATTAAACGCATCCCTCGAATTAAATACCCTCAATTTCTTTTTTTTTTAATAGACTCCCCTCTCATAATGAAAGCCCCTATCTAAAAGAGCCTGCATTTGAAATACACAGAACACAGGGCCGGATCAAGCACCCAGAAAAGGGGGGGGGGGGGCGTAACACACGTATCAAAGAATAATGTACGGGAAATAGGATATTATTAAGCTAATTGTATTGTTTTTCTACCAAAGTAGGGTGGGCGTACGCCCCTTACGCCCCCCTTGGATCCGGGCCTGGAACAATCATTGACAAAGAATGAATATAAACCAAATATAATATAGCCCCCATTTCCCTGCTCCGAAGTCTTGTATGATGCCTCAACAGAGATCTTAATGACATTCCACTGATATTAGGTTATTCTAAAGAATGTTTGTCATTTCCAGATCAATAAAATTCTTGTTTCTTTACAGGAAGACACGATTAGACAGGTTCTGGAAGAGATGAGAGTGCTTTTTGATGAAAATCAAAAGGAGGTGTACGTATATTCAAGATATCTGCTCGCATTTCAATCTTATTGCGAGAAAATTAGGAAAAAACGAAGCATGGTAGCCACTAACGCTTTACGTCTGACACTCACCAGAAAAGTGCGTCAGAGAAAGAGAACGAAACCTAATGAATCATTTAACTATGAGAAGTGGATCGAAACAGGCGAATCGGAAAGGAGATGACGATTGTTAAAACAAATCGTTAGGTTTCATTTTCGTTCTCTTTCTGATAAATGGCTCTGATAAAAGTCAGATGCAAAGCTTAGGTAGTCTTTATGTTTCATTCACACTTCGTAGGGTTTCTTTTTCGTTCTTCCTCTGACGTACTGTTCTGATGAGTGTCAGACGCAAGTTTGCCTTTGCAGCTAAAATTATAGATTGAATGGAGAAGAACAAGACTTAAAACAAACTACTGCATTTCTCATTCCTTTCCCCAGTCGAGATTGGTTAATGAAGTGCGGTATCCTAAGAAATTGAGATTCTTGACCGTATGGTCATAGTCATTAGAGAGGAATGGTCTGAGAGCCTTTGGTTTTATTTCTTTTTTTCATCTAGATGTTGAACTGGTCTTCACCGTGCACAAATTTTGTTTGAATTCCTTAGAATATGGCTTAATGAATGGCATAAAATTTTGTCCATTGAACTATACATTTAGATACTCTGATATTCGATTCTAAACAAGAATACATCGAGCTATGGACGAAAATGAAATAGGGTCAACTCCTCGACCATGTCAACTCAGACCTGACAATAACAAGACAATGAGATTGTGCACGGTGAAGGTTAGAATATGTTTACAGAGACATACAACAAAAACCTTTTAGACCGTTCTCTTGATGGACTATTATGGTATGATATTTAATGTGATATTGAATTCGAAATCTACCCTAGTCGAACTAGTTTTATTGAAGTACGGTATCCCAGGAATTCGAGATTCTTGGCCGTGTAATGGTATGATATAATTATTGTGATATCAAATTGGCTTTTCTACCCTACTGTAGGAGTGCAGCAGCTGACGGAGAACAGGGGTTATTCTCTGGCGTCCAACTTCGACATGCAAGTCTGGAAAGGAACAAAAGATGCATACTGGCCTACATGTAAATCTTGTTTTTCTCATTCAATTTTTTCTCTGGACTGAATGCTGGTGCTTATGTGAAAAATCACGTTTTCTTAGCCGGATTCCCTGCAAAAATACCCCAATACCCTATTTGAGAGAAGAATACTTTAACATACTTAACTCATCATCTTAAAATGCTTGTAAACGTAAACTTATAAGTGTTTGATCAAAATACTCAATTGCCCCCATTTATCATCACACTGGCTGTGCAGCAACTCGTAAACATATGCGCACGATGCAAAGTTACATATTGTTGGAGTTCAAGAACCAAAGAGTGCTCAAATTGTTTCAAGAGCAACAAGTGGAATTTGAAATGATCTTCTACCATTTTAAATGTAAACTCATAGTCATTTTAAAGAGATTCAGCATTTGTATTTTCTATCCCCATTGGGTACAGAATACAAGAGTAGCAATTCACTTGTATCCCTGTTCCGATACTTGAAACCGTTGATGATTACTTTTTATAATAGGCAATGACTAGAAAGTCAATAAATGTTTATCTGTTTATCAATTTTAGCTATAATAGAATGATGAAGATAAAGCACTTTCGTTGGGATATTGGCAGCGTTATTCCACCAGAGTTAAAGCTCAATCTTTGCGAGCAAGAGGTATGCTAATGTATCAATATTTCTTGAGTTATTGTTAATGATCAAATATAATCATATTTCATTCATAGCAATGGTGTAACCCAGTGTAGTGGTTAAGGTGCTGGATTTCGACTTCTTGAAGGGCAACGTTTGTAGGTTCGAGTCTAGGAACGGTCAGCCAACACCGCTGTCCATCCTCCCGAGGTCGGTAAATGATTACCCAGGATATTCGTTCAAGAATATCATTCCAGGAGCACAAGCCAAGGCTGCTTCATACCGACATACTCTGTTAACAAATGAATAGTCTAGGCTTACGTTTACAAATTACTTTTTTGCTTGTCTTTCATACCTATATTTGTGTGCCTATTCTGACAAGAGTGTTCAATATACGAAATGGCCGCAATGAAATGGAGATGATAGTAAAAAAGGCCTACTTCAAAATAAAGTCTCAACCCTGCACAAAATGGAAGCCCTCGTAGTCTTTATTCTCGATGTGATTATGATAGATTCTTATTCACAGATTCAATGGTTCAACAGTTACAGCAAATCTCTAGCGAAATACATGAGAAGTATCGGTGGAGTAGGACTTGATCTCACACAGGTGACAATTTGTGTATTTTAGTAACTTTGAGAAAAGTATTTTATTTTCATTCATTTAAAAATATTTATAAAAATATAAGTAAAAGCTTTTCGGCTTTCGCCATCTTTTCAGTACACAATAAATGACGTTAAAAAGTTTATTTACAAGTTTAAAACTTGAAGGTGTTTATGAAGGTCTTTTTAACGTCATTTATTGTGTACTGAAGATGGCGGAAGCCGAAAAGCTTTTACTCATATTTTTATGAATATTTTTAAATGGATATTAATCATGGTGAATATATTTTATGATTTTATTTCCATGATCAATTAAATTCCTATAAAAACCAATTGAAAGCCGCTGTTGTATTTTAACTTTGTTATTTTTCAGCACTTGAAGCCTCCTAAATCACTTTATATAGAGGTAAGTTACGAAATCGAATCTACTAGCTAATTTATATTCGCAAATGAAGGGGAGTTTCGTAGGTCGGTGTTTGCTTTCAACTCCTAAAAAGTCACGACTTTCATTCCGTCTTGCTTCACCTCGTAATGGAAAAAGTTTTATCGCTATTTGAAAAATGATTAGAAAAAGTTTTTTCCTTTACCTTGAACATAGGTTCGATGTATGGAAGATTATGGAGAGTTCGAAACCGAAGACGGTACAGTCCTGCTTTTCAAAAAGAACAGCCAGGTTAGTATGATGTTTAACAGTCTTAAGTCTGTGCTTGATGTAGCTTCAGAATTGTATGAAAATCCGAGGCATAGTGAAATATAGATACTCAAGAGAAACAATACGAAAGAATAGCCTGGAGGGTCGTAATGGGCCAATCAGAAAATAAAGAAATGATTGGTATAGAGCAGGAATACAGTGAGGAAAATTGGGAACATAGCCACACATCATTTCTCCAAGTTTTTCGTCTAGTACTCATCATAGCAGTACGTTAGAATGAGAACGAAAGTGGAATCTAACAAATTTGTAAACCAGCCGTTGATCGCAAGAATCATATCAAGATGAATGATTGGATTGGTGCATAAAAAACCAATCAATACCAGTAATTCTTTGAGATGACCAATAGATCGATAGAAAACTCCCTCTATTTACGCTATACGGATCCATGGTTTGATGTTAACAGGTTACAAAAGGCCAAAGTGAAATGTTGACCTTCCTCTGTCGATGATGCAGAAAAACAGTCTCATAGTTGTTTTCAGCACAATGTCTGGTTTTTGAGCAAATGTTGACATCAGTGTCGTATTTTGAATGGGAAAAAACTGTTAGCAACTGCTATTTAGCTACATACAAACTGTGAAGATGCTAAAATCCAAAAACGTTCTCAATTGAAGTGCTCAGTGTTAGTAGTGATATAGTCAACTTAACTTGCCAAGGATGATAATGGATGGATGTTCACTTCAGAGTCGTGTTTTGATCAGGAAGATAAATGATATAACTCTCTGGATTCACTTTCTTGTTCAAATAAAGAAAACATATGCCATTCAGTGTGAGAAGTGATAAAGTAAACTATGTTTAACTTGGCAAGGAAGCTAATGCCAGGATAGCAAAATTTTTACAGTTTTCCACCGTTGAAGAGGGGATTTCGGATTCAAGTCCAGCCTCCGAACTGTCACATGAAACATTGACGATCCGCTAGCAGTTTGCAACCCAGGAAACTTGCAAATGGTATCATAAAATGTTGTCATACTTAGGTTCATCTTCTTTGCCTTGAAGAAGAGGCTTTGAGTACTGTGTTGGCCAACTGTGTGAATGAGTTTCTGTTTCAAGTGCAGACTAAAGCTAGGCCCTATTTCCAGCAAGGATATGGTAGCATACACTACTCTACTACATATAGTAGCAAGTATGAGGCCATAGTGTGTTTGGTACACCCATTTATATTATCAAATTGAAAACTACTGCCAACAAAAGGACCACTCGATTGTCCAAAGCATGGTGGTTTAGAAGCCATTTCGTCCAGAAACTCTGGCACCATGCAGCCGGCTGGCTGATGTGCACACCACTGCAATTTCAACTGGGGACAATGAATCGATAACAAGAAAGAAGAGCGAGTTATTGCGTCGCCCCACCATAAGTGTGGAAAATCTAGGCCACCGTGCGTGCGTGAAAAATGTTCTTGCAGATTGTTCTGGGTCCTCGAAATTGTTCGCCATCGAACAGGTTTTACCTGTTTAGCTCCCGTTGTGTGTTGTTTGGTGTCACCACTTGTAGGAAAACATTCCTACACTAATGCCTCATCAAAGAGTAGGGCACTATATTGCTAGGTATACAATACACGGCAATACCAAACTCGCAACGCATGGCAGTATTTCAGCCACAATCCTTCGACAAATATGTCTCCATGAATTCGGCCAAACTGCATAGTTTAGAGGGAGGGAAACTTCAAGAGAGTTGGATCCCTGATGGCACCAACCCTTGGTGAAATCGTCATTATTGTGCCATTCCTGGCGTTTGGCACCAACCCTTGGTGAAAATATCATTATTGTGCCATTCCAGGCGTTTGGCACCAACCCTTGGTGAAATCATTATTATTGTGCCATTCCAGGCGTTTAGAACCAACCCTGGGTGAAATCATCATTATTGTGCCATTCCAGGCGTTTGGCACCAAACCTTGGTGAAATCGTCATTATTGTGCCATTCCAGGCGTTTAGAACCAACCCTTGGTGAAATCATCATTATTGTGCCATTCCAGGCCTTTGGCACCAAACCTTGGTGAAATCGTCATTATTGTGCCATTCCAGGCGTTTAGAACCAACCCTTGGTGAAATCGTCATTATTGTGCCATTCCAGGCGTTTAGAACCAAACCTTGGTGAAATCATCATTATTGTGCCATTCCAGGCGTTTGGCACCAACCCTTGGTGAAATCATCATTATTGTGCCATGCCAGGCGTTTGGCACCAACCCTTGGTGAAATCATCATTATTGTGCCATTCCAGGCGTTGGACAAAGCAAAGGTTTTGTTGACCTGGCTTGATCACGTGACAGCTGCCTGAAATAGACAACAAAGAACTGCTGTTATTGGTTGAAACAGTCGAGTGATGTAACTAATAAACCACACACACGAGAAATAACTGTATTCTTGTAAAACATACAGAAGATGGCAAGGGAAGTCGAAACTTTGTGAAACATAATAACTACTAAAGCTTCTGACACTCATCAGAGTAGTAAGTCAGAAAGACAACAAAATGAAACCTAGAGAATTATAATACCCAGAAGTGGATGGAAATTAACTAATCAGAAAACACACACAACTTTTACAAAGTAGAGAGATTACTCGAGAATCTTTTGTCAACATACACCAGTGTAATAGACAGATAATGAAAGCAGTGAGATTTACAAGGCATAAGGTAGTTTCGAAGTCGATGAAAATAGAGGTTGTTCGTGCACATTCTTATCTGGAAAGATCGTGAGATAATATCAGAAGTGTGTTTGATTCTAACCAAAGCTTAATAGAGAATTCGAACTCTCTGTAGGCAGAGGGTAATTTCGTGAATTGTTAAGTGTTGTACTGTTTCGATTTTTGAAGTGTTGCAATAGTTTTATTCGATGAGAATGTAACTCCTCTTCCAAGCAGACGAGATTTAACCAGAACAAAAGGACTTCCAGTCATCTTCAAGGGACTCTCACAAGAAAAATAGGACTATCAGGATAGTTGTACGAGATGCCCTTAGTTTTGTTGTTTATATTACTATGCTATTACTAAACATGTTTTCTCTTAGTAAGATTAGAAAGATAGTATAACTTGAAGATGAATTTGAACCTTCTTGTCTCTCTCTAGCACTTCTTGGCACGTTCGCAATGTGAGCACCTGATACGACAAGGCGTCCTCAAGCACTTGATGTAAAGATCCCCAAGAATTAAGGTGATTTCACTAACATGCATCAACAGCAGACCAAGTCATACTGAGCTAGACGTTTTGAATCGAGGAAAATTGGAGAAGATCATTTCGGAATAAAACAAAATTACCACATGATTTTCGACATTTTATGCAACTGAACACTATTAGCATTTTCATGGTAAAATCTCTTCTTGCTCGAAAGAAAAAAATCTTAGCAGATAGATGAAGAATCCTAATCTGAAGGTATTGACGGAACGATAGTATTAAATTCTTTGGTTTTCTTCGAGAATCTTTTTCGGAAGCAACAATGTTTTAAACAAAAGTGTTGACTTTTTGATGTTTTGAAACATTATGGTGTTTCTAAAGTAGAATGAACACATTTAAAAACAGACATGTTCTTCTGTGGTGTCTTCTATGGTGTTTCTATGAATATCTGAAGATAGGTATGATATTTTCTGGCAACGTAAAGGAGCTTTTAATTCTCTCATCCGAAATTATATATATGCTCACCTCACTGCAGTTTGGAACATGTGATCGGTCTCTAGAGCCAGGTGTGAATTAAAGCTCTTTGTGTTGAGCATTGCAATTACGTGCATTAAAGTATGGCAAAGAAAAAGAATGCAGTTATCAAAAGAAATTAAGGATTTCTACAGGATCATAACTACAGAGTGAAAGCAAACCAAGTCGGAACACAGACATTTTTGTTGAATGGCTCATTTTGAATTCGCACTAGACGCCAGAGACTTCTCTTCTGATTAGGAACCAGCTATCTAAAGGAAATTCATCTATAGTTATCTGAATGATATTCATATGTAAACCATAACCTCAAGTAATATCTACTTTTAAGCTACAAATAACCAATAGTAAGCGTTTCAAGCCTAACCTTTTTAACCAGAGACAGTTTGGAGACTTCAGCCTTCGTCAGGTTCAACTGTGATCGATACTTCGACAGCCATGTTGCCACACAGTAAAGAAGGAACTGGTTCTCTTCATTTCGTCGCTTTCTACTGTCAAACATGTAGTAGCTTCCCTGCACTGGTCCTGTGTCATAATTGTTCGATGCTATTGCTGTGATTATCTCTAAAACAAAATAAACCATTCAAAGATTGTATTCCTTTTAATAAAGCCTGGTTTTCATATGATTGCAAATTACTACCTCTGCAATTGTTGCGATCCTTGCATCAAAGGAAGCCGACACAGATCACAAAATTGTGCTAACCTTGCGATATGGAAACCAGGCTTAAAGAAACTATCTTTTTGAAGACTGTATTCCTCTCAATGAGTTTTAGGCCTGAGTTACACGACACCTGATTGGGTTCACTTCGGATTGGGTCTGTCAATCCGAAGCGATTATCACTTCGGTTTCCTTGTATTTACACGACTTCGGATCGACTTTTAACCTGCTTTGCATTCTTTGTTACACGACGCCGGATTGCCATGTGCTGCGCATGAGCGAGCCTCTCTTTCTCGAGTTTAGATCCGAAACGAGGTGTCGGAGTGAAAATCACTTCGGATTCAGGTGTTTACACAAGAAGAATGCGAAGCGAAGTGCTGCGGATTTGTTTTCACTTCACCTCCAGAGCGGAGTGACTTTCACTCCGGTTTCGACAAGCGAAGTACTTCGGATTGCCTCGGCGTCGTGTAACTGAAACCCATATCCGAAGTGAAAAGCAATCCGCAGTGAACCCAATCCGACGTCGTGTAACTCGGGCCTCAGTTTTGTAAGAATCCCCAGAGACCCAATACAAGCACTTTCACGATTTCGCAAGAAGTGATCCATGCTTCAATGAACAAAACATGACAAATAAATACTTATATCCCTTCCCTTGACTTTATTGATTGAAAATAGTGCTGAATGCATTTGCAGAGCGTTTAATATCTCTCTTTAAGATAATCTTTAGGCATAGTTTATTGAAATAGATGGTTTAAAAACCTATTGTTGTATTTTTTTGTGCAGGTTTTCCAAAATCGAGAGTGCACAGTCTTTTGTTTTACTATTGATTTAGCCAACAAGGTCATAGCTGATCGAATAGACCAAAACGCTACTTTCTGTTCCCTATCCAGGAACATTCGTTATTTAGAAAATATTTCATAATATTCAGAATGATATTCAAGTAAACAATATTTACATGTACAATTTAAACAGTAAACAGAGAGGATAGGACATACGTTGTGCACGTTCAAGTACTGCTTAACATCAACTGTGAAACGAAGACGTGTAACAAAAGGTTTATGAACCATCTATTTCGATAAACTATGCTTCAGGCAACTAAAAAGATACTCATGGGTGCTCTTACTAAGCATGTTATTATAGTTGGTCACTTCATCGTTTTAGTTGCCTGAAGATTTTCACAAAGATAGATATGAAACTGCCAGTGGCAGAATAAACGAGATTTTTCTTTGTTATTCTACATGATAAATTAATTCGTTTGGCACGTTAGAAAACACCAAATCTCAACAACCGTAACACTCTAACCCCAATCCTTGCCTGAATTAACCCCGAATCTATCCCCGATTCAAATAACAACGCTGATAGATGAAAACAGTAGACATTATATTCCAGTTTACAAAAATCCGATCTCTTCAGATCAGCCTGGCTCGGGCCTAATAAGGTGTTGTAGGGGTATTAGGGACCTTTAGATCGAGTACGAAGACGAGTACGAAGACGAAGTTTCTTACTGCGCAACATTCTGCGCATGTTGTGTAGGAATCGCCCAAAAAACTTTGTTGTCTTGACATTGTTCACTACAATGTTTTCGGCAATTCTCGTACCGCAGGACGAAGTTGGAATTCAGGTGAACTGAATTATCAATATAATTTATTTAGGTATTCACTATGGCGGAAAAAAATAGCAATTTAGGCAGAAGAGAGGTTTTTGTATGGAAACAAGTACATGAAATCTATTTCATTTGCGAAGTTTTATTTTTGGAGCCTTTTTTATGCAAGCCTGGGTCGAAAGAAAGAGGAATGATATGGACGCAAGTTGCAGACAACTTGAACAGTTAAGTTTACCCAAAGTATAAAGTAACTCAACGCTCTGTGAGGGAAAAGTTCGAGAAAATGTATCAGAACTTCAAGAAAAACGAAACTTATGAACGTAGTGCAACAGGTAAGTTTTCTTATTTATATCTTTTAATAGGTTGAAAAATAGGCATTTGTTGATGAACATTTTCAGCCTAATTAGGATAAGCCTATGACACACTTAGCAAGAAAAAGTCTTTTTGCTATTCTCTTAGTTGTGAAAAATTTGTTACTTCCAAAAATTGAAGTGTACGCCATATCTTGTAATGAGTGTTACATGGATATAGCATACACATATTGTACTGAATGTTCAACCAAAGACTTAAATGTATTAATTATCTGTTCTGAGGTGACGTAATTTTTTTCACTACAGTTTGAAACATGTGATCTACCTCTAGAGCCAGCTATGAAATATCCACTCTTTGTATTTAGCATTGCAAATATGTGCATCAACGTATGACAAAGAAAAGGCCAACTGCAATCAATTGATAAGTCTCAAACGACATCCACTAGACTATATAACTGCAGTGAAACACAGAATCTTCTTCTTCTTTTGTAACTTTCCAGTGTCAGTGCTAACAAGGAAACATTAACCCAGGTGAACCTAGGTGTTATTAAGATGTTCCTAATTTTAACCTTTTTCAAGGGTTGCGTTCTTATTACATAGTTTCTTAAAGACATATTGTTCTAAATTTAAAACTTTAAGTTTCATTTTCTGAGTTTTCTAAGAGATTCACAAAATAGTGAAATTACAAAAAGCTTAAAGTAAAACTCCAAAAACAATTGTTACCTCTGATTTTAAATGTTTTCGACCACTTGATCCTGGAGTGGGCATTTCTTCCTTTGCGTCCAGAGCAACATCCGAACACAATTTTCCTGCTTGCCAAGTGATACCCGCACGCAATCAATCTCTGGTAGTAACCGTCCACAAACGTCCTCTTCACCACTATCATGATTAATGCTCGCCGTCTGCTTAGTTCGAATAACCGTTGTGCTAGGTGACCGGTTGGTAGGCTTATCATGTGCCCGATGAATAAAGAACCGGAAGACTGTTTTGATAACCGGTCTAAGCATTGACATTCAAGAGTAGAAGGATATACGATGTTTTCATCTCTGATTTCCCCCATGGTTTTACCATCAACTGCTTCGCTGTATATTTAGAGTGTGTTGTCAGTTATGAAGTGTTTGAGCTGCCAGATACATGAAGAACGTTCAAATCTGACAGAAGACGGGGGTAGGCTTCAATTTCAGGACTATTTTCAACTGCTTTTCTTTTGGTTGGTAGGTAGTCTGTTATTTGCAGCAACATTTCAAGCGCAAATGCAGTCAATAAAATTTATTTTGCGGCTATATTGGAAGGTTCAACTTGAAGCTGAATCGATTTGCTTCTAACATTTGACTCCAGAAACCAATCAAAGCTCGACTTGATAACCATTTCGAAATCAGTGAGTGTAACCCCGTCATTTTAGGTAAAATCGCAAAGTATCCCGTATCTGAGCGACAGCTGTAATTGCCTCACCACAATAAAAACAAATCAGACGATTTCTAGCCCTTCCAGGTGTTAGTGGCCTAGCCAGCAGATGGGTTTTAAAGTCACTGAATAACTCTTGTAGGTTTTGCTGACTTCGCAAACAATGTCACTTATAAATAACATTAATATTTCATCATGCGAGGACAAAAGGATTAAAAGAAGTTCAAATTAAAACCACATAACTAAGAGGATGATTGTCGAGGTCCTAACCATGGTGCAGTTACAGATGATGTTTCAAAGCACTTTGAGGCTTCTTCATAGATACAAGTATAATTGATGCTTTCTATGAAAGTGTTTGACTTTGTTCTACTTCTAAAAGTGCCCATGTCGTGAATATAGCCAGAACAGAAAATATAATTTTCATTGTTGGTTCTTGAATCACATATCATGTTTAGTACTGTGGAGGATGTTCAGTACCTTGAGGGATATCATCAGTACGTTTATGAATAACATCATTACTGTGGGGAGATACCATCAGTACTGTGGAGGATATTGAGTACTGTTGAGGCCTTGACACTTACGGTATTACCTCCACAGTGCTTGTGGTTTCCCTCCACAGTACTAAACATCATCCACAGTACTGATAGTATCCCTCCACAGTGCTGATGATATCCCTCCACAGTACTAAACACCATCCACAGTACTGATAGTATCCCTCCACTGCTTATGGTATCACCCACAGTGCTGAACATCATCCACAGTACTGATAGTATCCCTCCACAGTGCTGATGATATCCCTCCACAGTACTAAACACCATCCACAGTACTGATAGTATCCCTCCATAGTTCTGATGATATCCCTCCACAGTACTAAACATCATCCACAGTACTGATAGTATCCCTCCACTGCTTATGGTATCACCCACAGTGCTGAACACCCTCGACAGTACTACACAAGGGTTCCCCAGAGTGACATTACAATAAGTAGTTGGATATAACGGAATAAAATAGACAGCCATTCATTCAGTACAACAAGTGAGTTGAGCAATTAAACTATAAGAACATAAATTCTGACTGGAAAAACACATTGGAAAATTTTCATTATTTCATCATCTTCCTTTGACGGTATTTGTTTCACAGCTCAACTTTTACATTTTACATTTTCTTGTGACATGTGAGAAGTAAAGCTTTAATATGTTTGTTAGTTTGCTAATTATTTATTCTTAGATATGAGAGTTTCGTCGAGTCTTTCTAGAGTTGTCAAGTGTTCTATGTAAAAACAATCGAGAAATCCTGGCCTACGTTTACTCCTGGTTTCTTGATGACGAAAATCTTCTTCTGGGGAATATAACCAACATCGAGGTTTTTCATGTCATCTGAAAGAAGAGGAACAAGCAACTTTAATAATCAACCCCTTACATCCACCCTAGGTTAGGTTACGTGTGCACAGTAACATAGAGGGTGTGCAGCAATGTTGAGAGATATCTTGCAGTAATGCGAAGGGTATGCAGTAAGGTGGAGGGATATCTAGTAGTAATGAGGAGAGTATTCAGTAATTTGGAGGGAAATCAGTAATAACTTGGAGGGATAACTTGCAGTAATGTGGAGGGTTGCATTAATGTGGAGGGATATCTAGTAGTAACATGGAGGGATATCTTGAGTAACTTAGGAGATATCTTGCAGTAATGCGAAGAGTATGTAGTAACGTGGAGGGATATCTAGTAGTAATGAGGAAGGTATTCAGTAACGTGGAGGGATATCCGGCAGTAACGTTGAGGGATAACTTGCAATAATGTGGAGGGTATTCAGCAATGTGAAGGGATATCATTAGTAATGGAAAGGGATATCTTGCAGCAATGCGCAGCGTGTTCAGAAATGTTGAGGAATATCTTGCAATAACGTGGAGGTTCTTACACTAATGTGAAGGGTATTCAGTTATGTGGAGGGATATCATCAGGAACTTGGGGGGGGGGGGATATATTGCAGTAATGTTGCACTAGTGATTTCATAGCAGACAACCTTGGGTAATTAAATTGTTAAAACAAATAATTGAAAATAACAATCGCAGCAGATCTCAAAGAGCTACAGTGAAAGAGTGGAAGGAGTGCATCTTACCTTACCTGCATCATTATTTCACTTAAGTTGTATTAATGTTTACGGACACATGAAAAGAGATACATAATAAAATAAGAACTTACTAATTTTCATCAGCGTAGCGGTTTTGAAGGGTTTGGCGACTCCCATGATTACAATTCTTTCTATCCATGCTTTCGTTTCAAAGTTTGAATGCTCATGCCTGGAAAAGAGGGTAGAAAATCATTAAAAGAAGCGAATCCAAAGCGTTTAATTCCCCTGATGTTTCTACAATCCTTTACAGAATTTACAAGTTCTTGTAGGTGGCCTGGTAAGCAGTTTGCCCATTCAAAGCCTCGTTTTAAGAATTCTCCTTACCATGAAATGAGGTTCAATCCGGTCATGTGGTACTTGGCTTTGAGATATTTCCCATTCTTGTAATCAAAACTGTGACCGTCATCGACGTATAATTCGCCAATCGCCTCACCCTGTGGGTAGAATGAGGTTAAGGTTAGTTGAAAGTATCGGTATGGAGCTTGAGGATATTAAGAATCATTAGAAAAATGGCGATACATATAAAAACTACTGAAGCTCTTCGTCTGACACTCAGTACGTCAGAAAGAGAATGACAAATGAAACCTTAAAAACAGTTATACACAGAGATGAATCGAAATCGGTTAGTAAGAAAAGAGGTGAATGATTGAATAAGCAGAGAGCCAACGCTAAGCAAAATGATAATCTCATAAAAGAGCGTAAAATAAGGAGAAGAAGCTATTTCAAAATATTTCCCTTGTTTATAACCCCTTTAAGAACTACTAGTATTAAGAGAGTTGTGACGAGACTTCAGAAGAGACACAAATCTAAAACATTCCATCAAAATTGGAAGCAAAATCAAAACACGAGTAAAACTAATTGAGAAGTTAGTTCGAATCATTTCCAAGTTCAATTTTTACTCGGTGCCAGCTTGATGTATTAAAATGAGTTGTCGAAAAACTGACTAGGACGAAAGAAGAATTCACTTACAGTTGCATTAAGAGCGATGAGCAAGGTGTACGGGTCTCTGTGCGTCAACGAAGAAGATCTTCTCACTCTTTCTTTACGTGGAATTATGCTGCCACCACGCTGGAAGACTGGGATCTAAGGGTGGAGAAGAGAAAAATTACTGAACGAGAAGCAGGATTTGGAAAAAAAGAGAGATTTGTGAGAATGAAAATTACCCGCATAGGATTCAAACCCACGACCTATATATTAGTATTCTTGTGTGCTAGCCACTGCGCAATCGGGGCTGTACTAGAATTCTAATCTAGAGGTAGCGGGTTTGAATCCTCCTCGAGCCATTTCCATTCTCAAAAGATCAAGGTCAATGACAACAGCAATAACAAAAAAAACAATAACAACCTAGATCTCTGGAATACAATGCCTGACAAAATAAAAAGTGCTGAAAACGTATTCAGATTGAACAAGGCATAAATGCCTGGAATGGTGAAAAATGTAGTTGCAATATGTGTGAATAAGTAGATCTCTACTGCATATTTTTTCTTTTCTTGTATGTGAATAGTTGATATAAATTAGTTTGCATATTATCAATTATGTACATTACCTATCTTGCTACCAACCGAGTAAAGAGATTATTTTTATTATATCAGACATAGAGGGGGTATGGTTTACAGGGTGAACAAAACGTCGCATACCTTGTGAAGCGGTGCATTGACAGAAACTTGCTGTCCTCCGTGATATACTGTTGAGTAGTCCTCCACGTCGTACCATAGCTACACATCAATAAAAAGAAAATGTTAATGGTGGCACCTGTACATATAAACTTGGTCCTAAAGATTCTGCAAGGCGTGGGTTCAAAACCATCCTACATCGAACTTGAAACCGAGGGGCTGTCTAAAGGTTTTTTCATTTGAAAACTTCTGAAGCAGAAATTGGAGCGAAAAAACACTAAAACCTCAAACAACACTAAGTAGCGATTGGAAGCAAGGCCCATTCTTAGTCAAGCTAGCAAGTTAAATGGAAACTCGCTCACAAATTATTGCAATGAACAGACTAGGACCTCATATAACTATGAAGTGATGTAGTGAATGCTACTAGACTAGGTTCCTGCTGGAAGCAAGGCCCAATCTTAGTCAGGCTAGCAAGTTAAATGGAAACTCGCTCACCCAAAACAACGGGTCAGAGCATCAAGTTTATCGGATTGATTTTAGAGTCAAAATAGCTTATATGAGGCCTATTGTAAACTCTTTACTCGAGATGAACTCTACTGAAGGATCTATTGTTTAAAATCCATGTTTATCTTTATTTTCTTCTATTTTACTCTGTGATGAAAATATTGAGCTCCTTTACTATACGAATCAATACGAATCAATAAGGAATATATACGAATAATCAATACGAATCTATCCGAATAATCAATACGAATAAAATCAATACGAATTCTAAAGCATTGACTTCGCAGCTGAACATTTGAAGACAAACGAAAATAACGAAATACAAGCCTACCTCATTTTCCCCTCCTGGGAAATACACATCAACACTCGTTTTTCCAGCAGCTGTGACTGGCTTGACGAGCATATCAGCACCTGAGACGGGGGTTAAATGAACGAAGAATCAGAAAAAAATGGAAACGGGTAGAGATTAATTGAAAAATTTGTAGAAGATACTTAAATGACAATAGGTGAACAAATTCAAAATCAACCTACCTAAAAGATATTGGTCATCCATGTCAAATGTTTTTGAATCTTTAGGATACTCAACCCACAGTGGCCTATAAAAACGACAAGAAAATAAAACTCATCTATAAATAATTGAATTCTAACTTCACTAAATATGCCCCCTTTTATAAAAGTATTGTAAAAATATTTAACTAAGAGATCCTAATATCCAAACTCAGTGAATAGTATTTTCTAGGCTCATGTAGCAAGTCGTGTAACATATCAGAGAATTCGTAGTTTAAGTTGGAGGCTACTTTATGATAGGCTATCCAGTGATTGTCAACATTTCACTTCGTAATTTTGAAATCTATCTATATTGAACCCATCCATCCCATATTGTGCAGGTAGAAAGAAATTCGCTATATTTTCAATTTCTCTTGCTGTCTAGAAGTTCTGCACCGTTCAAAAACTGACCTAGCAACCGAAAAGTGCTGAATACTTTCCAGTTTGTATAGTAAAGCAGGAGCGAGCGTACCTTATGATAGGTGACCCAGTGATTATAAAAATTTCACTTAGGAATCTATCTTTATCGAACCTATGGATCCCATATTGTGTAGATAGAAAGAAATTCACTATGTTTTCGATTTCTCTCGCTGTCTGGAAGTTCTGTACCGATCAAAACCTGACCTAACGATCTTAAAAGTGCTGAATACTTTCTAGTTTGCATAGAAAAGCAGGAGCGTACCTTATGATAGGTGATCCAGTGATTGATGATTCCCGGAAGAGATTGTACCAGTAGGGCAACAGAATGTATCTTCTTCTGATTGCTTCTCTGATTAGTGATTTCGTGTCGTCATCAAACAACCAGGGTTCTCGTCTCTTTGTGTCCAGGTGGGCGTGTGCTCGGAAGAATGGTTGGAACGAGCCGGCCTAGAGAAAATATTGATATGACGATAAAGTGATGATTCATGATTTTATTAGCACTGAAGATGGGTTTACCAGAAAGCCTTCGCTAATTTCATTACTTGTATTTTTAATTTCAATATCTCATGTATGTCATATAATCATTCAAACATTAAATCAGAATTTCGAATTATACAGTGCCAGATAATGGCGCATCTATACTTTAAGACTTAATTTTTCAGCTTGAAAATTCATATTGCTCCAGAAAATAATTTTGATTGAAAAGATTTGGCATCTCATGCAAATTCAGTGGCTGCCCATCTGAATATATTTTAATACCTTCGCCTTTTTCTTCTCAACCTATAGGAAACCAGGCAGCCTGGTTTTGCAACATTCAGTTTCTTAGTGGTAGGCTGGTACTGTACTGTAAGCTAGGACAGTCGCAATTTTTGTAAACAAATAATTCTATTGAAATGAGAAGTTTACCTGATACCATCGAACGAGAAGCTCTTTGTCTGGATTGTCAAAGAAACCACCAACGTCGGCTGAAAGGCAGAAAAGCATTAGTTCACCGAGAAATACAAAAATTAGAGGATATGACTTAACAGAATGATAAGGAAAGATCCATACTAAAAAAATTCAAACTTATCAAAACTCATGAAAACAAAAATCATCTGAGATAAATTTATCTAATTCTTGCAATCATCATAAAGGCGATACAAGCAGATTTGCAAAAACAATATTTTCTCAGTTTATCCACAATTAGCAAGATGGGTCTTTCCCTCGAAGATCAAAAGAAATTCCCTTCGTTATGTTCCGTAGCAAAATGTCTCACCTAGCCCCTTTCAAATCATGAAAATGGTTACCTCCTGCAAACGGAATGCCAGTTATTCCGATGGACATCAACATCGGAAGTGAGACTTTCAGGTGTTCCCAATCAGCCGTGTTATCACCCGTCCATATTGCGCCTATGAAAGATACTCATGACATCAGAGAGTACTCGTTGGAGTCTATCGATACGGATGCTAATTCAATTCAATTATAATTGTAGAATACAACACGTAATACAAAATATGATCATCAAATCAGCCGTATTATGAAAGATACTCATGACATCAGAGAGTACTCGTTGGAGTCTATCGATACGGATGCTAATTCAATTCAATTATAATTGTAGAATACAACACTTAATACAAAATATGATCATCAAATCAGCCGTATTATGAAAGATACTCATGACATCAGAGAGTACTCGTTGGAGTCTATCGATACGGATGCTAATTCAATTCAATTATAATTGTAGAATACAACACGTAATACAAAATATGATCATCAAATCAGCCGTATTATGAAAGATACTCATGACATCAGAGAGTACTCGTTGGAGTCTATCGATACGGATGCTAATTCAATTCAATTATAATTGTAGAATACAACACTTAATACAAAATATGATCATCAAATCAGCCGTATTATGAAAGATACTTATGACATCAGAGAGTACTCGTTGGAGTCTATCGATACGGATGCTAATTCAATTCAATTATAATTGTAGAATACAACCCTTAATACAAAATATGATCATCAAATCAGCCGTATTATGAAAGATACTCATGACATCAGAGAGTACTCGTTGGAGTCTATCGATACGGATGCTAATTCAATTCAATTATAATTGTAGAATACAACACTTAATACAAAATATGATCATCAAATCAGCCGTATTATGAAAGATACTCATGACATCAGAGAGTGTTCGTTGGAGTCTATCGATGAGGATGCTAATTCAATTCAATTATAATTGTACCATACAACACGTAATACAAAATATTATCATCAAATCAGCCGTATTATGAAAGATACTCATGACATCAGAGAGTACTCGTTGGAGTCTATCGATACGGATGCTAATTCAATTCAATTATAATTGTAGAATACAACCCTTAATACAAAATATGATCATCAAATCAGCCGTATTATGAAAGATACTCATGACATCAGAGAGTACTCGTTGGAGTCTATCGATACGGATGCTAATTCAATTCAATTATAATTATAGAATACAACACTTAATACAAAATATGATCATCAAATCAGCCGTATTATGAAAGATACTCATGACATCAGAGAGTACTCGTTGGAGTCTATCGATACGGATGCTAATTCAATTCAATTATAATTGTAGAATACAACACGTAATACAAAATATTATCATCAAATCAGCCGTATTATGAAAGATACTCATGACATCAGAGAGTGTTGTTGGAGTCTATCGATACGGAGGCTAATTCAATTCAATTATATTTGTACCATACAACACGTAATATAAAAGAATAATACTGAAAATATTATTATACACGACCCAAGAAAAAGCAGAACTTATCTATTTTTGGCCTTAACATTAAGGGGAATGATAGATTATAAGTTACAGTATCTTAAGATTTTTGACAAACAACAACAAAATAACCGGATAACATATAGTGAAAAAGTACAAGTGTGCTCATCAATCTAGAAATTGATATGAATGACTGAGGGAATTGAGAAATTATTGATTTTTATCTCTTTGAATTTATAACCATATATCTTAAGAGTTATTCATCCATTTGAGAGAAGAGAGGACAGCATTCAAGAGTCTTACTCCTACATTTTAAAATGTTAAATCTCCCCATTCTCTAAGGCCTGCTCTTGCTGGGGGGAGGTTATACTTGTACCTAAAGTTATGTGACAACTACATTTTCATACTTGTCCCTAAAGTTGTGTGACAACAGCATTTTCATACTTGTGCCTAAAGTTGTGTGACAACAGCATTTTCATACTTGTCCCTTAAGTTGTGTGACAACAGCATTTCCTTTTGAAAAGGGTTTGAAGGCAACAGGAGCAAACAAGTTCTCGTATGCTTTCCAAGCAACCTCATTTTATTTTAAAGTGGGGGTGTCGTGATTTTTTTAAATTTGATTTTTGAAAGAAAAAGTAATTCTAAGACTACTGCAAAAAACCCGAAAACGATATTTCATTTCGTTCTCGAGATATTTGGAAAATAGTGTGCCAATTTTGAGGCTAAAAAGCCACGTGACACGAAACGCTTCGTTTTTCTCCTTTTTGTCCCTGTGACGTCAGTTGTTGTGATTCAAGTTCGACAACATGGACGAACAGTATGGAGGAGGAAGCACGTCCGTCACTTCAGACGATTTAAACATCACTTGTTGGTCGTAAACATTCCGAGAAAGTGATTTAGAAGAAAGATGAGTACCCCCTGAAGTCATACAATATCAGTTTGAGCCTTATCTAAGCCATGCAAAGAGAGAAAACGATTTTCTGGACCAAGAAAGAAGCGAAATTGAAGATGGGCTAAAAATGTCAAATGAAAATGCGAGCGATGAAGCCTCTAATCGTTTATCATCTCGTGACTGAAAGGTTCAAGGCTCATAAAAGACAATTATGAGTATGAAATTATTTGTTGAATTAATTTTTCTACTATTGATTGACTTTCGTGGAAAGGAATACAGACTGTTTTATTTCTGGTTCTATGAAAAAGGCACTTCCGCCTTCGCATATGCGCCATACGGGCGGCCAGAACAAAACAAACTCCAGTCCAGTTGGTCATATTGGGCAGCCATACCATCAAGGCAGAATTAAGCCTCAGGGATGCTTATTTGAATTTAACGCTTCTGAAAATTAATTTGCCTTGCGTCATGAAAAAATCTCTCAGACATTCTTATACTTAACTGGTACAACTAATGCAATACGGATATTATCAGCTGTGTTTACCTGAATTTAGTCAACTTCAAAACCCAATTTTTTTGGGTTTCACTCAAGTTTAGAGGGAAGGCAAGACTTATTGGATATTTTTTATTATGCCTTGTCTCCCCTCTGATTACTAATTGATTTAAGGTGTATCAATTTTATTTCAGTTTGCATTATTTTGACATTGGTGGGGGGTTGATAATCATAAAGAATTTCAAAGGTGATGGGGTCAGGAAAATATACATATTTTTGAAAAGAAGTATGTAACCCCAGGCTTTAAAAACGGAAACAATTCTAAGAAAATTTTCTGATTTTTGAGATGTAAGAGCCTAGGGGGGGGAGGAGCTGTCATAAAATTGTAGGTATATGCAACTCATATGTTAAAAGTTTTTCAAACATAGGGACGATTTCTCTCTAAAATTGCATATTATTGGGTATGAAACTATGAAATAGCTTTTTATAAAGGTTGGTCAAAATGTTTTCCATAAATGATAAACACTCACAAGAATTGGGATACCTTTTGACTGTCTCATTCATAATGTTCATTTACTATAAAATACCAATCATAAGTTGGTAAAAAGGTATATTTATGGTAATTATAATGATGATAAGTTGGTATGTTTTTCAGATCTCAGCAGTAAACCCTTGTGGCCTGTCCAGCTGTAGGTCATGCAGCCCCTCCCCAGTAGCTTACAATCAAATAACACTAAGCAAGGAGCAAATTTATAAATGACTGGCTATTTGGTCGAAGAGTCTTATCTATGATTTTGGGGAGGGAGGTATTGAACTAGGATCTCTGGTAAAATAGAATGGATTCTATTATTACTGACAAGTTCCATAAGGAATACAAATATTTTTTCAAAACCATGGACCTAAGAAATTTGGCTGAAGCATCCCCCCCCAAATTTTTCCTAAATTCAAATGAATAATTTAGTTTTCATGAGTGAATTTTCACTTCCTATTTTCTATCATTGCCAAACATGAATTGGGTATAGAGAAGCAAAAATTAAATGCAAATTTCATTGCAAAACAGCTGAAATATCTTATCAAATGTAACTAAACTGAACTAGGAATAAAACTCTGTGGGACAGACCTGTGGAAGTTGTTTTTCTTGATAAGAAAAATATAAAAAGTTTCTTAACTTTTTTAGTTCAAACAAAATATCCTACTAATGTTTCTTAAGTTATGAAAATCTGGCTCTACGGTTTCTTATTAACGGTTTCTTATAAAAATGAGTGTGTTTTAGATTTTGTTGTATTTTTCTGTTGTTTGAAGGTAACTAAGGCTGCTAATTTGACTCTTGAGTTTATAGAAAATCAATGGGTATAACTGCATTTTCTAGAATTAGATATTGTGAAACAGATAGAAAAGCTAGTTAATTCCCCTCAAAATTAGGTTAAGAATTCGGAATACTCAAGGCCAAAAGCTAAGGTTCCTTATAAAAAAACGTGTAAACAAGATTCTTAGGATTTATTTGTTCAAGTAGAAGAAAGTTAAAAATCCTTCAAAGGAATTTCTAAGATGCCAAAATACGTGTACACAAGCCACTTTTTCGAGGAAGAACAACATTGCCTTATGGTACTGTATGCCTTGACAATTTGTTTCCTCTTTTGCTTTCCACTTATTTGGGCCCTTTGTGATCTGCACATTTTTTCTCTCAATAAATCAATACACCTACTTTTCTAGTATTTGAGGAAATGGAATGAAAAGTATATGTCATAAAACTCCATCTTTCTATAAGTTGTCGAAACAATACACCATGTATTAAAAGTTTTCCTTCTTACAGATCGATTTCTGGAAGCACTTCCTACTTTGATGTTCTACGCAACCTAACTACACTCGTAGTTTGTACCATCCTTTTGAGATGATAATTCGAATTGAATAGTTGCTGAAATAACTAAATAAGATATTTCTATCAAAGAATATTTGAAATTAACATAACCCTTTTATTTACACTAAAATACCTGGAGAAGAGGTTTTATGACCGCGCGAAGTAAGTTGTTCGGAAGCCACTCCATAGGGATTTCAATGTGTTTTGAGAATCAGCTGAGTTTGGTCCCAACAACTGACGTCACGCGGCGCGTTGGACGAAAACAAACTGTTTTGCGCGGGGAGTGTTTGGGCTAATCACTTTTTCGTCCATAACTCAAAAACGAAGAATCAGATTTGACTCGGGTTTTTTGCTTCCTTAGTTAAATTACCAAAGCTAACTACTGTGAAATTTAAAAAAATCACGACACCCCCACTTTAAATTGTTGACCCAGCAGGTCTATATGTAATTAGGTGATTTAGATGAGATCTCCCTCTTCAAAAACTCTGCTTATTTTTTGACCATCACTCAAATCCTAAGTCATGAATAATTTCTCCCTCGATTTATCAATGCTAATTGTTATGAAATATGGCGTTAGCAAAATTTTCTAAATTTTCCCACCAAAATTATGTTGCTGTGCCCTGACTGACACAAGTTTTGGGAATTTTAATCAAGGAGTAGCCCTAACAGCTTTGAAATTTTGCCGCCATTTTCGATCTACCTATGCAACGATTTATGGTGTATATGTACTCTGAAAGTAACTACGCAAGCAAAACTCACCGAATCTCTGAGTGCCGGCGAAGAAAGCTCTGGATAAGACGAAAGGCCTCTCCGTCCCTCCACTGCGTTGAATCAATCCTTGAGCGGACGCTTGGTGCACGTAAGTCCCGTATATGTTGTGAATATCCCTGTGTTCCCAATCACCGTGGTGCAACGTGTCTTTGTGCATCGTGATTTCTGGTCCGTTAAATACAGATGGCTAGCAACAGAAAAGCAGGATTTAGTTAAGGTTCTAGCTTAAAACTATATTACTAGCATGTTCATCATGCTTGTGAAACAGGGAGGTTTCTAAGGTAGTGACTGGTTGGCCAATTGGCTCAGTAGGCCCGTTGGCTTTTTCCAGCAGTGGAAGAAAAAATGCAATTCTACCCAAATGGATTAAGTTACAATTTCAGTATTTGTGCTTGCAACTGTCAATTATTTTTCCTACTTCATAAATTGTTTGAAAAGAAAGATAATTGGGAATATTTGTAGGTTTCTTGTGTTAATTAGTTTTTGCAAAAATAGATAATAATTTGTGGGACCAGGGAATAATATAATCTACAGGCAGATAGTATTAACGTTAATCTTCCAGTAAACATCGCAAAATGTTTGGGGCCCCTTATCCTGTTTTCCCCAAAATTACCTTTGCATACATCTTGTACTTGTACCCACTCTACGTGCCTATGGGTTTATGCCTAGCAACTTTGACATGGGCAGAAAGGATTTCTTTAGACTTGAAAATTGTAAGTATGAGTAAAATAATAAGCAGTTCAAAATTTTCTCCGGGTATTTTATCTAGGATTTTGAGCATGAAATAAAAAGAAGAGCTTGGGGAGTTTCAGCGGAGTTTTTCAGATGACCATTGGAAGTAAAAAAATGTTTTGGACACAACATGAGGAAAATTGGAAACAGTGAGATAGCATAAACTCAAATACCTCATTCATGTCATTCCAAGTGAAGAGATTTGGTGTTGTGCCCTGGAAGAAAGTTTATCAACAAAATAATAGTACAGTTAGGATGAATGTATATTTTTATCAAGTGAATGAATATCAAGTCTAGCGAAATAGCAAACTAAAGCATTGAAAGATGCATAAAAAAACCTGTTCACGAGGTGGCCCAGCCGGGTATACTGGGATAGCCCACTTTTCTTGGATCCCACCGTAAATAAGACTGGTTAAAATAAACATGAAGCATTCATATGAGAAGTGGACCAGCCCGGTATACTGGGATAGCCCACTTTTCTTGGATCCCACCGTAAATAAGACTGGTTAAAATAAACATGAAGCATTCATATGAGAAGTGGACCAGCCCGGTATACTGGGATAGCCCACTTTTCTTGGATCCCACCGTAAATAAGACTGGTTAAAATAAACATGAAGCATTCATATGAGAAGTGGACCAGCCCGGTATACTGGAATAGCCCACTTTTCTTGGATCCCACCGTAAATAAGACTGGTTAAAATAAACATGAAGCATTCATATGAGAAGTGGACCAGCCCGGTATACTGGGATAGCCCACTTTTCTTGGATCCCACCGTAAATAAGACTGGTTAAAATAAACATGAAGGATTCATATCAGAAGTGGACCAGCCCGGTATACTGGGATAGCCCACTTTTCTTGGATCCCACCGTAAATAAGACTGGTTAAAATAAACATGAAGCATTCATATCAGAAGTGGACCAGCCCGGTATACTGGGATAGCCCACTTTTCTTGGATCCCACCGTAAATAAGACTGGTTAAAATAAACATGAAGGATTCATATGAGAAGTGGACCAGCCCGGTATACTGGAATAGCCCACTTTTCTTGGATCCCACCGTAAATAAGACTGGTTAAAATAAACATGAAGCATTCATATGAGAAGTGGACCAGCCCGGTATACTGGGATAGCCCACTTTTCTTGGATCCCACCGTAAATAAGACTGGTTAAAATAAACATGAAGGATTCATATCAGAAGTGGACCAGCCCGGTATACTGGAATAGCCCACTTTTCTTGGATCCCACCGTAAATAAGACTGGTTAAAATAAACATGAAGGATTCATATCAGAAGTGGACCAGCCCGGTATACTGGGATAGCCCACTTTTCTTGGATCCCACCGTAAATAAGACTGGTTAAAATAAACATGAAGCATTCATACGAGAAGTGGACCAGCCCGGTATACTGGGATAGCCCACTTTTCTTGGATCCCACCGTAAATAAGACTGGTTAAAATAAACATGAAGCATTCATATGAGAAGTGGACCAGCCCGGTATACTGGGATAGCCCACTTTTCTTGGATCCCACCGTAAATAAGACTGGTTAAAATAAACATGAAGCATTCATACGAGAAGTGGACCAGCCCGGTATACTGGGATAGCCCACTTTTCTTGGATCCCACCGTAAACAAGACTGGTTAAAATAAACATGAAGCATTCATATGAGAAGTGGACCAGCCCGGTATACTGGGATAGCCCACTTTTCTTGGATCCCACCGTAAATAAGACTGGTTAAAATAAACATGAAGCATTCATATGAGAAGTGGACCAGCCCGGTATACTGGAATAGCCCACTTTTCTTGGATCCCACCGTAAATAAGACTGGTTAAAATAAACATGAAGGATTCATATGAGAAGTGGACCAGCCCGGTATACTGGAATAGCCCACTTTTCTTGGATCCCACCGTAAATAAGACTGGTTAAAATAAACATGAAGCATTCATATGAGAAGTGGACCAGCCCGGTATACTGGGATAGCCCACTTTTCTTGGATCCCACCGTAAATAAGACTGGTTAAAATAAACATGAAGGATTCATATCAGAAGTGGACCAGCCCGGTATACTGGGATAGCCCACTTTTCTTGGATCCCACCGTAAATAAGACTGGTTAAAATAAACATGAAGCATTCATACGAGAAGTGGACCAGCCCGGTATACTGGGATAGCCCACTTTTCTTGGATCCCACCGTAAATAAGACTGGTTAAAATAAACATGAAGCATTCATATGAGAAGTGGACCAGCCCGGTATACTGGGATAGCCCACTTTTCTTGGATCCCACCGTAAATAAGACTGGTTAAAATAAACATGAAGCATTCATACGAGAAGTGGACCAGCCCGGTATACTGGGATAGCCCACTTTTCTTGGATCCCACCGTAAACAAGACTGGTTAAAATAAACATGAAGCATTCATATGAGAAGTGGACCAGCCCGGTATACTGGGATAGCCCACTTTTCTTGGATCCCACCGTAAATAAGACTGGTTAAAATAAACATGAAGCATTCATATGAGAAGTGGACCAGCCCGGTTCCCACAGATCCCACTTCTTGTTCAGTGAGATCCTTCTTCCATATGAACTGAATTCACACGGGCCAGCCTGTAAGATGAGTCAATTTCTTTTGACTTTCGATTTTAGTGATGCCCAATGTTGTTGATGTCGATATGCAAAGGGGGATGGCTCATGCGTTTTGGAAAATATTTCTCCACATGAAAAAAGATTGAAAATCATCCCACCTAAGTGAGATGGATCGTCATACTGGGCTGACCCAACACATATGAAAAGGAAGTAAATTGGAAACTTGAGTAGCTGCACACCTGGTACTTATCATAAGCAAACTGGCTTGCCCACCATTCTCGGAAATCCGGGTTGGAGAAATCGATCCAAGATGAAGAGCCTAAAATCCCAAAGAAAAATTGATGAACATCAGACAGGTAGACAAAGGAAAATCATCAGGATTATCGATTATTGAAAGATGCACTGGACTAGATTTTTAACAATCATTTTTCTGGCTGCTTATCATTTGGTTCAATTTAGATCATTTTTTTTGTTCAAAGTCACATCTTTTACCATTTCATTCAAACTTTCTAGCATTCTGGCGAAATCAATCTACCGTTCCAAAATGTTCAGTTATTTTGATGATATATTTTTATGCAACAACCTTTTTTGGTTCACAACATCTTACAGTTATTTTTGTTGCCTATGTTATATGTTTTAGCATAGTAAACACGAGAGAAAGAAATTCGATAGCTCTTTAAGATATTCATCAACAAGTATTCATCATTTTGAAGCTGGATATATCACTTATCTTCCAAAAAGGTATTCAGAAAAACTGTTTTGTGCTCTTTCATAAAAGGATGTTTCCTACCGTCTTCAAGGAAGATTCACATCAACATATTCACCAGTGCTTCAATGAGACAGTTTTCACAATGGAAGTAAATTCTTTAGAAACACAACTATAGCAACAACATGATTTGTAGCTAAATCCTAAAGTGTGTATTGCCTTTAACAATGCAAATAAGACTTTATGCAACTTTGAGAGCAATGCACGGTTTCAGCTAAAAATCTGTAGAGGCTATAGTTGTATTTCTAAAGAATATGACGTCATTGGGAAACAGGTCTATTAGGAATACCGAAAAAAAGGGTTACCGGGCCAACACCAGCCCTCATATTGTTCGCCATCTTTATTTCGCACATACATGTTCTTCTCGCTTGCCTCCTAAAATACGAAACACAAAGATGAACATTGCAACATGATTAATTTCACTTAAGTATTCTATTGTTCCTCTTTCAATATTTCAAGGAGGGAAGAACGCGCAAAACATTTGCTCTTGAAAAAAGGATTACAAGAAGGGTAGGGGGCTAAAAAGAAGATTTACAGTACTTGAATATGATAATTTTAAATACCGAGTGAATGTGATAGCCAGATTCTCTCTTGATATGAGGATCCACAATGGTGACCATCTAGCAAAGAATAGAGTTGAAACTAATGAATACCAACAAAATAAAAAAGTCAGGGAGTGGATGGGCTGAATGCCATTAAGGCGGAGGCAAATAAGTAGTCGTCTGACGTGATATCCAAGAATCGCTTCTTTGCTGTTGCTTTGTTGTAAAGATTTGAGATCAAAATAAGAATGGACAACCAAAGAAAATGATTTTTATTGGAAAATGATGCTATGGCTAAAGCGATTTTATTTGCAGCTCATGAAAACAGTGCTCTTTTGCTCTATGCACCCCTCGTGAGAAAATCAATACCCCCGGGGTAAAACCTTAGCTATGCTAATCTGGGCTGTTAAAACGGTCATTCTCAACCACCAGTCGAGTTTCAACGCAGCCAATACACTCTCATGCAATCAACTCCTTGAAATGAAGATAGACAGAAAAGAGAATTAGTCTCAAAAAAAGTCTCAAAAAAAGAGATATCATTTGACATTTACCTTTCTTCCGCGTGATGCGAGGTTATCTTGCATCTGTTTAGGATTGGGAAACTTGGCAGAGTCCCAAGTCATGTACCTAGAAAAATCAAACACAGATTCGTGATTCCATCCTGAATTTGCATTTGATCAAGAGACAAGATTTACAGGGCGGGAAAATATTGCAAATGAAAATTGAAACTATTTGATTCCCTTTACCTAACAACAAATTACATATAACATATTGCATATTACGTAGATGCGTGATAAATGAAATATGGGACCTCAAACTTAATTTCATTTCACAGCTGCCAGGATATACGTTTTAGTTGAGTGATTTAGGTACAATAATGTAAAGATTTATCAACGTAAGTTTGAAATTAATTCTAATCAGCTAGAGATCTCTCTCCATATCTCTCTCAAGGAAACATTTTTGCGAAAGGAAAGGATTCCCAAAAATGTTTTCGTTATTAAGATTTTTCAAACCAATTCGCAACAAAAAAAGATGGGCCATTTCTAAACTTCTTTTAAGGAATAGCCTCAAAGACCAAGAGAGGAGTATGCAGTGTGAAGAATCAGATAAAAATCATTAGCCTTCAATATTCCAAGATAATAAGCTTTCTTTCTCTTAAAGTGCCTCTTCACTTTTTTTTTGACTTCACGTTATTCGATAGATCTAAATGCGCTGATTTCGAGAATGAAAATATTTTTGCAATCAGAGATGTATTTTTTGAGCTAGGGGCAGTTTTGTACCCCATCGTGGTGTTACACGAGCAGTCTGGGAACGAGCGAATCTCTGATGTCATAGTGGTAAGGCGCATGCCGACCACAATCACATGATCAACTGTCACGCAGGCGCTGCCCCGCAATGTTTTCACTCTCTTTCGACGATTATCAGGTCTGTCAACTGCTAGGCCCATTTTATTCGCGATGTCTTCGTCTGAAGAAAACAACTTCGGAGATTCCACCACTTCAGAATATGCTGTAGAAGCGGAGGAAGAAGAAAGAGAGTTTCCTCGTGCAAATAATTCAGCCAAGAGCGCTGATGAAAGCAGTAGTAGTGTCGATTATGATGGCCTACATTAGTTCGATTGACCCCAACGCAGACGGGCAGTCTATCGTAAATTACGAACCACTAAGATTTACATTACACGAGGAAGTGGAGAAAGAGTTAGAAAAAGACAAGGAATTGTACAGGCGATTTGAGTAGATACAGCCTGTGACGTTTTGGTAAGTAGGCTAAGGCCTTTTAATAAGCCAGTATTTTTTCTAGGCCTAAATAATTTCTGAACCGATAAACAATTCAAATAAGTAAAAATAAGAAAGTGTAAGGCAGGTACAAATTAGAATTCTAAATTTTTAAAGGAGCTTCGGTGAGCAAACTGGAGTTAAGAAGCTTTTTAAGAACCACTTATCTTCTCTTCAACCTTTCTATATGTTATATATTTGTTTATAACGCCATGAAAGACAGTAAGTACCAACCATCACCCTAGCCTAATATACTGCCCTTATGATACATTCTTGAATTTCAAATTTAGAATTGTCTTCAGAAATAACCATATTATTTATTTTAATCTGCCTCTTCCAGGCCCGGCAATATTGGTCCGGTTGGTGCGGTCAACTGTTGGCCGCACCAACTTTTGGGCCAAAACACCCCTTTTGTCAAAGATGATATTGGTTTTTATAACACTAGATTTTTACGGTAGATTTGGGTTCAAATTTTCATGGGGTATGCCCCCCAGACCCAAGAAGTTTAGCTTGAACCGGACCAACTCTGAAGAGCCCCTGCCAGGCCTATCTTGTACAAGTTTCATTTTCTTTTGCTAACTTGTTATCATTTTTTAATTTTCCAAATAAACTTTTTTTCTCTAGGACATGCAATATATATTTTGAATTCACTGCACTAGTTTATCAAATATCAATCTATCGTTATAGATTCCTTCAAAGTATATCCTATCGTGAATTCAACCGCCTGATGCATGGATACTTGGGAAGGAATAAAAGAATCCCACTATCTGCCTGTGCATATACAGCTATTCGAATAGCAGTTCCAGTTGAAGCAGGCGAGGTGAATGGTTATATCGAGGAAGCACCAATTGACTCAGATTAAATGTATTATTTATATGCAGTAATAAATGTATTAGTGGAATTTATTTTTACTTATTCATTCTTTTGACAATCTATAACTATTTAGTTGTCTTCCATTGCTTATAAATGCCAAGTTTCATTGCTTTATCTCAAGCCAAGCAAAGTCATAGAATCAATTCTTCAGGAACCTGGGAATTCTAAAAATAGCAATAAGGGGCATAGCTTGAAGAGGGCTGACAGTTCATCTTTTTCTGGGCATCACGTTCAGCCAAAATACCAAGTTTCATTGCTGTATCTCATTGCTAAGCAAAGTTATAGAGTCGTTACTTCAGGGACCTGGGAACTAGTACCCCATTCTAAAAATAGCAATAGGGGGCACAGCTTGAAGAGGGCTGACAGTTCATCTTTTTCTGGGCATCACGTTCAGCCAAAATACTAAGTTTCATTGCTATATCTCATTCCTAAGCAAAGTTATAGAGTCGTTACTTCGGGGACCTGGGAACTAGTACCCCATTCTAAAAATAGCAATAGGGGGCACAGCTTGAAGAAGGCTGACAGTTCATCTTTTTCTGGGCATTGCATTGCGTATAAATACCAAGTTTCATTGCTCTATCTCATTGCTAAGCATAGTGATAGAATCATTGCTTTAGGGACCTGGGAACTAGTACCCCATTCTAAAAATAGCCATAGGAGGCACAGCTTGAAGAAGGGTGACAGTTCATCTTTTTCTGCGCATCGCATTGCGTATAAAAACCAAGTTTCATTGTTGTGTTGATAAGCTGAGCAAAGTTAATTGCATTGGGAACTTTAGAGATATAGAACAATAGAGCATTGCACCCCATTCTAAAAATAGAATGGGGGCACATTTGAGAATGAAAAGTACCCTGTCGTCTTGCGCGCATCAAACTGTGCATGTAAACAAATTTTCATGCATATATCTCTATTTTTATTATTTTTTAACTATTTTTTTATTATAAGGCTTCAGTATGGGGAAAAAAATTGGGTTCCTACTATGACGTCACGCCCCGCCCTCGGCCAACGCCTATATGTAACATCGTTTTTTACGAAAAACCTCGAATTTCACGACTTTGAGAGATCATAACTCAGCAACCACAACTCTGATCGTAAAAATGTTTTTTGCTTCAGAATCAGCGCATCGAGCTCTATCAAATTACGCAAAGAAAAATAAAAGGTGAAGAGGCACTTTAAAGGTCTATTCAAGAGTCACTTACTTTTTGCCATCAGTGTGTTCGATATCAAGCCATAACACGTCATATGGAATGTCATGCTTGTCAAAATTCTCATCGACCCTACGATAGGAAAATATTTCTTAATATTGTTTTAAATTCCAGGAGTATAAACATGTTACTTAGTATATCATTTGGCATTCTTCCTGCTGATAACGCTCAAGATGGATGTGGATAATGAGCAAAATAGCACCACCAACATACGGCAAGCGAATGACCACTAATTATACAGAATATATGGTCGTTAATAGATGATATCAAAGATTCAAGAACGTATTCATATAGAAGATGGATCTCCACATAAACAAGTTTCTCACTATTTTATTACAATACTAAAGATAAAAGCTAGAGTTCATTTCCCTAATATTCTGCCAGAATACAGGTCTATTACGGATCTTTGATACCTACAGTTTATAACGAATAAACTCATTATCATTTGAGGTCAAAAACCAAACAAAATTAAACTTGACTTATTTCATACAGAAAGATATACCATACAGCAAGAAGCAAGTGAAGAAATATTTTGTCTCAATCCTTTTTGCTGTTATTTTGTCGAATTTGAGATTGTTTCAAAAATCTTCATTGCTTTGCAATCAGACTGCTAAACTGCAGCTGTTAATTACCAATTGTGAATTAGTTATTGCCAATAACGATAGACATTCTGATTTCTAGGGTATATCAAGCACTTTAGCCAAAGCCAGGGTATGCACTCTCTAGCCCAGTTAAATGTAAGGATGTTTTTTATTCGTTATCTATCAAAAGGAAAAATAAATTTGTCAGTTGGTTGGGGTACTTCCTAACTCAGACATCAAAAAGGGAAAATCATGAGTTAAGAAAGATGGAGGGCCTACCCTTGGACATCTTCTTCGTCATTGTAGTTCCATCTGCACTGATGATAAGAAATACCAAATAGCTGCAAAAACAAATGTAGTTGTGTGGTATGGGCCTGTGAACAAGGTGCTCAATGCTGAAACAATGCACAGGTGTGTCAAATGGCAACAAAATCATACACACCAAAAGGTGTAGAAATGAATGGAAAGGCTTGATCATCAATACCCGCAGACTCACCACTTGAAGAAGAAGATTCAAAAGATTCCGGATGGCCTAGGTCATAAAATAGTGGAAATTTGAATGAGGGATTTGTCTTGTGTAAGGGCAAATTACTCCCTTAAAAACTCGTAAACCTTTCCTTAAAATCTTGCTGTTCAAAGAAAAATCCCTTGGAAATCCTTTGGTTTTTATCATTCCGAGTGACACGTGACATTTCATCAGTTACTAGACTCCCAAAAACGTTGGTTGGAAATTATTGTGCTAGAGTACACGCTCCTTACATTTCATATATTGAAGAAAGTTGTAAATAGGGAAAAGTATGTTTTACATATAGTTGAGACAAATCAACTCTTTTCCTTGCTTATTTGTACTAAAGAAACCTAATAATCACCAGTATATGTAGTGATGCAGTGCATGCTATCATAGGAAGAAAATTCATGAGAAATGCTTACTTACCGGTGGCAGTTGCGTCGTACCAGTAAGGGTGGCGTACTGCTGGAACACATCATGGGGTCTGGGTCCAAACAAGACAAAAGCGTCAATTATGCCACTTTCGGAAATCCAGTGGGTATCCATTTCTGGCACGGATTCGTCGGATTTGAAGAATGAAATCAGTGAACTGAGCATGGACTAGAAAGGGGCAGGAAACAAATCATCAAAAAAACATCATGAAATCTAATAACCCGTAAACACAGTTGCATCTATTCTGATTAAAGTCTATACTCAAAAGAACAGATTGAATGGACTTCAGCTCCTCTATCTTGGTATGATTCTACACCTTTTTGTATCGGATAATTTTGAGTAGAGTCACTTCAATGGAAAAGTTTAGGACAAAAATGAGAACATACACCACATTTGCTTTGATAGATAATCTTAAGTGAAAAATGCAAATTTCGGGTGAAACCTCATCGTTATGATAGAAATAAACACAAAGTTGTTTAGTTGCTCAAACCTGAAACCTTTTTTCCTCACTAATTATTTCCAGAACGAAGATTAAAATGAGATTCATCTGGTTATTATCTTTATTTTCTAAAAAGTTCAGTTTTATGTTGTTTTGTCTCGGGAAGAGGGGGGCTCTCTCTCTCGCTTAGTCTTCCTACTTAGAGAGCACCTCCTTTAATATCAAAGACAATTTTGTTTGTTATCATAAATGCACCTTGTATTGTTATTGTTAATTTCAAAATTAGTCAATCTTGAAAGTTGTTAAATATTGAATTCTAATTTCTTTAGCTATCAAATTGCATTCAGGATTGAACGATGAAATGAAAAAACTGAAAACTGCAAACTGCTGTCTGGCCTTAAAAAATATGCAAAATTAACTCCATTTAGGAAACTGATAATTCCTATTACCTTCGATGTTTTGATATCCACCCAAGTTTCAGCAGCATTGTTCCAAAACACGCCAGCAGTCCTGTCTTTACTGCAAGAAGAGTGGAAACAAATAAGTGCACTCGCACGCACCTCAAACAACTCACACAAACTCAAACAGAACTCCATCTGTTTTCCCTACCAGCAGGGGTTGAACGATGACTGGATTTGTCACACTCACACGGACCTACAAACTCTGAATCTCTGAGGGGCTTTGTAGTGAATAGTGGTTGTATAGTATATGATTGAAACCAAGAAAACTAAGAGCTCGTGATACAGTATTACAATCATGTAGTGATAAAATGTAATGTATGGTACAGTACCCTGCTTGTAAAAATGATCTAGTGGCACTGTGGGCCTAGAAGTGGAAGTTTTATCAAGATTGCAGATTTTCACTTAAAATGAATTTCCATTTTTGGTTATTTGTTACATATAAGATAATCTGTTGAAAGTAGATTTCATTAATAGATATTGATTTAAACCAGCAAACTCTCAAGGATTGGTGAATTATGAATCAAGCTTAAGAAATAAAAGAGTTTACCTGTGAGCAATCATGTACGGAACAGAACCGTAAAGAGCCATCGGGTTGTACAACTCATACTTGTAAACATCCAAGTTATATAACCGGTAAGGATCTCCACTACTATAAAAAGAATTTAATATATTGTTAGAAATTTCAAGAGAAAAAGGCAATTCTTAAACGGTGAAACATGTTATGAACAATCAATGTTCCTCTTTAGTTGTACACAATAAAAGGAAGGCTAATTAAGGAATACAGAGTTAGCTAAAGATAAATACATTGTTGATATTAATATCAAATGGAAAGTTAAGTAAAAACACAATTTGTTCTTTTGAAGTATTTTCAACTTTGACAGAAATCTTGAAACTCAAGCAATATATTGATAATATTCTAGAAAAACTTTTAGTGTTGTTGTCAAACAAAATTATAAGACCTTTGAAAATAAGCAACAAAAATCCAAACAACTAAATACACCAGGCTCAATGATAGCTGGAACCATTTACATAAGAAAAATTTCCAAACCAGTGGGCGGACTTCAAACAAGCTGCTTAGCACTATATATTATTGACAGCCAGTGTTCTAAACTACCGTGCATTAAGCATCAATTTTAGGAGTTTCTTAGCAAATAGTCATTTTCAAATTGAAAGCGTCTGTGGCATAGATGGGTGGGTACAATCAGAGATACTAGTACCTCATACTACATATGTGGTGATGTAGTGAAACCATTCTACCTTACCTTCACTGGAAAGCACACATGGCCTTGTGAGCTGTGCTGGCATGCTAAGCAGAAACTCGCTCAACTAATCAACAACATTGTCCCGTCATAGAGAAAGAATCTCATAACAATCTATAAAATTCTTGGGAAATAAATGAAGAAATAACTTCATAGAGGGTGTATGCTTCCGTTACCATGAAATAAAAATACTCAACCAATGTAGAAAACAATCAGACCCCACTCGAGCAAACTCAAGATAGGACCTGCAGCAAGTTCTACCATTGAGTATTCTGAAAATACTTAACACTTACGTGGTTTCTTTTAAAGCTAAGCTGTCTGCATGTTCGGGAATTCCATAAACATGGTCAAATCCGGTAAACGAAAGATCCATTGCAACAGAACTTGGTCCTTTGTAAAAAAAATCAATCAATAATATGATAAATTCAATATATACTGATACAGTATTCCATTTGTCTATTTTGGATAGTAGAGAGTTCTATACTATGGGCAGAGTGAAAAGATAAAGCTACAGAGGTAGACTACAAATATAGAATCCTTGTCGTGCATAAAGTTTCATGCACTCATATAATCATCAAACAAAGTTGTCAATGATGGCAAATGAAGTTGTTTGTTGAGCACATGAATGCATTAAACTTTTTGAGTTATAAAATAGATATTTTTTTTATGAAATGCTACCTCTATGAAATAATGATAATTACAAAAGATAATTGCTGTCAACAAACAGTCCCATGGGTGATGCCTGTATTTTGCCACGATTTTCACCGGCAAAGGTTTTCAAATTAGTCCATAGAAGAATTGTTTTCAAAAATAGATTACCTCTTGGTTTAGTGTCTTCGTGACTATTGAAAGATTCTTCCCACATTCCTTCTTCATCCTTCTTCTCATCTTTTGGTTCTTCTTTCACTTCTTCTTTAGTTTCTTCTTTAGTTCCTTCTTTCGCTTCTTCCTCCTTTTTGGTTTCCTCTTCTGCATTCTTTTCCTTGTTCTAAAAATAAATAAATAACAAGAAGTCATTGCCAGTTGCAGGGGATGTTGAGAATTGATGAAGAGCCCCTTTTCTTAGCAGCACCTCACAGTTCTTTTTATTCAACAAGTTTAAATGGTTGAATCCATTTTGTTTGTGGGCAATCGCTTAGGGAGAGGTTTTGTTTCCTTTAAAAGAAATTGACCAAAATTGCTGCATTTCAAGACTTGTTTCCTTACTCAAAAGCAATGTACCTCTTCATCTTCTGTTTTCTGTTCAGCTTCTCCATTGCCTGCATTTTCATCTGTTGGAGGAGTCTCAGGAGCATCTTCTACTGGCTGCCTAAAAGTATAAAAATATTTACGTTAATTAAATATGTATAACCTAGGAGTTTCTATAAAACCAATGTACACAGTTTGTTAATGATTATTGTCTGGTTCAAATTATCATTATCAACAATGCCAAACAATAAAATAAAATTTGCAAGTATCTGGAATCAAAACAAAAAATAAATGTTCAATAAACTCTATCTGGTCAGAAACATGGCGGCCAATATGATATTTGTGATACCATAAAGAGCGTTTCAAAAGTTTGTGCAATTTGAACCAATGCAACAAAAGCAGCTTCAAAATAACCTCTTTTAATTGTGTTTCTCAAAGGTTCCTGGTTGGGAAACAACAAAATAGTACTTAATCAACTGAGAAGCTAGGAATAAAATTCTACAATAAACAAAGTACCAACAACATTCAAATTATATTGAAAATAGATAATGGGTATGAAGATTAATGTCAAAAGTAATATAGATTATGAAATTATGTGCACTTACTTTTTTGTTCTGTAATGCTCAAAGTTCATCAGCCCCCTGTTGTTCATGGTCAAAATGAGGTCTCCATCTTGGAAAAAGTCTAATCTGAATGGTTTGTATGAAATAGCGATTGAATTCCTTTCAAAATGGATTTTGCAGCCAGAAGCGTCTTCTTTTTCTTTGGTGTAGCTGAAAATGTAAACAATTGTTATCTTGTTAGGTGATATGCAAGACATTGTTAACTTGAGTTAAAAAGTAGGACTTGGAAAATAGATAGGAGAAAATGAAAATGACCTTAGTATAATTTGAGCCAACAACCTCTGAGTCTACGTCTCAACCACTCTACCAACTGAGCACAGGGGTAATATATTTAGTTGACCTACCAAACCTATATCACAAACAAACAGGATTTCTATTCCGGCCGTTTTCTTATCTAGTTCAAGTATCCCTATTGATTGCCATCTCCTTCTCCGACCCCATCAACTTCAAGTCATTTTCAACCACATCCTTCCATTGCCTCGATGGTTGTCCCCTTTTTCATGTTCCTGCTACTTCCATTGTTAAGACTCTACCCACTCCTGTATCCTCCCTTCTTCTCAACACATGCCCAAACCACCTCAAATGCTGTCTCCTTAACCACTCTTCCATCAACTCCACACCCACGTTCTCTGCAACCTCTGAACTACTAATCTTGTCTCTCAATGTAACTCCACATATTATCTAGAGCATCTTTCTCTCTATTCGCACCCAGTTTATTCAATTCCTTCAGCCTACAATCCAATTGTTTGCCCCATATCGCAGAACACTCCTGACGCATCCCTTGCATAATCTAACGTTATATTTCAACCCTAGCTTTCTTCCACACAGCAAACCTCCTAATTCCTTGAAACTCCTCCAGAAGCAATATCAATCTCACAAAAGGCACCGCCATTCACTGAATGTAGAGATGAACTAGTAAGTGTTTCTTTACGCTATGATCTAATATCTTCCATATCATGGATACTTGACGCAGGATAAAGTTGAAAATAAACTTTAACAACTCACCTGACTCTAACTGGGTCCTTGACAAGAGAATCTTTACATTCATATCTCGGTCTTATCGGATTCAATTCGTTGATTCTAATTCTTGCAGTGTTCTTCTGCAAAGCTTCAATGATCAAAACTAACGTCACATTGGTGTTTGCATTGCGAATGTTACCTCTAATTGAATCTGCACCAAACACAAGGGTATCAGGCAAAATTGAAAATGGACTAGTGCCTTCTTGGATGGCTCTGTTTCTCCTGCAAATCAAAATGTATTTTGGTAAATTTATAGAAAAAGGTACATATAGAAGCAGACTCGCATACCTTAATTTGAACTTAAAGGGGCTATGCTGCAGGAAAATATGTATCCCATATTCTTGGTTAATCAGATAGTTGTTTAGGTGAGACACCAAAGTCTTCAACAATGGAGGATTGTATAGTAAAACTGTGCACAGCCCCTTTTAAGGCGTACACATGGGTAGGATTGTACACCGTTCCATATTTTTATGTGACAAAAATTAGAACAGCATGGAGTTTACACAGGAGCCCTTTATATTGTACAGTATCTTTGGGACTTAATTGCAATCAAACTTGAGATAATGGATACCGTGAATCATAGATTAAGTGCTGCCATGCTTATTGGTATTATCAGGGTTAGCATGGTGCTTATTTGACTAACTGTGCTTTTTTCAAAGATTTCCAAGAGTACTGTCACCTTTTGTTACATTCAGGGATTTGATACTGATGATGAAAAAACTTTAAGCCAATAAAATCTCAATCATAATGAAACTGTTCACATTTCATCATGCTTTTAACAATTCAAACATCAAAGAACAGACCTGCCACAAAAGGAAAGGGAAAATCATGATATAAAAAGTTAACACGAGAGATAGAATGTAATGTATAATGCAGTAAAGCACTTACCTACAGAAACTACTTTGTTGACACGTTTTGAAGTTGTTTCTGTCAACAGAGACAGTGCTCGTGATAAGAAAGCAAATAATTAATGCTGTAAACATGATCCTGGAAAATAAAGCATGTTTGAGTAAAATATGCTGAATACATATTGAATGTGTAAACATGCCAGTGAGCCATTTCCAAAAAGTACAAAAGTTTGACCCTGTCAGCAAGATAGTAGTCTAGGATTTTTTTAATGTGTAGAAGAAAGCCTGTCTTGATTTTGGGAATAATCACTATGTTAGCAACCATGGTGGAAAGTTTGTATTTGTTAGCCTAAGGGTTTAAACCACACCAATTTAATAAAGACAATATATCTATTGTCCTCCACTCATACTTGATTAAGCTCCCCATGGCAGAGATTTCTGTGCAGCCCCAAAATTTTCCAGAATGTTTGGTAGCAGAAACTCTCATTATTCACCTCATTATTCTGACATACTTAACTGTCAGTCACTGGGTGTAGGCCTAATACACCTATTGGGAGCATCAAATTTACAGATATTCGTACGGCAGGGGCTCCATATGATTCATATCATTTATCCAGCAGACACCTGAGAATGCATCAATCAAATATTGCATACTTTGAAAATATTTCTTCCAAAAGGCACAACTATCCCTCTCTAACGATTGGATCTGTGCTCCAATGGATTGAAGTTTTCACAATGGCTCAAACTGATATTTTCACTAAGTTTTTAATCTGCTACATTTTTGAGTAGATATTCTACCCTGTTGATCAATGCATGCTAGAAATGCATATAAAAATGCAAATAGTTACTGCACATGTCTACCACACAAAAAATACAATCGATGATTACAGGTACAGAACCTTCCACATAAAATTATAATAATTTTTTGAGAACCCCCCTTCTGTTTGAGCAGGCACCCACCACGCTCCCAAGTTGGGTTAGTGCACCCAAAAGTTGGGCTTGTGTAACCTCTTTGAGCCTGTATGAGTTTAGTTATTTCGTGTCTTGCTCTTTTCTCTATCTAGTCAAGGACAGGCGAGTTTCTCTTCTCATCAACTTGCTAATATGATCAAGGCTTTATATGTTAATTATCAGAAGACAAGAAGTATTGTAATCTTTAAGGCTTGGAAACGGTGTTCAACGGAAAGGGTTAAATCTCTGAATAGTGGTCAAGGGCTGGGTCGAGGGCCTAAATCAGATGATCCAGTCCCTTTTTAAATCACACCACACACCAACAACAACATGATATTGTGGAAGACAAAAGACTCTGGCATGCAAGTTGAAACTAAATTGAGCCCGAAATAAGATATCAACATTACCATGATGTAATATCTTCAATACATAACGTAAAAATAGTCACCTATTAAATGTTTCTTTGAGTGACCCTTCCTTCTCAACGTGTACTTCGGTGGCCGCCATGCCTCAACCAGCTGAACTGTAAAGAAAGACGCCGAAGAAAACAATACTTGCTCTGCCTCGCTCCCGATTTTCTGCCTCTTAAGGCTGAAATACACTATGCGTTTAGTTGGATTCGATTTATTGGTTGTTTCGATTAAATGGATGAGAGCGTGCGTTTACACTATCCAATTAATTGAAACTTTTTTCTTCGGAATCTCTCATTTCATCATGGACTCTGAAAGTGAATGTGCTGCAGCTGTGATCATAGTTGCTGTAATAAGTAAAAAGAGAAAAAGGATGAGAAAGAAAAGGCTAAGGTCGATATGGGTGAAGCCATGGCTGGGTCGTAGAAATGATCTTGGCGTTGATAACACTCTGTTACGAGAATTTAGGCTGGAAGACAGCGATGAATACAAAAAGTTCTTAAGAATGTCCCCGAAAAATGGTCAGCTTCTTTCTTAAATTTTGGCCAAATTTGAGGCTGATGTTCTTATAAAATTGTTCTTATAAAAAAGAGTATATTTGAAGAAGTATTTTCAAGAAATAGTTGAGTCAAGTTCCGTTCGCTGAGTCACGTTTCGTTCGGCGCCGTAAACACAATAGGGATTAGAGAATACAATAGAGAAAAGTTGGATGAAAGTTGAACACGTCCAACTTTTGAAACTGAGTTTTCGATTTGTCGAAACAGTCATTATAGCATCCAATTTCCGTGTTTACACTATCAAATTTGTCGAAATCGACAAATCGAATCCAACTAAATGCATAGTGTATTTCAGCCTTTAAGCAAGTAAACAAGTGAACAAGATATTGAATTAGTTAATATCCTGTTTGAAGTTTGAGGAATTCCACCTCTCTCAGTCTCCAGAGGAGCATTATCACAAAAAGAAAGAAATAAAAACCTCATTTAAAGCATAGACGATAGAAGGAAAGGTTCTGAATGTCCTTCTTTGCTAACTATTTCCAACTGTCACTGTGCACAAAGGGAAACCTTTAGTTCTTTGATTGTTTGGTAAATTATTCTATGAACAACCTTTCTTCTCATTCATTTAGCGAAACAGTCAGTGGTCTAGATAGAGGGGGGTCACGAGCGGCAAAGCCCCCCTGTAGATCTAAATAGCTAGTTTGCCGGAAAATAGGTCCCTGCATTTAAGAAATGAACATATAAGAAATGGTAGGCAACTATTTCAAATGTGATTCCTCACTTCACAATTAGTTGTAATATGACAGTTATCATAGGGTTTTTTTAAATAATTGCAGTGAAGTGTCTTCATTGGCAAGAATAGTGCTCTACACCTTAAAAGGAAGAGCAATATGTTAAAGTTAGTAAGACACAGAGTCGCAAGACAAGTTAGTAAGACACAGAGTCGCAAGACACAGAGTCGCTTTTTGTTTAGTAAAACTCATGAACACAACTCAAATCATAAAACAGACGAAAAGTAATAAAAAGTTAAACAAACACACTAAACGTTCGAGGATAGAACGCATCACGTCATGCGAGTCAAAAGGTCACAAATGTTTTGTTCTTTCGAATATTCAACACAATATAGAATAGGAGTAAACTACAAATAACACTAAATATATGCTGTTACTCGGAGTTTCACGCGTTGGCAATCATCATATCACATCAACATATTAGTGTTCTTTCTGTGCTACTTCTATTATAAGGTTTTCAAAGATTTGCTACCATAAATATTGATGTCTATAAGCCATTTCCTCGGGTAGTGATCCACATCATATCATGCAATGATTTTTTTCGTATAAGAAAGCAAAAAGTCGACAGGAACGAGTCAAATAATTGATTTGTGTATATGTTAGTTGATAACCAATTAAAACATCTTTTAATTACTAAATTTTATATTGATACAGCTTCTCCAAACGAAATATTCATCATAAAATAAGTTAATATTAAGCTCAGTCCCCAAACTTAGATTAAGATATTTGATTAATAAAATCAGAAAATCCGAAGCAAAAGAAATATACGCTCAATCGTCATAGAAGGAAATACATTTTGTCCTCTACCGGGCGGACCAAATAAAGGTATACCACCTTACGGCAAAATCTTCAGTAGCAGTTAATCCCCGGATGGTTTTCCCATAGTAAGTGACGGGTGGTCAGATATTTTCAGAATCGGGAAAGACACCTTGTTTACCTTTGGGTACGATATTTCGTGTATAATTAGTATGTATCCAGATAAATCGGCATTATTGATAATTCGTCAGGTTAATTTGTACCTTCATCTGAATAAAACAATTTTCAAGGTATCATTTGGTTTCACTTACTCTGTAGCAATCAGTGTGTTTCTAGGGGTAAAAATCTGCAGAAATCGGTATATCTTTGGGTTTTTGAAAAGAAACTGTGTCCGACCCGCCGTCAGTTACTATGGGGAGCTACACCATTTACCCCCTTAGAGCTGATCCATCATTTGACATTCTGTGAAGTCTTCTGAGATATACCGTATGCTACAGAAAACCTTAGGCACGTTTGGTAAGCTATTATGAATCAAAAGAATTCTTTTCATTTGAATAAGCTAAAGCAGGGGCGGATCTGGAGTGAGTTCCACGGTGCCTGGAACTCAGTCAGATTTTTCAAGATAGGAATTTTTGAAAAAATATTATATTTTACTTCTTGATAGGTCTAATGAAAAGATACTCGTGAAGAATAATTGAGTATTCTCAATAAGAATAATAAAAGTTGTTTTTTTGTTTTTATCCAACTTGATATTTCTTAATTTTTACCCATTTCCCATTCGAATTTCCACTTTTGTTACAAAAAATTCATGCGAATTCAACGGGCCGTGAAATTGTTGCGGTGTAAAATATTTGGTGTTGTGCGAAGGAGCAGAGTTTTGGAACTCACAGAACTCGGAAATGAATTTTGGTGCCTCGGAAATGATCAGAAAAGAACAATCAAAATATGATTTGGAACTCGGATGGAACTCAGTCAGAAACAATAGTTGGAACTCGGATATGACGCGCAGAAAATACAATAGGGAACCGGCGATTGGCTGAACAATTTCACATTGGGTACATCTTGAGTTCGTTGGGCAGCTTATTGTTCTGTGACAATAAGCTTTATTGTTCTGCCTTCTTGCCCATCGTCGATTCTCTGTGACATGTGCTTTCGCAACGCAGGGAAATTTGTCGATTTTGATGTCAAAATGGCGGCCGCAGATGCATGTCTCACGACTGCATCTGTTTATTATGAGCTTCAAAGCAATCTGAAGAACATATTTGAATTTCACACTAGACTTCAAAACCTACTGGAGAATTCTAAACCGGATTGGGACTTAGATCACGCTATATTCTTGCCAAGAGACTCCTCTGTTCAGTCGTACATAACCGACATCATCTCAGAAGCTGTGAAAACAAATTGGCTCGATGTCCTTCCAGATGACCTAAAAGTCATAGCCAGTCTAAAAGCCATACGTTCCTCCGATGAAAATTACTCCTGCTTTTTGTTTTGATAAGGGCGTTTCCGGGCAATATTGGGATTTTTAGGGCGTGGCTTTAAAAAATTTTTCTGGGGGCAACGCCCCCAGGCCCCCTTTGGGAACTCACTCAGGATTTACCTTGGGTCCGCCCCTGTAAAGCAAGATAAAATAAGAGAACTAAGATAGTCTAACTAAACCGTTCTCTTATTTTATCTTGGCTGAAGTAAATCGATGCATATTGATATGGACGATTTTTGAAATTTTCATTCACAAACGAAATTCTGAATCAGTTAGTCGAAAGCAGCCCAACCAACACGCTAGGTACTTGAATGATCTATTCGTTATCTTGCAGAAAAAAGGAAGACGATACTGGACACCATTTCTTCTGTTCTCTATAGCTCGAAAATTTTCCCAAAATGGTGAGATAGATGGGCTGATATCTATCAATTTCTTTGAAAATTTTAAAACACTTAAACCCTTTTCAGATACCAATACATCAAAGCCTTTCAAATACCAATTCTTAACTCTACACTAAGAAGAAAAAGACTTAGCATATAAACCAGTTGTAAATAGGAATGTATTTATCTGTACATCTCCTGATGAGTGGGTAACCACCATACAGGCTTGTCGAGATGGAGAGTTTTGTCTTTTGAGTTTTTTCCTTTTTAGTGTATATAGCTCCATTCTTTGTATCGAACACTTTCACGGCAAACCGACCTACAGACTTCGTATTCTGAACTCTATACATTTCGTTTAGATAAATTAAAAAATTCGTCATATCGACGTTGTTCTATTTGGCATCGATACTGCTTTTGGTTTATTCAAGGCTGCATTTGATTCATAGTGGCTTTTGTGTGTGTGTAATGTGTCTATTTGTTTTTGGTACATACGGTTGAAGAATAATACCTTACCTAAATCATAGTCATTAGAGGGAGATGGTTTAGAGACAGAAAAAATTGTCATTTTGTAAACTCGCGCCATGCATCTACCAGTGAACTAAATAATCAGAACGAAAGTGCGCACTAACAAAATGAGGCAATGGAAAATTACATCTAGCCATGCGGCTGATTTGCTAGTAGAGCAGAACGAAGGGGTACACTAACAAAATGAAACATTGGAACGATTTTCGGCACGAAAAGATAAAACTAAAGGCTTTTTGTTTCCAGGCCATCTCTTTCAAATGACTATGCCAAAATCTAGTCTTAATAGCCAGCTAGCGGACCAAAATACAGCCCAAATATTTCAATCTAAAGTTGCGATACGATTCCTGCAGGGGACACATTATCTCCGCCACCAGCAGTCTGGTAAATTTTAGTGCAAACAAGCACCGGAGCTACACAAATTTCATAGTCATTCTCATCCCAGCAAGACACAGGACTATCAGCATCAAATTTGATACGTTCACTGTTTTCCTCAGCACTCTTAGCAAACGAATCATCCATCAGCAATTTAGAATTACCTACATTTATCTTATCATTATTGCAGACATACCGATTAGCAACGAGTGCTGCCTTCGCTGATGCTGCCCTGGAGTTTTTCCATTTAGTCAGTTTCTTCGTAAGAATAGCCTGGAATGCCAAGGTGTGCACGTGGATTCTCTCCAGACCTCTCATACTCCGCTCCTTCATCAGATCGTACAAATCTCTCATTGAATCCAACACCGTGGCTGTCCTTGGGTTTGCGTCAGCCACTGTAACGATGTCACCGTATTTTATCATGCTAACGAGGTTAGGCAACTCTTGCTCATTCATTCCGATGGATGTTACAAACGGCACTACGTGCTTTAGAATAGCCTGCATCATGGCTTTCTCGCTGAACGAGGCCATTTCAAAATGGCTGCGGACTGAAATGCTCTCTAGCAGATCTTGTAACACTTGCATGCGTTCTTCTCTTTCTCCTTGAGAGAATGGGAAATTATCCAACATTTGAAGAGCACTTGATACAACCAGAACGGGCTGGAAGGTATCCAATCTTGCTCTGAACTCTTCCAATGATCTTATTTTCGGGTTATTCACATCACTGTGTATGATGAACCTATTGGCACGGGGGGCAACATACTTCCCCCACTGATCCCCCACTTTGAACTCTAATACCAAGTGAATATCATCTTTGTGATCTGACTCTCCCAGGAAGATCAAGTTTTTTGGGAACAAATCTCTGTAACTTTTACTAGCGTTGGATGCGATGAGTATTTCTCTGATTCCCTCACGTGAAAATCTTCTCCCCATAACGGGGGCATTTCCGCCTGCTCCCCAGCGTGCGCCTGACAGTGTGCTTGCTGCAGCGACGATTTCTTCAAATATATTTGGCTCTGTGAATCTCCTACAAGAGTAACAATCAGAATTTCGGGATACTGAGAAAAACAAATTTCGGACGTACTTCTCGGATGAGAGTCAAACTATAAGCTTCAGCAGTTATCATTTCGGGAAAAAATATAGGACTTTTGTTGAAATTCCTTCTTGTTTGAGTTTTTGTAAGTATTGACAATGAAAGTTGACGCAATGCATGATAGGAATGTTCCCTTGGCAACGCATAGCTACCGAAAATTTAACGGCCTAAATCAGTCGTAGATGCAGTCAAGCTGCAGGCGTTAGTTTTGGTAGGTATGCGTTGCCTCTGCGTTGCCAAGGAGAATTTCCCATCGTGCATTGCATAAATTCGTTCAGCCATCTTTGCAGAATCGTCAATCGGTGGTTTTCATTTTGAATTCTTCGTCGTGCAAACTCTGAAAAATATTTTGAACGAAATTGTGTACAACAAACGGAAATCATCAACAATCTTATTTGAAGTGTCTTTATGGGCTTGTCTCCCTGTTCAATACACGCTCTTAGAGTTGTCACTCTAAATGTTAATTTTGATGCTTAAAACAGTCGTTTCAAAATGAGAGAAAATGAGTTAAGAGGGACTTATCATTGCAAGATTCAAACCATAGAAAGACATGTGCAGAAAACAACAGATTTGATCTAACAATCATTAATAGGAAAAATCATCGAAAGCAAAACATGAAGTGAATCTACATAAATTTGATTTCTAACAATGAAAAAATTATCTATAACTTTACTATTTGCATAAATATGTTGTAACCAGATAGGATAACAAGGTAGTTATACCATGGTACTGCACCAGAGCAGAGGGGAGATATCTGTTGCGAAATTCTAACGAGTTTTTTGTTTGTCCCTTCAGCTATTTCAAAAATCAAACTTTTAAGGGCTATATCTTCCATTTCTGCTAACTAAATTTTATGACAAGGTATCTATATACTTTTTAGTTAACACAAGATAAGTATACCTGTGTCCATTTGAAGATACAAAATATCCACATCTTTTTCATCGAGCTTTAAAGGCTGAATATTTCGTTTCTGCCAGCCTATTCTTATGACCAAAGTATCTATGTGTAAGTAGAAGGATTTTGAAAATCAATCGAGATAACTGGTGAGAAAGAAAATGACCCGAGTAGGACTTGAGCCAAAGACCTTTAGATTGCCTAGGTCAACACAAGAGGAGTAAATTTCTGTTAATTTGAAGATCCTAAATTTCCATGTATTACATAGTTCTTACACAAATAAGGGTAATTTTCCTGAGACACCCGGTATAACCTGGTACAAAATTCAGAAGAAAGGACAGTGCCTGATACCGGAGAAACTCCTTGCAACTCCCTTGTCTGCCCTGCCTGGTTACATTAAAATAAGAAATTAACATAAACATAAATGAATATAGAAATTTGACTTCTAGAAATAAGAATTCTATAAAACATAAATGAATATTGAAATTTGACTTCTAGAAATAAGAATTCTTAACCTAATCAATTCGCTCTAACAATCAGGGTAAGGCGTTCCTTCGGCTACCTTTACTTTCACTAGTCATTAAAATCTATTAAATATATTGTAACAATTAAATTTGCATTGAGATGTATAGTAAGTGCTTGCTAAAGAGGGGACGAGATGACCGTGCTTCTTTCGTCTGTGGGAAGCACAATATTGTAATTTGATTGTACTTTTTGTACTTTTGCCTGTATTTCTACTCTATTCTGGTCAGTACAAAACTTCATTCATCTCTTCTCTGGTTAGCCTATTTTGATCCACATTTGGATATAACTATTCGGTATGTTTTTGTCTCGTCCTCTTTCTGGTGCATTACTCTGTTGAGTGTCACAAAAAAGCTTAAGTAATCCATGTTTTCGCTAGCCTCCAATTTTTCTGGCTATATTATATTTGGTACTTAACTGCCATTCCTAACAATGTAGGTACTGCATTTTCTATATGATGATGATGATATACAAGTTTAATATTTCATTGATAGAAAAAAAACAACTAGTCACAAGATATACCTCGACTTCTACAAATCTAAGCTTGGAATAATTGATATAAAAAATTTAGTTTTTCTACCATCTCCCAATATGACACTCTAGTAATATGTAGTATACTATTGTTGATGATCTTGGCATTTCTAATCATCATATTTATCTACTTTGTTCACATTCTTTTATAAATATCCTTCTGATTGTCAAAATCTGGTGGATGTGCAATAACGATAACCTTAAACACTATACCGTACGCAACAGAAAAAAGTAGACACTTATGATAAGCAACTTTAAATTTTATATTTCTAAAACTCATCCAAATATTTTCATCCATGCAAAATAGACAAAGTTAGATATGGTTCATTTTTGAAAAATTGAAACCTATAGCTAAGATGAGTTTTAACAGACAACTATCCAGCAAATGAGCGTTATGAAGCCCAAGCAGCAAAGGGAACATGTAATTTGATACAAAATTGGATCAATGAAATTTCCTTGATCAAATTATTGATTCGTTATTTCACAGACCAAAGGAAAAGATACTGAAACTATCCTCTTTTCTCTGCAGCTCCATAATTTTTAATAGACAGAGAGAAAGCTTTGTATGAAATAACTACAACCTCTGAAACTGTTGTTGCAAAAGTCTCTTGGTTAGATCACTCAACCCCTTGGTCAAAGGGTTGTGGGTTTGAAACCAACTTTAAACCTATCACATAGAATGTGAGGTGAGAGTTTGCTAGCTATCTGCTACACCAGGTAAAATAGAGGTGTGCTCACATTGAGAGGAAGGACCAGGGTCACAGTATTTGATTAAATTGAATTATTTGATTACCTATCCATTTGCACTGTTTGCATAAACCAATGCCTTACAAAGATAGAAAGCCTATTCGCCTATCAATAGCTTACAAATTAATAGTTTATAAAATGGTCTATTCAGCATTGATAAATAGTAACTTATCAAACATGTCTACTTATTTCTGGCATACATGATTTAAGAAATGTTGGATGTTGAGATTCATAGCTGGAGAACAATACCAGCAGGAGAAACATTATCCCCTCCACCCACTGTCTGATAAATCTTCGTGCAAACAAGCACCGGAGCCACACAAATTTCATAGTCATTCTCATCCCAGCAAGATACAGGACTATCAGCATCAAATTTGATACGTTCACTGTTTTCACTGGTGCTTTTAGCAAACGAATCATCCATCAATAGCTTGGTGTTCTCCAATACAACATTGTTATTATTGCAGACATAACGATTGGCAACGAGTGCTGCCTTTGCTGATGCTGCTTTGGAGTTTTTCCATTTAGTCAGTTTCTTTGTAAGAATAGCCTGGAATGCTAAGGTGTGCACGTGGATTCTCTCCAGACCTCTCATACTCCGCTCCTTCATCAGATGGTACAAGTCTCTCATTGAATCCAACACCGTGGCTGTTCTTGGGTTTGCGTCAGCCACTGTAACGATGTCACCGTATTTTATCATGCTAACGAGGTTAGGTAACTCTTGCTCATTCATTCCGATGGATGTTACGAACGGCACTACGTGCTTTAGAATTGCCTGCATCATGGCTTTCTCACTGAACGAGGCCATTTCAAAATGGCTGTGGACTGAAATGCTCTCTAGGAGATCTTGTAACACTTGCATGCGTTCTTCTCTTTCGCCTTGAGAGAATGGGAAATTATCTAACATTTGAAGAGCACTTGATACAACCAGAACGGGCTGAAATGTATCCAATCTTGCTCTGAACTCTTCCAATGATCTTATTTTCGGGTTGTTCACATCACTGTGTATGATGAACCTGTTGGCACGGGGGGCAACAAACTCCCCCCACTGATCCCCAACTTTGAATTCAAGTATGAGATGAACATCGTCGTTGTGATCTGATTCCCCAAGGAACTCCAGATTTTCAGGAAACATTTGCCTGTAACTTTTACTTGCATTGGAAGCAATGAGAATTTCCTGCACTCCTTCCAGGGAGAGTCTCTTGCCTATGACTGGTGCGTTCCCTCCTCCTTTCCACCGTGCTTCTGGTAACGTTCTGGCAACTTCAACAATCTCCTTCAGTAATTCCGGTTCTGTGAATCGTCTGTGAAATAGATGTTTCATTTTGAAGACCTTCAACTCCCTAATTTGAATGAGACCCCCTCTGAAGTATCAAATTTTTACTAACCTCGAAGGGATTAATTGAATCGTGGAACTTTTTATAATAACTGCATCCCCTGAATTTCCAGCAGGCAATGGTTTTTGTAATAAACCTGTGGTTAAACGCAATGTCCAAAGTTTTAGGTCCATACTACAATGCAGATTGCGCACGTATCACCAGCATGTATCACAAGCAAACCCCCCTCCACCAGCTCTAATTTCATTCTTGAATTCAATAGCTAAAGTTTTTGGTTCTTCTTCCACGCCACAATCTCTATTATGATTTATATGCAATTACAAGAGCCCATTTACCTAAGTTTATGAATTATGTAAAAGATTAAAGGTATAAACCACGCTTTAAGACTTTGCAATGAAGATATCTTCTTCAGTTACTTGTCTAGTGTTGCTGGAGAAGATATTAGTGATGAAACGTCTTATGGCATGGTTTATTATTCATTGCGCAGTCACGTCCAAACGAACTATACTGAATGATCTAAGTATACTTCAATTTTTTTAGGGTAAGAATGTAGTATTCTGCAATCATAACTTTGAACGCAACATGCACAAAGGCCAACAGCTGTACACAAATGTGTAAGTGTACACAGTCAAAGAGGGACCTTAGATGATACATGCCATCTTTAATACGACCTTTCTAAAATAAAATCTATGTTTACTTTCCATTAACATGCCCAATCAACTATGATTAAATCGTTGCGAAACCACGATTTTAGACCAGAAAGAATCACAACAACAGAATCATGAAATTCTCTATGATTGCCTTCAGAAAGACAAAATATGTAACAAGAGCATGTAGAATATTTTCCTTATGGAAACAAGCTCCTCCACAACAATTAGGCGGAACGTTGTTATGATCGTAGTAAACTACGTTTGGTCTCTGACTGTATGGTCTATCTTTACAATATAGGCCATGATGATTTTAATTAATGTTATGAATCATATTATGATTTTAGAAAGGAAACTTAACATACTCAGAAGCTGCTCCTTCCCTCATGAAATAGGCAAAAGACTCGGCAATCTGATCTTTGCTGTCAAAAGTATCATGATGTTGGGGCGTAGCTGGTGGCTTCAAACCAAGTTTTTGCATGAGAGGCAAACCATCAACTATCAGGTCTTTGCAAGAGCCAAATCCAACTGCCACACGGAGGCCTTCTGTGACATTCACACTTCGTTCTTCTTTCAGTAAGCCTTGGAGAACTCTCGAGATAAAAACGTTCTTGTTTTCATTTTTCATGTAGAAATAAGCGGCAAGGGCGAAAGCCAGAGCGAGGAGGGTGGAATCCCTCAGGCCAAACGCCATTTTGCCAGAAACAGCAGCACAAGAAGACAAGACAATGGAAGTCAAGCGTGGAAAAAGCCTCGTCACATCCTCTGGCCTCGCTTTCAAATCGAACGTATCTATGGAGGTTCAAGGTTCAAGGGTCAAGGTCAAAGAGGTCAATATTCGGGTACATAGGTAAGATCTATTGCTTATGAATTTATTCGAAATTTGGCAGCAAAAAAGTGAATGATTGATATAGTTATTAGAGTATTCTCACAATCTACTTGGTTCGAGAATTCTCTGGTGCATTTTCCCTCCTATCCTTCCCTTTGCTTAAAGTGCCTATCAGGTCATTTCAAAAAAATTGAGTTTAAGCTGGAAAATATTAGATAGATGTGTATTATTGCGTTTTTTCTTCAAAAAAATGTCCTTCCGTTCGAAATACCCCAATGGCGAGTGTTTTTATCTACCCCAGTAGCACCAAATGAACGAAATGTTGCGTGCCTTGAAAAAGGCATGGGGCGAGGGCTCTGTGACGCGTACTCCGGAATCGAAAGTTTGTTTTGATTAGACCATGCGGTTGAAGGCAAGTGATTTTTCAAGTGAACCGAAACCCAACTTCGAAGATGCCGGACAGATGTGTCATGGTTGGCTGTAACAACAATAATAGCAAGGAATGTAGAGAGAAGGGAGTTTCACTTCATGGAATTCCATATTGGAGTGAGGATAACCCGATTGCCAAGCGGCGAAGAAAGCAATGGGTTGACTTCGTGTCCGTGAAACGGTTGCCGGATCTTCCGCCCCACCTGCGTTCCGCCCCACGTACGTTCCGCCCCACCAAAGTCATTCCGCCCCTCCACGTAAGTCATCCCGCCCCACCGTCATGTCTTCATAAGTGCCTACAACTAGAGTATGTATATAACTGATACTTTTCAGAGTTCCATATCAAGTAATTAGTGTATTAGTGTAGTTTGACGACATTAGTCGAAGAAATTGATTTCGATAATCCATTATGAAAAGTGGAGTCAGGGGCCTAACCTAGTTGAATTTCGATGCGCTGCGCTATGAAATTGGAGGAATTGAATGACCCAAAAAGCTATTTACAATGATCTCAAAGCACTACGAGGAGCAGTAATTTATTCGAATGTTAAATTCCAATATCATGCTATTAAACGCACACTATTCAACTGTAATCCAGTAAGCCATGATACGATCACGTTGATTTGCAGGGTTGCCAGATTGAATTCTATAAAAATCCCACATCAAACCCTGAAAAATCCCAGAATGCAATAAATTTGCTCAAAAAATCCCGAGATATATTTTGTTGTTTTCCGATGACGTCATTCATCACCTGAACGAGATTTTTACCTCTTGGCAACGAATTTCTACGAATTTCTACGAACTTTGTCCCGTTCCCATTGATGAATCCTACTTTTGGATGGTGATTGGCAACCATGCTGATTTGACAGAATCTTCGCTCTTAAAGGTGGGAGATAAAAACTGCAAAATACGTTTATGTTCAAAAAGCCCCATTGTTGGGGAATCTCCACACGCGCTATCAGTGGCATTCCTCTATTTTGTCCGTGCTTTAATGTTTGTTTGAACACGTGTTATTTTATCCTTAAGAAACTGTGATTTACGTAAAAACCTCGTTTTGATGCCGAGTTAGGAAATTAAGCAATAAGGTATTAGTCAGAAACATTAGTCATTAACGTTCTAGAAACTTCGCTATTGCATTCGTGTTAACCTACGTATTTTAATTCTGTGTTTTCATTGGTCCGAATATAGTTAAACTTACTTGTGATTGGTTAGAGTATTTTAGAATTTCCTTGCTTGTCATTATAAAGGCATGTAAAATGAATTTTCAGGTTGAGTTGAATTTGAGAGAGATTTTCATGATGTACGTTTGAGTTTGTTGAAGAAAAAATTGTGAAAACGTATGATTGCCTTTCTCTAAGAGTTGTTCTGTTCATTTAAGAACTAGTGCGGTAGGTTTATTGCGATAATTCCTACACCCATAGTAAACTTCATTTTGCCGTTTTGTCGACTTTTCGACAATATCATTTAATTTGAATCGTTTCATAAATACTAAATTCCAATATCATGCTATTAAACGCACACTATTCAACTGTAAGCCATGATACGATCACGTTGATTTGACAGAATTTTCGCTCTTAAAGGTGGGAGATAAAAACTGCAAAATACGTTTATGTTCAAAAAGCCCCATAGTTAACTTCGTTTTGCAGTGTTTTCAAATGTTTATATAATGTAATATCAAACATTATAATAATCTGTTCACCAGTAATCTGATCCAAGCCTTCACAAACAGATCTCAATAGTAAACAATAGAACAAAGCAAGATTCTCAATTTGAGATGAGTCACCTCCTCAACGCTCTTGGGACGAAGCCTCCGTGAATGGGTAAACAATGACAATAGAATATGAGGGGCGCTTGGGGGTGTACTAGCTAGCACCCTCGTTAAATCTGTGTACAATAGGATATAAATAGATTCTAATAGCTTTACTTATTCGAATTGCTATTGGTTGATGGAAACAAGGGATCATGAATTTCGATCCAACTCTTGTTACTGATCACTAATCATTTTCGATTACTATCACGACAACGACAACGAAGACGAACAAGAACACTACGAAAGAGAACTTATCATGGCTTCATTATGTGCATTTTGCAATAACGAAGTGAGGGCAAGACAAGAGGCCATTGAATGCGATTCATGTAAGAGCTGGCAACACAGGACCTGCGAGACTGGAATCTCCAGACAAGAATATAGAGAAATGTGCCGTGAGGAAAAAGATATCGAGTTTAGATGTTGCAAATGCAAGGTATGTATCAGAATAGCTCTTGATTTAAATTTTTTTCCGTATTATACACACTAATATTCATTTTTTCTATGAAAAGACTAATGAAAAAATTTCGATTTCTTCTTTCAGAATGAGATCGAAAATATGGATACATCCTTTCCCCTCTCTGCGGGTACGGAGGACGAAGAAGAGTTCGACGTCACGGAACCTGTTGCAGATAGAATGGCAACGCAGGAGGATAGTTTAGAAGATCCTCTACCAACCGAGGTTGTAATCGACCCTGTTGGTGCCAGGAAAGAACTGCATTGTGAGATTATAATTGGTGCTACAAGGCAAGGAAAAGAGAGGCTCGTCGACAGTGACGGCTATTCATACGTCATGCGACGGGCTTGGGCAAGTGGAAAGAAGGCCTGGAGATGTAGTGTGAGAAGCAAAGCCCTGTCCTGCGGAGCATCGATGCAACAAGATGGGCAGACATTCCGCCGAGGACCACAAGCACATTGTCATCCTGCGAAGCCTGGCATTGGCACAGCTACCAAGATAACAGCTGCAATCAAGGAGAAGGCCGCTGCTAATGTGTTCAAATCAGCCTCAAATATCGTTGAGAGTGTCATCAATAACTATTCTACCGAGGTTCAGTCCCAACCAGCTTGCAGTCAGTCTTCAATTTCCAGTTTGGTCAGGCAAGCAAATCGCCACAGACAAAAGATGCGACCGAAAGAGCCAACTGATATTGACTTTACTCTCAACACTGACCATATCCCCGCAGACTTCTTGCGTGCAGATGTTAAACTGAATGGAGCAAGACATCTTGTTTTTGCCACAAGTGACCAGCTGTGTCTTCTAAAAAACGCCAAAACTTGGTATATGGACGGCACTTTCAAAATTGTGAAGGAGCCGTTCACCCAACTGTTCTCGATCCACGCATTTTTGAAAGGGGAGAATGGTAACATCAAACAGACGCCTTTGGTGATGGTATTAATGTCTAGACGGAAGACAAAAGATTACATTGCAGTGCTAAGAGCAATCCTGGAATTAATGAATGGCGAGACGTCAATGGAGAAGGCAGTCTTAGATTTCGAAGCTGCTGCCTGGAAAGCTTGCAGAAAAGTCCTGACAAGCAACATTCAAGGCTGCTCTTTCCATTGGACCCAAGCAATTTGGAGAAAAGTGCAAAATCTTGGGCTTGCAACGACATACAAGGACACACCAGCAGCCCATGATTACATCAGAGCCATCATGGCACTTCCATTTCTACCATCAGAACACATCATTCCAGCATTCGAGCACCTTGAACGGAGATCAACTGCTGCATTTGCTGGTCTGGTGCAATATGTGAGAGATACCTGGATTCAGAGCAGCAAATGGTCACCAGACACATGGTCAGTATATAATCAGCCTGTACGGACAAATAATGATGTGGAAGGCTGGCATCGTCGCCTGAACAACAAGTCGGGAAGGAGCTCGATTCAGTTTTATCTGTTGCTCCCTTTACTATATGAAGAGTCTCGCTTCGTTACCCTTCAGGCCAGATTAGTGAAAAATAACAAGTTACAAAGGTACCAAAGAAAAACTTTCCGTAATCGACAAGGACGTTTTTTTGAACTATGGAAACAATATGCGAAAGATGAAATTAGCACTTTTTCACTTTTAAAAGCTGTTAGTTATTTAAATGGACCAAATGAATAACTGCCTATTTCTTTAATCCTTTTTTTAAACATATAACGTATATAAATATAGAATTACTTTGATCTTTTTAATTATATCTCATTGTTGTACATTGTATTCCTGATAATATTTAGTATAATAAAATTTCTTGTTCCTCATTGTTACAGCATATATACCTTTATTTCGATATTATATTTCATCATTGTATAATAAAACCTTGTTTTCAATTAAAGCCAGTTTCACGATAGATTTTGTTGTCTCTACACGTTATTTTTGTTAATAAGAAAGTGATTTATAAAAAGTAGTGCTCAACTTCTCAAATATTTAAGAAAGTTCAATACTGGATCCTTGAAACCTATGTACTCTGTATCCGTTTGTCAATTTGTTTGTCAATTTGGAATGGCCTAAATAGCCTAACTAAGTAAAATGTTTTTGTAGAAAATTTGCTACGAATACGACAGTAGATGAAAAAATATCCCAGTAGAAATGTATATACGACCAAATGTAACAAAAACATTATGTGGGGCGGGATGACTTATGTGGAGGGGCGGAATGACTAGATAGGGTGGGGCGGAACGTACGTGGGGCGGAACGCAGGTGGGGCGGAATGTCTGGAAAACCGTGAAACGGGCCTAATTCAAGCCTATGAAATATTCCGCGGTCTCTAACCAGCATTTAATAGCTGAAGATTTTGAAAGACCCATCTCAACACTGCCTGGATTTGCTTGAAAGCTGATAAATACGCTGCGAAGAGACGATGTAGGCATAGTTTCGGTGCCTTCGATTTTTACAGCGCCAGTTGAACCAGAGACCGAAGCAACTGCGATTTCACCAAGAAGCAAAAGAAGATCAAGGAAACACAGAATGGTGAGTTACACTTAGTTTTGCTTAACTCTGAGACATTTATCACAGAAACATAATTTTCATTGAATTTCCAGCAACAGAAAAGACTCCTAGTATTGTTTATTCTAAGAGACTCTTTATTTCAGGCTGTTAGATCTGAGAACGTGACCAACCTCAGCAATAAGAGGTTGAATCAGTCGAAGAAGAGGAGTGAGGGGAGCTAGAGGAAATAGTTGGAGAGTATGATGTTGCCAGAAATGTAAACTTAGAACCAGCTTTAAGTCTCAACATTGTCCCATGCAACAATCACATCTAACTAGGCATGAATAAGTAGTTCATAGGCTGGTAGCATTACATTGTCAAGGCATTGGATAGGCATTGAATTGTACATACTGTAAGAGTTTGAAAGTATCGAAACGATGACGTAAACATGGCCGCCAAAGCTGTGATGGCCTAAGGGCCCTTGAATTTCATTGGCGATTTTTGACCTCGTGACTTGTCCGCGCTTCAAACTTTCCGCGCAAAAACAAAAACAATTTCTCTCACGACCTAAAATTGTATCACAAAGTTCATTTCCTCACTTCTAAAAAGTGTTTGAAGGCCAAGAGGTTAAACATGTATGGGGAAGAAACATTTTCAATGGATAACGAGCTGTATCGCAAAAGTTAATTGTAAAGTACTGATTATTTGAAGGAATTCAGTTATTTAATGCTGAAACTAATTCCACGTAAGTTTAACTTTATAATTTCAACCTCAAGAGCGTGGAGTCACTAACAGGAAATCGAATATTCATCAAATAAAATTTGTTGTTAAAAGGGCAAGGGAAGTTTTAAAACTCCCCTTTTTAGTCAGCCAACAAATGTCAACATTACTCTGTAGTTTACGATAAGTTTCTAGCTCCGAACTTTATTCTTCAAGAGGCACTTTTATTTTTCTTTGCATTTAATGTAAATTTTCTCTCAAGGCTGTCGTGAAAGTTTATATCTTTCGAGCTTTAATTTTGGTGTTCAAAATTCAAATTATTTTTTCATAACGTTCAATCCTAGCACCAAATTATCTTGATTTGTTTCTCAGTGTTGCAGCACTGAAATTTGGATAAAACCCCTTTATTTTGAAGTAATATTTCAAATATAAATCCTCAACTGCATTTGATAGCAAAATATTCAAGAAATGTTTACATTTTACTAATTTATACTACTATGCTCTAATCACCTTATAATATTTTTGTGGTTCTGAACCCTCTTGACCTTTTAATCTTAAAAAGGGACTTTAAAAGGATTTATATCCTCTAAATTAACATTTTGTGATACTGTGGGTTATTGTTTTTGTATTTCTGATGATATTTTTAATTTACGATGTTCTAGGGGTCAAAAATCATAACTGGGAGTTTAAGGCCTAAGCCCAGCCCTTGCCTTAACCCACCATGTTTACGTCATCGTTTCGATACTTTTAAACCCTCACAGTATTTGCTAGAATTTCAAAATCTCTTAGCTAAGAGAGAGGGGAGTGGGGGGGTTACTCTAGTATCCTTTCCTAAACAAATGAGAGTACTCCCTCCCATGGGTGCCCCTGGCCCATTTCTCTGGAAATGTAGATTTGCAGTAGTACCAAGTCTTTGAGCCGTCGAAACTTCATCTAATGTTGACAAGTGTTAGTCAAATGTGCCCAATCTAAATATTGATGAGTTTTTGACAGAAGTTGTTATAATCCTTATTCCTTGTAGCATAAAGATGCTGCCTGTCAATCACTTAACTGCATAAATTGTAAACGGTTGGTGACGAAGACCAGAAGGCTTAGAAACTTGTGGCTCGGCTAAGCAGATGGAAGTGAAGAAGCTGAAAGTTGAAATAAATTCTCAAGACAAAACAAATTTCGAGATAATTGTTGAGAATACTCAAAAGAAAAAAATAAGCAAATTATACTGTATATATCTATATATGTAGAAACTGTATTTTTATAAATTTTTGATTGATGTGAAGTAGACCTTGATATGATACCATTCAGGAAGTATAGCAGGCCCGGCGGAAGCTGTCCATAGTTAGGCCAGTTCGAAATAAAACAGTATGTCTGGAACGTACCCCAGAAGAATTTTGAAACCTAGATTCTCTCAGATACAATTTGGTGCATTTTCATATCAGAATTTATGTAAGAATGAATTATGATTTACGGTAAAAATCTAATTTTTTTAAACAGAGTGACTTGGTCCAAAATTTTGTCCGGCCAAAGCAGTACCAACCGGACCAGTTCCGCCGGGCCTGTATAGGCATATACTACATGATTCAAAACATATGAAAACTTTTCTCAGCATATTTTTGGGCTTTTCAAATCATAATTTTATAGAAGAGTCTACTCAAGGAAAAACAGCCTTGTGTTGAAAAAACTTTTTGGATTTTTCTATTTGAATCTTGTAGTATCTTAATGTACACCATATTATTTATATTATCAAAAATTTCTCTGGTTCTATGTACTACAAAGATAAACAACTAAATGAAGTAAATACAAGTACTGTGATATAGAATGAGCATAGCTTGATAGTGGGCTATAATGGATTCATGTCGAAGTGCTTATATTTCACTTCATTAGGTTGTTTATACAGAAGCTATATTAGAATTCACTCTTCATCTTGTAGCGTTTTAAGGTTCTAAGAAAAGGCCCGGAGAGAAATCAAGCATGTGCGTGTGTTCACTTTAATCGAAAACTCAAGACTGAATATTACATGTAACTAGCGTGGTTCTATTCAAGACATACAGGAAATCTCCTGTGGTTACTTACAATACTATGGATGCTATTCAATATAAAACCTTAACATGGCAATCTTCAAAACCCTTCAGCTCTGTGCCTGGAAATCTGGTTCTTATCCCATGGTACGCACATGCTAGCAATGGGATGCGTTTGTTGTTACCAAGCCGTCCATGGACAAGTCTGGTAAACTCCCTGTATGCCACTGCTCTGAAGAACCTGCAAAAGTGTAACAAGTTAAGACCCAGGCCTAAAGTAGAACAGGATATTGAAATTGTTCTACCATATGGCTTCAAAGAAAAGTTGACTTGGTATGAATAAAATGCATAAACAAGGCTCGTGATCATACACAAGACTTGTGTTTACTTATTTCCATGCAAAAGGTAGCTTGCTGAAGATATCTATATTGCTTAATATCGCATGGCATTAAAAGAGATACAATAATACACGTTTTTTTATAAGAAACCTAGCTTGGATCCTAGTACTAAAAGTTTCTTAATTTTTCACCAGTTTCTAGTACTAAGTTTCTTAAAAGTTTCTTATTTTTAGATACGCACTTAATATCAAATTTCGCACTTTCCCTGGCACATTTCTTGTATCAAAGTGAAACCCACCTACAAATACAAGTAGACTCAACATCCTGTGTTCCTCTAAACAAAGACGCGTAGCAAACTTAAATCAAGCAAAATTGTACTGTTGACATATTGCTTTCAGGCTCAGAAAGTCTTCTTATTTATTTCGGAGTTTCTTAAAGATATTGATGTAGTTCTAAAAGTTTCTTAAATTTTTGGGGCTCTAGTACTAGGTTTCTTATAAACCAGTTTCTTATAAAAAAAACGTGTTATCTATTTCTGGGCAGTGCTGGACACTTTGCGTAGTATTAGGGGGAATGAAATCTCCTTCATAATGTTACTTACCAAGATTAAACTGAGAAAGCACTTCATTTTGTTGTCCCTCCTCCTCTCTCCGATTGTTGCAGTCTCTCAACCAATTCTTGATGGCGAGAGGCTCCCCCATGTACGGCCTATCGATCTCGGCATCGTCATCAATGGCTACCGCACCTACAAGTCCTTCGATTTCTTCCTCAAAGTCTGTAAAACTTTCACTTCCAGAATTGATTTGCTCTGCTTTTGAATCTGTGCTCATTTAAACGAAATTAACAGCGTTTTGATATTGTTTAGCACACACTGCCTTGCGTTTTGCGTTCGTCTCTTCGATAGATTATGCGAATTTTGTTCACGAAGAAAAACATCCTTCCGGAGTACACGTCACACGTTCCGCTCGACCCAGACTGCATGTTGCGCAACGTTCTGCTGATTGGGGCACCTTTGAAGCCCCTTTTTAGGGTATCTGAAGGTTGCAAAGTTGCAAAAGTGTTGAAAGTTCGCCATTTATGTACTTAGCTTCGATTTAAGACAATTTGTAGAAAAAAAAATTTCCGACCTGATAGGCACTTTAATTGTTTTGAGGAGTTAGTCTCTTAGTTCTAAAATCTAAATTTCCACATCTTCCACAGAGTTTTAACCCAAAATTGGCAAGATTACAATTTAAAGAAAAGATGTCAATGATCCATGTCAAAGCGAATTCAAGGACTTAAACAACGATTTAAATGCAGAGTATGCGGAATCAAAGGGAAAAACTAAAGCTATAGTAATATTTTCGTCTGTAAAGCTTATGCCGATCGAAGATTCATTAAAACAAATAAAAATTTTGGATAAACGATAAAGACTCGATATTTGGAAAAGATTTTCAACAAATACGGAATGTTGCAAAAAATATGTAAAAGATGTTAGATTTGAGAGACAAACAATATTGTAAAACTGTCCTTGAATCTCCGAATCAAGAAATCTAAGTATGCTGCCCAATACACTCTTTTTTATACGAACCAGTAAAATTGGTTTGGAGGTAGGGGAAGCTGGTTGTTCATAAATATTCCTCTGTCTGAAATGTTTTTAAATTGTTCTTACTTTCATTATGATTTGGAATTTTTAAATTGCTTAGCATTCCTCTATCCAGTACTAGAAATGCTTAAATTTTGTCTTGACGAGAACTTCCTTGCTTATAAAGTAATTACTTATAAAAAATACGTGTAATACTATTCATATTGGGTCTTACTGGTTATTATTATTATTATTATTCATTGGTAACCCTGTTACTTTGAGTTTGAGATTCAGTTTCTGATTCACTGATTTTCGTTCAATCATGGCGGCTGCGACGACAACAACGTGCATAGAGTGGAGATCTTTGGGGTTGCAGAAATGGCTGATTCGACAGTGCAAGGAGATGGGAATCAATCACCCTACAGAGATCCAAGAACAGACCATCCCCAAGATACTGAAAGGCTCAGATTGTATTGGCTGCGCTAAAACTGGGAGTGGGAAAACGGCTGCTTTCGCGTTGCCAATTCTACAAAAACTGTCAGAGAATCCTTATGGGATTTTTGCTTTGGTGCTCACACCAACAAGGTATAGAATGATTAATATAATGTTACTACAAATCTTTTGAAATTTGGCTTAGATAGTAAATTGGGGGGGCCAGAAACTCGGATTTTCTGACCGAAATTTATAAGCATTTTTATTTCTTCAAGATAAGGATATTAGTAAACATAAAGACATTATTTGCTAGGAGTGAACGTAAACAGAAGATAAACTCTTGTCATTCCTAATCAAGTTAAGTGTCAAAATTTTAGTCATTTAAACAGGGGCGAACCCAGAGAAGAATTTGACTGCCCCACAAATGAGCTAAAGTTAGGGGAAAAATTTTTTCATGCATCACCATTCCTAACATTAGAAATTGACCTTTTTTCGTCAGTTTGAGGATTCCTGCCAGCCCTCATGCCAGCCTACAACGCCTTTTCGAGGTTACAATTGAATAAAAGATAAGACACTTGTTGTTTCAGAACTTCTTTATATAAAATAAATAATTATACTTGCACGCATTAGAATTTTTGATATTTTCTCTATTTGTGAAATAAATTGAAACAAATTAAAATAAATTTCTACATGAGAGAGACAGAACCACGTGCGGCCATGGCGGCAGTCTGGATCCGCCCCTGATTTAAAGATTTTCAGCTTTTCTTTTAAAAAAGGCGATTCTGAATTTCTATGATGAATTTTAGTTACCGTTTCTTTATCGGTCAAGATGCAAGCAAGACTAGAAAGTTGGTACTTGGACATTGTACTTCTCAAGTACATGCTTTTTATTTTATAAGGAACCTACCTCAAGGCCTAGTACTAAAAGTTCCTCAAGTTTTCTATCGTTATCCATTGTTACAGGAAACAATAGATCAAAAAATTGATTGTATTTCACAAGAAATTCTATAGACCAGAGGCATGAGGAGGAGTATTGTCCCCCGAAGAGGGAATTTATGGGACACAAATGCCACTAAGCCCCAAAAATAAGTGTTTATCATCTTCTGTTGGTTGAGGATAATAATTCTACTAACTTTTGGCTGTTGCAATCTTGAAGAATACATAGGAGCTTTAAATAGCAGAATTTGCAGATTTTTCACCTTAGACTCCCATATTTCGGCAAAGCCCCCTCTGAAGACTGGTTCAAGAAAAATTATGTCCCATAAATCCCCTATTCGGGTGACAATACTCCCCCTTGTGCCTTTGGTCTACTAGTTCTAGGTTCCTTATAAACAGTTCCTTATAAGAAAAAAAGCGTGTATGTGTTGATTAGCCTCAAGCAACTAAATGCAATTTCATCATAGGCTGATGATACTGGAAGAGTGAGGGCTAATTGCTACAATGTCGCTATTTTCTCAAAAGACGACATTTGATTGTATTTCTGCAGGAACTGAAGCAAATCTTGATGATCTCTTAGAACAGCTTTACCCTTAATGAATCCCCATGTATTCATCAAACCAGGAAAGATTTCGTAGAATTTCATTTGGGTGTTACTATCACTTAGATACTAGAAACAAACGTTTATATTATTTTCTGACAAGATCAGTAATTTTCCAAAAAAAGTTGTTTGGCTCTATAGGAAGGTTTTTTGCCCCCTGACCCTCCTTATCTGCGCCACTGCTTTTGAAGTTAGAAATAAACTGGAAAGTTGAGGATGGTTAGGAGAATCGGAAAAATAGCAGTGATGTAATAAAGTTGACTGTAAGTTAGCTAAAACTGTCACTCGAGAGGAGGGGTAACTCCTTAGTTGACCCAGTGATACTTCAAAATATGTGACTGTGATACTTCAAAATATGGACTCTTAACCCGTGATAAATTTTACCATAATGAGAGCAATATTTTGAAGAAGCTACAATGTAGCCAGGGTAAAAATTTAAAGATTCAGTCCCAAAACTCAGTTTAAGTACTCTATTTTAGAGAATCCTTGTACATCCTATACATAATCAGAGAAGCTTTTAAAAACTCATGAAACATAACCCATAAACCAGGCAGAATATTGCAAAAACCCATAAACCAAGAAGGCACATCTTTACTAGGAAGCTATTAGAAGTTACCCCCTTGCTGTAACTAAAAAATTATAACTGTCACTAAAATATGGTTTTCTCAATTTTGTGATAACTTTTCAACCATACTCAAACATTGATAGGGCAACAAGTCTAATTTGAAGTTCCTGGTTGTACCATTGTTTTAACATAGCTAATCAAACTCCCACATGGTGGTACCCTGGTCAAAAACAATGAATGCACCATGATGGTATTATCACTGCTCCTCCACTTATCATGGTTGAGCGTTGTGCAATGAAAGTTTTGCAGGGGATAAAAGGTGACTTTTTCCTATTGAAGTCCAAAATTAGTAAACTGATGGAATTGAAAAATTCTGATATAAGTAAGTTTAACAGGCCCATTTTAATCAGGCTATTAATTGTTATTTTCACAGAGAATTGGCATTTCAGATTTCAGAACAATTTGAAGCAATTGGGAAAGCTATCAATTTGAAAACTGTTGTCGTAGTTGGCGGGGTTGATTCAATAAAGCAGTCCCTGGCCCTCAGCAAGATGCCCCATGTTGTCATAGCAACACCAGGTAGATTAGCTGATCTTCTAAGGAGCACTGACACATTCAATCTGAAGAAAATCAAATTTCTCGTCATGGACGAAGCAGATAGATTACTAGAGAGCAGTTTTTCAGAGGACCTGGGTGATATATTTGATGAGATTCCCAAGGATAGACAAACGCTACTCTTCACTGCTACGTTGTCAGAGCCTATTCAAGAACTTCGGGAAGCCAAAGAGAAGAAACCGTTTTTCTATGAAGTGAAATCAGAGTGAGTTTTTCTTTCATGGATTCTTGACTCTTTCCTTTATTTGACTCGCTCCTCCATACCAAAACTTGTTGTCCTCATATTGCAATAGTGCTGGCGCTTCGTCTTTTTCCTTAGCTGACACCCTTGGTTATAGTTCTAAAACTAACTTCCCATAACTTGCTTACTTTGCAACTTAATCAGATACATGTGAAAATTACCCAGTTAATATACAAACAATAACTAGTAACTAACTGTATAATTCAATGGTATCAATTCATTTTCACAGTATCGCAACCGTATCAGAGCTTGATCAAAGATACGTGCTCTCGCCAGCTCAAATCAAGGACTGTATGCTTGTCTACATCCTCAGAGAACATGCCAATGAAAAATCTGTCATCATATTCACCAGCACTTGCAGAAATTGTCAGATATTGGCCTACATGCTACGAAAAGTTGAACTTTCTTGCGTGGCCCTACATTCGTTGATGTCGCAAAATAATCGCCTATCCACTCTGGCAAGATTTCGAAGTGGGATTGTTAAGATATTGGTGTGTACAGATGTAGCCAGCCGCGGACTTGACATTCCAAATGTGGACTTAGTGATAAACAGCAATGTGCCTGCGCAGCCTACTGATTATATCCACCGTGTTGGGAGAACTGCAAGAGCAGGGCGCGGAGGTCTGGCAATTACACTGATGACGCAGTATGATATTCAGAGAATTCATGCCATTGAGGAACGAATAAACACTAAGCTCGGGGAGTTTGAAACTAACGAAACTGAAGCCTTGAAATTGTTGAAAGCAGTTTCTGTTGTGAGGAGAGAAGTTGAAATGAGACTGGATGATAGTAAATTTGGAGAGAAAAGAGAGATTAATAAGCGGAAGAAAAGAATGCTGGAAAAAGGACAGAAGAGTTTGAAGAAGAAAAAGAGAAAAGTGCAGTCAAGTTGATAATGTACTTTTTATACCTTTTAAAAACTCATTGATAAATGTATGTTAGAAAGATGTTTGGCACTAGGTCAAGGTTAAGATATGAACACTATTGTATAATAATGGCTATTTAATCCTAACCTGTATATCACCTAATCATGAAACTCACAAACAACCAGTAGGAAAAATGTTAACGTCTTCATGATTGCTAAAAGTTGTTTCAAAATCGTTGCAAATTGCTCCTTCATTATTCGGAATCACACATCATTTTCAAAATCTGCATTATTTGAGATCCTAAAGGCAGGAATAAATTAAAAATCTTCTTAACACAAGATTATTCTAAATATCATCATATTTAAAAACACAATTTAAATAATTTAATTTTAACTGAAATACATTTTACCCCCACCATCTTGCCCCCCGCCATAGTCCCGATTTCTCTCATTTCTGTTACCACCTCTTCCGCCTCTGCCTCCCCAACCACCTCTTCCGCCACCTCTTCCGCCACCACCATCGTTCCAACCTATGGAAATATGAATCAGTTGAGCTGTTTTAAAAATGACATGCCACGAGGCAAGGTTGAAAAAGCCTTTTCAATGTCTCCAACCATGGAAACGTTGTTCCTAACTGTTTTACCCTAAGATAAAGATAACACATGTGTTAAACACAAATGTGCAAATTTAAGGTGCTTATAGAATCGGTTGCTACTGGGACATGGTACTATATGGTGAATCTTTTCATTTGGTCAGGTCCAGTGTGAGTTTTGGTTCAGTTAAAGGCATGACCCAAGAGGTGATAACTATTGGAAATTCGAAGAGTACAAAATTAATTTCCGCATACCTCCTCCACCGCCTCCTCCTCCACCGCCTCCGCCACTAAAACCACCTCCACGTGATCCACCACCTCTTCCACCACGATAACCTTAATTTTAAAAAATGAAAATGTTTGATTTGACTTACAGCATCCTTTCCATCAAGGTGGTGGAATGTTTGGCTCCATGCCATTGATCAAAACTACTCTATGTGCTGCTAAAAGTAATTCACTCTTATGAGATTCAGACCCACACATCAAGGATAGTGATGCTCCTTGAAGTATTTCAAAAGAATTGAAAGTGACCATGAAGACCATGCCTGATGAATTAATGTTAATAAAACATGGCTCTGAAGAAGGATTTAACCCGAAACACGAATTAATGCCTGACAGTGGATAAGCCTGGAGTTGTAAATACCCAAGGTGAGTGTGCTAACTTATTGTCCTGGTTTAAAACAGTGGTTAGAGCCCTTGCCTTTGGTAGCAACAAGCTGGTTTTGAGACCCAGTGGTATGCGAATTGCAGCAGCCTGCTCTGGTAAAATTAAAAAAAATTGATGTCATTGTGAAAATGATCTAATCCTAGAGGCAATCGTTCGGACCCCATTTAGAATGTTTCACCATGTTTATATCTATTTGTTTCTATTTGTTTCTTTGTTCTTCATAGATTGATGAAAGTGCTCAATGCATTCGCAGAGCGTTTATAGTAAACAAACAAAGAAAAACTCTTTTATTCTGCTACTGGCAGTTTCATGTCTTACTTTAAGACAATCCTCAGGCAACTAAAAAGATACGTTACATTACAATCAAACAATCTAAAAACATTCCAATGATTTCGTTCTCGAATCCGACGTCAGTTCTTTTCTTTTGAACAAAGCTCAAGTTCGAATTTTCGCTGATGTCTACACTTGCCCATGATTTCTGATCGCTTGTTCAACAGGTTACTTCCAGGGTAATTAATTATTTCGAATTTCTCAGCTTCACAGAGTGCACAACGACCTGATTCTGGAGTGAACGCTTTAGATTTCCTGATGACCCGCCAAACAATGCTTGGGATCCCACCACCATCTTTGATTCGCCACACCTCTGTTGAAAGCGTTGTATTATTTCGGTATCTTTCAAGATTGAAGGATGTTTTGTGTGCACTATACCGTGTTTTGAACGTTGATTCGCAGAGACCGATGTATTTTTTCTCTCCGTATCCGGGTAGACTTGATGTTAACGTGGCTTCATAAACGATATTCGACACCAAGCAGTTCTGGCTCATGGGGCATCTTTCTTTACGAATGCAGTTGCATGTTCTTTCGTCGGGTTGCTGTTGAGGTGACAAAACTTTTTTGTTGTGGGCGTTGATGATTGATTTGATGTTCGGCATGCAACTATAGCTGACTTTGACAGTGTTTTTATTGAAAATCTTTTGGAGCTTATGACCTTGTGGAAAATGCTTCTGTATCATGTTGAGAAAGCATCTGCCAACATTTGTTTTCACGTTGTTGTTAAAAGGTGGATTGAACCATATTATTTTTCTACTTCTGTTTCGTCTTGGTCGAGGTGCATCTGGCGTATATTCGAAATGGTGGTCGTAGCCGGATCTCCTTAGAGCTTCTGCATAAAACGGTGTTGATTGGTTGAAGATTTCTTCGTTTGCAGATAGATTCGACAGGCGACTTTGAATTGAGAACGGAATTTGCTTGATGATGTTGGGTGGGTGATTGGACTTGACATGAACGTAATTGACTTCGTTATTTGGCTTGTGGTACGGTCTGTATGTGCCGGTGTTCAGGTCGAGAGTGACATCAAGATAGTTTACGATTTTCTTGTTGCATTCGATGACCAACTCAAGTTTATGCTTTCGGAACAATGCCTGGAAGTCCTTCTTTATTCGTTCACTTTCAGGCCCGCTGACGTTTTTGAATACCGACAACCCATCGTCCCTGTACAGTCCGATATTTTCCTTCTTGTATTTTTCCGGGATAAGCGAGAGTAGAAAACAGCCAACAAGCTCACATACCTCTGCACCGTCAAAAGCACCCATCGTCACATCAAAAAGTTTGTCACCTTTCTTTATCCAACTTTCTTTCTTGTTGAACAACAGCGACTTCCGCGAGTGGAAAATGATCTCTTTGTCCTTTTTGCTGATTTTGACGTTTTTCTCGGCAAAAATGATCGCGTTTTTCAATAATGATTCCGTAATTGAGGGATAAAAGTCCTTAACATCGAACATCATGAATACGTGATTTGATTTATCTTCAATTTTTGAGAACCAATCGATAACACTTTTAGTATTTTTCCACTGGTTCAGATTTAATTTTGTACGAACTTGCGTGGTGATCTTTTCTAGAATAACTTTGCTTATTCGGCCAAGTTCGTTTTTCGCTGGATTGATCAGTCTGGTGGTTGGATTATTTGCGAAGTTCTCTTTGTGATCTTTCATTGTTATAAAACAACTGTTCTCTGCGTTAACGTTCATGCGTTGGATGATAGGGTTGTCTTTAAGGATTTTCCTACCGGAGTAATTGATCGTGTTTTTGATATTGTCGTCAGCTTTTTTGTACGTTGCGGTAACGGAGTTTTGAAGTATTCGGCCGTACTCTTCCTTGTCAACTTTGTACATATTGGTTGTTTTGTCGGCTGGAACATACAGTTTGTCATATCTGAACCAGTGGAAAAATACTAAAAGTGTTATCGATTGGTTCTCAAAAATTGAAGATAAATCAAATCACGTATTCATGATGTTCGATGTTAAGGACTTTTATCCCTCAATTACGGAATCATTATTGAAAAACGCGATCATTTTTGCCGAGAAAAACGTCAAAATCAGCAAAAAGGACAAAGAGATCATTTTCCACTCGCGGAAGTCGCTGTTGTTCAACAAGAAAGAAAGTTGGATAAAGAAAGGTGACAAACTTTTTGATGTGACGATGGGTGCTTTTGACGGTGCAGAGGTATGTGAGCTTGTTGGCTGTTTTCTACTCTCGCTTATCCCGGAAAAATACAAGAAGGAAAATATCGGACTGTACAGGGACGATGGGTTGTCGGTATTCAAAAACGTCAGCGGGCCTGAAAGTGAACGAATAAAGAAGGACTTCCAGGCATTGTTCCGAAAGCATAAACTTGAGTTGGTCATCGAATGCAACAAGAAAATCGTAAACTATCTTGATGTCACTCTCGACCTGAACACCGGCACATACAGACCGTACCACAAGCCAAATAACGAAGTCAATTACGTTCATGTCAAGTCCAATCACCCACCCAACATCATCAAGCAAATTCCGTTCTCAATTCAAAGTCGCCTGTCGAATCTATCTGCAAACGAAGAAATCTTCAACCAATCAACACCGTTTTATGCAGAAGCTCTAAGGAGATCCGGCTACGACCACCATTTCGAATATACGCCAGATGCACCTCGACCAAGACGAAACAGAAGTAGAAAAATAATATGGTTCAATCCACCTTTTAACAACAACGTGAAAACAAATGTTGGCAGATGCTTTCTCAACATGATACAGAAGCATTTTCCACAAGGTCATAAGCTCCAAAAGATTTTCAATAAAAACACTGTCAAAGTCAGCTATAGTTGCATGCCGAACATCAAATCAATCATCAACGCCCACAACAAAAAAGTTTTGTCACCTCAACAGCAACCCGACGAAAGAACATGCAACTGCATTCGTAAAGAAAGATGCCCCATGAGCCAGAACTGCTTGGTGTCGAATATCGTTTATGAAGCCACGTTAACATCAAGTCTACCCGGATACGGAGAGAAAAAATACATCGGTCTCTGCGAATCAACGTTCAAAACACGGTATAGTGCACACAAAACATCCTTCAATCTTGAAAGATACCGAAATAATACAACGCTTTCAACAGAGGTGTGGCGAATCAAAGATGGTGGTGGGATCCCAAGCATTGTTTGGCGGGTCATCAGGAAATCTAAAGCGTTCACTCCAGAATCAGGTCGTTGTGCACTCTGTGAAGCTGAGAAATTCGAAATAATTAATTACCCTGGAAGTAACCTGTTGAACAAGCGATCAGAAATCATGGGCAAGTGTCGACATCAGCGAAAATTCGAACTTGAGCTTTGTTCAAAAGAAAAGAACTGACGTCGGATTCGAGAACGAAATCATTGGAATGTTTTTAGATTGTTTGATTGTAATGTAACGTATCTTTTTAGTTGCCTGAGGATTGTCTTAAAGTAAGACATGAAACTGCCAGTAGCAGAATAAAAGAGTTTTTCTTTGTTTGTTTACTATCTATTTGTTTCTAAACTTTTAGGCTTTTCATCGGGGTTGATCATCAGAGTTTTAATTGATAAAAATAAGATGTTTACTTGCCTCCTCTTTGGTCTCTAGAGGGTTCTGTGCGCTGTTTGAAAGCAGGCATTTCCGGTGGAGGAGCTTCCGATGAAGGGCGACCACCTCGGTCAGGCACCTGAAGAATAAAAGACTTATCCAATAAAGTTGCATGATTCGCAATATGTTGTTTCATTCATCAAAAATCGACCATGACTGTCACCACAGACTCAACTATATCCCACTAACCTTCCTTATCAGGTAAGGATTCCAAAAGTTTCCAGCTCTTGATGCAATTATCATCATTACTGGTTAACAATATCAAACATTCCTTCCTGTTTCAGCCGATCTTTCTCAAGATTATCTGCACTTACAACCGCCATTACTGACAACACAACATTACAGTAACCTAACGGTCCTCTTCTAACAGGACTTTCCAAAGGTTAGTATCTCCTTAGAACGCAATGACAGCCATCACTGAGTTCACACCTTCACGCTACCTTTACCCTTCTAGGGCTTTTCTTTCAGCTATAATGTCTGTGCCTTATAGATTACTGCTAAAATTGGTATAACCACTGAGATTGAAGGAACGGTATGTGTATGGGTTTCTCTTCTAAAATTCTAACATTGATTCTTCAAAACCCTTCCAAAATCTTCGATAGGCTAAAAATCGCAATTGGCAGATATGTTACTACCAGACCTTGAAGGAGCATCAGCATCCTTAAATGTGTCCTTGCAATCTCGTCATTCTCGTCAGCAGTCTAGGGTGATCAGCAATCCTTGCCAAAACTACATCATTGAGACACTTGCTTATAAATTAACAAACACTCAGTTCTTCCTAATGTTGTTACTTTGATTTTTCAATATCACAAACTATTCTTAACTTTATCGGATAATCTTTTATACTCCAGGACTTTTTTCAAGCAGAGTATTTCAGCGGACGAAGTAACAGTCCTAAAAACTACTTCAGTGCCAAATGATCAGCTCAAAATTTATAATGGAAGTTTTACATCGACAGTAGTTAGCTTTGTTCATAGTGAAGCAAGCTGTAAAAATATCAAAGATTTTTAAATACAAACCTTTCCAATTTGAACTTTATTTATATCGCAAACTTCTCTAGCATCTCCAGAACTGGTTTTTTCTAGTCTACATAAATCTAGCAAGAAAAAAAGGAAGTCAATAAGAATCTTTAAATGACAGATATTTGCTGTAACATAAAGTATTCCATGGTCTGCGCCTACATTACAATGCTCCATGTAAAGAAGTACAGAGCAATGATAGATAAGAAACAAGAAGGAGACTGGCTCTACCGCTCTATGCTACTTAAAGTTTAATGCTTTAATCATCAGACGCACAATAATCTACTAAGATGCAGTAAGGTTATTTTTTACAATAATTACCTATTCTATCCAAGATCGAGATTGCCTTAATAAGCTGTACTGTTTTACAACCCTGAATTTACATTTCTGCACTCTAAAAAAGATATAAACCAAATGAGATAAATTTTAAAAAATAGTAGATAGTCAAAACTTTGCACTGTACCTTTCCTGGCAGCAATAACATCAGGAATCGATATCTTAGTGGTTGTTTGCAATTCTTGACGAATAGGATGAAAGGAGCCAATAATTACATCTCTTTTTTTCTGGAGGAACAAAAACAAATATAATCAGCTTTAAGCAACAATAACAATAAACTTAAAGTTTGAAAATCAACACAGAATACCAGTGCTGGCAAAAAACTTTCGCACTATTAAAAGTATTTTACTGAAGAATATTGGAGAATAGAGACAAATTTTAGGACAGAACAGAACTCAAATTAATTGCATGATGACAGCAACACTCATACAAAAATCTTAAGCGAAACAAAAAAGTATTGCGCAAGATATGACATGAGTCACTAGTGTTCAGTCTCTTTTCAACACACACAACAAGAATATCACTCAGTCATGTTTCTGGCATGATGAATTGACAAACTTTAGTACCTTGGCACTGTCACTCCACATAAATGACTGCACAGTGAGATCGATCCGCTTCAGCAGGACCTGACGTCTGACTTTGTATTCTTGCGCCATCAGTTTATTTATCACCTCTACTTGAGACTGGAACAGAAGCAAAATAGACATTATAATCTCTGGCAGAAGAATGACATTCAATGTTATGTCCAATTTCATAGTTAAGTTTGTTTCCACAAAAGATTTGGGAAAGTGTGAAATAGTCATGGTGGCACCTAAATTCATTCAGTTTTATTTTGTATTGCTTACACACCTTCTCAATTAATCTAATAATTTGTGAGAATGAAAATTACCTGAGAAGGACTCGAATCCACAACCTCTAGATTGGTAAGCTAGAGCACTAATGCATTGTGCAGTAGATTAGCGCACTAAAGTAACAATCTAGAGTTTGTCGGTTTCACATGATTCATATTCTAGACAGTGCCAGTACCAAATCATTCAATAAACTGTGTCAAATTAGTAAAATCAAGTTCTCAAGAAAACTACTTGCTCACCCATTGCTGCTCATTAAGTCTTTTCTGGAGAAGAGCTTCTCCAATATAATTCATTGGCAATTTTGACAACTTCTCTTTTATCTACATGTGAAAATATGTGAATGCTAAATAAGTTATCAAATACAATTAAGAGATATATTCATTAGAAATTACGTAATTTCAGACATGCTTGCATGAATAGAATCTACTGATCCTACGAGGGAGAATTGAATTTTTTTCAAAATAAAATGATTTAGTGTCATGGATAAGTCTCCTACTTTGATTATTCACTTCTTCAAAAGAACATAAAAACGAAATGTAAGATTGATTTTTGCAGTCTTTGAAGGCAACATCAGAAAATCCCGTGTTTTTGTTACTTTTTGATTGCAATAAGGGAGCAGCATTAGTAAGAAGGGATCTAACAGGTTCTTTCTTTATAAATAACACAATATACGTTTTCTGCACTTATTGTTACTATAAATAATTGAAAAAATGCTTAGTGGATTGAAATATAAACAAAATAGCCAGATGACATTTTGGGAATCAACCAAAAGGGGAGGGTCTAACTAAAGCTGCTACATCACCCAATTATTCAAGGTTTTTGGCCGGGCATAATTTTCCCTGATCATCTATTCCAGTATTTCATTCATAACACCATACACTACCTCTACAGATGCTCTGAAATGATTTTATTGGCATGGTTTCCACTACATTAATATCTTGTCTACATTAAAGCTATTCTTGTGGCTCAGACGCTTTGGCCCAAGATACAGACTAATTGTAACATAACAACACAAGTGACTGATTAACAACAGTTTAACGTTTATGCACTTGCCTTACTCTCGATATTTGTGAAAACTTTGAATATATTTTCAGCTTTTGAGGGTGGAGGAAGGCCTAAAGCCTTGATTATTGCATTGATTGGCTGTAAAATTGGATGACCAGTTTGCTGAAAGAACAAAAACATAAATTTTTAAGAAGACCATTTCTTTGATCAAGTTTAATTCACACACATGAATATATATATGTAAAAGTTAATCTGTCTTTGATCGGTACAGAACTTCAGGATGGCAAGAAAATAGGAATCCTTGCAAAACAAATCAGTCATGTTAATAGTCAAGCATTCTGTCTTACAATCATAAAAGTTCATTGGAGTACCAAGTGAGAAAATCCTGTCTTCCGATTGGCCAATCCTGATCCACCTATCGATATAACGATTCTTAGGTTTCATTTTCCCTGTCTTTCTCACGCACTACTCCCATCAACATCAGGTAAAAAGCTTATAGGTATTATAATGTTTCTGATATTGCGCGCCACCAAAAAGTTGATTAAGCCACTACTACTACAATTATCTTATCTAGACTTTCAAGACTCTTCTCTTAATAAAAACGGACATTTGAATGTGTCAAGAAGCAAGCAGTCTTTGAATTCAAATGTTTACAAGTGTACGGAAAGAATTGGGGGTGTACTTATTTAAAGTTTAATTCCAGAGTCCCACCTTGCTAGATTCTTCATTCTGAAAGCCACCAGTTTTCCTGCAGGCCATCAACTCTGATATCAAATAATCTAAAATAAAATTCAGTTTGAGAGCATTTAGAAACCAACCACACATTGCTGTTTTGGAGTGCTGCTATTTTCCCATGATTTGAAACAGTTATGCCGCTTTTTAAAAAAATCTTGCAACCGTTTGAGAATCTCAGTTGGTCATCCAAAGGAAGACTTACCAAGTAAAAGGAGTTTGTTCCCTTCTTCAGTCAATCCATCTAGCCCGATCAAGTTAGAATATGGGCAGCCTAGAAGGAAGAAGAAAAATAGTTTTCAAATAGTCGTTTTTGTCTAAATTTGAAGTTAAATGGCAAGTTGCATATTCCCATATTTAGGTGTGAGAAAAGGTCCAAAGTTTGGTGAGAATATTAGAATACATACAAATTTCTCGAAGAAATCCAGACATATCCAATAAGAATGTGTCTTCTTTGGCTAAAACAAAATTAAACGGAATGAGTCAGGACTTAAATTAGGACTTAAATCTGATCAACAATGCTCTTTCCAAATGATTCAGTCGAGCAATGTGAAACTCTCTGAATATTTCATAGAATTCAATATGCCACAATTGAATGACATTAGTCTTTGCATTTTAGTAGATATATTTGTTGGAGTTATAATATATTTTGATAGATTAAAATCAAGACATGCAGCCATATGACAAAGCTTTTGAGGAATATTGATCAAAATAGGACCTAATTTCAATTCTAAATATGAATATATTTTGTTTTGGTGACATAAATGGGTTCTTGACTTAGACGCGTGCAAACATAAAAAAGCTAATTTTGGCTTAAAAAGTCAGATTTCAAAATCAAGTAAAATTATTGATGAACCAAATAACAAACAATGAAAGATACATTTTTGGGTTCCTTATAGCTTATAGATGAAGAAAAAATCAAGGTTTTCAGATATCTCGTCATAGACATGCCCAATTTCACCCTTCTAGTGGGAGTGGTTTTTACCAATTTTTGGGATGTAATTTTGTTTTTAGATGACCCCCTGAGGTTCAATGGTACATGTTACGTTGTTTCTGAGACCAAATATGGCTTCTTCAGCCCTAGAAACCCCAGAATACAAATTTTCATGTCTCTCAAACACTGCAAAAATTTATTGCGGTCATGGTTGAGTAATTTCATCAAAAAGCTGAAATTTGAAATTGCTCTAGTTTTGGAACCAAATAAGAAATCAACTTGAAATTTTCATAGCATATCTTGATGGGCTCCCAAAGTGGTGTAAAAATGATCAAAATCTGAGGAGATTGGTTATATGACCTTGATGATTTGATATGGAATGACCCTATATGTAGTTAGGATAGACCCTCATTGTAATTATTGCTGACAATAGCTGGTACCAAACATCAAAATATTTTATTGTGATTCATTGATTAGAAGTGGATCCAATGCAGTACAATATTTGAAACAGTGCCTGACTGTCTAACACTTTTCGTTTCAACATGCACTCTTTGTGATCACATGAAATGGTCACGTTTCATGCATGGTCTTCAGACTCTCTACTTGTAAAATTGATGTTATTTGCCTATTGCTTCTAAAATTGAATAAACTCGGCAGCGTTGGTTCATTTTGCAGAAAACATCTCATAAAACTCTTTTTGAATGACTTATTTTTTCTAAAGTAACCATCAATCTACCTTCAGCAATTGATCATTTGATGCAACTTATAAATCTGCTTTAAACTAATAAGATTTTTACCAGTAACATTTTCATTGAAGTTGCAATAGTCTTTGATTTCACTAGCCAGCCATGCACAGAGATCCATAAACTCTTGAGAAAGTTGTTGTTGCCTGCACAGTGCAGTCAAAGCACCATCTTTTAACAATGGGCCTGAATAGCTTGAAGGAAAAGAATGAATTTGAGTATGGTGGGGTGGAGGTCAAACACTTTACTTGAGTATATGTATTAACTCATATTATTTTGAATTGTAAATCGAGGTGATTAAAAGTTATGAAAATACATCATGATGTGATATCAAAAGTCTATAGTCTTTTGAGTTTTAGAGTGTCTTCTTTGTATCTATATATAGAACTTCTTTGTAAAACTGTATATTACCTAGAATTTCTGTGTTATGAAGAAAAGAATAAAGAGACTACATATTAAGCTCTGCATTATGCATTATTGAGCACTGTCTTTTTAGGAAAAACCTCTTAGATATAACTTTGTTATATACAGACTTGATATATATTTCCCGATACAAAAGGGGGTCTGATATGTTGATACAGCTGCAATAATGTAATATTAAGGAACCTTAGGTACTACTGTAAACTATATTGAGATGAAATGGTTTCTTGCTTAGGAGCTTCCAGATTGCATTCCATGTAGAGTACCCAAGTGATCTCTGGCATGGACTTTGGATAACACAATGGTTTGCATGCTTTTTCTATTGTTTTTAGTGCATGAGCGTAATTGCTCTTGCGTGTTTTATTTACATGGAATGAACTCTGGGAGAGCTTTGACCAATGGTGCCAGAACAAAACAAAGGAAGTGCCTGGGAACCTGCTTCTTGGGACAGGTTTAATCGATGCTTGCTAAAGACCCATTCATTTGGAGTTTTTCGGCCCCGAACACCTCGGGGTTGGGTATAGTCTTGGGTCATTCCATATCAAATCATCAAGGCCATGTAACCCACCTCCTCAGATTTTGATCATTTTTATACCACTTTGGAAGCCCATCAAGATATGCTTTTCCTGAAAATTTCAAGTTGATATCTTATTTGGTTCCGAAATTAGAGCAATTTTAAATTTCAGCTATTTGATGAAATTACTCAACCGTGACCGCCATAAATTTTCGCAGTGCTTGATGTTTGAGATACTATTAATTTGTCTATTTCTTTAAGAGAGACATGAAAATTGGTGTTCTGGGGTTTCTGGGGCTGAAAAAGCCATATTTGACCTCAGAAACAACCTAACATGTACCCTTGACCCTCTGAGGGTCATCTAAAAATAAAATTACATCCCAAAAATTAGTAAAAACCACTCCCACTAGAGGGGTGAAATTGGGCATGTCTATGACCAGATATCTGAAACCCTTTGATTTTTTCATAATCTATAAGCTATAAGGAACCCAAAAATGTATCTTTCATTGTTTGTTATTTGGTTCATCAATAATTTCTCTTGATTTGAAAATCTGACTTTTTTACCCAAAATTTGCTTTTTTTTGTTTACACGTGCTTAAGTCAAGAACCCATTTATGTCACCAGAACAAAACATATTCATGCTTAGAATTGAAATTAGGTCCTATCTTAATTAATATTCCTCAAAAGATTTGTCATATAGCTGCATGTCTTGTTTTTAATCTATCAAAATATATTCATATCTGCAAATATATCTCCTAAAATGCACACTGACTAATGTCATTCAATTGCAGCATAATATTGAATTCTATAAAATATTCAGAGAGTTGTTCCACGTTGGTTAACTGAATCATTTGGTGAATGCATTGTTGATCAAATTGAAGTCCTTTTCTGAAATGTCATTAAATTCTAGCACTCACAGTGAGGGGAGTTGCAATCTGGCATACGATTTATGTGAGCGAAACCCAGCAAATGTCTTCTCTAACTGGCCACTCGAAATGTTTTCTTTGTCCTGTTGGGTGCATTTTAAACTCACACTACAATCATTTTCCCTTAAATTAGAAGTAGTGAAAATAGTGTATGGTGCATTGTTGTAGTAAATGTTCAGGAATAACACCACTTTGTGGGTATCTGCAAGATGCTCTCGCCTCTGACCAGCAAGAAATGTCTCCAAAAAATGGCAAAGCACTGATTGCTTTGAATTTGTGAATCGTATACTTGCTGTTGATGAATTTATGGTCCTTCTTGTTAACAGTATAGAAAAACTCGCACTCGTACATCGTGAAGTGTCAGATAAAGTATTTTTAGAAAACTACCTTGTTGCGATAGGAGATTTTGCTGAAAATTACGAATTTGTTGTTAAAGATGAGATCTACTCCTTTTAATGGAGCGAAAGCCCTTGCACTTTTAATCCCATCGTTGTATAATTCAAGCAGGATGGCAAGCTCATCCATCAGTCTTATTGCTTTATCTCAGATTACCTACAGCATGATACCATTTTTTTCTTCCTTTTTAAACATGCATTGATGAAAATAATCAAGGGAAAACTTTCACACATAGAAGAGGCTCAGTATTTTTCAGATGGTTTTGCTGCTCTGTAAAAGAATTTTAAGAATATGTTCAACTTATCCCTCCATAAAAAGATTTTAGTGTTGATGCAACATGGGCCTTTTTTGCAGCATAGTTTATCGAAAAAGATGGTTCAGAAACCTATTGTTCTATCTTTTTGTGCAAGCTTTTCAAAATTAAGAGTGGTTAGTCTTTTGTTTTAGCCCATAGGGTCATGGTTGAGCGAATAAACCAAAACGCTTCTTTTGGTTCCCTGGCCAGAAATATTCGTTATTTAGAAGAGATTTTATGATATGCAGCATCATATTCATGTAGGCAATATTTAAATGTAAAATTTTAATAATAAAAAGAGGGGATAAGACATAGGTTGTCCACTCCAAAGTACTGCTCAACATCAACAGTGAAACAAAGACGTAAAACTAAAATGTTTCTAAACATCTTTTTCGATAAACTATGTTCGACTTTGCAAGAAAAATATACATGAAATATAATTTTTTCATATTTCAAAGGAGGGTATGCTGGCTGTACCAATTGAGTACAGAATTGAACAATTCCTTGTACTTGATCTTTCTATTTCTTTTCTGAAATTACCATTCAGGAAATATCCTTTTAAAAAATCGCTGAAGAGTTTTAACGGCCCCTTCCTGATATCAGGTAGTTCAAAGGTCGGACAAGATGACATCATTCCAGACCTTGGTGATTACATATATATTTCCATGTAGTGCGAGTTTAAAATGCACCCAACAGGACAAAGAAAACATTTCGAGTGGCCAGTTAGAGAAGACATTTGCTGGGTTTCGCTCACATAAATCGTATGCCAGATTGCAACTCCCCTCACTGTGAGTGCTAGAATTTAATGACATTTCAGAAAAGGACTTCAATTTGATCAACAATGCATTCACCAAATGATTCAGTTAACCAACGTGGAACAACTCTCTGAATATTTTATAGAATTCAATATTATGCTGCAATTGAATGACATTAGTCAGTGTGCATTTTAGGAGATATATTTGCAGATATGAATATATTTTGATAGATTAAAAACAAGACATGCAGCTATATGACAAATCTTTTGAGGAATATTAATTAAGATAGGACCTAATTTCAATTTTAAGCATGAATATATTTTGTTCTGGTGACATAAATTGGTTCTTGACTTACGCACGTGCAAACAAAAAAAGCAAATTTTGGGTTAAAAAGTCAAATTTTCAAATCAAGTGAAATTATTGATGAACCAAATAACAAACAATGAAAGATACATTTTTGGGTTCCTTATAGCTTATAGATTATGAAAAAATCAAAGGGTTTCAGATATCTGGTCATAGACATGCCCAATTATACCCCTCTAGTGGGAGTGGCTTTTACTAATTTTTGGGATACAATTTTGTTTTTAGATGACCCCCAGAGGGTCAAGGGTACATGATAGGTTGTTTCTGAGGTCAAATATGGCTTTTTCAGCCCCAGAAACCCCAGAACACCAATTTTCATGTCTCTCTTAAAGAAATAGACAAATTAATAGTATCTCAAACATCAAGCACTGCGAAAATTTATGGCGGTCACGGTTGAGTAATTTCATCAAATAGCTGAAATTTAAAATTGCTCTAGTTTTGGAACCAAATAAGATATCAACTTGAAATTTTCAGGAAAAGCATATCTTGGTGGGCTTCCAAAGTGGTGTAAAAATGATCAAAATCTGAGGAGGTGGGTTACAAAACTGAAAAAAATCTGATGATTTGATGTGGAATGACCCTCTTGTCTCTTTTTGCCAAATTGCTTGGGTGCAATTGAATTTTCAAAGACCAGGGTTATTCAAACGGTTGGGGCTAAATTTAGGGGCTACCATGCTATTCATGAGAAAATTGGAGGCAGAATTCAATAGCCAGTCATAATTGATACGTTATTAGTTTCGATCTTACCCCAAATCTTCTAATCCGTCCAGAATGTCCCCCTCCATTTTTGGAACCAAAAAGAAAGTAAAAAGGAGGTTAACATGCGTACGAGGGTTAGTTTTGCTAGCATTACACGAAGTACATAGGCAGCACTTGGCCTAGCATATTTTTTGCGAACAAAAAATGGTAATGGCGGCCACAGCTTCAACATCGCTTAATTCCGTAGTATCTATGTACCAGAATCTTATCAAAGAATGGAATAAGAAGCCCCCGAATCTTGATGTAGTTGGAAAGCTTTTGACAAGCATGAAAGTAGGTATCCATAGATTCGAATTCATTCACTCTTAAAATGCTAGGGTAGCTTTTTTGTAATAAACAGCTGCCTCTGTCTGTGAGTGAGTCAGCATTTTTTTTACAAATTGTTGATGAATGAAATATCAGTTCAGTTCAGTTCAGTTAATTTTGAAATTCAACATCATACATCACAATATAAATTGCGATAAAGAAAATAGATAAGTTAAGAAATACCATATATAGGCCTACAAATATAGATAGATGTAGGGTCTAGGCGGGAGAAATCGTACAGCGGGAGTTTCCGTACAGTTGAACTTTGCAGTTAATTCTAAGCTCAACAGGTTGCTTCAATGAAAAAACTTGCTAACCATAAGGTAAAAGACTTCATACTTTCTGCTCTTTTGGATATTCTTGGCTGTAGAGCTTTTCCTTTTTAAGTTATAAACATTAAACTGACGTGGATCCAAAATCGACGTAAAATGAGTGTGTGCCGTTCGCGTGTCGAAAAATTTATATGCTTTCAATGAAAATATGCTCAAAATTAAAAAAATAGGTTATTTAAGCAGATTTTAATCAAAAATGATAGAATAGGAATATATTTTGCTAGGAAATGAAAAAGAAGGTTTGAAAATACATTTAAGTGTATTATTTTACACTTGCAAAAGTGTACGGAAACTCCCGCTGGTGTACGAAAACTCCCGCACCAACTACTAGAGACTTGAAGTCAGTTTGCAGCTAATCAAAACAGAGTTGAAAATTTATACAACAAATCAAAATAAAGTATGGTGTATTGAACATTGTGGAAATAATTTCAAGTTTGTTTGAAAAAATATTCAGAAATTGTAGCCGGTCAAACCTTAACTGTACGATTTCTCCCGCCTAGACCCTACCATATAATTAGAAAATTGATGAATTCAAAAAGCTACCTATTTTATCAAGGAATTTCTTAAGGAGAAACTCTCTCAATAGCTATACTTATAGAGGAGAGAGCACCCTCTGTTGATAAAAACCTTTTTCAATTTATTGAGCATTAAATGAAGATTTTGAGGTTGAAATTTGCTGATCAAATTTTTTAGTTCACTTGGTAATTTGACAAGAATAAATGTGATTTTAGTTTGAAGCAAAAATTCATGCTTGTGGGGGATAGCTTAATTAAATGAGGAATGTCATTCCATGCCTTGTTACCTGCATACCTATGAATTATCAACATGAATTATAGGAAAAATCATAATTAAGGAATAAGAATTGGTAGCTACATTGGCTTTACCTATAGTTAGAAAGTTACTGAACAAAAAAGTCATAATTTGCACGAAGGCCAACAGCCATGCTCTGAAGCTAACACAGTCGAACAATTACCTTGTATGGTATCTATAATCCCACTTTTGTAAAAGAAAATCAATCTTTGTTTTCCATCATACTACTTTTGGACCTGAACGTATTGCAGGTCCCCACAAAAACATCAGCCGCAGCTCACTTCCCGAAAATAATCTAAATTGAAAGATTTCATCATGCAAGGAACTTAACTCTATCACCTTTCAAATTCAAGGATCTGGACCTGAAAATTGACCACTATTACAAGGGTTATAAACCCAGATGTGAATAATTTTGTTCTAAAATGTGTGCCATAGTAGGAGGATTGTGGAAAGATAAATTGGGTATATGTGCAATGCCTTTTAAGGTGTGCTGCGACTAATAGCAAATAGAACAGTCTTTGGATGGTACAGAACTTCAGTATAGCCAGAAATATCAGAAACATAGTGAAACAAACCCATAGATTACTTAAACTTTTCGTCGGACACTCAACAGAGTAATACATCAGAAAGAGAACGAAACAGAAACCTAACTGATTTATATACCCAGATGTGGATCGAAATAGGCCAATCAGAAAAGAGGTGAATGATTGGTATGGTGTAGGAAAACCAATCAACACCCACGATACAGTGAGCTGACCAATAAGATTACTTCAAGAGTCCTGAGGCGAAAATGAACTCTTTCTGTCTACACAAGGGGAAAACGAACTCGTTCTGATCCCTGGTTTTTATGTAGACTGATTCCAAAATATTATTGATATATGATATATTATACTTATAGCAAATGCAAACCGCTATTGGGAACATATAGTGAAACATGATAACTAATAACCTAGAAATACTATTTTACAGATTGCTTTGACTGGATTTCAATACATGCCAACCTCAGGAACTCTACCCTCACCTCAAGAACTTATTTTAGCGAGTGAGTTTCCAATATCTTAATTCTTTGGAAAAATGATGATGATTCATATGATGATGATTCTAATGATGATGATTCAAGCGTGGCTTTTTAACTCTGAAATAAAAGGAAGTCTTGTATTTATGAGTTAAGATGACAAAAAATAACTTATTGAAATTTGAAATGTTATCCTCTAGGGTTTTATGTTAAGCACAACAATTAGCTTTCAATAAATGAACTGAGATGGAGCAATTTCACAACAATTTTGAAAAAGTTCTGTGGCATTCTGAAAAATGTGGATGATTTGTAGCAAATTGAAACAATTTTAACGATAGTGAAAAACCTTTCAACAATACTGCAGCACTTTTGATTGAATTCATTTGTTTTTTAAATTCACTCAGATAAGTTGAATAGGATCTCTAATTTTCAATCAAAGCTAAATATTCGTGTTTCTGATTGCAGGAGATATTCTAGAAATTGGTGTGCAATGGAGTGTTCTGAAGAAAGATATCCCATCATTTGAAAGATACATGGCACAGCTCAAGTGCTATTACTTTGACTACAGGTAAGTTTTTTAGAATGAACTATGTAGTAAGTCTACTCCCTATATGTACGAAACTCAAACAAACAAATCGGGTTGTCTTGTTTCTCATACAAGAAGACTTGTCAAATGTACATTTTCATCCAGGCAAGTTTGACTTGATAACAGGTATAAACTGAAAAACGTTGTACATTTTGTCAGTGCTATTTCTGGTACGGAACTGTTTTATTTTATTGTATTATCATCTATCTACAAAGTATCACACACAGCAAACGCTTTTTATATAGAATATTATGCGTGTTTAAGTCATTTTGGCTTGGATAGTAAACCTAATATTGCTATGACTTAAGCTTTATGATTTATTTCACTATTTAATCATCAGAAAATTCTTGATTTATATTAATTTTTCTTTCAGTGGAATTCTTCCAGAATCACCTTATGTCTACCAATTACTTGGCCTGAATCTGATGAGTCTTTTAGCACAAAACAGGCTTGGAGAGTTCCACACTGTAAGTTCTTCTTCAAAATTATACTTTTTTCATGCTTTTCTCCCGTTCAATCAATTTCATTGACAAAGTGATATCCACACATCGGAGATCACAGGGAAGCAAGCACTCATGAAGGAAGTCCAAATGAGACTCTACTAGAATTTAGTGAACAGACAAGGATTTGCACGATTTGCAACTATATGATGATGCAACTTGAGACAATTTGTGACAGTTTTCTACCTTCAAGAAACAATTTGCAACAATTTTCAAAACTATTGCAACCTTCAAAAACCTAAAAAAGCTAATTTTCTCCTCTAAAATCCCTCATTACTGCATTTTGCTGATTTTATTATGGATCATATATCTCGCAGGAGCTGGAACTTCTCCCAATAAAAGAAATTCAAGAGAGTGTTTATATCAGATGTCCAGTTGCATTAGAACAGGTATTAAGTCAAATTTAGATTCTTCATATATCATATTTTATTAGATTCTTAGATATTATGGGGATACCCCCCCCCCAACTATTATAACGCTCAACAATATCTGAATCAAGCCATTTTCAAGCCCCCTCCCTCCTCCAAATATTATCAACCCCATTAATTTGGAGATAATACCATAGTAAAGGGTGTTAGAACAATAACAAAAGTAACCCAGGGGGTAGGAATAAGTTTTTCCTGGATGGGAATTTACTCAAAACCCCTAATGTCTGTACTTCTTAATTTTGTGTTCAAGAAGTCTTAAATTTGAAAAAAGCTACCCACTAAACAACTTTCCATTCTAAGTTAGGTGTGGTAGTTTTTTTGAGTCCTGAAAAAATATTTTACAATTGCCTCTATATGTCTATTACGTATTGTATTTTATGATCTAAATATTCATTTGAAATGAACTGTGATATTGAGTCGACCATTCATAACTGATTAATTTGCTATTTTTCATTTCACTTTATAGTACCTCATGGAAGGAAGCTACCACAAGGTGTGTTTGCTGATATCTTCTATCCGTCCCGTAGAACCTTTTGCTATCCATTGCTACTCCGCTGCTCTTCCCTCTTCTTCATCTTCCCTAACCACGTTACTAGTCTCTTAGGCCATCTTTGGCCATTAAACCTTGTTAGCCATTACACCCCGTCTTGGCCTTTGAATGAAAGCTTAAAGGCAGTCTTGTACTTTTTATGATAACAGAGAGAGATTGCCATTGGAAATTACTGATATGAAAACTGGGGGCTAGTACTTATATTTCTTACAGTTCTTAAGTATAGAAGCGAGGCAAGGGCTGTGTTTACAGTTCACAATGTTTTAGTGCTAGGGAGAGTTTGTAAAAAGATTATTTGAATTTACAATTTTGTGAATTTTTAAACGTTTCTGAAAATCTTTTCCAGCGATTCACGATATTGAATGATTTTAAACTTAGTTTATCAAAGAAGATGGTTTAGAAACCTATTATTGTATCTTTTTGTGCGAGTTTTTCAAAATTGAGAGTGCACAGTCTTTTGTTTTGCCATTGTTTTAGCCAACGGGGTCATGGTTGATCGAATAGAACAAAACGCTTCTTTTAGTTCCCTAGCTAGAAATATTCGTTATTTAGTAATGATTTTGTAATATTCAGCATCATATTTATGTAGGCAATATTTACATGTAAAGTTCAAATCGTAGAGAGGGATTGGATAAGACATACGTTGTGCACTTTCAGGTACTGCTCAACCTCAACTGTGAAACGAAGAAGGACCACAATAGTTTTCTGAATCATTTTTTTCGATAAACTATGTTTTAAACAAATCAAAATAATTTGGAACAAACTCGCAACGATGACTCGCCGGCTAACTTTGCTTTTAATTTTTTCAGGTTTTTCTCGCAAAAGAAAACGTACCAGCCGCAGCATATTATTTCTTCATCAATATTCTCATCGATACTCTAAGGTAAGTTCCCGTCTGTCAAGGCCTGATTGAGTTTATTCATAGCATTTCTTTCAATTGTGAATAACTAACACAATATTTTGATATGAATACATTGCAACAAAACCACAGGTGTGCTTCTGCACGGTTTAGAAATTTCTGAAAGAAATATATTTTTGCGGGTAGAATGGAAGAAACTGGAAAATAGATATTTCTTCCAGTGACTCCTGAAAAAAACTGGAAACTGGAAGCAACTGCGATTTTCTCACATCTTCTAAAAGATATTCGAAATTCCATATCCTGGATGCAACAATATAGTCGAAGATCAATTTTTTCCTTGAAATTGGTAACCAAACGATCCCTGCAGCAACAAACTTGAGAAAATTTTGATAGATAGTACAACATTTTTAAGAACATGCTTCGATTACTCATCAATCATCGTCAGCTTGACAGGTAAAAATAAGATATAAAATGAATTATTGGTAACGTTTGCTTTTTTCAGTCTTTAAAACTAGATTTCTTGAGAAAATCTGTGAGATTATTCGCCTGATGCAATATAACTGCACACATGAAACGTTATTATTCTACAGGGATGAAGTAGCTGCTTGCATGGAGAAGTCTTACGAGAAAATCTCATTTAAAGAAGCCACGAGGATGTTATTTTTCGAAGGTGAAGCACCCATACGAGAATATGCCAAGAAGGTATGAATTCTTATTATTGTATGTTTCATATTCAAGTTACTTTTCAACTTATTCAACAACTATACCTGATTCAATAACTATTATTTGAGAACGAATAATGAAAGGTGCATTTCTGTTCAGCGCATATTTTCATTGACGCTATGAAAATGTGGCCATCTCAACCATAGCCCCCTCTACCTGAATCTTTACACATTTCACCTTCAAAATAAACTGAATATTTTCATTCTAGCGAGGATGGGTAGCTGAAGGTGATGGATACCATTTCACCGCAGATGTGCACGACAAACAGGAAGTTTCAGCATCAAAAATCATTGAACAATGTTTAGGTTACGCTAAAGAACTAGAGAGAATCGTTTGATCTCCATCTTTTAGTTTAAGTTTAGTTTGGTTTCTTTGTTAATTACGGGATTGAGAATTTGTAGATTCTTTAACAATAATTCTCGAGCTAAGCCAAGTTTTTGATTACATTTTTTCCATTCTGTTTCCTTTTTTTCTTGTCCAGATTAAAGGGGAGATGGGGCTCCCTATAGTAACTGACAGGGTTCAGACAGACACTAGTTGTTTTTGAAAAACCCAAAAATACTAAATTCTGCAAATTTTTATCCGAAAAAACAAAAAAATTGTTATTTATTTACGTATGTTCCCGTCCCGTATTGCCAGCAAGAGGAAGCCGAAAGCTAGCAAGGTTTAAATTTATTTTGCAGAAAGATACCCCCAATCCAGAGATCGTTGCTTATTGACCTGTTGTTAGTTGAAAAAGCTTGATAATTAAAAATTGAAAATATTAAATGATTTTGGTTTTCGAAACGAACACCGACGCTACGTCATTACATTTTATAAAACTGGTCAGCGGTGTGCTGCGGGTTTCATGATTTGCGCATGCGGAAGATGTTGCGTGATGCAAGTAATGGCGGTCGTCTTCAGTAGGAAGTTGTTGTTTCGTCTGCTTGATTCTTGACTAACACAAGTGGTAAGCTTTAATTCTCTATTATACGGGGTGGAAATATTTGCTAGATGGTTTATTAGAAATGGTTTATGATTTATTAGATATGGTTTATGCTAGATGGTTTATTAGATTTATTAGAAAGTGCAAAACAAAATAAATACGATGCAGTAGAGAAAGTATGCAACAAAATAAGGCCTACTTTTTCTTCTGATGACACGACCTAGCTTATTATTATGACTTGGGACTTACCAAGTGTAGGGCCTACACTAACCCTCCATCTACACGATGCAAGCATACCTCATAATATGTTTGCGTATTTTCTTAGGCTAGACTGCACTTTGCGGACAGGGTTCTATTACCTGATCGGTTATTGAATTGAATTTTTGGCCAGATTCAGATTGCAGTTTAGCGGGCAGTCTCCTCTCCTCCGCAGTTACATAGTTGAAGTCGAAAATAACGATCAACAAGAACGTGGTCTCCTTTTACCTTCACTCTCAAGCACACACAACTAAACTGACGGGGGGTTTAGGGGCAGTAGCCCCCAATAAAAGAAACAACCAACAACAAAGAAGATGAAATTTACTTATATAACAGGCAAATTACAATGCAAAGTTGTTCAAGCTGAGAATTCATGTTCGGAATTGGAACCAAAATAGCCTAAACACCTCGCATTGCAGGTCAGGATAATCTTTGAACATTAAATGCATCTCTGACAAATGATAAACAACAGGGGTTAGGAGGCAGTAGCCCCCAATTAAAGATATAACTAGCAACAAAACAGGAGACAATATTTTCGCAAATTTCTTAGATTTTGTCCACCTCAAGGTTGCAATTACTGATGAATAGCCATTTTCTCTCAAGATCTGTTATTCTAATCGGAGATTCGAGGCTAATTTTAAATTGTATTTATGATAATCTAAAGATTCGAAAGAGTCGCCATCGATTCAAGGCTAATTACAAATTGTACTTATGATAGGTCTAGTTTCCCTGTGGTTACCGCCTGCTAAACTGCAATTGTCCTAAATTTTTTGCTGCCCAGCAACAACAGGTCTGATAGTAGTTGAGTGGCAGAAGAAGTTTTGCGAAAACCAGATATCAAGTGCTGAATTCAACATGAGGGGGTTTGGGAAGAAAGAAAGAAAACTAAAGAGCAAAATCGTCTAAATTGTTATTTAAATTGTTGCAAGCTGCCAAAGACTGGAGTGGTTTTTGCTCTTTAAATCTATAAACTTGAGAAATTAGTTTGAAGAACTTTAGAAAGCGATCGCTGCTTTGCTTCAAGGTATCAAATTCTCCCTACTTACTGCCTCATTTTCATTGGTCATTCAAATTTTCGATTATCTAAATTTACGAATCAGGGCAACTGTTTAGAATTCAATTCAACTTTTGTAGGTAACAAAACTCTGTCCGCTAAAGTGCAGTAGTCCCTTTTCTAATTGCAAGTGTGAATGGCCGATGGTAGATAACAAGGTCAGGAATTAGATGGGTTCTTCAATCCTTTCACCACTGAGTTCCCATAGGCCTAAGATCCCAAAACACCGCTTTCCCAGACGTTTTTTCCAATTTCTGCAAACGTAATTTCAACAGATTTTTAACAAAGACGGAGTTGAACCCCATATAAGAAATAAGCCTATTAGGAACCCCATAAAAGAAATAAGAAAATTCATTAAGAAATCGAAAAATGCAATTTCCATTCTGATGTCTTTTGCACACAGTGAATAAACTGAGATGGTCCATCGTTCATCTTGATCACCACCTTCAGCATTTTCAGCCTAAATTTCGCTCCACTTTGAAGCGCATTAAAAATGAAGATCAATTTCTCCCCTCCAATTCTTTTCTATCAAAGTCTGAATTTTTAAAAAGATTGTGAATATCTCTCCCTAACTGTTCAGTTAATATTCTAGTTTAAAAGTGCTTTGGTAAAACATCAGAATCGTCTGATTCCTCCGACGAAGAATACTCTGCCATGCTTGCATGAAAACAAGATGGTCTTGTGTTTTCACCAAAAGTTCAACGGTCAAAATCTCAAAAAGTATGACTTTAAACACACAATAGAAGAATCAAATTATCGTTCCTTATTTTATTGTCTATCATCTCATGTATAACAAAGGTCTCTACGGTAATGACATAATTTAGTAAATCTCCTTTAAAGCTAAGTAATCAAAAACGTGGGGGAAGCCTCTAAAGAGGCTCGTGGTGGGGAAAGGGTTAAGAAAATGTCTTTTATGTTCTTCTAGTCAATTTTGAGGCGAGGAATCAAAGATGATATGAAAACCTGCTAACAATTATCAAGATGGAATATAATTTGTATCAGTTTATGGATCAAGGCTCAGTCAATAGGGGCTCATCAGCCCCCAGAAGATTACCGCCATCTAGCTACGCACCATCAGCTATGCCTGGAAATGTCCCATATCAGCGTCCAGAATACCAAAGTAGAATCAATCGTGGACACCACCCTGAGGCAGGGAGTAGGAGAATCGTCACTGAGAGTAGAAGCTATGTCCCAAGTTATTCTAGGAGTAGATATCCTGTATATTCCAATCAAAATGTGGCCTCAAGAGCTAGTTTTTATACTGAAAGCTCAAATCCGATGATGCATCCTGCAGGAAGCAGACAAATTGACATTCAACGCCCTAGGGTGTATGATACTCGGCCCTCAATGGAACATAGTAATTACAGATCACGGCGTTATCCGGAACGTAGGAATGACCTACAACAGGTGAAGAGGCAATCCAGTCATAACAACACGCAATCCTCTGATATGACATCAACATCAACAAGAAATTCTTTAGTAGCTCCAACCAACTCAAACAAGGAGGGTATAACTGGGGGTGATTTCAAACCCGAGGAGCCGATTTATAGAAATCCAGCCCAAGTTGGCAGAGAAATGATCCCCGTAAAACTCCCAAAAGAAATCAGTGGAGAAAGCGGCTATGACTTCAAAGTTCTTTCATATAATGTGCTGGCAGATAAATTGCTTCATGATAACATGAGACTATACCAGGGGTATAAAGAGAGTATTTTGGATTGGGAATATAGAAAGAACAACTTGATGAAGGAGATTTTGGAGTACAATGCAGACGTGAGTAATTTCAATGATTGTGAAAGGATAGTGATTGCAATACAACTACCACAAACAATATTTGATCTGTATAAAACATATATTGGGAGAAGTTAGAAATATAGCAATAACAAAGTTAACCAAAAAGCTTTTCTTCTGAAACTTATCACAAAACACTATTTCCTTCACAAGGAAATATACTCAATATTTCCTTTATGTGTACTAGGCAACATTCTTTGTCCACCGGGGAGGATTTTTGTTGCTCAGCTGTACATTTGGGAAGTGCTGTGACTGCATTTCTGCTACTGTCTGTATAGCTCCATGTATTTCATTTTTCAAGTTACCGTGTGTTAACCTTGAATTATATTTGATATTTTCAGATTCTTTGTTTGCAAGAAGTTCAAGAAGATCACTTTCATGAGTTTTATTTTCCAATCTTGAAGGAAAAAGGTATTTATTCTTTATTCTGTCATTTCACTCGTAAGCAATTTATTTTTGTCTGACACAGAGTTGACTTTGTGAGCAGACAGATCACCGTCTTGTTCTACATTTAGGATTTTTCCCTCATGTTGGTTGCCTTTAGTGTTTCTTTGACATGTAACCAAAGTTCTTTTAGGGAGTCTTTCCCAAAGTTTATGTTAAACATGCTAGCTAGACAAAGGCCAAGTTTTATTTCCAGCCGGGGAGAAGCAAAGTGTTACATCCTGACATACATAAATATGCCACGTCCTTATATCTTTATACTACCATTTGTGAGCAACTCAGGCCTCTCTGTTTAAGGTGCGCAATTACAAGCTTGCACCACTACACCCTCTAAGTACTAGCTAAGGATTTGGCCTAACACAAAATGGTGGCATCTTTGGTAATGTCTCTTTGATTATTGCGTGCAATTACACACCGCACTTTCACAGGCTCCCTGAAGAAAATTTGCTCTTTATGCCTCTCCTTGATTGCAAAAAACGCACACCTTGGTATCTAGCACTTTAGCTACAAGCAAGGATGCAGCTTCAATTCAGAAAATGGTGACCCCTCTGATAGTGCAGCTCATCTCATAGAAGACAAGATTATAGAAATAACAACCACAAACTTATCGACAGAAAGTCTTAACTACGGCAATTGTGCCAGCCACAACGTTCTTGTGAGGAATACTTCTTGTTAAAGTTTAAAGAATGTTTATAAGTATATAAGGCTCTGAATAACTAGTGGCAACCCATTGCTAGATAGGCATTTTATCATTACAATCAAGATGAATGGTCATATTTTACTAGTGCAATACTTTCTGATTTTTTGTTGATTATAAAATTGAGTGTAGAAATTCAGCTGAGTTGGTAGGCAAATAAGCTTACTATCTTCATAAGGTAATGGTTTTTATGCAAAGCACAAAGGGCTTACTGAATAGGTAGACTTATCGAGCAGTGCATGGATAGTTGACAAGCAAACCCTTACTATCTTAGTAAGGCATTGGTTTTTATGCAAAGCACAAAGGGCCCACTAAATAGGTGGACTAATCGAAGCAGTGCATTGATAGTTGATAGGCTAATACGCCAAGTATCTGCGTAAGGTATTGGTTTATGTGCAAAGCACAACGGGCCCACTGAATAGGTGGACTAATGAAGCAGTGCATTGATAGTTGACAAGCAAACCCTTACTATCTTAGTAAGGCATTTTTTATTAAAGCACTAAGAGCCCACTGAATAGGTAGACTAATCAAAGCAGTCGATTGATAGTCGATTGCCAAATATGCTTACTATCTTAGAAAGGCATTGGTTTATTATTAAAGCATAAAGGGTCCATTGAATAGTAGGACTAATCAAGCTGTGCGACCCTTGTCTTTCCTCTCAATGTGATTAATCCTTGTGATTCCTTTTGCCTGCAATTACAGAGAGCTAGCAAATTCTCAGCTTGTACTTTGTGGCAGGTCTGAGGATGGGTTCAATAACATGAACCTTTTGGGCATTCCCTTATATACTCGTAACCTTGTTGAGTGCAACTGTAAAATGTTCATATTTATGAGGACTAGGCACTTTGATGAATACATACATCAAAGTTATTGAACCTTGTGTCTTATTAATAAAGTATATTCACATTTTTCTTGTCTATTTTCAAAATACTCAAAACAAGGGTGTTAGTGGCTGTTTGTCAAAAAGGTGTCAGTGCTATTTTTCTAGTCAAGTAACCAGTTTTGTAAGATTATTTCTAAGACATATTCAAGATATACTTAAGAAATAACATTCTGAAGGAATAAGAAAATAAAATATTCGTTATGCTTTAAGTAGACTTATCACATGAGCCGAAATTTATCGCTAGTGATGAATTTGCCGAATGTCTTAGTGATGGTAGTCTCTTTTTCATATCATTTGGAGTGAATTGATTGAATTGAATTGCTTTAATTGGGGATAGCATACTAAGACTATGCTTTCAAAATTAATGGTATAGTTGAAAATTTTTAGGAAATTTAAAGGCGATGAATACTAATGATTAGACATCTTGATTCGATAAACTGCAATAAATAGGGAATTTAGATAAAATTTGCACATTAATATCTACTGTACAAAATTTTTCAAGACAATTTTAAAAAGGTTGAAGTTTTCTCTATATATTTGTATGGATTTAGGTAGCTCGTTCCAGAATCATGTACCTTTGCTTAATGTTTTACCACCCCAGCCTTCATCAGTACGATATATTTTGTCTTAATGTTACCCAAATTATAGGTATCATAGTTCTATCTTTTTTAATAAGTTTTAAAAAAAGCTTTAAAAAAACCAAGGTACTGGATGGGGAGTTTATTGAAGGGCTATCACTTAAAGGGTCCGATTTTTGTGGTTATATATTGTTGAAAGGAGGTCATATATCGTTGAAAGGAGGCGGTTATTGAAGGGCTTTTATAGAAAGGGAGTAATTATTGAAGGGGTTTTTATAGAAGAGGGATTTGAGGGTTGATGGCATTACTTGTCCATATTTTTAGGATACGGTGGCTTTTTTAAGAAGCGCACGGGGGCAAAGCCAGACGGCTGTGCAACTTTCTTCAAGCAGAACGAATTCGATTGTTTGGGACATCGCATGCTGGAGTACAAGAAACAGGGACACCCGATAATGGACAGGGACAACGTCGCGATAATCGTTAAATTACACCCAAAAAGAATGTCCTGTGGCTCGACTCTGTTTGTTGCAAATACGCATATACTGTTCAATAAAAACAGGGGGGACATCAAGCTACTGCAGCTCGCTAGATTACTAGCTGAGATCGACGACATGACACTCGATGTGCGCCATAGCAGGCAAGAGCCATCAACGAAGGATTCACATCACCCTGTCATTCTCTGTGGAGATTTCAACAGCACTCCCTTCAGTCCGATATACAACTTTCTCCTTAATGGTGAGATTCGATACAAAGGTCTGAGCAGTGTTCATATGTCGGGACAGAATTCTCCGCAGAAAAAACCAGTGGAAAGACCTCATTTGAATAACGCGTTTATTTCTGAAGAATTAGAGATATCTGGTTTGTGTCGCAAGAACCCGGTTGAAAAACGACGTGCGAAGAGCCCTGATTTGAATAATAGCGACTGCTTCATAACTGCAGAGAAAATTGATGGGAGAGACGTGATATTGGAAGAACCTGGAGTGCTAAAACATTTACTGCGTTTACAAAGCTGCTACACGCATTACTTGAAAAACGGCGAAAAAGAAGTCTCGACTTGCCATACCGAAGGCTGTTTATGTGTGGACTACATCATGTTTTCTCAAGGGCATGAGAAGAAAATTGCCAGGAAGGTTTTTCAAGATGACGACATTCTGATCGAAATCCCGCAAAGACAGTTGTATCTTTCTGGTGTGCTCTCGCTACTTGGCAGTAAAGACGTGTTGGATTTGGGTAGACTGCCAAACTCTTACCTGTCATCCGATCATCTGGCATTGTTGGCATCTTTTAAGCTGTTTAGATAGTTTGTCAGCAATGTAATTTTTCAACCCTGTTCTGTTGGCAAATTTGTAAGTTTTATGAATTTTGTTTGATATCTTTTCGGAAAGATGCTCAAAAGTCAGTTGTAAAAGAAGCCCTGAGATTTTCGATGTATGTTATGACGCCACAGACATGCCATACTTGGCTGTGCTCCTAAGATGGCCTTAAAGGGGGATCAGTCTTTCCATAAATGACAACCAAATGGACTATGTAGGGAAATGACTCTACACTTAGGAAGTGTATTTCATGTGGTTCCTGTCAAGCTCCCTGAACAATAATGCTAGTTGATTCTTTCCATGGATAACTATTCAGAGGCTTCCATGAACAGAAAAAAGCCGAAAAATCGTACAGAAAGTAACCAAAAGCTCGGCAAAAACTGCAGTAGTATTTTCAATTGGATACTACCAAATGGTATAGTTTTCATTGATGATTTTATTAGCACTGGAGATGGTGTTTTTCTGAAAAGCTACCGTTGATGAACTGTATATTGTTTGTTTTTAAACTTTCTACTTATGCTTAATTCTGGTTCATCCACTTCCGTTTGAGGGTTATTCTGAAATTTTGGCTCTGGCCCTTTTTTCCTTGACTTAACCCTCTTTCAGCGTTGGATTGGAGTATCCAGGGGATGCCTTGCTTGTCTGATGAAATATATTTTGACGTAATGATCAATCGCTCAATCACTTGTCATATGTATCAGGCCTTCGATTGCTTAGTACAAAAACTGGAACATCACACCTGTCTCTACATCTAGAAGGAAGAGAAATTCGGGGACTAAATCTCCGTAAAACCAGCAAGATAGTTTTTTTAAGGGTAAAATGTATGTTCATTTTGATTTGACGTATATGAAAACATTGCAATGAGAAGACGTGTTATTGTCACTGATCTCAAAATAAAGACTGGATCGAGCATCTGTCGTTCTGAAATGAAGTCAATTGGTAGCCATATTGGGAGGTCCAATTCAATACATTGAGATTTCACAGGGGAGTGCTTTTCTCCTAAATGATTGTTGGAATGTTATGAATAATCAGCACGAGACTGAATAATCGTACAGCTTTTCTTAACAGAGAATCAGGTCAATATAATTTCTTTGGCAGCCATATTGGGAGGCCAAGTTCAAGCCAAAGCAATTTGCTTCAAACATTTGGCTCCAGAAACGAAAGATTGCTCGATCCAGTTTTATTTTGAGATCAGTGGTTTATGTGCACTTTGAGTTATTTTGAAGATATTTATCCTTAACAATATAGTTGAAATGTTTATAGATTTCATTTTGAAAATATATAATATATCTACCATACTTTTTATGCAGTTTCTTTGTGCGAGATCTTCTAGATATCCACATATAGTATTGGTGCAACACAGTAGGGCAAATATTTTGTTGTGCAAAATTTTATATGATGCAGGGTAATGCAATTGACGTTGATTGTTGATAGGTGAATATGCTGACTAGCCTCGTAAGATATTGTTTGATTGCTAAGTGGAGGGGCCCACTGAAACGGATAATTCAAAGAAGTGCAAAAACCCTGGTCCTCTCTCTCACTTGACTGCTTTTGCCATTATGCCTGGGAGTGTTGCCAAATTTTCTCAACACAATTATTTTTTAGTACTTGCATTGCTCGTACCCAGCGTATTTTTTTGAAATCCAGGAGTTTTTAGATTTCAAGGAGAAGTGCAAAAGATTTCCCTGATTTAACTGTGTTAGAGCTTCAAGTCAAGATTTTTTATTGACGAACTCATGACGTAGTCGTGGTCTGGGGCAGAGCAGTCTGACTGAGTTTGACCGCGCTACCGAGGGGATAATTTTTGGAGTGGCCTAGGCGTTCGCTATTAGAGACTTTGACGAGCATTTCCTTTAAAAGTTGAAGTAGTATTGAAAAACGGTTTTCATCATAAGAAAGAACACGCCATGTTCTATGGAAAAGGTAAGGCAAGAGTTTGCTTACTGTTTTCATTGGCTCTTTAATGCTGGAACCTCTTGACTTGACTTGTCGGCGGGGATGGCCGAGTGGTTAGGACACTTGACCCTTGTTTGAAGAGTCCCGGGTTCGAAACCACAATCAGACCTGTCATAAAGTGTGAGGAGAGAATTAGCCAGCTCTCTGTAATTCCAGGCAAAAAGGCAAAAAGAATCATGAGGTGTGGTCACATCGAGAGGAAGGACCAGGGTCGCACTGCTCGATTAGTTTACCTATTCAGTGGGCCCTTTGTGCTTAGCACATAAACCCATACCTTGCGAAGATAGTAAGCGTATGTGCCTATCAACTATCAACGACTTGAAACCTCCTCGGCAAACCCCTGACTTGATTGAGTCGTGTTACAAAACGACCAGAGTGCTTAGTAAGTTATAAAGAAAAGTCAACAAAATATAAATATGTTATCATGAGCATTGGAGGTTTTAGGTGGGGGCCAGCCAGGGGGCCATAGCCCTAGGCTCTGTGTTTCATATAGCTAAAAAGGGTCCTACAAATAAATGAAAATGCAAAATATGGTATAGAAACATTTGTATCTAATTTGCCCCAGGCCCTGCAGCCTGATCATTAGATACGATGTGATTTCCAAAGAATTTCAACCACTTTCCATACTTGCCGTAGCCATGGGGTGCCATTGCCATACCTGGCACCATTTGAGCGATGTGTTAGCCACCCCTAGAAAATTTCCAAGTACCCAAAATGGTTTTATGATAGCCCAGTGGTTTTCTAATTGCTCAGTATAACTGCTAGCATAGCCAGGTGGTGATATCAGGAATGTCTTGAGTGTATCTAGGAGTTTCACAATTCATTGAGTAGAGATTTATGAATAAAAAGCCAAAACTATGTATTTAAAATACTTATTTTCTTAATTTCAAGCAAAGTAATATCATTTAAATACTTAAATTAGTTGTGCTGTGCGACGACATTACTTTACATTGATAAATTCACTAACTACACATTTTACAAAAACGTTTCACAGGCTGACAAGCAAGTCAAATACGATTCTCATTTATTTTTACATGTTCTTGCACTTTGCAACCACTTCACTAAAACTCAGTTCCTCTAAGTCGTTGCACTGCAGTAATACCTTGGCACCAATTGCTCTTGCTTTGAATTTTGTGGAGGTTGTTGAGTATATCATTGAAAGTTTACTTAATGGTGACCTGAAGATAAGAGAGAATAAAATATTAGATCTCCCTTTAAGAATAAGGAAGGCCACATTAATGCTCATTTTTTATAGAACCGTAAAAAAAGAAGTTAAATCAGTGTTACTTTTTCATGATAAATCTGTTATGACGACAAGACCATAGTTAGTAGGGGGTAGATATGGAACCCCTGCCCTCTTGGCCAAAGATCTAATTTACTATAGTATTGTTAAACAAGGTAGCAGGAGTGGAGTGGATAGGGTATTAAAGATCAAAAAAGCTTTTCTCTAGACTGAAAAGATTGTCTATCTGTAAATTCTACTGTGAAATCTTACCAAAAGATCAATGCAGGATGACTAGCATTTTTCATAGGCACCATGATGGAAGAATATCGAGGTTGTCCACTCTCCAACACCAATCGTCTCATGTTCCAGTACTCCACTGGCTCGTCCTGCTCTTTCGTAACTGATATTGAACCTTTTTGCTCATCGTGTACCTTTTGTGATTCACCAAATGGCACACAGACTTCTGGGACCAAAAATTTCTGGTCAGCTGAAATTCTGTACACCACAAAGTCGTACTTCTTGTTCATTTTAAAATCATTCCAAGCAACCAGGCTTTCTTCAGAAATGGTTATTCCGGCATCCTGTGTGTTTGAAAAAAACAATGCAATCAAGTTAACTATCTTTAAATTTTTGAGCCTTATGTGAAATTCAGAAAAATTTCAAAGTGCCCTTAGGTATTCTAGACTTGTGAACAGTGATTTAAAGGTGATTAAAAGGACAAGAGAATATAAACTTTTTAAGAATATCATATTCCTTTATTCTTGGCTTAATTTACTTTGACAATTGCGTCAAAATCATCAGGCATTTGTTTCACATGTAGCATTGTTCTTGGAAAAAATTAATCGAGTGAAATAACTTTTTCCTAATTTTCGTTTTATTTCTACAGTTATTGTTCTAAACATTAGTTCATGGATTTCTATGGTCACCCATTTGATATCGAGCAAACCTCGGTGTTTTTATGAGTCAAGTGGGTTCTGTAGACAGAAAGAGTGTTGGAGGAAAGGTATGTTATCTCATGGAAAAAGGTTCAATTTATATTTTTGGCCAACGATTTCCAAAGTGGCCTATTTCAGGTCAATTATCTTGTGTTTGTTTAAGTCAGCATCATGGTGGACTGATCAGCTTCCTTGATTGGATTTGGAACGAAATCTGTTTTCGTTCTTGCAATATTCACAACGAGCAAAACAGAAATAACAATATCAGACCTTCGTAACATCATCTACATACCACGCCTGATGTTATTTTGATTGGATAATGCCTAGCATAGCAATACTAAAAGACATTTAACGCAGCTCGTATGGACGTATTGGTCTAAGTAGATCAGGCCTTAAACGGGCCTAAATAAAAATCGATGAAGCAAAATCTATAGAGAAATTAAAAAACAGAAAAAAATATAAAACTCACAAGCGACATCTTGAATTTTCAGACTTGAAGATGATTAGAAAACTTGAAATCTTTTTGCACAAATCTGAGCTATGAGAATGACAACAAACTCTGCCGCTTATATTTGGAGCAGTGGAAATGGGCGGATGCGAAATTTTGTTTTGAACACAAAATGACTTCCTGTCTCGTGACCTTGAGATTCTTACCATATATGGTAGAATTCCTGACACAACCTTCAATCACGTGGACAGAAGAATACATAATTGCCAGGTCAAGTACATGAATATAAATAAAAGTAGATTTATTTTTATCGATCAGTTGACTTTGCGTCATATTTATTCATTGAAATCTATTCATCAAATTTTTAGCGATTTCTGATTGCCTTATGTGAGTAATATCTGCTATGATGGTGGATGAATTGCTTTTTAAAGTAGTCGAATTTTCGGCCTATTTTGCTGATATTTTCTTGATGCAAAAAGAACAAAATTTCGTTATCTCCTCTTCTATTTCCATTAGCTTTGGTAGCCCATGTTGCTTTTTCTATATCCTTTTCCCCAAGGTTTCTCCAAATACAATATCTTCTGCATATATGCAATAGTCATAATAAACTAGAGCCTGTTGCAAATTCAAAACATTTTGCTTCTTAGTAGTTATTTGCACTAGAACTTATCAAGTGTATTCACCTTAAATATTGATACATTTATAACCTATTTTCTTGGATGATCCACATTGGATAATATAACGAAATAACTATACCTTTTGAAAAAGTTTACTGATGGAAATGTAATCGAAACGTTTGAAGAATGGTTTATTTCTGAAAATGAATGCTTTTCAAGATGTACGACAACCATATACGCTGGTACTTGCTTTATATAGTTTGGTTCTAAAAGTACTCTTTTATAGAAATGTGTTTAATTGGAAATTCTAAGGCTAATAAGTCAGTTTAGTGCAGATAGTATATTTTTGGAAATAGGGTTAAAAATGGAAGAAGATATGTTGCATGAGTTCGTTTTAAAATTTTGCTTCACCTTACAAAATGTTGATTTATCTCCATTATTTGAACGTTTTCTTCAAAAAAATTAAGTTGAGATATCAATCGAGATAATGTGTGCGCATGCCCATATAAGGAATGTAATCTAAAACTAGTTTAATCCACGACCCCTGTCCTTGATGTACTGGCATAATTCTAGGAAATACTGAAAATGATTATCAATCAATGACCTTATTTGGCAAAACACTACTTCCCAGTCTCCAAGACCCTTATATGGCAGTGTTCTATTGTTATTATTAACAATACGGTCTTCATTCAAGAAGCAAGTACTTGTTGAATTAGTAAATGGAGAATCACAAAAATTGTGGCTTAAGACTTTATGTAAAACTCAAACCGTAGATTACGTCATTTAATGTTTTTGCGCTCGTTTTTATAAGAAACTCGCTATTGGAAACCAGACTCAAGAATGGCCAAACATTTAAGAAACTCTAGAACTAGTCAAATATTCGCTATGGGGGTATATCATAAATACTGTGGGAGGAAACTATTAAAACTGTGGAATGATACCATCAGAACTTGAGAATACCATTAGTAAATGTGGAGGATTTACAGTACTTTAAAGGAATACCAACAGTTCATTGGAGGGTGTTCAGGAGGGAAATCGTGGGATAATACCCAAGTGCTAGTGGTTTCCCTCCACAGTTATATATATCCTCCACAGTACAAATAGTATCCTTAACAGCACTGATGGTATCTTCCTATAGTATTGATGATATCCCCCACAGTACTGGACAACTCCACAGTACTGCACAGACTTCCCCGAGGTAATAAGTCTTGGTTGATACAGATACAAATAGAAACACTACTGATATAGCTTCATTAGCTGTAGATACAACACTCATCGATACTGTGCAGCATATTACAAATTTACAATACATTAAAAAGCAAATACACAAATAAGAACCAGATTTTCCTAGACCGTCAGAATACTATAAAAGACTTCTAGGGTGCATAACTCTATTGCTGGTAAGCTCACGGGCTACTGGTCTCAAAAAGGACTGAAAGGAGCTTCTAGTAACAACTAACTGACGGTGTTGATTGTACCAATGGTGTTATACGGCTCCATGAATCTGGCTTAAATGGCCTAGTGGTGGTTAGATCACTCAAAACTGGCTCTTAGGGTCTATGGTTGGACCCTTCCTCCACACCTGTCACATCCAGTTTGAGAAAAGAATTTTCCACCTCTCTGTCTGTAAATAGAAAAGTATCAAGAAGAGGTTTGGTCACTTTGAGGAGAAAGAGCAGGGACCAGGGTCGAACTGCTTGGATCAGTCTGAATATTCAGATTATTGGTCTGATTATAACAGGTTCCTAATCTTTATGGTCTTAGTTGCAGGTTATCACTATATCTCAAATGCAACCAGGAGTGTATTGCCCTTTTATATTGCTCGTACTATACCCTTCCAGCAATTAACTCAACAAATTACATTGGGCACTAGCCTCCAATGACTGGTTCCTATTTGTGGGTGTTCCATGTCTACTAAAACAATAGAAATATTCTATAGTAAGAGTCTTCTTTTTAGAAAATATAATACTACTCAAAAATCAAAATTTCATTTTAAAATGCTAATCAAGGCTAAATTCACGGTGCCGTTTCCTCGTGTTATTTACAATAGGTTTGGAATAACCCTTCCAAGTTCCGGTGCTCACATCCTCATTATTATTATTATTGTTGTTGTTCAAATTATCGATATTTGTCTTTGACATGTCGACGGGCTGCCGAGGTTTTGAGCCTGAGCTAGTCGTGTAGGAAAATGAGGTGAAAGATGTCGTGGGATACTGTACACATACATTGCCACATGGCTCCGAGGGTAGAGTTGTTTCTGCGATGGGTAGCCTCGTATTGACATTTGCCTCTGCGATGGGTAGCCTTGTATTGACATTTATCAACGGTTGATTGAAGCTCATTGTTGTCCTGTTGCCACGAGGATCTGAGCTTTGTAACGAAGTCAACGTTATCGTGGGTAAATCTGGATTCAACATCGATGAACCTGGATTCGTCCTTGATAGATCGGTCGTTCTCGATGAATTAGGCCTCGACAAGTCTGGATTGAGCCTCGATAAATCAAGCGTGTTTCTATAACTTTCGACACTCGCTATCTCTGCACTGCTTCGATCAGACGATGAGCTAGTTTGCTTGTGAGAGGAAGGCATTGCCTTGACGTCTTTAAAAAAGAAATTCGAACCACTGTTCGTCAGTCTTGAGCTTTGAGAATAGTAATCGCTGTCTGCCGAAATAGGCCGTAGAGGCGGTGGTTCTCTAGTCGTCGCAGAAGTATTCTGAGTGCTTGCTGAAGTATCGACAACAGTCTGATGTGCGCATGACGGCGAGAGGCAGACCGCTAGCGGTGGAATCTCAATATTCCTTACCGCTGACGTCGTTGCTACATCATGCTTCCGTGTCGTTTCGAAAGTTTTCTCACGTTGCAAGAACTCTTCTTCTGTGCTCAAATCTGGCTCGAAACTCGAATCTAGAGACTGCACATTCGTACTGGTAGAACCATCGTCACTCCCTTTATGCGACTCGATTGATGTAATCTTCTTCTTCCTGCGTTTGGCCAGCGGTGCATTAGCCACGTCCATTAGCGTGAACCCTGACCGAGCCGCCTTGTGGTATACGTTCATGGCAACTCGTAGGGCTGTGCCAACATGAGAGCCTGACATGTCTAGTACATCGGGCGTCATCAGTGGGGTTGTTGGAACATCAACCCTTCCGCATAACCAGTCGTGAGCCAATATTTCCATCAGAGTCAAGCGTCTTTTGGGATCCACTGTCAGGAGACCTAAGAGGTGAGGAAAAGGCCGTATTAGCTATTAAACGATATTTCTAGGAAGTTTTCAAAACACATCGTGAATAGTGAGTCAGTAAGATGATCATAAAATTGCTCTAAATAGTGAGACAGATATTCAGAAACTACTTCCATATATAAAGATACACTAATGCGTATATGGACATGAGCTAGTCCCTGTTGCAAAACAAACAGTTTCTAGACTGATGGGAATGATTCTTTAACCCACAACAAAACAATGGACCACAAATTATATGAAATCATAGGGAATCTGTGGACATTTTTTATATATAGTGTTTATATAGTATTAAGGATCAGAAAAAGAAAACGGTATTTGCTAACCAGACGCAACATACGTGAATATCTGTAGGCTTATTTAATACCTTCCAAGTTCATCGTATTCGGAAACGTGTAAGTGCTTAATCAGAATCATGAAACTTACCAAGAATAAAACTCTTTGCTGATATGGAAACATTAGTCCATTCTTCGCCTTCGAAACTCACGTTTCCATCCATTATACTTCTCGCAATGGCTGCTGCTGAAGGACCATGTGTTGATTTAGAATGGAATGGCACTTTCCCAGATAGCATGGTGTACTAGAAGAAAATCATTGTTAAAAGGGAATTGAAGTATTACATGTAATTGTACAATATAATTATCTAACGGAATTCATGACTCATGGGAAATGCCTAGAAGAGGTATAGTTTTTAAGTGATCACTACGAAAGAGCTTACAAAATTTAGGACGGTAACTGAAATGACGACGTAATATCATTTCAATTTGAAGATCACAAAAGTCAATACATTACTTGCTTACACACTTATTAAATATACTAGGAACTCTTTCTACAATATGGAGTGATGTATTATATGCCACCATGCCCCCCAGAAAAAGCCTTGCCCTACACACCATACTATAAACAAGACTGTGCCTTATTCAGGCTAGCACACCAAACACAAACTAACCCATTAAGCATACTACGACCTTGTCTTAATATGTATAATGATGCAGTATATACTATCACACCATACTATAAAAAAGACTGTGCCTTATCCAGGCTAGCACACCAAACACAAACTAACCCATTAAGCATACTACGACCTTGTCATAATATGTATAATGATGTAGTATATACTATCACACCATACTATAAACAAGACTGTGCCTTATTCAGGCTAGCACACTAAACACAAACTAACCCATTAAGCATACTACGACCTTGTCATAATATGTATAATGATGTAGTATATACTATCACACCATACTATAAACAAGACTGTGCCTTATCCAGGCTAGCACACCAAACACAAACTAACCCATTAAGCATACTACGACCTTGTCATAATATGTATAATGATGTAGTATATACTATCACACCATACTATAAACAAGACTGTGCCTTATTCAGGCTAGCACACCAAACACAAACTAACCCATTAAGCATACTACGACCTTGTCATAATATGTATAATGATGCAGTATATACTATCATACCATACTATAAACAAGACTATGCCTTATCCAGGCTAGCACACCAAACACAAACTAACCCATTAAGCATACTACGACCTTGTCATAATATGTATAATGATGTAGTATATACTATCACACCATACTAGAAACAAGACTGTGCCTTATTCAGGCTAGCACACCAAACACAAACTAACCCATTAAGCATACTACGACCTTGTCATCATATGTATAATGATGCAGTATATACTATCACACCATACTAGAAACAAGACTGTGCCTTATTCAGGCTAGCACACCAAACACAAACTAACCCATTAAGCATACTGCGACCTTGTCATAATATGTATAATGATGTAGTATATACTATCACACCATACTTTAAACAAGACTGTGCCTTATTCAGGCTAACACACCAAACACAAACTAACCCATTAAGCATACTACGACCTTGTCATAATATGTATAATGATGCAGTATATACTATCACACCATACTATAAACAAGACTGTGCCTTATTCAGGCTAGCACACCAAACACAAACTAACCCATTAAGCATACTACGACCTTGTCATAATATGTATAATGATGTAGTATATACTATCACACCATACTTTAAACAAGACTGTGCCTTATTCAGGCTAACACACCAAACACAAACTAACCCATTAAGCATACTACGACCTTGTCATAATATGTATAATGATGCAGTATATACTATCACACCATACTATAAACAAGACTGTGCCTTATTCAGGCTAACACACCAAACACAAACTAACCCATTAAGCATACTACGACCTTGTCATAATATGTATAATGATGCAGTATATACTATCATACCATACTATAAACAAGACTGTTCCTTATTCAGGCTAGCACACCAAACACAAACTAACCCATTAAGCATACTACGACCTTGTCATAATATGTATAATGATGCAGTATATACTATCATACCATACTATAAACAAGACTGTGCCTTATTCAGGCTAGCACACCAAACACAAACTAACCCATTAAGCATACTACGACCTTGTCATAATATGTATAATGATGCAGTATATACTATCATGCCATACTATAAACAAGACTGTGCCTTATTCAGGCTAACACACCAAACACAAACTAACCCATTAAGCATACTACGACCTTGTCATAATATGTATAATGATGTAGTATATACTATCATACCATACTATAAACAAGACTGTGCCTTATTCAGGCTAGCACACCAAACACAAACTAACCCATTAGGCATACTACGACCTTGTCATAATATGTATAATGATGTAGTATATACTATCATACCATACTATAAACAAGACTGTGCCTTATTCAGGCTAGCACACCAAACACAAACTAACCCATTAGGCATACTACGACCTTGTCATAATATGTATAATGATGCAGTATATACTATCACACCATATTATAAACAAGACTGTGCCTTATTCAGGCTAACACACCAAACACAAACTAACCCATTAAGCATACTACGACCTTGTCATAATATGTATAGTGATGTAGTATATACTATCACACCATACTATAAACAAGACTGTGCCTTATTCAGGCTAACACACCAAACACAAACTAACCCATTAAGCATACTACGACCTTGTCATAATATGTATAATGATGCAGTATATACTATCATACCATACTATAAACAAGACTGTGCCTTATTCAGGCTAACACACCAAACACAAACTAACCCATTAAGCATACTACGACCTTGTCATAATATGTATAATGATGTAGTATATACTATCATACCATACTATAAACAAGACTGTGCCTTATTCAGGCTAGCACACCAAACACAAACTAACCCATTAGGCATACTACGACCTTGTCATAATATGTATAATGATGTAGTATATACTATCATACCATACTATAAACAAGACTGTGCCTTATTCAGGCTAGCACACCAAACACAAACTAACCCATTAAGCATACTACGACCTTGTCATAATATGTATAATGATGCAGTATATACTATCATACCATACTATAAACAAGACTGTGCCTTATTCAGGCTAGCACACTAAACACAAACTAACCCATTAAGCATACTACGACCTTGTCATAATATGTATAATGATGTAGTATATACTATCATACCATACTATAAACAAGACTGTGCCTTATTCAGGCTAGCACACCAAACACAAACTAACCCATTAAGCATACTACGACCTTGTATTGCTATATATAATGATGCAGTATATACTATCACACCATACTAGAAACAAGACTGTGCCTTATTCAGGCTAGCACACCAAACACAAACTAACCCATTAAGCATACTACGACCTTGTCATAATATGTATAATGATGCAGTATATACTATCATACCCTATTTGAAAAAAGCCTTTCCTTTTTCTGACTAGCACACTAAACAGAGACCCATTCATTAAGCATTAGGACCTCTGACTACTATATGTTGTGATGCAGTACATGCTATCATGCCCCTGCTGGAAACAAGACCTTGCTTAAACATAAATTCCCTAATTCACAAATGGCATTAAACATACAAAAGACCTCTTACTTTTATATGTAGTCGTGTAGTTTATCATATCCTACTGGAAACAAGGCCTTGCCATACTAAAGCAAGCACGTGAATCATAAACTCGATTAAACCTAAAGGCCCTATGCAACGAAAAAAGTCGATATCGATCTTATCGGCTTATATCAAAATTCAATCTTTCCTGATAATTTTGGAGTCAATTTCATGCTTCTTGGACGACTAGATGTATTTTGTAAGAAGTATGTTGAATAAACTTACCAAAATGACACCGAGACTCCAGATATCGCAAGCCTCGTCATAACCATCGATAACCTCCTGGGTTGCATGCTTGAGTATTTCAGGAGCAGCATATGAGAGGGTAAAACAGGGGGTTTGCAGGGGCTGCGACCCCTTCAAGCGGGCGAATCCAAAGTCAACCACTTTCAACTCTGCATCATCAGAATCATCAACAAATAAAAGATTCTGTGGAAAAGAAAAATCAAAATTTTGATACAGGTCGAAACTCCAACATGAACAGTTATGGTTAACATATATTGATTGGTACAAATTTATAATTATCATGAGCAAAATCTTTTCGGGAAAAAAACTTCCATCCTCAGTGCTAATTTTTACTGTTAAACAGTTATAGATTCCGGGCAAAGTTTTGACCCAAGACAATTCAGGATCTTTCTCCATAAAACAACATGTTATTGAATAATTTGCTGGACAATGATCACCTATAATAAATTCATGTAACGTCTAGCACTCTTCTAATCACATAGTAGACTGTCAAGATGTAGATGTACTCTACCTCGGGTTTCAGGTTCATATGAACGACCCTGATTTAAAATTGTTTTCAACAAGCAACAAATCAATAGGCAACCAGGGCTCTGAACAACATTCTGAACAATGATCACCTATAATACATTCATGTAACGCCTAGCACTCTTCTAATCACATAGTAGACTGTCAAGATGTAGATGTACTCTACCTCTGGTTTCAGGTTCATATGAACGACCCTGATTTACAATTGTTTTCAACAAGCAACAAATCAATAGGCAACCAGGGCTCTGAACAACATTCTGAACAATGATCACCTATTATACATTCATCTAACGCCTAGCACTCTTCTAATCACATAGTAGACTGTCAAGATGTAGATGTACTCTACCTCTGGTTTCAGGTTCATATGAACGACCCTGATTTACAATTGTTTTCAACAAGCAACAAATCAATAGGCAACCAGGGCTCTGAACAACATTCTGAACAATGATCACCTATAATACATTCATCTAACGCCTAGCACTCTTCTAATCACATAGTAGACTATTAAGATGTTGATGTACTCTACCTCTGGTGTCAGGTCCATATGAACGACCCTGATTTACAATTGTTTTCAATAACTAACAAGTCAATAGGCAACCAGGGCTCTGAACAACATTCTGAACAATGATCACCTATAATACATTCATCTAACGCCTAGCACTCTTCTAATCACATAGTAGACTATTAAGATGTTGATATACTCTACCTCTGGTGTCAGGTCCATATGAACGACCCTGATTTACAATTGTTTTCAATAACTAACAAGTCAATAGGCAACCAGGGCTCTGAACAACATTCTGAACAATGATCACCTATAATACATTCATCTAACGCCTAGCACTCTTCTAATCACATAGTAGACTATTAAGATGTAGATGTACTCTACCTCTGGTGTCAGGTTCATATGAACGACCCTGATTTACAATTGTTTTCAATAACTAACAAGTCAATAGGCAACCAGGGCTCTGAACAACATTCTGAACAATGATCACCTATTATACATTCATCTAACGCCTAGCACTCTTCTAATTACATAGTAGACTATTAAGATGTTGATGTACTCTACCTCTGGTGTCAGGTCCATATGAACGACCCTGATTTACAATTGTTTTCAATAACTAACAAGTCAATAGGCAACCAGGGCTCTGAACAACATTCTGAACAATGATCACCTATAATACATTCATCTAACGCCTAGCACTCTTCTAATCACATAGTAGACTATTAAGATGTAGATGTACTCTACCTCTGGTGTCAGGTTCATATGAACGACCCTGATTTACAATTGTTTTCAATAACTAACAAGTCAATAGGCAACCAGGGCTCTGAACAACATTCTGAACAATGATCACCTATAATACATTCATCTAACGCCTAGCACTCTTCTAATCACATAGTAGACTATTAAGATGTTGATGTACTCTACCTCTGGTGTCAGGTCCATATGAACGACCCTGATTTACAATTGTTTTCAATAACTAACAAGTCAATAGGCAACCAGGGCTCTGAACAACATTCTGAACAATGATCACCTATAATACATTCATCTAACGCCTAGCACTCTTCTAATCACATAGTAGACTGTCAAGATGTTGATGTACTCTACCTCTCGTGTCAGGTCCATATGAACGACCCTGATTTACAATTGTTTTCAATAACTAACAAGTCAATAGGCAACCAGGGCTCTGAACAACATTCTGAACAATGATCACCTATTATACATTCATCTAACGCCTAGCACTCTTCTAATTACATAGTAGACTATTAAGATGTTGATGTACTCTACCTCTGGTGTCAGGTTCATATGAACGACCCTGATTTACAATTGTTTTCAACAAGCAACAAATCAATAGGCAACCAGGGCTCTGAACAACATTCTGAACAATGATCACCTATAGTACATTCATCTAACGCCTAGCACTCTTCTAATCACATAGTAGACTATTAAGATGTTGATGTACTCTACCTCTGGTTTCAGGTCCATATGAACGACCCTGATTTACAAATGTTTTCAATAAGCAACAAATCAATAGGCAACCAGGGCTCTGAACAACATTCTGAACAATTATCACCTATTATACATTCATGTAACGCCTAGCACTCTTCTTATTACATAGTAGACTATTAAGATTTAGATATACTCTACCTCTGGTTTCAGGTCTCTATGGACGACACCTCGATCCTGCATGAAATGAACAACAGACACCAGTTTGATGATGAGCCTCCTTGCTTCTGCCTCTGTGAAGTTTTTCTTCTTCTTCAATCTGTCCAGCAATTCACCACCATCCAACAACTCCTGTACCAAATACGTATGCAGCTGCAATTGGAGGGTTGGAGGGTCAATAGTTATTCAGAATGTAAGTCAAATTTCGAATATTTTGTAGGTTTATCTACGGTGAAATCTCGATGTAACGAACCTCGGATACGGAGAACTACCCGGTATAACGAAGTAAATTTCTTGTCCCCTGAATTCTGCGTGTGGATGTGGAATAGTCCTCTCGGTATAACGAACTCCCGATGAAACGAACAATGTTCTTGTTCATTTTTAGAGTTCGTTATAACGAGCTACACTATAATTTGCTCAATACATCCGTATTGTTGTTCACTTAAGCATCATTCACAAGGATCATAATCATCATCATAGGAATTTCAAAGAAACGTCACATCAATATATTTAAGACACCTCATACTTAATAATAATTATCCAATGCCGATTTGGAATTGGCTCTGAAATGCTATACGAGTGACAACAACCACACTATGTCATTAGTTGTTGTTGTTCTTACTTCAATTAATGTCATTATTCTTATTTCTACTTTCAAAAATATCAACTTCATCATTGGTATGTTATGATTATTATCATTATTGTTATCGACACTTTCTCTCCCACTAGAACCAGGTGCAGCAATGTACTAGCGTGAATAAAGGTCTTTAAGAGTGAGCAAAGATGAGCAAGAATATTTCCATATTGAGGCCAGTCTCGTTATGAAGCATACTAGTTCATCGTTGCTCACTGTTAAAGGCTCTTATTCCCAGTTGTGCATTGCTGCTCGTGCTTCTAGGGGAGATAATATATTTCTCATTAACATATGAACTGAGATCTGGTAACTAGATTGTTAAGTTTGAAATTGGCGCTAAAATGCTAGATGAATATCAACATCAACCACCTTACGAATATATTTCCAATCAAAATATATATCACTTAAGGTCTGGTAACTACCTATATTGTAAGATTTGAAACTGGCGCTTAAATGCAATATGAACAACAGCATCAACCACATCACGTCATTTCCTTCTCAGTCAGAGATTAAACATTATCATTATCATCATTGTTGTGGATATATTTTTCTCCCTTTAAAACCAGGTGCAGCAATGTACTAGCGTGAATAAAGGTCTTTAAGAGTGAGCAAAGATGAGCAAGAATATTTCCGTATTGAGGCCAGTCTCGTTATGAAGCATACTAGTTCATCACTGCTCACTGTTAAAGGCTGTTATTCACGGTTGTACATTGTTGCTCGTGGTTCTAGGGGAGATAATATATTTCTCATTAACATATCACCTGAGATCTAGTAACTAGATTGTAAAGTTTGAAATTGGCGCTTAAATACTATACGCTCAAGTGCAATATGAGTAACAGCATCAACGACCTTACGAATATATTTCACATCAACATATATTTCACCTGAGATCTGGTAACTAGTTTGTAAAGTTTGAAATTGGCGCTGAAATGCTATATGAATATAAACATCAACCACCTTAGGAATATATTTCAAATCAAAATATATATCACTTAAGGTCTGGTAACTACCTATAATGTAAGATTTGAAACTGGTGCTTAAATTCAAAGTGAATAACAGCATCAACCACATAACGTCATTTCCTTCTCAGTCAGAGATTAAACATTATCATTATCATTATTGTTATCGACATCTTTTTCTCCTATTAGAACCAGGTGCAGCAATGTACTAGCGTGAATAAAGGTATTTAAGAGTGAGCAAAGATGAGCAAGAAAATCATCACATGGAGGCCAACCTCCTTATGAAGATAGTTCATCGTTGCTCACTGTTAGAGGCTCTTATTCCAAGTTGTGCATTGCTGCTCGTGGTTCTAGGGGAGATAATATATTTCTCATTAACATATCACCCGAGATCTGGTAACTAGATTGTAAAGTTTGAAATTGGCGCTTCAATGCTATACGAGTGACAACAACAACACTACGTCATTAGTTGTTGTTGTCCTTACCTTAATCAATAGCATTATCATTATTTCTACTTTAAAAATCATAAATTTCGTCATTGGTATGGTATGATTATTATCATTATTGTTATCGACATCTTTTTCTCCCTTTAAAACCAGGTGCAGCAATGTACTAGCGTGAATAAAGGTCTTTAAGAGTGAGCAAAGATGAGCAAGAAAATCATCACATGGAGGCCAACCTCCTTGTGAATATAGTTCATCGTTGCTCACTGTTAAAGGCTCTTATTCCCAGTTGTGCATTGCTGCTCGTGCTTCTAGGGGAGATAATATATTTCTCATTAACATATCACCTGAGATCTGGTAACTATATTGTGAGATTTAAAATTGGCGCTGAAATGCTATACGAGTGACAGCATCAACCACCTTACGAAAATATTACACATCATTGTATGAATCACTGAAGGTCTGGTAACTACCTATGTTGTAAGATTTGAAACTGGCGCTTAAAATGCAATGTGAATAACACCATCAACCACATTACGTCATTTCCTTCTCAGTCAGAGATTAAACATTATCATTATCATAATTGTTGTGGATATATTTTTCTCCCTTTAAAACCAGGTGCAGCAATTCACTAGCGTGAATAAAGGTATTTAAGAGTGAGCAAAGATGAGCAAGAAAATCATCACATGGAGGCCAACCTCCTTATGAAGATAGTTCATCGTTGCTCACTGTTAGAGGCTCTTATTCCAAGTTGTACATTGCTGCTCGTGGTTCTAGGGGAGATAATATATTTCTCATTAACATATCACCCGAGATCTGGTAACTAGATTGTAAAGTTTGAAATTGGCGCTTCAATGCTATACGAGTGACAACAACAACACTACGTCATTAGTTGTTGTTGTCCTTACCTTAATCAATAGCATTATCATTATTTCTACTTTAAAAATCATAAATTTCGTCATTGGTATGGTATGATTATTATCATTATTGTTATCGACATCTTTTTCTCCCTTTAAAACCAGGTGCAGCAATGTACTAGCGTGAATAAAGGTCTTTAAGAGTGAGCAAAGATGAGCAAGAAAATCATCACATGGAGGCCAACCTCCTTATGAAGATAGTTCATCGTTGCTCACTGTTAGAGGCTCTTATTCCAAGTTGTGCATTGCTGCTCGTGGTTCTAGGGGAGATAATATATTTCTCATTAACATATCACCTGGGATCTGGTAACTAGATTGTAAAGTTTGAACTTGGCGCTTCAATGCTAGATGAATATCAACATCAACCACCTTACGAATATATTTCAAATCAAAATATATATCACTTAAGATCTGGTAACTAAATTGATAGATTTGAAATTGGCGCTTCAATGCTAGATGAATATCAACATCAACCACCTTACGAATATATTTCAAATCAAAATATATATCACTTAAGATCTGGTAACTAAATTGATAGATTTGAAACTGGCGCTTAAATGCTATATGAATATCAACATCAACCACCTTACGAATATATTTCAAATCAAAATATATATCACTTAAGGTCTGGTAACTACCTATATTGTAAGATTTGAAACTGGCGCTTAAATGCAATGTGAATAACAGCATCAACCACATCACGTCATTTCCTTCTCAGTCAGAGATCAAACATTATCATTATCATTATTGTTATGGACATCTTTTTCTCCTATTAGAACCAGGTGCAGCTATGCACTAGCGTGAATAAAGGTCTCTAAGAGTGAGCAAAGATGAGCAAGAATATTTCCATATTGAGGCCAGTCTCGTTATGAAGCATACTAGTTCATCATTGCTCACTGTTAAAGGCTGTTATTCACGGTTGTGCATTGCTGCTCGTGGCTCTAGGGGTTATAATATATTTCTCATTAACATATCACCTGGGGATCTGGTAACTATATTGTGAGATTTAAAATTGCCGCTAAAATGCTATATGAATATCAACATCAACCACCTTACGAATATATTTCAAATCAAAATACATATCACTTAAGGTCTGGTAACTACCTGTGTTGTAAGATTTGAAACTGGCGCTTAAAATGCAATGTGAATAACACCATCAACCACATTACGTCATTTCCTTCTCAGTCAGAGATTAAACATTATCATTATCATAATTGTTGTGGATATATTTTTCTCCCTTTAAAACCAGGTGCAGCAATTCACTAGCGTGAATAAAGGTATTTAAGAGTGAGCAAAGATGAGCAAGAAAATCATCACATGGAGGCCAACCTCCTTATGAAGATAGTTCATCGTTGCTCACTGTTAGAGGCTCTTATTCCAAGTTGTACATTGCTGCTCGTGGTTCTAGGGGAGATAATATATTTCTCATTAACATATCACCCGAGATCTGGTAACTAGATTGTAAAGTTTGAAATTGGCGCTTCAATGCTATACGAGTGACAACAACAACACTACGTCATTAGTTGTTGTTGTCCTTACCTTAATCAATAGCATTATCATTATTTCTACTTTAAAAATCATAAATTTCGTCATTGGTATGGTATGATTATTATCATTATTGTTATCGACATCTTTTTCTCCCTTTAAAACCAGGTGCAGCAATGTACTAGCGTGAATAAAGGTCTTTAAGAGTGAGCAAAGATGAGCAAGAAAATCATCACATGGAGGCCAACCTCCTTATGAAGATAGTTCATCGTTGCTCACTGTTAGAGGCTCTTATTCCAAGTTGTGCATTGCTGCTCGTGGTTCTAGGGGAGATAATATATTTCTCATTAACATATCACCTGGGATCTGGTAACTAGATTGTAAAGTTTGAACTTGGCGCTTCAATGCTAGATGAATATCAACATCAACCACCTTACGAATATATTTCAAATCAAAATATATATCACTTAAGATCTGGTAACTAAATTGATAGATTTGAAATTGGCGCTTCAATGCTAGATGAATATCAACATCAACCACCTTACGAATATATTTCAAATCAAAATATATATCACTTAAGATCTGGTAACTAAATTGATAGATTTGAAACTGGCGCTTAAATGCTATATGAATATCAACATCAACCACCTTACGAATATATTTCAAATCAAAATATATATCACTTAAGGTCTGGTAACTACCTATATTGTAAGATTTGAAACTGGCGCTTAAATGCAATGTGAATAACAGCATCAACCACATCACGTCATTTCCTTCTCAGTCAGAGATCAAACATTATCATTATCATTATTGTTATGGACATCTTTTTCTCCTATTAGAACCAGGTGCAGCTATGCACTAGCGTGAATAAAGGTCTCTAAGAGTGAGCAAAGATGAGCAAGAATATTTCCATATTGAGGCCAGTCTCGTTATGAAGCATACTAGTTCATCATTGCTCACTGTTAAAGGCTGTTATTCACGGTTGTGCATTGCTGCTCGTGGCTCTAGGGGTTATAATATATTTCTCATTAACATATCACCTGGGGATCTGGTAACTATATTGTGAGATTTAAAATTGCCGCTAAAATGCTATATGAATATCAACATCAACCACCTTACGAATATATTTCAAATCAAAATACATATCACTTAAGGTCTGGTAACTACCTGTGTTATAAGATTTGAAACTGGCGCTTAAATGCAATGTGAATAACAGCATCAACCACATTACGTCATTTCAATCTCAGTCAGAGGTTACACATTATTATTATCATCATTGTAGTTGATATATTTTTCTCCTATTAGAACCAGGTGCAGCAATGTACTAGCGTGAATAAAGGTATTTAAGAGTGAGCAAAGATGAGCAAGAAAATCATCACATGGAGGCCAACCTCCTTTTGAATATAGTTCATCGTTGCTCACTGTTAGAGGCTCTTATTCCAAGTTGTGCATTGCTGCTCGTGGTTCTAGGGGAGATAATATATTTCTCATTAACATATCACCCGAGATCTGGTAACTAGATTGTAAAGTTTGAAATTGGCGCTTCAATGCTATACGAGTGACAACAACAACACTACGTCATTAGTTGTTGTTGTCCTTACCTTAATCAATAGCATTATCATTATTTCTACTTTAAAAATCATAAATTTCGTCATTGGTATGGTATGATTATTATCATCATTGTTGTTGATATATTTTTCTCCCTTTAAAACCAGGTGCAGCAATGCACTAGCGTGAATAAAGGTCTTTAAGAGTGAGCAAAGATGAGCAAGAAAATCATCACATGGAGGCCAACCTCCTTTTGAATATAGTTCATCGTTGCTCACTGTTAGAGGCTCTTATTCCAAGTTGTGCATTGCTGCTCGTGCTTCTAGGGGAGATAATATATTTCTCATTAACATATCACCTGAGATCTGGTAACTAGATTGTAAAGTTTGAAATTGGCGCTCAAACACCCCTTTAGAGTTAGAGTGACAACAGTAAACATAGAACGAATATATTTCGCATCAACATATATATCACTTAAGGTCTGGTAACTACGTATGTTGTAAAATTTGAAATTGGCGCTGAAACGCAAACGAGAAATACAAATGAATGATTAATTTCATTATTCATTTCGGTGATAATGATGATAATGACTCGCAAACCATGTGTGCAATTTCTAGTGAAACAGGGCATCCAGAACGAACAAATGCAAGGAACCAATGAGAGAACTCGTACGGCCAGCATACACACACTCTATACTCATCATTATGAAGGGTCCAGTGTTTTCATTGTTCACTATCTCTTGTAAGGGCATTATGAGATGCCTTTAACTTCCAGGTATAGCGCGATCTCGCATAACGAACAATGAGATCACTCTAAAGAGGCATGTGCGTTCATCAATGGGGATGCCAGCATCAGTGCGAGTATCATTGTCTCCTGTTCACTCCCTTTCAGGCGCAGGCAGTAACCTATTCAACTTTTTCACGCTTTTAGACCATATAACAAGAGTATGCATACTATGAATTTATGTTAATTCTCCTATTCAAATTCGCCTATATAAGCATATCATTTTGCGAGCACATACACCAGTGTTCGGCATTTCAACTTATGCATCACTCCGTGCGGACGTTAACTGGTACCGATCAATATGGATGTCCAACGACCGGCAAGAAGACTTGGTTCCAAGACCATATCACAAGCCTTGGAAAAATTCATCGTTCCACTCATTGCCAGTATATGCAGTGTTATCAGCTTTCGTGTTCTCTGGAATACTCTCGGAAGAGACGAAACTATGGCGGAGAATCTGATAGCAGTGAAGAGGCGACAGCTGGAACTGCTATTGCGCGAACACGCCAACACGTGGATAATTTGGTCGTGTGTCACCGGCATTGAAGTGAAACGCACGCAACCAAGAAGAGAAAGACCTGTCAGCGAAAATGAAGGGAGCCAGAACGAAGCAGAGGAAAAGGCGGACGAATTCGATATCAAACCCGGCATCAGCTTCTGGATTGTGGTCGATGTGCCCAAACAGAAAATTAAACATCTGGAAAATGAATTCGCAAAAGTCATGCTGTCATCCGGATTGGATATTGAAAATTTCAAACCAATCAAGGCAAGAAACAAGGATGACATGACCGCCTATTATGCCGCAACTCTATGCCAAGCCAACAAGGATTGGAATTCTTCGTATGCGCAGAGACTTGCTCGTGATGGCACGCAAGATTATACGTCTTCCTGTATCCACGCTAGAACAGGTAATAACACCCTGAATATTTCGTCGTGATATCGCCGAACCATTTCATGCAAGTTTTCTTTCTTGATTTACCGATAATTTCTAATCCTCATGACGCGTTGTTCTTTGTTTCAGGCTTGCAAGTTCAGAACTACGGCGTGCCTACAAATCCAGAGTTCGGCGTAAACACGATAAGGATTACGATAACGCAGCACTGCAAAAACGACCTCGCCACCAAGTTCTCGACCGCACTTAACCAGATACGATACACCAATCTAGAGTATGACTTTGTCGATCTGCGTGTACGGATGGGAAGTGAAGTTTCTGCTTCCAGTAGCACCGCCAACGAGAAGCCCACCAACAAGATCTGTGCGGCTATCGATCTTGTCAAACGAGCTATGGAGAAATTAAACGCGAGGCTGCACCGCGGATACATTTACAAAAAGGTTCCGAACGGTGAGTGTACACTATTTTAAATGTCTTCAACTTTTGTGATACCGTAATGATACTCTGTTAACCACGAGAAAAGTCTTGTAAACCAGTGGCTTTTTGCATTGTTTCAGGAAAATACGCCTTCGTGAAGTCGAGCAGTGTGACGCAATTCATCCATTCCTTGTTGAGCAATTCTGCGCTTGCCAATGTGATGGCCCCCGTCATAAACCAGGTCATCAACATCATGGCTTACAAAGGCTGCACCATCGTCCGGCAAATTGCCATAAATTACGACCTTGTCGAGGTAAAGCCTTTCGGGACATGCTTCTCTTTCAAGAAAAAGTCCTTCGTTATGGATGCGATCGCTGTTGGCGACATTGGTAAGTCGTCGATTTAGCACTATTTTTCCACATGAATGTTTCTTGCTGTTAAAATACGAGATCATTGTAGCTGTAAAGCAACGAGAAGCACTTCATCACTGGCAAGCTTCCATTACCTCATAAATTCAAGGGCAGAATAACGTAAAATCGAAAACAACAGGATAGTCTAGGCTTTTCGCACTGGTATATTCTGGAAGATGGCACATAACAAACAAGTAATTCGTATCTCGTGTATTGAAGGATTTCTTTGATTAAGCTGGTCATTTCTGTATTCCAGGTAAAATAACACCTCGCACGTACGTCAGTTATACGTATCGAGCGGATGTCGTTCCACTGCCGCAGATTTTCGTACAAAGTCTAAAGAACAGCATGCCTGATGACGCTGTGCTGACATCGTTCCTCCAGAAATGGTATCAGCTGGCGTTGAAGGACCAGTTCCCGCAGAAGACAAAAAAACTCTGTTGCGTCGGTCAAGCTGACTCCGGCAAAACCAGTTGGTTTTCGCCGTTCGAAGGCATCATTTCCCAGGACAAGCTGGCGTCTGTAACCCGGGACAGCCATTTCTCCGCCAGTATGCTGACGGAGGACACCGAATGCCTGTTTGTGGACGAATGGCCGCCAGATGCTCTATCGCCTGACGATGCCAAAAGAGTCTTGCAAGGAGGGTATATGGCGATTCCCCAAAAGCACAAAGAAGCTGCCCACATAGTATATCGGTAAATGATTTCATATATATTTTTCCACAATGCATTGTGTTTGTTGTTATTGTCGAATATTTCCAAGTGCAGCATTGGTACATCATGCAAGGTGTGATTTTCATTTGTGAAATTGTTTATAGGTCTGGAATATACATTACTTGCAACGAAATTCCACCCTTCTCACCGACTGACGCACCCGCGATAAAGGCACGCCTGAAGATTTTTCATACGAGATCCTTGAAAAAGAAGAACCCGAATGCAACCGCGTGGCTAAGAAAGCACTGCATGCAGTGCTTTCATTGGGCTGCAGAGAAGTTGCAAGGCGTGCCCTTGTGGTCACACGAAGACATAGCTGCGGAGGGTGCGGAGGAGGAAGACCTCGGTGCACTGTTCAACGATTTTACGGGGAATGCTGCAGCCCAACTTATTGACCTAGAGGAAATTGCTGGATTGCAACTCTCGCAAGATTGCAGTTCTATCGTGGATAGGGCTGGACGCCAGCCTAGGGACATCGTACCTGCTGACGTCATAGAGCGAGCACTCATCCAGCACGAAGACGATAATCCGGAAGAATGGGCTAGGGAAGAAAACGAGCGGTATAAGGTAATCATCAATGTTGCTAGTTTGGTCTTCGTTGTAAACGTTGTTCATAAATAGCAGGAACCGTTGGTATTCGCAAAGAACTTTTCAGAGGCACGTCGATGTTTAGATTGTTTTCTGACACCAGATGTATTTGGCATTGGCAGGCTACACTTGCGTGAGACGATGTGCATATGGCCTGGTCTTGTCTTCTTGCTTGTAAATGATGAGTTTTATACATCTGTTCACAGGTATCGGGAGATGTGAACGCGTTCGATTATCATCTGGCGGTGTTCCTCGTCACTATGTCGACAAAACACTGGGACGACCTAAACCCGACCGAGGACGACATGCAACGCTTCGTGAGAAGACGAAACCATGGTTGGGAGAAGCCCGACTCCATGTACGACGCATGGCTTCTCATAGAGGGCACACCGAGGGAAGTGTTTGATATGGATGAGTTCAGAAAACGCTTTCCTCGCTGGGATCGTCTGATGTTGCAAAAGTTTGGCGTTGACGAAGACAACTCTGGTGGCGATGAAAACGAAACCTCTGTGTCTAATGCAAGGAAGAGAGGCCCCAGAACAATGCTGGTAAGCAGAGAGCCAAAAACGCCACGGTTATCTCTGGAGGAATCCATAAATGATGATGATGATGACGATGAAGACGAGGATGATAATGAGGTAACTTCGACGATTGCCAGGGAGATCGAACAATTGTTGCACTCAAACAAATAGCAGCTATGCAACACTATGTAGTTGTTTTGAATTTTAATGTTTATATTATTCTTCTTCCATTAAACTTTGATGTTGATGTTGATGTTGTGTAATGAAAAGCATAGCTGTCTCACTCTCTGACTTATCGTTCTGACATTTAAGAATATTTTCTCCAACTGGAATCGTGAGCAACACAGCACTGGCATGAATAAAGTTCTGTAACAGGAAGCAAAGATAAGCCACAAAATTCCACATAGTGGCTTGACTCATTGCGAGAAATTGGTTGCTAATTATTACTCAGTGTTCCAGCCCTTTACTAACGGTACAATTTGCTTGCTCATGGTTTCCGGAGGGAAACTTTTGTAAAAACAATTATGGAAATAGTAGCTACTGGTGAACCAGGAATGACATCGATTTTCAAAACATTGCAGATAGCAAAAACAATAAGGAGGCTATTACCACAGCACGGTTAATATTATCATTCCTATCAGACACCAATGTCTAATTTGTACATTTATATCCTACAGTTAACAAATTATTTTCTTCATCTCAAATTCATCAACATGTTATAAGACTCAAAAAAGAATAGTTATTTATTTGAGTTACATGCAGATACTCTCCTGCGAGTCAATACAGTTGCACGTTTCTTGAGAGAATCGGCAGTTCTTTTCTCGTGGAACTTGAACTGCGGGTCACGCAGTATACTTGCCCATTTGCCAAAGCCATATATCTTCAAAGCTTTTTTCAAGGAATAATCTTCATCTTTGTTGAAAGGAACCCTGGATGTTACGATTGGTTTGATTTTAGGTTTGCTTGCTTTTCTCACTGGAGGCTGATAAACCGGAGGCGAAACATCTTCATCTTTTTTTTCTGAATCACATGTTGAAACCAAGGGCTCAATTTCTGTTACAATTGTTTCAACACTGTTCTCTTCCTCGTCTGCACTTTTATTCGTCACACTGTCCGAAAGGTCACTCTCGCTAGAAAATACGACTTGTTTAACCATCTTCTCTACTTTCTTGTTTCTCAGTTTTTTCATGGCCAGTTTACCACTCCTAGCAACTTCACGTGAGCTTCGTTTTTGATAATAGGTTTTAGCGACCTGAGAGCTGAGCTTTTGATCCAGGCTTATCGACCTCTGTTCTTCGGTAGAAAGTACTCGCGAGCTCTCGGTTTCCACGATTTGTCGATATCTTGTAGGGTGTACATATTTACCAATAGCTTGAAAGACGAGCTCTGACATGTGATTGCCAATAGCCTTGAATTGAGTGCCACTACGTGTGACGAGAAGGTAGTCGCATTTCGGATTCAACAGCGGTCTAATGTTCACAATGTATTCGTCTAGTATTCGAGTACTCGTTTCATCGAAAATCAACGAGTCGAATGTGTATTGCTGGGCAGTCTTGAATTCGGTTTGGTCGACGAAGCCATCGCTTTCTTTCGACTTCTCGAACATACTAAGTGTCAGGTATTGGTAAGTCATCGGTCGAGATCCTTTCACTCTCGTGAAGAGATAAAGAGAAACGAATCGAGTTGCGAATGTCAATTCTGCTGCACTAACAGAGGTGACAGGGTACGACTTGCATCTTAAAAGTACATCTTTATAGCGCGGCAGATGATGTGGTACAACCTTTTCCATCTCGTCCATTGTCGCCCATTGGTTATTGGCAGCGAGAACTTCCACCGATAAATTCTTCGCCCACTCGGTAATTTTTCGTCTAGCCAACGCTCTCTTGCCTCTGTTGATGTAGACTTCGGAGATAGCCAGATTTCCAAGAACTGCATTTGACAGGCCGCAAGATTTTCTGAAGTCGATGACATCAGTAATGGCTTGTAAATATGCAAACTGTGCAGAGCTACCAAGTCCCCACTCTTTCCCTATGTGCTCGATGAAATTGCATATGAGACTGGCAGAACCAATACAATAGTCGATATGCTCTGTTGTGAGCTCTTCTTCGTCGTCCTCGCTGCAAAATTTTAAGAATTTCATCACTCGTGTTCCGTTCTGCATTGCCTGTACCTCTGACATACCCCCTCCACAAATAGCACACAGCCACTCCATGTATCTTTTTCCAATGCCATCGGTAATAGAATAATGTGGTATTTTCGATGTATCAGCACGTTTTCTCGAACTGTCTTTGAATTTATCATGTGTGGGTTGTTGTCTTATTGCTTGGTCGATCAATCTCTCGCTAGGCTTTTCATCGAAATAGTAGTACCATCTGTGCTTCTTATCGACATGCTTTCTGCATCCTCTTTTGCTAAAAAATGTTCGGTTCTCACAGTGCTTGACTGGACACACATAGGTCTTGTCTTTGGACTCTCGGAGAATCAGCACTCTTTTATGTTGTCTCGCACCTTCGATCTTCGACCAGTCCATCTTCTTTCTTCCCCTGCCCGGTGTGTTTAACAAGACGAATGCTTCGCTATTTATGTAAAACGCAGCCTTGCACGCGCACGAAAGAATGCAACATTCACATAGAACGAATAAAAACTGGGAATAGAAAAGCGCCTATCGCAGAACTCTAGGGACACAGGGCATTCAGATCACATGAATGAACGCTTTAGAACGAGGCATGCAGAATGACCAACGAGTGGAATTCTGTAGATACTGGACATTCTGCTGAACACACAATTCATTTTGCATGGTCCAATGCATTCATTGTCAAAGTGTCCGGTAACAACATCATGAGTGACCTACAGCCTTTGACATTGAAAGGACCTTACCAAATGATCTACAAGGTCACTTTGAGGACATATGAGTTCATCAATGACGATGAACAAAATTATGTTCCCTTTCCATCTAAATCAAGGGGCACACACGAATGCATGCAACCTACACATGTTTTCATGAGTTTTGAAAAAAGTATATATGAAGGAACCATATATAAGTTTTTCAATCCCTATTTTCCTATATTATCTGAACAGCAATCGACCCTCGATTCCAGTGAACAGTATAAAACGTTATGTTAATATACATAGCGTAAGGTAAACTGAGATAAAGAGTAAACAAACTAATCTCTAGGTGATGCAAATAGCGAGTTGCAATCAACAAATAATCGTTCCAAATTGAAACGAACTTGAACGATTTTGAAAGGATTTCGTAGCGATTTGAGACGATTTGTGATGCTTCGCTATGATTAAGAAGCGATCCACAACGATTGTTTTGAATTCTGAACTGATTGAAAAAAAGTAAAAGCTAAGAGACCAGTTAATAAGGGTGTGACAGCGTGAATACTTAAGTTACAGTTTTAAAAACCTAGCTCAAAGTATGACACTCGTACTTCCATGAAATGAAAATTAGGAATGAGAATCTAGTTACTACGTTCATAAGTAAAGTACAGATATTTTCAAGAGGAACCTTTAATTTGACTTTATTATCACTTATCATTAGAGAAATCATGGTTTATAGAAATAGATGGTTACGTAACCTATTGTTGTATATTTTTGTGCAAGTTTTTCAAAATTGAGAGTGGACAGTCTTTTGTTTAGCAATTGTTTCAGCCAACAAGGTCATAGTTGAGTGAATAGACCAAAACGCTTCTTTTAGTTCCCTATCCAGAAATATTCCTTATTTAGAAAATATTTTTAATATTCAGCATCATATTTATGTAGGCAATATCCACATGTAAAATTTTAACTGTAAAGAGAGAGGATAAGACATTCGTTGTGCACTTTCAAGTAGTGCTCAACATCAACTGTGGAACAAAGACATACAGCAATGGGTTTTCTAACCATCTATTTCTATAAACCATGGAGAAATTGACATAAAAACGATATCCTGTAAAATTCTTTGATCGCTGGTTCCTTTCATTCTCTATTTTTCATTTTTAAAAAGTAGGTACTAATTCCTGAGTTTACTAAAGATTCAAAAAGTATTAAAGAGTTTACAAGGTCAAACTCGGCCTAAGGCTTCTTATAGAACTTTGCTACTTAGAACCGACGTTTAATTCAAAACTTACATCATCTGTGTGAACTTCATGTAGAGTGACAATATTTGGATGACCTTGACAAAGTCGCAGTGTGCTAATTTCTCTGATGTGGTCCAACCTGCAGGAAAAAACATCGAAATGTTAAATTGTGATACATTCTTCTCTATCACAGGGTTTAGAAATAAGTATCTTTTTGACCCCCAAGAGCCTGTTATGCTAAGATTTCATCAAAGGCGAATTTTTGATTTGAGACTCCAATCAGAGGAGTTAGCTAATCATGAAGATTTGTTATTGTTATTACACAGCTTTTTCAATGATTTTTCAATGTAAAAACACTTATCTGTTAGAAAAGCCCAGAAGTAAGTTTCATTTTAATAAGATCCTGTTTAGGCTAAGTGGAAAAATCTAGGTTCTTATAATGCGGGTTTTTAATGAATTTTATAAAAACTCCTTCATCAATGGATCCAAAGCGCTGAATTTCCAATGAAATTCGCATATTTAGCTAATAATTTACCTATTCTGCAGTAACTATAAACTTTAATCGTTCTGTTCGATTCAATAAAAGATTTTATAGGCCGTCAAATCATTGGTACCAGGTTTTTACCACATGTTTTCTGAAGGAAGAACTCTAGGACTTCGTTTACTGCTATATGTAGTGATGAGATGCCCGCTAACGAGCCCTTTCAGGAAACAAGGCCTCTTGGCCTGTCGTAAGGTAGTACTTTAAACATAAACCCACTCAATGACGATGCTTAGTTTTCCAGTAATGGATGGAAACCATATCAAGGATTCAGTCATACCTGATGATTTTACAAGAATAACGACGAACAACGTACCTCTTACTAATGATCTTCACTGCGTATTCGAGTCTAGTCTTTCTATTGATGCACCGCCTGAAGCAAGAAAGCTCGTCGAAGTTACTTGAAACAGGGAAAAGTGGTTACAGACACGCAAAGAGTGCTCAAATATTACTAATACAACAAGCAAAGTAAAATCATTTAATCAAAATCCCCAATGTGTCCTCTCATTTCTCGCCATAACTGCTGTGTAGCAAGTCATACACTTGGCCATACATTCTGTGATGACAAAGATCTAGCTTGAGTTAAACTGAAAACAATTAGACATAGCTAAATCGATAAGCTTCTATGAACAGCCTTAAGCTCTTCATTCAATTAAGCTGCAGGCGTCAAATAAATTTATGCCTAACTTCGTGTGAGCTAGTTTTTAACCATTTCGATTTCCTTACGCCTAACAAAATATGATTGTACACACGTTAACCATAAAAGATTAGACCACAGAGTTAATTTCACTTCAAATCTACTAGGACATAACGTTTTGTCGAGAGATACCAGATATATTACTTTTACACGTTAATTCATAAGGCATGGTCTAACACGGGTAATTAAATTATACCAGAGCAGGCTACTGCAATTGACATATGCCACCACCGGATCTCGAACCCGGGTTTTTGCGGACACAGGCGAGCGCACTGACCACTGTCCCAAACCAGGGGAATAAGTTAGCACAGTAACCTTGGTGTGTTCGCAAATCCAGGCTTATCCACGGTGAGGCATTATTTCGTGTTTCGGACTAAATCCTTCTTCAGAGCAGTAGTAGTAGCATGTCAATTGCAGTAGCCTTCTCTGGTATAATTTAAATTTACACGTTAAGCGAACCACACAGAAACAAAACAATCAGCTTGGGGAAACACTTTATGTTAAATATCCATAAAATCTGAACTACCAATCTAATATCAAATTATTAACCTGCATATTGAAAAGCTTCCCTCGCCAAGTTGCTCATCCAAAAGAGCATATTCTCTGTGAAACGAGGAATTCTGAAAAAAATAGTTTGTTAATTCAGTTATTTTAAATGTCAGTGAAACATAATAACTACTTAAGCTTTGCATGTGACACTCATCAGAGTAGTACGTCAGAAAGAGAACTAAAATGAAAAATGACGAATGGCGAGCTGTACCCAAAGGTAGATTGAAATTGGCCAACAAGAATTGGACTAGATATAATTCTGTATCAAGTCGTTGGCAAAGATTTGATTTGTTAGTTAGTTCCAACTAAATGATTAAAAAGTATTTTTTTTAGATTTCTGCAATTAGATGAATTGTTCAATAAATGATTTTGTGAGAACTTTGTATGATGCCAAGCCCACTAGCAAGGAAATTAATATCTGAGCATAAGGTCACAGATGCAAGAAGAAATACCCCTGGAATTACCCATTACTGTGTTAACTAGATATGTGTTAACCTAATGTTTGCTTAGTTTCTTGTTAGAAATTGCTAATAATTGGGCGGGGATGGCCGAGTGGTTAGATCACTTGACCCTTGTTCAAAGGGTCCCGGGTTCGAAACCATCTTCAGACCTGTCACAAAGTGTGAGGAGGGAATTAGCCAGCTCTCTGTAATTCCAGGCAAAAAGGCAAAACGAATCACGAGGTGTGGTCACATCGAGAGGAAGGACCAGGGTCGCACTGCTCGATTAGTCAACCTATTCAGTGGGCCCTTTGTGCTTAGCACATAAACCCATACCTTGCGAAGACAGTAAGCGTATGTGCCTATCAACCTTTCAACCAATAATTGTAAATCGTAATTGCCTCATGGAGATGAATCATGCATTGTCCCATCAGTAGGGTTTACAAAATCATTTATAATTGAAATCACTGGACTGCAAAAACCAATGAAAACACGCTTTAAACTTTTTAGCTATTACGCAGAAGAGAGCTATCTCATAATTATTATGATGGCAACAAAAGTACTCACATCAAATAAAGTCGAGTAAACCAAAGAAGCATCACGTGGCCTGCCATGTATATTTTCCGGACTGAGAATTTCGTCAGCTATTGGATTTTTCCCAAATATCACAGAAGGAGCCACGAAGGAATAACCCTATGAGGAATATCGATAACCAATCAAATCATGCGATCAAAAGATTTGAACTCTGTAAAATGGGGCATTTCGAGGTCAACGAGAAGAAAACCTTGAACTACCTCTCGAGAGGAGAAACGAGCATAGGATTCATATTTGATGTTGATGAAGACGTCTATGCAGTGTCGGGGAGGGTGTGCAATACTGTGGGGGATATCATCAGTTCTTTTGGGAGATACCATCAGTACATTCAAGGCTGTTCAGTACTGTAAGGCGATACCATCAGTAATGTGGAGGGAAACCATGTAGTACTGTGGAGGATGTTCAGTACTGCTGAGGAATACCATCAGTACTGTTTGGGGATACTATCAGTACTGTCGAAGATATTCAGTACTGTGGAGTGAAACCATAAGTATTTAGTTATTACCTTTACACTACTTAATTCCCCATAGTACTGATAGGATCCCCCAAGTACTGACGGTATCCCTCAACAGTGCTGAACATCCCTCATAGAGCTTATGGTATCCCTCAACAGAAGAAATAGTATCCCCTCGCAGTACTGAGCACCCCTCCAATGTACTGATGATATCCCTTCACAGTACTGAACAGCATCCATAGTATTGCACCGACGTTGCCCAGGTTGACTGTAAAATGAACTCTTCTTACCCGGAACACTCTCTCTGTGTGATGGGGAACTGCTGCTGGTGAATCGATAGGCAGCATTTGGGTGAATTCCTCTGCGAAGTTGCTCACATCCAACTCATTGTCAATTGCTGGCTTGAACGGAGGGGGTAGTTTTCTTTTTGATAGTGCATCCCAATCTAACGACTATAATGATAAGAATGATGATAAATAATATGAGATTATCAATATATATATATGAGATAAATATATGAGATGAAATTATTTAGCTTAGACTGTCATATAATAGCTCGACCATATTAACAGATTGTGTCATCCTATACACCTTTTTATGTCCACTACAATTTTATATGCAATTATTGCAGTACTCATACAGCAGAGAAGCAGATTTTCAGTCACTTGCTATCAATGAAGATGGCTTATAGAGAATATACCCCCACCCCACTAAAATGGATGTATTAGCAAAAGGAAGTCATACCTGATTTTGTATCTATACAGAGGTAGACTTTTAGAGAGAGCCCATATCTTTTGTTACTCTAGGTTTAATGCATTCATGCGATCATCAGACAGAATAGCTGTCTGATGATCACATGAATGTGTGAAACTCAGGGTTACAACAAAGATAAATGTTCTCTCTGAAAGTCTACCTCTGTGTATTTCACTCGGCCTGTGGCATAGACACTCTATCTATCCAGAATAGAAAAGGAGAATAATCTAATTTCATATCTAATTCATCTCCAACTCTCACTGTACTTAAATTGATTCCACACATAAGATATGTATTTATTTGAGTACGACGATAAAAATGAAGTATATAAGGATAAGGAGAGGTATAGATATTGCACATAAAGTGAAACTTACATGAAAGAAGGGGTGTATTTTTATTTCATTGAAGCCCCTATCACCCCCTCCAAGCCTCCTCCTTGAATCTTTCTCAAGCAGCTTGCGTATCACGTGACGAGCAGCAGATGACAGTGACGGTGGCATTGGTGGGAGGTTGTTTACTATCCGCCTGAAACAATCAGTCGTAAGATTTGCAGCATTGAACAATACAATATGAATATTTAAAGACAATTTGACTGAATACTTTAATACTTAAAGATAATCTAAAGAAATGTGGCTACTTTCGATCCACCTTGCAATTTACAACTCGTTAGCTTCATTTTCGTTCTCTCTTTCTGAAGTACTACTCTGATGAGTGCTATGTTTCCAATTTTCCTTGTAATCCTTATATTTGCTTCGAAAGCATAATACCTTGGTCTCATGTGCAAAAACATCACTGATTATAATTTGAGTGGATAAAATTTTGGTGCATGGGCCATGGTCACCCTGCACCATTTCCATAGATAAATTTCTATATTCTAAAACAACAGAAAAATGACATAATCAAATTTCAATTAATAGGCCTATTATGCCCCTTCCCAAATGTAAGTTCTCAGATTGTTTCGAATTCATTCCTAGGTCGTTCCAGATCACCCAATAATTTTTCAGAGTCGTTTCAAAATCATTACAAATCGTTCTTTGACATATATGGGTCATCAAGCATTGTTCAAATCATTAGAAATTGTTCCTTTCTCGTTCTGGATGAACCACCATTTTTTTCAAAATTGTTCCAAAATCGTTTTTGTATCATTGTGGGTCGCCTAGCAACTTTCAGAGTTGTTCCAAAACAGTCACAAATCATTCCTATTCGCAACAACGATAGCTAATGTGTGGGCACACCTTTATCTCTCCGTTGAAGTAAGTAGTTGAATTTAACTTACTTCGAGATTTCCTGTTGACTGTTTTGCTCTCCTTCCACAGTGAATGGCGAGGCTCCAGTAAGCAACTCGTACAACAATACACCAAGACTCCACCAGTCTACAGACTACAAAAGAACAACATGGAAAGTGAGCAATATGATGCAAGGTACTGTACGAAGTGGACAGCCAACAGCTACGAGTTCCTATTCAGGTAAGATTGTTTGGCATTCAAAATATAATACTGCAACATACATCTTGATATTCGTCGGGAACATAGCCAAACATATCCTACAATTACCCTAACAACTTAAAACTCTTTCCTGTACATTGTTACTCCGGAGCAACTATCTGAAACAATGTGTTTTTTGTAATAAGTTGAGTCATAGTGCTTTATTTTGAGCTATGTTTTTTAGGGTGTGCTCCCTTCTTTTAAAGGCCCCTCTCGAATATAGGTCTCCCTGTATTATAATTTGCTCAAAAATTACCCCCTAGACGCGTCATTGTTAAGTGGCATAGTAGAAAAGCCATCAACATTAAACAAACTCCTATTCTTCTCAGCTTTGTTTTGTAAAGTTGTAAGGCAACTCACAATATACACCCTCGATATACGACTTATTTAGTATCTATTCAAAGTTTCACGCTGTAAGTGCAGCCATTTGTATTTGGAATATATTCGTCCAATCATTCATCGCAAAATCGCTTCGAGAATCATATTAATGAACCAGTCGTCGTTTAAAAACGTTTCATAATCGCTGAAAATCGTTTCATATTTGTAATCTAAGGTTAAGAATCATTAACATATCGTTGTAATTCGTCCTAAAATATCTCGTATTTCTTCAAAATGCTTTCAAAATCATTCCAAAATCGTTTATGGATCGTCAATGAAACTTTCAAAATCGACACTGAGTTGTTTCAAAGTGTTGTAGTTACGTTACCATATCATGTCCACGACTTCCTCCTCTCACAACTTCTGGTGCCATGTACTCAATAGTTCCACAAAATGAGTATGCTCGACCGTGCTGCAAGACAACAGAGAACAGTGTAAAATATCATTGCTATCTATGCTTTGGTTTGAAGCCCAAATACGCGTTTTCTTAATAAGAGCAACCTGCATAAGTGTTATTGGGTCAGATTTTTTGCTTTCTCCAAACCTAAAGATAATTCGAGTTCACCATTGCCCCTTTCTTAAAAAAGCATTATAAACACATTTTTAAGGGTCATGGGTCAAAATTAGAGGAAGGAAAATTGGTGAAAAATCGACAAAAATGAAACATCTCAAACATAAAGAAAATGGCATACTGAAATTAGAGCCTAGTGTTTTTCCATTTAGATTCCCGTTTAAGTAATTTAAGGAATAATGATGCTGCAAATTTTGATGAGCCTGATTCAGTTTGACCAGATAAACTGGAGAAATTTAGCCTATACCATGAAAATATATCATAGAGATTAAAAGTTTACAAATCATGGAGACCAAGTAATCTATCTATAAATGGCAGTGGAACCACGTATTTGGATCTGTGGGAGGCCGTGGCCAAAAGTTCTTGAGTACTGAAGGACTAAAGGAACTCTTCTCCTGACCAAGAGCTTTTTAGAAACAGAGAGTTGGGCACCATAATGAATAAGCCTGCAAACAAACCATAAATCTGCCTCCTACTAACTCCTGCTAGAAATCACAGCGAAAAATGGGAACAACACTGCAGCTGTATAAACAAGCCTAACTAGCTCTGAGCCCTATGATTAATTAAAACCCAAAACTCACCAACTTAGACTTACATTTAGTCAAACAACTAATTGTTGACAACATTCCACACACCAGCTCTCCACAATCCAAACCACCAGATTGTTTTAGACCAAATCCTGAGTGATCTGATTGACTTAATGCTGATTAATTAATCCTCCCAAAACTTGTCTCCGTGCGGTTTCAATTTTCCATTCTAGAAAAATGTGTTTATGCATTCGTCGAATAGTTTGAGTTACATTGAAATTCTGAAATTCCAAACAACATTAGAGTTATCCATTTTCGTTCCGGATATTAAGGGATCCCTTCGTGATGTAGTACAGTGAAGAAAAAGTCTGTATTGGCTTTACCAGATCTACTCATGCCAATAGAAAATAGTGACTGATATATAAAGTCAGAAAGTTTCTACAAAAAAACGAGAAAAAGCTTTCTAACTCGATTACTTCTCCAAATCTCCAGTAAATTCTGTCAACAAGGCACACTTCAATTAAGCTTTGATTTGTAACAACATCTACATAGGCCTAATAAACCATTAATTTCTTTAAAGCACGTTTCAAAGAAAAGCTACCACAACAAACGACAATGTCCTATAGCTGTCTTTTACGCATGCACAGCTAGAACAGTAAGAGTGTCGTACAAAAACCCTTCATCATACTCTCGATTTCAAGCTCAATATTCCAACCAATCTAAACAAATATGAGTATTCATGATTAAATTGATTTCCTCACCTTTTCATTCGGGGCGAACAACTTGCTGAGACCAAAATCTGTCAAGACCACGTGACCATCCGAATCCAAAAGAACATTCTCTAGCTTGATATCTCTGTATATGATTCCAAGCTATAAATATAATAATTGGCATTCAAATGCTATATAAGGCCTATTCCTTTGGGTAACTTTTTTCTCTGAAGTCTTCTGAAAACGGTTTATAGGGTATAAATGAATGGAGGTTACCAAAACAATACGCATTACAACTCTAAGAACTCTGCCACTTTTAGAAGATCCAAAAGAATAGGCCCAAAATACATACAATGCTATAATACATTGTACGAATTCTTTATCTTTGTTTCACCTAGAAGAATGTTCAATAAATGATGCTGAGCGTATATGTATTGTGAAGGAAAGAGTCAAGAGACTAAACTCTCGATCTCGACGGGCCTGTTTCGTGGTTTCCCACCTATCAGGAGAAATTTGACACAGGGGAGGAATTCCACATTTTTCAGACTAAAATTCCCGGATGAACTCTATGTGTTTGCCATAACATTACACAAGAAAGAGCCTATGATAACCCCTCCCTACAGAGTGGATCTCTGTAAGAGTTAATCAGGATTTTTCTAATGGTTCAACCAGATACTTGATTACTAATGTTTTAACATTTAGGAAAAAATGGGCCTTTCTTCTAAAACGCATGCGCAACGAAGTAAATTAAATGTGAAACTCCTCCCTTGTGAAAAATCCCATCAGCGATATTAAGTTTATGCGAAGATCATAAAAATTTATGCCCGGAAGTTTCTAAAATTACCTTGTGCAGGTGATCAAGTGCGATTGCAACTTCTGCCACGTAAAAACGCGCTTCATTTTCAGAGAAATGCTCTCTGTTATACAGATGCGTAAATAGTTCGCCTCCACTCACAAAATCTAAAATTCAAAATGAGTGTTTACAAGTAAAAGCTAATAATACCTAGCTAATCAAAACTTATTTCATAACTAAGGATAAATTGATATCGAAATAAAAGATCAGAGGAATGGTGGATGAATATATAAACAAAATGATTTAAAGCAGTTGCAAGTTTTAATACGACTACTCAAAGTCAAAAAACCACCTTGAGCTATATAAATTAATGCCTCACTGTGGATAAGCCTAGAGTTCAATGCATCTCTGGTTACTTGGCAAACTAATTGTCCTGGTTTAGGACAGTAGTGGTTAGCTTGCTCGCCCTTGTCGGCAACAACCTAGGTTCGAAACCCAGTGGTGGCATACGACAATTGCAGTTGACTACTCTGGTATAATTTCTATTTGTGGTGTAGACAGCTAGTATACAACTGCATGTTTCACGATTCAAATTTTTAAGCATTTTTTTCAAATAAGAAATAATCTAAGAAACTTATTGTTATTCACAAACAAACATGATTTCATTAGTGCAAATTCGTGTAATCAACACAATAGGACCTCATACTAGCCACTATATGTAGTGGAAACAAGACCCGGAGTTAGTTAGCCTACAACACTTAACACAAACTCACTCATTAAAAACAATAAGACCTCATACTAGCTACTATATGTAGTGGAAACAAGACCCGGAGTTAGTTAGCCTACAACACTTAACACAAACTCACTCATTAAACACAATAGGACCTCATACTAGCTACTATATGTAGTGGAAACAAGACCCGGAGTTAGTTAGCCTACAACACTTAACACAAACTCACTCATTAAAAACAATCAGACCTCGTACTAGCTACTATATGTAGCGGAAACAAAACCCGGAGTTAGTTATCCTACAACACTTAACACAAACTCACTCATTAAACACAATCAGACCACATACTAGCTACTATATGTAGTGGAAACAAGACCCTGAGTTAGTTAGCCTACAACACTTAACACAAACTCACTCATTAAGCACAATAAGACCTCATACTAGCTACTATATGTAGTGGAAACAAAACCCGGAGTTAGTTAGCCTACAACACTTAACACAAACTCACTCACTAAACACAATAAGACCTCATACTAGCTACTATATGTAGTGGAAACAAGACCCTGAGTTAGTTAGCCTACAACACTTAACACAAACTCACTCACTAAACACAATAAGACCTCATACTAGCTACTATATGTAGTGGAAACAAGACCCGGAGTTAGTTAGCCTACAACACTTAACACAAACTCACTCATTAAAAACAATAAGACCTCATACTAGCTATTATATGTAGTGGAAACAAGACCCGGAGTTAGTTAGCCTACAACACTTAACACAAACTCACTCACTAAACACAATAAGACCTCATACTAGCTACTATATGTAGTGGAAACAAGACCCGGAGTTAGTTAGCCTACAACACTTAACACAAACTCACTCATTAAGCACAATAAGACCTCATACTAGCTACTATATGTAGTGGAAACAAGACCCGGAGTTAGTTATCCTACAAGACTTAACACAAACTCACTCATTAAAACAATAAGACCTCATACTAGCTACTATATGTAGTGGAAAGAAGACCCGGAGTTAGTTATCCTACAACATTTAACACAAACTCACTCACTAAACACAATAAGACCTCATACTAGCTACTATATGTAGTGGAAACAAAACCTGGAGTTAGTTATCCTACAACACTTAACACAAACTCACTCATTAAAAACAATCAGACCTCATACTAGCTACTATATGTAGTGGAAAGAAGACCCGGAGTTAGTTATCCTACAACATTTAACACAAACTCACTCACTAAACACAATAAGACCTCATACTAGCTACTATATGTAGTGGAAACAAAACCCGGAGTTAGTTATCCTATAACACTTAACACAAACTCACTCATTAAACACAATCAGACCTCGTACTAGCTACTATATGTAGTGGAAACAAAACCCGGAGTTAGTTATCCTACAACACTTAACACAAACTCACTCATTAAAAACAATCAGACCTCATACTAGCTACTATATGTAGTGGAAACAAAACCCGGAGTTAGTTATCCTACAACACTTAACACAAACTCACTCATTAAAAACAATCAGACCTCATACTAGCTACTATATGTAGTGGAAACAAAACCCGGAGTTAGTTATCCTACAACACTTAACACAAACTCACTCATTAAAAACAATCAGACCTCATACTAGCTACTATATGTAGTGGAAACAAGACCCGGAGTTAGTTATCCTATAACACTTAACACAAACTCACTCATTAAACACAATCAGACCTCGTACTAGCTACTATATGTAGTGGAAACAAAACCCGGAGTTAGTTATCCTACAACACTTAACACAAACTCACTCATTAAAAACAATAAGACCTCATACTAGCTACTATATGTAGTGGAAACAAAACCCGGAGTTAGTTATCCTACAACACTTAACACAAACTCACTCATTAAAAACAATCAGACCTCATACTAGCTACTATATGTAGTGGAAACAAAACCCGGAGTTAGTTATCCTACAACACTTAACACAAACTCACTCATTAAAAACAATCAGACCTCATACTAGCTACTATATGTAGTGGAAACAAAACCCGGAGTTAGTTATCCTACAACACTTAACACAAACTCACTCATTAAAAACAATCAGACCTCATACTAGCTACTATATGTAGTGGAAACAAAACCCGGAGTTAGTTATCCTATAACACTTAACACAAACTCACTCATTAAACACAATCAGACCTCGTACTAGCTACTATATGTAGTGGAAACAAAACCCGGAGTTAGTTATCCTACAACACTTAACACAAACTCACTCATTAAAAACAATAAGACCTCATACTAGCTACTATATGTAGTGGAAACAAAACCCGGAGTTAGTTATCCTACAACACTTAACACAAACTCACTCATTAAAAACAATCAGACCTCATACTAGCTACTATATGTAGTGGAAACAAAACCCGGAGTTAGTTATCCTACAACACTTAACACAAACTCACTCATTAAAAACAATCAGACCTCATACTAGCTACTATATGTAGTGGAAACAAAACCCGGAGTTAGTTAGCCTACAACACTTAACACAAACTCACTCATTAAAAACAATCAGACCTCATACTAGCTACTATATGTAGTGGAAACAAGACCCGGAGTTAGTTATCCTATAACACTTAACACAAACTCACTCATTAAATACAATAAGACCTCATACTAGCTACTATATGTAGTGGAAACAAGACCCGGAGTTAGTTATCCTATAACACTTAACACAAACTCACTCATTAAATACAATAAGACCTCATACTAGCTACTATATGTAGTGGAAACAAGACCCGGAGTTAGTTATCCTATAACACTTAACACAAACTCACTCATTAAATACAATAAGACCTCATACTAGCTACTATATGTAGTGGAAACAAGACCCGGAGTTAGTTATCCTATAACACTTAACACAAACTCACTCATTAAACACAATCAGACCTCATACTAGCTACTATATGTAGTGGAAACAAGACCCGGAGTTAGTTAGCCTACAACACTTAACACAAACTCACTCATTAAAAACAATCAGACCTCATACTAGCTACTATATGTAGTGGAAACAAAACCCGGAGTTAGTTATCCTACAACACTTAACACAAACTCACTCATTAAAAACAATCAGACCTCATACTAGCTACTATATGTAGTGGAAACAAGACCCGGAGTTAGTTAGCCTACAACACTTAACACAAACTCACTCATTAAAAACAATCAGACCTCATACTAGCTACTATATGTAGTGGAAACAAAACCCGGAGTTAGTTATCCTACAACACTTAACACAAACTCACTCATTAAAAACAATCAGACCTCATACTAGCTACTATATGTAGTGGAAACAAAACCCGGAGTTAGTTATCCTACAACACTTAACACAAACTCACTCATTAAAAACAATCAGACCTCGTACTAGCTACTATATGTAGTGGAAACAAAACCCGGAGTTAGTTATCCTACAACACTTAACACAAACTCACTCATTAAAAACAATAAGACCTCATACTAGCTACTATATGTAGTGGAAACAAAACCCGGAGTTAGTTATCCTACAACACTTAACACAAACTCACTCATTAAAAACAATCAGACCTCATACTAGCTACTATATGTAGTGGAAACAAGACCCGGAGTTAGTTAGCCTACAACACTTAACACAAACTCACTCATTAAACACAATCAGACCTCGTACTAGCTACTATATGTAGTGGAAACAAAACCCGGAGTTAGTTATCCTACAACACTTAACACAAACTCACTCATTAAAAACAATCAGACCTCATACTAGCTACTATATGTAGTGGAAACAAAACCCGGAGTTAGTTATCCTACAACACTTAACACAAACTCACTCATTAAAAACAATCAGACCTCATACTAGCTACTATATGTAGTGGAAACAAAACCTGGAGTTAGTTATCCTACAACACTTAACACAAACTCACTCATTAAAAACAATCAGACCTCATACTAGCTACTATATGTAGTGGAAACAAAACCCGGAGTTAGTTATCCTACAACACTTAACACAAACTCACTCATTAAACACAATAGGACCTCATACTAGCTACTATATGTAGTGGAAACAAAACCCGGAGTTAGTTAGCCTACAACACTTAACACAAACTCACTCATTAAACACAATAAGACCTCATACTAGCTACTATATGTAGTGGAAACAAGACCCGGAGTTAGTTATCCTACAACACTTAACACAAACTCACTCATTAAAAACAATCAGACCTCATACTAGCTACTATATGTAGTGGAAACAAGACCCGGAGTTAGTTAGCCTACAACACTTAACACAAACTCACTCATTAAACACAATCAGACCTCATACTAGCTACTATATGTAGTGGAAACAAGACCCGGAGTTAGTTATCCTACAACACTTAACACAAACTCACTCATTAAAAACAATCAGACCTCATACTAGCTACTATATGTAGTGGAAACAAGACCCGGAGTTAGTTAGCCTACAACACTTAACACAAACTCACTCATTAAACACAATCAGACCTCATACTAGCTACTATATGTAGTGGAAACAAGACCCGGAGTTAGTTATCCTACAACACTTAACACAAACTCACTCATTAAAAACAATCAGACCTCATACTAGCTACTATATGTAGTGGAAACAAGACCCGGAGTTAGTTAGCCTACAACACTTAACACAAACTCACTCATTAAAAACAATCAGACCTCATACTAGCTACTATATGTAGTGGAAACAAAACCCGGAGTTAGTTATCCTACAACACTTAACACAAACTCACTCATTAAAAACAATCAGACCTCATACTAGCTACTATATGTAGTGGAAACAAGACCCGGAGTTAGTTAGCCTACAACACTTAACATAAACTCACTCATTAAACACAATCAGACCTCATACTAGCTACTATATGTAGTGGAAACAAGACCCGGAGTTAGTTAGCCTACAACACTTAACACAAACTCACTCATTAAAAACAATCAGACCTCATACTAGCTACTATATGTAGTGGAAACAAGACCTGGAGTTAGTTATCCTACAACACTTAACACAAACTCACTCATTAAACACAATCAGACCTCATACTATGTAACGCACGGATGTAACCCAAGGAATGAAGCAATCGTATGCATGTGAAATATTTATAAGTAATTAATCAGCTCTCGGCAAGAGTTATGTGAATAATTAATGAAGAAGATATGCCTAAAACAACAATCCGTAATTCTCATTCCATCAATACAGAATCGAAATAGGCAGGTGGTCGCTTTGCATAGGGTCGACTAAAAGAGTCATTCATCAATGCTTTTTATGGCAATTTCGCTAAGGGAATCAAATGAACAAATGAATACTATGAATGCTACTAGGGACATCGTCGTGATTACATTAAAGCCCTGTGAACCAGTGGCGGCGCCAGCCGCCAAGTAGTGGGGGGGACATGTGAAAGACAGGGGACCGGGGGCGGTGCCCCCTGAAAATTTTTCAGGGCCACGCCCTTTTAAAACCAGGGAAACGCCCTTTTCAACGCTGGGGAACGCCTTTTTAAATGCTGGAAACGTCCTTTCACAAAAAGCTTTATTGACATTAGGAAATTTCCTTGATCAATTGCCTGTCAAAATCAACGATCGAACGAGGCTGTCCAAATCTCAGAAGTCATGAATGTATAGAAATTGATAAGAATTTATACAAAACAATACTGGGTAGTTATTTGATGAAACGCTAGATGTTCAATATTTTATCATCAATTATATAGACACAGATATAACCTTGAACTTGATTAGTGATGTAACATCTAAAAATCGATTTGTTTGCAGAAATAACTGATTTTGGGAAATCGTTAACCGGCCGTCCCATTGCAAGGACATTGTCGATATTCAGAACGTTACATTGAAATAATCTTGCGACACAATTCACAGGACGAAAGCCTACCCCCCCCCCCATTTTCTCATCGGATTTGCATGGATCTCAGATACCATCTTTCTAAAAAAGTGGGGGGGACTAGTCCCCCCCATTCTCCCCCCTGGCGCCGCCACTGCTTTGAACACAGCTATCAACTCATATTAACACTCTGTAGTGTAAACGCTGCAAACCTCGTTTAACCTGGGTTAAGCCAAACCAACTCTGGAGGTAGGTTGAACCTAGGTTAGGGTAGTTTAAAGAAAATGTAGTGTAAACTCAAACATGGGTTGAACCCAGGTTAGTAATTTAAATACGCATTTGTACGAAATCTAGTTTGACTATAGCAAGTCAGGGAAATGCAGAGAAATCCTAAGAGTTGTTTATCGGTGCCACATAGACTAACTTGGATATATGCTAGAACTCCATTTCTGAAAAATGAGGGAGTTTCAGAGAAAACAAAATTAATTTCTAGCTTTTTCTCTTTCGTCTGCAAGATAACAAAATAAATCATCCAAGTAAGGGCTTCATTAATGCGGTTTTGAAGTTCAATCACGTGTTCCCTCCCATATTGGGTTTGGTTGTGGATGCCTGATCTGAGACCTCTTTATTTTCTCTCTAGCCTTATATTTTCCAGCAACTGCTAGATACTTGTGTCTGAAAAGTTTCATTGCAAAAAATTAAATAATTTCTTTATAGAGAGGGTCCAAAAGTAGGGTACTGATCCCGATTCCCAACACTGAATCAATCAAAAATCCCAATCCCAATGAGGAATATAGAGAAATTCCCAATACTTACGTGTTTCACAATCTCAATTACTTTTTCATTCCCAAATCCCAGTCCCAGGATGTCGAATCCAATTTTCCCAGTTATTGAAAAGGCAAATCCCAGTTCTTAACTAAACCCTTTCTGACCCTCTATCTAAGTTGATATATTTGGTGTCAATTAAAAACATTTTTAGAGTGTTTGGTACAATATACGATTCATAGTGACTTATCAAACCGGTCTCCTTTTTTTCAAGATACCTTGGGAGATACCTCCCAGAGACATAGCCATTCCCACAGCCTTGCAAGACATTATGTTGAAGGAATAGAAAATAGTTCAAAAGTCTCTGTTTCCATTCTGTTACTTGGGCAAGTTCAAGACAGTGTCACCTAACCAATCTATCATTCTCTTTCAAGCTTGGTTAAGTAAGCAAATTGCACCTCATTAAACAGTGCCCACATTTCATTTGTATATTCAGTTTCTAAATTTCTCAAATTCTGATTTTTCCACAATTAAAGTTTTTGATAAAACGTTAATGAGGTGGACGGGCATAAGTTTTTAACAATACAAGTTGATATTTCTTTAGTAATAAAATCCTTTTAATCAAAGACTCACGGTGGCTGAAATTGCAAAACCTTTGATTTCAATTTTTCTGGCAACAAATCAAATGATGGCTTAGAAATTGGTTGCATTCAAAATATTTTGCTGTAGAGAATAAAAGATACAAGGTTTCTATGAGTTGAAGTTTTGACAACTACTTTATAAAAGGTCTCCTACTACTTTAAAACACCTGAAGTAACAAACACCAGAGAAAAGTCATACCTGAAGAGGTAATGTCATGGATGAAAACTATTGCAAATTAATTTCTTAGCATTTTCATTAGACTTTGAATATCTATTAAAAAGCTGACAGAGCAATGAGAATATTAGCCGGTTGGCAGTAAATCCCTTCTTGTGGTGGCAGCTATTCTTGGATTTGAAAGCTATAGTTATGGAGATTTCTGGGGGGCTGATATTGAATAACAGATGAAAGATAAGCTCGTTTCCCATCTCAATGACAGAGTAGGGTGCTGATGTGGGGTACGGCAGTGATGAGTGGCGGTAGTGCTGAGAAGGGGTTGCTTAGAACCACCAACTTCAAATGGTCATCAGGGTATAAAAAAAGTAACGAATAACAAAACAAAACAAACCCATGACCAGGTGCAGCTTTGCTTCTGTTTGAAATGCATAGTGCAAAGTGACAATGAAGGGGCAGGTTCTTACGGCCGCCAACACACTCCTCTCTGTAATCGTATGTTCTGTTGTTTTCGCTTTTTGCACTATGGCTGCCTTTTTTAACACTTTCATCGCAAAAAGTTTTCCATTATCAGGCTCTCCTTTTTTCTTGACTAAGAATACTTTGCCATAAGCTGGAAGAAAATGGAAGTGAAAAGTTATATTCTGGTGTGTGAAAATTGAAGAAAAAGTTTTCTGACATGCAACTTTGAAGCTTTTAATCAAAAGTGCAAGTAAACTTTGATTAAGGTTGCAAGCTCTGCTATTGTATGATGGTTTCTGATTCCAAGGGTATGATCCTTTGAGTGATTCCACTAGAACTACAATGCAGTCTTTTTATAAGAAACTCTGTATTAGGAAATTTCAAGAAACTCCGTAAGGAAATCTCAAGAAACTGCTATAAGAAAATTTCAGCACTAAAGATTATTAAAGAAACTAAGAAACTTTCTGTACTGGAGAGATTTTTCAATTTCTTTGAATTAAGAAATAAAATATGTCTAATACAGAGGAAAGTTTTGAAAAGGCTTTTTCAGAGAGCTATATATGAATAATTTGAAAAGCATAATATCTGCAACCCAATAAGATTCCTAGAGGATAATCTAGTTTTTTGCAGACTACTCCTTTTATCCGTTGTACCGGCAAAATCTTTAGCCAAACCCCAAAATTCTTGCCCTTTAAGGAAGGTCATTTTACACTTGAAGGGATGATAACATTTCGCTGAAATAATGTCCCCACGCCAAGTGACTAATTGTATATCTAGTTACTGCTTACTATTTGATCTCACTTTTTCTCACCGCAATAGAGAATGGTCAACCATAACAATACAATGTCACCAACCTTAGGAAATTATCTCAGAAATAAACTTGGAAAGGTTTTAAGAATTGAATGAAAACAAAAATGTAAGTTATAGAACATTTATGAATCATAAGCTAGTCAAAACTTTGACTTATACATCAAAATTCAAAAAATAAACATTTTTTGTAGAATTGACTTAAACGATGATTTCACTTTTAGCCCTCCTCTTAATTACGCCCCCTTCAATGAGCCCCCTTCTTCCAAAGAGCAAATTTTATAAGCCTTCTTGAACCCATTCCTCAAAAAAAATTGTTGAAACTGATTACACGCCCCTCTAGCGCCAGCCATGATACCCCTTCCATTGTAATAGAAATAACTTTATGCCCTTGAAACTTGCAAACTTTATCTAATAGTTACCAATTAACAAAAAGTCTTTGTTGGTAATATTGTCTAAGATTTTTTTCCTTTTTCTGATGTTACCAAGGCTGATTTGGGACTTTCTGCCCCCCCTTTTTATTTTTCTTCCCGCACACAGTAGTGACTCATTCCTATTCCCCAAAATTTCAAACCCCCTTATCATCACAAAGTAGCAAAGCAGAATGAGTGAAACATGTTAAGTTATTCAAATCCTGAAATTCTTACTACGTTTTATTTCATTCACCAATCAACAAGATCTAAACTTTTTTTGGTGAGTTTCTCATTGTAAATTTAGACCAGTTCAATACTTAGAAAGCAAATGATATGTAAGTCTTCTAGAGAATATATGAAGTCATAGAACACTACAGAGTCAATATTATTCTCTGTGTATAATATGTAAACATTCGATTGTTTACTTAATAATTCATAGATGGTATACTTTAGACTTGGTGCATTGCATGTGGGCTAGCTAGCCCAGTTGGTGACTGAACATTTTTATTGGCCATTGGCCTAGTGAAACTTCTAAGGCTAACATGCGTCCTAGATCGAACTCAATAAATTAATAGACAAAAGACTAGGCTTACCTCCAGTACCAAGAACTTTGAGAAGCTCGAAATGTTCAATTCCTACCATCGCACCGTATCCGGCAGTTTCTAGCCCAGGGCCTAAGTGGATAAACAAACCATATGCAAACGTTAGACCGGGCAAGCAACAGCTGGCAAAATAAATAAATAGATTTGTGCTTTTGCGGGGTGGATTAGACTCGTGCGAGGAAAAGCAAAATATCCCTTCTATGCAATACTCACCGATGGCATTTGGGCTGGCCGACATTATGCAAATGTTTCGTTCTCAGCTGTTTTTTGCAAAACAAATCATGGTGGTAAAATCGAGCTGCAAGTCCTTTGCTGCTGCAAGGCGAGAGGCTCTCACCTGTGCTGCCAGGCACAATGTAGTACTTCTACCCTACCGCCTTGTGAATTTATTCCTACGCAAAACCCACGCAAAACGCACACCCAGTTTCTCCCCACAAATCACAACAAATATTTTATAAAACCTAAAATGTTCATACAGAAGTTACACTAATAGATCCATATTCTTCCTCACAACAATAGTTGTAAGACTGAGAACTTTTAGAAAGCTACGCCAGCTACGCAGAAATTCATTCCACAAATCCCAACAAATATTTGTAAAAAGCTGGATTTTCTGGTAGGCTATACTTAAGGAAGAATCTTCCTACACTTAAAGATGAATCTTCCTTACAATAACAGTTGTAAAACGAAGCATTTCTCCATTCCCAATTTTTCACATCTACCCCGCGTTTTACAATAAATAAAATTCATACAAAAATTTCACTGAAAGTTTGTCAAAAATCGTACAATTAATGGTATTTCAAATGCTCTATTTGGACAGTTTTTGGCCTGAGATTTCTTCACCAGGGAGATCTACCAATAAATTGGGAAAAATTATAGAATTTTCAGGATTTATACTGTAATTTTTCCCCACAACCTGCAAAGTACTGAGAATGCCCACTGTAGGTAGAAATCCATACGAGTGGCAGCACTACTCTAGGAATTTCTGGGATAGGATTTTCGGTTGTGTTAGGAAAATACGCAACGTGATTGGCTAATTTGATAGCATTCTATTGTTCTGCGGTTATTGGTCACCTGAAGCAAACAATACTGGGTCAAATCGAGAAAGGATGAAATTAATCTGAAAACTAGAATCCCAGACTAGAAACGGAATATGGGAACGTAGGAGCAAAAACCCTTGAGCCTAAAACATATTTTTGAGAAGGGTAAGGGAGGGGTGATTAGTTGTTGGAAAATAATCTTGAAAATAACAATCAGGTAGGCTGAAATCGAAGAGATGTTCTTATAAAAAAACGGGTACAGCTTTAGGGCCTGTCTATTTGGACGAAACCATCAAACCTTTCTGCCTCGGGCTAAGAGGTTGGATCTCTCCTTCAAATACAAACCATTGTATTTTTCATCCTCTGTTTATATGGAGGAGGGTCTCAACTAAGTTGGATGATATTTTCTCATATCAAAGCAGGAGGGTGAGATTATTAATCTTTTAAAGCTAGAAGGTGGGATTGCATTTGTAAAAGGACAATCAGGATCCCTCCACGCTACTGATGATATCCCATTAGCTATATTACTGAAAACTCTTCACATTACTGAACACCCTCTATATTACTGCAAGATATTCCTCCACGCTACTGATGATATCCCTTTACATTACTGAACACTCTTCACATTACTGAACACCCTCCATATTACTGCAAGATATTCCTCCACGCTACTGATGATATCCCTTTACATTACTGAACACTCTTCACATTACTGAACACCCTCCATATTACTGCAAGATATTCATCCACGCTACTGATGATATCCCTTTACATAACTGAACACTCTTCACATTACTGAACACCCTCCATATTACTGCAAGATATTCCTCAGCGTTACTGATGATATCCCTCTACATTACTGAACACCCTCCGTATTGCTACAAGATATTCCTCAACGTTACTGATGACATATTTCAACATTACTGAAAACCCTCCACGTTACTGAAAAATATCCCTCAAAGTTACTGAAGATATCTCTCCACATCACTGAACACAAATCACCTATGGTGATTTTTGGTAATTGTGTCTTTCTAATGCCGTATACCCTTTTCCTGTTCCTGTCATCCTACCCCAGATATAAGTGTTAAAACTTGCTTAAAATTTCAACATCTCAATTTGGAATATATTTCGCAGCTCATTAGTTTTGCTGCTGAATCCTTTAACCATGAAAATCTAGGATTGCTCGTAGCACAAACAAAGCATTAATGGTAAACGGCCAAAAGTCGATGCATTCTTTTGTCAATTTCTAAAGCACCAACAAGTTTCAATTTGCTTTGGGAATTCAAAGCACAATCAATTATCTTGAATGGAAAAAATGATAAATTTCAAATTCTTCCAAAAGTTTTTGACAGTAAACTCCGTTGCCGTCGCAAGTGGTCGTGTTTGAGCAAAGTTTTCTTGTCTTGTTCGTGTATTTCACCTTTGCTTTCGAAATCGCTTCCGTGGAAGTTGTTGAAAGGTAAGCTTTGCTTCAGGAAGCATATTTTGGAAGTTGCCTTTGCATACGAAAACTTGAGATTTGCATAAGGAAGGCGCTATACAACAAGCAGAAAAACTTGCTTAAAATAAAACTGCTTTAAAGAGTACTTAGTTTTACCACTATAAATTTTGTATCCCAGCTCACCTAAAAAGTGCTCGATACATTTGAAGTAGAGCGATACATACATAGTAAGAACACGAGTCTCGCTGATAAGACAAGCCTGTTTCGTGGTTTTGCACTCATCGGGAGATGAAATATATTCCTACTTCAATCATTTGAGTAGAAGAGAATTGAAGAAAATTTGAGAGATTGAAAAATTTATAGAGTTCGCTGTATCTCAGTCCTAAACTTTTTTTCAGCTTCTGTGAGAGTCGGACGCACATGAGGAAACCGACATGATACTCCAACTCACGTTTTTTCTTGCGGCGTTCGTCCATCTGGCCTGGAGCAGTCTGGACCCCATCGATTCGTTGAGTTACCAATTAGATCGAGCTTCCTTGGAAATCATGCAACGCTTCGATTCTGCGGAGGAGAGGAGAACTAGAATTGTCCGCAACTCCCAGCAAACTGGTGGCAGGCAAGGTAAGCAGGATTTATGGAATCAACTTTCTCAAATTTCTCTTATTTAATCGGTTGCGAGAAAGCCTTGATTCAGTTTTCGTGCCAGGAGCCCAGAGAAATATAAAGAACCAGACATGCCTATTTGATATCCGTGCTCTCTCTTTTATAAGGAATATTTCATTAGAACACGAGTGTTAGCTTTGGCCAAATTGAATGACAAGCAAAGAACAAGCCAAGAACTGACCATTTTCTATAGCTCAGTATAGAGATTTAAAGAAATAACTTGAGCTGGAAAAAAGGAGGGCCCCTTGTTAACCCAAAATCAGTGAAAAGAGCTACCCTCTTTAAATACGTGAAATGAAATGAAATGAAACGAAGGCTAAAAATAATTCCTTGATCCGAGTTGGTTTGTTTCAACTGCAGTGACATGTCCATTGAGATTTTATTCTTTTGATTTAAGCATGCTTTTCCTTTGCCAAAATTTGATGCAGGGGAGTGCTGGCCCACCGGAATACCGGGAAATCCCCCGGTGAGCCCGTAAGAACTGCTCGTTTGTGGGTCCTTTTGTCCTTGTGGTACCACCACTATTTTTGTCCCAAATATTATGTTCTCTGGCCCCTTTTTGCTCCCAGCACACCTCTCCTTTGATGCACATAATTAAACTGTTGAATACACAGAGTTTTTATTTCTTAGCTGGCTCAAGAGATTGATCACATGTTCCAAACTGAAGTGAAAACATAACACACCTGCGTGGGTACATCCACGCCCCTGTAGATGGTGGCCTTTTTTCGAGGGGGTTCTTAAGAGAAGGGGGCTTTTAAAAGTAGGGACCATGTATTTGAAACATTAAGGTTTAAGTTGCATCTCTAAACTTGACCCAATTTCCATATTGCACAACTTGTTAACAACAGCAACAATGTTCTAAAATGAATGGGAATAAGAATGTCCAACTTAAAGCAAAGGCTAGAAATAAAATGGTTACCTGATCCTGATGCCCGTGACAGGTTTCGTGGCTGTTGCAGAACTGCAGCGGCCTATTTGGCTCTTTGGCAGAAATCTGCTTGTTATGTTTTATGTGTGTAAAGCAACCTCATCTGCTCTGTGAGTGAAGATTCCTTGATAGTTAAACCGATGTAAACTAGATTGACATTTAACATCGAAAAGGCATTTACTGAATCGTAGATATTATAACTTTTTTATCTACATACTTGAAAATAAAAATCAAAAATCTTAAGTCAAATAATTTAAAATGCCAATCTAAAAGTCCAATAACTTTAAAAAGTCAATTTAGAAATAGTAAAATTCGAAATTTAGCACAAAAACGTCATGACAGTTTAAAAAATAAAACAAAAGTACTGTAAGATCTACAAGATGAAAAATATCTATGAAAAAACTAGATTAACAGTTGGATAAAAGTTTGCACTTCTGAAAATGGTTTAGGCCTAATGAGTTGACCAATGTCGTATATTGATGTCATTCAGGACTGAATGATGATAAAGGTAACTTTTCAATATCCTATTTGCTACTTTGTCGTAAAGCTAGTTTTTGGTGGTAAGTCAGACAAGCAGCGAAGAGGCCTCTAATAAGATTGGGTGTTTGATGATCCATTCTTAGACCAGTCGGATCGGACCAGTAATTGTTTCTGAGAAGGCAAGATGAAATTTAAAAAATGTTTTGCATCACAGAGAACAATGAAAATACTTTTGAATTCAGTTGCGGGTTTAGGGGGCAGGGAGAACGTAAGATTTGATCAAATCATCAGCCCTAGAGGTATTTTGCCCACAATTTTTAAAGCTGTTACCGTGTGAATTGCAATCAGCCTGAAATTTGCGGGGATTACTAAGTATTTAATTGGTGGGTAATGGATGTGCCTTCGCTTTTTGGGCTGATTTGGAGATTAATGACCCCACATATCTTGCTCTACTTTTTTGCTCCGCACGGTATATTGAGACTTACATACCTAATTTTCAGTTGTACTTCCTTTAAGGAATTCTTTGATGTATTTTATCATAACGTATTTAATTGATTTCTTTTCTATTGTAGAGCACCTTTTCAGGATTTATCACAACATATTTAATTGTCTTCTTTATTTCTTTTCTATTATAGAGCTTTAAAAATATCGATTCGGGCAACCAATTTGATTATGAATAATATCACCAGAAGCTTCATGTTAGGAAAAAGACGATGTTAATATTTTCCAATACTATATATTCGGCCGTACAAACAAACGACCATCTTCAGAGTGAAGTTAACATACAATAATACAAGTAAAAAGCTAGAAATATTAACGAAATAATAGAATGCTAGCGACGATAATTAAAAGAATGATAAATCCGAAAAAAGAACGTCAATTAAAAAGTTGTAGAGGAGTCGATTTCTCTTGGCAATTGAGCACCGGTTTTTCCTTTTTAATCGTCAAAGATTCTGCTATAGTCCGAATAAAATAACTACTTAATTTTTTGTGTTTATTTATTATTGTAAAATCTTCCATTGCTGGTGCCTTGTGACCTGTTTCCAAATGGTGCATGAAAACGTACGACTTAGAATGTCTCCCGCAATGATCTTTTATTCCTTGTGACCTGTTTCCAAATGGTGCATGAAAACGTACGACTTAGAATGTCTCCCGCAATGATCTTTTATTCGTTCTAAGAAGCGTCTTGCTGTTTCACCTATGTAGGTTGCTTCGCAGTCTTCATCTTTGCTTTTGTACTTGTAAACGATGTCGTTTTCATGTTCTTTCGCTTGTTTAGCTTTAACATTGTACGTGTTTCAATGTACCACGTTCAATGTTAAAGATAGACAAGCGAAAGAACATGAACACGACATCGTTTACAAGTACAAATACAAAGATGAAGACTGCGAAGCAACCTACATAGGTGAAACAGCAAGACGCTTCTCAGAACGAATAAAAGATCATTGCGGGAGACATTCTAAGTCGTACGTTTCAGGATTTATCACAACATATTTAATTATCTTCTTTATTTCTTTTCTATTACAGAGCTCCTTTTCAGGATTTATCACAAAATATTTAATTATATTTCTATCCTATCATAGAGCTCCTCTTCCGGAAAACCATTCCAATCCAGAAACTCCAGATGACCAATCCTACAGATATCCTACACATATCCATGAACACTGAATCAGACAAGAAAGAACATTTACTCGTCATTTCAAACAGCAACATTGCAAGCCCAGTAATTGGAAACCCATCAACCGTGGACGTTTACAGGTTTGATAACAGCACCGAGAAATTCTACCAGATCCATTACTTCAGAGAAGTTGACCCATTCGAGCTGGAATACTTCACCATCCAAAGACACGGAAAAGTGAGACATCTACTTGCAATAGCTGGAAACTCAAATGCGGTAACCCGGGGTTTGATAACAACGCGTGTTGTGATATTCGAAATCAGTCTATCCGGCGGCGTCTTCAGTTTCCCCCAATTTCAAGATTTTGCATCATTGAGCGTAGCCTCGATGAAGTCCGCCTCAAGAGACAACATCACATATCTAGTCTTCGGAATGAGGATGGATCATAGTGTCGCTTTAAGGCATTCGAATACTCCTGCCCAGGTTCTAGTGCTTCAATACAACCCGGCCATAAATGCATTCCAGTTTCATTCAACCTTACCAGCCAATATAATAAGCGATATTGAGCTATTCAACGTCGAGAAAATGCTTCTCATGACTGTAGCGTATTATAGAGACAACAAAAACAGCCTAGATTTAAACTCTCCTGTTTACAAGTTCAATGATGCAATGAAGAAATTCGAACTGTTGCAGACCATCAAAACACACGGAGCCCGGGATATTGAGAACTTTCGTATCATTGATGGAGATTATATTGTCATTGCTAACGAAGCTAGCGATATGGCGAGTCTACCGACTTACGGAGTGCCTTCCGCTGTCTATAAATTCATTGGCGGAAAATACGAGCTTGTGCAGAACATACCGACATATGGTGCTGTAAGGTGGAAAAGCACTACGATACCCAATTGTCAGAATAGTGTCTTGTTGTTCTATACTGACCGTGTTGATAACAGGGACCAGGTCGGACTTTATATGTATGCTGAAAACGTGATGAAATTTACTGAAATCCCGCTATCTTTTTATCACAGCGTCCGCAGTACGTTCAGACCACGCCCAAATACCTTAGTCCCATTTATGATAAAGGATGATTTGTTTATTGCAATCGGTGCGGCCGATACGACCGCTGGGGAGAGTGTTTATCAAATAGAATACAGCACAATTGAAAGTGGCAGTCCGTGGGAGAAATTCGCTTCTGATGTGAGAGCCATGCTGGCGGAATTAAACGAAAACCTCACTACTATAACTAAAGATGTGCTACAGCTTGAGGACTTTGTAGGAAATATCGTGTATAGAGATGAAGAACAAAACATTACAGGATTTAAAGCTTTTGCTGATCAAGCAACGATAGAGAATATGGAGGTGAATGATCTAGACGTGTCAAAGGGAAGTATTCACTTCAAAGAAAATAACACTTTCCATGATGCAGATCCTAAAAGGTTTACTAATGACAATATTTCAGATATCAAAGCGACTGCCAGAATGCAGGCTGAAGCCGTGAAACGCATCAACGAAACCATTAAAGATCTTTTCATTATCAAGAATGACAATTTGGTCACAAACTATTACAATTTCTCACACCTAAGGCTTGCATCGCTGAGAAATACTGCTGATAACTTGTTGACCTCATCTTGTGAAATCAACAATATAAACACTTGTGAACTTGTTTCAGATATCGTGTTTAAGAATTCTACCGATGTGATATCAGGTAGGAAGATATTTGGCGCGGATCAATTGCTTGAGAAGAATCTTGAGGTTAATGGGAAGATTAACACTGTGGTCCTCGAAGAAGATTTGGTATTGAAAACTGGGAACCAGATGATTAATGTTAGTAAAACATTTGAGGCTGAAACAAAGTTCATGTCAGTGAATGTATCAGGAAATGTCAATGGAATCGATGTGTCAGAAGAGGCTTTGTTGCTGGATAAAGTTGAGGCAATAAAAGGTAAGGTTTTCGAAAATGTTGTTGTATTGTGAATAATTGAAGAACATTGGTTGGTCATCCATATTCTTATTGAGGGGCTTTTCACTCTCTTTCAAATTGTACGAATGTTTCCCAGAACAAATAAATTTTTGAATATTTTCATGATTTTTATATCTTAATAATAGCCTATCGCAAAAATACGATTATAATTAAATACAGCTATTAAGAGAGTGAACAAAACAGAAACTAGTATTAGAAATACAAAACACTGAATACAGCAGTAGGCACAAATTAAAATAATGAGACTATCACAGCTACTTTGGTCGTTTTGATGAAATTTGGAATTAAAAATCAGAGCTGTTTATTGTTGGTTTGCATTGAAGATGAAAACAGATTTCCAGAGATTTTCAAGGGTTTTTCATTTAAGTAATTGGATTTTTTACGAAAGTGTACGAGATTTTCAGCAGTGATTTACCCCTGGATATCTATGAAAGTCCAAATGACTTGACTGACTCTTGTCATTTATTGCCTGAAATTGATCTTTCGTCGCAGGTTACAAAACGTTTGAAGAATCCGTCGAGGCATCTGGGATTAATATAAAAGGATTAATCGATGGTGTGAATGTGGAAAGTTTGAAAAACAACACGATGTTGCTGAATACAGAACAAAATGTTACTGGGAGAAAAGAATTCACAAACAACACAGGTATGTCCAGCTTGGGAAACATTTCTGTATCAGGCCTCACTAATGGAATTGACATTGATGAATTTGCAAGAAAAGTGGTGAGGATAGACGGTGACGTCATTGAACTGACTGGCAACAAAATATTCGAAGATCGTGTTACCGTTGAAGGTAATATCAGTGTTTGGGGAAAGGTGAATGGAATGGTATTCCCAGATGTAGTATTGCTTGTTAGTAAGAAGCAGAATATCACAGGAGTCAAAGAGTTTCTATCAAGTGTTGCTGTTAAAGACGATGTCACTGTGCAGGGATTGATCGATGGGGTTAACGTCTCTGATTTGGTAACATTGGATGGCGATGACTTCATAAGTGGAAGGAAAATATTTTATGAAGAGGTGAAGATAACTGAGAACGTAAATATTGCAACTTCGAGGAAAGTCAATAAGGTAGATGTTTCAGAACTGGGAAGAAATGTTTTCAAAATAAACGGAAAGCAGAACATTTCAGGGTTTACTGCATTTCAGAATGTTGTCAGTGAAAATGATTTAGAGATAAGTGGAATGATTGACGATGTGAATTTGAGATTTTATGAAGATTTGTTTCGCAATGCTGTACTGCTGGAAGGTGATCAGATGATCGATGGGAACAAATCATTTAAAGATATTCACGTGACCGGCAATGCCACCATTGAAGGACGTGTGAACGGTTTTAAGATCCCACAGTCGTTTTTAGACAGATTCTCTAGCCAGATTTTTACTAAGAAGTTTAATTTCACAAATGTATTACTGCAGAGTGGGGCTGATATCAACGGAACTCTAGACGGTGTCGATTTATCGAGGCTTCGAAAGGAACTCGTTACCATTGACGGAGAGCAGAGCATCAGCGGCAAAAAAGTCTTAAACTCGGATCTCACTGTCGACGGTGACGTCACTGCATGCTGTGCCATCAATAACGTGTCTCTATCCAGTCTTATGACTAAGAAAACGGAGCAAGTAGTTACAGCTAAGAAGCATTTCGACAAGGTTATTGTCAAAAATGTTGTTTATGTCATTGGAAATAACGTAACGGTTGAAAGAACAGTTAACGGCGTGGATTTATCGAATATTTCTAAAAAAGTTCACTTTATGAATGAGAATATACATGTAAACAATGCAATTCACTTCGAGAACGTCACAGCTGCAGGGCTATTATCCGGAACGGTGAATCACGTAGATATAAGGCAACTGGCTAATGATGCCGTCCTATTGAACTCGGATCAGGTTATTACCTCGAACAAGACCTTTGCAGATATGAAGATGAAGGGTAACCTGAAGACTAATTCCACCATTGATGGTTATGACGTATCACATCTGAAGCATGAGGTTGTGATGGTCGATTATAACGGAGATGTACATGGCAAGAAAGTGTTTAAGAAAATCGAAGCTATGGCTGACTTGAAGATAGATGGTCTTATTCAGAATATCAATTTATCGAAACTGGTAGAAGAAGTGGTGTTAAGAACTGGTGACTATAACATATCCGGATTGAAGTATGTCAAGGGTAAATTAGTCATAGATGAAAACACTAACAGCAAGTCTGTGAATGGACTGGATGTGTCACGTGACGTTGTTCTGAAATCACTGCCTCAAAACATAACTGGTACGAAAACTTTTACTGAGAATATGCGAGTGAGAGGAGATATTGTAATAGGTGGAAATGTTAACGGTGTTGATGTATCTGACCTTGATAGAGCCGCTGTGAAGAAGAACATCCCACAAGTAATCAAGGGAAAGAAGATCTTGCGTAAAACGTTGTATTCAAAAGGCAACGTGAGCTTATCGGGAACGGTGGATGGTGTTGATTTATCGGAATTGCGTCGGAGTGTGATCAACATTGATCAGTAAGTGTCGCTAAAACTTTGCTTTCTTTCATCAACATGTTTTTCACTTTAAATCAAGGACAAGCGTGTTCCACTACTAGGCTTTATTACCATATTTTATCGAAAACTGATCCAAATATTCGTACTGTTTCCTGAAATGTTGTATTTTTCGAATTTAAGAGGAGTTGCCATCATTTGTAATGTAATCCAAACATTTATTTTTCAAGCCCCTTTTATGATGATTTTTTGCTTTATATTTATTTACAGGGATCAAGAATTTGCAGGTGACATGAAAATAGACGAGATTACGAGATTTGAAGGAAACATCAACACCAACGGAACCGTCAATGGTTATAATTTGACAGACATCTTCGACGATGCAGTGACGATAAACGGCACGCAAGTGATAACTGCAGCAAAGATCTTCAAAGCAAACTTGGCAGTAAAAGGCGAGCTGAACATCAATCATAATGATACATGGATTCACGGGCTTATCAATGGTGTAAACATCACGCAACTTGCTGCAGATGTAGTCGATTGTTGCACCAACCAGACGATTGGAGGATACAAAACCTTCAGCAGGAAGGTCACGTTTGAGAATATCGAAGTTGGTGGTATCAATGGTCACTTGGTTTCTGATTACGTGACGAATTTTGGGAATCAATCAATTTATGGTGAGTACTACTGAAATATACCGTGTGACCCACGAAAATCTTAAGTTTCAGGATGAAAATCAAGTCAGTTGAAACCTGTGTGTAAGAACGTCAATTTTTCCACTTAGCCTAACCAGCATCTATTGAAATGGAGCTTACTCCTAGGATTTTATAAAAGATTAGTCTTCTTGTATTGAAAAATTATTGAAAAAGCTGTTTGATAACCTTCACAAATCCTAATGATTAACTAACTCCTCTGATTGGAGCCTTAAATCAAAAATTTGCCCGAGTGATGAAATCTTAGCTTAACAGGTTTATAAGACCTAGTTTCTTATACAAAGGTTCTTAATTTATTTTATGTGTTTTCTTTTTTCGTTTCGGATATTTGAAGTCGTAATTGATGAATCTAATCATTTATCCGAGATTTGTTTATTTTTCTTAGAATTGGTTTGCACACTCTGAACGTCTGAAACTCTTGGCAGGTGTAAACTAGGCCTAAAAATTTCTGCAAAAATCAGAAGTTGAAATTGTGCAAGTTTTCAATGCGAGACTTAGGGTTAAGTTTAAGCTGGTCACAATAGGTTGTGATTTTCAACAACTAGAGAAATGCTAGATTGGTAATGCATGATGATGATTAGTTATCATGACAGAAAAATGCAAGTCTGGCATCATACAATGCCAAGTATCCCCTCAGGTTACAAGATTGAAGGTTGTCTGATTAACGCTCCATTGCTTTTGATACGTGATGACATGATATTGCCAGAAATGTGCAGAAACATTCTAGAACCCAACTTGAAAGGCTGACAACTTTCTATTTTTCCAACAGGTTTAAAAACGTTCAAAAAGTCAATAAACGCAATTTGCGATATTTCTGTCAAGGGGCTGGTGGATGGCGAGAACCTAAACGCTTTAGGTGACGACACAATACTGCTAAAATCAAACCTCACACAATTTGTCGTTGGAAAGAAAACCTTCAAAGATGGATTATTGCTACAAGCAAACATGTCACTTTCAGGAACTTTAGACGGTATATCGATGAACAAGGATGGAATAATAACATTGCATACAGACCAGATCGTATACGGGAATGCCACATTCGGAGACAACGTAGTGGCTAAGAGCGACATTGAGTTGGTCGGACTGCTGTCCGGATTCAATATCTCGGACATGTACCGGAACCGGATAACGTTGAACACGCCACAGAACATAACCGGAATTATGGTAGTGGCATCTGATGCGGTTCTAGTAGGCGATTGTTTTGTCAACGGTACGGTGAATGGCGAAGACCTTGGCGATTGGACGTATACGATACGAAGTGTTTTGTTTGATGCGTGGACATACGGTATACACGTGCATATCATGTCCAGAGAAACGTGTGCAGCCTTGCATTATGTCAATGCTCATACCTTGAAATGTAAGTATCAGTATCGTTGTATATTTTAAGGACGATTCATAGAGCATGAAGTTTAACTGAACAAGATATCATTATCGATTAAATATTTTAGAAACTTAGGTAAATTTGCTCTCCTATCAGCCTTTTCCATTAATGTGTTCTTCCAAACTGGGTTACAACAGTTTTTATACGCTTCTATAATTTTTCAAACCTGGGGACTTACCCACCGAAGTTGAGCGTGCTGGTAACTGTCGTAAATCAGGAATTAAGTAACTGAGTAGCTCCTAGGTTTATCAAGCTTCCGGTCTATCAAAGTTTAGGTATGATAAGTGTTTCGGATTTAATCCTTTTTGTATATAATTGACCATATACCTTATGAATCTATGCTTTTGATCCACTCAGGGCTGTCCAGGGAGCAATTTTAGGCTATCGTAGCCCTAGAATACGCATTAAATCACCACGACAGATTTCCTTTAAAATCAGTAGCCACTAGTTATATGAATCTCAAGGCCTCTCCACAGTAGAGGCATTGATTATTGTTTTGGATAACCTTCTTCACAGTTCAGAGCCATGTATTGTCATTGACCATACCTTATGTCTTTTCCATGTTGTGTTACTATCTTTTCAGCTTCACCACTACGCTTGGATTACTTCAACGACTACCAAAGCTTCCAGTATGGCATCAACAGCATCGAGCCTTTCCAGATCAGGAACGAGAGCTACATTGCGATCACCTCCATCAAATCTCCCGTATCAGGATGCACGCCCTGCATTATCATGAAGCACTCCAATACCTTGGGTAAATTCATCGTGCATCAGTACCTTGCCACGTCTGGGGGCTCAAAGTTCAGGGCATTCTCAGCTGGAGATGATACTTATCTTTTCTTGGGTAACAAAGAAGATGGATGCCTGCGTGCAGGTTCGTACAAATGTCGATTCTTTTCTTTCCTGCTGACTCTTGTGCGAGTTATCAATAGATATGGAACATAGATAAGAAATCGACTTGAATCTAGAATTCCAAATATGGGCCTACTTGCGAGATTTGGTTTTCAAGAATTGAGAGCTTCCACGGTATGAATAATTGCAAAATTTACATTGGGAAGCAGACGATATTTATGTCTACGAAATATCTCTCTCATTACAAAACTGAAAAATATCTTGGCAAAAAAGCAAAAATAGAGCAAATTTACTTGCCAGGAAGCTAAATATCTTTAGGTCTAGATCAAAACCATTTTTTTCCGGAATCAAAACAATTTTGCTTGGCAAACAAACGAGTTTAATGCTGAAAGGTGATAAGACTGAAAAAAAAAACGTCTGTTGCGCGAATGCGCATATGTTAGGCAAATTATGTCTCGCTGTTTTACCAGGCCTTGAATAAGAATAAACAAATTTCTGCTTGCCATTCTACAGGCTACAGTATTCTTTACAAATGGAATCAATCCACCAGAAAGTTCCACGAGATCCAGAACATCCCAACCAACGTAGTTACAGACGCCTACACTCTTCCCTACTCCAACCAAACCGTTCTCCTCGCAATCGCAAATGCCGACAAAAAGACGTACAACTCCAGTTTGTCTATGTGGAAAATCAGTGCCAACGAATCAAAGGTCTGCCTCATACAAAACATCTCGACCTCAATGCCTCATTCAGTGGTCATGTTTGGAATTGAGAGCCAGTATTACATGGCAATCGCAATGTCGTTTAATACCACGCTATTGAGCACGAAGGCATCGTCGACGATATACCGGCTGAACCAGACCAGCTTGCGGTGGGATTTGGTGCAGAAAATACCAACGGCTGATGCGTCTGATTTCGCGCACTTCAACGACGACAGGCACCACTTTCTTGCCGTTTCAAACAAAGGAAGTAGAAACCAACAGACGACCATTCATCAAGTCCTGGGAGTAGAAGTTTATCAATTCCTGCCAGCCCAAGGATTATTCGTTCTTGTTTACTCGATTCCACTGCCCTATTCAATCGGCCTGCAGCCCTTTACCTTCCAGAGATCCCTGTATTTGTCAGTTGCAATCAAGAACAAGGGCATCAATGTGTATATGTTCAAGCCCCACTTCGGCTACCAGCTGCTGCAGTTCATACCTCAGCCGGGTATTACCTACCACGAGGTATTTTCTATCGGTAATGACTTCTATATGGCTGTCGAGAGTGAAAGAGCTGCGAATACCAAAGCGAGTGCCATTGAACTGTCTCCCAGAATACTGAAGGCTCAGTTTTCAGGTCAGTTCGGTTTATTCTTTCTGAAACATTCAGCCCCTCCCCTGGTTATTTTTTCTAAGAAAGCACCTCTGCCCTTAAACATCTCTTGATAAATTTCGTTGTCTTTCATAATTTGCAGAGGATCTTCCAGAATTGATTGAACTAGGTGAAAAATTTCAGGAATTCAATGTATATTCAAATCTATTGAATTGATAAGCTGAGTGGCTTCAGCGGATGGCTATGTTCAGCCGAAGTTAAGTTTACTTGTGTGATGAACATCTGGATGCAGGACCTTTGAGGTGTTCACTAAACAACTCACTCCATCATCCTTCAAAGGGGACGTTAGACTAGGATCCCGTGCTCCTGCTGGAAATAAGGTATCTTGCCTTACGCAGGATAACACTAAAAACGAGTCGTTTTCTACTGGACGACTTTGTCATAGTGTGACCAGAAGCTCTATCAGAGACGATCATCAAGATGCTCCGAAAGCTATCCGGTATAGTGTGAGCGGGGCCTTGATATGATGGGGTTTGAAATTCTCATTTGAATATTTATCTTGTTTCAGGGATCATAGCTTCAGAATATGAAGGATGTTTTTGAAGTGAAAAGACCAACTCCGACTATCGAGATGACGTGTTTTTCAAGATAGAAGGAAACAGCTATATCATTCAAGACCACGATTATAGGCAAGTCTTTTTTAAATCTATATTTTGCTGAATCTCACAATATATCTATTTTATACGGTAGAAATGAAGGCAAAACACAACTATAGCCTGCGTTATCTTCAAAGTGTGACTGAAGATAATGTAAAGTAACTTTACTGTTAGCATTAACACTCAAAAGACAACGCAGATGAAAGAGGCCTAAGTGTGTCCACTTATGTAGTATTTTGCCTACGTTTCTACTTCATCAAATGCTATAAATTCTACCAAATATTTAATAAATTTATCAGATATGATTTAATACCACCGTATGCACTAGAGATAGGTAGGCACGTTTGGTAAGCCACTGTCGATCGAATTTAAACTGAACACTAAAAATAGGTTTTATTGATGCAAAATAGACCAACTAATGCCAAATTCGTGACAACAGCCTGTTCTATCCGTGTATTAACTATATTTTCGAGCTTTCTTCCACTATTAGCAGCCACATATTTCTCCCTTATTGGATCTGAAACTTGTGTCGGACCATTCAACTGTGGCCAGCTCCTACCACAAAGCATGAACTAACCATCATGGATTTATTTTCGACTAATTTTGAGGGAGTTATTTCTGGTGCAGCCTAAAATTGCCCCAGAAGGAAATATTTTCCACTAATAGCAAAATTGGTATATCTGGAAGGAAGTTTATGATAAACCTTTTTCCTAAAATTATCGTTGCAGAAATTTTCCAAAATTATCCATACCAACATTGATCTATTTATCATCGATATGGACTATTTTAACTGTATTCAAGGCAATACTATACTCGCAGTGGCTTATCAAACATTTCTATCTTTTTCTGGGGTAAACATTATTTATATAGAATTTAATGAATTTATTTATATACACAGAAGCGAAATTAGTGACTAAATTTTGAAATAACATTATTTAGCATTTTATAAGAGTATTTATTATGGAGTATATATATTGCTACAGCTTAACACATTCAGATAGTTTTTAAGTAAAAATGAATTTTCACGTTCACACATATTTATTTATTTCAATGACTTTCTTCTTTGGTCTTTTAACTTGAAATATAACTAAGAATAAAGGTTTTCATTATGATCAAATTTCGTTTCAAAAGATAGGCAAATCGACACGAAAACGCCAAAATCGAAGTCACCCAAATGGCTTAGTTTTAGCAAAATGTAATTCTATACTTAGAGAATCCCACTTGAAAAAGTAAGAAATCAAAAGCTGTGTAAATAGCCCAATTTTGACAGGAAGGTAAAACTTAACTGTGGCATATTAACGCAAAGAAACCAGAATGGGAAGGTCTTTTTAATGGGCTAATTCTGGCTAAAGGTGATGCTATTAGTTTTGTTATGAAAGTCCCAAATTACCTCTGACAAAAGCATAATGGCTATGCCATAGTATTTGTTCAAATCTACCAAAATCGAATGGTGCCAATTTATATTCAGGGCCAGTCGGAATACCATATTCGAATGGATTTTCACCAGAAAACCCTAAAATCACCATTACTAAACCGTTACGAAACAATAAAATCGCAAAAAACCGCTCAAAATCTATCGAAATGGATAAGCCTGATGGTTTTTGGTCAAAATGGCTCTAATTAAATGGATTCAAAAAGGCTTTTAATCCATCAGGCCTCTTCAGGGAGCAATAATAGGCTATAATAGTCTAGGAAAACGCATAAAATCGAGAAAAATGTTTCCTTCAAAAAAAGCAAAAAATTGGAAAAAAGCCTGATTGTTAGCTCATGGTTTTTTTGTCTAAATTGGCCGAAAGTAAATGGCTCCAAATAGGCCTTTAATCCACTCGGGCCTTTTCAGGAAGCAATATTAGGCTATAATAGCCTAGGAAAACGCATGAAATTGCAAAAACATTTTCTTCAAAAGCAGCCAAACATTTGACAAAAGCCTGATGGTTTCTGGCCCATGGTTTTCGGTCAAAATTTGCCGAAAGTAAATGGCTGCAAATAGGCCTTTAATCCACTCGGGCCTTTTCAGGAAGCAATATTAGGCTATAATAGCCTAGGAAAACCCATAAAATTGCAAAAACATTTTCTTCAAAATCAGCCAAACATTTGACAAAAGCCTGATGGTTTCTGGCCCATGGTTTTCGGTCAAAATTTGCCGAAAGTAAATGGCTGCAAATAGGCCTTTAATCCACTCGGGCCTTTTCAGGAAGCAATATTAGGCTATGATAGCCTAGGAAAACGCACGAAATTGTAAAAACATTTTCTTCAAAATCAGCCAAACATTTGACAAAAGCCTGATGGTTTCTGGCCCATGGTTTTCGGTCAAAATTTGCCGAAAGTAAATGGCTGCAAATAGGCCTTTAATCCACTCGGGCCTTTTCAGGAAGCAATATTAGGCTATAATAGCCTAGGAAAACGCATGAAATTGCAAAAACATTTTCTTCAAAATCAGCCAAACATTTGACAAAAGCCTGATGGTTTCTGGCCCATGGTTTTCGGTCAAAATTTGCCGAAAGTAAATGGCTGCAAATAGGCTTTTAATCCACTAAGGCCTGTTCAGGGAGTAATATTAGGCTATAATAGCCTAGGAAAACGCATGAAATTGCAAAAATATTTTTTTCTAAATCAGCCAAAAATTGGAAAAAGCCTGACAGTTGTCCATGGTTTTTGGTCAAAATTGTCCGAAAGTAGATAGTTCCAAATAGGCTTTTTATCTACTCGGGGCTGTTCAGGGAATAATATTAAGCTAGAATAGCCCAGGAAAACACATAAAATCGCAAAAACATTTTTTTCTAAATCAGCCAAAAATTGGAAAAAGCCTGACAGTTGTCCATGGTTTTTGGTCAAAATTGTCCGAAAGTAGATAGTTCCAAATAGGCTTTTTATCTACTCGGGGCTGTTCAGGGAATAATATTAAGCTAGAATAGCCCAGGAAAACACATAAAATCGCAAAAACATTTTCTTCAAAATCAGCCAAAAATTTGAAAAAAGCCTGATAGCTAGCCCATGGTTTTTGGTCAAAATTTGCCAAACATAAATAGTTCCAAATTGGCTTTTAATCCACTCAGGCCTTTTCGGAAGCAATATTAGGCTATAATAGCCTAGGAAAACACATAGAATCGCAAAAACATTTTTTTCTAAATGAGCCGAAAATTGGAAAAAGCCTGATGGTTAGTCCATGGTTTTTGGTCAAAATTGGCCGAAAGTAGATAGTTCCAAATAGGATTTTTATCTACTCGGGGCTGTTCAGGGAGTAATATTAGGCTAGAATAGCTTAGGAAAATTATTCCAATATCATAGTAAGTGAGTATGCTCATCTTTTTTTAATAAGCTGTTTAAAAGAGACCGTGGGGTGAATAAAATTTTCCTTCAAAATCAGCAAAAATTGGAAAAAAGCCTGATGGTTAGCCCATGGTTTATGGTCAAAATTGGTCTAAAATAAATGATTCCAAATAAACTATTGATCCACTCAAGATTGTTTATGGAGCAATATTAGGCTGTGATAGCCTTACAAAACACATAAAATCCCCAAATAAGATTCCTCCAAAATCAGCAAAAAATTGGAAAAAGCCTGATGGTTAGTCCATGGTTTATGGTCAAAATTGGTCCAAAACAAATGATTCCAAATAAACTATTGATCCACTCAGGATTGTTTATGGAGCAATATTAGGCTGTGATAGCCTTAGAAAACACACAAAATCCCCAAAAAAGATTCCTTCAAAGTCAGCAAAAAGTTGGAAAAAAGCCTGATGGTTAGTCCATGGTTTAAGATCAAAATTGGTCTGAAATAAATGATTCCAAATAAACTATTGATCCACTCAGGATTGTTTATGGAGCAATATTAGGCTATGTTAGGCTTAGAAAACACATAAAATCCCCAAAAAAGATTTCTTCAAAGTCAGCGAAAAATTGGAAAAAAGCCAGATGGTTAGTCCATGGTTTATGGTCAAAATTGGTCCAAAATAAATCATTCCAAATAAACTATTGATCCACTCAGGATTGTTTATGGAGCAATATTAGGCTATGTTAGCCTTAGAAAACACATAAAATCCCCAAAAAAGATTCCTTCAAAGTCAGCAAAATATTGGAAAAAAGCCTGATGGTTAGTCCATGGTTTATGGTCAAAATTGGTCTGAAATAAATGATTCCAAATAAACTATTGATCCACTCAGGATTGTTTATGGAGGAATATTAGGCTATGATAGCCTTAGAAAACACATAAAATCCCCAAAAAAGATTACTTCAAAGTCAGCAAGAAATTGGAAAAAAGCCTGATGGTTAGTCCATAATTTATGGTCAAAATTGGTCCAAAATAAATGATTCCAAATAAACTATTGATCCACTCAGGATTGGTTATGGAGCAATATTAGGCTATGTTAGCCTTAGAAAACACATAAAATCCCCAAAAAAGATTCCTTCAAAGTCAGCAAAAAATTGGAAAAAAGCCTGATGGTTAGTCCATGGTTTATGGTCAAAATTGGTCTGAAATAAATGATTCCGAATAAACTATTGATCCACTCAGGATTGTTTATGGAGCAATATTAGGCTATGATAGCCTTAGAAAACACATAAAATCCCCAAAAAACATTCCTTCAAAGTCAGCAAAAAATTGGAAAAAAGCCTAATGGTTAGTCAATGGTTTATGGTCAAAATTGGTCCAAAATAAATGATTCCAAATAAACTATTGATCCACTCAGGATTGTTTATGGAGCAATATTAGGCTATGATAGCCTTAGAAAACACATAAAATCACTAAAGAAATTTTCCTTCAAAATCAGCAAAAATTGGAAAAAAGCCTGATGGTTAGTCCATGGTTAATGTTCAAAATTGGTCTAAAATAAATGATTCCAAATAAACTATTGATCCACTCAGGATTGTTTATGGAGCAATATTAGGCTATGATAGCTTTAGAAAACACATAAAATCCCCAAAAAAGATTCCTTCAAAGTCAGCGAAAATTTGAAAAAAAGCCTGATGGTTAGTCCATGGTTTATGGTCAAAATTGGTCTGAAATAAATGATTCCAAATAACTATTGATCCACTCAGGATTGTTTATGGAGCAATATTAGGCTATGATAGCCTTACAAAACACATAAAATCACTAAAGAAATTTTCCTTCAAAATCAGCAAAAATTGGAAAAAAGCCTGATGGTTAGTCCATGGTTTATGTTCAAAATTGGTCTGAAATAAATGATTCCAAATAAACTATTGATCCACTCAGGATTGTTTATGGAGCAATATTAGGCTATGATAGCTTTAGAAAACACATAAAATCCCCAAAAAAGATTCCTTCAAAGTCAGCGAAAATTTGGAAAAAAGCCTGATGGTTAGTCCATGGTTTATGGTCAAAATTGGTCTGAAATAAATGATTCCAAATAACTATTGATCCACTCAGGATTGTTTTTGGAGCAATATTAGGCTATGATAGCCTTACAAAACACATAAAATCCCCAAAAAAGATTCCTTCAAAGTCAGCAAAAAATTGGAAAAAAGCCTGATGGTTAGTCCATGGTTTATGGTCAAAATTGGTCTGAAAGAAATGATTCCAAATAACTATTGATCCACTCAGGATTGTTTATGGAGCAATATTAGGCTATGTTAGCCTTAGAAAACACATAAAATCCCAAAAAAAAATTTCTTCAAAGTCAGCAAGAAATTGGAAAAAAGCCTGATGGTTAGTCCATGGTTTATGGTCGAAATTGGTCCAAAATAAATCATTCCAAATAAACTATTGATCCACTCAGGATTATTCATGGAGCAATATTAGGCTATGATAGCCTTAGAAAACACACAAAATCCCCAAAAAAGATCCCTTCAAAGTCACAAAAAAATTGGAAAAAGCCTGATGGTTAGTCCATGGTTTATGGTCAAAATTGGTCCAAAATAAATGATTCCAAATAAACTATTGATCCACTCAGGATTGATTATGGAGCAATATTAGGCTATGATAGCCTTAGAAAACACATAAAATCACTAGAGAAATTTTCCTTCAAAATCAGCAAAAATTGGAAAAAAGCCTGATGGTTAGTCCATGGTTTATGTTCAAAATTGGTCTGAAATAAATGATTCCAAATAAACTATTGATCCACTCAGGATTATTCATGGAGCAATATTAGGCTATGATAGCCTTAGAAAACACATAAAATCACTAAAGAAATTTTCCTTCAAAATCAGCAAAAATTGGAAAAAAGCCTGATGGTTAGTCCATGGTTTATGGTCAAAATTGGTCCAAAATAAATGATTCCAAATAAACTATTGATCCACTCAGGATTGTTTATGGAGCAATATTAGGCTATGATAGCCTTAGAAAACACATAAAATCACTAGAGAAATTTTCCTTCAAAATCAGCAAAAATTGGAAAAAAGCCTGATGGTTAGTCCATGGTTTATGTTCAAAATTGGTCTGAAATAAATGATTCCAAATAAACTATTGATCCACTCAGGATTGTTTATGGAGCAATATTAGGCTATGATAGCTTTAGAAAACACATAAAATCCCCAAAAAAGATTCCTTCAAAGTCAGCGAAAATTTGGAAAAAAGCCTGATGGTTAGTCCATGGTTTATGGTCGAAATTGGTCCAAAATAAATCATTCCAAATAAACTATTGATCCACTCAGGATTATTCATGGAGCAATATTAGGCTATGTTAGCCTTAGAAAACACACAAAATCCCCAAAAAAGATCCCTTCAAAATCACAAAAAAATTGGAAAAAGCCTGATGGTTAGTCCATGGTTTATGGTCAAAATTGGTCCAAAATAAATGATTCCAAATAAACTATTGATCCACTCAGGATTGTTTATGGAGCAATATTAGGCTATGATAGCCTTAGAAAACACATAAAATCACTAAAGAAATTTTCCTTCAAAATCAGCAAAAATTGGAAAAAAGCCTGATGGTTAGTCCATGGTTTATGTTCAAAATTGGTCTGAAATAAATGATTCCAAATAAACTATTGATCCACTCAGGATTGTTTATGGAGCAATATTAGGCTATGATAGCTTTAGAAAACACATAAAATCCCCAAAAAAGATTCCTTCAAAGTCAGCGAAAATTTGGAAAAAAGCCTGATGGTAAGTCCATGGTTTATGGTCATAATTGGTCTGAAATAAATGATTCCAAATAACTATTGATCCACTCAGGATTGTTTAAGGAGCAATATTAGGCTATGATAGCCTTAGAAAACACATAAAATCCCCAAAAAAGATTCCTTCAAAGTCAGCAAAAAATTGGAAAAAAGCCTGATGGTTAGTCCATGGTTTATGGTCAAAATTGGTCCAAAAGAAATGATTCCAAATAACTATTGATCCACTCAGGATTGTTTATGGAGCAATATTAGGCTATGTTAGCCTTAGAAAACACATAAAATCCCAAAAAAAGATTCCTTCAAAGTCAGCAAGAAATTGGAAAAAAGCCTGATAGTTAGTCCATGGTTTATGGTCAAAATTGGTCTAAAATAAATGATTCCAAATAAACTATTGATCCACTCAGGATTGTTCATGGAGCAATATTAGGCTATGTTAGCCTTAGAACACACACAATATCCCCAAAAAAGATCCCTTCAAAATCACAAAAAAATTGGAAAAAAGCCTGATGGTTAGTCCATGGTTTATGGTCAAAATTGGTCCAAAAGAAATGATTCCAAATAACTATTGATCCACTCAGGATTGTTTATGGAGCAATATTAGGCTATGTTAGCCTTAGAAAACACATAAAATCCCAAAAAAAGATTCCTTCAAAGTCAGCAAGAAATTGGAAAAAAGCCTGATAGTTAGTTCATGGTTTATGGTCAAAATTGGTCTAAAATAAATGATTCCAAATAAACTATTGATCCACTCAAGTTTGTTCATAGAGCAATATTAGGCTATGTTAGCCTTAGAAAACACACAAAATCCCCAAAAAAGATCCCTTCAAAATCACAAAAAAATTGGAAAAAGCCTGATGGTTAGTCCATGGTTTATGGTCAAAATTGGTCCAAAATAAATGATTCCAAATAAACTATTGATCCACTCAGGATTGTTTATGGAGCAATATTAGGCTATGATAGCTTTAGAAAACACATAAAATCCCCAAAAAAGATTCCTTCAAAGTCAGCGAAAATTTGGAAAAAAGCCTGATGGTTAGTCCATGGTTTATGGTCAAAATTGGTCTGAAATAAATGATTCCAAATAACTATTGATCCACTCAGGATTGTTTATTGAGCAATATTAGGCTATGATAGCCTTACAAAACACATAAAATCCCCAAAAAAGATTCCTTCAAAGTCAGCAAAAAATTGGAAAAAAGCCTGATGGTTAGTCAATGGTTTATGGTCAAAATTGGTCTGAAAGAAATGATTCCAAATAACTATTGATCCACTCAGGATTGTTTATGGAGCAATATTAGGCTATGTTAGCCTTAGAAAACACATAAAATCCCAAAAAAAAATTTCTTCAAAGTCAGCAAGAAATTGGAAAAAAGCCTGATGGTTAGTCCATGGTTTATGGTCGAAATTGGTCCAAAATAAATCATTCCAAATAAACTATTGATCCACTCAGGATTATTCATGGAGCAATATTAGGCTATGTTAGCCTTAGAAAACACACAAAATCCCCAAAAAAGATCCCTTCAAAATCACAAAAAAATTGGAAAGAGCCTGATGGTTAGTCCATGGTTTATGGTCAAAATTGGTCCAAAATAAATGATTCCAAATAAACTATTGATCCACTCAGGATTGTTTATGGAGCAATATTAGGCTATGATAGCCTTAGAAAACACATAGAATCACTAAAGAAATTTTCCTTCAAAATCAGCAAAAATTGGAAAAAAGCCTGATGGTTAGTCCATGGTTTATGTTCAAAATTGGTCTGAAATAAATAATTCCAAATAAACTATTGATCCACTCAGGATTGTTTATGGAGCAATATTAGGCTATGATAGCTTTAGAAAACACATAAAATCCCCAAAAAAGATTCCTTCAAAGTCAGCGAAAATTTGGAAAAAAGCCTGATGGTAAGTCCATGATTTATGGTCAAAATTGGTCTGAAATAAATGATTCCAAATAACTATTGATCCACTCAGGATTGTTTATGGAGCAATATTAGGCTATGATAGCCTTACAAAACACATAAAATCCCCAAAAAAGATTCCTTCAAAGTCAGCAAAAAATTGGAAAAAAGCCTGATGGTTAGTCCATGGTTTATGGTCAAAATTGGTCCAAAAGAAATGATTCCAAATAACTATTGATCCACTCAGGATTGTTTATGGAGCAATATTAGGCTATGTTAGCCTTAGAAAACACATAAAATCCCAAAAAAAGATTCCTTCAAAGTCAGCAAGAAATTGGAAAAAAGCCTGATAGTTAGTCCATGGTTTATGGTCAAAATTGGTCTAAAATAAATGATTCCAAATAAACTATTGATCCACTCAGGATTGTTCATGGAGCAATATTAGGCTATGTTAGCCTTAGAAAACACACAAAATCCCCAAAAAAGATCCCTTCAAAATCACAAAAAAATTGGAAAAAGCCTGATGGTTAGTCAATGGTTTATGGTCAAAATTGGTCCAAAATAAATGATTCCAAATAAACTATTGATCCACTCAGGATTGTTTATGGAGCAATATTAGGCTATGATAGCCTTAGAAAACACATAAAATCACTAAAGAAATTTTCCTTCAAAATCAGCAAAAATTGGAAAAAAGCCTGATGGTTAGTCCATGGTTTATGGTCAAAATTGGTCCAGAATAAATGATTCCAAATAAACTATTGATCCACTCAGGATTGTTTATGGAGCAATATTAGGCTATGATAGCCTTAGAAAACACATAAAATACCCAAAAAAGATTTCTTCAAAGTCAGCGAGAAATTGGAAAAAAGCCTGATGGTTAGTCCATGGTTTATGGTCAAAATTGGTCCAAAATAAATGATTCCAAATAAACTATTGATCCACTCAGGATTGTTTATGGCGCAATATTAGGCTATGATAGCCTTAGAAAACACATGAAATCCCCAAAAAAGATTCCTTCAAAGTCAGCGAAAAATTGGAAAAAAGCCTGATGGTTAGTCCATGGTTTATGGTCAAAATTGGTCCAGAATAAATGATTCCAAATAAACTATTGATCCACTCAGGATTGTTTATGGAGCAATATTAGGCTATGATAGCCTTAGAAAACACATAAAATCCCCAAAAAAGATTCCTTCAAAGTCAGCAAAAAATTGGAAAAAAGCCTGATGGTTAGTCCATGGTTTATGGTCAAAATTGGTCCAAAACAAATGATTCCAAATAAACTATTGATACACTCAGGATTGTTTATGGAGCAATATTAGGCTGTAATAGCCTTAGAAAACAGATAAAATCACTAAAGAAATTTTCCTTCAAAATCAGCAAAAATTGGTAAAAAGCCTGATGGTTAGTCCATGGTTTATGGTCAAAATTGGTCTGAAATAAATGATTCCAAATAAACTATTGATCTACTCAGGATTGTTTATGGAGCAATATTAGGCTACGATAGCCTTAGAAAACACATAAAATACCCAAAAAAGATTCCTTCAAAGTCAGCAAAAAATTGGAAAAAAGCCTGATGGTTAGTCCATGGTTTATGGTCAAAATTGGTCTGAAATAAATGATTCCAAATAAACTATTGATCCACTCAGGATTGTTTATGGAGCAATATTAGGCTATGATAGCCTTAGAAAACACATAAAATCACTAAAGAAATTTTCTTTCAAAATCAGCAAAAATTGGAAAAAAGCCTGATGGCTAGCCCATGGTTTATGGTCAAAATTGGTCTGAAATAAATGATTCTAAATAAACTATTGATCCACTCAGGATTGTTTATGGAGCAATATTAGGCTATGATAGCCTTAGAAAACACATAAAATCCCCGAAAAAGATTCCTTCAAAGTCAGCAAAAAATTGGAAAAAAGCCTGATGGTTAGTCCATGGTTTATGGTCAAAATTGGTCTGAAATAAATGATTCCAAATAACTATTGATCCACTCAGGATTGTTTTTGGAGCAATATTAGGCTATGTTAGCCTTAAAAAGCACATAAAATCCCGAAAAAAGATTCCTTCAAAGTCAGCAAAAATTATGGAAAAAAGCCTGATGGTTAGTCCATGGTTTATGGTCAAAATTGGTCTAAAATAAATGATTCCAAATAAACTATTGATCCACTCAGGATTGTTTATGGAGCAATATTAGGCTATGTTAGCCTTAGAAAACACATAAAATCCCAAAAAAAAATTTCTTCAAAGTCAGCAAGAAATTGGAAAAAAGCCTGATGGTTAGTCCATGGTTTATGGTCAAAATTGGTCTGAAATAAATGATTCCAAATAACTATTGATCCACTCAGGATTGTTTATGGAGCAATATTAGGCTATGATAGCCTTACAAAACACATAAAATCCCCAAAAAAGATTCCTTCAAAGTCAGCAAAAAATTGGAAAAAAGCCTGATGGTTAGTCAATGGTTTATGGTCAAAATTGGTCTGAAAGAAATGATTCCAAATAACTATTGATCCACTCAGGATTGTTTATGGAGCAATATTAGGCTATGTTAGCCTTAGAAAACACATAAAATCCCAAAAAAAAATTTCTTCAAAGTCAGCAAGAAATTGGAAAAAAGCCTGATGGTTAGTCCATGGTTTATGGTCGAAATTGGTCCAAAATAAATCATTCCAAATAAACTATTGATCCACTCAGGATTATTCATGGAGCAATATTAGGCTATGTTAGCCTTAGAAAACACACAAAATCCCCAAAAAAGATCCCTTCAAAATCACAAAAAAATTGGAAAAAGCCTGATGGTTAGTCCATGGTTTATGGTCAAAATTGGTCCAAAATAAATGATTCCAAATAAACTATTGATCCACTCAGGATTGTTTATGGAGCAATATTAGGCTATGATAGCCTTAGAAAACACATAAAATCACTAAAGAAATTTTCCTTCAAAATCAGCAAAAATTGGAAAAAAGCCTGATGGTTAGTCCATGGTTTATGTTCAAAATTGGTCTGAAATAAATAATTCCAAATAAACTATTGATCCACTCAGGATTGTTTATGGAGCAATATTAGGCTATGATAGCTTTAGAAAACACATAAAATCCCCAAAAAAGATTCCTTCAAAGTCAGCGAAAATTTGGAAAAAAGCCTGATGGTAAGTCCATGATTTATGGTCAAAATTGGTCTGAAATAAATGATTCCAAATAACTATTGATCCACTCAGGATTGTTTATGGAGCAATATTAGGCTATGATAGCCTTACAAAACACATAAAATCCCCAAAAAAGATTCCTTCAAAGTCAGCAAAAAATTGGAAAAAAGCCTGATGGTTAGTCCATGGTTTATGGTCAAAATTGGTCCAAAAGAAATGATTCCAAATAACTATTGATCCACTCAGGATTGTTTATGGAGCAATATTAGGCTATGTTAGCCTTAGAAAACACATAAAATCCCAAAAAAAGATTCCTTCAAAGTCAGCAAGAAATTGGAAAAAAGCCTGATAGTTAGTCCATGGTTTATGGTCAAAATTGGTCTAAAATAAATGATTCCAAATAAACTATTGATCCACTCAGGATTGTTCATGGAGCAATATTAGGCTATGTTAGCCTTAGAAAACACACAAAATCCCCAAAAAAGATCCCTTCAAAATCACAAAAAAATTGGAAAAAGCCTGATGGTTAGTCAATGGTTTATGGTCAAAATTGGTCCAAAATAAATGATTCCAAATAAACTATTGATCCACTCAGGATTGTTTATGGAGCAATATTAGGCTATGATAGCCTTAGAAAACACATAAAATCACTAAAGAAATTTTCCTTCAAAATCAGCAAAAATTGGAAAAAAGCCTGATGGTTAGTCCATGGTTTATGGTCAAAATTGGTCCAGAATAAATGATTCCAAATAAACTATTGATCCACTCAGGATTGTTTATGGAGCAATATTAGGCTATGATAGCCTTAGAAAACACATGAAATCCCCAAAAAAGATTCCTTCAAAGTCAGCGAAAAATTGGAAAAAAGCCTGATGGTTAGTCCATGGTTTATGGTCAAAATTGGTCCAGAATAAATGATTCCAAATAAACTATTGATCCACTCAGGATTGTTTATGGAGCAATATTAGGCTATGATAGCCTTAGAAAACACATGAAATCCCCAAAAAAGATTCCTTCAAAGTCAGCGAAAAATTGGAAAAAAGCCTGATGGTTAGTCCATGGTTTATGGTCAAAATTGGTCCAGAATAAATGATTCCAAATAAACTATTGATCCACTCAGGATTGTTTATGGAGCAATATTAGGCTATGATAGCCTTAGAAAACACATAAAATACCCAAAAAAGATTCCTTCAAAGTCAGCAAAAATTTGGAAAAAAGCCTGATGGTTAGTCCATGGTTTATGGTCATAATTGGTCCAAAACAAATGATTCCAAATAAACTATTGATCCACTCAGGATTGTTTATGGAGCAATATTAGGCTGTAATAGCCTTAGAAAACAGATAAAATCACTAAAGAAATTTTCCTTCAAAATCAGCAAAAATTGGTAAAAAGCCTGATGGTTAGTCCATGGTTTATGGTCAAAATTGGTCTGAAATAAATGATTCCAAATAAACTATTGATCCACTCAGGATTGTTTATGGAGCAATATTAGGCTACGATAGCCTTAGAAAACACATAAAATACCCAAAAAAGATTCCTTCAAAGTCAGCAAAAAATTGGAAAAAAGCCTGATGGTTAGTCCATGGTTTATGGTTAAAATTGGTCTGAAATAAATGATTCCAAATAAACTATTGATCCACTCAGGATTGTTTATGGAGCAATATTAGGCTATGATAGCCTTAGAAAACACATAAAATCACGAAAGAAATTTTCTTTCAAAATCAGCAAAAATTGGAAAAAAGCCTGATGGCTAGCCCATGGTTTATGGTCAAAATTGGTCTGAAATAAATGATTCTAAATAAACTATTGATCCACTCAGGATTGTTTATGGAGCAATATTAGGCTATGATAGCCTTAGAAAACACATAAAATCCCCGAAAAAGATTCCTTCAAAGTCAGCAAAAAATTGGAAAAAAGCCTGATGGTTAGTCCATGGTTTATGGTCAAAATTGGTCTGAAATAAATGATTCCAAATAACTATTGATCCACTCAGGATTGTTTTTGGAGCAATATTAGGCTATGTTAGCCTTAAAAAGCACATAAAATCCCGAAAAAAGATTCCTTCAAAGTCAGCAAAAATTATGGAAAAAAGCCTGATGGTTAGTCCATGGTTTATGGTCAAAATTGGTCTAAAATAAATGATTCCAAATAAACTATTGATCCACTCAGGATTGTTTATGGAGCAATATTAGGCTATGATAGCCTTAAAAAACACATAAAATCACTAAAGAAATTTTCCTTCAAAATCAGCAAAAATTGGTAAAAAGCCTGATGGTTAGTCCATGGTTTATGGTCAAAATTGGTCTGAAATAAATGATTCCAAATAAACTATTGATCCACTCAGGATTGTTTATGGAGCAATATTAGGCTATGTTAGCCTTAGAAAACACATAAAATACCCAAAAAAGATTCCTTCAAAGTCAGCAAAAAATTGGAAAAAAGCCTGATGGTTAGTCCATGGTTTATGGTCAAAATTGGTCTGAAATAAATGATTCCAAATAAACTATTGATCCACTCAGGATTGTTTATTGAGCAATATTAGGCTATAATAGCCTTAGAAAACACATAAAATCACTAAAGAAATTTTCTTTCAAAATCAGCAAAAATTGGAAAAAAGCCTGATGGCTAGCCCATGGTTTATGGTCAAAATTGGTCTGAAATAAATGATTCTAAATAAACTATTGATCCACTCAGGATTGTTTATGGAGCAATATTAGGCTATGATAGCCTTAGAAAACACATAAAATCCCCGAAAAAGATTCCTTCAAAGTCAGCAAAAAATTGGAAAAAAGCCTGATGGTTAGTCCATGGTTTATGGTCAAAATTGGTCTGAAATAAATGATTCCAAATAACTATTGATCCACTCAGGATTGTTTTTGGAGCAATATTAGGCTATGTTAGCCTTAAAAAGCACATAAAATCCCGAAAAAAGATTCCTTCAAAGTCAGCAAAAATTATGGAAAAAAGCCTGATGGTTAGTCCATGGTTTATGGTCAAAATTGGTCTAAAATAAATGATTCCAAATAAACTATTGATCCACTCAGGATTGTTTATGGAGCAATATTAGGCTATGATAGCCTTAGAAAACACATAAAATCACTAAAGAAATTTTCCTTCAAAATCAGCAAAAATTGGAAAAAAGCCTGATGGTTAGTCCATGGTTTATGGTCAAAATTGGTCCAAAATAAATGATTCCAAATAAACTATTGATCCACTCAGGATTGGTTATGGAACAATATTAGGCTACGATAGCCTTAGAAAAACATAAAATCCCCAAAAAAGATTCCTTCAAAATCAGCAAAAATTGGTAAAAAGCCTGATGGTTAGTCCATGGTTTATGGTCAAAATTGGTCCAAAATATATGATTCCAAATAAACTATTGATCCACTCAGGATTGTTTATGGAGCAATATTAGGCTATGTTAGCCTTAAAAAGCACATAAAATCCCGAAAAAAGATTCCTTCAAAATCAGCAAAAATTGGAAAAAAGCCTGATGGTTAGTCCATGGTTTATGGTCAAAATTGGTCCAAAATAAATGATTCCAAATAAACTATTGATCCACTCAGGATTGTTTATGGAGCAATATTAGGCTATGATAGCCTTAGAAAACACATAAAATCAATAAAGAAATTTTCCTTCAAAGTCAGCGAAAATTGGAAAAAAGCCTGATGATTAGTCCATGGTTTATGGTCAAAATTGGTCTGAAATAAATGATTCCAAATAAACTATTGATCCACTCAGGATTGTTTATGGAGCAATATTAGGCTATGATAGCCTTAGAAAACACATAAAATACCCAAAAAAGATTCCTTCAAAGTCAGCAAAAAATTGGAAAAAAGCCTGATGGTTAGTCCATGGTTTATGGTCAAAATTGGTCCAAAACAAATGATTCCAAATTAACTATTGATCCACTCAGGATTGTTTATGGAGCAATATTAGGCTATAATAGCCTTAGAAAACACATAAAATCACTAAAGAAATTTTCCTTTAAAATCAGCAAAAATTGGAAAAAAGCCTGATGGTTAGTCCATGGTTTATGGTCAAAATTGGTCCAAAATAAATGATTCGAAATAAACTATTGATCCACTCAGGATTGTTTATGGAGCAATATTAGGCTACGATAGCCTTAGAAAACACATAAAATCCCCAAAAAAGATTCCTTCAAAGTCAGCGAGAAATTGGAAAAAAGCCTGATGGTTAGCCCATGGTTTATGGTCAAAATTGGTCTGAAATAAATGATTCCAAATAACTATTGATCCACTCAGGGTTGTTTATGGAGCAATATTAGGCTATATTAGCCTTAGGAAACACATAAAATCCCCAAAAAAGATTCCTTCAAAATCAGCAAAAAGATGGAAAAAGCCTGATGGTAAGTCCATGGTTTATGGTCAAAATTGGTCCAAAACAAATGATTCCAAATAAACTATTGATCCACTCAGGATTGTTTATGGAGCAATATTAGGCTATGTTAGCCTTAGAAAACACATAAAATACCCAAAAAAGATTCCTTCAAAGTCAGCAAAAAATTGGAAAAAAGCCTGATGGTTAGTCCATGGTTTATGGTCAAAATTGGTCTGAAATAAATGATTCCAAATAAACTATTGATCCACTCAGGATTGTTTATGGAGCAATATTAGGCTATGATAGCCTTAGAAAACACATAAAATCACTAAAGAAATTTTCCTTCAAAATCAGCAAAAATTCGAAAAAAGCCTGATGGCTAGCCCATGGTTTATGGTCAAAATTGGTCTGAAATAAATGATTCTAAATAAACTATTGATCCACTCAGGATTGTTTATGGAGCAATATTAGGCTATGATAGCCTTAGAAAACACATAAAATCCCCGAAAAAGATTCCTTCAAAGTCAGCAAAAAATTGGAAAAAAGCCTGATGGTTAGTCCATGGTTTATGGTCAAAATTGGTCTGAAATAAATGATTCCAAATAACTATTGATCCACTCAGGATTGTTTATGGAGCAATATTAGGCTATGTTAGCCTTAAAAAGCACATAAAATCCCGAAAAAAGATTCCTTCAAAGTCAGCAAAAATTTGGAAAAAAGCCTGATGGTTAGTCCATGGTTTATGGTCAAAATTGGTCTAAAATAAATGATTCCAAATAAACTATTGATCCACTCAGGATTGTTTATGGAGCAATATTAGGCTATGTTAGCCTTAAAAAGCACATAAAATCCCGAAAAAGATTCCTTCAAAGTCAGCAAAAAATTGGAAAAAAGCCTGATGGTTAGTCCATGGTTTATGGTCAAAATTGGTCTGAAATAAATGATTCCAAATAACTATTGATCCACTCAGGATTGTTTATGGAGCAATATTAGGCTATGTTAGCCTTAAAAAGCACATAAAATCCCGAAAAAAGATTCCTTCAAAGTCAGCAAAAATTTGGAAAAAAGCCTGATGGTTAGTCCATGGTTTATGGTCAAAATTGGTCTAAAATAAATGATTCCAAATAAACTATTGATCCACTCAGGATTGTTTATGGAGCAATATTAGGCTATGATAGCCTTAGAAAACACATAAAATCACTAAAGAAATTTTCCTTCAAAATCAGCAAAAATTGGAAAAAAGCCTGATGGTTAGTCCATGGTTTATGGTCAAAATTGGTCCAAAATAAATGATTCCAAATAAACTATTGATCCACTCAGAATTGTTTATGGAGCAATATTAGGCTACGATAGCCTTAGAAAAACATAAAATCCCCAAAAAAGATTCCTTCAAAGTCAGCAAAAAATTGGAAAAAAGCCTGATGGTTAGTCCATGGTTTATGGTCAAAATTGGTCCAAAATAAATGATTCCAAATAAACTATTGATCCACTCAGGATTGTTTATGGAGCAATATTAGGCTACGATAGCCTTAGGAAACACATAAAATCACTAAAGAAATTTTCCTTCAAAGTCAGCGAGAAATTGGAAAAAAGCCTGATGGTTAGCCCATGGTTTATGGTCAAAATTGGTCTGAAATAAATGATTCCAAATAACTATTGATCCACTCAGGGTTGTTTATGGAGCAATATTAGGCTTTATTAGCCTTAGAAAACACATAAAATCCCCAAAAAAGATTCCTTCAAAATCAGCAAAAAGTTCGAAAAAGCCTGATGGTAAGTCCATGGTTTATGGTCAAAATTGGTCCAAAACAAATGATTCCAAATAAACTATTGATCCACTCAGGATTGTTTATGGAGCAATATTAGGCTATGTTAGCCTTAGAAAACACATAAAATACCCAAAAAAGATTCCTTCAAAGTCAGCAAAAAATTGGAAAAAAGCCTGATGGTTAGTCCATGGTTTATGGTCAAAATTGGTCTGAAATAAATGATTCCAAATAACTATTGATCCACTCAGGATTGTTTATGGAGCAATATTAGGCTATGATAGCCTTAGAAAACACATAAAATCACTAAAGAAATTTTCCTTCAAAATCAGCAAAAATTCGAAACAAGCCTGATGGCTAGCCCATGGTTTATGGTCAAAATTCGTCTGAAATAAATGATTCTAAATAAACTATTGATCCACTCAGGATTGTTTATGGAGCAATATTAGGCTATGATAGCCTTAGAAAACACATAAAATCACTAAAGAAATTTTCCTTCAAAATCAGCAAAAATTGGAAAAAAGCCTGATGGTTAGTCCATGGTTTATGGTCAAAATTGGTCCAAAATAAATGATTCCAAATAAACTATTGATCCACTCAGGATTGTTTATGGAGCAATATTAGGCTACGATAGCCTTAGAAAAACATAAAATCCCCAAAAAAGATTCCTTCAAAGTCAGCAAAAAATTGGAAAAAAGCCTGATGGTTAGTCCATGGTTTATGGTCAAAATTGGTCCAAAATAAATGATTCCAAATAAACTATTGATCCACTCAGGATTGTTTATGGAGCAATATTAGGCTACGATAGCCTTAGGAAACACATAAAATCACTAAAGAAATTTTCCTTCAAAGTCAGCGAGAAATTGGAAAAAAGCCTGATGGTTAGCCCATGGTTTATGGTCAAAATTGGTCTGAAATAAATGATTCCAAATAACTATTGATCCACTCAGGGTTGTTTATGGAGCAATATTAGGCTATATTAGCCTTAGAAAACACATAAAATCCCCAAAAAAGATTCCTTCAAAATCAGCAAAAAGTTCGAAAAAGCCTGATGGTAAGTCCATGGTTTATGGTCAAAATTGGTCCAAAACAAATGATTCCAAATAAACTATTGATCCACTCAGGATTGTTTATGGAGCAATATTAGGCTATGTTAGCCTTAGAAAACACATAAAATACCCAAAAAAGATTCCTTCAAAGTCAGCAAAAAATTGGAAAAAAGCCTGATGGTTAGTCCATGGTTTATGGTCAAAATTGGTCTGAAATAAATGATTCCAAATAACTATTGATCCACTCAGGATTGTTTATGGAGCAATATTAGGCTATGATAGCCTTAGAAAACACATAAAATCACTAAAGAAATTTTCCTTCAAAATCAGCAAAAATTCGAAACAAGCCTGATGGCTAGCCCATGGTTTATGGTCAAAATTGGTCTGAAATAAATGATTCTAAATAAACTATTGATCCACTCAGGATTGTTTATGGAGCAATATTAGGCTATGATAGCCTTAGAAAACACATAAAATCCCCGAAAAAGATTCCTTCAAAGTCAGCAAAAAATTGGAAAAAAGCCTGATGGTTAGTCCATGGTTTATGGTCAAAATTGGTCTGAAATAAATGATTCCAAATAACTATTGATCCACTCAGGATTGTTTATGGAGCAATATTAGGCTATGTTAGCCTTAAAAAGCACATAAAATCCCGAAAAAGATTCCTTCAAAGTCAGCAAAAATTTGGAAAAAAGCCTGATGGTTAGTCCATGGTTTATGGTCAAAATTGGTCTAAAATAAATGATTCCAAATAAACTATTGATCCACTCAGGATTGTTTATGGAGCAATATTAGGCTATGATAGCCTTAGAAAACACATAAAATCACTAAAGAAATTTTCCTTCAAAATCAGCAAAAATTGGAAAAAAGCCTGATGGTTAGTCCATGGTTTATGGTCAAAATTGGTCCAAAATAAATGATTCCAAATAAACTATTGATCCACTCAGGATTGTTTATGGAGCAATATTAGGCTATGATAGCCTTAGAAAACACATAAAATCACTAGAGAAATTTTCCTTCAAAATCAGCAAAAATTGGAAAAAAGCCTGATGGTTAGTCCATGGTTTATGGTCAAAATTGGTCCAAAATAAATGATTCCAAATAAACTATTGATCCACTCAGGATTGTTTATGGAGCAATATTAGGCTACGATAGCCTTAGAAAAACATAAAATCCCCAAAAAAGATTCCTTCAAAGTCAGCGAGAAATTGGAAAAAAGCCTGATGGTTAGTCCATGGTTTATGGTCAAAATTGGTCTGAAATAAATGATTTCTTCATCTATTTCTTTTCAACCAATAAAACTGAGGCAGCCTCGTTTGCAACATCGAGTTTCTTGGTGGCGGGTTAATACTGTAGCACTAGATTGCAAAAACATTACTAAACACGTTTGTTTCAAAATGGCTAAAATAACACCAAAAAACGTCATTTAATAGTACTATTTTAGCAAAAAGGTAAAGAACTTATACTGAAAACCATCCGTGATCATAGTTATTCATATTGGTCCAGTATTTGGGTTAAAGGTAAGAATATACCTAGTGCAAAAGTTGCTGAAAATAAAAGGCATATCAAATGACTCAATTTTTGCAACAAATACAGATCAAATGGAGTTTAGGCGCTGAATATTTGAGGTTCTCGGTTAAAATAGTTTTGGTAAAGATTTGCACAAGCTGTTTGAAGCAAAGAGTTAAAGAAAGGGAGCATGCAAGTAAAAGATACTCTGATATCAATACTCCCTCTTCGGATGTAATGAAAACAACAAAGCACAACATTAAAAGATATAAATATAAAATGCAAATTGATGTCCAATGGTCAGGCTTAGTCTCTTGAATAAATCTCTGGAACAAACAAAACTGGAAACCCAATTATTCTGTTCACTCCGTCATGACAAGATTCAGCAACCACAAACATTGAGACATCTCTGAGGATAAAAGAAAATTTCACATTAATATTCACATATTCATTTAAAAAACATGATAGAGTAAAGTTCTATAATAAATACCCCCTATCTGTAATGCCAGTATTATTCCCACAAATGAAAGGCCTTGCTGTTTAGGAATTATTATGCCAGTTTGATTCCAGGAACATAGCACTCACTTCTCAGCAGCTATGTGATACGATCAAACAACAGGTTCTCTCTTAGGCTAAATCTTAATTTAACCCTAAACCTTAAAGTAACCCAAACTCTAACCCTAGTCCGGCCTCACAAACTTACTCTAAATCTAACCCTTACCTGAACCCTAAACCTAAAAACACCCCTAACCATAACCCTTACCTAAACTCTAACAACTGCATATCTAACTTGATAAGAAGCAGGACTTAAAAAAAATGGTGGTATATAGTGCACAGTGGTACAGTGCTACTGGGGTCATTTTCATTCCCATAAATTGTCACCATTCATATTTAACCAGTGGTCTGCCCCTGGATGAATGCAGGCCTTTTCACTTGACCAGTGCGATCACTCTAAGCTCTTGTCAGCACTCTGGTAAACTAACCACTAGAGCTTGTTAACCAAATGACCAGAGCCATTAGCCACTCTGCTCTGGTTCAATTTTCTTTCTGAAAAAGAGGGTGAATGGGAAGCTCCATCTATTTTTTAGTGATGAGTGGATCTAGATCGTTCTCAGAAAAGGTTAGGTAACCAGTAACTACCCTAATATACCCCCTCTGTGCTTCCCCTACACCCATCTATGGATTCAAAGTAGTAGATTGAGATATAGCAAGCTAGCCAGCCAGACTACTTTAGATGCCATCCTGTCTTCACACAATACGAATTTTGGGTTTTCATGTGGCTAGCTTGCTGTAGAAAATTGTATTGGTTTTAAATTGTATTGCTTTAAAGACACAAGGTATACCTTTAGATATCAATTGAGGAACTGAAATTAAGTGGTTAGATATTGGATACTTACAAAAAATCACACTGAAAGTGCTTCACTTTGATTGTAGAGCAGCTGTAATACCTTGGATGATTTTATTCATCTTTGCATCACTATCTACATAACCATCGCCATTCTGCAAAAAAAGAGAGCTCAACAAATCAGATAATCAGATCCCATGAAATAACCACACAAGTTGGCTTCAAGTTTTACATAAAAATACAACTTCAGAATACTCCTATTCCAACACTAACATTTACAATAAAACTAGGAATACAAATTAAAAGCTTAATTATAATTACAGTAAACAAAACATTTAAGGGGAAATTGGGTGTATAAGAGAAAATAAAAGATCAAAATTAGGGTATAGAGGGAAGGGTCAAGGGTGGGAGCGATTGAAAGACTAAATTCCAAGTTCAAATATTTCTGTGATTCTAGTGAGTTACCTTGACTCATTTTGGATAGTTAGTTTTTCGGGATACTTTTTGAGAAATAACGTAAAACGTTATAATTGATGCATTGTGTACCTTTTTTGAGTGCAAAACTTGTCCAGTCTCTTCAATCATTACTTCTAAATATCCAGTAGTGGTTGGAGTGCTTTCACCAATCTAAAAAAAAAAAGAGTATATGTTAAGAGTCTTTGAACTTAATTGGAGTTTATTGGCTATAGACCATACCTAGTTTTAGTGTGCAATTTGTATGTTTGTTATGTGAAAAATTGCAGCTTTGCGCCGTGATATCTTTATGCATGGGTTGGAACACGAGTCCAAATTTACCTTTCCTCTTTAAAATTTGATAATTTCTCTTAAGTTCCCTCATGAAGAAAATACGGTTTCTCCTTTCCCAAAAGGAATATTTATAGTTTCTCCCTCCTTCTATATTCTCTCATCCCCTTGTAAAGTTTTCGTAAGATTCTCCCCTCTCCCTTCATAATACCACCCCTTTTAATGCCAAATGTGCCACCCCTTTTAATGCCAAATGTGTGAAATATCTATGCCACTTATTATTTCAGACCTGTTATCTCAAGGTTCCTTCTGGAGAGGTGAAGGCAACGTTACCTACTTCGAGAACCACCTTTTAACACACCCCTTTCATTCGCATAGTTGGGGGAAATCTTTATTTTGAAAAGAGAAGTTCCAAAAAAGTTTCTCCCTTTTCTGTCTGTTACTTTCTTGCATTTCTTTTGCACTTAGATGATGACCCTCTTACATGTTGCGGTCACTAGTAGATTCATGCTATGAAAAATATGTGAAAGACCTCTCCATAAGTTATTTTGGTAGCTAGGTAGAAACTTTCCCTCTTGATTTCTTTAAAATAGCCTATTCTTCATTAAGGGGAGCAATTCTGTAAATATTGGATTAATCCTGGCTCATCTACAACTAAGGTGACAGAGGAGGAGGGCATTGAGGTGAAGCAGGACAATTATTGTCCTCAAATAGCTGTAGTGTAGGTCTTGTATATGACTACACTTTCCAGCTGATAAAATCTTTCCTCCAAATCAAGAAAGCCAAAACAGCAAGGGCATCAATGCCAGTAAATACAGCAATAACAGAATTTAGCTATAAAGTTGCTGATGAGATTAAAAATAATTGACACTGCAAATTTCAACAGTGTTGTTTAATTGAATATTTTACTGTCTGCCCCTCTTAGTCCTGATACAAGATTTGAAATAGCCGATTGGAGATAATGTTTTCAACTCACAAATTTCAGCTTGCCAGGGAACTCCTGTTCCAGCTGCTGTTTTATCCTCTGATACTGAAACATTAAAAGGCTAATCATTAAACATAACATCAACAAAGCCTTTGTCACAGACACAGGGAAATAGCTTAAAGGCGCAAATGGATGGTTTGATAGTTTGGAAATCTGCATGTTGCGTGGTAATTCAGTTCAATTCAAAAACCTGAACAACTTGCTGTGGACAGACAAGAGAGGTTTAATCTCTGCAAATAACATTGTCATAAAACATCCTCTTTAGTGTGAAAGGGAAAGCTAATCAAGTATTTCAAATCTTCTTTTTATTTCCTTTTTAAGAAATCCTGAGGAAGTAACTAACCATGTTTTCTGGTTAGCAGATATTTAGGTCCAGCAAGCTCCACATACAATGTCGTGCTTTTGAGAATTCTCAAGGCTTGTTGAATTGAATTATAGCATATCACATGACCCATCTGTGTACACCTTTACAGCTCAACTGCTCACTAAAGCATGAAATTGCAAGATATTGCATCAGAAAATTCATATGACAAACACAGAGATGCGTATTTTCATCCCTTCAAAGCATTTCCTTAAACAATATGCTATCCTTATTTCATAAACTTAAAAATTACAAATATGCATACCTTTGGTGCATAGCCTCATCCACCGCTACAAAATAAAAGTTGAATCATATTATTAAATTCCAACGGAGTAGATTATCTAGAAAGTGTTGTTATGCCTTATTAAATCCCAAGCAAGGATGAGGTTTTATGCAGTTGAGAAAAACTACATATCAATTGTCTGCTGGCTTTGGGTTCTCTGAAGAAGAGACAGCCAAAAACTCCCTATTTGACGTTGCGGGAGAAAAGGTAAAAAATGTAAGAGAGTTTACTTATCTTGGCCACAAAATCAGCAACAAAGATGTCAACGAAATGGACACCTCATCTGTGGACCACAGAATAAAATTGGCTAAGGCCAAGTTCCAGGAGATGAAGAAGGTACTTTGTGACCGCCAAATCAACCTCAAAATCAGGGTCAACTACCTTCAGACTTTTGTACATGCAAAGCTGCTGTATGCAGTACAATGCTGGGACTTGAAAGATGCGGAGATCAAGCGGTTAGAGGCCTGCTGGCATGGCTTCCTGTGGCGCATGGTAACCAATGGCTTCCGCAAAAAGCATCCATCTGACTCGGAATGCTATGCCCTCATCTACACAAACGACACTTGGTCAGAATGAGTGGCACAGTCTCCCTGCGGAGATTCATCCATGAGCAGCAAATCAAATACACAGCCCACATCTGCCACCTACCCAACCATGACATGAGGAAAAAGGTGCTGTTCTCCCAGGGAGTTGGTTATTTCTTATGTAATGTAATAGCAATCACATACATAATGAGGGGTTTACAGTAAGCATCTGGGAGATGTGGAATTCCTCCACTGTGCAAGATTTCATTAAAAACCGATCTTTCCTGTTTATTAAAAATTTCTTTTACTATTCCTATAAGAGTAAAAACAAGTGTTAGGCCCACCGCTTGAGAGCATTCTCACAGCGAAAGACCCAGCTTGACTTGTGTTGTTTTAAATGGCTAAACCAGTGTCAACCCAACCATGACAAGCTGACGGCACGGGGACTTAGCTAAAGTGTGAAAACTTGCGTGAACATTTGCAAAGGGATAAATGTCAAACGAATTTTGGAATTGTAATTTTCCTCACCAGTATATGACTCTTATTGTGAGAGACATCTTCAAATTCGCTTCTTGAGATTCCAACAGACAGGGTTTCGATCAGCACAGGCCAGCAATGTTTTCCCTTCTGATAAGTCGCTGTCTGCAGTAATTTCAATACCATGTGATAAGTGCTGCCACGGACTGCTCAGAATTTCCACCTACAGCCTTACAGATTTATCCCTACGCAAAAATGTATTTTATACCCACGAATCGAATTCCCAGCCATCCCCTCAAATTTTTCACAAAAACCTACTTATGAGGTCCTTTTTGGAGTAATTACATTATGAAATAATTGATAACGAATGAAATAACCAGATGCTTCATTTTGAATACTTTTCTAAATTTTCGATCAAAAATTTAGAAAAAAAAATCAAAATGAAGCTAAGTCCTAAAAATCCCCACTGTAGGTAGAAACTACTGGAAGTGGCAGCACTAGATAGTAAATGCAAGCCATGGTAAAAGAATGTGATTGGTTCAAAATGAGAAACAAAACATTGAAATGGGTGGGATTACGAAAGTACGCATGCGCATTATAAATATTGAATGCAACAGTTAAATGAAAAACAGCATAGGCATTAAACAACATGACAGCTGACAGCATTCTACATGTGGTGCGATGTCATCTTTTAGAGATCGTGTGAAAAAGCTGTAGTTCACTGTAGCAACGCAAATGATTGTGGAAAGGATTGCAGTTGTAGAGCTAATCGATAAGATTTGTGTGAATTAAATCGAGGATTCGAACCCAAGACATTTTATGCGTTCCGATGCTCTACCACTGCTCAATCAGTTGTGTAAAGCAATGGAGCTTTGAGGGGTAGAAGAGTGATGCATACAGCAGAGGTCGTGGTTTCGAGTCCAGTAACATTCTCATTCACACAAATGAATCAGATCAGTTCTCAAAATCTTGCTTTTTCTAATTTGATTCCATTCCTTAGCATAATAAGAGCTTAACTTTAGTCAGAATAAGTATGTCTCTTATTTTTGGCGACTTGGCATAATTTATAAAGCACCCTGCATGCTGCATCAAGTACCTAGTGGAAAAAATAAAAAAAACAACTTTTGATCAAATCTCCAATGCTTTATTAGTCATATACAATTAAAATATGTGGTTAACACGGGAGTATAGCAATATCAATTGAAAACTAAACTACTTTGATTACCTACCTATTTGAGAATCCAAGAAATTAAATACAAAAGCATAAAAATAACATCACATGAACAATTAAAATATGTGGAATAACCTATAAACTGAGATATGGTTTTAACAACCCTAAGTTTCTAAAAGATATCAGGATATTACTCTAAGAGAGCTTCCAAATATCATTTTTATAAATGAAAATTTCTCAACGATTTCTAAAGGGATTTCGCAACACTTTGAATGGATTTCAAACCAAACGAATTTCGCCATAACTTTGGGATTTTTGGGATTTTCGCAGCAAGTTTGGAATTAATTTGAAAAAATTTGCAACGATAAAGAAACTATTCCATACAATCATGAAAGAATCTGAACCGATATTGCTACATTTTGCATCTTTCTAAGTTGACTAATTTTCAAGATTTCTTTCCCTGATCCATCCACTTTTCTGGGTTCTCAATAAAAGACACCCAATGTGAAAAGAACGGATTTTGTTTCATTAAGGGTATTTTCATTGTTTCGGGCTTGAGTTTAGAGGCATTCTATTTTGCAGGTTTTTAAAAATGTTCTTTTTGTATTTCTCTTCCAGGTATATCAGTAAAACAAGTAACAACAAGAGCAGACATACAGAGATATGCTATTTATATAATGTTTTTTTTGTGACGGAATATTTCACCCCATACTGGTTTCTTTCTTGACTTTACTAGTTTATTGATACTCAGAGCCTTAGGCCGTCAGCAACAAACCTGGCTGGCTTAAATGAGGTTATAAAGTAGACCTCACCGTAAGGATTAATTTGAATTTCCTTTTAGATAAGCTTAAGTAAACACCCCTATCGAAAAAATCCCTTTTCATTGTGATTTCCAATTATGCCAACCCCATTGAGTAAGCTCGAACTTAACCACCCCCTTTGAAGCATCACCATTACGGTCAATCCTACAATATGATATTATGCATGCTATAATTTAATAGGCTGCCATTATGGATCTGCCATTATGGTAAGCCAAGGACCTGAACCCGAGTTCGAACTTTGATAAATAGAGCTGCACACAGTGGATGTGGAAAGTTAGCAAAGTATTTAACTAAATTATATATGTTTAGTTTTGGAGAATGATTTCTGACTTTATCAAAAATCTCGAAAATCACCCTACTTGGGCTTAATCTAATCATTATGGTAAGAAATGGGCCTACAACTCAGGCCACAAGCAATACTTCCGCTACTCCGGGCGCAATTTACATTAGCTAGCTCCATCCAAGGTTACTCACCATATTTCTAGGAGGCGTATACGACAACATTATTCACAATAGCTAAAAGGACTTATTTGTTGCCACTACATGTCTTGCAGCAAACTGGTCCATAGAAACTATGTCCACACAAGTTGAACTTCTGGATGATGGCGCAGTTTGCACGCGTGGGGTCGTCGACACATGATTCTTGTTTAATTTCTGAAGAAATAAAATGCAATAATTATTTAATTATCATATTTGTAAAACAGCCTATGATTAGTAGAGAAGTAATGATAATGTGATAGGTTTTTGTTTCGTTCTCTTTCTGACGTATAGGCAAATGAATTTAACGGACAAATGAAGTTGTCTAGGAATTAGTGCAAAACATCTTGCACCTGAAGAAGCTCTTGAGAAATTTCCATCGACGAGGTTATGTTTTTCAACGATGAAGATTTAGGAAAAATTGAAAGGAAAGACTCGAGTACATTCGCAGTTGAAAAAGGATCATAGATATGTAACATAAGGATTTTTGAACAGCTCATTTTGTCAACTTTGATTAGACCGAGCGATATGCTTTCAGAAAAACTGACTTCCCAACATCTTTGAGATCTAATTATTTAACCAACCCCGATATTTCGACACCGCAAATCTATTAAAGATTCGGATACAAAAATAATATTGAAGACAAAGCCTTACCTTCATTAACTTTGAGAACCATCCCCCTTATATCAGACCCGGCAGAGTTTTCAGCATAGCATTCATAGCCTCCTGAATCAGCCGGAACGAGCTTTTTGAACCGGATCATTGTATCCGTTACTTGGACGCGTCCTGTTCGGGTGTCTCCATAATAACGCCTTCCACTCTTCCTCCATTCAACAGAGGCTTGTGGGAAGGCAGTGACTTCGCATGTCATGAAGAATGCAGCTCCTTCTTTTAGGGTTGCAGATGGGGGAGAGACCTTTACTGAAGGTGCAGCTAAAAAGAATTGCAATAATACAGTCAATCAGAAATATGTCATTATCATTACATACCTTTATGAAAATAATATCTTAATGCTTTCCCTACCACCGTGTTTGGGGTGTTCTTTTATTCTATATTTTTGTTTTAAAATTTTGAATATCAATCAATGCAAGGTATATTTTCAATCATTTTTATTTCATATCATAAACATTGTAAATAGTTTTCAGAAGCAAATATACACATACAAACATACACATTCAGCCAGAAAGAAAGAAACTTACATGTTATTTTGAGCTGAATATCTTTCTCGTCACTGCCTCCGGCATTCCTGGCTATGCATGCAAGTCGTCCGCTATCACTTGCATCGCCTTTCGTGATCACGAGATGCGTGTTTTGATTAAACAAGAGGAAGCGACTTCCGAGCTGTCTCACGTCTTTCCCATTCAGCGTCCATGTCAACTCTGGAGCTGGCTCTCCGATGGCATTGCAGTAAAAATCGGCGGGGTCACCTTGGTCGAATGATTCTAAGAATGGAAGACAAAATGAAGAGTCAACGAAAAACAGTCTTCGATGGTTAAAAATTGCAAAAAGACGTGAAAAAACACTGTTATTCTGAAGCTCAAAAATCGACTGAGCTGTCAAAACTAACGAAATGCTACCAAAAATAGGCATTCTGAGAAGCAGGTCCGTTACCTGGTCCATTGAAATTGATGACCATTGCTTTGATAGGCCGCTCAGTAGGTGGAAGGGTCACTCTCTCTGTTGTTGTGGGTCTTTCAGTTACTTGTTGGGTAGTCAATCGTGTGGTGATTTCAGGGGTAGTTCTAACTGTAGTTGGCAGCTGAGTTGTTGGTTTACGACGAACGAGTTTTGTAGTTCTCTCCGAATCAATCTTCACGTCAGCTAAAATGAAAGAGGATAATCATGAATTACGAAATAGCAAGCGGGTGCAAGGAGAGAATTTATAGACAAGCTGCTTTGCTGCTAGAAATTCTGGAGAGCGTTGGTTTGAAGCTACCTTTGGGTTTGTTTATTGGGCAGTAATTTTCAAATATGAACTTCTGTTGCACGATTAAGAGTATTTAACATTCTAGGACCACATTCACTATCATATGTTGTGATGTTGTGAACGCTACCGATTCCGTTCTGGAAACAAGACCTCTTTCTCTTGTGGTCTTTCGTAGGCTACGTACATTACTCCACGCTCCGCAGATATTTGTGAGTAAACATAAAAATCTTACATCTTGCAAGCTTGCAAATCCATTAAAAATTCTTGAAATTGCATACTTTAGACCACTTAAACAGACATTCACGAGATAGACAGCTAATTGGTTGGCACTAGTTGATAGTCAAGATATTAAATTTTTGTGCAATAACGCTTCTCTGGTTTTAACCCAAAACTTCTCTAAACTTGAAATCTAGGAACGCGCCATAAATATGTCATGTTTTCATCTTGCTTGTGGCACCTTGTTGAATTCAAGTTTTTAATAATCTCTGGGTTTTGTAGATAGCCGATATTACGCAATGATATTCATATCTTTACAATGACCCAAACCCAACCCAGCTAATGGTCCTTCAATTCAATTCAATTCAATTTCATATTATTTGTTGATTGACGGTTAACAATTCAATGATCATTTATTTCCCAATAGACCTCTCTACAAAAGATGGTGGCTTCTCCGCCCTTTGTTTTTATCAAGGATTTTGAAAGGAAATTCTGGGAATAACTTCCTTAGTTGTGTACTTCACATATGCAGCTCTAGACATTGGATTCATAACTAAGGAAATTATTGCCAGAACTCCCATCGAAAATCCTTAATAAAAACAAAGGACTTACAGAAACGGTCGCCATCTTTTACGGAAACTTCTATTGATGAATTACCTCTGATTGTTGGCCTAACAGAAGAATCGCAAGACTGACGGTTGCATATTTCAACTGCTGCCGGTTTCGTGAGATGTTTACATGAAGTTTGTGTGTAGTCGATTCTTGTATCTGCATAACATCGTACTTTGCGGAAGCGAAGTCCTCCTCCGCACTTTACACTGCACTAAAATCAAACGATTCAAATTCATGAAAATCTACAACTGTTTGAATCCAACGCAGAGTAATTAGTTGCAGAAAAAATATGTTTTTTCATCACAGCAATGTAGGCCGAGACGGCCTGTAACCGTTTACAATGCAAATGGGCTGAATACAATTTAAAGGTAAATATCATTGAGGTCTTCCTGTCTCATCAAGAAGTTTTGATCAAGTTTTGTGCTCAGAAATTCATCATGGATGACATTTTACACATCTACCATGCTTGAAATCAAAAGTAATAGATTATAGAAAAGACTTTATAAAAAACTTACGGATTTCCAAGGGGATGCAAAGTATTGAGCAATGCATGGTTTAAGCTGATGACAGTTCCTCATTTTCTTTGGTCTCAGGTTTTCTTTGCAATTACCATCTCCAATAATTTCAAGGTTGTTCCCTCGTTTTGCTGCACAGTACACCATTCTCATTTGGATGCCGAAGCCACATTTACGAGAGCACTGCAAAGAATGGTACATTTTAATTCAACAACAAAGCTACGAGAAAAGCAAGCAATCTACATACCTCTTGCACGATCACGAGAAGCCCATTTTAAGGGCCAGGAAGGATAAACTGGGAACTGGGATTTGCCTTCTTATCAACTGGGACAATGGGATTGGACTTCTTTGGACTAGAATTTGGGAATAAAAAAATTAATTGGTATTGTAAAACACGTCAATATTAGGAGTTTCTCCATTTCCCTCATTAGGATTGAGATTTTTGACTAATTAAGTGCTGGAAATTGGCATCAGTTCCCCTTTCGGACCCTCATTACTATATAGAGAAAAATAATGACGACACAAACAAACATAACAACAAAAACAGTAGAAACTTACATTTGACCACTGAGTAGCATACCACACGGGAAGACAAGGTCCAGCTACTTCGCATTCTTCGGTGGACTGAGGACGGAAGGTGTTGTCACAATAACCATCTGGAAAGGCCTTTCTCTTCGAGTTGCGACATACAACTTCTCGATTTCTCATTCCCCTTCCGCAATGGGCTGAGCACTGAAATTCAAAGTAACTTGATCAAAAAAAAACAATGAAATAAATCAGAGCTATGGCCCTAGCAGAGGTAGACTTTCAGAGAGAACACATATCTTTGATGTAGCTCTGAGTTTCACGCATTCATAGGATCATCAGACAACGTGGATCAGTTACTAACTTTTAGAAAATAAATGATTAACTAGCTATTCCTTTGAACCCACATAAAAAGGATTAAATCATCCAAAATTGGTTTTAAAAATTGCTGAGTTCGTTATTATGTTTCACTATATTTCCGTTTTTCTTTGCCATCTTTATAATACTATCATGTTTTTAACAAATATACAACGTTTCATTTATAAACACCAAATAAATTTTGTAAAACAAGGCCACATTACTTACCCTACTCCACTCGCCAATACTCCACGTGAGGTTACAAGAGCCAAGGTCGCAGGCTTGACGAGTGGGGGGTTTCGCACGCCTTTCACACAGTTCTTCTTCAACCTGTTTCACGCCGGTGTCAAATGTGCCAAAACACCTCAGTTGCCTTGATCTGAAACCAGGTCCACATGATTTCGAACACTAAACAAAAATTAAATGTTAATTTTAAGGTGGAACATCATATTTGACTTATTATTTCTCCCAGCTGTAGGTTTGACTACTATGACGCATAAAAGGGGCTCTACTGAACGTAAAATGCCGGTTATCAGCAGAGAATGAGCAGCGACTAAATTCAGGGAAAAAGGAATCGAACTCGTACCCCATGGGAGAAACTGAGCACCGTTGCAAGTCTGATAAAGATAAATAGAGCAAAAGCTAAGACTGGAAAGGAGCCAAGTTTTTCTTTTCCGTTAAACGAATGATTTCCATTTTCCTTTCTCACTTGTGAGATGTTTGACAAATACAACAGAACGCAGAAACGCCTGAACCAGCGGAGAACGCGCAGCAAGATAAAAGCAAAGGGACAAGCAACCCTTTATTTTGTTTATTGAGTCTATGTTTTAACTAAAAGTTTGCAAACAATTTTAGATTGCATTCTAGGCCTGGCCTATTTCCACTCATTATGTCACAATTAGAATGGCGAACTGCGAAGAATTTCTAGGGCCTAACTTACTGTGACTTACAAAACTTTATTTGAGTATCAAAGATACAATTCTTTAAAACATAATACCATTTCCAGTATCAGAACTCTCGAATAAATTGGTGGTGTGAACAGAATCGTGTTAGAGGAAAGTCAAATCTATTTTATCTCGTGCTGAATGTGTTATCACTTTGGTTTATCTGGCCCTAATTAACTAATTCAAAAATAAGCCATATCTTTTCATCAGTAAACTTTTTCAAACCTTTTTTTAGAAAAACATTTACTGATGAAGATTATATGAAAACATTTGAAGAGTGGTTTATTTTTTAATCAGTCTCTCACTATTTTATCAACTTAGGATATTGTGCTTTCGTATTATCATGGCCATGATTATTACTACTTGACGAGAAAAGTGAAATGTATAGAAAAACAGGGTCTTCCTGGGTAAAATGAGTAGCACAGCGTAATAAGAACATATCTCATTGATTTGAAAGCATCATATATAGTTCTGAAGTGAAAATCTACAACTACTCACCTCCGACCACACACCAGCCTCCCAAATAGGACAAACTTTCTCAACAACACAGGATTCAACCCTAGCTGGCTCGATTCCGTTGCAATCTGTCGACTTCAACATCTCAATCTGGCCATCTTTGACACTTCTGATGCAATGAACACGTCTCACGCGCTCGCCAGTACCGCATGTCTTCGAACAGGAACTCCATTCGCCAGTGAACCATCTGATTAACAAAACAACATTTAATCCAGTTATAATATAAATTGATATGCATTGTAAGTAGTCCTGTACCCAACTAGCTTTGCGTATTCTATACCTGCATCACAGTGCTTCATGTACGGGGATACGGAGCGATAATACGGAGCGATAATAAATAAGAAACAAGAAACGAAACTGGCTCTCAGTCAACCAATCTTTCAGGCTTCCGCAATCATTAGACAGATTAGAATGATTTCTGTCTTCAATCAAAAGAAGTGAAAACGATTTCTTTCATAAATCATTATATTCTGTCTGATGGTTGCAAAAGCCTGAAACAGACAAAGATATTCATTTGAAGGGACAGAGAGCCTATTTCCTTTCTTTTCTACATAAACAGTTAAGGAGAGGGATGGCAGACCAGAAGCCTACAAGTGTGTATATGAGACGAGTCATTTTGATGATGAATACGTAAATTTCATTCTTTGGATGCTTGAGAATACTTTTCTAGATAATCTGGAGATTTTAAATTTCTGAACAAACGCATGTCTCAGGAATACGCCACCGTTTGATCTAATCTAGCGGTGACAATATCTTTCGAATCGGTCTGAAACTACATTTAAAAGTTCCTCTCGATTAACTAGCAGAAAGATACTCTTCACAATTTCTTCTGACCGAAGAAAGAAACTCTTCACCATTTCTTCTGACCGAAGAAAGATACTCTTCACCATTTCTTCTGACCATGAAGTTACCCTCTAAACGTGGCCAATCAAACATAACAGAAAGTAATGAATGCGGGGTTATAATGGTAATAGTGCAATCAGTGCCTGCGAGAAATTCCTTTGAAAATACGATGAAATAAAACAGTTTAGTATCAAAGATAGCAAAAATAAAATGCTATTTTCGGTACTAAACTGTCTTATTCATCGTATTATCATATATACACAAAGTACCACATGCAGCAAACACTTTCTACTGAACAACTTTTCTTTGTCGTTGACATTGAATACATCAAAAGATGCAGACAAGAAAAAACGATGATACTCAAGTTACCGATGCAATAACTTGAAGCAGAACTCACCTTGAGGGGCATGGCTGAGTATTACATGCTTCGATTTTTTCGGGTCTTTTGCTGCTATCACAGAAGAAATCTCCCACAACCCGCTTGTCCGATGCTACACATTCGATTTCTCTTTTCCTGATACCTATAAAAGTAATTGGAGATCGGAGATCACTATTTCTGTTTACACTCTATTTATCTATTTCTAATACCTCCAAACACAGATTCATGGTAGAGATTGGATCGAGGTAAACGTTTTCTTCAAGAAGCCGCCGGTGAAAAGCAGCAGGCCCTAGATTAAGGTCATATTTGTAAAAAGTATTTGACGAGAGCAACCACTTCCTGGGATTGCTTTACCCGCCTTCTCTTAACAGGGACGTGCAAATATACGGATTTCTGGAGCAGGGGTATGTAGCTAGTCTGTTAAATATGAAGCAAAACGTAAGGCAACTGTGAAGTCTAGGCCTAGACTCCCAGTTGTTTATGTAGAAAACTGTATTGGTAAGAAACCAGAATTTAGTAAGAAAAAATAATTATCAAGTGAATATTGCTGAAACTGATAAGAATCTATTTCACAGATTGCTAGTCATTGAAAAGGGGGGTAGTTACAATGAAAAGAGAGATTATCGTAATGATTTAAAATTCAGTATGTGATTATAAGGCCCGGTGTACCCGGTTATCACCACATTGGCTGTGTAACAACTCGTAAACTTGGGCATACGATGTATTAATTGTTAAGTTTGCGATGAAGAGACCCAATGTGCCGTCTTTGTTATCACCCCATAGACTGTTGGAGCAACTCGTGATCTAGGACATACGAGGTATTCATAAACTTAAGGATTTCCTATTACTTATTATTGTACTCAATACAAAAGCAACTGACCTCCAGCACAAGTAGCACTACATGCACCATACGACTTGATGGCCCATCTGTACGTTATTTTTGGAATTTCATTCGACTCGCCCTTCGGAACGTAATATTCGTAACTGAAGTTCACTGGTTTGTTGTAGGCCAACACCTAAAATATAAAGAAACAATTTGATACACGAACCCTCAATCAAGAGTGATTTTAACTACAAGTTTCAAGCTTATAAGGGACTGTCCATTATCGGTGAAATCAGTGTAGGAGGCTGGCGCCAAAGAGAGACTGTTTAAGTATATTTACTGGCTTCATTGAGAGATGGGCAAAGATCATTTTGTTTCTTGGAAGGGTTTGGGTTGAAAAATATTCGTCATAAAATCATGCTTTGGCAAGACTTTGGACTTTAGTTTTGGTTGGGATGGTTTGATTTTTTGCGAAGGTTGGGTTAATGCAAGAAAATTATCAAGTTTTATTTCTCTTTGGGGCTAACCTTGGCCATTAACAATGTACGGTCCCTAAAAACACTTAGAGGAGTCATTGTCCTTTTCCAGAGAAGTGCGGATCATTCTTTTGTTTTTGGGCTGTCAAGTCATAGTTTTAAATTGAAATATGGATCAACCAACAATTTAGGCCTGAAAGTTTAGTGTTATAGAACAGTAGCAAAAACTACTGACATACCTCAATATTGATAGGTGCATCAATAGGACCATCTATTTGAACAGACTGGCTTCGAGAGGATCGTTTGTAAACTGCGTATTGACCGTTCAGTTTGTACTTGCCAGGATTGTTGATTGTCCAGCCTCCGTTGAAGACGTATTTGTCGTTGTAGTCTTTTACAGCTGTTGAAGAAATGAAACAAGTTTTACGATGAGCAACAGAGCAGCATCAACCAGTTAAAACCAGTTTCGTACATAGTAAGGAACAAATAGGTATCAAGCTCTTACGTTCATATAAGATTAGGTATAGGTGTATGTGACAGAACATGACGAAGTGCAGTGATGCAAAGGCTTAAGGGGAAGAATAGAAAAACTAGACACATTCTCAGTAAGTTCTGTGTACAATTATACAAAGGTAATGGCAAAAAAAGAGTAAAGAGTTAAAAACCATTGAAACAATCATCAAGTATGAGAGTTTAACTTTCAGAATGACTCTTACGTTCACATCTTTGGAGATACGCCCAATATTTGACCACACCCTTTTCTGCTCCAATTGTATTTCAAAAACCACGAAAGATAGAGATTTTCAATTTTGAACGTGGAAGTAAGCTTTAGGGAACTATGTAATAAGTAACTGTAAGCTAAATATTCTCTCGCTAAATAGCCAAATAGCCCAATAGCCCAATTGCCCACAGCCAAATAGCCAATAGCAAAATGGCCAAATAGCCCTCAACCTAACCCTAAACTTTACTCTAACCAAAACGCCTAGAGTCGCATTGCCTATTTCCCATAGCCTATAGCTTAGCTTATTTTGCTATAGCAAATAGCTTATAGCAAAATAGCCCATAAGCAAAGATCCCCAACACTTATTCTTACCCTACCCTTAAAAAATTATCTGAAACTCTGAAATATTCTTTATGATGTGTAGGACTTTGAATA